>OZ024880.1:26471821-27927655 GCA_964017185.1 Rugalucina vietnamica | reverse complement strand
AGGCCAAATGTTGCGGTGTAAACAGCCAGTACAATAGTGGAAGTACTACAAATGACTTCAGAGACAGGGGGTCAAAATGGTGGAACAGCAATAGGTAGGTTTACATATGTGGGAGGACAAATCGTTATCATGAAAAGGTACAAGTAGGCAACGATCAGGAAAATGCGCAATCAGAAAGCGAATCCCTCTCCGAAAACCAAGGTTGAAAAAAAACTAAATTAACAATCAGGCAACACATCGTTAGCCGAATG
Organism: Rugalucina vietnamica; assembly: GCA_964017185.1. Lineage (NCBI taxonomy): Eukaryota > Metazoa > Mollusca > Bivalvia > Lucinida > Lucinidae > Rugalucina > Rugalucina vietnamica. Next base: position 27,927,404 of record OZ024880.1, on the reverse strand, counting down.
AGCAGCTATTTTCCAATAGGTGGACACTCAGTTTCCCAAACTTAAATAAAATATAAAAACATACATGTACATAAGGCGCAAACAGCACAAAAAGTTTTAAACAGTCTGCAATCATGTTACAGACTTCAACGCTTGAAATAAATGTTTAACGGCAAAACTTCTCCAACAGGGCTATCGGTATCATAAACTTCGAAAAACCTTTTCTAAATTTTATCGTAGACACTATGAATTGATTTCCAAATATAATGTTGGGTTAAAGACGCTTTTAAGTGAGGGCCTTTCGGAACCTGCATTTTTAGCTCACCTGAGCCGAAGGCTCACAGGTGAGCTTACAGGATAGGCAGGCATCCGTCGTCCGTCGTCGTCGTCGTCGTCGTCGTCCGTCGCCCGTCCACAATTTCAAAGAAGAATATTTCTGAAGCTAGTAGGCCGATCTTGATCAAATTTAATGTGAACCATAATTGGGTTGGGGGATTGATGGCATTAGGTTTTGGAGCAGATTGTATCACAATTGTGGTTTCCGTGGCAACAGATAGGTCCCATAGACTTACAATGGGGAAAAAAAACTAAAAAAATCTTCTTCTCTGAAACCACTAGGCCCACAGCTTTGATATTTGGTATGTAGCAATGGCTACTGGTCCTCTACATAAATTATGCCATTCATGCCCCTGGGGTCAAATTTGGCCACGCCCCGGGGGTCGATAGTCTCCATAGACTTACTATGGGAAAAAATAAAAATCTTCTTCTCTGAAACCACAGGGCCCACAGCTTTGATATTTGGTATGTGGCAATGGCTAATGGTCCTCTACATAAATTGTGCCAGCCATGCCCCTGGGGTCAAATTTGGCCACGCCCCGGGGGTCGATAGTCTCCATAGTCTTACAATTGGAAAAACTAAAAAAATCTTCTTCTCTGAAACCACTAGGCCCACAGCTTTGATATTTGGTATGTAGCAATGGCTAATGGTCCTCTACATAAATTGTGCCATTCATGCCCCCTAGGGTCAAATTTGGCCACGCCCCGGGGGTTGATAGTCTCCATAGACTTACTTTGGGAAAAAAATTAAAAAATCTTCTTCTCTGAAACCACAGGGCCCACAGCTTTGATATTTTGTATGTGGCAATGGCTAATGGTCTTCTACATAAATTGTGCCAATCATGCCCCTGGGGTCAAATTTGGCCACACCCCGGGGGTCGATAGTCTCCATAGACCTACAATAGGAAAAAAAAACTAAAAAAATCTTCTTCTCTGAAACCACTAGGCCAACAGCTTTGATATTTTGGTATGTAGCAATGGCTAATGGTCCTCTACATAAATTGTGCCATTCATGCCCCTGGGGTCAAATTTGGCCACGCCCCGGGGGTTGATAGTCTTCATAGACTTACTATGGGAAAAAAAATCAAAAATCTTCTTCTCTGAAACCACAGGGCCCACAGCTTTGATATTTGGTATGTGGCAATGGCTAATGGTCCTCTACATAAATTGTGCCAATCATGGCCCCGGGGTCAAATTTGGCCACGCCCTGGGGGTCGATAGTCTCCATAGACCTACAATAGGAAAAACTAAAAAAATCTTCTTCTCTGAAACCACTAGGCCCACAGCTTTGATATTTGGTATGTAGCAATGGCTAATGGTCCTCTACATAAATTGTGCCATTCATGCCCCTGGGGTCAAATTTGGCCAGGTCCTGGAGGTTGATAGTCTCAATAGACTTGCTATGGGAAAAAATAAAAAATCTTCTTCTCTGAAACCACAGGGCACACAGCTTTGATATTTTGTATGTGGCAATGGCTAATGGTCCTCTACATAAATTGTGCCAGCCATGCCCCTGGGGTCAAATTTGGCCACGCCCCGGGGGTAGATAGTCTCCATAGACTTACAATGGGAAAAACTAAAAAAAACTTCTTCTCTGAAACCAAAAGGCCCAGAGCTTCTATATTTTGTATGTAGCAATGTTTGGTAGTCCCCATTATAAATTGTGCCAGTCATGCCCCTGGGTCAAATTTGGCCATGCCCCGGGGGTCAATAGTGTCCATGCATAGACTTTCATTGGTCGATTCTCAATTAATTTAAATCTCATGAGCTTACAATGTGATAATCTCTCAGGTGAGCTACAGGACCAATGGTCCTCTAGTATGGTGACTCGGTTTACAAATTTAAGAAACTTAAAGGAATAAATGATTTTTCTTTTCAGTTCAGAAAAATCATAACACGTTACAGACGTATAGGTTATAACTTGAATGTGATGCGACAGTCTGCATGCTTAGTTTTTAACCCAATCATGGTTGATGACTACGCTGCCTTCTTTAATTGCACGCCGGTGGGTCGGGCGTCAGACTCTATGATGGCCCCGACTTAAAGCTATTCATTTTAGTTGGTTGGGGCCGGAGCTTCTTGTCTGTTGCTTGGCCCACCGGGGTCCAACTGGTGTTTTTCTTTTGCTCCGGAGTTAGTAGGTTATTCGGCGCCCAGGGATCTCCATCGTCGGGCAGCTTACTCAATCTGTGAGTCCTGGTTTTTGATTCACCAGGATGTTTATCATGATTTATTTGTTTGTTCTTGATGATTCATTGACTAGTTAGAGATTCACCACGAGGACCGAAGAACTAACTAAATGTTATGAACCACTGCAGAAGCTGAGGGTGAGGTTAGGTACCTGTAAAACCGGTTTAAGCCCGCCAGTAACTTTGTGTTACTGATCGTTCCAAGTCGATACTTCTGTGGTGGTTCTTTTTGTTTTATGTCTTGGTGCTTAAAAGAAAATTTGTGCTGTTGGCGCCTTATGTATGTTTTCATATTTTTAGTTAAGTTAAGGTAACTGAGTGGCCACCTATTGGGAAAATAGTTGCTCATTCGGCTTACGATATGTTTCATGGTATAAGTACCTGATTATTAGTTTGGTTTTTTCCCACCTCGGTTTTTGGAGTGGGAATCTTTTTCTGATTGCGCCTTTTCCTGACATTTGCCTTCTTGTACCTTTTTAACACAAATACATAAAACAATAAGAACCACCACAGTATCGCCTTGGAACGATCAGTAATATAAAATTACCAGCGGGCTTCAATCGATTTTACAGGCACCTAACCTCGCCCTCAGCTGCCTCGATGAACACTACCGTACTCATCTTGCTCATTTTTACGGAGTCAAAGAGAGATTATTTACTTTTGAACAGCAACAGCACAAACAACAGAAAATGTTGTTTTCATATACAACTAGTAAATCGATCTGGAACATTTCATCATGTATTTTTGTCCATTACAATTTGATTATAAGGTTGACATGTTCCAGTGCATCGTACAGAGTTTACTTCAACTTATGCACCAGTCATTTGTATCCCCAGCTTCCCCGGGGCCGGGGAATGGCGGGGCTTTTAACTTTTTATTTTTTAAAGCCCGGGTAAAAGCCCGGCACCGCCGGGCAAGATTTGTGGTAAAATCCCTGCTAAAAGCCCCGGCTCCACAGAGGCTGACAATAATGTGGAACAACAGCTGAGAGTTGTTCTGATGAAACTGAAACATGAGAGAAGGGCTTTAATCTGTGCATGGGAATGTTAAGGTGCATTTTAAAATTAAATAAATAGCATAAAAATAATTAAATGTTAAAAATGCCATTAATATCTAATTTGAATTAATGTGACCGTGTATTGGCGGGAAATCATAACCCCGGCAAATCCCCGGCACTGCCGGGACGCATCATAGGTTAAAGACTGGCACTTAAGCCCCGCTATGTCCCCGCTATCCCCGGCCCCGGGGGAGCCGGGGATACAAATGACTGGTGCATTATTATAACTGTGTGTACCTGCTTTGTGAAACATAATGAAAATATGACTCTTCGTTTATTAAACTACTACAAACATCTAGAGCGATGGACCATCGTAAACAGATGAGTAAGCTGCAAGTTTCATCAGGAAATCATGTCCATGAAAAGAATACCCCCTCATATCCCATTTTTATATAGCAAAACTGGGGTTTACAGGGGTATACCTATTTTTCTTATTTTTGTTCCATAACATAGATTGTGGGTACTCGTTAGAACCGCCTCGGCGAGGCGGTTCTAACGTGTACCCACAATCAATGTTTTGATCTTACATACTAAAATTATCATTTTTTTACAATGAAATTTTCAAGTTTTAATGCTGAAAAAAATCTGTGTATATTGCATGGGCAAGTTATCGTAATGGCTATATTTTTTTTAATTCAGTTTAACGTCCCTTTCAAGATTTTTTCAGCTCATGTGAGACGGGACAATCAGTAGGTTGGGCGAAAACGGGAGGGAGAGCCCCGAGAAAAACCACTGGCCTGGCAAACCCGCAAGCAGAATTTGGATTGTCTCACATGTGGCCAGTGCGGGGCTCTAACCCACACCAGACACAGCGGCGAGATGAGTGGTAGAGAAACAGCGCTCTTAACCGCTCGGCCACGGGGGCCGCCATATATTAATTTGTTAACTGTATGATTCCCCCATTGCACAGGGGAGTGGACGCTGTTCCGGGTTCGTGTTGCAAGGGAGCAACGCTAGCAACAGTCTCGAATTACATCGGGAGTACAAAATGCCCAGCACATGCCGGTACACCGATAAACTATTATGAAGAGGTTAGTTATGATAAGTTTCTTTAAAGAACTGCTATGATTCACGCTTCTGTAAAAGGGCTGCTATGACTTACGTAACTTTAACAAGGCCACTACGATTACTTAAAGTGTACTGCTATGATTTACGGGACTCACGTAAATTCACTAGATACATTAGCAGGGTTTGCTATGAATTACATTACTTTATTATGGTGGCTATGAATTACGTATGACTTTAACATAATGAGAGGAATTAGAAACTGAAGTTTTCAACATTACCTATTGTTTACTTATTTTCAAATTAATTTCAGTTATAGCCAGTAGGGATATTTTGATTTTGACAGTTTGTAATTTCTGCTTTACATTTTGCATTTTAAAAATCGGACTTCATCAAATTTAATAGAGTTATGTCATTTTGACGTTTTCATCCCAATTCTCATGTAAGACTCTGATGAGAGACGTTTTTCTTTGTATTGAAAGTGTCACGTCAACGTGATGAATGGCGGTCCTAGTTTTTAGATACAGATCAGCAAATGATCTGAATTGAATGATTAATCGAATTCTTTTCCTGAATCGTCTACATTTCAAACGTCAACGTGACGTAGCGCATAGCTGAGCGGGCGTTTACGTTTATGAAAAAACGGCTTGCAGTGCAGAAATTGAAAGCATACGTTTTTTATGATTCTTTATTGCATCATACACCAAACGTTTTGGTTTGTAAACAAATTGGAACACTCTGATTTTGACCATAGCATCAAAGCTGACCGTAGATAGTCCCCGATGCGAACTTCTTCATTGACGAACCAATAGTGTCACAGAAACGCAACTGTAGGCTAATTTTATAACAAGATACAAAACAGAACTTTCTAATGCGAAGACGTAAGTTTCTAGTTCAATTCAGTATAGGAATGCTATGAATTGTGTTAATTTATTAGGATGGCTATGGATTACGTTATTTTAACAGGATCGTTATGAATTATGTTACTTGAACAGGGCTGCTATGAATTACGTGACTTAAACAGGACTGCTATAATTGACGTTACTTTACAGGATTGTTATAATTTGTGTTACTTTAACAGGAATGTTATGGTTGACTTTACTTTGACAGGGCTGTTATGAGAAGATCACAACTACTGTGGAACAGTACTCTCTGGTCATGATGATTGTTATTGGCGTTATCTTCTTTGTGCAGGTGAGACTATCGATATATGAGCAGCCTCGTAGGAAAACCAACAATGTAGTTTCCGAACAGGTCCGACACAAACCAGCCTGTACAGTCTTAGAAGATAGCCAGAAGCTTGAAATTTCGGATTTAAGTTGCAGAGGAACTGTAGTATCCGAGTAGCGAAAACAAAGGCGCTGATCAGCTTCGCAGTTACTGCGAAGCTGATCTGCGCCTTTGTTTTCGCCCATGCAGATTGTTGGTTTTCCCATGGGGCGGCTCAATTATGTTCATGTCCGTTAACGTATACTCCCTTACACCCCACTTTTAGTTAGTAAAACTTTGTAGAACAAGCGTTGTGTGAACATGTTCTCGTTTGAACCCATCTCGGCGAGGCGGTTCTAACGCGTACACCTAACGCGTACACACACAATTAATGTTTTGAGCAAAAATACAAAAACTTTTCTCCCATAAAAATAAAATAAAAATAAATAAATAAATAAATGGGCTGTTTTGTATCAAATTTTCTGTGAGGTCGGCAAATAATGTTTCTGTCCAATTATAGGTCACAGCGATCGTATGTGCTTGTTCCTTGGTGAAACAGAATAAAGTTGACACAGATGATGATGGCTCGTAAGTACTGCTTTGACTGATGTGATGATGATTTTAACACTAAACTCATTTCACCAACAATCTGGGTTTAAGACCGTGTCAGACACAAATTGGTCTGGGCAGCCTAAGAAATTAGCTAGAAGCTTGAAATTTCAGATTTAAGAATTCGAAGAAGGGGGATTTTCCTATCCGTGTAGCGAAAACAAAGATGCAGTTACAGAACAGCTGATCTGCGATTTTGATTTCGCATATGCAGATTGTTCGTTTTCCCATGCGACTGCTCATTTATAAATTGGCATATTATTTTAAAGTCATGCAAATGTGCAACAATGCTCATTTATTTAAGCAAACGAAGCATGCGTTTGGGGTTATCCAATGGAACCATTGGGTTTGTAAAAGTTGTACGATTTGTAGAAATTTAATAACCAATGGCACCATTGGTAATAAAATACCGTATTCGTTCTAATTAGCGCACAGTGCGCTTAACTTTTCAAAATACTTTTAAGTTCAGGTAATAAAATATCGTTCTAATAAGCGCAAACTAGGAACGGAAACAACACATAAAGTGCTGAAACTACCATGTCAAAACTACCAATGATTATGTCATTAAATTGTTCCAATCATTGCAAAACAGAGTTTGGTCCTCTAAACCTGAGTTTAAACGTAATTAATGCGGTATAAATGTATAAAATTGGTATAAAATACCACAATGCTTGTCAAGCAGTGTGCGCTTATGCACATGATTTTCGGAAACGACCGGGGTGTGCGCTTATTGAAGCATGTGCGCTAATTAGAACGAATACGGCAGGTGCAAATGGTAAAATGTAAGTGACATTGGTGTAATTGGTACAGATGTAACCAACCAGTGTTACCATGGAAACAACTCCGAACGCACACATGATGTTTTTGCAATTGTGACAAACAACAACAGCAACAACAATATCTTTGTCATGTCAAGTTACATGTATATAAAGGAACTCATAGACTTATTAAAGGGGACTGACGGTCGAATTTTTATTCTCTATTATATCATTTGCAGGACGAGAGATCTTCGGTTTGATCAGACAAGGTAAGGAAAGGACGAAGATAACAATTGAGCCTGTGCGTGAGAAAACCAACAATTTGGATTCCGACCAAGTCCGACACAAACCGGCCTGTCCAGTAGTCACAGAAGATGGTTAGAGGCTGGAAGTTTTGGGTTTTAAAAGAAGAGGAATTGTAGTATATAATAATAATAATAAATTCTTTATTTTAAGAGGATGACATATTAAGCAAATAAAATTACTTATCTAACATATGGTCCTCTGCAACTAAAACAGAACAATAGAACAAAAAATATTGACAATTTGTACAATATATACATACGTTTTAAAATAAGTCTAGGAAACAGGATATGAGTAGATCTCTGACATTGATAAAATAATGAATGCATATGTGCTTAAGACATTCGGCTTAAAAGTTAAAATATTTGTTGTGAATTAACCTTAAACTGATAGAAAAATCCTAATGTGCTTTAAAAGTTATGCTTTAAAATGGAAAAAGCTTCTTGAATTAATAAATTAATCTAAAATGAAAACATGATGAAAATATTGATAAAACAGAGAGCAATACTGGGTTAAAATTTTATATAATTCATTAAAGGTGTTAAGATGAGTGAATCATATGAAAACGACAATTAAACTGAATGTGCGTGTCAGAAAACTGTCTGATTGGGCTTTCCCTACCTAGGTCGTTTCTGACACGCATATAAAAATGTTTTATTGAACTGAATAAACGCCTGTTAAAACGAAGTAGAATGCCTTTTTAACTTGAATTAGAATATTAAAATATACTTAGATGTGTACAACTTGCATTACTGCAGACCTGGTCTAAGTAAGTTTGAATGGAATTGATATAAATGTTTGATGAGTGCACAGACCACAAGACATGTCCCCAAATCACTCGGCTCTAAGCATGTTATTAGGTACCAACAAGCCATAGAGCGCTCACCGGGGTGTTAGGATAAACCCCACCCCATGAGAACGGGTGTTTTCTCAAGGAACATTTATGTCTCGAGTAAAACGTGCAATCCCGAGAGAGAGGGGGCATGAAGAGTGATGAGGCAGGAATTTAATAGAAAGGTACTAGTAGGCAAAGATCAGGAAAGGGCGCAATGTGCGTGTCAGAAAACTGTCTGATTGGGCTTTCCCTACCTAGGTCGTTTCTGACACGCATATAAAATGTTTTATTGAACTGAATAAACGCCTGTTAAAACGAAGTAGAATGCCTGAATCTTAACGACCTTAGTCTATCAATAATCTTAACGACCTAAGTCTATCAATGCTTTATTGTTAGGACATTTACTTCAAAATCAGTCTTCAAGTTGGAGGAGATGTTTCTTGACATTATGTTTGAAACTAGTTAGAGATGGCAATTTGCGAATGTCTAGAGGAAGCGAGTTCCATTCTTTTGCACCCTGAATGGCGAATGATCGATCGTAATAACGTGTATGAGAAAATGGGACTTTAAGCATATCGTTATTAGCAGATCGTAGATTTCGGCCATGTGTTTCATGCGCTTTTTTGAAGAGCTCCGACATATAATCAGGTGCCATGTCGGTTAGCGTTTTGTACATCATGATACATGTATGGTATTTGATTCTTTTAGGAAAGGATAACCATTGTAATTCTTTAAACATAGACTTGGATGGCGTCATTATGTCTGCCTGAAGAATGATACGGGCAGCACGTTTTTGCAGTTTTAATAGTCTGTTTGTATGTGCATCGGAACAACGTCCCCATATCATGCAGCCAAAATCAAATATGGGTAAGATATAAGAATTGTAGTACTGATTAAGACTTTGTTTTCCGACATATTTAGAAAGCAATTTCAGTAGGGTTATTCTGCGAGTTATGTTCAAAGATACAATATCTATTTGTTGGTCCCAAGTCAAATGTTTGTCGATCGTAATACCAAGAAGTTTTTGATTTTCCACTTCTCTGATTAATTCGTTATCGACATAAATTTGTATTGACTCGCTCAAAGAAATATTTTGACGGGAGCCTATAAGCATAAAAAATGTTTTTCCTAAATGAACATACATTTTATTTTTGATGCAATAATGCTTGAAATCGTTTGAAGAGACCTGGAGTTTAGATTTTATAACTTTAGTGTCTTTAGATGAAGTATGTACCGTAGTGTCATCTGCATATATATCAACATATGCCTCTGTTATGAATAATGGCATGTCGTTTACAAATAGTAAGAATAGAACAGGGCCCAAAACCGATCCCTGTGGGACGCCGGATTTTACGGTTTGCATGGATGATGTTAGGCTATTATCAACAATACACTGCTTTCTGTTTGTAATATATGTTTTAATCCAACTGAGTGATTTCTCGCTAAATTTGTATGCTGCCAGTTTCCTTATAAGCAGATCGTGGTCTACAACATCAAAAGCCTTACGCAAATCGAAAAACACAGCTCCATTTATTTCACCTTTGTCGATATTTTTCAGCCATCTGTCAATCAAATTTATTAAAGCCGTATTGCAAGAGTGATTTTTGCGGAAACCAGATTGAGATGTATGCAGAATTTTGTATTTATTCAGGTATGCAAACAGATGTTTTGTGACATGTTTTTCAATTATTTTTGACAAGACAGAAAGTATTGAAATAGGTCGGTAATTAGCCGGATCATCCTTTGCTCCGCTTTTGTGGATCGGTATGAGTTTCGCTAACTTTAGGGCATCAGGGAATTGACCAGTGGATATGCTTATGTTGATAATTTGCAGGAGAGATGGTGAAATTATATGAGCTGTAGACTTGATCAGTCTTGCACTGATGCCGTCTAGACCGGTTGCTTTATTTGCATCCAATGACTTGATAATACGCTGTAATTCGGGTAATTTCATGTATGGTATTACGAAAGTCACATTAGGTGGTAACTTCTCATTAACATAGTCGTTAAGTTTTGAAAAATCGAAAGGTATATCCTCATAATTGTATTCTTCTTTTAATTTATTGCTTATGCTGGAAAAGTATTTGTTCAGTTCGTTTATTATACCAGAAGGCGTATCTATGTGGGAATCATTGGTTTTTATTGATTGCGGTAAGATGTTGTCACGGGTTGGTTCCGTCAGGTTTTTAACATGTTTCCATAAATATGAGTTGGTTTTATTTTCTGCAATTGATTTCGAAAATAAATCTTTTTTAGCCTTACGAATTAGTGTAGAAGTCTTATTACGCCAGACTTTATACTGGCTCCAGTTTTTATGTTTATGATATGCATCACGAGTTTTTATTGCATTTTTTATATCTTCAGTTAACCAATCTGGCTGACTATCATGTTTCACTCGCTTCGACTTTATTTGGGCATGTTTGTTTAATGTTTTGATAAATAACTCACTCCAAACTTTGAAATTGTGATCTGTGTCTATTTGGGACACTTGTAGGTCGTCCATTGTGTGAGCTAAATCATCGCAAAATTGTTCTTCATTAAACTTTTTAAAACAGCGATATTGGATTTCTTTGTGAGTATGCCTTTTATACTGACGTTTGGATGTGCAGCGGGTGTAATATATGGGGTAGTGATCGCTGACAGCGATTTTTGGTACAAAAACTTCTGTGATGTTTTCTGGTCTCGATGCATATAAATGATCTATAATGGTTTCAGAACGTGCTGTTATTCTAGTTGGCTCACTAATAAGTTGGTGCAGGTCGTTAAGCTCTACAATGTGTTTCCATTTGTTGTTAGTTAACGTTTGATTTTGAATGTCTACATTTAAGTCACCCATTATGTAAATTTCGTTCATAACTACAAGTGCTTTTTCAATTTGAATCGAGAAATTGTCATACCACTCCGACACTGAGTCAGGTGGTCGATAAACAGAGCAAACTAGAAATGATTTACTGTTTCTCATTTGTATTTCAATCCAAATACTTTCAATATCAGATGCTTCAAGATCATACCTGCGAATGTAATGTAAATGATTGCTAATGTATATAAGAACACCTCCACCATCTCGATCGGGCCTATCTTTACGTTCGAAAGTGTAATTTTCTATGGATAGTACATCGTCAGGTATCGAGCTATTAAGGAAAGTTTCGCATGTGCCAAGAACATCAATGCCATTTGAGCTGCTTAACATTATTTTGATTTCATCGAGTTTGGGTTTGAGATGTCTAATATTAAGGTTGGCGAGATGAATGCCCCGTTTAAGAAACTTAGCTTCAGGTCTTGAGTTCTCGTATGTAGACGTCTGTATAGGACTTTCACATAAAGAATTTACAGAATTTTCGTTTTCAGGTGATAAATGAGGAGATTTAGATGCTGTACATTTTGAGTCGTGCCCGCGATTTTGGCACAGTACATTTGTATTGCAAACGCATGTTCGGTCACTTATTAAGGCACCACACTCGCCGCATATGTCATTTAGTATATGATATGGATTGCTTTGATGAAAATGGTTGCCGTACATGTACGTGCTCCTAGACTCATCATCCTAATTTTTGTAAGCAATGTTGTTTCTGGGATACCTTGATCTACCGTGATGACCATTTGGTTTCAGAGGTCTTAGATTTTTTTCTCTAGGGAGGACTTGGCAACTATCGTTTATATTGTGCACCAGCTTTCTTATTCCTGGGAATTTGAGACTAACCTGATCAGCGTGAAAGAAGTCAAAAGGAAGCTCACCGGATGCCATGATGAAAGAGTTATGATTGTTAATGAATTTAACATTGTTTTGTAAACACATTTCTTTGAGTGTATCATTGAATTTTTGCATGTCCGTTCCTCCTCTCGGCAGGAGTCCTGACACAAAAAGCTTACAACCAACAGATTTTAGAAAGTCTAGTAGGGACTGATATTTTTCCCTGAAAGACTGTAGACTGATTTTGCTGTCAACGTCGTGCCCACCTATGTGTATAATTATGTTTTTATAGCGAGATAGATCCATCTTCAAAAGGGACTCGTGCAGGTTTTCGATCTTAGCCTCACGGAAGCTTTTTACTCGCACATTACGGTCAAGAAATTTGGCGTCTATGCCTTTTAAGATGCAAGATCCTGTGATAAATGTTAGATCACGTTTGGGTGGGGGCTTTTCGTTGCGTTTATTGTTTGAATGATTTTGCTCATCATCCGGTATGACAATAGTTTCAGCTGGCTGGTTTGTTTCTGTTACCGTTACTTGTTTAGTTTTTTCATTATTTACCTTTGCTGTATTTGTATGTTTTGATTTATTATTTGTGTTTTCACATGCAGGGATCTTATTGACCAGGTCTGCAGTTTGTTTCATTTTATCCATTAAGAAGTCAGTTTTTGACAATATGTTGCTTGTTTTTCTGTCCACATCAGATTTTAGAACATTGATTTCATTTGTGATCACATTGAGTGTGTCTGTGGTAGTCTGCTGGCTGCATTTGTTTTGATTTGAAATGGCTGTCAGTCTGTCATTGATATTTTCATATTTATTTTCCATTTTAGTTGAAAACCGCGTAGCGCAAAACAAAGGCGCTGATCAGCTGATCTGCGCCTTTGTTTTCGCCTATGCAGATTGTTGCCCATGCGGCGGCTCAATTATCATTACTTCAACAAGCTGATTCTTAAAGTTATAAACAATTGAATCGCAAAATTGTTCTTACATATTTACAATTCAATCCGCTTTCAATGCCTGCGTAACTACATGTAGAATGTTGGACATTTGTGTTTTTATTTTATAGTGACATTGTTGAAAAAAAATGACTGTTTAACTGCGTAAAATATTGTTGACTTTATTGTTTTATTATCCCATTATGTAAATACGGAAAAAAATGTCAATTCATATTTTTAACGGTAAACCCTATGACTGGTTATAACCGACTCAAGCAAGCTCAAAACAAAAATGAGGTCTGAGCCGAGATTTTTCTGTCCGATCACGGTAAAATAATTTTCGACCAAGTGTCGCAGTTTGTGCCAAAAAAATAATCGACCAAATGTCGTAGTTCGATAATTTTTTCGACCAGTTGTTATATTCGACGTAACGTTACATTCGACCAAATGTCATTCGACGAAATGACGTGCACCGTATGTAAACATGTCGTGGCAAAGATCACCTGGTTACCTTGTTCCGTTAACTTAACAGGTAAACGGGATAAAGGTGGTCACGGGGACGCGACAATAAACAATGCAAAGATTATGATTTTGACATAATTCTACTTAACATTTACTATCACAACATCAATAATTTTAAGGAACTTTAAAAAAGAACAATTGCACGTCACTCTATTAAGTTTTTACATTACAGTAATTGAAGCTATCGGGTCCTGACTATGCGATTAGGAAAAGATCTAAACTCAATATTTCTCTTATCGGGGGTCCAACAAATGAGCTGAAATAATCTGAAAGTGGCATAAGACTGATTAAAATGTCATACCCTTTTTATAATAAATGTACGTATGTTTTAATTGTTTATTTCAATTTTCGTTTATTTCAATTTTCGTTTCAGGTCGAAAAAAGGTCAGCGGTATTGAAACAACAACGCCATCTAGTCTGCTGGACAACTGGCATAACTTAAGCTTAATGTGCCATTCAGTTTTTAGATTGTTTTATTTCCTTCAAATACTGTTAATTTAAGAGTACCTAGATGACTGTGGCGTTACTCGTCGAAACATTTTCAACAGTTCGTGAATTTTGTTCACAAAATTAATCTTTAACGACTGATATAACATTTTCAAGAACAGTGGGTGGAAGCATGGGACTGGCAACATTCCCGTGATGTAAACAGTACAGATGCATACTTTTAAATGCATCATCAAGGCATATGCAAAATCCTTTTTATTAAGTTGCACCCTTATCACTCCAAAGGATGCCTTTTAACAGTCTATACACCCTTATTCTACTACTAGAATTACCGAGTGGAAAAGCATTTTGGAAAGGTTTGTTACCGAAATTCAGGAAATATTGAAATCTTTATGAGCGATTAATGCTACAGTCGTATACGTCTCATTGTTACATGTATTGTATGTTTGATCATTGTGCGATTCAAAGTTTAACAGATTATGTATACGTATACTGAAACAAGATTTTAAGAAACTTCCTCTATTTTATAGTCAGACTCTGTGACTGCTGTATTAGGCGTACTCCACCCACACACATTCAGATAGTCTGATCTGATTATCTGAATGAGTTTAGTCGGGTATGCCTAGAGCATACTTTAGAGCATGAAAAACAACGATCTAGGTCAACATTGTACAGCCAGTTGCACACATGTGTGTGTGTTTTTACGTTAGAGAACATGGTCACAACATCACCCCTCACCCCCCCCCCCCCCCCCACACACACACACACAGAGGGAGACAGGGCAAGGAAGAAAGCACATTCAACGTCACAGAAAGAAAGAAATGACAAACAAGAAAGAATGAATGAAAGAACGATACCATAATTGCACATCGAAATTTTACACTGTGTCACCGCAAAATGCGGCGTCTAGTCAGGAGCCTTGACTATTAAATTAGATGTTACAGAGAATAAATTACACAAACGCCCGTCAGATTTCAAATCTATTTGTTTTATAGTGAACGCTTGTCACTCTACAGTCAATGTCATAAGGCGATACCATGTTTCGCATGAATAGGACAACTGTAATCAGTATCGATGCATTCTAGCACCTAGACTGATTACAGCCGTATATGTTGAAATATATTCCTAAAGTGCCATGCCTTATTTTATATAATGCTGATATGCCATACCATACTTTACATTAAGCTGACTCAAACATCTACGATCTCGAGGATGAGATAGTCAGAGAAGCAAAATCATTACCAAGAAAAATATAGTCTTTGGAGTGTAGTGGACTATGGTATCATATATGTAATTTTAAGATTATATAGAAAAAGACATCATCTCATCAGATTTTATAAGTCTATCTAGCACCTTGAATAGCGTTTGAAATATGTAGTCGTATTAAAACTCTGCCTTACTTCATACCCGTACTTCTTTGTTTAAAACGATTTCCTTAGATCTCTGAAAGATCTATAGTGAGGATAGGTCGAATACTCCACTCACACTTCAGTTAATCGCACTCGACTCATGATTCCAACCATACTTTCTCGAGTTGAGCCCGAGTTTGAGCTTGAGTGAAGGCTGAGACGTCGAAAAGTGAAAAACTAAACGTAAGTAATGATCAGGAAATAGCACAATAAGTCATTCAGAAAGAAATCCCCACTTTAAAAACTAAATTTACAATCGGTTACTAGCAGAAAGAGAAAATATCGTAAGCTGAGTAAAATTTAATCAACGTTTAGTATGGAACGCCATAGCTGTCTTATGATCTACCAACTTCATTATATGATGCACCTTCTTCATTATATGATGCACCTTCATCAGTATATGATGTACCTTCTTCATTATATGATGCACCTTCATCATTATATGATCTACCAACTTCATTATATGATGCACCTTCTTCATTATATGATGCACCTTCATCATTATATGATGCACCTTCATCATTATATGATGCACCTTCATCATTATATGATATACCAACTTCATTATATGATGTACCTTCTTCATTATATGATGCACCGTCATCATTATATGATGTACCTTCTTCATTATATGATTCACCTTCATCATTATATGATGCATCTTCATCATTATATGATGTACCTCCTTCATTATATGATGTACCTTCATTATATGATGTACCTTCATCATTATATGATCTACCTTCATCATTATATGATCTACCTCCTTCATTATATGATGTACCTTCATCATTATATGATGCACCTTCATCATTATATGATCTACCAACTTCATTATATGATGCACCTTCATCATTATATGATGCACCTTCATCATTATATGATGCACCTTCTTCATTATATGATGTACCTTCATCATTATATGATGTACCTTTATCATTATATGATGCATCTTCTTCATTATATGATGTACCCTCATCATTATATGATGTACCTTCATCATTATATGAAGTACCTTCATCATTATATGATGCACCTTCTTCATTATATGATGTACCTTCATCATTATATGATGTACCTTTATCATTATATGATGCATCTTCTTCATTATATGATGTACCCTCATCATTATATGATGTACCTTCATCATTATATGAAGTACCTTCATCATTATATGATGCACCTTCTTCATTATATGATGTACCTTCATCATTATATGATCTACCAACTTCATTATATGATGCACCTTCATCATTGTATGATGCACCTTCATCATTATATGATGTACCTTCATCATTATATGATGCACCTTCTTCATTATATGATGTACCTTCATCATTATTTGATGTACCTTCATCATTGTATGATCTACCTCCTTCATTATATGATGCACCTTCATCATTATATGATGTACCTTCATCATTATATGATCTACCTTTATCATTATATGATCTACCTCCTTCATTATATGATGCACCTTCATCATTATATGATCTACCTTCATCATTATATGATCTACCTTCATCATTATATGACCTACCTTCATCATTATATGATGTACCTTCATTATTATATGATCTACCTTCATCATTATATGATCTACCTCCTTCATTATATGATCTACCTTCATCATTATATGATGCACCTTCATCATTATATGACCTACCTTCATCATTATATGATGCACCTTCATCATTATATGATGCACCTTCATCATTATATGATGCACCTTCTTCATTATATGATGCACCTTCATCATTATATGATGCACCTTCTTCATTTTATGATGTACAAACTTTATGATGTAGCGTTTTCTTTATGCACCTACTTCATGATGTAGCGTTTTCTTTATGAGCCGGGTAAAATCACAAGTAAAGATTTTACATGAACACCGGTAGAATTTGCTTGTATAATTCACGGTATTGAAGAAGTCAGGAACAAACTCTAGTCTTTTCGTTCCAAGCCATTCCTTCGTCCACGTTCACAGTAGGGGAGCTGAAGTGAACGAAAATTACGGCACTTGCGTTTTGTACATTGGACGATCGGTCACATGCTATCTGTACCACAGACGATCGGTCACTTGCTCTTTACATCATTAAAGCAAGTGATATTTGGCATCCTTAAACAATTCTGACACTTGTTTGTTCTATTATCTCAGTAAGTATTTCTATTCGATGACAAAAACTTTCAATGACAGGTGTTTTAGCTCACCTTAGCCGACGGCTCACAAGGTGAGCTAGGATGGCCATGCTCCGGCGTCCGTCCGTCGTCGTCGACCACAATTTCAAACTAGAATATCTCAGAGACAAGAAGGCCGATTGGAATCAAACTTCATCAGAAGCACCACTGTGATAGGGGATTTTCTGCATTAGGTTTTGGACTAGGTAGGATCAGAACTCTGGTTTCCATGGCAACAGGTAGCTCCCATAGAGTTATAATGGGAAAAACGTTATCTGTCTCCTGATAAGCCCTAGTACCATCAAGCTCCTGTTTTAAGGTGTTAATGTAATGAAGCCTACAAACAACGACAACGTTGTTTGCGGCCTTGCCTGCTGGAACCAAGACATACTTTCTATGAAACTCTTGGATACCCTGTTTCAAATGCCGAAAGGACGATTTGGGTTTAGGCGGTAAAATGTTGGTATTTTGTGAATAAAATTTTATACGTTTTTCTACAACAGTGAAGATACTACTTTTCCATGCTTTAAGAGCACCATCCTCAACACCCTCTCGCTTACACCATCGATTACCGAAATCATTCAATGCAGAAGCAATCTCCTCCCTACATTTGTCGAAATTAATGTAGGAAGGGAATCTATATTTTGGACCTTCAGAAACAATTTTGCGAATTCTAGAATCCGAAATTATCTTTAAATTTCCAGTTACTATATGTCCAGTAGGTTGATAAATATATTGTGAATCTTTACAATCTCAAGAATTAGGAGAATTAGCATGAATATCAAGATCCGAAACAAGTTTATTAAAATTAAAAATAGTATTTCTGATTGGTTTATTATATTTGTAACAAATAATAGGAGGTTCTGAATTTTGGAAGTACGTAGGAATATCCTGTGTCACTGATTTATCCTGGAATATTCTAGGCAAATTAATGAAGTCAATACCTTTGTTAATGAAAGAAATTTTAATAAAATGCCTAATATGATTTGACTGGAAGTCATTCAAGCATATATTGACAAATGACAAATGGCAACAGTACATGTAGTGGCAAAATATGAATTACATGTAGCTAAAATGATTTCAACTTTACATGTATATCTTTTGTCTACAGAAGCATTTTAATGTATTTGAACAGTCAACTTTCTGTTTAAAATTCTTTCTGTTTTTATCAAAGCTAACAAGACCATCTACAGTCTTAAATGATGTTTTTGATGTATAATGTAAAGTTATAAGTCAAATACTTGAAAATGCACACCTTATTGATTATAAGTAAATGGCTTATTATGATAACTACACCATTATACATGTAGGTTTAGTAGATAAATAACTAAGTTCTTGGCTCTATTCATCTGTGGTTCTGAACTATCTTTTGCATTTAAAATACTGTTGAGTGTTGACATTCATACAGGCCTATGGCATTGCGTTTTTAATTTACTAAGTATGAATGTTCACTTTATCAAGCACACCTCTATTCAGCAAGCACCTGTTTTAAGCAATCGATTTTAGTGTTTCCCATGGCCACTTGCTTAAGGCAGGTTAGACTGTATACTATTTATCTTCACCCCTCATTTAATTTCTTAAGCCTCTCTGTATGAACAGCAAAGCACAATTTTCGCGAAAGCCTCTCAATGACCAAAAGATCCAGCTGTTTCGCGGATTGAAGTTCCTCTATCTGACCACAATCTATTATCAGTTTGATTAAGCTATCCTTTGTTGGGAATACAGTTCTCCAGAATTCTGAACAAGTTCTGCTTACTATATAGTCCTTTAAGATCCTGTAGGGTTCTTTCCTTACGGAATGAAGTTCGGAGCACCGTAACAGCATATGTGCAACATCTTCGTCCTCGATCAGGCACAGGGGACAAGTAGAATTCACCTGGTATTGGTTAAACTTGGAACGAGTACCCACTTTTCACTATATCATTAAACAGTGAGACTAACAGAGGCAACACATGAGGGCCAGTTGATTTGAGGTGTTCAGTTTGAACTCCATACTCATCTGCGGATTTCCCACTATTCAATGTCGAGATAGCTTTTTGAATGTCAGATTCATTTACGACCTAAGCATCGGTTCTGGTTTCTTGGCATAATATCTTTATGTGTTCATATTCAACTGCTATTTCATCTGAATATTCTTGGTCAAAATGAGGTTCTGTCTTAGGCATTGCAAGGTCCACATAGAACTGCTTGAATGCAACTACCTGTTCTGAAGGGTCATATAGTTTTTTATCATTGTATCTGATATACTGAGTGCAAGTGGAAGAGTTGTCCGACCTGTTGCGTCTAACGATTCTATGAAACAGTTTAGAGCTGGGATTAGAGATAAGTTCTGAGATAATGTTTTCTTTTTCTTGAGATTTTTCATACCAAATTTGAGTTCTCAATGCCTTTTTCCTTTCAGCAAGAGTATATGAATATTAGAATCATCTTGTCTATATTTCCATGCCTTATGGGTGAGTTTACATGCTTTTAGAAGCTCCCTAACCTTAGGTGGCACCCGACGTTTGGGTTCCTTCAGTTTATATGTAACTGATGGAACAGATTTCACTGCTGCACGACGCAACACGTCGGTCAACAACTTCATTATTTCTTGCACCGACATCATATCAAATCCACTCTTGTACCTTTCCAAGCTTATATGTGCTTGCCGCACTACAGAAATGCCAAGCTATAGGACAATCACTGAAGTTGGAGGCAATAAAAGAGTTGTAGATAACCATCTTTCCCTGTTTGGTTTTGAAAATCTTCCCAGGAGTTTTAGCACGGCTAACTGCATCGAAGCTGTCTTGCATATATATGTCAGTGACATGATCATCAAATATTAACATAAGCTCCCGTGGTGGAGGGGGTACTCTGAAAATTTCCATATACGTAGGCTCGGCGGACTTTTCGGGGGATCAAATTTTTGAATTTCCATAGTTTTGGGGGTTTTCAGAAAATGTGAATATTTTGGGGCATGGGCATTTTTTCTGATTTTTTTTTGGGATCTCTTTAAAATTTGACTATTTTATGGGGCTTTGCTTTACGAATGTTTGGTTTTTATAGCTAATTCACGTATTTTGGGGTGTCCTTCAAATGCCTGATATTTTTGGGTCTCTCAGACCAGATATTTTTTGGGGTACGGAGCAGATGCTGGATCCGAGCCTATGTATGAGCAAAATTTTAGAGAACCCCCAGGGGATAAGCTCTTTCCCATGAAGGTAGAATTCAAGTCTTTAATCTAGACTACCACGGCGTAACTTAGGTCTTTAATGCATTTGAATGGGGAAAATAAGTAAAATGTAATTAAATGGGGGGAAACTTGCAGGAAGTATGCAAATGGACAGAAAATTTATGTGCATGAAAAAATTTTGACCCCAGGGGTTGTCTGCCCCCGCCCCGTGGCTATATACATGTTTATGACCATAAATTTCAAACATCTTTTTTGCTGAAACACCTTAACTAATTGAAGTCAAACTTTATGTGGAGAATCTTTAGGTAGGGGGAATGAAAGTTTATATAACAGGTCAAGGTCACATGACCAAGATGGCCGCCATGGCTATAAATAGCAAAAATCTTTAAAAATCTTCTTCTCCAGAATCAGAAGGCCTATGATTTTGAAACTTGGCATGAAGCATCAGGGAATGGAGTTCTACAAAGTTTATATAAATCATGACCCTGGGATGACCTTGACCTATTTTATGTCAAGGTCAACTTTAGTCGCATATGCAAGATCTCAGGTGAGCGTTTACAGGACCATTGGTCCTCTGGTTAGAATTTATCATGGTACTTGAAATTTCACAGAGCTGATGATTTGCTAATAACTTTGCAATGATGGCCAGTGTAGATCCCTGAAAGATTCGAACATAATTTCCAACAACATATGAAGATATGGAATTAAAAAGATAAAGGTTAGATCCTTTGGACGCAGTAAAAACGTTCGAACTTGGGAGGAGGGCGATGGACCATATTGCGTAATTTCAGATATGAAACCACCACAGTGAACCTCCTCATGAATACTGGCAACGAAACCCAGACGTGTGTGCTGCCATTTCAAGAATTTACGCCGCGGTAGTCTAGATTAAAGACTTGAATTCTACCTTCATGGGAAAGAGCTTATCCCCTGGGGGTTCTCTAAAATTTTGCTCATACATAGGCTCGGATCCAGCATCTGCTCCGTACCCCAAAAAGGACTACCCAAAAATATCAGGTATTTGAAAGACACCCCAAAATACGTGAATTAGCTATAAAAACCAAACATTCGTAAAGCAAAGCCCCCATAAAATAGTCAAATTTTGAAGAGATCCCCCCAAAAATATCTGGAAAAAATGCCCATGCCCCAAAATATTCACATTTTCTGAAAACCCCCAAAACTATGGAAATTCAAAATTTTGATCCCCAAAAAAGTCCGCCGAGCCTACGTATATGGAAATTTTCAGAGTACCCCCTCCACCCCCCACCCCGGGAGCTTATCATCTTGCTCTTCGTATGTAATGTCATTTTTCATGTTTCGTCTGTCTTGTTTTGTTAGTTTCTTTCCTGTTTCTACCTGTTTAACACATTCGTTAACAACCACATTCTCTCGAAAAGAACACAATTTATGCCGCGACAAACGCAGGAGTAGCTACGAAGCTGTAAAATGGAGTTCCTAAAGAAACTGAAAATCAGGTAAAACAACAATACTGATTTCAACAGACAATTGAGTGACTTAAATTCAACACCATCAGTTATCGACCTTCTAAACACATTAAACCATTAAAATGCACGATTCAAATCAGTTTAATTACGCCAAACATGGCATTAACATCATTTTGACGTTGTTGTTGCCTGACTAACACCGATCCTATTCCTATACCAGAGGACCATTGGTCCTGAGAACGCTCACCTGAAGCCTGATCTTGGAGTATTAAGTCGTAATGAAATGACATTGACCTTGAATACTCACACACTTTATTGACTTCATAAGTTGTCTGCATCTGCAAAGTTTCAGGTCTCAGGCTGCAATCGGCCCGCCGGTTCTGGAGAAGATTTTTGAGTGTTTTTATCATATATGGGCGTGGTGGCCATCTTGGTCATGTGACCCAGATTTCGCGATCAAACTTTGGTTCCCCCTACCCATGGATGCTCCACATAAAATTTGGCTTTCATTGGCCAAGCAGTTTCAGAGAAGAAGATCTTTGAAAAGTGTGTATGGACAACAGACTGGCCAAGGTCAAGAGATGACCTTGACCTATATTAATCAATACCTTCATCTACTCCATTAGTTGTTTGCATCTACCACTTTTCAGGCCTCAGGCTGCAATAGTTTTCAAAAAATCCATAGTTTTCACTTCTTCCTATGTAAAAGCCTATGTTTCCAAATTTGACCTTGCCATAAAATAGGTCAAGGTCATCCAAGGGTCATCATTTTATCAAACTATGATGGGCTGAGGTACTCAATGCTACATACAAAGTTTCGTGGAAATCGGCCCATCGGTTCTGAAGAAGAAGATTTTTGAGTGGTTTTATTCATATATGGGCGTTGCGGCCATCTTGGTCATGTGACCTGGATTTCGCGATCAAATTTTCGTCTCCCCTACCCATGGATGCTCTACATAAAATTTCACTTTGATTGGCCAAGCAGTTTCAGAGAAGAAGATCTTTGAAAACTGTATGGACAACAGACTGGCAAAGGTCAAGAGATGACCTTGACCTATATTAATCACATACCTTCATCTACTCCATTAGTTGTTTGCATCTACCACTTTTCAGGCCTCAGGCTGCAATAGTTTTCAAAAAATCCATAGTTTTCACTTTTTCCCATGTAAAAGCCTATGTTTCCAAATTTGACCTTGCCGTAAAATAGGTCAAGGTCATCCAAGGGTCATCATTTTATCAAACTATGATGGGCTGAAGTCCCCAATGCTACATACCAAGTTTCGTGGAAATCGGCCTACCAGTTCTGGAGAAGAAGATTTTTGAAGGGTTTTTACCATATATGGGCGTGGCGGCCATCTTGGTCATGTGACCTGGATTTCGCGATCAAACTTGAAATGCCACTACCCAAGGAGGCTCCATATAAAATTTCAACTAGATCGGCCAAGCGGTTTCAGAGAAGAAGATCTTTGAAATTGTGGACGACGGACGGACGGACGGACAGACGGACGCCGGATCATGGCCATCCTATAAGCTCACCTTGTGAGCCTTTGGCTCAGGTGAGCTAAAAAAAAACTGGCTTTAATGTTTTTCTAGCGCAAGAGGTTCACAAATGGTAATCTGTATCCGCAAACTTTGTTGCATTTTTTTACTTAACGTTTGCTTCGCGTCAAGTTTCAATAAATGATGTTTCTTGTCGTTGTCCTTGAAACCGTTAGTAATCTGGGAAAATTTTTGTGACCTTATGTGCAACACCAGTGTCAACGATTGACCACAGAAAGAAAATGACCCAAACGTCATTTACCAAGGCTTAGAATAACCGTTAATTTTTAATTGGCGATTTAACGTCAGATATCGAGATAAACATGCCTCTTTATCGACGTTTTGTGTGTGTTTTTCCACCAACCCTTTGCGGATTTAATGTTTATGTATCCAGCAGTTACACTTCAAATGAATTTTGATCGTGATTGTCATTTTATTGCCCGCTGGCTTGAAGAAATTGCAAAATCACATAAACTGACGTTAAACGTTTATAAAGCCACTTTTTGATTCAAAATTGCTGTGATCGCAAGTTTTGTGTCAAGTAAAGTGTTTTAAATCAGTAACGACCTAAGTAACGATGTAGTATTGTCTAAAACAACAACACAAAATCAATATGAAAATATTAAATTGCTAAACTTATTTCTCTCAGTATAAGGTGAGCCACCGCATGAGAAAACCAACAATTGGCATAGGCGAAAACAAAGCCGCAGATTAGCTTTGCAGTAACTATACAGCTGATCAGTGCCTTTGTTTTTGCTACACGGATAGTACAATTCATCTTCTTCTTAAATCCGAAATTTCAAGATTCTAGCCTGCTTCTGTGGCTGCACAGCGCGGTTTGTGTCAGACCTGGTCTGAGCCCAAAATTGTTGGTTTTCTCACGCAAAGGCTCAGGTATTAAAATGATTAGAATGTTTGATTTTCATAGCATGTATGCAGTGTTGCTATGGTTTTATATTAAATCACTACTGAGAATCTCCACTGCTCTTAAAAATATGTCTATCCCAAAGTTATCACTGTACCAGTCTTCAGGACATCTGTGTTCAAGGGTCTGTTTGATTCTCTCTCCAAAATGTAATTGTATTGATTCTACAATAGGCCTGGTGTCTGTATCAGTTTCAATGTCCAGACCAGATGTGTCATCTTCTTCCATGAACTCGTTATCATTCACAGGATTGTTAATCATGCTAGATGTATACAATTGCAAAGGTGAAGTACGTACAGTTCTTAATCTATGGCTTGCCCAGGCTTCTTTCCAGATACACAGCTTTTTATTGATTTTTTGTGTGTACACATAATGCAATGCAAATATATGCAACTCATTCATGACATCTAAAATTCCTTGATCTTCCATGTAATAGAATAACTGGTAATAGTAATCTAGAACACCTTCATAAAGGTCACGCCAAAGGCGTTCAATACGTTGATTATGGACGCTTTTGCCTGTCAAAATACCACTAGGACCCCGCTTTTCAATCATAAAGTCTGCGATTTCAACATTTTCCATGCCCTTATCAGTTCTCACCCGCAAAGGCAAGCCATACTTTTCGACACCTTCCTTGAAGCATAAAAGAAGGGAAGATGCTCGGTTGTTATTCAAACACTTAACAAATGTAACTAATCGACTAAAGCCATCTATGCCAGCTGCGATGACAAAAGACCATCTGATTAGTTTATGGTTGGTATCTACATGCCACAGATGATTTGCTCCCTGTACCATGTAAACTCGTCGATGTAGGCGTCCTCTTCTTCTTGCACCGACACCAGTACTATCTATTTCGTGCACGACATCTCTCAGCCGAAACCTTTGTATCTGTAACAGGTAATATCATTAAAACTAAACTGAAGTGAGTTAATGCTCTATAATACCGACCAAACCCATCCCAAACAAGTTGCATAACTAGAAATCATAGCAATCAATGGTCCTTAGCTCACCTCAGAGATTTGGTCATTGTAAGCTTAATAATGATCATGTTAATTGGATTCAGCATCAGAGAAGAAGACTTTTTCATGTGTTTACTACTATACGGCTATGGCAAATAATGATGCCCCTGGGATGTGGCCAGTTTGTCCCAAGGGGCATGGTTGGCAGGATTTATGAAATAATGTTGTTGTCGTTTGACAGCTGCATTATATCAATACAGTTAGTTAAGATGGAGCTTGACAGCACTGAGGCAGGTACTACAGAAGACAAAAATTCTATCATACTTAAACATGGTACGAGGGTCATATGGAAACTTTGTAGCATGGCTTCATAATTCTTTTGTTCCCCCTTTAAAAGGATGCTCAACAAGAAGTTAACCTTTGAATAGCCAAACCGTTTCAGAGTTGTTTGAATACTAGAAAAAGTGCCTTGAGGGGCACGATACCCCCAGCCCGTATTCTAGCCCCCCCCCCCCCCACCACCATCACCACCAAACCCCTCCATCCAGGTTATGGGCCCAATGGTTGAAGTGAAATAAGACTGTGAAGAAGGCTTTTCCAGGAGAATGGGGGGGGGGGGGGGGCAATTTTCATGGAACAGGTCTCAAGTCTAATATCATCAACTAGATCCTTCCTAATGTTCACTATAAACTTTAACCATAAACCTTAACAATTTCTCTTAACAAACAATTTCTAAGTCTGTGAACTTGACCATAACGTCACTGAGGTAGAGCTTAAAACTCAGACGAATATCTCACAACAGGCATAGTATCAACTACATCTATCCATCCACAAGTTCCAGAGATATAGACTTATAAAACTTTAATCAAAAACTTGAACAAAATTGGTAGGGTAGGGTTGGGTAGGGTCGGGTCGGGTCGGGTCGGGTCGGGTCGGGTCGGGTCGGGTGGGTGGGGTGGGGTGGGGTGGGGTGGGGTGGGGTGGGGTAGGGTACAGCATAAAACTTCATACCAATATCTTACAAGCGTAGTACATGTACCAAGTATGAACAGCAAGTAACACAATAAATTGTACTTTTTTATAAGTGTGCTAAGCTGTGACCCCTAGCCCCACCCCAGGCATGGACCCTGGGGTCTGATGTCATGAAATGAAAGCTTACCCTATAGTGTGCCTATGGTGCAAATATGAATGGCATCTCATGAGTGGTGGTCAAGATATGGACACTTAACACAGTAAATTGCACATTTTTATAATTGACCGAAATTGTGACCTCTAGCCCCACCCCCAAGCATGGATCCTGGGGTCCGATGTCATGGAATGAAGCCAACCCTATAGGGTAGCTATGGTCCATGTATGAATGGCATATCACAAGTGATTATTAAATATGGACAATAGTAAAGTAAATTGTACATTTTATAAGTGTCCTAGATTGTAACCTCTAGTCCCACCCACGGGCATGAACCCCGGGTATCAATGTCATGGAATAATAGCTAAGCCTACAGGATATCTACAGTCCAAGTATGGATGGTATCTTGGAACTGGTTGTCAAGATATGAATATTAACACAGTAAATTGCACATTTTTATTTGCGCCCTAAATTGTGACCTTTAGCCCCTCCCCATGGCATGGACCCTGGGGTCCGACATCATGGAATGAAAGGTAACCCTATAGGGCATCTATGGTCCAAATATGAATTGCATACCACAAATGGTTGTCAAAATATTGACATTAATACAGTAAATTGCACATTTTTATAAGTGCCCTAGATTGTGACCTCTAGCCCCACCCACGGGCATGGACCCTGGGGGTCCGATGTGATGGAATGAAAGCTAACCCTATAGGGTGTCTATGGTCCAAGTATGAATACTAAATCTGATTAGTGGTTGTCAAGATATCGACTTAGAGAGAAGAACAATAACACAGTCTACTGCACAGTTTTGAGGTGACCTACATGTTGACCTCTAGCCCCACCCCCGGGCATGAACCCTGGGGTCCCATGACATGGAATGAAAGCTAATCATATAGGGTACCTATGGTTCAAATATGAATGCTTTCTGACCACTGGTTGCTGAGATATACACCTCTAGAGAAACTTTAACCAAAAACTTTAACATGAATTCCACTAACGCGACGGAAGTACTAACAAACATACGAACGAACGAACACACGAACGAACGAACAGACAAATGGAAAACAAAAACTATATACCGCCTCGGCATAAATGCCGGGGGTATAATTATGAAAAAAAAAAACAATAGAGCCCTGGGTCAGTGGGAATCATTCTGTTGGGGGGGGGGGGGAAGAATTCAAACAGAAATATTCTGTCCATATGCCCATTCAAAGCAAGACTTCCCCCATTAAATGGCATTTTACCAATCTGAGTTGACCTTGTTATAATATAGGTCAAGGTCATCCTAGGGTCATGATTTATACAAACTTTGTAGAGCTCCATTCCTTATTGCTTCATGCCAAGTTTCAAAATCATAGGCCATCTGCTTCTGAAGAAGATTTTTAAAGGTTTTTGGTATTTATAGCCATGGTAGCCATTGGGGCCATCTTGGTCATGTGACCTGGGCCATTTATACAAACTTTAGTTCCACTCCAAGGATCCTCCACATGAAGCTTGGCTTTGATTGGTCAAGAAGTTTCAGAGAATAAGATCTTTGTAAATAGTTGACGGACGCCAGAGACTGGATATATACTATACGCTTACCTAATGAGCCTAAAGGCTCAGATGAGCTAAAAACAAATGAACAGTCGCAATTAAAACAGGCAGATGATTGCATAAATTTGCTTTTTTGCAAGATGTTTGCAATAAATGTATCATGATAGTAAAAGCTTTTTTTCTCTCTCTCTTTGTCGCATAAGGACTTCTGATATATGTTTCTATAGCAGGCATGTATAAAGGCATAAAGATTGAAATATCCTAGACGTCCTGAGCCAAAATGAGACCTAGTTCTAACATATACTGAGCCAAACTTATAACGCAACATCAGTTTATTTTTAATTTTATTCACTGGAGCGTTATCAAATAAACTTTCTCTTAGCTAAATTAGATTGCCGGACCATCGATCCATCTCACAACATCTAGGTTGTAACATTCCGTGCTATGCGACTCAAGAAATCAATCATTTTTCAGAGGTAGGGTCTTGGCAAAAAATGAAATGCATTGTAATTTTTCCAGAACGCGACATGTGACATGAATTCGTACCCTTGAAATTAATGCCGGTTTTCAGGAATACTCTTGCTCCATTTTGGATGACTCATTTTACCGTCAAACGATCAATTTTGTTTCATTTTGAACAGAGTTGAAGACTCATTTTCACGTTGAACCAGTAAAGTTTACTCAGATTTTAGCATAAATTTGTTACAGACGTTCCTGATGCAACAATTGCAAGTTATTGTGTTTTCAAACAATGCTGAATGATGGAATGAACATGTTTTCACAAAGGTTTCAGTAAAAACATTGACCATTTGAAATTTTCACCAATTCCATTTTCCATTGTGTTGTATGGAATGTTCAGTATTAAACGCAAAATTTTCAACGATGCCAACTTTGTTTTGAAATTTAGGGTACAAATGGAAGACATTTTGCAATTACCTGATCGTACCTCACTTGACGATCCGTGTTAAAACTGACTTCCAGAATCTCTCAGGGGGGCGCATGCCACCAAATTAACCGGTTTGACCAATCAGATTCGAGCTCAGTGACCCAGGCTCTGAAAACCAAATTTTTTGTACCCAATTCATTTATTGGCAATTGCTGACAAATATATTTCGGGTATACCGTCGTACATTACATCAAAATGCGAAAAATATTACATAACCATGTTGCGTTGTTTGGCTCAGTATATAATGAGAAAAGTAAGGGAACTGCTATCTCTTTGGTGTATAAATCCCTTGAGCTAACGCTTCCATTACAGTATGACAAATTAATACCTTTATATTCCTTTGTTTCAATATTTGGTTTAGCATAGTCTCTCCACAATTCGGAAAGTCATTGATAACTTCCTGGACAACAGCAATCAGTTGTTCATCCTCAATATCGGTAAAGTTGGCTTTCGTTAATCCAAATGCACGCATTCGTCTGTATACTGTACTTTCTGAGACCGATAATAGTTTAGCTATTTCCTTTATTAAAAACCCTGTTTCAATCAAAGTTTCTAAAGTAGCTTTTGATATGAGGAATTCTAGTGGCCCAATCCCTGTAGAAGGTGCTTTTCTTGGTTGGTAGCTGCCATAGTTCAAGCACACTCTCCTCAAGTTCATAACGTCAGAACGGTTTACCACCCCAAGGGAATTCATTTCATACCAGGAAAGTTTGCAAACTATATCTGGAGACACTTTCTCTGCTTCAAATGCAGGTGCTAACCTCTCTAAGCCCAGGTTTTGCAAAATGTTTTTCATTTGATTCATTTTACGAGTCAATTGTAGTATATTCTACGACATGTAATGTTAGCTGGTATCAGTGGCACAACCTGAAATTGAATAATAGATTCTAAAAGTTTCATGATATGATGCAAACTAAAATGCAACCTGCAGAAAATGTGCGATGGAAAAGCTGAGAATTTCTGTGGGGATCACTGTAACAATGTGAATCTCTGGGTCATGTGGCAGGCAGTCATCGGGCCTTGCACTGGTTTAAAGGTATGTTATTTGTTTACTATCATTTTAAAGCAAAATCTAGATTAGATACTGTCCCGGGACACTGTACCTAAACAAGAACGCCGCAGAGGTCGATATCGCACCTGCATTGGGCAAAATAACTAAAACCGTAAAATATAGGACAAGGGCACCAAGTCAAGGTGCATGCTTGAAGGGTATGTCAAGGACAATTAGTATGTAAGGTTTCACACTCACAGCTGTCACAGGTGCAAAGAAAACCAAACTTTGACCTAAAAATTGACAAAGTCACTGGACCTTGAAATATAGCTCCAGGGCATCAGGTCAATGTGCGTCCTTGAAGGGTATGTCCAGGACAATAACTATGCAAGGTTTCATAATCGCAACTATCATTGATGCCGAGAAAAACAAACTTTGACGTAAAAATTGACAAAGTCACTGGACCGTGAAATATAGGTCAAGGTCATCGGGTCAATGTGCGTGCTTGAAGGGTATGTCCAGGACAATAACTATGCAAGATTTCATAATCGCAGCTATCACTGATGCAGAGAAAAACAAACTTTGACGTAAAAAATGACAAAGTCACTGGACCGTGAAATATAGGTCAAGGGCACCAGGTCAAGGTGCGTGCTTGAAGGGTATGTCCAGAACAATAACTATGCAAGGTTTCATAATCGTAGCTATCAGTGATGCAGAGAAAACTAAACTTTGACGTGAATGTCAAACTTTGACGTGAATGTCAAACTTTGACGTAAATGTTGATGGACGGATGGACGGACGGATGGATGGACGGACGGACGGAAATTTGGACTCCTATATCGCACCTTGCTATAAGCAGGTGCGATAAAAATGCTTAACAATTTTGTGCAGTCTTCACAAAAAGTGCCGGACAGCAAAACAAAACTGGCAAAATTTCATTCTGTCCAGCAGAAACTTTAAGTTGACAAAAGTTAGGCAAAACTTATCAAGGTTATAAGCAAACCCAGAGGACCAAAGGTCCAGAGAGCACTCACCCAAGGTCCGACCTTACAACACTTACTGAAAAAGAAATGACTTTTAACGTTAAATATGCATGTATCTTCATCAACTTAAGTACTTGTCTCCATCTGCAGCAAACTTTCATTTCTAAGACTAGAACAGTTTCCAAAATATCGATTTTTATTTTTTTTCTCCATGTATTTAAACCTAAGTTTCCAAAATTATATCGATTTTTATTTTTTTTTTCTCCGTGTATTTAAACCTAAGTTTCCAAAATTGACCTTGTCATAAAAAGTCATGATCATTTGAGCAAACTAAGATGGGCTGGAGACCCAAATACCACCTACAAAGTTTCGTCAAAATCGGCCTGCAGGTTCTGAAGAAGATTTTCTGAGCATGAGAGCATGCATGGTGGCCATGTTGGGCATGTGACACAGATTTTGAAAACAAACTTTTGATCCCCTACCGATGGATGATCCACATTAAATTCAGATTTTATCTTTTGCGGATACACAGGATGGTTTGTGTAAAAACCAAGCACCCAATAATAAGATGAAACAGTTTAGAATCTGAATAATAATGAATGAGTGCTCGTCTCCCTTGAAAAAGTTGAAAAAACATTCAGACATTCCAGACATCAAACTCAGACTTCAGCGGAAATTATGCAGAAATGTACTTTCTCACAACATAATTCTTGCTAAATGAATTATATGACACAGTTAGAGTGGCATCTTTGACTTACAGGTTGATATTTGAATACAAACAGCATTTATCAGCCACGAAAATATGTGACAACTAGCCTGTGAAAAATGCAGTTGCAAACATCTCCAAAAATACACTAAATACGGAACTGACACTTAGCGGATATCTGAACTAGATGCTCGTGCAGCTTTCTGCATCATTAAAATACCATGACATTACCTGAAGAATAAGAGAGAAGTGAAAATATAAATCGTTTCTGTATTCATGCTTTGTTGCGCACAATTAACATATAATCTCGCGAGACGAGTGTTCTACCGGTGTTCATGTAAAAGTCTTTACTTGTGATTTTACCCGGCTCAAGAAAACGCTACATCATAAAGTAGGTGCATAAAGAAAACGCTACATCATAAAGTTTGTACATCATAAAAAGAAGAAGGTGCATCATATAATGATGAAGGTGCATCATAAAAAGAAGAAGGTGCATCATATAATGATGAAGGTGCATCATATAATGATGAAGGTGCATCATATAATGATGAAGGTGCATCATATAATGATGAAGGTGCATCATATAATGATGAAGGTGCATCATATAATGAAGAATGTACATCATATAATGATGAAGGTGCATCATATAATGAAGAAGGTGCATCATATAATGATGAAGGTGCATCATATAATGATGAAGGTGCATCATATAATGAAGAAGGTGCATCATATAATGATGAAGGTGCATCATATAATGATGAAGGTGCATCATATAATGAAGAAGGTGCATCATATAATGATGAAGGTGCATCATATAATGATGAAGTTGCATCATATAATGATGAAGGTGCATTATATAATGATGAAGGTGCATCATATAATGATGAAGGTGCATCATATAATGATGAAGGTGCATCATATAATGATGAAGGTGCATCATATAATGAAGAAGGTGCATCACATAATGATGAAGGTGCATCATATAATGAAGAAGGTGCATCATATAATGAAGAAGGTGCATCATGTAATGAAGAAGGTGCATCATATAATGATGAAGGTGCATCATATAATGATGAAGGTGCATCATATAATGAAGAAGGTGCATCATATAATGATGAAGGTGCATCATATAATGAAGGAGGTAGATCATATAATGATGAAGGTACATCATATAATGATGAAGGTGCATCATATAATGACGGAGGTAGATCCTATAATGATAAAGGTACATCATATAATGATGAAGGTGCATCATATAATGAAAATGGTACGTCATATAATGATGAAGGTACATCATATAATGATGAAGGTACATCATATAATGATGAAGGTACATCATATAATGAAGGAGGAAGATCATATAATGATGAAGGTACACCATATAATGATGAAGGTGCATCATATAATGAAGGAGGTAGATCATATAATGATAAAGGTACATCATATAATGATGAAGGTACATCATATAATGATGAATGTAGATCAAAATATGATAAAGGTACATCATATAATGATGAAGGTACATCATATAATGATGAAGGTGCATCATATAATGAAGATGGTACATCATATAATGATGAAGGTAGATCATATAATGATGAAGGTACAACATATAATGATGAAGGTACATCATATAATGAAGGAGGTAGATCATATAATGATGAAGGTACATCATATAATGATGAAGGTGCATCATATAATGAAGGAGGTAGATCATATAATGATAAAGGTACATCATATAATGATGAAGGTACATCATATAATGATGAACGTGCATCATATAATGAAGATGGTACGTCATATAATGATGATGGTACATCATATAATGATGAAGGTACATCATATAATGATGAAGGTACATCATATAATGAAGGAGGAAGATCATATAATGATGAAGGTACATCATATAATGATGAAGGTGCATCACATAATGAAGGAGGTAGATCATATAATGATAAATGTACATCATATAATGATGAAGGTACATCATATAATGATGAATGTAGATCATATAATGATAAAGGTACATCATATAATGATGAAGGTACATCATATAATGATGAAGGTGCATCATATAATGAAGATGGTACATCATATAATGATGAAGGTACATCATATAATGATGAAGGTACATCATATAATGAAGGTACATCATATAATGAAGGAGGTACATCATATAATGATGAAGATGCATCATATAATAATGAAGGTGAATCATATAATGAAGAAAGTACATCATATAATGATGAAGGTGCATCATATAATGAAGAAGGTACATCATATAATGAAGTTGGTAGATCATATAATGATGAAGGTGCATCATATAATGAAGAAGGTACATCATATAATGATGAAAGTGCATCATATAATGAAGAAGGTGCATCATATAATGAAGTTGGTAGATCATAAGACAGCTATGGCGTTCCATAGTTTAGGATTATATTAATGTTGATGACCAGACATTTTGATGGAGTACATTTATTTAATCTTCTTTTCATCAGGAAAACATGCCCGTGCAATATTTACCTCCTTAAACCCCACTTTTATATAGAAAAATTGGGGTATGCAGGGGTATACCTATTTTTCTTATTTTAGCTCCAAAACATAGATTGTGGGTGCTCGTTAGAACCGCCTCGGCGAGGCGGTTCTAACGTGTACCCACAATCTATGTTTTGAGCAAAAATAAGAAAAATATCAAAAATTTTCTGATGAAAATTTTCATTTTTATTACCAAAAAAAAAAAAAAAAAAAATTCTGTATATTGCATGGAAGTGTTTTCGTAATGATTAGTTTTATTTCAAATTTTACTATTATCAAGATCAAATCATCCATTAACTTGTATCATGTATTCTTTGATTTCCGAAACTAAGAGAGAAGTATTTTCAGCGTTAAAATTATATATATGTTTATATGCAAAAATCATTATATGCCTTAAAACTTTACGTGTTTCCCTCCATCTGCCCTGAAGTGACACTACAGCTTATTATCAAGGACCCAGAATTCAAACGCCCCCTTGGTTTAAACATATTTTATTCAAAAATCTCACAAATTACATCGATACATACATATAAATAGGTAGATGACGAAAAGGATTAGAACGGAAGCAGAGTTTAAGGAATACATAATCAAAGCAGCAGAGATACGATACAGCCTGGATTGTGATATGGTGAGGTATATTCAAATCGCGGTCAATTCTCACAGACGACATGGGTAATTCCAACTATGAGCTCATTTTATCGTCCGAAAACGGTAGTAACTCCAGAAATCACAATACTAACCTACCATTAACCCATATTTGACGAATGGATTCTCCCATCATTATCAGTTGGATGGGCCCACTTTCATTTTTAGGGACGTCAGGAGTGTTTTTTAAATTTTATTCAATTTTTAGATGAAAATTATCTAAGCAAACAGAATAGCCCCAGATGGGACGCCGCGTTCTGCGGCGTCACATCTGGGGCTATACTGTTTGCCTATGTCCCACAAAAGGGACGCCAGGCTTAAATGAGCTAACCTACCATTAATTTTGTTTCACGGTTTTAGTGTATGTCCCATTCAAGAGCAACGGTCATGTCAGGAAGTTGCCTCCATTTTAAGGGACTTCTACCCAACATTAGGATGTCATGACGCTCAAAATTTGCTTTACAATATAAACCACCAAAGTAAACAAAAAGGCTTATACATATATGTATAATGGATGGTTTGACTTGAAAATACTTTTCTCAATTTACCAACACGTTTGACAAGTTTTTATCTTACCTCATGACAGCCAGAAACATTTTAAAACAGAACAACGTGGCACGAATTACGTTGTCGTGTCGTGCGTTATTCAATTTGATGTCAATAAAGTGTGACGTTTTATGACACGATAGTACCTTTACTCATGCTGTGTCTGCGCTGGATGTATCAGGTACTTCAAGATACAGCAACTCACAAAATCTTTGATAGCTACTGGTTTATTCATATGATCATAAATTAAATCTTTCAGTGTTCCAGAACTAACGTTAGCATTTTAGCGTTACATCAGGAAAACATGTCCGTGTAATGTATACCCCCTTAAACCCCACTTTTATATAGAAAAACTGGGGTTTACAGGGGTATTTCTATTTTTCTTATTTTTGCTCAAAAACATAGATTGCGGGTACTCGTTAGAACCGCCTCGAGGAGGCGGTTCTAACGTGTACCCACAATCTATGTTTTGAGCAAAAATAAGAGAAATATCGATTTTTTTCTTAGTACTGAATTTTTTCTATTTTTACAATTTTTTTTTTTTTATAAAATTTTTACATGGGCATGTTTTCGTAATGAAAAGCATTTAGCCGGCTGTAACGCTATTTCTGGCGCTCGACAGATAGGTTTATTGGATTAACCAATCAATGACTGGCTAACAAATTCAATGCTCACAACAATTAGAGAATAAGGGTAGGGTAAGCGCGGGGATTGGGATGGGGGTAATGGTAGGGGTAGGGTAGGGTTGGGTAGGATAGAATAGGTCAGGACAGTGTCTGGAAAAGATAAGGATAGGTATAGCGTAAGTGTAGGGCTGGTAGGATAGGGTGTAGAATATAGAAGAGTTAAGCAAGATTAGGGACAGGGTAGGGTAGAGCAGAGTGTAATATATATGTAGTAGGGAATGGTTTATGGGTGGGGTACAGGTATCAGTAGGGTAGGGTTAGGCAGGATTGGGTAGGGTAGACAATAAACATAAATTACTTTGTCACACTAAATTTGATTGGCTAATACTTCTTAAAGTAGCGTTGCAACGGTATTTTAAAATAGCGTTGCAACCCAAACTTTACATGTAACGTTCAAACGGCAGAATTTAGCGTTCTAATGCTAACATATAGCATTCAAATGCAGTCGTTTATTTTGACCTATTTCGGACACCATAGTGTCCCGTCTTCATGCTGAATAAACGGAACGCGGAATCAAGTCGCCCTTTAATACTAAATCAACAATGAATGATTCTAGAACTGTTCTTAATATAAAGCGGTTCTAAAAATTCCACAATCAACATGATCAAATTATTAGAAAATTATTTTCAATCTTTTAATATTGCATACAATTGTGGTTTGTTCTCGGGATGTTTAACTACCGTCCATTGTTCAGTTCGCCGCTATTGCTTCTGTTTTATCGCCACAATAAACATAAACATAGAAATTGTATTTGAGTATGTGCGTGAGAAAACCAACAATTTGGGTTCCGATCAGGACCGACACAAACCGGGCTGTACAGTCAAAGAAGATGGTAAGAGGCTGGAAATTTTGGATTTAGAAAGAAGAGGAATTGTACAATCTGTGTAGCAAAAACAAAGGCGCCGATCAACTTCGCAGTAACTGCGAAGCTGATCTGCGCCTTTGTTTTAGCATATGCAAAATCAGGTTTTCTTATGACGCGTTTCATTTGTCAGTTGATACCATTAAAAGACTTTCGGTCCTATTTGAATTCAAATGCAAAAGACAAAGTCTAATGAAACAAGATATGAAATTCAAAAGTATTTTGGCTGATTTCTTTCATACTTGTTCTAAAAACAAAAGAACCGGTCGTATGTGTCAGTGATCACTACTTGAATAGAGACGAAGACCAATACAACAAGCCTCACGAAGTTTTGGCTTTGGTACATTTGGAACAAACTAGCCTGTGCTAGAACAAGGTTTTGCATTTTATTTACAGAAACTGAATTGTATGAGGCTATAGGCCGCGGAGATGTCGTAAGCTTCCGCCGCTGAAAAGCTTAAATTTGCCATTTGTTTGTTCGATTTTTTTATTCGGACGAAGCTCACAAAGCACAACATATTCAGTTCCTTAAAAGACAGAAAGCTTAGTTGAATGTTCTGTTAATGTTCTGAATTAAATCTTAGTATTATTTTGACTACATAATTATTTAATTTTGTGACCGGGAGTGTTTTTGGAAGGGTCAAAGGTGAGATATTTTCTGTAATTGTTTATCACGATAGTATGCATAGTGAGACGGGTCATTTGAGCTTCTTGATGAAACTGATCACTAATGAAATAAACACGCGTGTTTTTGTGGTGTAAACGCATTCACAAAACATTAATATTTGAGAAGCGACGCGAGAAAACCGGTCTTCGGGATTTCCGACCAGGCCCGACACAAACCGACCTGTACAGTCACAGAAGCAGGCTAGAAGCTTGAAATTTCGGATTTAAAAAGAAGAGAAATTGTACTATCCGTGTAGCGAAAACAAAGGCGCTGATCAGCTTTGCAGTTAATACCGCGAAGCTGATCTGCGCCTTTGTTTTCGCATAAGCAAATACCCGGTTTTCTCACGCTGCGGCTCATTTCAAGTACGCTAAGGCCAAATTCATGCAGAATGCTGTAACCAGTCAAAGATCTTTACCCACTTCCTGATCTGAGCACCAAGAATTTCCAGATTTGCTGGACTGAACCAACTGCATGTAATTCCTAAAATGAACACGCGTTCGTTCCTGGTGTTTCACCCAGTTTCAATCTACTTGTGTGTATTAATGAGATTTACCAATGTACGAGCCCGTACATGTACATGTACATGTACATGTACATTAACGGACATTCAGGTGTGTACATACAAAAACAATTCATGTTCGCTTGCAATTTTTCTTTGATTGAACGCATTTAAAATGCTACCTCTACAACAGAAAATGACATAGACTATCACACCAAAATACGAATATTAAACCATATTTGACAAATGGATTCTCCTATCATTATCAACTGGGTGAGTCCACTTTCATTTTTTAGGGGTTTAGGGGTGTTAGTTTTTTTTTTTTTTTTTTTTTTTTTTTTTTTTTTTTTTTTTTTTTGTTTTTTGTTTTGTTTTTTTTATCTCATTTTTTCGATGATATTTCTCTGTGCAAACAGTATAGCCCCAGATGGGACGCCGGGTTCTGGGGCGTCGCATCTGGGGCTGTGCTGTTTGCCTATGCCCCATAAAAAGGACGCCAGACTTAAATGAGTTGGAGTACTGCACATATAGAAACGCAATTCACCAACTATTCTTTTCAGGTAAGACCGTAATGCCTCTATTATGAGTGCGGATAAAGTCGCTGGTAAAAAGCAAACACCTGCAAATACAAGGAAACTCGTACCAGATTGGTTACGCAATATTCGTACAACAGGAAAGCCGGATAAAGATCACTCAGATGACACTAGGTTCAAGGTACGGTCAGAAATAAGCATAAATTTTGTTGTTTCAAACATAATGATTATTGCAAACTTGTACATGTGCAAAACACAAATTTAATTCCTAATTCCTATATTGGGGAATATTATATAGATATTTTTTTCTTGCTTTGTAAGAGCCAGGTTGTAACGTACAAGGAATTAATAGGTATAGATGAGATGTGTCTCAACGAAGTACTACAGCTGTATATGTCGAAAACGTAAACTTTGAAATAGATTTTATTTTTTGCAGATGGGGAAGTGTGTCAAATACTTGCTAATGACTCTCAATCTGGGCGTCTTCGTAAGTACAATACCCTGAACATTTTATCGCATTTATGAACAGTAGGGCAATATCCTGAAAGCGCAAAGCAGTTATTTTATAGCCACGTGGTGTGCAATGTCCGGGAGATTGTTAAGGCTAATGGACTAGGGAACCAGTTGGGGCGTAGCGATACTGTGTCCTTATTGAGTCCTTATTGTTGACTCATATAAGGACATGATCAACTTCTTGATATGTTTTATATACGCATTCAGAAGTGCAGACCAGCAAACGTATCTTCACAGCTCATGATCAGATAGCGCAAACATGTTATTTGATAATGTTTTTACCACATTATCAGTTGTTAAACAACAGAAAGGAATAAATGTGGATTTTCGCCAAAGTTTTTTTATACTTAAACATGCTGATCATAGCTTTCACTTTACCCAACTATTACACTTTCCATGTTATCAGCTAACTCGCCAATTTCCATTGTTCAGGTCGCTGGTTCCATATTTTTTGTTGCGGGAATGCTCCTGAAGCTTGATACCGGCTTTTTGCACGTGAATGTCGTAAAACTCTGGAACAATGTCCGGTACAATGGCGTATATCTGGGAACAATTGCAGACCTTGTCACCCTATGGATGATAATATTTGGGGGACTATTGATGATCATTGCCATACTGGGATGGTTTGGTACATGGAAGAAGATAAGGACTTGTCTATTTACGGTAATACCTTTAAGAATTTTAGATATTTTCATAAACTGAATAGCTTAAAATGTTACTTTAGTCACCAACTCGACATACAGACCGGTCGGGGATTGAGCCCGCAACCTCCTAATCACAAAGTGATGACGTTTTTCATTTGAATACGGCGGCCAGTTCCAACAACTTTAACTTCATTATCTGTGAAAAAATATCCTTTACATGTCTTACATTTTCAGTATGTGATTGTGATAGTGATGTTGATCTTCGCCGAGGCAACAATGGCGGCTCTCTGGGTCACCATGAGGGGAAGGGTAAGTACACTGTTATGTTCACTACGACGCCATTTACAATTTAACACAAAAACAAAGACAGTAAACAAAATACTTTGTTCGAGAATACTTTGGCTGATCTTTATTATACAGCACGTGTACTTTTTAACATTAAAATTGACAATTGCAATATACAGAGATTGTTTCAGCTATTAATACAGTATATTGAAACATACATGTAGATAGTGGGTTATTTGAATACACAGGAAATAACAAGCCCGAACGATAACAGGGCGGTTTCAAACTTTCTTCCCACCAACACCACTATGTATCCAAATAACAACCGAGGTTTGGATAGGCTTCACTAACTGCACATGTGGACAACTTTACGCAAAGTTGTCATTTAGGCTGCGGTCACATAGGAGTAGACTATTCGGGTATACGGTGTACGTTTTTGAGGGCACGCGAATACTTGAAATCAATCATTATTATTTCCTTATACCGGGTCACATAGGAGGACACTATTCGAAAAGTTCGTATAGGCGCCGCGTATAGGTGCGTATAGTATAGTATAGTGGGAATCGAACATGTTCGATTTTCGCATAGCGTATAGTGGTTTTCCTGGTCTGATTTTTAATTTACACAAGTTATAGAGCGTTTTGCTAGGAAACTACGTTAAAAATAAGTTTTACACAATAAAGCCATATATTTGAATCCTCATGAATATGTAAAACAGCGTAAATTACTTAAATAACGTCTCACAATACTCTAATTCAAGTAACGTTTGTGTGTTTGTTTGTTTTCTTGCTTGTTTGTCCCCATACTCCTCCCAGATAGGTGCCTATCTTCACCAAACTTGGTTGGATCTCAGTGTGTCATTTTAAAGGAAAATGCCGTCTAGTTCACAGGTCAAATTTGTAATATAAATGGTAAAAGAGATCAAACTCCAAGACTGAATTATTTGATTTTCTTTATTTCCCGACTAGTTTCGGTGCATTACCTTTGTCAAGGGACATCAATAAACAACAATGGAGAATGATGACATCAACGTCACACGACGTCAATGACAACGACGTCAAAAAATGGCAATGACGTTGGCGTAAAAAATGGTGATTCCATAATATTAAGCATGCAGTTCAAGAAAACAGGATCTATGAAGATACATAATTACAGGCAAAGTGCAATTTAAAAAAGCTGAATAAAAATAAGGCCTGCAATAACTGTACTAGGAAAAACATGCTAATAGTTAAAATAATACTTTGGAATTCATACCATTAGGAGAAACTGTATCTAAAACATGCATCCAAGTAGTTTCTTTTAAAAGCCTTTTCCAGTCATTTGTAACTCTATCTATTGGCATAAAAGAGAAATCTTGAATGGAGTGTCCAGCAGAATTGAAATGTTCAGAAACATTAGTGAATGTATCAGGAAAATGAGCAATGTCATATTTATGATTGTTCATACGATTTGCACATTTCTGACGGGTCTGTCCGATATACTGGGCCTTACATTTTTTACATGTAATCAAGTATATTACAGATGTGGAAGTACATGAAAGGTCATAGTTTACCTTATTTACTGATGCTGTGTTTGTACTGGTGAAACAGTCCGACTCATTAATAGTGGAACAATGACTACATCGCTTCCTATTACATTTAGTAACATTGAATGAAGCAGTTTGTTTGCCCATTTTTGAGTGAACTAATATGTCATGGATATTAGTAGGTCTCTTGTAAGCAACAATAGGTTTCGATTCAAACAGACGACGTACACTTTCACTGGCTGATATTTTAAGTAAACCCCAGTACTGATTAATGATATTACCAATATTTGGAAGTGATGGGTTGTAAGAACAGACAAAAGGAATAATGCTTTGATTATTCTGTTTACAGGAGTTGGACATTAAAGCTTCTTCAACCGTAAGATTTGATGCTTTTTGAATGGCCTCACTTAAGATATCAGGAGGATAGTTACGTGTCTGGAAATAAGTCTCAAGCCTATTCAAGTCTTTCTTAAAATTGTCATTATCCGAAGTGATACGTCTGTATCGTTTAGCTTGGCTATATGGTATACCCTTTTTACATGAAAGAGGATGACAGGACGAGAATTCAACATATTGATGTACATTGGTATCTTTCTGAAAAACACTAGGACATAAATTTCCGTCTTGAGACTTTTCAATCTTTACATCTAGGAAAACAGCATTAGTTTTTGAGTAATTGTACGTAAATTTGATAGTTTCATGAAATTTATTTATTTCTTCAAAAAACTGTAACAATTTCTCTTCACTGTCATCCCAGATCATGAATATATCATCCAGAAATCGTAACCACAGTAGTGGCTGCACACCACAAGATTCTAAGAAGTTTTTCTCAAATTTTCCCATAAACAATGACGCGTACGAAGGAGCCATACGGGTCCCCATTGCAGTTCCAAGCCTCTGGATATAATCTTCATCATTAAATTGAAAATGATTTTTAGTTAAAACCAATTCAATGAGTTTTGATACACCTTGCACAGAATTTCTTGATGCGCAACCATTTTTACTCATGAAATATTCACATGCTTCAATACCGTCCTTATGCGGAATGTTACTGTAAAGCGAACTGACGTCCAGAGTAACTAGGAAACTATCCTTAGATAACCGAGGAAGCTGCCTTATTTTATTTATGAAGTCAGTGGTGTCTTTGATATATGATGGTAAAGATTCCATATGAGGTTTCAAAGTAGTATCAATGTAAGCAGACATATTTTCAGTAAGAGACCCGCAGGCAGACACAATCGGTCTGCCTGGATAACCTAAGGGTAAACTTGCATTGTACGGTTTATGAGTTTTTGGTAAAATATAGAACTGTGGTATCTTGTTTTCATTTGAAATGTCTATTCTATCAACACCGTGTAATGTTTTATTTTGCTGAATTTCTGAAATAGCATCTTGTATTTCTTTCTTAAACTGTTCATGGGGATTATCAGGTAGTTTTTCGTAATAAGTTTGGTCATTAAGCTGTCTATCAACCTCGGCAATATAATCCTCGCGGTTCATAATGACTATGGTTGAACTTTTGTCTGCTTTTTTGATAAC
Organism: Rugalucina vietnamica; assembly: GCA_964017185.1. Taxonomy (NCBI): domain Eukaryota; kingdom Metazoa; phylum Mollusca; class Bivalvia; order Lucinida; family Lucinidae; genus Rugalucina; species Rugalucina vietnamica. The sequence goes on along the minus strand of OZ024880.1, from coordinate 27,884,123 downwards.
AATATTTCTATCTTGTCGAAGAGAGGTTAGGGCATTTTGCTCCTCAGTCGAAAGATTAGATCTATATTTGTACCGTTTATTATTATGTAGAATTTCATGGGTTATAGCTTCAATATAGAAGTCCAAAGTGGAATCTCTCCCAGAAGGTGGAATAAATGTTGATTTACTTTTTTTGGAAATTTTTGATAATCATCATTTGAAGCTTAAGTATCGTTTTCACTGTCACTATCTTCCTCCTCCTTGGCACCAAAAAATTCTTTTAATCTTAGTTTTCTGGTGAATTCAAAGACATCTTGTCGTAGTTGTATTTCATTGTGGTGTTTGGGCTTAGGGCAAAATTTCAGACCCTTACCTAGCAGTCTATATATGGACTTTAATGTATGAATAACGTCAGAACAGGTACAATTTACTAGTATTGGTGATAAATAATGACATGCATATCAGAAAATTTCCACGTTTTCAATGAGAGTGGATGGCTGAAATAACTTATGAGATTCTGGAATATTTTGTTAAATTCGACCAACACAGGCTGCATTTCAAAGTGCTGTCGAACCAATATGCGTCTGTTTTTCTTAGGTATTGCCGCCTCTTTCTCCTCCTCGGCTAGTAAAAGCAAAGATCTTTTCAAAATACCGAATTCGCAACTTCATTCATACTCACGAAAGGAGCACACTGAAAGCAGTGATACTTCTATGTGAACCGCCGTGCCCGTATAGCGTATAGCGAATACCGAATAGCGTATAGCGAATGCCGTGTAGCGTATACCGTATATTTCTATGTGAACGCAGCCTTATTGGCGAACAATGTACAGCTGTATACTGTATATAAGAGTATATGCCGTTAATAGCTGCAAACTTTTACCTATAATTACAGAGCACAGAATGGATGAAGGGGCGTATGCTGAGACTACTGGAAGACTATAATGGCCCTGGTTACACCGACGATATATCACAAGGCTGGAACTACATGTTCACCGGGGTAATATATTGTCCTTCGTAATGTTACTGTATTACTGGGTTGCATATCATCACTTCTTTGAAGTATTCTTGATTTGTACAAGTGTACAGTAATCCAGTGTATCGGGTCCCAGGCGTACAAATCTCTTCGTGTATAATGGTACATGTAAACATGTTATCAATGCAAATTGGAAGGTTGTACGGAGAAAACTTGCTAGTGGCTTCCTTTTTGAGGTAAGCAACCCCCAATGTCGTAAAGCACCGTGGAGTCACCTGTGGCTTTTTATTCTGCCAAAACGTGGGTTGGAGTTTCATCATACAGTTTCATGATTTGTTTTCTTGCCACAGAAGATTATTGGGGGCTGGAACTTTCACAGAGAAGCTTTTCAATGTTAGACTATCACACACAGCTCATCTACATGGCATTTCAAACCTCTTGTATAGGGTTTAATCAAGGGAATATCACTAGGGCCATTCAAACACCGACGTTCATCTAATATAAAAAATGTGTTTTGCGGTTTTAGAACATTGCCTTGCATATATACTTATTCTTTTCGCATCCTTTATTGGCAAGTTAACCCCTATAGAAGAGGTTTGGAATATCACGAAGATTGCGTAACAATAAATTTAGTTCACTATGGTATTCTGTGCGGAGGAACAAATCATAAAACTATATGATGAAATTGGCAGAAAACAAAGCATGAGGTGACGCCAGAGTGCTTTAAGACATGCTTACCTCATGAAGAAACCCACAAGGAATCATTCTTCTTACATCCGTCCTGGTGGAATATTAGTTTTCTTGCAAAATGACAATAATATGCTTAGTTTTATTGCAACAACCGCTTTACCATGAAATTTTTAAATGCACATCGTGTAACTTTGTAAAAAGTGCTCATAAAGATACCAAATTTTCAGCCTTAATACGAAATTGGTTATTCTTTCATAAATTATAAACAAAATTAAAAACCATTAACCGTGGTTCCTTGTGGAATGTTTGAGACCCGAAAATCCGCGAGTTTTTGTTAAAAATGTGGTTCCATATATTATATCAATTTAGGCATAAACATTACAAGATCTGGAAGTTTTATAAACAGAGTAAATATTTACACTCATACTTAACAAAATATATAAAAAATTCCTCCGGTTGTCCATTTCTTGCCAATGACGATAGTTCAAAATCAAGAAGAGTTGTCAATTCATTTCTGAATATCGCAGGGGTATTTAAGAATGTTCGCTGCCAATGAAAAAGTATTCAAACTTTTTTTCTAACCACTATTTTTTGATTCCAAAATACAACACAAGACTTTTGAAAACAAAATAAATATAGGGTAGTGTGCATTTTTTGCAGAAAATGGGGTGACAAAATGAAGTTTCTTAGATTGACAATTTTCATGGCTGGCTCATTCAATGCATATCATCAATATGTATCCAAATATAAAATATTAGGAAAATATCAGCAACCGTTTACGAGATATTCAAGAAAAGAAAAACTGGAAGTTCCGAAATGTCAAATGTTAGCAGCGAACATCCTTGAACGCAGCTGTAGTTGACGATATGTTATCATCGACACTATGTTATCCTTGCAGGCACAGTGTTGCGGTGTACGAGCGCAGTATGACAGCAACTCTCAGAATGATTTCGACGAGCAGGACAGTCCCTGGTATACGACAAACAGGTAAGCCAAGTTAAGTTAGCCCAATATGCATTTTTTTTTAATATAGCCATGGCTATTCAATGTACTACTGACTATTTTCATACTTTCAAAATCCTCGATTCAATAAAAAAATCTACTTGTTAGTCATGCTTGAAATCACAGCATCTAGCTGCTATTTGTTTCCTTCGCACAGTTTGTACAGGAAATGCGTTTTAACCTTATTAGGTTTGGTTTTCAAGAAATAAAAGATATAAAGTATAAAAATAAATGTACGTAAGATGCTCTTATTTGTTAACACTGTACAGACAAAATAGCGTAAAAGTTCAGTGTAATGTATTTTAAATATGCCGTGTTTCATCCTTATCAAAACAAAGCTTTGTTTTCTTCGCACATTTTGTAAAGGAAATGCGTTTAAACCCTAGGTTTGGTTTTCAAGAAATAAAAGTATATAGAATAAAATATAAATGTACGTAAGATGCTTCGTTACCTTCTTTGTTAACACTGTACAGATAAAATAGCGTAAAAGTTCAGTGCAATGTATTTTAGATATGCCATGTTTTTATCAAAACAAAGCTTTGGCGTTTACATCCTTGATTTCCTTTCAGAGTATCAAGTGGTAACGGTGAGCAGGTCCCCGCGACATGTTGCCACGGAGTCACCATGGATAACTATGCTGACTACATTAACTCTGAAACATGTACCTCAACAGCTGGCGGCCCTACAAACTTCTACACTGAGGTGGGTTTATTTCTAATGCCTTTGAAAAATTCTCTAAGAAAACGGTTGGTGTTGTATAACTGTTTTTGTCTACTTGTTTGTGTGTATTTTCAATGATGGATGGCTAATAACTACTGGTGTTTCTTTGATACCGAATATTTTGCCATAAAAAGAGCAAAGCTATGAGATCGAACAACTCTTTTGTGATAGTAATATGGCTACACTTAATTGAATTTGACTTTTGGCTTTAAAAAAGTCCAGGGCCACATAATATAACATCCGGCATTAAGGCACATATTCAATTATATTTAGTAATGGATGTATTTGAGCCGCCCCGTGAAAAAAAAAACAATCTGCATAGGCGAAAGCAAAGGCGCAGATCAGCTTCGCGGTAACCGCGAAGCTGATCAGCGCCCTTGTTTTCGCTACTCTGATAGTACAATTCCTCTTCTACTTTAATCCGAAATTTCAAGCTTCTAGCTCTTATCTGTGCTTGTACAGGCCGGTTTATGTCGGACCTGTTCGGAAACCACATTGTTGGTTTTCCCACGAGACGGATCATTTATTGTGTGTGTCATTGTTTTAAATCTAGAGCAATCACAGCATGGCTTCTCTCCTGTCTGAGTAATAAACAAAAACACTCCTACTCGTACATTTCTATATTTATTTCCTGCTATAGGGCTGTTTTGACAAGCTGGTATGGACCATCAACACCTACTCTCTGATCGTGTTGATCACTGCTGCGATAGTGTTTGTGATGCAGGTTGGTAACTAAAACACAGTATGTAATTAGACAAATAGGTCACTGTATAGGCGGCAACTTTAATATTCATATCTAGGCGTGGTCGGCTAGTCCATCTATTCAAGTAGGGAGATTATAGAAAAGTGGAACTCAGTCAGCCTAGAGTGCTGTCAATTATTTACCATTAGAGATCAGTTACCTGAATTTTGTCCAATCCAGTGAATTAGACGAATTCTTATCTTCTAACGGAAAACGCGTGAGTTGAATCTTTTAACTGTATACCTCTAGCTTTTACGTATAGGAGAAAGTCCGAGTAAGTATCCATTCCTGAAAAATAATGGATCCGAGGCCCCGAAGGGGCCGAGGATTCATTATTTTTCAGGAATGGATACTTACTCGGACTTTCTCCGACTTAAAATACACCATACACTGGCGCCTTTGTTTCGTTATAACAGGCGCTTTTAATCTTTAGACAGCAAGCCGGTTGACCAGACCTTGCACAACATATTTCCGCTTAATTTTCTTTTCTCGCGACATGATATGTTGGTCAAACTATCCCACGGACATAACGAGGAAACTAACTGTGAACGATGTTAACACTTTCTCGTGCATCCATGTACAAATAGAGCATTTACAGTAGTTTCCCTTTTTACACGTCGTTAAACGTAGTGTCTATGTTCAATACCATTTAATTATGATTTTGTATAAATACATAATGTGTGTTAATCGATGAGACAGCGTACATGGATCTGTTAAGGGCTAATCTCCATGCTAGAAAGACAGAGGACCATTTATGAAAAATAAAAAAAGACAGAGGACCATTATAATGTTCGGCTGTTTTGGGGGGAAACAGCTGGTCATTAATAACTGTGTGAAGTCTGTTCCTATCGCCAGGTTTCTCATTCACCTCACACTAACCCTAACCTTCTAACAATGAAACCAGGGAGCAAGAACCTTTTTCATACAGAAATATGCGATGATTCGTTGGATATAACGTTTTGGGGAATTTATGATACCGACTATTTCATCGCGAAGGATTTCAAATACTAGGAAGAAATTGTATTTAATATTAGGTAGATTCTAAACCATTTGCTAGAAAAGCTTCCAATCAGCCTGCACAAAATTTAATGTCTTTGAACAATAGCGAACACATTATTTTGGGATGCAGCAAAGGGAAAATGAACACTTCATTGGTGACCATGACTTTTGTGCTCACACGAGCTCATGCGAAAAATAATGGACACTAAACTGTCCATTCCCGAAAAATAATGGACAGTTTTTATAAAAGGATGACGTCATGGGTGTATTTTAACTAAGTCAAAAGTAGACCATACCCAATAACGTATTCATGAGGTTACGCCCATACAGTGACCTAATTGCCGAATTATAGATCAGTATTCTACAGATAGAATGAAAAAGCAAATGAGTTTGTTTTTCTAATGTAACATGTTGTTTAGATATCTCATTCAAAAGCATATATAACTAGAAAAATGTTTTGTTGATATGTCTTGTTTTATTTTGTGAAGCAAAGAAGAACTCTCAGAAAAAATACTTTTCTCATTGGTAGCGAACTTCTATAACGCTTTCACCGTGTATTTCAGGTGACGGCTATCTTGGCTACATGTCTGCGATTAGAAAAGACAAAGCCGAAAGAGTACGTTCACATTCTATGATTCAGTTTGTGCGTGTGTGTGTGTGGGGGGGGGTCTGGGTGTACTGCTTCACTACATACATGTACTTCGAAGACGCTCACCTCAGATGATGTCGGTGTAACTAGGCGATCAACCAATCCACTGACTTGCCGCTGGCCTAGAACCAATGTCACTGATTGTAATCATTGTATGCAACAAATGCTGAGATGTAAGCCCAATCTCCCAAAAAAGAAAATTTTCTAGAATCAGCTAAAGAATAATACCGACTGTAGAAGTACTTTAATGCCAGTTTTAAATGCTTATGGCATGGAGGTTACCCGCAGCGTCCTCGCATAGGACCAGTCTGCAGCACCTACATAAGGCTGTTAAAACAATAAAAACAAATATGTTAGTTATATCTCAGTGTTGCCCTTAAATTCATATGCCGTTGTCATAAAAAAGGATACGGCAAATATAATTACATCTCTTACTTTGGTGTATTTATGACAGAAACGTCCACATGTAGTGTGCATTATTTACACAAGTAATTCTATTTATAGGATTGGACATCCGCCGCCAGGGCCACCTCCGTATGTTAGCATGTAAGTCAGATTTTGTTACTTCTGTTTACAAGCGTATGCAATACGATGATGGATTTAAAGCACAGAAACACACAATATATATATTGTAGATGTGATTTTCACCTTTATCTATAGTTTTTCATTAGAACTGCATTTTAATTTCATTTTTCCTTTTTTACTGAAAATTCCTTTGTATCATGGCATGCTGTGAATTACATTCACATAGACTTGTAAAATGAAATCTTGGAATCTTGAAACGTGACCGCTGTGTTATTTGGGCAGTTGACTAATAATTATTAACATTTCTCAGAGAAATGTCAACAGTGATATGTATAAACCAGTAATGATACATTTATCCGCGTTTTCGTCGGCGAACGCAGGTTATTTCTGCTTTGAACAGTAGATTGCCAAAATTTATGAATGAAGAGTTGCTACGAGAATGGTTCATTATTCTATTTTTTATTTGCAGTGATGCTGTCTTGAAAAACAAGAAAACAAAGAAGTAAAAGTGACATTCGAGAAAAAGAAAATCAAACACTCGAAATGAACTTGTCTTAACGATGTTTTGTGTTGTGTGTCTGTACAATGAAAACAGTTTTCACTCCTATCGAATACCAAAGACCTTCAAAATTTAGGGATAGTGGACGTCGTGGATGTAACATTTTCTGTTTTACTCGGCTTGTCTGAATGTTGGCCAAGAAAATTTGAGTACTTTACCGGGTTCTCGAAATAAATGTTTAACGGCAAAACTTCTCCAACAGGGCTATCGGTATCATAAACTTCGAAAAACATTTTCTAAATTTTATCGTAGACACTATGAATTGATTTCCAAATATAATGTTGGGTTAAAGACGCTTTTAAGTGAGGGCCTTTCGGAACCTGAATTTTATGGTGACTTGGTTTACAAATTTAAGAAACTTAAAGGAATTAATGATTTTTCTTTTCAGTTCAGAAAAATCATAACACGTAATCTTTTTCTGATTGCGCCTTTTCCTGATCTTTGCCTACTTGTACCTTCTTTTTCCCTAATAAAATGACGCAGTAATTTAATATGTGAAATCGTATAATGCTAAAAAGGTGCGATTGGGATATTTGATATTGTGCAAAAGACTTAACCTTTCGAAACCGTTTCTGTCGGTTATTTGATATAATATTAGTAGTTGGAGTGTGAGTTTACGATAAATGTCCTCTTACTTCGCACGGGGCGGCCGCCGTGGCCGAGTGGTTAAGAGCGTTGTTTCTTAATCACTCGATCATCTCACCGCTGTGTCTGGTGTTGGTTCGAGCCCCGCTCTGGCCACACGTGAGACAAATCAAGTTCTGCTTGCGGGTGTGTCAGGTGTTTTTTCTCGAGGTTCTCCCGTTTTCGCTCCTGTCTCATATGAGCTGAAATAATCTTGAAATGGACGTAAAACTGAATTTAAAAAAATACTTTGCACGGGCAAAATATTTGCATTCTTTTACAATGTAATGCATTGCGGATACATCGTAATGAAAACTCGTGAACCTCCGTCAGTATAACATAACATATAATCGAATTAAGCAATTTCCACACAGTAGAAATAAATATTTGTCATAAGCTTCATTACCTTATGACTTTAATGTAACTCGTGGGAAGAACTTGTATTTTTTTTTTCGTTTTTGACCTCAGACGCGTCAAAAGATCGACGAGTCTACTAATTAGCACGTGAAAGGTCAATCAGTGCGAAATGCTACGAGTTTTCCGTTACACTTCGGTTGCACGCACGGTAAGTGTTTGAACTATTACAATAAGAATATCCTTCCATGACCTCGCAGCCGGAACACGGACCCACACTGAGCCACCAATTTTATTTTGTGAGCAGCATAACCCTTTCGCCGCGGAGGCGTCTTAGCAAATAAAGACTCACCAGCCAACTTAAGGTCGTATTTCCATAACTGCCTCAGATTGCGACATCACAGAAATGGACATTGTCTACAGCGAAATTTATGATCATTGACAACGTGATCCTAGATCCATAGAGGACAACATGGTACCTAGTGAAACGACTACAATAACTGGACGGAATGACTTGCAGCTAACTTAATGGCTAACTTTTGATTACGATATCGTTAGATAAGAACGCGCCTTTGGTCACTACAGAATGACCTTTGTTCTATAGATTTAGATTTATTTTCTTCAGAAAGGTAGGTTTCTATTTATTTCCAGACGATTTTATTGCCTTGCACACCTTGCATTGCAAATATCCATAAAAGCGTCGGCTATTTGCATTTCCGCTTCCAGTGCCATTGTAGTGTCTGATATACGTATAATGAGCCGCAAGTGCAGCAAAAAGACATTTGGTTAATAACATCACGTGAACGAATAATGTCTATAATAAAACTATAGCAGGTAGTTCAAATCAAGGCAGTCTCTTAACACTGGCAAAAATAATTCGAATACACAGACACCTTATTTGCCTCTTCGTTGGGTGTTGAAACACGCACACACACACACACACACACACACACACACACACACATTGGCATAAGGCGTTAATGCATTTTTTAAGATTCAACAAAAAGGATTTCATGTTGAAAAAAATATTTGAGCGAATCACGTTGTTAATAGAACAAAGACAAATCAGACAGTGTAGCTACACGGACATGGGCCTCCCAAAAAGTGAAGCATGATTAGGTGCTCCGGAGGACGAACCATCACCTGCCTTTTACCCCTTTGTTTCATTCAGGTACGATGTGGCTGTCTGTCAAACTTGTATCCCTACTTCTACTTTCATCACTTGTCAGCGGGCTGGTTCGGTCACGTAAGTTGAATAGCCAGCCTAGCAGATAAAATGATTGGTCAAAAAGTTATGACACACAGTGTTCCAGATATGTAAAAATGGTCATTTCACGACGATTGGTAAATTATTAAATAATTAGTCTCCCAACGGTATTTTTCCAGAGACGGTATTAGCAGTGTTAAGCTGTTAAGCGCACCTGCTTATGTTATCTAAATATAATATTGCCAACACAAGGAGGAATGTTAAATCAAGCGTACGTTTGCTGAAAAAAGATGGGCTTAGAGGTGCTTATTACATCGAATTTAAGCATATTATGATTATATATATATTATGGGTGCAGGACATTTCGTCTAAAGCCATTCCGTCTACAGGACATTTAATCTATTGGGCATTTCGTCTAAAGGACATTTGGTCTAAATGACAATTCGCCTAAAGGACATTTGGTCTACATTACAGTCATCACATATATCATAATTTCTGTAGATTTAGTTCTTTTATTTCACAGGTAACTGTGCTGACGTCTTCAGAAGCAATAAGTTTGCTACAAACGGCACCTACACCGTTTACAATCAGCAACAGCAGTCTTTCAAAGTTTACTGCGAATTCCACCATGGCTTTGGATACACCTACATTGACCTTTCCACTGTTACAACCATAAACATTGCTGATCTGTACACGGATACTAGTCACGTGCTTATTCGGGATGTGCGCACTGACGGCCATCAGTACGTGTCACGCATTGAACAGTTGGCGAGATATAAACAATACAAGTTGTCCCTCCAATTTAATGCACATACTGGTTATGCCGAGCCTCAAAACGTCAAAATGACGCCATACGTTTACGTGGGATTTCTACCCGCAGCCGCGGCGAAACATGCAGGAATGATTCAGGGTTACAGGGTGAATGGAAGAGATTATACCTTCAGAAACTGCGACGCCAACCCGAATAATTACTTCGTGTTTTTGAAAAACAAAAACAATCTACCGGTCACCAACTACCATCCAGTACTGAGTACATTAGTAAGTAACGCATAAATAGCTGACATACTAACTACATATGTAACTAACCACCAAACTAACCAACCAACTGACTAACTAATTATCTAACTAACTAAATAAATAAACAAACAAATAAATGAATAAATAAATAAATATCATCATCAGGAAAACATGTCCGTGAAGTTTTTCACCCCACTATCATGTTGTAAAACGAGTTTATGTATACATAGACAGTGGAGGAGGTTCTAACGTGTGCCCACAATATATGTTTTGGGCAAAAAATACAAAACAAAAAATATCAAAAATATCAAAATGTTTTAACTGATTCTTTTTCACCACTGTAAAATTCGTTGTTCACTGCATAGGCTTGTTTTCGTAATACTACATCTTAAACATTCTGAATCATTATAATCAGTAATATACCAGTTCTTCAGAGCCACAATATCAGATTAGCAATACTATCAAATGAGCATATGCAAATTTCATCCCGATTATACGTAGAACTATGAATATATTGCTTCTGAAGTTAAACACGCATGTCATTTGCTTTAAAGTTATTCATGAAACAGAACACAATGTACATCTCTCCCTGTAAACGTTCCGTTAGGTTCAAGAATGGGATTTGACAGCCAAACCAGTCCCATCTACCAACTATTTACCGGCACAATATTTCTCGTTTTTCGAGTTGCATTTTGGAGGATGCGGGGGTTATGGTACAGCGAACACTTTCAGTCGGATCAAAGCCGCTGCGGTTGGACTGCGATACAGTAAGATTGACCGAGTCAAAATAAAACCGAAAAAGATCTCAATAATATCTCTTGTTTTCTAAGCGTTTTCATTTCAAATACCTGGCATGAATGGAGACAATTTTGATGGTGTAACATACTGGACAGTGAAGTTTGAGACAATCATAAAACATAAGCACAGGCCATTTACGTTTAATGTTTACAAACAAAATGATCCAAAATGCCCTAGAACCGTTTCTGAGTTGCTCGGCGACCGTTGTTTTAATTCTTCTGTATCTAAGAAACCGTTGTGTTGCTAATATTAAAGCAGTGCTATATTACTCAGAATTGGTTTCAGATATGACTTGTACAGATCCTCCTGCGGTTGCTAATGCCGCAAAGTCCGGTGGTGGTACCGCCATAGGCAGCGTTGTCCGTTATACCTGTAACGTCGGATATACCTTGCTGAAAGGGGACGCTGTCAGAACATGTCTGGAGACTGGACAATACACTGGAATTTCGCCTTTCTGTGGCAGTAAGTTTTCAGTTTACAGTATTAATCTCAGGCAGAGCATTTGGTCTTCGGCTCAAGATTGCCAAAAGGAATTCTTGGACCGACATTTGAAAAAAAATATAAAACGCATTTTCATTTTATTAAAACAATTCCACAAGAAAGAAATTCTGCGAGTGCGGACACAAAGGCACGGTTAACGCGGACAGATCACATTTTCGCATTTCTAGTCGTTTTAATCCAGCATGGCTCTCGGGTCGCGATAAGACCATCTCATTCAGATTTTATTCATTTCCCATTTTTCACATTATTTTACCAGACGACGTATGAAAAAAAAAAACAAGAGTGGACAACGTTTGCTTTCAGAGCTCCCCTGTGATAGCGGGCCCTGTCAAAATGGCGGTGAATGTTTTTCGACTGGTTCTAGTTATCTCTGTGAATGTGTGCCGGGCTACTCGGGCCAGAACTGCCAGACAATGGACGGGCGATGAAATTATATATAAGTCTTAATTTCATATTTTATCCTTTAGTTGTTTGTTATCAATCAAATTTTATGAAAATCGAAATACAGAAAAAAAACTTTGTGACTTGTCTTTATTTTTACACACCAACTGCAGTGATATTTGCCGGGTTGGTAACCCACATGAACACTCAAAAGCCGGGGTGGTATGGCCACGCTTCGGTAGAGGTAGGCTGGTATAGTTCATACCAACCTACCTCCAGTGAAGCGTAGCCATACCGCCCCGGCTCATACTATATAATATACAACGCATATGTCCATACTAATATACAACACATATGTCCTGGTTTGTTTACCAGAAGTAATTAGGATATTTTACAACAGCTGAATTTTGTGAGACCAACGATATAATTTATTGCCCAAGAGGACCCAGGTTAGCAAGGCAATTCAGTGGTCTCCAGTACACAAGTGTTTGGCACCTAGGGAAAACAGACCCCGACAGGCCCAGCTGTTACCCAGATCAAATCGTTATATCTTTTCAGCATGTCTGGCAGTAATGTACACTGTTGTGAAAATAGATTCTGGTCCTGTTAATACACTACTGACAATCACGTGGTATTGTTTACATACAAATCTATAAATAATTGGTGACACCAGTTTTCTCCTACAGCGTGAACTCTACTGAAAAATAGATGGGTGCAGTTCATGCAGAAAATGAACATTTATTGAAAGAAACTAGCATAAGAAATCCCGGTTAGTCTGTTTTCTCAAACACTTCAATGTTATTTTGTTGGAAGCACTATATGTTAAAGGGGCGGAAGTGTTTGCCAAAACGAAATAACCTGGATTTCTTATGTTACTTTCATTCTATAAATGTTCCATTTCTGCATTGACTGCGCCTATATATCAATCAATAGAGTAAATGGTTTAGGAGAAAACTCGATTTTTTTCATCTCAACTTCGGGCAGATTGCATTGTGCGTCACCCATTCCATACCACGTGTTTATCAGCTGTGTAATAATTAATGTGTAAACTTTCGGAACCAGAATTTTATGGTGACTTGGTTTACAAATCTAAGAAACTTATAGGAAGGTACAAGTAGGCAAAGATCAGGAAAAGGCGCAATCAGAAAAAGATTCCCACTCCAAAAACCGAGGTGGGGAAAAAAACCAAACTAACAATCAGGTACTTATACCATGAAACATATCGTAAGCCGAATGAGCAGCTATTTTCCCAATAGGTGGCCACTCAGTTACCTTAACTTAACTAAAAATATGAAAACATACATAAGGCGCCAACAGCACAAAAAATTTTAAACACCAAGACATAAAACAAAAAGAACCACTACAGAAGTATCGACTTGGAACGATCAGTAACACAAAGTTACTGGCGGGCTTAAACCGGTTTTACAGGTACCTAACCTCACCCTCAGCTTCTGCAGTGGTCCACAACATTTAGTTAGTTCTTCGGTCCTCGTGGTGAATCTCTAACTAGTCAATGAATCATCAAGAACAAACAAATAAATCATGATAAACATCCTGATGAATCAAAAACCAGGACTCACAGATTGAGTAAGCTGCCCGACGATGGAGATCCCTGGGCGCCGAATAACCTACTAACTCCGGAGCAAAAGAAAAACACCAGTTGAATAGTCTTTGAATAGTCAGGTCCGGTATTTCAACAAACCTGGCCGACAGTTGTGCACAGGCAATGTATATGTATCTGAGTACCTACACATGCACTTGCAATGGTCCCCTGCATATGCCAGATGGCCAATATGAATTTGGGCGTAAGCGAGTACGCTTAGGAATGCGTCTATAGATATGACTGTACAAACTCATTGTCATTTATTACAGTTACATTTCAATTTATACTGCTGAAGTAACAAACTTGTATTTTACATGTATCCGTGCCTTAAGTGCCGGTACCACTGAATCGTAAGCAATCGCACGATTGTGTAATAATTATAGCTTTGTGATAAGACTGCGCATGCAAACGCGTTCATACTTTCTTAATTTGCATATCGGGTCCAAAGAAATGACCCCCAAATTAATATTTAGACAATCGTATAGCGATCTTAAGCGGGTTTAAGCGCAGTGGGACCGACATTTTACACAGATACTTTAAGCAATGGTGCATACACAGGTACTGCTTTAGTACCCATGCCTACAGCTGCGTTCAGTCATTAACTCACCCCTGCAATAAATAGAAATAAATAGACAACTCTTCTTGTTTGTGAACAATCGTCACTGACTGGAAATGGACAACTGGAAAACAGTTTATAAATTTTGTAAAGTCTGAGGGTAAATATGCACTTTTTTTCTATAAAACTTTCAGATCCTGTGTTGTTTTATGCACAATTTAACCACATGATATACGAAGGCCAGATTATTTTCCAAAAAAAGGTATCTAATATTTGAGTTTCAAAGATTCCACACGAACCATGGGTTGCGGTTTGTAATTTTATTTGTAATTTGTATTTTATGTTGCATAAATTTGTGACTACCAAAATATGATTTGGCTGTTCACTGAGCCCCTGCATTTTATTTGTTCTGTCCAAGCTAACACTGTGCCCACCGCAATAGCTGCTTACTCTGCTTTCCCTTATACATGGTATACGTTGGTACATATGTTTTATATTACATAGCCTGATTTTCCTTTGTTCCCATTATTGTTTGTTTATATTTGTTTATATTAGAGCCACACCAGAAGCTAAGGACGAGTTTATGTGCCTGCAAAATCGATTTACAAACCGCCCCCCCCCGTAATTTTATATAAATGGTCGTTCCAATGCGATACATTTTTTTTTTGTGGTTCTTATTGTTTTATGTTTTGCTGTTGCGTTTTTGTGCTGTTTGCCCCATATGCACCTTTTCATATGCATATATTTAGTTACGTCCGGGTAATTGAGTGGCCGTCTATTGGGAAACAGTTGCTCACAGGGCTTATGATATGATATGTTCTCTTTGTATAAGTACCTGATTGTCAATTTTGTTTTTCCCACCTCGGTTCTTATAGGAGGAATTTTTGTCTGATTGAGTAATTTCCTGATCAGTGCTTACTTTTACCTTTTTTATCGATTAAACCTACAAAATAATACGGAAGCGATAGCGTGATGCTATGTCAAGGTTCCTGTTGAGTTTACAAGATAAGAGCAGGTCAAAAGTCAAAAACCTACACTTGAAAGGTCAAGATTTATTTTCTTCGTAAAGGTAAGTGCCATATGTACTGGTATTTGGGATTATAACAGTTTTAGGTAACTTCAGTAATGAGACATGGCTGTCAGGCGAGGCAGAGCTTACTACATTAAGATTTTCATTACGATCACCTTAGGTAAAAGCGTAATCATTTAAGTTCGTAATTTCGAAATGGAAACCGTTCACAATTTTGTAGCCTAGGCTACGCCAATCAACTGAATGTCGTTTTTACTCATGTTGCTGTGACATCGCATATTGCCATGACTTTAGGCGCAAACATTTGATGATTTGTCTGTTTAACTCATGATTAGTCGGACTAGCAGGTATATAGATGATAACGTGAAAATAAAAAGCTGCTTCCTAATTAGTATAGCAAATGTAAATTTAAGAGTTAAAATTCCGAGAAACCCTGATGTATTCTCATCTATTTCAGTGCAGTTCTAAGCCGTGATGTGGGCATTTGTCATAAACATACAGCTACTACTGTTGTGGTATCTTGTCAATGGACAAGCCCAGCCAAGTAGGTTATTACGATGAGGTGTCTCGGTAGTTTAAGAAATATTCAATATTTTTGAAGTCGCCTGTAGTGGTGCAAGTGACAGAGGCAGTAAACGCCCAGCAGGCACATGAATTCAGAATGACGTCAGATCGACGTCGATACGACATCATGACGTCGCATCGACGTTGATATGACGTCATTCTGACGTCATGTGCCCGCTGGGACGTACTCTACTATGCAAATGTTCTCTCAACTCAATCAATTCGAATTCTAAGAATTGCCATGAATTGCCATCTTATTATACTCTACAAACGCATAAACTGATAAAATTTCAATGGTAATTGGTTTTAAAGCGGACACAGCATTTCATGGAAAATAATCAAAGGGAAATAACATGATATAAGCATAAAATAATGGTTATTGTGCATGATACGCACTCTTACTGTGCTTTTCATGAATGTGAACATCATTAAAATAGCTCTGGTGGTTTTCAAGTTATAGAGCTGTTGCATGGAAAATGAGGACTTGTCCAAACAATACAATGTCAAATGAATATACATGTAATAGAGATGTTACGAGTATATTTAACTCTCTTAACCTCACTCACTTATTCTCTGTCATGACAATGAAAACCATGTTTTCTTGCTCGTTTCCAGAAAACTGCCCTGATATCTACAGGAGTAACAAGTTTGCGGCGAACGGCACATACACGGTTTACAATAGGCAGCAACAGTCGTTCAAAGTTTACTGCGAGTTTCACCATGGCTTTGGCTACACCTATGTAGACCTCTCATCTGTCACTGCCATAAATCTTGCTGAGCTGTACACAGACACAAGTCACGTGCTCATTCGAGATGTGCGCAACGACGGTCACCAGTTCCAATCACGTGTTGAACAGTTGACGAGATACACACAATACAAACTGTCTCTCCAATTCAATGCGTACGTTGGATATGCTGCACCTCAAAACGTCAAAATGACGCCATACATTTACGTTGGATTTCTTCCCGCAGCCGCGGCAAAACGTGCAGGAATGATTCAAGGGTACAGAGTCAATGGGGTGGACTATACCTTTACCAATTGCGACGCTAATCCAAATAGTTACATTGTGTTTCTGAAAAATAAGAACCACCTTACGGCCACCGGCTACAATCCACAACCGGCTGCTTTGGTAAGGAGTGTTTGTTTAATAGATTTTGGATTTGTCATTGTCTCGCATATTATATCCAAGAGAATTGTAAAGGACTACTATGTCACTCACTGTTGTCAAACATGGCAAAATATACTTAGAAAAACAATTAAGGGATATGGTTTTTGTTTCGATTTCATTCCTAAAGGTATGATTTTTTCTACCTAAATAATTAATAGATATGTAGCAGAACCATCACTGTGCAATGATTCCATAAAATTTTCGCGTTGCCTGGAAGCGCTTCTCGCAGACTTGCAGAAATGATGGAACACCCCTAAAATTAAAGTAATCACTGCTCCCTACCCTATCCAGATCTTTCATTCACCCCCTCTTACTGGTTCATCCAAATGCAAAACTGTTTTGATAATCAAAATGGCGACACTTTTATGTCTAAAACGCACTTTGGGGAAATTTCAGAAATCTGTGATTTTTGGTAAAAAACACATTTTTTAACCAAAATTTTTTTTTCGCTTAAAATGTTTCCCTTTGCACTGTGAGTATGAAACTGAAATCCGTTTTTGAATGTGCGCTCTGGTTTTCTCAAAACAGCGTTTTTTAAAATGTGTTGACAATTTTTTAATCTCGTAATGCAAATTCCCATTAAGCTAATGTTCAGTTCTTTAGCAAATGTTTTGAAACGCTGTAAAATCTAAACTAATGCCCGTAGCTCAAATCGGTTTTCTGTACCAAACTCGCAGCTTAAAGGGCAACGTTTCAAGCGAAAAAATTTTTTTTGGTAAAAAATCGTGTTTTTAACCAAAAATCACAGATTTTTGAAATTTTTCCAATATGCATTTTAGACATAAAAGTACCGGCACTTCGATTATAAAAACAGTTTGGCAGTTGAATGAACCAGTAAGAGGGGAGGAATGGCAGAATTGGGTAGGGTAGGCAACAGTTGGAACTTCAATTTCAGGGGTGTTCCAACGTTTCTGCAAGTCTGCGAGAAGCGCTTCCAGGCAACGCGAAAATTTTATGGAATCTTTGCACAGTGATGGTTCTGCTACATATCTATTAATTATTTGGGTAGAAAAAATTATACCTTTAACAATGAAATCGAAACAAAAACCATATCCCTCAATTGTTTTTCTAAGTATAGTATCTATGTACAATTTCAGTATTCAGTTTTACGTTATGTCACTCACGTGAAGATGAATTATTACATTAATTAGTAGGTTTGGCGATCGGAAATTGCGGTGGTACCCTGATAAAAACTACCAGACACACCCACAAGCACAACTTGACTTGTCCCGAGCGAGGCCCGAACCTACACTTAATACAGTAATATGATGAACGAATGATTAAAAGCGGTTTTGAAATCGGCGATCTTTACTACCTGCCCGCGGGTGCTGCCATATCCTGGGGTATGTAAGAAATCCGAACCAGAAATTTTACGATTACTGCTTACAGAGATTCATTTTAACATTCTATTTTTAGGTTCAAGAATGGGATTTAACTGCTAAACCTGTGCCTTCTAGCAGCTATTTACCGGCACAATATTTCTCGTTTTTCGAAGTGCATTTTGGAGGATGTGGAGGGTATGGTACAGCTGTTACCTTCAGTCGGATAAGTGCTGCTGCAGTGGGATTAAGATACGGTAACTTGTCCAATATAAGTAGAACGCTAAAGATGATACAAACCATCTTTAGCGTTTTTATCAATAAATGGGGTTGGGCTTTAACGGATTTGATTGAAATATTTGTTTTAAACATATATAACAATATAAAGTTATATATTAAATCCACTAAAGGTTACCTAAAGTATGAACTAATAAAACCAGGGGTTAGTAACTCAAAGCCATCTTAAGCTTAAGATTATCTTACGACTAACTTAAGTATCTCTTAGGGATATTATAAATGGTGAGTAACTGAAAAGGACCTTAAGTTACGGTCACAACAGCATCATAACTTTACGGCCAACACAAGCCACATTAGCATCAAATTATCTATTAAGTGGCGCCTTTTATTAAAAAAAAGTTACGATAGCTTAGAGTAGCTGTAATAGCAAGGGCGTAATTTCTAAGGTGGTCATCTTAAGATCATCGTAAGTCTGTCGTAAGAAGGGGGAACTTACGATGCCTTCGAGTTACTAGCCCAAGGAAGACAAGTTGCAAGTGTGCCTTTAAAGGATTAGGCTTTTTCAGGCTTTTTGAGTCACATATGGTTTCAGATATGGCGTGTCCAGAGCCGCCAGCGGTTGTTAACGCCACCAAGTCTGGCGGCGGAACGGCCGTCGGTAGCGTTGTCCGTTATACATGTAACGTCGGGTTTAAATTGCTCAAAGGGGACGCGGTCAGAACATGTCTGGAAACTGGTCAATACACTGGAATTTCACCGTTCTGTGGAAGTAAGTACAACAAATAAAATATAAAAGTTAGGTCCTTTGGAAGCAGTGAAAACGTTCAAAGAGAGATAGTATGGGTGATATAGCGCAATGTCGGGGTTGAACCCTCATCTACAAGAGCATGCATTTCGGGGGCCTGGGTAGCACACTCGCTTGTCGCCTCTGCGGTTCGGATTCAAATCTGAGCCAAGGCATGTGTCAAGGAAGTAGTCGCTAGTCAGTTGCTTTCCCTGGGTTCTCCGCTTTATTCCACCACGTTCGACCACATAGCGCCATCTGGTCACCCACGCATTCAAGAACGAGTATACATCAGGAAAACATGTCCATGAAAAGTATACCACCTTAAACCCCAATTTGATATAGTAAAACTGGGGTGTGAAAGGGTATACATTATTTCTTATTTCTGAACAAAACATTGTACCTCGCTGACCTGTACCCACAATTGATGTTTTCCGCAACAAACAAGAACAATATTATTTTTAGAATGAAATTCTCAATTTTTACAGCTGTAAAAATCTATGTATATTGCATGGGTAAGTTTGCGTAATGAAGGAGCGGAGATCTCTTTGTTATGTAAGTAAAATAATTAATGCTTAAAATAAAGCTCCTCGTTATTTCAGGGTACCTTTGCATGCACGATATTAACTTAAGCCACCCACACTACACGGTGTGTGGTTACTAAAATTGTTTGGATTGTTCTTACAATCATGAAAGAAATTGATTAGTCTAAGAGTGAATCTAAGTAAATATAATACATTTTGTAACCGAAATTGTAACCCACAAAATACAGATAGATCTGATATATATGCCACTGGTATGTCGTTTGATGCACACGTAAAGAAACGACAATATTTAACTATACGACTACACATACACGTACGAGCATCTGAAATAACCTTACCTAGAAAAAATGTACTTAGTCAAGTGTTTGCTTCCAGAGTTGCCCTGTGACAGTAGCCCCTGCCAGAATGGAGGCATGTGCTTCGAGACGGGAACGACTTATGTTTGTGAGTGTATGGAGGGTTATGATGGTCAGAACTGTCAAACATCTATTGGACGATAAAACTGGAAGCCATGCAATATGGTTCAGAAATGCCAGGCATTCATCGGGCGATGGAGTTGTAACATACAGGCATATTTACATATTTAACTGGCTTCTGTCCTTTCTTTCCACCTTCTAATATACTTATAGAAAGAATAGAAAACACGAGATTTGATACTAAATCTCAACAGAGACACCAGCCGCGAAAACAGTACAGCACAAAACGAAACAAGGGTGTAACAACACGCTTAAAGGGCAAGATGATTAGTTATTTCTCAACAAATTAGCCATCTACAAAGGTGCCGGGTACAAAATAGATGTAGACAGGGTGAACAGAGAGTAGAATGAACAGAAAATGGCTATTTACGACTTTTAAAATAAAGATATCCAAATAAAACAGACAATACAGATTCACAAAAGCATGCAACAAAATGATAAGATAAATCACAACACAGCCTTTTGTCATCGACGGTCTACATAACTGCCAAGTTTAAAGCGGAACCAATGCGGATTGCTTCCTTTAACTCATTTAAGCCTGGCATCCCTTTTATGGGACATAGGCAAACAAAATAGCCCCAGATGTGACGCCGCAGAACGCGGCGTCCCATCTGGGGCTATTCTGTTTGTTCAGAGAATTTTCATCAAAGAATTGAACAAAATTTAAAAATCACACCTGATGCCCCTAAAATGAAAGTGGACTCACCCAAATGATAATGATGGGAAAATCCATTCGTCAAATATGGGTTAAAATCATGACATCTAGATGTAATAGGGATGATAGCGTTTCTTTATTCACTCAATGTACCTGTTTTTCCAGATACTTTTCCTCCTTTTAGAAAAGCAATTAATAAATTAACCTGAAAAGTTTGTTCATATTCATGTTTGTGTGCCATATATTGATACTGTCAACAGAAAAAGTGACATTCGTACCGGCTTTTGAACAAATAAGTATCCATTCAACTATATTCAATATCAAGGCCAGGCGTCCTTGTTTGTTAGGAACACGATGAAAGGGTTATACTGACAAAAATGTCAAGGATTCCAATCTTATTCTCATTCATAGCAGACTTACTGATGGAAAGAAATCAACTAAGCAGGGGGGGGGGGGGGGGTAAAAAAGTCGATCAGCTATGGCCTTTTCTATGTGTTCATAAAGAAATCGCTGGAAGTGGTAGTGGACTGATTTCAAACAGAACCTGACACTTTTACGTAAATATAGGAGTATGAACGGAATGCCGCACGGTGTCGAGTGATTTAGTCGGGATGGGGCTCACGAATCACGGTATCTTTTTATATGAAACGTGGTTAAGGAATAGGCACAACCAGATTTTTTTTTTTTATCTCGGAACATATCTGACCATTTTAAGCAACCGAAACCTATCGTAACATTGGTCGTTACATTCCCTGGCGAAACCTGTGTCGCAGTTATGGTCATAAATGAGAGTACGAGTATGTTAATTCTTAAAATATATCTCGAATTTATTAAAAACGTGGGATGGCATGTATTCCATAATTCAAACACTATTAGAGAAGACATTTAATAGTAACACAGCACGTATACCTATTGACGCGCATTTCACACCTTTTTGAAAGTAACAAGGTTAGGCAAATGGATACTTTTGTTTTTTATTGCTCGTGACCAAGGTGTGAGTCAAAATTGACCTTGGCCAGAAATGGATTTCCTAGTCTTAAGATCCGCCGCATAGGAAAACCAACAATCTGCATAGGCGAAGACAAAGCCACAGCTGATCAGCGCCTTTGTTTTCGCTTCACAGATAGTACAATTCCTCTACTTTCTAAATCCAAAATTTCCAGCCTCTTACCATCTTCTGTGACTGTACAGCCTGGTTTGTGTCGGACCTGGTCGGAACCCAAATTGTTGGTTTTCTGACGCACCTGTAACAGGAAAGATGATCCGTATTACGCGAGCTGACTTCTCACGGTAAACAGTTTGTATAACTATAAGGTCAAGATCAAAAATATTCGCTATAATTATATATAGTGTATTGAAATGACGCTGGTTGATTTACTTTTCAATTGTTTCAACACATTATTAGTTTTCCGTGGGTGGACCATCGGTATGGACCTCGTGAGCCTTTAGCACAGGTGAGCTAAGCTGGTTACGTTAGCTCAATGATTAAAGCGGCCGCCTTGAGATCGGGGGTCTTGGATTCCAGCTTCGGTTGCGTCATACCAAATACTTTAAAATGGAACCAGTGGCTACCTTGCTTGGCGTGCAGCATTTTGAGGCAAGCACTGGTACATGCTGGTGGTGTTGGTGACTTTTGTTCATCTAGACTTAATAAAGGCAAACCACATACACCACATGTGGGAGGCATTGACAAGGCATCCTTCTAAAACTGAACTTGACTTGCCAAACGTACATCTAACAAGGTTATGGAAAAATGAAGTTAACATAAACACAAATTCAAGGGTTAGCGAGATCCTAAGATCATAAACCTACACTGGATAGACTGGTTAGAAAAAGTAAAATGGAACAATCAACGAATACAAGAAAAAGATAATAGAAAAGTCAACCAGTTATATAAAACGTTTGTTCAAATGTAAACTCTTTGGCGGCAACGGGCGGTCGATTTAGGCCACATTAGACGGGAACGGACTTGGTCAACTTGCGTAAATCATAGGGCACATATCAGCTTACATAATAATTATCAAATTGACAGTAGCACATTTCGACCAGTGCCTTCACACACTATAGTTCTTTATTCGACTTGAGTTTGTATCTGGCGCGTGGCATCATTTGAATCCTCAAAGATGAAACCTCACAACAGGAGGATTTTCTCGTAAGCAGGACCATTTTATGCCGATACATCGCAGTAACCATTCTAATTGCATTTCAAATGGTCTTCTTCCGATGTCAACTCATTAATGTATCTATCATTGCCGTTCGACAATTTGAACGCCCAATTGCCGAGGAAAACTGGGGTCGATCACGCCTGTAAAGCAATAAAACTAACGGGTCGTGAAAGAACCTGTAATGGCTTTTCAACGAAAGCAGGTTGTATAAGTACAAGTCTAAAATTTTGTAGAAATGAAAAGAGGGATGGTACGGACTTGAATCAATCTTTTAATTTCTCAGTTGTGCAACGAAGTTTCTTGCAAAGTTCAAATGAGCATCTGTGGTATGTGCACTAGTGTGCTTAGGAAAGACGCTGATCAACCCAAGCATTCTGTTTGCAAAAAGATAAATAAATATACCGTTTCCCTTTGATGTAAAGCCTGAACTTAAAGGCAATAGATGGAAGTTCTTCTAGATCCTTTTTATTCTTTATCTGCTGATCCCTTTTGTTCTTGGGACTTGTTTATCGAAAACTAGACCCTATATTCCCATTGGCTCAAAAGTTATGGGACCATATGTAAATCACAGCATTATTTTCATGTGTGAGTAGTCTCCCTTGGCGAAAAAAAAAATAAAAAACAAAATAATTCACTTATACACTGAAACAAAGTTATAAAGAGGCCACTTTTCAAACTCATTTTTTGTTTCTAAGCCAAGTTCAAAATTGCACAATTTTTTGCCAAAAGACGTGTCTTTCAAGTAAGTAAAGTTCCAAAGTGTTAAGAAATAATTTTCTTTTACTAAAGGCGTTTTTGGAGTAAAAATGCAAAAATCAATGTTTTTAAATAAAAAATTGGATACAGCACACCATTTATTGAAATTAGGAACGGGTGTCATCAAAGGGGTCGTTACGGCTCGGAAAAACATCAAACATTCGAATTTTCTCTACTGGTAGAATTTTTATGCATTTTTAAAAATCGCCAATTTTGAGATTTTTTGAAAAATTCATAAATGTGCCTCTTAAACATGTTGACCCCTGTTAAATTCACTTGATGAGGCCTGGAAATGAGAGATATAATTCGACTGAACTGTTTTTGACCATTTTCGAGGACCAACATGTCAAGGCTGCCGCACACTTCCGGTTTCAATGCCAATTTTTAACGAACAAAATAACAAAATTTGTGGACGATTTTTTTAATTTTCAAAGTTTATCAGAGTCTAGTATTTGACCTAAATAATCGCTGAAAATTTCAATGCCGTGCTGCTGATCATAATGCAACTGGAGAAGAACAAAGTTGGTATGCAAATTGCATACAAAAGCTGAATTCCTGTTATTCAGGTTGTTGTCTTCTTGCATGTGCAAAACAGAAACGAAGATTCTTATTGCAGCAACACTTTTGACTTAATTTTATCTTGCATCATGGCAGTCAGTAGCACTTTCAAATAAATTAAAATGTAAAAACACAACGTCATAATATGACATTTAATTTGATGTTAATGAAGTGTGACTTTTTGAAATAGGGTACCTTTACACATGCTTCGTCTGTGTGAGAAGTATCACGCATTTTGGAATGCAGAAACTCACAGAGCCACTGTTAGACATTGGTTTATTCATATGATCATGAATTTTAATTGATCGTATTTTACTTTCTGAACTAGAAGACAAAATATGAGGTGGCCTCTTATAACTTTTTTTCAGTGTATTATCATAAGAAGTTTGGTAATTGATACAAAACGTTGTATAAATGATTTAAATCGTTTTCAAATGATAAATTATTTGTTTTAGTTGTTTGTTTTTATGATATTTCAAATTTTCTAAGATCGTCTTTGACATCATAGTAAAACTAATGAATATTCATGAGATAATATACAAAATTTCAAATCAAGCTATCTGCGGAACCAGCCATGATAATTTGGTGAGGTTTCCGCTATCAGTTCCTTTCATCAATGTCTACTTCAGTTTTACAAACTCAAAACCTTAAGATATGCTTTTTAACCTCTGCATGCATGGGATGGGGAACATCGGGACGTGGGATACCCGTCGTCAGTGCCATGATTGCATTTGTGTTATTGCGCGATTTATTTGACTATATATATATATTAACTCATCTGCGCCTGGCGTCCCTTTTATGGGACATAGGTAAACAGCATAGCCCCAGATGTGACGCCGCAGAACGCGGCGTCCCATCTGGGGCTATTCTGTTTGCTTGGAGAAATTTCATCAAAAATGAGTAAATATTAAAAATCACTCCTAACACCCCTAAAAATGAAAGTGGACTCACCCAATAGATAAAGATGGAAAAATCCATTCGTCAAATATGGGTTAACTATAAGGCAGAACAAACGATGAGGCCAAAACTTGCAAAACATTACAAATATCCTTGAGACAACAACTAGGTACAACAAAGCAATTTTGAAATTAAGATGATAACCTAACCCCTTTTCATTTCTTCAGATTTTGCTTAAACATTTTCAATCAAATAAGTGAGCTTATGTTTAATTGAAATTCGATTTCAAAACGCATTGAGCGTATTTTCTTCTCAGCTAGCATAGCTCGTGTAATTGAGCCATGTTTTCAAGCGCTACTGATGGTCCGGAAACATACATCAGGACAGCTATAATAAATTCCACCCTAAAAGAGGCACCGGACGACCGGAAGTCGTAAACCGCCATGTTTAAATGCAAAAAGCATTTAAGGGTTACTTTTGTGGACAATTGCTAACTAAATTACTCGCCTACTAGATTTAATTGCCTCTTGTAGTTAGCCACCAAACCTCGTTTTAGTCATTTGGCAAAAACCGTGTTACCAAGTTTGGTTGATTTTGGTATATTCAAAAAATTCTTTGTCAGGGGCGAATGTCTTTTCGATCGGTTTTATTTTTTAAATTGTACAGAAACGATGTTGGTCCCTTTGCATGAATTTGAACAGTAAATTAAAACTTTTAATGTGAACTTGAAACACATGCAGTTCGTATTATAACAGAAAACTTGAAGGAATATAATCTTAACTGTGAAAAGTGCTGAAATTCCTGGAACTAAGAATATTAAAACAAAAATAAACACTTATACTGTAGGGTTCTCTAAACAAAGGTTTTTGTACAGTCAGAGAGAAAAAGAAAAACACTTTAACCATGGATCATTTAAAGGTAAGTTGTCTTTTTTGTGCAACTTCATCAGGAAAACATGTCCGTGAAATGCATACCCCCTAATAGACATTTTTCACTTTTGAACGTAAATGCTGCTGGCGCTTGCGGTTATGACTTTCCGTGTGATGGGGAACGACTCGTGAGGGCATATTTGAGACGAAGACGAGGGACGATATGAAGAATTACTTAGTCAAAACTATCAATAGCCCGACGAAGACGAATTAATAAGAGAGTCAAAAAATGAAATAGTCTAGGACGTGTAGCTGTGTAGCTCAGTATGTAACCTGCTTGGAATTGAAAGCGAAAGGTCCTGGGTTCGAGTCCCGGACGGATCACTTTTTTCTTTTCTTTAATTGTCTCTCTTGTGACAAAAAAAAGCTTTGGAAATAAAACATGTATTATCAGCTGATTATCTTTTTTTGGCAAATGCAAGAATCATGAAATGCCCTACTACATTAAATTCTTAAATCGTAAAGGAATTGAAGTTTGAGACGGTAGCCCACATGTATGTTTTCTCTTGTATTGGGAGCTCGATCGTATTTTTTTTTTTATTCAGTTTAACGTCCCTTTCAAGATTATTTCAGCTCATATGAGACGGGCCAATTAGTAGGTGGGGCGAAAACGGGAGAACCCCGAGAAAAACCACCTGACACACCCGCAAGCAGAACTTGGCTTGTCTCACATGTGCCCAGAGCGGGACTCGCACCCACACCAGACACAGCGGTGAGATGATCGAATGGTTAAGTGCGAAAAGATCGTATTTTGGGTATAAGAGCTGATCTATCCTCACGCCAATATTTCTTTCTGGGAGACATGAAAATATGAATATACTGAAGGCTTGTACAGGCATAATGTGGCTAGGATAAGTTAGCCATCCTGAACGACTGAAAATGTTTTCCGCGGCTCAAATAGTACACTGTATAGTGTACATGTAAAGATATATGTATATTTATTAGGTGTAAGACCTACAGTTCCACGTGCTGTCTCGTGAGAGAACATAATTTATTTTGGCATGTTTATACATGTATTTCAAACAGATACTCGAAATCGTGATGTTATTTATTTGGTTGATGGTTCGTTTTGAGTCCATTAGACAATCATCTGCAAGTCATAAGTGCGATATCCTAGCTACATTTTGCAAAGCCATACAAATAAGTTGAGGTTTTGTAGACCTTCCACAGTATTTCAGCAGTTTGAATGCGATAATTACGATTTTTTGGGATGTTTTTTTCCAAGTCAAAGGCTTTCTTTCTGATCCTCATTTATGCTCTTGAATTATGCGTGATGTTTATCTGTTTGAATTCAAATAAATATAATTAAACTTCAAACTGAAACAATATTATTTTCAAGAAAATGAATGTTTATAGACTGAGAAACATACAGTTCGTTTTTTTTGTTTTTTTTTTTCATAACGTGCCGCGTACCTTGCTTAACCCTAAAACAGGTGACACTATTCTTTAATATTCTTTACGCGAGCACACACATACACACACACACACACACACACACACACACACACACACATGTTCCGTAGATGACTTCATGTCGCAGTGGTTAAGTCAGTCGCTTCGTAAAATCACATGTCGAGAATAAATACGTACAGGTAGTTGATATAAGACTGGTACAAAATTATTTTAGGGAGCGCGGTGGCGTAGTGGTAGGGCGTCTGACTCCGAATCGAAAGGTCCTGGGTTCGATCCCCACAGGCGCCACCGTGTAGACACATTGACTCCTTACTTACTGGTTAAACCCAGGAAGCGTTGGCTCCGCCCCGACATGACTGAAAAAATGTTGACTGGGATATAAAGCCTTAATGAAAATGATTTTGATAAGAGCATCTGATTCGTTAGCTCAGGAGGTTGAGCGCGAGTAGGAAACGCCTATTTTTATTGGAATTTATTATTTTTATTATTTTTTTTTTTTCGCATCTTTGACAGTATTCTTGCGTAGAAAAAAAAAATAAATAAATAAAAACTTAAAACCTATATGCATTGGTAAAATGCAAAAATAAAGAAATCCAGACAGCAATTAAACATATAAATCGTAAACAAACAATGTTATCATATGTAATGGTAACAATGATTATTGTTGAGCTTCCAGTGCAGAATGTTATTTTTTAGACACTCGTGTGTATAACTAGGGATCGCTAGTTCAATTCTGAGCTGCCCATGGCTTTATGGTGACACTATAAACCGAGATCCCGTCTGCATATGACGATAACTGTTGGTGGGAAAGCAACTATCAACTATTTGTTATCGCCATGTGACTTTTAACATACTGGTGCATGTATACACGTACATTGGTTCTGTTAAGCTACATTTCACGTGTTTTTCGTGAACACACAGTATTTTTTTTACATGTAAACATGGCAAGATTTACGATTTGAAACATTTATACTGTACATGTATATGAATATGTGTATTCGGGTATTGTCTATCAGTGTCAGCACCATCGTATATGCTTGCGATACAATCAAAGTCCTTACAACAAAGATTGATGCAACATCACACAACATCTGATAAAATGGATTAAAACAACCTTCAGCGCAACAATATCGTTTTGGCAACTACCAACACCAAGACAATGAACTCTTCGCCGTAGGTTGCTGCCCAATTGATCAGTCTTACAATCACGGGTGACATAAACCAAGTTCTGCTTTTGGGTGTGCAAGTTCGTTTTCTCAGGGTTCTCCCCTTTTCCCCCTGTTACTGATTTACCCGTCTCATATGAACTAAAATAATCTTGAACGGGCCGAAAATTGTATAAAAAAAAACAACAAATCATCATGATCAGAAATGAGCACAATCAGACCCTTATCTGTAATCAAGTAACAATCAAGTAACAATAAAATGACCAAGAATCTATACAATTAAATTTCCCATCCTAACATAGACACCAGGTGGGAGAGACATGGCGGTGCAACACATCACAAGCAATTTAACAACACGCATAAAAAACAAAATTACTAGCTCTTTCCAAACAAGACCAGCGTCCATTCTTTTAAAAGGGACAATACATGAGGCAATAATCTTCAGAAAACACATGTGTCAATGTGAAGACTGTATACACCATTATATGTGAAACAAATGAATAATTTGTGCACTTTGTAGTGTCCAAAATTGCTTCTACGTGAAAATGGCGAACATCAAAAGTAAACTGCGGCAAAGTGACGCGCGACCCGCTTTACGGGGCGACTGAAACACTAAGCGTCCTCAACGGAAACACTTTAGAAACTCATGAAAATAATATAATTGAGTTAGTTTGATTTTTATTTATTTATTTGAATTCAACCAGGTGAAACAGCACGCATACTATCACACAGAATAAATGAGGATCAGAACGAAAGCTTATGTCTTGCCAAATTAATTTTCTACATCGTAACCATCGCACTCGATATGGCAGTCTACAATAAACAAAAACAGTTGTGTGGCTAGGCATATTGTAGCTACATGTAGGGTATTGCCCCCATCGCTCTTCCTACTGTCGAATGGACTCAAAACTAGACATCGACAAAATAAACATCGTTCGCTCACGAGATAGCACGTGAAACTGTAGTTTTACATGTAATAATACACATATATCTGAACATGTACACTATACTTTTTGATTTGGTGTCTTGTGTATTTGTTAAAATTCAGTTTCACGTCCCTTTCAAGATTATTTCAGCTCATATGAAAAGCACCAAACAGTAGGTGGGGCGAAAACGGGAGTACCCCGAGAAAAACCGCCTGGCACACCCGCAAGCAGAACTTGGCCTGTCTCACATGTGGCCATTGTGGTTCTCGAACTCACACCAGACACAACGGTGAGATGATTAAGTGATTATGAAATAGCGCTCTTAACTGCTCGGCCACGGGGGACGCTTGCGTATTTTTTTAGTCATTAGAGGCGGTCAGCTTATCCTATCCACATTATCTGAACCAGCCAGTCAGGAAATAAATGTTGACGTTAGGATCGATCGCTGATCCGTTCTTCTGCCGAAAATGACGATCGAGTTCTCGGCTTCAATGGGTGAAAAATCAAGACCTATAAAAAAGCCTATACATGCGGTCTGCCATCTCACTAGACAGTTTAATCCAGAAACTTACGATTTTAGTATTAAATACAGCAGTGAATTTTGTGATTCTTGCATTTGCCAATAGATAAAATAATATTTTCTTTTTTCCTTTTTTTCATTTCTTTTTAATTTTCTAAGCTTTATTGTCACAGGTGCGAAAAAAGGAAGAAACAAAGAAAAGGAAAAATAATTTTTGTCCTACCCGGACTCGAACCCAGGACCTTTCGATTCTATGTCTTACACTCTACCTACTGAACTATTCAGCTAGGCGTCCTGGACAATTTCGTTTTTTGCTTATCTCATTTAATACACCTCCGGTGGGCTGTTAGTAGTTTTGACTAAGTTAATTCTTCATATCGCCCCTCGCCTTCGTCTCAAATATGCCCTCACGAGTCGTCGCCCATCACACACAAAGTCGTAACCGCAAGCGCCAGCAAAATTTACGTTCAAAAGTGAAAAATGTCTAATACCACACTAGTATACAGTAAAACAGGGGTTTGCAGGGGTATACCTATAGTTTCTTATTTCTTATCCAAAAACCGGCGAGGCGGTTCTAACGTGTACCCACAATGTATGTTTTGATCGAAAATATGATAAATAAAAAAAAAAAATCCAACGAAATTTTCATTTTTTTTTTCTTCGGAAAAAAAATCTCTGTATATTGCATGGACATGTTTTCGTAATGGTATCCACAAGCTCAGAGGTAAAGAAATATATTACGTACACATTGTCTAATGTCTTACAAAAATATCAAATATCTTACAAAAATCATACTACAAACAATTTTCCACACAAAAACGATTGTAAAAAAAATAAATAGGTAAGAGGTGTCAAATCTGGTTTATGAAAATAAAACTGAGATCCTTTAAGAGCAGCGAGCATATTAAAGAAGAAAGCGGTTTCGGCTACTCAAGCCTCTTCAGTGACCCTTTAGATTTGGCAACTTGAGCCAAAGGGAGTTACAGTAAATTTGAAACTTTCAAGACGGTAGTCAATTCAAAGACTAGTATTTTCCAAATAGGGCCAAATACGAGGGTTGGGATTTAAGTTCATAGACTTTTGCCACTGATTTTCTATTACATCATTTATCTAATATTTGATGCATTATTATAAAGAAACAATGTCTCCTTGTTTCGTTTTTACAATATTTTTTCAAGAAATATTGCGCAGTGCACATAAAACTGGTCTCCATAGCAACGTAGGTTTCGCAACCCGGGGCACGTCGTATTTTAAATACTTCTGAAGTTTTATGGCGTTGAAGAACAAACCATTAGTTAACATATTGTATACCAAAACTTGAGCTAAATCAGTTTGAGGCATTCTAGTATCATGTTGTTAATTCCATATAATTTTTTAAGCATTATGTCGACGACTTAATTTGTTATTGGAGAAAATGTAATGCCAGTCGCGCTTCTTGGGAAAGAAAAATGGCGTTAACAGGCAATGTCGAAACAAGAGCAATGATCAAATCTTATTTTTGAGAAGCATAAATGCCCACAGAAACATTCAAAATCATAGGGATTTGTAGTACAGTTGTAGAACAGATCTTACAGAGACATTTAAATGGTTTGAAAAATTTCAGGTGGACGCATTTGAATTTTAATTGATGAGAAAAGCACACACCTTCAACTAATCTACAAATGCTGCGGTAAAATTTCTTAATTAAAACAAAATTATGCATGATACACATAAGATTTGTTATATCTGGTGAATGTAGTATTTCAACAATAATAACTAACTAACCCCTGAAGGAAATATTGCAAATTAGTACAAGTATGGTGTGTTGTATGCTTCCAAACAAGGCATTTTATTGCTGACATTTATTGAAATTTGACGTAGTTTTGACGTCAAAATTTCCATGACGTGCCCCGGGTGATGGCAGGTCATTGTATTTAATTCATTGTTGTGTTGAAACCATTATGAGTAGAGCTATGCTTAATAGCTTATATGATAGGCAAAAGAATATGTTTTCAGATGATATCATTTTTATTTCTGTGTGACAAACATCTGAACTTTTATAAAGAAAGTCTACGAACTTAAATCCCAACTCACGTATATTAAACGTTGGTTAGAAAATGAATCTAAACCGATAATAAATTTCTGATTTCTCATAATACCTCCGCTGATTTCAAAGGACCCAAAGTAAAATATAATCTGCACTATGAATGATGTACAGGGAGACTTTTTAGGACCGCCACACGGCACAACACTTGCTGTAGTAAAAGCAAATAATCCTTTAAGTGCAGCGAGCATATAAATGAGGAAAATGATGGGTTTCGGCTACTCAAGCCTCTTCAGTGACCCTTCAGTTAGCATCAATTAACCCATTGACCATGATCTTAATTCTTAGTTAACAGATTAAAATCATTTTGAGTTTGCTGATAGTTTGCTGATACCATTGTGTTGTTCTTCAAGATTATACTATAACTTGCCCATTGGGTTTCATGGTATCATCGGGAATGAGGCTTGTAGGGAATTAGGAAAATCGTGTACCATTTCATTTAAGGATGTTCCTTGCTAACATTTTACAATTTAACTTCCGGTTTTTATTTTGTTGAATATCTCCCCAACGGCTGCAGAGATTTTCCTAATATTTTAAATATAATTGGATACATATTGGTGGTGCACATCGAACAATCTAAGGAACCATTTTCTCAGTGCATTTTTTTCTGAAAATTTTAGTTGTCACTAAAACTTAGGGGGTAGTGTTCATTAAACTTGGATATTGCACGACTGCAAATTAAATGCACTGATTCAATGCACATTTAGCAGCAATATATATAAACAGGGTCTTCTATATCAGTATTTCTTTCATATGTGTGCTTGTTAAAACATTTTGGAGGTTTTATGAAATGGGGTCTCTGAAAACAAAGAGCCGAAAAGTGGCCTAATAATACATGTACCCGCAGGGGTGATTCTAGACGTAGCCTGTGGCATTAAGGACTTATGGGTGGTCACTGTATATACATAATTGAAGATTTACCTGTATAAAAAGCAAATGTTTATTTTGTCAACAATGCTACATTCTTTAGCATGCTTTATCATGGGACTATTGAATATGTTGCAAATACATGGATTTGTGAATACATGATTGTGGAATGAGTGTTCAGCTCAGAGCAAGTGAGTCATTTTTCAGTTACTTCCGGGTTGAAATCGTCGGACCCATTTTTCTTAGCTTTTTGAAAAAAATAAGACAGATATTTCGATGTAGTCATTGACTTCAATCATATAAGAACCTGAAACAAAAGGCATGTCATCTTTCAGCAAACAATAAGCGCACACGAGCCGCCCCAAGTTACCCACTTTCAGAATTTTCCAGAAAAATATGTTTACACTAACTTTTCCGAGAGAAATACATTTCCATGACCCCAAAATAACCCTTTATTTGTCAGATTATGTATCCTAGACATTTAGGCTTTGCGTATTTTTTATTCAAATGCATTCCATTTTCCAGGAAATGGGTCCCACGAAAACCAGTTACATTTCCAATTTTACACCAAGCTATTTAAAATTTTAAAATAATAACTATATTGAGTCATTCCTAGAATAAGTGACGTCTATTAGCAATAAATACACATCATCCTTTGATTGACAGATTCAAGAAAACAGTAGATTTCTGTTTTACATACCCCACCCACTCATGTCAATATTGATAAATCCTTAACCCTCCGTAATGATTTTCATTGTTACTTCATTGTTTCATTGTTGGATTCGAGATGAAAAAAAAAATCATTTTTGAGTAGTATGTTTTGCATATTATCAACAAACTGCACAATGAAAATCAAACATAATGCTGATTCATATACATGCATGAAGTTGAGCGGTAACCTTTTATAAGAGAGCTACGGTGCTCTTTTGGTACGCCATATAAGAACTAAAATTGTGCATTGTCATAATTATCGCATAAGCTATAGTTACTTGTACATCTATTCACTGAATATGGGCGATTTTGCATTTTTTTTTTTTCATCAGGAACATTTCCGTGCAATAAAGACCCCCTTAAACCCCACTTTTATATAGAAAAAACTGGGGTATGCAGGGGTATACCTATTATTTTTTTCTTTTTTTATTACTAGTATTGCTCCAAAACATAGATTGTGGGGTACTTGTTAGAACCGCCTCGCTGAGGCGGTTCTAACGTGTACCCACAATCTATGTTTTGAGCAAAACTAAGAAATAATATCAAAAATTTTCTGATGATTTTTTTCATTTTTAGAGCTAAAATATCTCTGTATATTGCATGGTCAAGTTTTCGTAATGTGATCTGGTCATGTGTTTGAGTCTCAATTACATGAGCCAACAAAGGTCAAGTATATAATGCACTCAGGCAACGCCGTGCCAAACACAAGGTCAACACAGTAAAACATAGAGCTATGGGAAAACAAATCATGAGAAAACAAATGCATGAGAAAACAAATCAGCCAAATCAATTTGATTTCAGACCAGGCCTGAACAGTCACAAAACCGGCCTGAACAGTCACAAACAAAAGCTAGAAACTTTAAACTTTGGACATAAGTAGAAGAGGAATTGTACTATCTGTGTAGTGAAAACAAAGGCACTGATCAGCTGTACAGTCACTGCCCAGTTTATCTGCATCTTTGTATTTAGCGTATGCAAATTGTGGATTTTCCGATGTGGCGGCTCAAATAATGTGTGCGCTAACATGATGTTCTGTTTTGGGTATTGGCAAGGAGAGAATACTTAGTATCTAATCAATTAACATTGACAGATATTAATTGGACCACCGCATCAAAAACCAACAGTCTGCATATGCAAAAGCAAAGGCGCAGATCAGGTGTGCAGTAACTGCACAGCTGATCAGCGCATTTGTTTTCGCTACTCGGATAGTACACTTCCTCTTTTATCTAAATCACAAATTTCAAGCGTCTAGCTTGCTTCTATGACTGTACAGGCCAATTTGTGTCGCCCGTGTCGGAAACATAGATTGCAGGGTTTCTCATGCAAAGGCTCAATTATTCTTTGTCTTGCAAACATCTCTTAATATTTTGTAGTACTTATCTGGCTTGCTAAACCATATAACTGCACATTCCTGCATGTTATATGTCAATTCTCATTACATCAACACGATTGTTTTTAAAAATGAATTCGCATTTTATTGTGCCTTTTTCAAACTCCTACTCTGGTGACAAAAATAAGGTTGTGTGGAAAGTTGCATTTTAGCCGCCGCATGGGAAAACCAACAATCTGCATAGGCGAAAACAAAGGCACAGATCAGCTTCGCAGTAACAAATACGTCACTTTCATAGACGAAAATGCCTAGTTCTTTATTATTATTGTGTTATTGCATATTTTGATTGTCAATGACATAATTTATGTCAATTTTAACATTAGTTTGGGAATTCACATTTCTAAGCATTAATGCAATACTCATAGATCGAAATCAAATTTACTTTTGAACATGTACTGTATCTCTATAAATACATCTACATATACTCACCCTGACACCAGTTTGACAAGAAATAAGATCATGAATGTTTACAATTCTTCAGTTGATGTCTTTAAAATTGTCCATAACAACTGTGCGTATTTTAGTTCATGGAAAATTTCAGGAAATTATACATTTTCGCCTTGCTGACCCTGTTCCCCTCCCCCCTAGACCCAGGATGCCATTTTGATATGGAGTGTGAATGTGAAAAACACATTAACTGACGAAAGGGCATGCTGGGTTTCGAGGGGGGGGGGACACACCTAGAAATAAATTATAAGATTGTAAATTAAAGATCTTATGCACTAAGCTAACATTTCTTTAAAAATATACTTAAAATTACAAAACAATAAATAATCAATGTGTGGATATTGTTCAGCATTCATATGACAAACAAGCCCATATTTGTTTGCTTAATAAGTGCTGTTGACAAACACATGCAAATCAGTTCAAAGTCTAATGGTTCATTTTTGCCAAAGATAGGGTGGGTTGTGAAAATATTTAGTTGCATTGTCTGGATTCTGTTAAATCAGCCAAACTGTTTTGTAAACGAAAGTGTATATATATTTTGTCCCATAAATGCTAAATTCAGCCCCATAGTCATAACATGAAAATTTCGTCCTCCCAAATCTGAGATTTAGGGACTTTTTACATCTAAGGCATAGATGTCCTTTCAACCACATAGATCATGTATATGCCTTAAAATACAAGTTTGCCTGCGGTCGTTCTCATGCCTTACTCAGTCGGCAGACTACCGACGGATTTCCTTACATCTAACTTGACTTTGCTTTGATTGATTAGTTTTTTTTATCAACCAATCTGTACGTTATTTAATTTTCAAGTTTCCGCCTAATTAACAAATTGTAGACAACCTACATGTACCTACAGAAAGCGGTAAATGTACTATTTAAAATACGTGAGAACACAAGTATATTTGCACACGTTTTAGAACTCTCGTATCTGAGCATAAGTACGTTACAACCGCATATTTGTAATCATGGGCCAATTTTACCTCTTTTGAGTTACCTAATGAGAATGGTCATCTTTATTTCTCGACTTTATTACTACTTGAATTTACTTCTAAAAAATCGTGGCCGAGCGGTTAAGAGCGCCGATCAATCATCTCACCACTGTGTCTGATGTGGGGTCGAGTCCCGCTCTGGCCACATGTGAGACAAGCCATGTTCTCCTTGCGGGTGTGCCAGGTGGTTTTTCTCGGGGTTCTCCCGTTTTCGCCCAACCTACTGATTGGCCCGTCTCATATGAGATGAAATAATCTTGAAAGGGACGTAAAACTGAATTAAAAAAATAGTAATAACCCGTATTGAGAACTTTTTTAAACAGTATAGTCACATAAATATGCAAAAGATTGAAGCAGACTCCGTCCATTAACCAGGTTGTAACAATTGAAATTGTCCTTCATTATCCATTTGGGCGATTCTACTTTCATTTTAAGGTGCACCAGGAGTGATTTTACCTGTGTATTTGATTTCTAGCTACAATTCCTCTAAGCAAACAAACTATCCCCAGCTTGTGTACCGCTTTGTGTGTCATCACATCTGGGGCTATACTGTTTGCCTTCGTCCCAGGCTTAAAGTACTCAATTTAATTTCATATTTTAACCTGTTATAATGAACTCGAACCTTTTACCTTTTCGTGGGTTTTGGTATATACATGTACGACCTTGAAATATGAACAACTGTGACTGTTTCATGATTTCAGGATGTCAAAACTTGACTGGAAAAGTTTGTTGGGGGGGGGGGGGGGAATTTTGTTTTATTTTTGTATACACTATGAATGACACACAGGTTTTACCAAAATATCAACGCTGTTTTAGCTAGTGACAATTAGTGACAATACATAGCTAATCCGTAACAGGAACGAATGAGGAACTGCAAGCATGTTTCCTGGTACAATTAGTAACATAAAGATTAGTCTCCGAAGACTTCAAAACTTCCCAAATTATGTATGTCACAGTGTTGTTACCAAAGTGCACATCCGTGGATCAGGGACCCGGACATGCTGTAAAGAGTAACACAAACAAATATTAACCCAGTAAGCAGAGATACCATTTGTTCTTCTTAACAACATTTTATTCTTGCAGGCTACGAAACATTAGTTGTTTAGTACAACAAATAATGTATTAATTTACCCATAATATATATCGATCTATAGATGCAATACATGCACAACCACATTATATGAGCCGCCCCATGGGAAAACCAACAATCTGCATAGGCGAAAACAAAGGCGCAGATCAGCTTCGTGGTAACCGCGAAGCTGATCAGCGCTTTTGTTTTCGCTACTTGGATAGCACAATTCCTCCTCTACTTAACTCCAAAATTTCATGCTTCTAGCCTGCTTCTGTAGCTGTACAGGCCGGTTTGTGTCAGATCTGTTCGGAAACCACCTTGTTGGTTTTCCCACGAGGTGGCTCATATATCAAAGCATGATAAAGTTGATATTTTCATTGATATGAAATTTCACTGATATCAAATCTCACTGAAATCAAAAGACACTAGTGACTGATATCAGCCTATATCTTCACTGTAGAAGAGGAACTACTTTTAGTATAAAATAAAAAAACAATTGCTCTTTTTTTTTTCGGTGAATACCAAATATATTTCATCTCGTGAGTTGAAAACATCATAATTTTCACTCGCGCTGCGTACTCGTGAAAGTTCTGATGTTTTCAACTCACGAGATGAAATATATTTGTTATTCACCTCAAAAAAGCAAATATCCTCTATGCCTTACTGTTGTCTCCAAACACGAAGAGAAACCGGAAATCTCCTAGTTTTGAATCCAGCTTCAAACAGGTGGCCAGCCAAAGGTCTCTTAAGGCTTTGTGTAGGGGTACGCCATCAGGACGCGATCTGTAATAAAACACTTACCGCCATAAAACTTGCTAAAATAATTACACACAGAGCGCTAAAAATAAAGTCCAACCGCGGACGCCCACATGCTGATCTTATTTATCCCAATAATGAACTACTGGTCCATGAGCGTACGTAGGCCTCGTTTCCACGGACAATTTTTCTTTGAAAAAGTAGATTAGTAATCTTTACTGTGTATGAACGCAAACTCATTGCCAAAGTTTCTGTGACAAATAATCGGCTTCGTCAAAGAAAAATTGTTCGCGGAAACCGGGCTTACCAAAGGCTTGTACATACCTCACCCACCGGCCTGAGTCTTTACTTGCTAAAACATCGAAAGGTACAAGTTTGTGAAATTTGTGATTTTATTAAAAATAAATATTAAATGAGTTTTACTCACTCTCTCATGTACAGATTGACGGAATAATTTTCTTGGGGACATCTGCTGCGTCGGTCGATGTGCGGGGTTGTAACCAACACAATCCACAACGAGTATATATGAGTCAGGGTCGGAACTGATGAATGATCTATAAGTCTCTGTAACGATGTTATTCTGTTTGCCTATGTCCCATAAAAGGGACGCCAGGCTTAAATGAGTTAATGTAAAATGCAACTGACTACAAACTGGTATAATCTTGAAAGAATGAATTCTTTATTTTCAAGATATTTTCAAGATAACGAAAATAAAAGCGCAAACCTCGAACCGCGTCATTAGAAAACAACAATTTGGGTTTCCGACCAGGTCCGACACAAACCGGCCTATACAATCACAGAAGCATACTAGAACCTTGAAATTTCGTATTTAAGAAGAAGAGGAATGCCAGTAGCGAAAGGAAAGGCGCTGATCAGCTGTGCACTTACTGCACAGCTAATCTGCGTCTTTGTTTTGACATATGCAGGTTGTTTGTTTTCATATGCGGTGGCTCAAATAACATGTTAAACGTGAAAGTCGAACCTCAAAAGACACAAAACTAAAATAAAATCTACCTCCGAGAAATTCGGCCCGCCCATTGATAACAGTTTGTGGAGTGATCCGCTGAAATCAGGTGGAAAGGAAAAGGTAAAGGAAAAGTAGGCAATGACGGGAAAAAGCGCAATCAGAAAGAAATTCACACACCAAAAACCGAGGTGGGAAAAACATAATTGACAATTAATAGGTACTAATACTTAGAAAACATATCGTACGCCGATTAACATCGTTGTGCTTTTCTTGACCTAGCTCGTCAATGTTTTCTATGGACAAGTACAATATCACTTCTATAAAGTAAAAAGTTGAATGAATGTGAGACGGACCTATAAGCATAGATACTTTGCCTTAAAAAGAGAGACTTCACACATGTACATGTATATGTATATAAGCCACATTTGTCATTGACAAATACAATTGGATAATTATAGATACTGGACCTGCTCATCAGGAAAACATGTCCGTGTAATGTATATCCCCTTGAACCCCACTTTTATATAGCAAAACTGGGATATACAGGGGTATACCTATTTTTCTTATTTTTGCTCCAAAACATAGATTGTGGGTACTCGTTAGAACCGCCTCGCCTCGGCGGTTCTAACGTGTACCCACAATCTATGTTTTGAGCAAAAATAAGAAAAATATCAACGTTTTTCTGATGAAATTTTCTTTTTTTTTAAACGGAAAAAAATCTCTGTATATTGCTTGGCAAGTTTTCGTAATGTAATAAATTAGAAAGCTGCAAAATTACCTTTTGATTTCTGAATGTTGTTTCATCGATACACGTCCCGTTTTGTCTAAAAGTACAGAGCAAAAATATCATAATTGAGCTTCGTCATGAGAAAACCGGATTTTTACCTATGCGAAAACAAAGGCGCTGAGTAACTGCACAGCTAATCAGCGCCTTTGTTTTCGCTCCTCGGATAGTACAATATCTCTTCTACTTATAGCCAGAACATCAAGCCTCTAGCCTGCTTATGTGACTTTACAGGCCGATTTGTGTCGCACCTGGTCGGAAACCACGAAACCCGGTTTTCTCGCGTCGTTTCTCATATTATAAAAAAGGTACAAGTAGGCAAATATCAGGAAAAGGCGCAATCAGAAAAAGATTCCCACTCCAAAAACCGAGGTGGGAAAAAACCAAACTAACAATCAGGTACTAATACAATGAAAACATATCGTAAGCCGAATGAGCAGCTATTTTCCCAATAGGTGGCCACTCAGTTACCTAAACTTAACTAAAAATATGTAAACATACATAAGGCGCCAACAGCACAAAAATAAAACAGTTTAGTTGTGTGTACAAAAGAAAACAAGACCTTCTTAACCCAATTTTACCGGATGGATTTTCCCATCATTATCATTCGGATGAGTCCACTTTCATTTTTAGGGTAATCAGGATTGGTTTTCATTCACTTTTTCGAAGAATTTTCTTAAAGCAAACAGAATAGCCCCAGATGGGACGCCGCGTTCTGCGGCGTCACATCTGGGGCTATACTGTCTGCCTATGTACCATAAAAAGGACAGTTTGGTTTCTGACCAGGTCCGACACAAACCGAGATGTGCAGTCACAGAAGATGGTTAGAGGCTGGAAATTTTGGATTTAGAAAGTAGAAGAATTGTACTATCCATGTAGCGAAAACAAAGGCGCTGATCAGCTCCGCAGTTACTGCGAAGCTGATCTGCGTCTTTGTTTTCGCCTATGCAAATTGCTGATTTTCCCATGCAGCGGCTCGAATAAAGTTTTGGTTTAAAACAGTAAGCTGTAACCCAGCGGGCACATGACGTCAAAATGACGTCATATCAACGTCGATGTGACGCCATTACGTCACATCGACGTCGATCTGACGTCATTCTGACTTCATATGCCTGCTGGGAAAACGAGTACCCACAATCTATGTTTTGGAGCAAAAATAAGAAAAAAAGGTATACCCCTGCAAACCCCAGTTTTACTGTATAAAAGTGGGGTTTAAGGGGGTATATATTGCACGGACTTGTTTTCCTGATCTCTCTCTCTCTCTCTCTCTCTCTCTCTCTCTCTCTCTCTCTCTCTCTGTTTTAATATTTGAATGCAGCCGCGTAAAGTCCCGGTCCTACTGCGCTTAAGATTGCTCTACGATTGTCTTAATATTAATTTGGGAATCATTTCTTTGACACCGATGTGCAAATTAAGAAGGCAGAATCACGTTGGAAAAGAAAATACATATTTTGCATCAATAAACTTATAATTAGACAATCGTACGATTCCTTACAATTTCAGTGGGACCGGCACTTAACATCTAGCCGGTCATCGTCTCTATCTCTTTTTAAAAATATAAATAAAAGTCAGGAAGGGCGGGATGAATGAATTACGTGGTGTCTGCGCTTGAACGTCTCATGCGCATATGCGTCGTGACTGTATGGAGTTACTACCATTTTGAATACAACTTATACATTCGTCACATAAAATCATAGGAAATGCGTGTACATTTTATTAAATGTAGAAAGAAAGATCAAAATAATAGTAGTATGTTCTTAATTCAAGCATTAGGATATCTAGAACAAAAGTCAATGTCGGTAGACTCGTTTACTCAATGAGATTGGAATGTCTTTGAGTATCTGCCACGTGCCGCTGAGTGATATATGCCGCAACTTAGCGGCGTGTGTCGGCGTGTGTCACATAAAAAACATCATAGATCACCGACATACACACCGTGTAAAGTGTCGGGTCTTCAAATTTGTTGAGTTAGCGGCCGTAAAGCTTAACAAAAGAAAGATTATGAACTACGAGAAGTTGTCAGTGATAAATACTGGTTCAAATGCGGGACTGTATGCGAAATGCTATTTTCACATGCAAGTAATGTACCATAATTTATTTTCCTTTTATGTTTTGTTTATAAAATGTTTCCGAGAATGTTAATAATTATCAAAGAACAAGAAAAAGTAAAACGTCGGCGCTGCATGGTGTAAAATTTGTGATAAATGTTTTGTGTAAGCATTTACATTGTGTGTCTTTCATTTAAATGGCTGATATTTTTGTACGACTAGACGTCACTTCCGGTTTGGTCTCGCTAGAGTTTTTCCCCTTTGATTTTTCGGCCCTTTTCCGACACCGCGTAAAGCGCATTTTTGTGATCGATAAAAAGGTGTTCAAAATGTAAAACATTAGAAAATTTGACTTTCTAGCCTAATAAGAAACATGTTGCTGATATATTAACGACAAGAGAATCGTCAAATGCGACTATTCGGTACGGGTCTTTGAAGTACCGCTGTTTATTGGTTTTACGGTCTCTGCATAACATGTGCAATAAAACTGCCTCCCTCCGCAATCAATATTGACTGATTCTGTTTTGGACCCTACCTGTATTCTGATTCATTATCATAAGTTTTTCTAGTGTCCTGTCCCGAATCAGCTAATGACCCCCAATAGACATTTCTAATTTTTAATCCCCATAAGAAATCGGGTTCTGATCACCAATCGTACTTCGAACCCTTCATAAAGAGTTAACGTGAAATCGGGTTCTGATCAACAATCGTACTTCGAACCCTTCATAAAGAGTTAACGTGACTGTCCATCAACCCTCCAAACTACCTAGCATTTGGAAAGAGTCAAATGGGTCACCTATATCTAAAAAGGGGACTCCATCTACCAAGCGGTGAGTTCGCTATAACTCAGGAGCATTGTCCAAGTGATTACAAAAATAAAATTCAGAATGAGAACCAGAATAGTTTACTGGTGAATCGCTAATTTAACACTGATAAATCAAGGGATTGTCTTTACCGGAGGGGATTATTCCCGAGCTCTCACAAAAGAAGTAAATTTCGACATACAATCATTGGGTGAGATCATAGAAACAGGGTCCGAGGTCATTCCAGTCTGAGGAAAATATGTGAATAACTATTTGTACTTGCTGATATCTGAAATGCCAACGTGTGTTGAGTTCTACAACGTCTATTTTTAAGGTCAT
Source organism: Rugalucina vietnamica (assembly GCA_964017185.1). Classification (NCBI taxonomy): domain Eukaryota; kingdom Metazoa; phylum Mollusca; class Bivalvia; order Lucinida; family Lucinidae; genus Rugalucina; species Rugalucina vietnamica. The sequence continues at coordinate 27,840,875 of OZ024880.1, read as the reverse complement.
CCATACCTGAACAATATGATTTAAGGAGTTCACGTGGAGGAGTGTAGAGGAGCTAAAAGATTTTTTTCTTTCAAAATCAAAACTAAATGAAAATAAATGTATCAACCTGACATTGGTTGTCTAAGCTTTTTGCCCCAATCAATATAGCGAACTGAGTTTCACAACTATGAGATATCCTGAATGCATGTTCCCTGTCTGACAAAAGTTTATGTTCTTCCACATGAGCCATGAAATTTGAAAATAGTACATGTTCCAGAAGTTTGCAAAGTTCACAGATTAAGGAATCTGAGCAATTATTGAAGGCAAGAGACTTGTCAGCCCTTTTGAATAGAGTCAAGTGTTTGCTATAGGGACCATTCTGTTGGAATTTCACCGCAGTCTGTTAATTGTTGAAATAGATGTGCAACTACTGGACTTAGCTCAGATGCCAAATCCTTAAAGACTCTGAGATGTAGCACAGTAGGACCTAAAGCTTTAATTTCAGTCGATTCGTTAAAGTGCTTAATATAATGCCGTCGTATTGTCCGAGTGCTTTATTCAGTCACAGTGTCCAAATACTTAAATCAATTTGATTTGTCTAAGTGCTTAATACATGCATAAATTATGTAACATGGCATTTTGAAATCAATCAACGTTTATTATGAGTTTTAGTCCATCATGGTCTGAGAATGAAATGTGTTGGAGAAATGCTTGGACCCTCTTTACCTGTCAGTTGGAGCATTGAATATGAAACTACTGCACTATGGTTTTCAACACTTATGCTACTGTAATAAAGTGGATAGTGTTATAATAACGGATGCCTCTAAAGGACAAAAGAAATAAAATACGTTCACCCTACCTTATTTCTGAATACATCGAGCGCCAGTAATTGTCTTCGATCTGGAATAATCATCTCCCTACCATAAAATCCTGACCGGCACTTGGATCTGGTAGCAAACACAGGATAGATGAAGCATGCCACCATCAAAAGGTGACACAATGTTAACTTCATCTTAATTTGTTTGCAAATGCGCTGCGCGTTTACATCGTATGATTTTAAAGGATCTCAGTTTCAATTTTTATTTATCGACGTTAACGTTTCCCTAGGGCGAGAGATGTCGTACATGTATTTTAAATTATTCCTCTCGGCCAAAAACCTGCAAGTTTTTATGACGCAGCGACTAACGACGCTTAAGGACAAGATGCACAAGCTGATCACAGAGCTATCAATTTCGAGAGCTATCAATATTCACTTGTGTCCGCATTTTCGAGCCTTTTGAATGTTTTCCTATCATTTTAATGGTCAAAGACATGCAGTTCGTCGTGGCGTAGCTTATACATGTATCTTTTATAAGTGCTGTGTCGTGCATTTCATTTGATATAAACACTATCTTTTCCGCTATATAAACACTTACTAGCTACAGGCGTTCAGGTAATGACAATTTCCGGAGCTATTTGATGCCGACCGGTTTGTGTCAGATCTGGTCGAAACCCCAAAGACCAGCCGCGTCGCGGCTCAAATGACCAGTTAAGAACGTAGTGTATCTCATCGGGAGCTATTCTGTTTGCTTAAAAATGATTAAAAGAACAACAATTTCCCTCGATGCCATGGAAGTGTTACCGGACTATTTCATTAAATAGGACCCATTCGTCAAAAAATTGGTTATAGTCTGGTTTGATATAGATGGTTTTATATAGACATTATACTGTTATACGTTATAAAAGTATAGGATATAACATAAATTATATAATGCGACAGTCTGCATGCTTAGTTTTAACCCAAACATGTTTGATAACAATGCCGGTTGGTCGGGCGTCAGACTCTATGATGTCCCCGACTTAAAAGTTTGTTGAAGCCGGAGCTTCTTGTCTGTTGCTTGGCTCACCGGGGTTCAACGGTGTTTTTCTTTTGTCGCTTCAGATTTTCAGTGATGTTGTTTGGCGTCCAGGGATATCCATCGCGGGGCATCTTATTGTATCTGTTAGTTCTCGTTTTTGATTCATCATGGTGTTTATTATGACGTATTTGTTTGTCACTGATGCTTCATTGACTGGTAAGAGATTCACAACGACGACCGTACAACTAAATAAATGTGAACCACTGCAGAAGCTGAGGGTGAGGTTATGTAAAATGGATTTAAGCCCGCCAGCAATTTTATATTCTGTTGTGGTTCTTTTCAATTGTTTTGTGTTTTTGAGTTTTATTTTTTACGCCCTATGTGTGTTTTCATATTTATAGTTCAGTTCGGGTAACTGAGTGACCGCCTATTGAAAATAAAACAATATGTTTCCTTAGTAAAAGTACCTTATTGTCAGTTTAGTTTTTCCCGCCTCTGTTTTTGTAATGGGACTTTCTTTCTGATTGCGCCATTTCCTGATCTTTGCCTACTTTTACCCCTTTCCGTTTTCCTTTTGGTTTCATAGGAAGGTCGGTCGTATGGTAGGAGTACTCACTAGGCTTTCCAAATAACTAATGAATGCTCAAACTACAAATACTCTTTGAATCCAGTACCCCATATTAACACAAGTAACATGATTGGAACTAATAGGTCGTTGGTATAATCAATTGCTGGTATAACGTGGCCGGCTCAAGCCACCTTTCAGAATCTTGTCAATTTTTTATCAATGGTACTTGTGTTTGGCAAGTCTTCTCCGTTGAATATTCCTGAATTATGCCAAGCTGTGTAGTGACATCCTTTAGGGATATGTTGGTGTATTAAAAGAAGAGAAATAATTTATAGCGTTCTTGGCTTCAAAGAAAATCGACAACTTTTGACTATATAGTATCAATGCAGGATTCACAACTAGGGTGGATCCCACAAAGAGGCCGATTCCCACAACTAAGCCGATCCCATATATGGACCGAAAACTCTGACGTCATCCCACAAACGGACCGATGTTTCTGACGTCAGTTACACCAAACAAAGTTTACGTCGCCGCATGTGCATTATAGCAACACCAACGGAGGACTACGGGAGCTGTGTTCCGTGATGATTCAACAGCCTTTCACCTAATATGAGTCTGTTTATGCGTTTATGATGCTTCGTAGTGACGCGTTCATCGTACATGTACATTAAACTTGAATTTGGGCTTTGTATGTTTGACACCATAAATGAGCCGAAAATATTCAAATTTATGCTAGATTCAGTGAGCTTCAGTTGAGAAACGCATACATGATTCCACTGATTCGTGATTGCTCCACTAGCGACGAGTATCCGCACACTTTTCGATTGTTGGAATTTTGTCTATGACTCATGTTTAGGAAACACTTGCTTCTCCGAAATTACAATGTAGATTTCATATTTGAGTCTAAATATGAAATCATTGTTCAATAATGTTTGCAAAATTGTGGAATTTTCACCCTCACTGCACATGCAACTTGGAATATATGCGTCGGTATGTGGTAGCGTACCAAGGGCATGCTTGCATTTCGACTCGGTCTTCATCGTATTGACGCGGGGGAAGGTAACGCTTGCTTAATTGCAATCGGCCCATTGCAATGACGTTACAAGGTCGGCCTAGTTGTGGGGAAAATCCGCCCGTTTGTGGGAATCGGTGATGAAATCGGCCTAGTTGTGGGAATCGGCCCAGTTGTGGGGATCGGCCTAATTGGGGGAACCGGCCTAGTTGTGAGTCTTACATATATATCCAACATTGATAAATATCACGAACTAAGGCCATCGCGTTTGAAATTAGCATATTTTGTCAGCACATCGTCACACTGGTTACAATGTGAAATTACTTAGTGTAAATAATTCCAGAATGTATCCTTAACCTTCTCTCGTTTTCACACCTCTTAAAAGAAACAAAACCGCGATACGTGCGATTGTTAGCGGAAATATCACCTTCACACCAATACATAAAAGTAATAACCCACACACAGTTTAGATTACTTTCAAACATAAGATTAGATTACTCCAAAACATACAACATAAAACAAATGGAACCACAACAGATGTATCAGTAACGATCGGTACACGCAATATAAGATTGCTGGGAGGGGGCTTAAATCGATTTTACGATTATACTTTCTAGCGCCAACACCTCAGATACCGAAGCCCCCTTTTTAATTTGATTTACATCTTTCTATTGTAAATGGATTTGTTTCTTCTAAAATTTATGATAAACGCGATGGCTTTGATTTTGATAAACATGTAGTAAATGTTCCGTTTTTGAATGGTGACGTTCCTCGCCGTGCTTCTTATGGTGTATGCATTTCGTAACTTATTAGGTTTGCTGGAGTCTGCAATCATGTTGCCGACTTCAACGTGCGAAATGAATGTTTAACAACCAAACTTCTCCAGCAGTGATATCGGTATCAATAATGACCCCGACTTAAGCTATTCATTTAAGTTGACTGGGGCTGGAGCTTCGTGTCTGTTGCTTGGCTCGTTGGGATTCAACTAGTGTTTTTCTTTTGCTCGTTATTTCAGTCAGTAAGTTATTTGGTGCCCAGGGATCTCCATATTCAGATAGCTTACTGAAGTTTTGTCCTCGTTTTTGATTCATCATGGTGGTTATCATAACTATTTGTTTGTCCTTGGTGATTCATTGACTAGCTAGAGATTCACAGCGAGGACAGAGCAAATAACTAAATGTTGACAACCACTGCGGAAAATGAGGGTGATGTTAGGCGCCTGTAAAAACGGATGAAGCCTCAAGTAATTTCATATTACTAATCGTTCCAATGCGATACTTCTGTTGTGGTTCTATTTGTTTTGGATTCGAATATGTGTGGTGCTGTTTGAACCTTATGTACGTTTTCATGTTTTAATTGAGTGGCCGCCTATTGGGAAATAGCTGCTCATTCGGTTTACGATATGTTTTCTTAGTATATGTACCTACTTGTCAATTAAGTTCTCCCACCTCGGTTTTTGGAGTGGGAATTTCTTTCTGATTGCGTCTTTTCCTGATCATTCCTGATCATTGTCTACTTGATCCTGACGGGAAAATCGGTTGGATCTCCATCGTCGGGCAGCTTACTGAATCTGTGAGTCCTGGTTTTTGATTCATCAGGATGTTTATCATGATTTATTTGTTTGTTCTTGATGATTCATTTACTAGTTAGAGATTCACCACGAGGACCGAAGAACTAACTAAGTGTTGTGAACCACTGCAGAAGCTGAGGGTGAGGTTACGGCCGTGTAAAATCGATTTAAACCCGCCAGTAACTTTTTGTTACTGATCGTTCCAAGTCGATACTTCTGTGGTGGTTCTTTTTGTTTTATGTCTTGGTGTTTAAAATATTTTTGTGCTGTTGGCGCCTTATGTATGTTTGCATATTTTTAGTTAAGTTAAGGTAACTGAGTGGCCACCTATTGGGAAAATAGCTGCTCATTCGGCTTACGAAATGTTTTCATGGTATACCCCTGATTGTTAGTTTGGCTTTTTCCCACCTTGGTTTTTGGAGTGGGAGTCTTTTTCTGATTGCGCCTTTTCCTGATCTTTGCCTACTTGTACTTTTTTACACAGGGCGTGTGACGTATTTTTTGAGTTTCTATCAATAGATTTCGGAAGAAATCTTTGTCGATCAAACAAAATCTTGTACCATTGTAGAAACAAACCTTTGTCAAATGTTTAACATGCTTATTTTTATATCGGGACCAAGGAAGCACCCAGTGAAGATACAGGTCGATGTGTCATAATACCTCTAAACTCAACAAACCACAGATAGCCGAAACAGTCACTGATCACCCACTGGATGCGGGTGGGTACTCTTAACATTTGCCGATACATAGGCTGGGCCCTTTTATCGGCTTTGTACCGCCTCAAAAACTGGTCTAGTTCATTTACAAAAATATCTGGTAGTTCAAGCACACCCAAAACATGTGACAGACTCTAGGTGGGAATGAAAATACAACATAAAAAATCACATCAAATCTTATCAGTACGTACAAAGAGCAAGCTGTCTAACCATTTCTCAGAGACGAAGTCGATCCGCCTAAAATAAAGATGACGAGAACACAGAGGGAGTAAATCGATTTAAATAGTGAAACAAGTAAAAGTTGGCAATGATCAGGAAACGGCCTACCCAGAAAGAAATTCCCACCCCAAAAACAGAGATGGGAAAAACGAAAGTGACAATCAGGTACTTATACTAAGAAAACATGTCGTAAGCCGAGTGAGCAGCTATTTCCCAATAGGCGTCCACTCAGTTACCCGAGCTTAACGAAAATATGAAAACGTACAAAAGGTGCCAAAAAGGAACAACAATTCAACGCCGAAACATATTTTTAGCAATTAGAACCACAACAGAATTTTACAATTTAAGCAAACAAAAAAAAAAAAAAAAAAAAAAAAGGTCTAGTAATAACGCATCTGAGTCTAAATGCGATACGTTATTTATCATAGAAGTAGTAAACTCTAGAATTACAATATAAACGCTTAATATTCATATGATTGAAAAAGTTAAGGACCTAATAAATTTTGGTTCAATCAATATTGTATATAGGCAAAGATAAGTTACGGGGGTTATTACTTGGTGTAGGCTCGGTTTTTTTATTGTTTCAACGATTAAAAGTACACGTTGGAAAATATATATCATAGTTTGCTACATTTAATGAAGTTGGAATTTGATTTCCTATTATTTGTGGGAATAATACATTTTATTTTAATAAAACCCATTTCTTTTTTACAACTGTATATATAAGCTTTAACCTCACCTTATACACGTATGTATGCTGAATCCTGATACAATGTTTGGAGACATTTTAATTGCAAGAACGTACAAGTAGGCAACGATCAGGAAAATGCGCAATCAGAAAAAGATGCTTAATTAACAAGCAGGTACTTATACCATGAAAACACATCGCAAGCCGAATGAGCAGCTATTTTCCCAATAGGTGGCCACTCAGTTACCTAAACTTAACTAAAAATATAATAACATACATAAGGTGCAAAAGATTTAAACACCAAGACATAAAACATTAAGAACGATCACAGAAGTATCGCCTTGGAACGATCAGTGATATAAAATTACTGGCGGGCTTAAATCGATTTTACAGGTACCTAACCTCACCCTCAGCTTCTGCAGTGGCTCACAATATTTAGTTAGTTGTTCGGTCCTCGTGGTGAATCTCAGTGGCGGATTTAGAGGGGGTTCAAGGGGTTTGCTCGAACCCCCCTCTGGAACAAAATTATTCCGTTTTAATGGAGAATTTCAACAAATATTTTGTTTAAAATTAGGCAATGGAACCCCCCTTTTGTACATTTGAACCCCCTCTTCAGAAATCATGGATCCGCCCCTGAATCTCTAGCTAGTCAATGAATCATTATGGACAAACAAATAAATCATGATACATACCATGATGGATCAAAAACGAGGACTCACAGAATGAGTAAGCTGCCCGACGATGGAGATCCCTGGGCGCCAAATAACTTACTAACTCCGGAGCAAAAGAAAAACATCAGTTGAATCCCGGTGGGCCAAGCAACAGACAAGAAGCTCAGACCCCAACCAACTAAAATGAATAGCTTTATGTCGGGGACGGCGTGCAAATAAAGAAGGCAGTATAGTTATCAACCATGATTGGGTTAAAAATTAAGCATGCAGACTACAAAAAGCCTTTTGGCGGTCTTTGAAATATTTAACATGTTAAGAAAAGACAAAGTTTTAAAAATTATTTCGAAAGGGGAATGTAAGAGGCTGAAATTCTTTTATCGCCTAGTGCATCAACAGTCTAAGCTCATTATAAAGATTGACTTCACACAAGTTCCATTCATGGACGTGTGAACTGCTCATAAATTATCAAACACTTCTTGCTATGTCGCAAAGGTAACATATCATCTTTCTTAAAGGATATCTTCAAACAACACGACTCGGGTGTTGTAAGAATCTTATGCAGCTCAATTTTGGATTATTGCACCTTTAAATGGCACCAGAATAAGCAACAAGTAGCCAAACTTAAATTCTCTGTTAAGTGAAAGGAAATATAATTGGTATATCTAAATCTATAATTTATTTCGATTCATAGAAAACGAGCCGTCGCATAAGAAAACCAACAATATACACAGGTGAAAGCAACGTGCAGATCAGATTTGCAGTAGTTGCTTTCGCTATACGGATATCACAATCCATCGCCTTCTTTAATCCGAAATTTCAAGCTTCCAGTCTGCCTCTATGCCTGTACAGGCCGGTTTGTGTTGGACCTGGACGGAAAACCTGATTGTTGGTTTCCTCATGCGAAGTCTTGCATATTTCTGTCCTCCTAGAAGAGGAAAGTTCTTTTTGCGCCATACTGATTGTCACTCAGACAGTTTTATTTGTAATTCGTCACTCAGAACTAGTTGATTGGTACTCTAAGAGCCCCGAACTGGGTAAACTGAGTAAACGCTATATGTCATCTGATTAATACCCAAATATACAGAGATAAAGTGCACTTTGAAAACTACTTATTTTTGTTTTCCTTGACAAGAAATTGATGCTTTCAAATTTTTATGTAGATGGATTTAGATTGTCTCTGAAGCTGATTTGGCAGATTTTGACTACAGTTTCTCTGTTACATGTCTTACTTCAAGAAACACATTGCTGTTTTCGACCAGTCAAGGTCAGGGAGAAACCAACCTGTGCAGTTTAAGAGAATGGTTTAAAAGCTAAAATTTTGGTTCGAGGAGGTCATGATATTGTACAATCTATGTAGTGATGACTAGGTGCGCTGTTTAATTTGTGAGCATGCGAGAGATTCAGCTTATTTTACGGTGCGGCTTATAAAATGCCATAGACTACGTTGGTTTTTGTCATCGTAAGCCTGAGCAGACATCATTGGCGCACCTTTGCTATTCGTTCTAATGCCCCTTTCATTTTATATAGATTAAACAAAAGAGGAAAGATAAAGGAGCCACCGCATGGGAAAACAAACAATCTGCACAGGCGAAAACAAAGGCGCAGATCAGTTTCGCAGTAAATGCGAAACTGATCAGCGCCTTTGTTTTCTCTACACGGATAGTACAATCAAATTATCTTCTTCTTAAATCCATAATTTCAGCTTCTAGCCAGCTTCTGTGACTGTACAGGCCGGTTTATGTCGGACCTGGTCGGAAACCCCGAAAACCGGTTTTCTCGCGCCGTGGCTCAATTTATATAGATTAAACAAAAGAGGAAAGATAAAGGTTTTCAGACTATATGAGATGTCTTCTCGCAATCAAATAATATTTCTCAATTTCAGTTAACTCGTGTTGAAGACGTACAGTAGTCTCCTTAAACTTGAAGACCAAACAAAAAATGTGTACTTCGTAACAAAAGCAATATGTTTTATAGAATATAGCAATATAGGTCATTTTCTTTTAAAAGTGCCTAAGCCGTAAATAAAGACAGTCATGCTTTTAACATGGTGTGGGCAGGTACCATATCCGTTTTGTCAGGAATGCTCTGGGGATAACAGATATTTGAGTAGTTATGGTTTGAAGCCTACTGTTACAGTATGGCAGCTCCGGAAAATCTAACACCGCAAAATGACACGAAGTAACTTTTCTGATATGAGCCGCGACGCGAGAAAACCGGTCTTTGGGGTTTCCGACCATGTCTGACACAAACCGGTCTGTGCAGCTACAGATGATGTCCAGAAGCTTGAAAGTTCGGATTTAGGAAAATGAGAAATTGTACTATCCGTGTAGCGAAAACAAAGGCGCTGATCAGCTTCGCAGTTACTGCGAAGCTGATCTGCGCCTTTGTTTTCGCATAGGCGAAAATCCAGTTTTCTCACGATGCGGCTCATATATGAGCAGTGCTAGGCGAAAATCTGTGCTTAAGGTTTCCAATCAGTTCCATCACAAACACTAACGCACGGATAAGGTCGGTGCCTTCGGCTTGTATAGAAGAGGAATGTACCCTCCATAAATACAGAAAAGTCAAGGTGCTGAGCGGTGCAAAATACTGCGCAGCTGATCTGTGGCTATGTCTTGTCCTTAGAAAACAGTTGAGCATGTGCATAAGAAAACCAACTTTCGGTTCCGACCAGGTCTGACACAAACCAGGTTGTACAGTCACAAAAGATGGTTAGAGGCTGGAAATTTTGGAATTTGAAAGTAGAGGAATTGTACTATCCGTGTAGCGAAAACAAAGGCGCTGATCAGTGTGCAGTTACTGCACAGCTGATCTGCGCCTTTGCTTTTGCCTATGCAGATTGTTGGTTTCCCATGCGGCGGCTCAGTTTTATTCCATGACAAGGTTCTAAACGCACCTTTCTTCGAGCAGAGGAAGACCATTACTTAAAGCATTAATAGTGACGTGCCATTGATAATTCATATAAATATTAGAGGTCTCATTGGCGTTATATTAGCTTGAAAGGAACTAGCGGTGAAAGAGATGCTTTTTTAAGAACTGATCAGCGCTAAAGTTTAAAACAAAAGCAAGGGAGTGTTTTACAGAAAGTGACGTCTCGTAAGCTGCATCGTAGTTCGTTGAAGTTTGGAGCCTTTTAAAGTAAACGACTCATATTTGAAAACAAGAAATTTAAGACTTGAAATTGTTTAAGAAGGTTTTCGCCATTTTATTAACTTTTCTTCAAGACATATCAAATAATAAAATGGACTTTTCATACCACTAGCTACTATAGCGGACCAGATACAAGAATAAACTCTGTAGAGATATATATAAGGTTTTACACGAAAACAGTGCCAAGTTCAACGAAAAGGTAAGATGGATGAAATGCTTTTGATATAGCCTTTCTTCGATGGCAACGGCAAATTAAGACACCTGAAAGCCCGTGGACTTTATATTATTATTTTTTTTTTAATTTTGGGAGCGCGGTGGCCTAGTGGTAGAGCATCGGACTCCGAATCGAGGTCCTGTGTTCGATCCCGACTCGGGGCACTGTGTTGTTTTCTTGAGCATGTACCCATTAACTTCACAGAGTTCTGGTTAATACACAGGAAGCGATGAGCGTGTCCCGACATGACTGAAAAACTGTTGACTGGAACGTTAACCCTCAATATAAACAATTAAAACATTTCTTAATTTAGTTGCACTCCCTTCGATACGCACAATATCTATATATACCACTGTTCTATTACATGGTAATATACAGAATGATTAACAGGTTGCTAAAAAGAACAGACATGTGCACCAGAGTACTTTACATCCTGGATGGCGTACAGGCGCTTGATGTTATAACCCTAAAAAAGTAAAAGTAGGTAATGATCAGGAAATGGCGCAACCAAAAAGAAATCCCCACTCCAAAAACCGAGGTGGGAAAGACGTAAGGGGATGCCAATTGTTAAAATTTAATACTTGTATAATTTTACCTGTATAAAGAAAAATGACAATTTTTCCAAGGAGACTGGATATTCTTGAAACATTCTTGTATATGAGTCATTCAAACATCGAATACAAATTATTTTATGCCCAAAAACTTAGCTCTAGAGGGCTCAGCAGCACGCTTATCAGCATTGGTCAAGTTACTTCCTGGTTTGATTCCGTTGTCATCTGTCTGGGATGCTGGATAAGTTTTACTAAAAGCTACCACCATAAACATGATCTCCAAAAGCCAGACTACAATCTGTGAAAGTTTGTCTACTCGGAGATGATTTCTTCTCGGGGAAAACATGGTATTTATCATATATGCTGAAAACCTTATACAGCAGATACAGTAAATAGTATGATTTCTCCCAAACTATTGACTTTTTGTTCAAAATACTTTCACAGATTGTTGTCAAGACATTGGAGATCATGTTTACGGTGAAAGCTTTTAGTAAAATTTATCCGGCATGCCAGACGGATGACAATGGAATCAAACCAGGAAGTGACTTGAACAATGCTGATAAGCGTGCTGCTGAGCCCTCTAGAGCTGAGGTTTGGGGCATAAAAGAATATTTATTCGATGTTTGAATGACTCATACAAGAATGTGTCAAGAATGCCCAGTCTCCTTAGAAAAATTGTCATTTTTCTTTATACAGGTAAAATTATACAAGTATTAGTTTTTGACACTTGGCATCCCCTTAATAAACAATCAGATCACTTACTTATACTTAGAAAACATATAGTAAGCCGAATGGGCAGCTATTTTCCCAATAAGTGGCCAATCAGTTACCCAAACATAACCAAAAATATGAACACATACATGTACATAAGGGGCTAACAGCACAAAAATTTAACAACAATACATAAAACAATAAGAACCACAACAAAAGTATCGCCTTGGAACAATCACTAATATAAACTAGGTTAGTTGTTTGGTCCTCGTGGTGAATCTCTAACTAGTAGTACTAGTCAGTGAATCATTAAGGACAAACAAATAAATCATGATAACCACCATGATTAATCAAAAAGGAGGACTCACAGATTCAGTAAGCTGCCAGACTATGGAGATCTCTGGGCGCCGAATAACTTACTGAAACCCGTAGTCTCTTCTGTTTACTGAAAGGTAATTTTCAAAATCATCTGTTAAATTTCCGAAAATGCCATTTTTCAAAAGTTTGTAAAAACTTCAAATTCCTTAAAATTCAGATGTTTTGTTGCCTTTCTGCTACTGTCATAATGCAGATCCTAGGTACAATGAAAACTCATTGAAAATTTGCATTAATAATTATTATTATTATTATTATTATTTTTTTTTTTTTTTTTTTTTTTTTTTTTTTTTTTTTTTTTTCAAAAATTGCAATTTTACACTTTTTGCCCCAAAACTTTGGCATTATCATCCACATTATTAAATTTGCTGCAAAGTCAAAGATTTGATATGGGATAAACAAAAAATAATGTTAGAAATAAAACTTATTCCACTTAATCATAAAAATGATAAAAAGGGTGGTGCAAGATTTTTATTTTCAGTATATTTTGTTAAGCATGGGGGTAATAGTTTGCTTTGTATATAAAACTTTCGGATCTTGTAATGTTTTATGCCTTAATTAATTACATAATATATACAGCCGAGTTTGTTCACACATAAAACTGATATTCAAATGTCAAAGCTTCCACAAAAAAACTTTTGTGCGAACAAACCTTGCTAGTGGGTTCCTTCATGAGGTAAGCATGCCTTATTGGAGTCACATCTGGCTTTGAATTCTGCCAATACGCGGGTTGGCATTTCATTATACAGTTGCATGATTTGTTTTCTCGGCACAGAATACCACAGTAGGATGAAACTTTCACAGAGAAACTTTTTATTGTTATACTATCTCTAATAGCCCTTCTTCATGATATTTCAAACCTCTTCTATATGGTTTAAGTCAAGGGAATTGCCATGACATTAAAAGACAGATGTTCTTCTGATATCAAGAATGTGTTTTGCGGATTTGGAATTATTATACAGAACATTGTCCTGCATAAATACAAGGCTTGGTAATTTCCCTGACTTAAAACCTATGGAAGATGTTTGCAATATCATGAAGGGGATATTTGAGTCATTGAACAACAATGCAGTATTCTTTGCCGTATACAAAGCCATAGGTGACTGTATAGTGCTTTAAGAAATGCTTACCCCATGGAGGAACCCACTAGCAAGGTTTCTTCGTACAAACGTCCTCGTGGAATATGGTTTTTCTTGCAAAATAATATTGGCGTGTTTATTCTTAAAATGTAAGACATTTTTCTATGACGAAGATTATTCGAAGATTATTCGTCACAGAAACTTTGGCAATGAGTTTGCGTTCAAACACAGCAAATAAAATTGTTCGAGAAACAATATTACTTAGCTCGGTCACCTTTGCCACAGATATTTAACAATGACATTTCGCCACAGAATTGAGTTTACGCGAGCATGTTTTTTCTGCAACAAACCTATTTTGTCAAAGAAAAATGAGTGGCGTGGTGGCGTAGTGGTAGAGATTCGGACTCCGAATCGAGAGGCCCTGGGTTCGATCCCCAAAGACGTCTCCGCTTTGTGTCCTTGCGCAAGACACATTAACTCCCTACAGTACTGGTTAAACCCAGGAAGAGCTGGCTCCGTCCCGACATGATTGAAAAATTGTTGACTTGGACGTTAAGCTTCAACACAAACAAAGAAAACTAAGCTTAACAACCAATTTACAATTATGAAAACTTGCCCATGCAATTACAGAGATTTTCATAGCTATAAAATGAAATTTTTCAGCAGAAAAATTTTGATTGTTTTCTTATTTCTGCTCAAAACATAGATTGTGGGTACACGTTAGAACCGCCTTGACCTAGCGAGTACCCACAATTTATGTTTTGGATCAAAAATAAGGAAAATAGGTATACCCCTGCAAACCCCAGCAAACTGTGCAGCATTTTTTAAATCGGTTGACAAATACAAAAGGTCTGGTCAAAACATTTTTGAATAGGGATTTTCTGTCCAGGGAGGTGACCGGGGGAGGTGAATATTTTCCCGCAAAATTTTTAATTCTTAATATTCTAACATGATTGCTCAAAATCATTATTAAACGACACAAATGACATACCTGAGACGATATCTTTATGATCAAGTAAAAAATTTTGAAAATTGAGCATTTTCATGATCATCGATTATCTCCATTGACAATGCAAAATCCCTATTCAAAATTCATTTCGGCTATAAAACTACATCCGTGCACCGATTTTCAATTTTTTTGTAGGTCCTTTTAGGACAAAGATAAAAGATTTTGACATGAAAATACTTTTTCTATCGTCTTTTACAATAAAATTTTTCGCGAAAAAAAAAAACAGTATCAGAGGCACGTTTTTGGACTTTAGTTCAGCATCCAACATGGTAGCGTATAGAAATATACATGTAAAGCAAACTCCTTGCTGAGAAAGAAAACAGAAGAGATTCAGACTTTCAAGGACAGAAAACCCATATGGGGGTGCATTATGAACTGAAATACATTTATGGCCCAAAGAGTTTTGTAGCCATTACAAAGCTCAGTGCAGATGGAAGCACTGTTTTTACAGATAAAGACGTTATCTTGGAAAGGCGGGTGTAACACTTAAAATGTGTGCCAAATCGCCCATCAATTATATTAATGACGATGCAATCACCAGAGTGCCATGTTCTACTTGATGAATTTTCGACCGAACGAAAGTTTAACAACAGAAAGTTTCAGGTGTAGATGCAACTCCTGCCAAGGTTTATAGGGCTGTGGGTCTACCCATGATAGAGAAACTTATGATAGAGAAACTGACAGAGTTGTTTCACAGTAGTAGAGGATGGATGATATCGTTCTACCCCAAAAGTGTTTAAAATCCATCCATAATCCACAGGTAGACTGTACAAGCGGAAAGGAAGTCTCTAAGTTTATGACAATCACAGCGGCATCTCTCTCCTTTCGACTACTGGAAAAAACACAAACAACATGACTTTTGTTGACCTCACCAAAGCTTTCGAAACAGCCAGATGCAATGGACTCTGGAAATCATGGTCGAGTTAGCCCGTCGGCCCTAATGGATAGCACATGTGCGGCAATTCCATGATGGCATCAGGCACGTATCTACTGACAGAATGTTCTCTGAGCCTTTTGTTAGTAATAAATGGGGTTATACAGGGTGTGTTGTGACACCAACACTTTTCAGCATGATGCTTCCTGTCAGGCTCATGAGTGCTTTTCAAGACAGTTCTGAATATTGGTTTTACCATCCGGTACCGCTTTGATGGAAAGTTACACCCCCTTTCACTCGAGTTTGCCGTTTCAGTATTTTGGCCAATCAAGTTTTTGTCTAAATCAGGTAACTTTTTATTCTATTTTAGAGCTTAAACAGTGTCCGAGGTACCAGGTGTTCTAAAAATCTATTCAGCATTAATCTTTAGGTAATGATGTCACCTCTTCTAATGAAAACATTGTAATTGTTTGGTCAGAGCACATTTTTATTTCAATATTCTTTGCACAACATATGCAATGCATATTAAGAACACACATTTGAAATAGGATAGGAACAAAAGCAGAATTTAATCAATTTTAGCAGTTACCTATCGGTATCTACATGGCCAAACTTCCACATAGTAGTCACTTGAACTTGTCCTTTTAAAGGTCATTTAGTTTGAAACTGTCACTCAAATCAGCAGATCAATCAATCCAGATGTCTTTGTGGACAACATGAAAAGAAACTCAGATATTCAGAACACATGGTCTTCTTGTGTAAAGGAAACGGCAAACTCGAGTGAAAGGGGGAGTTAGGAAATCGCAAGCCAAAACGAAGGTGCAGACAGTTGTGCTAGATGAGCTCCGCGGCAATACAAATGGCGTGGATCCGAATTCTAGCTCACAGGTAAAATGCAAAGGACAGTAGATCAAGTGAAAAAAGACAGCGGTTGTACACCAAGCAGCACCTGGAAAGCCGCAACATGAACAATCCATCGCTGTGGGTGGACAAAAACTGATAGTTGTTGATAAATTCGCCTACGTGTGAAGTGCTCTCTCCAGAGCACGTGGTACTGTAAGCCAATGTGACAGTGTGACATTTGGAAGACACAATACAAATGTCTGGGATCAAAATGGAATCATGATTGACACCAAGCTTGTAGTTTATGTATGTACAAGGATGTGACATTGCAAGCATTTCATATGCATGTGAGATATTGACAGTATATCTACGTCATGCATAGAGACTTTATCATTTTTACTATAGGTTCTTTGAAACGAAAAAGCTGTTAAAAGTCATTGGTCATATTGGTATGACAAGATTCCATAAGAGCAATCCTGTGGTTATACATGTATTGTATTGTGATGTTGGGAAACATTACCACGTTTTCGTTTGAATACTTTGAGTTATGTGTCGCAAAGCACAATGTCCACCTTGCACTGGCATATAATACTATATTATACCGTCACCTTCATAGCCTCCCGACCTGTTACACTGTTTATGATCTGCTATATGTAAAACGATATTGCATCTCAGTTTCAAGCATTAAGTTCAATACTTGTTTTAAATAGGGAATCGGCATCGAATTAAATTTCCGATTACACATTTTGAGTTTTCAGTTCTCAGTTCCTCGTGTTACTGTTGTATAACTCGTGTATATTCTGAGAGGCAAAAGAAAGTACACACTTTTATTGCCCATTTTTTTTAGCTTAACGGTCATTATATCGACTTTAATTACACACATATTTTGCATATGTATAAATTGCATTTGGAACAGCCATGTTTTGGCTTCATGCCTATTTTGCAAGTATACGTGTCTGGTCTATCGAATATTACTCAAAATATTTTATAAGACCACAATGGTATAAGTGTGGTCGCACCATTGTGCGACATTTTGTAGCTTCAACAAAATAAAAAAAAACTATTTATATTAGGAGAGGCTTTGTAAAGTCACTGTCATTAGCCAAAAACGTTAAGATGGCTATTATTAGCCATTGCGACGTATTTCGGCTATTGGCAGTCAATATGATAATTCATTGTCTTAGGTTTATGTTTAGTGTTGTTTCGACATTTGATTTCTGTTTTCTTCAGTCGAAAATGTTATGGCTGCATGTAATAAACATTGTCTATTTGGGGGTCGTCCGCAATACATTTGATTTTATTGTATGTTTCAAACGAGAGTTCCAAAGTATTTTCTATATGATTTCGTTTTACTTTAGTGGTTTCTATTTTAAGTAGACCTATAGTTTATGCCTAATCTAACCGGAGCTTCTTGTATGTTGCTTGGTCCACCGGGGTTCAACTGGTGTTTTCTTTTGTTCCGGATTTTCAGAAAGTTATTGGGCGCCCAGGGATCTCCATCGTCTGGCAGCTTACTGAATCTGTGAGTCCTCGCTTTTGATTCACCATGATGGTGGTTATCATGGTTTACTTGTTAGTCCTTGACGATTCATTGATTAGAGATTCACCACGAGGACCGAACAACTAACTAAATGTTGAGAACCACTGCAGAAGCTGAGGGAGAAGTTATGGAGTGGTTATGGTCATGTAAAACTAGTTTAAGCCCGTCAGTAATTTATATTACTGATCGTTCTTATTGTTTTATGTCTTGGTGTCCAATGTTTTCATATTTTTAGTTAGGTTTGGGTAACTGAGTGGCCGCCTATTGAGAAATAGCTGCTCACTCGGCTTACGATATGTTTTTTTAGTATAAATAATTGTCAATTTAGTTTTTCCCATCTCGGTTTTTGGAGTGGGATTTTCTTCCTTTTTCATTTCATGATCATTGCCTACTTGTACCTTCCTTAAATGACAAGTGAATACGTCTGTTCAAATTTAAAGCTCCCCCTAGGCAAAAAAAGACATTTAACGAGGCAACAGTTCTTGAACCTGTTTGACACAAGTAAAACTAACAAAGGCGTTTTCTGTTTGCATGAAAGCATTTGATCACGAATGCTTAGACTGATATGTCTGGTTTAAAAGCAAGTTGTTTTAGAATTTAAGGCATCAAATATCAAGTTTAAATCATATTATAAGGTTGAGACACACACGACCACCCTGCAACGAAGTTTGCGCTGTATGAGATCAGATCTTAATTCACTCTCTGAGGTCAAAATTACCATTATTATATTAAAATAATGAGTTATGAAGTACTGAGTAAATTCTTTAAAATGCAGAAGGTATTAACATGATTAAAACATGTTTTAAGTGTCTATAAATTGAAAACGCACTTCATTCTTAAATTGAGTGGAAACCTCGTGCGTCAACCGAGTGGAAAAGATTATAGGATAAAAGCAGTATGAAGCTTATTTTAATGCCGAATTAATTGAGCCGGACTATTAAAAATGTTGGTGCCACATATGTGTCTTTAAAATAAAATAAGTGCTTGGCACAACGCAGATTCATCAGTATTTTGCAGTGCCTAACTGGGTGTTATAAAACCAATTTTTTCACCAAGGTAATCAAAAATCTGGCAAGTATTTATAAAATACATTCGGAGTCTAAGCGCATCGGAAACCGCCAAGACAGATTTACTCGTGAAGATGATTTAACTAGTCTAAGATCATTGAGGATGAAAGATGGTGAAAATCAACTTGCATTAGTACTTGTCGTAGAAAATCATTAATGGAATCCGGAATGCGTGAAATGATGTGCTGTTTTTTTATTCGCTTTCATAAAACAATACTGATATAAGAGATTGATTAATAGAAGCTCTCCGATTTTTGAAGACGTGCTATAATACGTGTTAAGTTCCAACTTGTTATTAGTGCAGGGGCGTCAAACGTTTTGATTTTCAAGCCAGTCAGGATCATACCTGTAGCTCCTTCAGGAGCTAAGCCTTTAACCTAGTGGCCTGACAATAACAGTAGAACTATATTGGTACCACTGTTTATTCGGTAAATGACACCTAATGGTGCAATATGATCCTTAGATCAAAGGACTGTCATAATGAGGTGCTTAACACATCTCTGCAGGGGGTAATATAGAGGTCCCTAAAGGATCATACCTGTAGTTCCACTGTTATTGGTTTTACGGTCCCTTATAACCTGTGCAATAAAACTGCCTCCTTCTGCAATTAATATTTTTTTCCTGTTTTGGTCCTACATGTATTCTGAGTCAATGTCAGGCCACTAGGTTTTCTAATGCCCTGTTCCTTATCTAATGACCCTCGATAGACAGGGAAATATGTGTTGAAAGTCGGTATTTTCATGTAAAAAAAAAAAACACCTATCTGTTACACTTTTTCAATACGTGTTAGCGTTTTGAAATCTCGTGTGTTTAAAACAAAACTGCCTCTTTTGATAAACACGTGATTAATTTGAAAATGGGTAACACGTGTTTCCGGGGTTCATTAATACACATTAAGCGCATGTGTTTTCGATATATAGAGGATATTTGCCTTTTTGAGGTGAATACCAAATATATTTCATCGAGTGAGTTGAAAACATCAGAATTTTCACGAGTGCGCAGCACGAGTGAAAATTATTATGTTTTCAAATCACGAGATGAAATATATAGAGGATATTTGCTTGTTTGAGGTGAATACCAAATATATTTCATCGAGTGAGTTGAAAATATCAGAATTTTCACGAGTGCGCAGCACTCGTGAAAATTTTGATGTTTTCAACTCACGAGATGAAATATATTTGGTATTCACCGAAAAAAAGCAGCAAATTTTCTTTTTATTTTATACAATACACGGGCATTTTCCTATTTACAAAGCAGGCGGTGAAAATGCGAAAACCAAAAGTTTTTGAAAACACGAATAATCATTAGTTTGGTACCACATTGTTCCTAACGTTCTAACTAAGAAAATGAATACCCACACTTTATGTTTTCGTTCATAAATAACGGAGTTATAGGCGTTTGAATTTGTGAAGTGAGACATATTTAATGACGTCAAGTAAATGGAAACGTCAGAAGTAATCCAAAAAATCTGACGTCATTACAGTGAAGATATAGGCTGATATCAGTCACTAGTGACTTTTGATATCAGTGAGATTTGATATCAGTGAAATTTCATATCAATGAAAATACCAATTTTATCATGTTTTGATATACATTGGTTTTCACTGTAAAGTATAAAATAAATTTGGTATTCACCGAAAAAAAAAGCAAATTTTCTTTTTATTTTATACAATGCACAGGCATTTTCCAATGCACAAGGTAGGCGGTGAAAATGCAAAAACAAAAAATTTTTGAAAACACGAATAATTTTGGTACATGTACCACATTGTTCCTTATGTTCTAACTAATAAAATGGATACCCACACTTTATGTTTTCGTTTATAAATAACAGAGTTATAGGCGTTTGAATTTCTGAAGTGTGACACATTTAATGACGTCAAGTAAATGGAAACGTCAGAAGTAATCCAAAAAATCTGACGTCATTACAGTGACGATATAGACTGATATCAGTCACTAGTGACTTTTGATATCAGTGAGATTTGATATCAGTGAAATTTCATATCAATGAAAATACCAATTTTATCAAGTTTTGATATACATTGGGTTTCACTGTAAAGTATAAAATAAATAAGTTTTATGCCTCAACATATTTTAAACTACAATGAATGTCACCTGTTCTCAAAGACATTCCGACTTGGTGGTCATGATGTTTTGGCATTCAAATGACCTGCATATATAAACAAATATATAAACAACTTTATTTATTTATTTATTTATTTATTTATTTATTTATTTATTTATTTATTTCCCAAGATTTTACAGTTTAGCTCAAATTATTACTTGCAACAATTATTATAATATATTGTCATTGGAACCTCATTTAGAGTATCCCATCCATCTCGTGATAAGTAAATTCATGACAAATAATCGTAAAATAAGTAAAAGAAAACTTAACTCTCTAGATCATTTCTACAGATGGCCACCCGTGTTCTTTCTAGAATCCATGAACTTCTCACAGGTTGCTTATTCTAGACCGCATAATTTATCCCATATTTGACGAATGGATTTTCCCATCATTATCAATTGGATGAGTCCACTTTCATTTTTAGGGGTGTTAGGAGTGATTTTCATTTTCATTTTTTTTTTTTTTTTTTTTTTTTTTTTTTTTTTTTTTTTTGTTATGTTTGCCTATGTCTCATAAAAGGGACGCCGGGTTTAAATGAGTTAAAGCACACGATGCATCAGCACCTGTTATAACAGCCCTCCAAAGTAGATAACATTGCGTGACGTCATTACACCATTTACAACACCAAGAAAACAAAGGCTGTTTTCAAAGTGTTCAACAAATAAAAATTCGCATAAAATAATTATATTATGTATCTTAATGATATAACACCATTTTTAGCAATATTACTGTGACTAGGCTTCAAGCGACGTAAAAGAGAAATTTGAATCTGATGCGAGACCTCGAAAGGTAGAAACATTGTTTAAAACACAGATGTTTTGCTACAGACATGAAACATGTGCGTTTTAATTTGGTTGGTAACACTTAAAACGCACGTGTGGTGTTCTCAAATGTTTACAAATGTTTACAGTGTAGGTATACAGTACAACCCCGGGTGTGTGGCGTTCTATCCGAGGTTATTCTTTCACTGAAAACATAATATAAAACATAAAAAAGATAAAAGGCAATGATCAAGAAAAGGCACAATCAGAAGGAAATTCCGACTCCAGAAACCAAGGTGGAACAGAATTAAGTGAATATCAAGTACTAACAGAATGAGAACATATCGTAAGCCGAGCGAGCAGCTATTTCCCAATAGGTGACCACTCAGACGGACATAAATAAATATATGAAAATGTGCATCAGATGCAAACAACACAAAAATTAATTCAGCACCAGAACATAAAGCAATAAGAATCACAGTCACTCCTGATGCCCCTAAAATTAGAGTGGACTCACCCAAATGATAATGATGGGCGAGTTCATATGTCGCAAATGGGGTATATGTTAGTTATGTTCTGGTATCCGGGAATCAATCCAATCTCCTCCAATTGGTATACAGATATAATGAGCAGATTCAAAAATCTCGATAGACTATAAACGTTTGGAGAGCTCTAAGTTCAAAAGTTGAAACCAGCAGATAACAGGGTTGCATTTGTCCACATATTATGCCATTATTTATAACATTCCCAAATTCTCGTAAAGAACTTTACACTCATATGCTCATTTTTGGACGTCGACCAAGAGTATAATAGTACTACAAAGCCATTCAAGGCGAGCGACAATATTTTTCCACTTTGAGATAAACTGTTGTTGTATGTTATTATCTAATTGTTCTATTTTTTCTGATTTTCAGATTATGAAAGCAGTGGAGGTGTTGTCGATCTTCGCAGCCATATTTCTATTTAATCTGTCCCTCGGGAATGGTGCCCCACAGTGGAGACCTCAGGGTCGGTTCGGGAAGCGATACGGTGTTAGAACAAACGACCTTATGACCGCCTTAACATCAGGTAGGCATAGACATGTTACACACGTTCACAAAAAGCAATACGAAAAGACGCCCATGTACTATACAGAGATTCTAAAACTATAAAAATGGAAAATTTCAGTAGAAAATGTTTGATATTTTTCTTATTTTTGCTCAAAACATAGGTTGTAGGTACACGTTAGAACCGCCTCGGTGAGGCGATTCTAACGAATACCCACAGTCTATGTTTTGGATCAAAATTAAGAAAAATAGGTATACCCTTGTAAAGCCCAGTTTTACTATAAAAAGTGGGGTTTAGGGGGTATGCATGTTTTCCTGATGTAGAACAGGACTCACAACCTTTGTTTTCTGCTCCGTCTGTATATAGGATTTCCACGTTATTCGTTCCTGTAAAGCTAATTGAATTGGTGTTGTTTTATGTGATCTCTTGCGCAATGAGTATGATAAATTGTCAAAGTTACCATTTTATACATACGGGCATATTTTGGCACCACTGAGAGCACTCTTAAAGGATGATATAAATATAAAAAGGTGCAAGCAGGCAATGATCAGGAAAAGGCGCAATTAGAAAGAAATTCCCACTCCAAAAACCGAGGTGGGAAAAACTAAATTGACAATTAGGTACTTCTACTTAGAAAACATATCGTAAGCCGAGTGAGCAGCTTTTTCCCAGTAGGCAGCCACTCAGTTACCCGAACTTAAATAAAATATA
Organism: Rugalucina vietnamica; assembly: GCA_964017185.1. Lineage (NCBI taxonomy): Eukaryota > Metazoa > Mollusca > Bivalvia > Lucinida > Lucinidae > Rugalucina > Rugalucina vietnamica. Next base: position 27,817,557 of record OZ024880.1, on the reverse strand, counting down.
AAACGTACATAAGGTTCAAACAGCACAAATCCGACTCCAAAACATAAAAAAATGTAACCACAACAGAAGTATCGCCTTGGAACGATCAGCAATATAGAATTATTGGGGGATCGCTAATAAACCGGCTTTACAGGCGCCCAACCTCACCCTCATCCTCTGCAGTGGTTCACAACATTAAGTTAGTTGTTCGGTCTTCGTGGTGAATCTCTAACTAGTCAATGAATCATCAAGGACAAACAAATAAATCATGATAACCACCCTGATGTATCAAAAACGAGGACTAAACAGGTTTACTAAGCTGCCCGACGATGGAGATCCCTGGGCGCCGAATAACTTACCGAAACCAACACCAGTTGAATGGCCAAGCAACAGACAAGAAGCACCGGTCCAAACCAACTAAACTGAATAGCTTTATGTCTGGGCCATCATAGAGTCTGACGCCCGACCCACCGGCGTGCAATTAAAGAAGGCAACATAGTTATCAACCAAGATTGGGTTAAAACCCAATCATGCATATGCATAGGGACATATCTTTGGAAGCACCGAGAGCACTCGTCGAAAAGAAGGCATAACTTTATGACCGTCACACGGACATATCCCATGGGCATGATAAATCAGTCTAATGCGACCTTTCAGCCGAAAGCGACCTTTCTGTAGTTCTTTAGCAATAATAACTCGAACTGTTACGGTATTCGGCAGTGGAAATATAATCGGACAAGTCAAAATTCAGATTCTAACATGTTCTCTTTTTTTAATTCCAACCACATAATGGCATCTTAACGTGACTTGTCAACTTAAGCGCATGATACATTTTTCTGTGATTTAGCACATAACCGAACACGGACTAAAACTTTTTCCCCGATTCCGGTGACTTAATGAATTGATAGGCTGACCAATGCATCTTTCTATCAGTTTCATGACAGATTCTTTTACATCCCATCTATTTGTATTCCTGACGAGACGAAATACGTAGATTAGGCGATTTATCAATCTATTAATATTGTTTTTGCCTATAACAGGTGGTATTTACGTGACAAAGTTAACAACTACCAATTGTCCCATTAAAAGTACATGCGTATATGACACTCCGATTTTATCTCTTTATAAAAAAATTCTCAGAACTCTGTTCATGCCCGATTCATTAAATAAAAATCAATAATTGTAAAGCATCTGTATGACATTGATCCATCATGGAGGTATAAGTAATTTGGATTTTCTATGTCCAAATTATTCAGTATATTATAAAATTTACTCGGGGCCCTGTTCTTGCGTGTTTCTTAATTGAGTACAATACGCGAGAGAAACAGTCCTGTAGAATATGTCTTTTGTTGCTCCACAAATCATTCTTCTATGAGTATATCATGTCGTTATTTCCCGAGGCTTGCAAAACGTAGTAAGAAGATACCATGAAGCGCCTGTAACATAAAAATTATCAGAGAATGTGTAAGAAAATTTCATTCAAAAGTATTTCAAACTCTAATCTGAATAGGCTAATTAGCCTAGAAAGATATTACTGCTTTCAGATCTCCCTGAATGAACATTTTGCTCAATTGGTCATAATGACATGGTGTGTACTTGGGAAAAATCAAATGCAGTCAGATGTGCAACGAAAATGTCAAACGAGTGCAAATTGATGCAAATGTATATTAAGAAAAAAGGGAATGGTCTACCTTGAAAGTTAGTTTTCTAGAATATACCTGACATACATGTATTTGAGCCTTCGCGTGAGAAAACCAACAATCTGGGTTTTACGACCAGGTCAGACACAAACTGGTCTGTGCAGTCACAAAAAATGAGACGTATTTGTTATGTGCCTCAAAACTTCCCTCGAACTATCTTTTTTCTGTCGCCATTGAAATATTTTGTACCTTATGTACAACCTGTGCTGTGCTGAGGTGTACAGTAACTGTGTTACGACAGCGAAACAAAGGCACATCTTCTCATACTTTGTCTATATGCAAGTGATAAAAGCAATTAAGTTTCCTCATGGCAAAATGATGCAGTATAGTTAACAAAAATACACACCATCTAGCGCATACCGAACCTATAAATGACTGCCCATTACGAAAACATGCCCATGCAATACTGCAATATATGATAATTTTCTGAAGTTGTGAAAATTGAAAAAATTAAGTTGAAAAATTTAGACATTTTTCTTATTTTTGCTCAAAACATAAATTAGAACAGCATGGCGGCTCTAACAAGTACCCACAATCTATGTTTTGAAGCAAAAATAAAAATAGGTGTACCCATATATACCCCAGTTCTACTATATAAAAGTGGAGTTTAAGGGGGTATACATTTCATAGACATATTTTTCTGATGGTTCAAGGTCTGCCAGTGCATCATTCATGGTGCAAATGACGTGTATGTGTGAAAAAGAATTAATACATGTATGAGGAGACATTTGGTCGTCAAATTTGTTTTTACGTCACCATAGTGCTGCTCGATATTTCAATTTTGGGTCCTCGCACTGTAAAGCGAGAAGCCTTGGGTTTTAGTCCCGGTTAAATGTCGGCATTATTTTCCCCGTTCCAGATACAGAAGACAGTGCGGAACTAGAGCCATTATTTATGCAAGATCCAGATATACAAAATAGTGTAGACTACTTCACGGGGCGGACATTGCAGAAAAATCTTGGGGCACGTGTTTGTATAGAGACCAGTTTTCCCGGAGTATTCAGATGCCACAGGTTAGTGAAGTCATGGTGACACATCCACGGGATTAAAATATTTTCATGAAAGTAAAAGTAGGCAACGACCAGGAAATGTCGCAATCAGAAAGAAATTCCCACTCCAAAAACCGAGGTGGGAAAAACTAAATTAACAATAGGTACTTATACTAAAAAAACATATCGTAAGCCGAATAGACAGGCATTTTTCCAATAGGTGGCCACTCAGCCACCCAGACTTATCTAAACATATGAAAACACACATAGGCGGCCCCCGTGGCCGAGTGGTTAAGGTCGCTGACTTCAGTGCTCTTGATCATTCGATCATCTCACCGATGTGGGTTCGCGCCTCGCTCGGGGCACGAGTCACATGTGGGACAAGCCAAGTTCTGCTTGCGGGTGTGTCAGGTGGTTTTTCCCCGGGTACTCCGGTTTTCGCCCCACCTACCGATTGATCCGTCTCGATATGAGTGAAAAAGCTTGAAAGGGACGTAAAACTGAATTAAAAAAAAAAAAGAAAAGAAAACACACATAAGGTGCTAACAGCATACAAATTCAACACCAAGACATAAAACAATATGGACCACCAAAGAAGTATCGCATTGGAACGATCAGTAATATACAATTACTGGCGGGCTCAAATCGATTTTACATGGCCATAACCTCACTCTCAGCTTTACTGTGGATTTTATTTTTCTAGAGAATGAAAATATCATGATCTGTCAGTAAAGTAGTGCATTATTTCATATTAGAACGCTGTTGTAGCTAAATATACTGAGTTCCACAGCCAACGCAACTTTATTTTATCTTCCATCATTTCCGAGGAAGCCTAATAGTATGCATTTCTTTTGACCAGTGTGCTCGTCTTTTAAATCGGTCAATCATGTTAAAACTATTGTGCCCCATCAGCATCAAAATGACCCAAAAATATTTCTGTCTTATCAAATCCAAGATTATAGAGCACAAGCAAGGGAACGTGCCTCGGAATACAAAAATGCATTTTACTTGCCTCGCGCACGCGGGCTCGTGATTTTTCGACAAGATGCATACATGGGGGGGACATACATTTTTAACCTTGGAAGATCACCCGATGAGTATGATAATTGCAATGTGGGAACCTACGGTTAAACGAAAGAAAGCGCCACTGATTTTAGGTACCCATAAATTTAATGTTTTAAGCGTTGCGTTGACTGTGGAACTCAGTATAGTTTAATGTTAAAGCACGTTAAGTATCAAACCAATATAAATAAGTAATTAACAAGAAATTTGAAACAAGACGAAGAGTCACTGTCTTTGAACTTCCGATGGAAATTTCAGACAAACCAAATATACTGAAAATTCCCATTTAAAACAAATGAGCCGCCTCGTGGGAAAACCAACAATGTGGTTTCCGTACAGGTCTGACACAAACCGACCTGTACAGCTTCAGAAAAGAGCTAGAAGCTTGAAATTTTGGATTTAAGGAGACAAGGAATTGTACTATCCGAGTAGCGAAAACAAAGGCGCTGATCAGCTTCGCGGTTACCGCGAAGCTGATCTGCGCCTTTGTTTTCGCCTAGGCAGATTGTTGGTTTTCCCATGAGGCGGCTCAAATACTTTTTTGTAATGTAACATTTATATCTGATATGTTAAGAAAAATAGCAGGATTATATATTGATTGTGCCAACGACACATTTCATAGTACGTTGCTAATTTAATGGAATCAAGCGTTCTTCATACCGGTATATTATACGACAGCGGAAGCGTGAAATGACATGAGAGATGCTCTTCAGAGTAGCTTTTTTCCATTAGAAAACCCAATGAACATGTAGATTAATGTTCATCATATACAATTGGCTATGAAAATTTGCAGGAATGCATATGGCGAAGTCAAATTTTTGATTGTGCGACTGAAGCCGTGCTCCAAACAATACCATACTCTGGTTTAACCTACATAAAACATGTTAGCCTTTTTTTAGGCATAGCCTTTCTGGAGTTGTTCTGTTTGCTTGAAAGAATTTTATACAAAATGAAATAATCATGAAAGATAATGCCACTCCTGATACCCCAAAAATGTAAGTGAACACTTTCAAATGATAACAATTAGACTGACGGAAAACCCATTCGGCAAAAATGGGTTAACCGCCAGTTATTCATCAGCTTAAAATTTGCCAAAACAGTTTCTTATTCATTAGTTTGAATATAGCGCCTCAAAGTTACTTACTAGACTACAAAAACTTTTAGATGTGAATCGCTCTGCAAAAGTGTGAGCATTTAATAAATAGCCAGGAGCAATCTTGTAGACATCTTGATGAAATAACAAACTGTCATCCATTTATTGTTTGTTCTTTTTAGTGTGTATGTTTATATTTTGTTTGCTTCTGTTTGTTTGTGTGTTTTACGGCCACCGTCCACAGCTAAGATCATTTTGGGATCGGTTATCCTACATGCGGCCACACTGTTATAGGGCTTTCACACTTACCACGATTCGACCACGATTGTAATCGTGGTCATCATCGTGAGGGAATCGGGATTATCGTAACGGATCTTATCCGATCGTATCTCATCTTGATGCCAATCGTGGCAATCGGGTTAATCGTGATAAAATTTTTGACAGCCAAAAAATTTTCCACGATTATCCCGATTGATAAATCAATCGTGTTCATCGCATCAGATCGTAATACATCGTATCAAATCGCAACAGATCGAATCTACTCGTGCACCTCAATCGCGGCTATCGCAACGAATCGTGGACAAGGAGAGCGCCACGATGTGATACGATCTTCTACGAAATGTTGCGATTTGTCGCGATGCATTGATCGCGATCTAATATGATTGGTTCACGAGCAGATACGATATAATACGATAAGATACGGGTAGATACGAGACGTTGCGCTCAATAATTGGTGTTCACGATTAGTTATGAGTTCCTGCATTACCGACACGATTGCTGCACGATTATCAAGATTATATCATCGATATGCACAGTAAAATTCTTTTAATGACTTTTAAGGGCTTTTCAAATGGCAAAGAGATAAATAACTGCCAGAAACGTATACAATGAAAGCCAAAATTCACCCCTAGATCCCGGAATGAAAATAACTATGAGCTAAAATAATGTTATAGACTTTGAGATGTTGCAAACTTAGAACGTCACATAAAATAGAGAAATTTGAATGCAGCCCCACTCATTTGACATAAGTCAGTCAGACAATCACCGCCCTCTACTCCTGTCATCAATGATGGCTAAGAAATGTAGTTTTAATCGTGTACAAGTTCAAGCGAAAGAGACGATGCTCGGTAGCGCATTTAACACCACTGTTGCGTCCAATCGCGGCTTGAATCGTGATAATCCGTGTCCTTATGGTGAGATTTATCGCAGCACATCGCATCATATCCTGATGAACGTGAAGAAACGTATTCAAACGTATCTGCTCGCAATGGATCGTGTCAAATCGTAAACCCTTATCGTGGTGATCGTAGCCGCTCGTACTTAATCTTAACAGATCGGCCAGCTATATCGTAACAGATCTGGTCATCAATCGTGACTTTATCGCATCAAATCGGAACAAATCGCATCAGAACGTATGGACTGTCGCATCAGCTCGTGTCTAAATCTGAAGTTTTAGAGAAGTTCCACGATTCGATACGATTGGCAAATCGCGATGATCGCAACAGATCGTGCTCTAGTGTGAAAGCCGCATTACTAGGCAAGCTTCCCATAGACAGATCACCAGTGCTTACTAAGCGTACAATTCTTTCATTGCTAACTGGAAAATGCTCTTCTTGAACCTGCGGAAGAGGAAGAATGACCGTAGAAATATTTCCATGATTGTTTGAAATACAATGTAAATGTAGCTGAAATCAACCAGAACTTCAGGGATAATTCTAGGATATGCATACTCATTTATAAAGGTCCCTCCTTTTGAAAGGTATATGCCTTTTTTACAATGTAGCTGTATAGGAATTCTATTGAATTTTGTTAAAAAGGCCCATTGTGTTTGTTGGCCAGAATTATCCCTGGAAATTATCTTTGCTTCAATTAACTTATTTAAAAAAAAGGTACAAGTAGGCAAAGATCAGGAAAAGGCGCAATCAGAAAAAGATTCCCACTCCAAAAACCGAGGTGGGGAAAAAGAAAACTAAATTAACAATCAGGTACTTATACCATGAAAACATGTCGTAAGCCGAATGAGCAGCTATTTTCCCAGTAGGTGGCCACTCAGTTACCTAAACATAAATAAAAATATGAAAACATACATAAGGCGCAAACAGCACAAAAATTTTAAACACCAAGACCTAAAACAAAAAGAACCACCACAGAAGTATCGCATTGGAACGATCAGTAACACAAAGTTACTGGCGGGCTTAAACCGGTTTTACATGGCCATAACGTCACCCTCAGCTTCTGCAGTGGTTCATAACATTTAGTTAGTTCTTCGGTCCTCGTGGTGAATCTCTAACTAGTCAATGAATCATCGAGAACAAACAAATAAATCACGATAAACATCCTGATGAATCAAAAACCAGGACTCACAGACTGAGTAAGCTGCCCGACGATGGAGATCCCTGGGCGCCGAATAACCTACCAACTCCAGAGCAAAAGAAAAACACCAGTTGGACCCCGCCTGGCGTCCTTTTTATGGGACATAGGCAAACAGAATATCCCCAGATAGGACGCCGCGTTCTGCATCCAATTGATAATGATGGGAGAATCCATTCTTCCTTTTCCTACTTCTGACTTGGTTCTTTTTGTTTTATGTCTTGGTGTTTAAAATTTTTGTGCTGTTGGCGCCTTATGAATGTTTTCATATTTTTAGTTAAGTGAAGGTAACTGAGTGGCCACCTATTGGGAAAATAGCTGCTCATTCGGCTTACGATATGTTTCATGGTATAAGTGCCTGATTTATAGTTTGGTTTTTCCCACCTCGGTTTTGGGAGTGGGAATCTTTTTCTGATTGCGCCTTTTCCTGATCTATGGTCATGTAAAATCGGTTTAAACCCGCCAGTAACTTTGTGTTACTGATCGTTCCAATTTGATACTTCTGTGGTGGTTCTTTTTGTTTTATGTCTTGGTGTTTAAAATATTTTTGTGCTGTTGGCGCCTTATGTATGTTTTCATATTTTTAGTTAAGTGAAGGTAACTGAGTGGCCACCTATTGGGAAAATAGCTGCTCATTCGTCTTACGAAATGTTTTCATGGTATAAGTACCTGATTGTTAGTTTGGATTTTTCCCACCTCGGTTTTTGGAGTGGGGATCTTTTTCTGATTGCGCCTTTTCCTGATCTTTGCCTACGTGTACCTTTGTACCTTTTCAAATATGGGTTAACAGCCAATTGCTTTATTTCTGAATCCGACCATGTTCTTCCGCGATCATCATCATGTTTCATTATTAAAGTAACACTATATCACGATTTTTCAACTCCTCGTGGGCGCCTTGCTATATCGGTTTACACTCAATACTGTTCAGCTCATGCGATCAAAGTATGCCAAAATGGCACATTTCGTCATATTATGTTACTATGTAATATAATATAGCGTCAATAACTTGTCACCCAGCTTATAAAGGTGTCAGATATAGTGACAGGAAGCGGAATTCCAATGAAAAGTAGTGCTCAGTCATGTTACTGATATATTGTTTTATTTAAAAATATACAGTCAAAAGTTTTGCCCATACAATCGCCCCTTTAAATACCTTTTTCAGAAGAATAAATGTTGTGGTGCATAATCAAAAGTATTATCTTTAATGCCTTTTAAAGTCATGTCATGTCATATCATGTAATGTTACAACATATTAACAAAAAACATGATTAAACATAACATGTATATAACACTTAAATCCCTCTTCTATTTACTGCTAATATGGGTTTCTTTTTTTTTTCGGCGAAAGTGCTGTTAACGTGTGGTTTGTTTTTGTGTTTTGGGGAAAAAATAAGAAACGTGTCATTTTTTAAATGAATATTTTCCTTTTTTAACATTATAAATAGAGCTTTTTCTGTAATTTTAACTATTTCTCTTTTCAGATCGAAAGTTCCTTCTGATTCGAGGCTGTCTGTCGACAATGAATGACGTCATTCAACAGAAGATGGTATTTTAGGCGCTTGTTCTAAAGTGGAATGAACCAATAAAATTTAGTAGAAATAAGACCTAACAAACATTAGAATATTTAAGAAACCAAAATAAGTGGAAGCGGGGTCGATATACTTAACATCGCTAAAACTATTTAATGTTTTAACAAAAATAGTTTAAAATAAAATTAAAATAATAAATAAAAAGAAACATTCTGTTACAAGTGAGTGTTTAGTCATTGTTTATCAACTATATTTCATATGAATAAATTTTAATAGTTACTCTACCTACAAAAGACCGAGAGAAAAAAACTGGAACTCTGGGTGAGAGATAAATCAAATTCAAATAAAGGAAATGATATGCAATATGCGGTTGCAATATGTCATTTAGTTCCTATATGTATTTGAGAACGCACGCACGCACACAAACACACAGAGAGAGAAAGAGAGATTTCCATCAATGTGGAAGGCCGTCAGCGTACTTATCTCTATTTAGTACTGGTACATGTATTTAGGGGTTTATATAAAATACACGTAGAAGAATGACAATACTTGAGTGCTCGTGTGTACCAAGAGGCACTGATATACAAAGGAGAATTTAGAGGGGTTTCGGGTGGTTCGCTTGAACTCCCTCTGGAACCAAATTATTTCGATTCCCTGGTGAAATTTATGAAAAATCAGGTAAAATGTTGAAAACGATGATGGATTTGAATCCCACCCCCTTCTAGAAATCCTGGATCTGCCTCTGTTATATGCGAATAAAGAAGTGAATATTGTAGTTAGCTCTGGCGGCTTAATATACTGAACAAAATAGAAACACAACAATAGGTCGTTGAGGATTTCCGAGTTTAAGGGTAAAACGATGGTAATTTCAGGTTTGTTGCTGTATGATTCCTATTGAAGGGATATTACGGTATAATATGCAAAAAAAAAAAAAAAAAAAAAAAAAAAAAAAAACCTGATTTTCATTTTGATTAACATTGAATGAAAAAAAAATGTCTTAAATGATGCAAATCGGGAAATATTTGCTGTGCGCATGCGCACACTTTTAAACATCCAAATCATAAAGAAACAAAGTCAGCTGCTCCCTCTCTAAAATTCATGAAAAAGAAATAAAGTTCAGGACAAACCAGCTCGTAATTAAAACCATCAAAATCCCTTTATGTTTAATTGAAAGTGGGCTATTTCATTTCTTAACCGTGTGAGTTATCTGCTGACCGGTACATGGTGATTTGGAATGGAGGTTTATTGCCAATCGTGCCATTATTTTAATAACATAACATAACATAACATAACATAACATAACATAACATAAATTTATTTAAGTCTCACCTCTACAATTACAATTAAGATATGTATTACATATTTTAAAAGTAAACAAATATCTTTCAGAGCTACGAGAGACTATTCATATACATGTATTTGCACTAAAATATACTTTAAAAGATGTCTGTATCTTTAAGAATATTCATAATGTCAGACTTTGTACATATATGTACAGTAAAAACTATAATAAAACAAACTATATGCAGACTTTGGCAACTTAAACGGATCCAAGATACAAGCGTGTCACTTGTACAGTGCCTTTCTTCGACTTGTTAGTATTTTGCAGCAGAATTTAGCAGACATACGAATTAACTTTTCATCAAGACTATTTAAAATGAAGTTAAATTGTGATAACATAGAAATTCAGTCAATATAAGACCTAAATACTTGTACTTGTCAGTTAACATGAACATTCTATTGCCACAAGTAAAAGAGTTGTTAGTGCGTTATAAAATGCACTATATTTGATTTATCTTCATTAATTGTCATTTTATTCTTATTATACTAATCGACAAGTTCATTTAAAATTATCTGTAAATCCTGTTCAGACGTTGCTAATAAAACAAGATCATCAGCATAGAGCAGTACAATGACACGTTCGCCATCAATGCCGTTTCCTTTATTTGTCGAGTTAAGACTTAATTGTGTCCACTAGATCGTTTATTTACAAATCAAAAAGTAACGTTGACAAACTGCAGTCCTGTGTTATGTTTAATGCTTGGGCATGCGCTCTGTATGTTAACTACTTTCAGCATGCCTGTGGTCGGCATTGAATAACTCCGGAAATACTCATTAACATGAAAATCGGTTTCTTGTATTTGGAAGTCTGATATCTAATGCAGAAACTCTTACGAATATGAAACTTCGTAATAAGAATGATGCATAGTTTGAAAAAATCCCATGTCCCTGGTGGGATTCGAACCCTGATTGCCGGGGTAGAAATCCATTGCTCTAACCAATGAGTCGACTCCCTGACGCAGTATGTCAGAGATTGTACTTATATGATACATTGTATTGAATAGCTGTGTTATTTAGAGAAGCTATGCACCATGTGATCTGCCAACCCGACCTTCCAATCACGGCAGATAATCTCATCTCAAATGAATAAAAAAACAAGTAGCCCAAGGGCAACGATCGCTCACCTGAGAGTCAACAAGTACAGTCATCGGACAAAGTGTTTTTTTTTTTTTTTTTTTTTTTTTTTTTTTTTTTTTTTTTTGGTTACCATATATGGGTATGAAGGCCATCTTGGTCATGTTTCAGGTCTATGGCTGCAATTGATTGACCAAGCGGTTTCAGAGAAGAAGATCTTTGAAAAGTGTGTATGGACTATAGACCGGTCAATGTCAAGAGATGACCATGACCTAAATTAATCACATACCTTCATATACTCCATTAGTTCTCTGCATCTACCACTTTTCAGGTCTCAGGCAGCAATAGTTTTCAAAAAATTCCATAGTTTTCACCTTTTCCCATGTAAAAGCCTATGTTTCCAAAATTGACCTTGCCGTAAAATAGGTCAAAGTCACCCTAGGGTCATCATTTGATCAAACTATGATAGGCTGGAGTCCAAAATGCTACATACCAAGTTTCGTGAAAATCGGCCTGCTGGTTCAGGAGAAGATTTTTGAGTGTTTTTTACCATGTCTGGGCGTGGCGGCCATCTTGGTCATGTGACCCTGATTTTGCAATCAAACTTGTTCCCTCTACCCATGGATGCTCCACATAAAATTTCACTTTGATTGACCGAGCGGTTTCAGAGAAGAAGATCTTTGAAAAGTGTGTATGGACGATAGACCGGCCAATGTCAAGAGATGACCTTGACCTAAATTAATCACATACCTTCATATACTCCATTAGTTCTCTGCATTCACCACTTTTCAGGTCTCAGGCTGCAATAGTTTTCAATAAATCCATAGTTTTCACTTTTTCCCACGTAAAAGGTTATGTTTCCAAAATTGGCCTTGCCGTAAAATAGGTCAGTGTCATCCCAGGGTCATCATTTGCGCAAACTATGATGGGCTGGAGTCCCCGATGCTACATACTAAGTTTCGTGGAAATCGACCCGCTGGTTCTGGAGTAGAAGATTTTTGAGTGGCGGCCATCTTGGTCATGTGATCAAGATCCCGCGACCGAAATTTGGTTCCCCTTACCCATGGATGCTCCACATAAAATTTGGCTTTTATCGGCCAAGCGGTTTCAGAGAAGAAGATGTTTGAAAATGTGAACGGACGGACGGACGCACGGACGGACGCCGGCTCGACTACTATACTATAAGCTCACCTTGTAAGCCTTCGGCTCAGGTGAGCTAAAATACAATACAAAAGTTATATTTTGCAATTTAAGGCCACCGGCCCATAATACATACACAATACAATACAACAATAAGAGTGTCATATACAAATACATTTTAGACTATACTATAAGCTCATCTCAGGTGAGCTAAAATACAATACAGAAGTTTTATTTTGCAACTTAAGGCCACCGGCCCATAATACATACACAATACAATACAACAATAAGAGTGGCATATATAAATACATAGAAGACGTGAAAAGACTGTTCTCTAAATACAGTTAATTTCTTGAAAATACAGTATGTCACTAAACATTGAGAAGTACGTGTAGTTCTTTCCTCAGTGTAAAGGCGCTTAACAAGAATTTGTCCATTGATAAAATATCTTGTTTAGCTTTGCTTGACATAATATTTAAATTTATGTCCGGTTATAACAGTATTATTCCATTCTGGCTCAAAGAATAATTCTCTGACAGTGTCGTATGCAGGACACACAAAGAAGAAGTGGAACTCGTCCTCCATTGAGAACACATTACGTTTTAAACAAATTTGACAAAATCTTAAATTACGGACTAGCTTTGGACTATGATGCCTCCCTGTCTCAATTATTAGATGGTGGCTTGAACATCGAAAATTGGCCAGAACTTTTCTATATATACAAGGCAGATCTATACTTAAATAATTTTCAAATTCTAATATTAGTTTGGTTTAAACATATTTATTCAGTATAAATTCGCAAATATTACATACAATACAAAATATATAGTAGGATACAGAAAGAAGCCAAATGGCTTATACGAATCTGTCTCCCTGATAACATAAATTACAAACAGCCGGTGACATAAGTAGCTATGATATATAATATTAGTTTGAAATGTTTGTAATGTAAAGCTTTCGACGATTCCTCAACTTGTGAATGCCACTGCTGTGAAAAATAATATATCAATCTTGGAGCATCACCAACAGTATCAGCTTCCCACACATTACCAAAACCATGCTGGTACAAAAGCAGACGATTTTTTTCTGCCCAGTTACTTTTTCCTGCGGCGGCTTATGATCGGAGCATGCTATAGCATTGTTTTGGATACCTGTAGTTTGGCATTTGGTTTAATCTAACCCAGTATTTGACACAATGTGTCATGTATGCAACAGCTAATGGATACCGTCCGCATTTACATAAAGCAAGGAAATCAGCTGTATTTTGGACACGCATATCTTTTGCAAAACTTAATTTGAACCTTTTCTATTGTCTCGCAAAATTCATAACCCCATATTTCAGAGCCATAACAAAAAGGTACAAGTAGGCAAAGATCAGGAAAAGGAGCAATCAGAAAAAGATTCCCACTCAAAAAACCGAGATGGGAAAAAACTAAATTAACAATCAGGTACGTATACCATGAAAACATATCGTTAGCCGAATGGTCAGCTATTTTCCCAATAGGTGGCCACTCAGTTACCTAAATTGAACTAAAAATATGAAAACATACATAAGGCGCCAACAGCACAAAACTTTAAAACACCACAATACATAAAACAATAACAACCACCACAGAAGTATCGCCTTGGAACGATCACTAATATAAAATTACTGGCGGGCTTAAACCGATTTTACATGGCCATAACCTCACCCTCAGCTTCTGCAGTGGTTCATAACATTTAGTTAGTTCTTCGGTCCTCGTGGTGAATCTCTAACTAGTCAATGAATCATCAAGAGCAAGCAGATAAATCATGATAAACATCCTGATGAATAAAAACGAGGACAACAGATTCAGTAAGCTGCCCGAAGATGGAGATCCCTGAATCAAAGAATGGGCCGAATTATGAAGTCGATATATCTTTTGGACAAAAATATCCGAAATGACGTTGATATTGAAATATTTTAAAGACAGCTTTACTTGCTTGAAGTGCCAAAACTTCCGTGGTTTTAGACCAGACGAGCTTGGATGTAAAATAAACGCCCAAATATTTATAGAATGATACAACATCAACAGGTGCTCTCATATAAAAACATTTTTCTGTTTGTTTAAGTACTCCGCCGTTTCTTGAGACAATGATTTTTTTTTTAACAAAAGTTGCATACCTACGCATACCTACAGATAAACAGAATGTCCCTGTACACTTAATTTGATGCTGCAGTCGGACGATAGAATGAGTGGTACAATGGGACGTAACACACCCCCATTTCAAGAGAGTAATCATTTATGATTCCGAGAATGTCATTTTAATGACTGTATGGCTCAATGGTCCATCCTGGACGAGTCCCATCGTACGTCTATGAAAATTCGTAACTAAGAAATGATGCATAGTTTAAAAAAATCCCAAGTCGCTGATGGGATTCGAACCCTGATCGCCGGGGTAGAGATCCAAATGCTCTAACCACTGAGCCAAAGAGTCGACTCTCTGACGCAGTATATCAGAGATTGTACTTATATGATACATTGTATCGAATAGCCGTGCTGTCTATAGAAGCTATGCATAATGTGATCTGCCAACCCGACATTCCAACCACGGCAGATAATCTCGAATGAATGAGTGGTGCAATGGGACATAATAAAGTAGAAAATGCAAAGGATTCTCTCATTTTTTCATCAAAAAAAAAAAAAAAAATAACAGTGTATTTGAAATATTCATGTTTGAAATTTTAACGAATCGTTAACTAACGACATCGTTAATTTTGAACAACTGGGCACTTGAGTCACTGGAAAAAAAATGAATCTGGCTGACACCATTCCTCGTATAACATCATTGAAATTCCATTGCAATGGTGTAAAAACTTATACCACCACAATATGTCTTTTTTTGGCAAATTAAGGTACTGTAAACCAACATTTTTCGAGAGAATTTGATTTTCGGGATTTTCGCGAGGCTGAAAAAAATCGCGAAATCAAATCGCCGCGAAAATGTTGACATGTATTGACACTATTTTGGGTAATGATAGAGGACAAAAATTATACAAAATATTTAATGCACATATTTCACATGCAGTACATAAGATTTTAGACCATAAAAATTGAATAAAATATTAATATAATTCGCAAATATTTAAAAACTTTGTTCTCACAATATTTTCGCAGTTTTATTCAGAAACAATGTCAAAGTTTTATTTTAATCAACAATAGCAATCATTGGTATGTTTAACAATTGTTTGTGTTCGAGCTCAGCCATTTATAACTGTCTTCCTTTGTTGAGGGATTATCTCCAACGCTTTGACGACCCATCTCGTTTTCAAGAGGGACGGTAAACGCCAAAAGACATACTTCATATTGTTCAGAGCATGACAAATCGCGAACATTTTTTTTTTTTTTTTCATTTTTTTAAATCCGCAAAAACAAATCGCCGCAAAAATGTCCCGGCTACTAAAACCGCGAAAATACATACATGTAGCTGCGAAAAAAAGTTGGTTTACAGTATGCTGTGTAAAGTGCCTGGCATTTCTTTATAAAGAATTTTTAACCATTTGATTCAGCGAGAAATGAAAATTCGACCAGGCCGAAAACATGAAGCAACAAAATTCAGTTTGCCCATTAAATATTGTATGTGCCTTAAAGTTGCACTTTCCCTGTCTAACCAAGATCTGAGTAATAAATTTAAATCATTTAAACGTACTTCTGTAATTTCAATTATTATCGTTTCAGAATTAAATAAAACACCGATAAATGACATTTTGGTCGAGGGAAAACATATTTTTGACTGCTTCTTCAACTCCAAACTGACATAAAACTTTCCTCAAAGTCAAAAATGCAAATTGAGCATTTTCAGCACGTTCAGCAGAAGCTAAATTGTCTATATAATTTAATATACGTATATATTCCTAACCTGAAAAGAATGAAAGTAAGTGCATTAGATAAAAAATAAAAATAAAACTGATATCTTTTAAGAGCAGTGAGCATATTAATGAGAAAGGGATTGGCCATACCATTTAGAAAATCTTTGTGCGATATAAGTACTAGACCTACAACCCATACTCAAAACCGTATCGCAAAAGGTGCTTTTCCCAAACAAAGCACATCAAATGCATACTTGAGGGGCACATATTGATTTGTCTTTAGAAGTGTCGCATATCGCACTTAAACTTTAAACATCCTTGACCTTTAATTTTAATTATACACATGGGAATAAGTTAGGGAACACCTGTAATAATGTGACCACCAACTTTAGACTGTGAATATCTTTCTTTGTAAAAATTATGAAAAATGTTTTGATAAGTTGTCAAAATCTGTAGTATCCAAAGTTGCTTCTATGTGAAAATGGTTAGCTTCATACAAAAACTGCGGCGGAGAACGGCCATCTTTTATTCAGAAAATGTTTGCTAAATTTAAGAAACGCACTGCTAGTCTTTGCGATAACTTCATTATTTGAACTCGCATTTTCGTAATGTTTCGTAAGCATAAAGCTGAAACATTGCTTGTTGAACTTTGATCATAAATTATTTACTTTCTGACCGAATGTCGGCGGTAGGTCCATAGTTTTCCGAGGGTAGGTTTCATTATCACGTTTTGTTCTTTGGGTATACATTTTGCAGGTTGTAAATGTTAGGCCAGATATTCGATATAACCCTTTAAGAATCTTAATATGCACGTTCTGGTTATAGTGTCCTAGCGGAATTATTCTTTTACGGCTTTATTTGCAAAATTTTCAAGAATTTTGCTTTCCAGAGAAATCAATGCAAACTGAAGATTTTGTATGATTTTTTGGTTTTGAGATTAAGCATGAAGTTTAAGGTCCGAAGTCGTGTATTCATTCAGAACGATCAGATTCCTGTTTTGCTTTCAAAAATTGAGTTTTGCGGAGTGCAGAAGCAAAAAGGCAAACTTGTATTCAGTAAAAGTGGAGTTTTTCACATATGGTATATTGTATCCTCCGTAGCACAAAGACAAATTGTTGTGAATTTCCATAAAATGGTCTGTAGCCAGGCCAAAGTATGAAATATATGTGATAAAAAGTTCAGTATCGCCAGAAGAAAGGAAAATGGATTTTTTTCAAACTTTCCCCAGGAGCTAAAAGTGTTCCCTAACTTATTCCTACATGTATGTGCATATTTCTATGAAGTCATCAACTCTTGGGTAAACTACCTTTATATTTTCCGCTGAATATTCGTCTTTTAACCCATTCTCCCATCATTATCAATTGGGCGAGTCCACTTTCATTTTTAGGTGTTTTAGGAGTGATTTTTAATTTTTGTCACATTTTTCGACGAATTTTCGTTAAGCAAACAGAATAGCACCAGATGGGACGCCGCGTTCTGCGGCGTCCCATCTGGGGCTATACTGTTTGCTTATGTCCCATAAAAGAGATCCCAGGCTTAAATGAGTTAAAACAAAATCATTAACAGAAAAACCATGAGGAAAACTTAAATCCAAAATGACTCTCATCTGTATCTTTTTTGGCACAGAATTTACAGGATTTTGACTTGCGTTGTGAAAGGATTACTTTTAAATAGCCCATGAATTGAATTGTTTTCAGCCTCTTTTCCTAAATATTCAAACATAGAATCAGGAAATTCTGTTGCTCCAGTGTGATTTTATGCTTCCATAAACTTCTTCGATCACCTTTTTCCAAAATATCATCATTTCCAATATAACCGATTGGAAAGCCGAATTCCAACAAATCGCATATTTCTATATCCTTATAATCTGCTAGTGTTTTTTTTCTCTCAAAAATTCAAAATTCATTCTAAAATTCACCTTGATTTTACAACCCTGATAATTGAATTTTCCAGAATCTAAAACTTTCTCATGAGCATCTAAAAATATTCAACTGTATTTTGATTTTTTTTTAGTAAATTTGCAAACATCACATTTATTGGAATGTTTACAAATACATGCTGCATGATCCTTAGTGCGTTCCTTATTAAGCTCTTTTTTTCACAATAAAAATAAATCAAATAACTGATTCTGATGATAATTAACTGAAATGGTTTTAACGTTTTTTTCCCTAGACCGATGTCAAGCGACAAGATGTGGGCATGCGGTTGAACTTTCCGCATGATCTTTTTTTTTTTCTTATCCTTTAACCAGCACGATGAACAAATGTGCAGAGCCAATCTTTGGTCCCCTTTTACTACTTTTAGATGGCTAGATTTATGACTGCATTTATAGCGCTGATATTCCCAACAAAACCATACCTTTTCAGCTTTCTTGTCAGGTTTTGCATGGTAATTTGCCTTTCGTATATCTTTCCCTTTCAACAAATATTTGTAAAGCAATAACATGTTACACTTTCTAATTTGACCATGTTTTACGACCTCTTTCAATAGCTCGTACGAATGCTGCGTAATACGCTTTAAAGACCTATTTCCATGTCTATTGAGGGTCATTAGATAAGGGCCATGGCAATAGAAAACCTAGTGCCCTGACAATGACTCAGAATACAGGTGGGGGCCCAAACAGAATAAATCAATATTAATTGCAGAGACAGTTTTATTGCACAGGTTATCAGGGGGCCATAAAAAAAAAAAAAAAAAAAAAAAAAAAAAAAAAAAAAAAACAAAAAAAAAAACAGTGGAACTACAGTTATTATCTTTTAGAGTTTAGAGGCCTCTTTATGACCCCCTGCAGAGATGTGATAATTATGACAGTCCTTTGATTTAAGGACCATATTGCACCATTAGGGGTCATTAAATTTAGCTCCTTCATAAGTAAGCCTTTAAGCCCCTTAAATTCGTATATAGAGCAATAATATACGAATTTCTTTAAAAATCTATTCGGCCTTGTTTTTCAACGTGAGATATATCATCCTCGGAAATGATCCCATGCTCACCCGCTATGAACTGTTATATATCTAAATCAACATATTTCAATTGCTTACTTACGAATTCGAATTGCAGGTAAGCTTGAGGCCATCGCTGAGGATGCTTAACTCTGTCAGCTGCCTTCGCATTTTATGCCAGATTTAACTTTCTTCTTTCTGATCCTTTCTCTTCTTCTTCTTACCATCATCACTATCTCTATCAAACTTTTTGAATTCAAAATGACTACTATTTGACTCTGAGTCTGCTGAGTTTGATCTTCAGCCTCGTCATTTAAAGCAAATTGTTTCATAAGCTTATGCACCTTAGCTTTTTTAAATGTTTATTATTTCTTAGATTATCGATTGTTATAACCTCATCGCCGTCACTTTCATCTTTCACAGATTGTTCAATCAAAGGTCGCACAGTTTTTGCTTTACCTCTTTAAGTCTTGATTTTCTGTTGCTTAGCCCTCAGTTCTTCTCTTATTTCATGCAACTTCTTGGATTTGCTAAGACGTCTTTCTTCGTCATCTAACTGTTTCATTTGTTCTTTAATCGACAGCATTTCTTCATCAATGTCACTTCCATTTTCTACCGGAAGTAGCCCTGCCTTTGGTTTAGTTCCCGTCTTCGGCGTCTTTGCCAGTGATTAGCCACCGTGAGTTTGGCTACATCAGCAGCCCCGCTTGCTGAATTACCACTGGAACTTGTTCCCGTCTTAGGAGTAGCCACCGATTTACTACTCGATGAAGATTTACCGCCTTTTAGACTACCACGGGAAACTGTCCCTGCCAAAGGAGTAGCCGCTGATTTGCTATCCATTTACTACCCTTTGGAGAACCGTCGTTGAAGATTTCTTTTCACCAGTTTTTGAAGATTTATCGTCAGGGTTTCCAGCCAGTGGAGACTCGACACTCCCCACTAGTCCTTATTTGTCCATGATTCTGTAGTTTAATTTGACTTTGCTCTTTCAAGCTTTGGACATTGACGAAACGCTGATGAAGGTTTGAGTGAAGGCACAACTATAAAGTACATTGACAACAACTGAGAGTTTGTGAGAGTACAACTCGAAGGAAACAAAAGTTTAGTGAATCTGCACACCACGTGTCGAGTCACGAACAACTGGAAATTCATTCTCAGTGACTTTTGAAGAATGACAGTTATTGGTAATAACTAAAACGTCAATAATGATTCGCTCCCAAAAGCGATGTCCTCTCTCAAATAACGAGGAAAAAACACTCGAAAAATTATTTTTCAAAAATTCGTGACTTCCAGTCTCGAGTAATAACGAAACACTGTGAAGAAGAGGAGCGAAGGATTCCGAATATTCTTAACTTTAACCAATGTAAACTCTTGTAAATAAATCAACCAATCGTAAAGTTCGTTAGAAAACTTACAGCAAATAAGTGTGCTACGCAACCGAAGCCGAAATCCTTTAGGGTAAAACTAACTGGGTACATTAAAACCGAAACGGAGTTCAGTCCCATAATTAAATATTTTTATAATAAAAATAATCAAATTAATTTAGATTCTTTCATAAAAAAAATTTACAATATGTATACCAAGGCAAACAATACGTATTAAAAAGTCATATTAATAGATAAATAAATATAGTTATTTAGTTATTCGTTAATTGGAAAATTAATCTGCTGGTTGCCAGCAAAAAAAAAAAAAAAAAAAAAAAAAAAAAAAAAAAAAAAAAAAAAATCAGTCAGGGTTTGCGTTGGTGACCGGTTAATATTCAAATTGATGTTTGACAGATTAATGTTGAAAAAGATTTGACCTCCGGCAATAATTCAATCGTATTTTAATCTAAATTTGACCTCCGGAAATAATTCAATCGTATTTTAATCTAAATGCTTACCGGAAATGGGGCGGTTTGCATTTAGTGGCCCCTAACGTCTTATTATATGTTTATATAGTCTCAATAGAATACGCGTCATTTTCAGTCATTATGAAAACTTGCCCATGCAAGATTTAGGAATTTTTTTCAGTAGCAAAAATTGAAAATTTCATCACAAAATGTTTCATATTTTTCTTATTTTAGCTAAAAACATAGATTGTGTGTACTCGTTAGAACCACCTCGGCAAGGCGGTTCTAACGTGTACCCACAATCTATGTTTTGAGCAAAAATAAGAAAAATATAGAAAAAAATACAGAAAATTTTCATTTTTTACAATTTTAAAAATCACTACATTTATAACATGGGCATGTTTTCGTAATGTTTCATCCCGGATATGACACACCAGAGCTATCCGGGTCTAATGATTCATTAGGAAGAACATTTGAATGACAAAATGCAGAGACCAATCCTTGCTTATTTAGATATAGCCACAAGAAAATGTATTAAGAGTTTCATTGTTAACTCATTTAAGCCTGGCGTCCCTTTTATGGGACATAGGCAAATAGAATAGCCCCAGATGTGACGCCGCAGAACACAAGGTACCCACTGTCCATTCACTTTCATTGTCCAAATATCCGAAAAAAAACGACTAAGTTCAAATTGCAAAAAAAATGTCAAAAATTAATCTAGGCTTATATCCAAACCATATGTACATCTTCAAAGCATAGTCAAGACGTCTGTGAAGTTTTAAAAGAGTAGGAGCAGTTGTGCACACAAGTTATTCACTGTCCATTCACTTTCATTATCAAAATGCCCGAAGTTCAAATTGCGAAAAAAGTGTCAAAAATTAATCTGATTATGTTCAAATCACACGCACATCTTCAAAGCATGGCAAAAACATCTGTATAGTTTCAAAAGAATCGGAATAAAAATCTAGAAGTTGCACACACAAGGTAATACTCCTATAAGGGGACGGAAGGACGGACATACAGAAGGACGGGCATGCGGAAGGACGGAAAGCCGAAAACTATGTCACTCTGCTTTTCTTCGACGTAAAAAACAGAGGATGTGGACAGCGGCACTCACCGGCGACTGTCAATAAGTTTGTGACAGAAACACACTTAAAACTACTATATAGTATGATAATACTTGGGCCTAAGCGCGAGGAAACCAACGACCAGTTCTGACACAAACCGGCCTGTACAGTCACAGAAGATGATTAGAGGCTTGAAATTGCGTATTTAAGTAGAAGAGGGATTGTACTATCCGTGTAGCGAAAACAAAGGCGCAGATCAGCTTCGCGGTTACCGCGTAACTGATCTGCGCCTTTGTTTTCGCCCAAGCATTTTGTTCGTTTTCTTATGCAGTGGCTCAATTATTGACGGTCGCCGGTGGGAATATGTGCCACAATTATTTTGACCCCGAAAATCCCCTAATAGCTGAGTGGAGACAAGCGACGAGCCTGTTTGAAGTAGCCACCGATGAAGAAATACAAGAAATGGAAGAATTTCTTTTGAATAAGAAACGAGACGGGACACTGAAAAGGTTTATGAAACACCATGATAATTCGCAAGAAAGGGCCCATGTATGTATAGCACAGTCGAAATGTGATGAAGCAAATGATTTGCAGAAGGGAAATGGGTAAAATGCATTTACACACAACAGCAAAAGGTAATTATCCATAGAAAAGTCCGTTCTTGAAAGTGAAATATGAAAACATTACAGCACAAAATGGAATAGACAAAGCAACACCCCAGTCAACAGCTTAATGCATTGTCGGGTTGTCGTTTCCATTTAAAGAGGCTACTACCCAAGAGTGGGGTGTCTCAACATACACAATATTATGCAACATATAAACGTCAAAGTAAATCAGTCGGTAACAAGCTTTACGATTAAAGCACCGTGCAGCCCACAGATTTCTCGCATCCTCGTTGCACGAGCACTGCATGAAAAACCGCGTTTAATTTCCAATTAAATTCACACAAAACGTTATTAAATTTCAAATTTAATTGATTTTTTGTAAATTTTCGTTGGAATTATATTTCAAATATACTCCCCGTTTGCTTTAAGTTTAATGTAACGTAAACTGTAACAGTTTACTGGGTTTATGTATAAATTAAACTCAAACAAAATTTGAAAGCTAAAGAACGTAAACTCATATGTCTTGTAAACGCGAAATAGTGTTCGCTTGAAGTCGTAAGAAACTCGGTGTTTAATTTGACGTAAACTTGACTTAAATTTTACAATTATACATGCAGATTTTTAATTGGCATTTTAATAATTTCATGCATTTTTCTATATTCGAGCTACCTTACAAAGATAAAGTGGTTCAACGAAAATAAAAAAGAAGAAAAAGAGAAACAAAAAAAGAAATGAAATAAAGATGACAGGGGATTCGAACCCACCGCTTTTGGTGTCCCTATATGCAGTACCCCCCCTTCCCCCATATATGCAGTACCTCCCCCCCCCCCCACTTCCCCCATCCTGCGCCTTCCCGTTACCCGGCCTTAGGTTCCAAGTCCGTTTTCACACCGGTCTAAGCAAGTAATTATACCAGCGGATCTTCGACTGAAAGAAACAAGACATGTAGGTGATCGGGGAAGAACATACAGTACGCTAAACAATGTACCCTAACAATGTACTAACACATTCCGCCATATCATCAGTTGAAAGGAAGACTGAAATTGAAGCTAATTAGCTCTCGTTTAGAAGTGTCGAAGTTTAATGAGATTTATGGTCATCAAAAACATCAAGATTTAGTACATTTAATTTTTGACTCAAACATGAAATTTTCATGCCGTTTACTTGTAGTATAAAAGGAACAAAACTTCACAATTTTATTTGGATTAATAATTTGAATTATATCATTCAAACCGAATTGTTGAGCATATAATTGTTCATTATTGTCCTTTAAATGAGTTTAAGTGTTCTAACAATTTCTCGTTTGCTTTTTTTCTAAAATCTTAATTAAATCTTAAAGGTCAAATTATTTCTAATTTAATGCATGTTTATACGCAAATAAACATGAAATAAAGAGCACAACTAATTGTAACAACAATGTCAAGTTTTATGCCACCTAAAATTTGAATTAAATCGAAAACGCCGAGTTGTATGGAATTTTACGAAATTGTAAACTTACTTAAACGCGTTATTTCATGCAGTGGAGGGAGTGAGAAGCAGAACGACGCAGCCACAGACCAAGAAATCATATAAGTTGGAGGAAATCCTGCCGGATAAAAGGAAACAAGGGGGAATTCAAGAGTTTATGAAACACTTTTTTTTCATGGCGAGACATAAAGAATGCTATTCTATCATGTTAATTGGTCTTGTTATGATGCAGTAAAAATGATTGAACAATTTTCAAAAGGAACTGCTGAAATCTATTGTTGTTTTGTTGTTTGTTTTTTTTTCAAAACTCAAAAAGTTCAGTTTCCTTTATTCTTGCAAGCCTGAAAAAATTAACAATCGCAATTGTAGTTTTAATGAATGCATTTATTTATGCAACATTTCTTTCAAACTTGCGGCATTTTTAAATATTTTATATTTTGGCGTCAAAACAGGAATGTTTCATTGAAAATGTTGCATAAATTAGACCATGTCAATTGAGATTTGTTATGTAGCGCTTTTGCCGATGCCCCTGCCACAAAAACGTATTGACGTTGGCGACTCTCATGCTATCATGTTTTTAATGTAGCAAATTTTCTGAAGCTTTGCTGTTACATTCCGCTGCATACTTTCAGTTGATTTTCATACCAAAGCCGCATTATTTCGATAGGACGGACAAGAAAGGAGCATTGCTATTATGTCGCCTGTTTCCCGAAATGTCAAAACATGTTTAACATTAAGGCCTTTTAAGTACCGTTGAAAGGCACTTGAAATAATAAAGAAAACAGTCTTTGTCAAACAACCACGCCAACCGAAACTGAGGAACGAATCCTGAGAGACTGTTACATAAAAAAGAAAAAAAAATGCCTTTAAAAGTTGAAAAATTACAGTTATTCTCTTTGGTTCCATGTTGCCAAATCTAAAAGGTCACTGACGAAGCTTAAGTAGCCGAAACCGCGGTATGTTCCATCCCCTTTCTCATTAATATGCTCACTGCCCTTAAAGGATCTCGGTTTTTATTTTTTATTTAAAGAGGTGGATATTTATGCCATGCTATTTTTCAGATTATTGACTGAAACCTTTCATTTCTTTTAACAGTAATCATATATGCGTTTTACTAATTAAACGTTCTTCCGCACTGCTTATAAAATATGTAACAATTGAAAACGTTCAATGGCCTGGACCTCTTCCTATGGTCTAACTTTCAGATTATCCCCAACTACAATATGGAACTGTTCCAATGGAAAAACGCGTCTCCATGCCGCGAAGGAAAAATTTTCACGAAATACAACTGTCTCCCTTTTTTCTTGTTTCGAAATACATGTATAATTTCTTCAAAAGAAACATTCTTGATCTTATGGTGTGATAGTAACATGGCATACTGAGATATAGACCGCCTGTCTGGTTCACATACATTAAGTACTAATTTCATCTTTTTCATCTTGGGATTCAAATTCCAAACCCTTTCGACCACACCATGTTCTGTTCGAATGTAGTTGCTGGATCGCTCAATCACTGTTTGTCCCGGTGCTGAACAAGGCAAGTTGTCTTTATACCAGTCGAGTCCTTTATCATAGTTGTAGGAGAAAAACCTTAGTTCCCTTTTCGCATCAATGGCAATGTCTTGGTGATGGCTGAGAAACTCCGACAAAGCAGCCGTTCCACATTTCGGGGCCCCTATTATTAGAGCTTTTGGTAACTGCTTAAGACAAACGGATTTGAATACATTGTTCCCATAGTATACGGTGGTAAAGGCGAAGCACGTGAAAACTAAAAGGAAAAATACTAATATTGTTTTCCGTTTTTCTAACAAGTACTGAACTTTCAAAAGCATGGCCGCGACGTTGATTAAAAGCATGTTTCAAAGAGATTCCATCATTAGACTATTCCATTTGGTAAAGTGGCACAGAATCCGGTTATAGTACTGTTTATACTTTCAATCTCAAATCTTTATTTTAGTATTTTTATGTTTTCTTTTTCTTTCTATTTTTTATTATATTTAGTTATCCGCAATTTTCTTAGATTATTAGAGCTTTCGGTAACTGCTTAAGGCAAACGGATTTGAATACATTGTCCCGATAGTACACGGTGGTAAAGGTGAAGCACGTGAAAACTAAAAGGAATAATGCTAATACAGCTTTCTTTTTTCCTTTTAAGTACTGAACTTTCAAATGCATGGTTTCAACGTTGGTATAAAGCATGAATCAAGGAGATTCCATCATCAAACTAAATCCATTTGGTATACTAGCACTACCTTGGGGTCAGTCATACTTTTGTTCTAAATGAAGCATGTCCATAAACCGAGAATATTTAACTTGGGCAAAAATTGGTTCACATTGACCAAATACATGTAAATGGCAGTCAAGGGCCTAGTCGAACTCACAAAATACATGTATGAATGAGCATGTTCTTCGATACCCCGAGCAAAGACACTGGTTTCTCGTGCCATGGAATTAAATTCAATACTACATGGTACTGTACAGATGACGGTATTAATGATTTTTGTTGGTGGTGGTCAACTTACTTTGGGGCAGAGACAACCATGGTGATTACAAAAGCTCTGCCATCTGTGGAGTCGAGCCAACAGAAGCTTTGCTGTCGGATCTACACGGTATAAAACCCCTCTAATACTAAATTTTCAGAGAGAATGTTAGTCTTTTTAACAGAGAGAAATATTTTCTTGTCAGGACCTTAACCTTATACTTGTATACGTACAGATTGTCGGAATAGGACCAGCAAAAATTCTAATTTTCAATAGGAATTTTGTACTGGCAAAGATAATCTTATATGATCTTAAAAATTAAAATATGAAGATAATTCAGGGAGGGTGTCCACAATTCGAGCAAATCAAAATTCCTTGACAATTATATATTGGCTACAAAAAGAAGTGCACCATTGGAAATGTTGCACAAATTGGCACCCTGTCCTCGGTGTAAAAGACTCCCTCTATTCAGATTTGTTATTTTATCGCTTTTGCCGATGCCCCTGCAACAAAACAAAACGTATTCATGTTGGTGACTCTCATTCTATAGATTTTTAATGTAGCAAAGTTTCAGAAGCTTTGCTGTTATATTCGGCTGCAAATATTCAGTTGATTTCATACCATCGCCGCTTTATTTCGATAGGATGGCCAACAAATGCATATTGCTGTGACGTGTATTGCATATTTCCCGAAATGTCAAACATGTTACCATTAAGGATTTTTGCGTAACATTGAAATGCACTGGAAATAATGATAGAAAATAATATTGTCAAACAGCCACGACAACATAAAAGGACGAATCCTGATAGACTGGTCCATAAAAAAGGAGAAAATGTCTTTAAAGATGTGTACATGTATGTTTACGTAATGCCATTTTTCAGACAATCGACTGAAACATTTCATTTCTTCCTTTTCGAAAACACGAAATCTTGCCAAACATATCATCAATACATGAATTTATAATAGCTGATTATCTACGCAGTATGAGGTCAAATATAACCGAGGCGTCTTTGTTGACGTCAGTATATAAATGTAAACATTTTCTCAGCCATTATCTGATGCTTTCTACCAATTAAACGTTCTTCCACACTGCTTGTAAAATAACTTATTAGACGGTTCGAAATACGCCCGCAACCTTGCTTTAGTTTTTTCACTGACTTCGGGATGTTTTCTTCCCTTTCCAGGCGGTAAGCACTGTGGTTTTTGCGATACACTTCTATCACGAAAGCAGAAAAATCCTTTTGTAGCCTTATAAACAAAGTTTTTCATACGAATAGATCGACTGACTCCAAGAAAACGTTCTATGGCCTGGACCTCTTCCCACGGTTTAACTTTCAGTTTATCCCCATCTACAATATGGAACTGTTCCAATGGAAAAACACGTCTCCATGCTGCGAAGGAAAACGAATAGTTAGAATTTTTCACCAAATACGATGGTCTCACTTTTTTCTTGTTTCGAAATATTGTTTCTTCAAAAGAAACGTTCTTGATCTTATGGTGTGATAGTGACATGGCATACTGAGATATAGACCGCCTGACTGGTTCACATACAATAAGTATTAATTTCATCTCGGAATTCAAACTCCACACCCTTTCGACCACACCATGTTCTGTTCGAATGTAGTTGCTAGATCGCTCAATCACTGTTTGTCCCGGTGCAGAACAGGGCAAGTTGTCTTTATACCAGTCGAGTCCTTTATCATAGTTGTAGGAGAAAAAACTTAATTCTCTTTTCGCATCAATGGCAATGTCTGGGTGGTGGCTGAGAAACTCCGACAAAGCAGCCGTTCCACATTTCGGGGCCCCTATTATTAGAGCGTTTGGTAACTGCTGAAGACAAACGGATTTGAATACATTGTCCCGATAGTACACGGTGGTAAAGGCGAAGCACGTGAAAACTAAAAGGAAAAATACTAGAATTGCTTTCCGTTTTTCTATCGAGTACTGAACTTTCAAAAGCATGGTTTCCGATGTTGGTTAAAAGCATGTGTCAAAGAGATCCCATCATTAAACTATTCCATTTGGTAAAGTGGCAAAGAATCTGGTTAAAGTACTTGTTTTATAATTTCAATCTCAAATCTTTATTTTAGTGTTTTTATTTTTCTTTCTTTTTTTTTATTATTATTATTATTATTATTATTCTACGACAGTTCTGTCTAAGGAATTTCTTCTACGCCACGTTTTCAACCCAACGGTTGTTGATCCTTGGCAATATAAAGATCCTGAAGTTTAAATGACAATAAATATAACATAGAACATAGATACACCTGTTCACCAATATCCCATTTTAAGCGACATAAGCTGAAAAATAACACAAAAATATTTACGTAATGAAAAAAAAGAATGGACAAAAGAAAACTTGAGGACGAGAGATAATAATGATACACTGGGACAATTAACGGGTAGTTTTACTGATAATGTTGCCAATTTAACAACGAATAACATAAATTCAGTGTTTGAACAATTATTTTCTCAAAGCTCGCTTTTTGTGTTCAATATCCTACTTTCAATATCCTACTTTCATGGTTATGGGTCATGTGTATCTCTATTGCATGAATTTCTAAAAAATATAGTATGATTTTAAAAAGCTACTTTTAGGCACACACATTATTGTGAAAGTTCCTTTCACCGTGTTTGGTTATTTGATTAACGTACAGTCAATCACCCTGAGAGTTGCATGGACATATGAAAATGAAGGCAAAATCAGTGAATCATGAAATTACTAACACCTGAAACTATCTTGGGGGGTCAGTCTTACTCGCGTACTGAATGAAGCTAGTCCATAGAGAAATGAAGAATATTTAACTTAAGTCAAATTCGCATTCGCAAAAAATACACGCGTGTAAATATACTCCGGTGTGTAAATATAGTCCGGTGTGCAAATCAACATGTGAGTAAATTTAAATTGCGTTCGCATGGGTTTTATCACCAGGAGTATTTTTATGTAAATTTATCATTTCTGGATTAAAACCTGTCCATTTAAGTTTTCTGTTTTTGCAAAACAAGAAGAGGCTGCTTCAAGGTATTCTTGTAGACTTTGGCAGCAGAGGAGAATCATGTAATGGTCAGGCATAACCTTAGCAGTTGTACAGTTCCCTTTTATTATCCTTTCACAAGGAATTACTATACTATAAGACTTAAGTTTAGCAATTTTTATTTGATTTCGAAATTGCAAATTGGTATAAAGATGAACTGAACTAAACTCTTTAACCCATCAATATTTAATCCTTAAGGAACCTCAATTTCCACTTTTCGCCGAAAAGCCATCTTTTCCTGACGCAATTACGCTACGTCAAAGTTAACAGGGGTGTCAGCTCAAAATTCACACTGTTTCTCGGCATATGAATAGTTAACCTTTTATTCCCAAAGCAGCCATTTAACATCTTCTTGTGCTCAAAAAGAGTACAGTACCATGATCGTAGAGATTTGGTTCCATTATTGTACCAGATAACGCCCCCGGTGTATGACGTAATTGACGTCATTTTGTTCCCTGGCCTTTCTCCCTAGGTGAACCCATATGTGTTTAATTGCTGAAATGACGTGCGATTTCGCTTTTACGAGTAAAATTTCGCTTAGTAGGCCTATAAGTTTTGATGTGATATCAAGTCTAGTCTTGCACGTTTACGTTTAACGTTTACAGGACCAAAAACGTAACGGCGATACTCACGGTGTTCGCACCACGCAGGTTGTTTCCTGTCAGCTGTTTCGATACAAACCCATCTTTCCATGCCGTGAATTATCAAACCTGATATTCGTGGTTGCCTAAAAATCGATTGCGTCACTATGACGTCAAATTGGCATTGCCCTATATCATGATAGGTTTACGTTGTCTGGCGTCATAATGCCGGTTTTTTGATGTTATCAGCTGATGGAATATGGTTCTAGGAGACTGTATCGTACTCTAGCAAACTTAGAAATTTCACTTGGCTTCCTTTTCCTTCATGTCTGCACTGAGCATACTGATATTCGTGTAACGCTGGTTTAACGTCAGGCCATAACGACGTCCCCTCATGGAATTTTTCAAATGTCATTTCGGTTTATTCGTTATGACACTTTTACCAATCAAACAAGGCAAAAATTGATAACATGTGATGCACGTGGAATGCTGGGCACGTGATTTGCATGATTTTTTAAACGTAACGTAGCAACTCGTGGACGTGAGAAAAGCACACAAACTCGTCTCGAAACATGAATTTGAGCATCACTTGACATATAAAAAGCGTATGTAAAGTTTTCAAACATTTGATTTTGAAAATAATGATGGATGAAATAATTGCTAAACTTAAGTCTTATAGTATATTAAAACGTCCAAAGAATCCACACCAAGAATGATGAAGAAATAGTGTGGCTGTTTGCACTCCGTATGATCTAAAAAGTGATGAATGGCAGTAAACTCTTATGTAGCAATAATGTCCACAGTTTCAGCAACTGTTATATAAACAGTTATGAACAAAAAAATGTGAAAAAATGTTATCTAAAAGCAGAATATAGACTTGAAATAAAAATACTCATGGGTGAATTTTACTTTGCGTTCACATGGGACAAAATAGTAAATTTACACGCGTGTATACCTTGTAAAAATAAAATTTGCATCTGGTCAGACCCAGGAGTAAATTTACCCATATGTAAATATACTCCGGTGTGTATTTGCGTTCGCAATCGCCATTTGCTTACCCTGAGTAAAATTTGCACACCGGAGTATATTTACACGCGTGTATTTTTGGCGCATGCGAATTGGACTTTAGACAAAAATTGGTTCACATTGACCAAGTAATTTGCAGTCAAGGGCCTGGTCAAACTCATATAATCTGACTGAGACTGTTCTTCGATACAAGGCAAACCACTGGACCATGCCTTCCTCAACATTATTGCATAAATATAATATGCAAGTTCAACCCAACCTCGTGGTTAATTTCTAGAAACATTTAAACGTGGTACCGTCAATTTTTCACTGATCTGGGTTTCAACGTCTAATCCCGCATGGAGCAAGGAGTCCAATGCCTTGGATTGAAAGCCAGCGCTTCAGGGTATAAACTGACGCAGTATCAGAGATTGTACTTATATGATACATTGTATCGAATAGCTGTGCTATTTATAGAAGCTACGCATCATGTGATCTCGAATGAATGAGTGGTGCGATGGGACATAACAGTCAAAATTTGACAGAAAGTTCTCAAAAGTTAATCAGGTCATCTACTCCTCAGCCCCAACCAGTATACCAAATATGAAGGCTCTAGCTCAAATACTTTTTGAGATATCTTGCACACAAGATTTTCAAATTTTGTTTTCAAGGGAACATAAATCAGAAAAGGGGCATAACTTGGACATGAAAAAAGTATGGGTCAACTATTTTTCATGAGGAATCTGTATATGAAATTTCAAAACCCTAGCATTCACCGTTCAAAAGTTTCAAATTTCACCGAAAAGTGGAATAATCAATGAAAATTTAAAAATTCTGTATTTTTGTCAAAGTTTGACATAAAGTTCTCAAAAGTTAATCAGGTCATCTACTCATCAGCCCCAACCAGTATAACAAATATGAAGGCTCTAGCTTAAATACTTTTTGAGATATCTTGCAGACAAGATTTTCAAATTTTATTTTCAAAGGGAAATAACTCAGAAAAGGGACATAACTCGGACAAGAAAAAAAATACGGGTCAACTATTTTTTTCATGCGGAATACACACATGAAATTTCAAATCCCTAACAGGCTCCATTCAAAAGTTAACAGATGCGCGCGCACACACACACACACACACACACAGACAGACAGACAAGCCGAAAGCAATATGGCCTTCCAACTTTTTCAAAGTTGGGGGCATAACCAGCCATAGCCATGGAATGACATTGAACACATGGTACTGTACCTACGGCTCAAGTATGAATGCCTTTTGTTAGTGGTTGTCAAGTCATGGACTTCTAGAAAACTTACTTTGGGACAGACAACCGAGGTGATTACAGTAGCTCTTTGCTATGTGCAGTCGAGCGAACAAAATTGAACCATGAAGATATGCTCTCAGATAAATCATTTGTGACAGTTTTAGTATTGTGATTTTAGGTGACTATGATCAAAATAAGTGTGTGTGTGTGTGTGTGTGTGTGTGTATGTGTGTGTGTAATCATTACCCACCCTACATTTTGGCCAGGAAATTCATGATAATTTTTCTTCCATCCTAATAGTAATTTCATTGCCCACTCCTTGGCTATAGTTTTGTTGTGGTTTGTTCTGTTTCTTGTTTGGTGTCAGCAATGTATGATCATGTATGTTATACTAACCAAAGTTTGATAAGCATCAAAACTTTATTTTTTGTTAACAGGACATACTTGCAATTTAACACTCAAACTTTTGGTAGAGATAGTAGCAGAACCACATCTGTGCAAACATTCCATCTTTTTTTTTCGCGTTGCCTGCGAGCGCTTCTCGTAGAATTGCAGAAACTTGTCACTTTTGCATACTTGCCTACCCTATCAGATTCTGTCATTCATCCCTTCTTACTGTTTCATTCAACAGCAAAACTGTTTTGATAATCGAAATACTTCTGTGTCTAAAATGCACATTTGGAAAATTTCAGAAAATTTTAATCTCTGATTTTTGGTTAAAAAATATTTTTTTTTACCAAAACATTTTTTTCGCTTAAAACGTTGACCTTTTGGCTGCGAGTTTGGAACAGAAAACCGATTGGGTATCAGGGATATTGTTGGCTTGAAAATGTAAGAGGCCATTTTGCAGAAAATGCTCCGCTAGTATTATTATCGCCTATCTCCTTACATTATTATTCCGGCCCACTTTTTCATAATGAATGGGCCATTTTGAAAATTTAAGGGCAATTTTGCCCATGGCCCCTTCCAAAATTATCCCTGGGGTATTGGTTTAGATTGTAAAGGGTTTTAAAACATTTGTCATTAGACTGAATATTTTCTTAATGGAAATTCGCATTTACGTGATTAAACCATTTGACAACATATTTAAAAAAAAACCTGCTGGTTTCAGCCAACCAGAGTGCGTATTCAAAAACGGTTTTCAGTTTCATGCTCACCGTGCAAAGGACAACAGTTTGAGCGAAAAAAAAAAAGAATGTTTTTTTAACCAAAAATCACAGATTTCTGAAATTTTCAAAAAGTGCATTTTAGACACAAAAGTAGGAAACAGTGGGTAAGTGTATTCCTTGGACCAAATCCACTTGGACCGCTGGACTTGGACCAGTCCAAGTAAATATCAGATGGACCAAACAGGGTATTCCTTGGACCAGTCATTTAATTTAATATACATGTTAAATTATGCTGTTAAAATACATACTAGAATTTTATAGCCTTATCTGAAAGTGGATGAAGAATATCTTGTGGGTCTCAGTTTCCTTAAATTTTGGGAAAAAATAATCATTTGAATTTATAGATCTAACAAAAAAAAAATATAATTATTTCCTGAATCTAGATTTGTTTTTCATTTCTGTGTTTCTTTTTCATCTCTTTTCAGTTTTCACCCATCTGCATGTCCTAATTATCCTGAAGTAACTTTGTGAGTTTTTAATCTGATGGACATGCATCATGACACTTCTAACACTTTATATAAATATGCCTCTAACACTTTATATAAATATCCCTGTGTGTATGTTGATTCTTTTGACACCATTAAAAGATGATTTTTAAAGATCTATGCAAAAGATATGCATATATCCTTAAATTTAGGTAATGTGGAAATATATGAATTTAATCTTGTCAATCAATTAATCAACTAGCCACAGAGCTTGAAAACAAAAGATTTTGAAAATGAAAATCAAGGATATTTCTCAGCCTCGGGCAAGGCTACTTGTCAGGTTTTTGCATGTTAACATGGTTCAGATATTGATATGTATTTAGCTATAATTGAAGAGTCTTTATATTATTATTAAACATAGATAGGTCTTAATATTAACATGATTAATGTAGAATATGCTCTTTATGTCAGTGCCATATCATAAGTAAATGTTGTTTGATTGTGGAATTTGAATTTCATTAATCAATTATGGAAAATAATCTGACAAGTCATAATGATTGATCATAGATAATAATCAAAAAACTGTTGAATTGTTTTAAATTCAACATTAACTAATAAGTGTTTTTTGTTTTTTATTTTTTTTTTATATATGTACTTGTTGTTCATACTGATAAAATAAATATTAAATAAAATAATCTGTTCAAATTTAGTGTTTATTATTCAATACCTATTGACATAAATCCAGTAGATAATGACTGGTCCAACAGGTATATCTGGTCCAAGGATTACCTGGTTCAAGGAATACCCACTGTGGTCCATCTGATATTGACTTGGACTAGGTTTTTCAAGAAACTAACCGTGACCAAACAACTTTTATTCTTCACGGCTTCTTGAAAGGACTCGAAGCTAGCCGGAACATAAAACACATTAAACAATAGCTCAAGTGGTAGAGCGTCCGCTTCGGGATCGGGAGGTCGCAGGTTCGATCCTCGGCCGCGCCATACCAAAGGCGTAAAAAATGGTACTGGTAGTTCCCTTGCTGACGCTCGCATTAAAAGGGTAGTTCCAGGAAGATACAAGAAGGCAGGTAAGTATCTGTTAAAGATATTTGTTATGTCGCATAATAGCTCATGAGCTAATGTTGTCTGTTAAAAAGGCGACGTTAAATAAAGCTTCTTTATCTATATCTTTATCTTAATGTCATTTGTTGAAAATGCTTAATATTTGATTCATGGAAATAATTTTGTTGCGGACTCTACCTTTCCATTTTTCTTATCTTAGCGATAATTTTATTTTGATCCACGGATCGACGATAATATTTTATATTTGCACAATACAATCCTTTCTTTCTTTCTTTCTTTCTTTCTTTCTTTACTTCTTTCTTTCTTTCTATTAGCACAATACAATCCTTTCTTTCTTTCTTTCTTTCTTTCTTTCTTTCTTTCTTTCTTTCTTTCTTAAGTTCATTTTTTTCTTGCTTTCTTTCTTAATATGCGGTTTATTATGTCCGTATTTGGAAAGTATTGTTCCATATCTATTTGTTCACTGACTTTATGCCTTAATTTTGGATCCATCCGCAACATAGAAATTATTTATTTATTTATTTATTTATTTATTTATTTATTTATTATAGTCGTTCACTGACTTGGCATATTAATTGATTAAGTGACTCTGTCCCGGTTTCATAGTCTATACACACGAGTCCCAGAATCAACGGTTATTCAAGTACTATAACCGACAGGTAAGCCGAGATGTTCCGTAGGATTTACGGAAACCCCCGAGCATAAACGACAAGAAAATAAATTTTTAACTTTTGGATTCCTAAGGCATAAAGACCAATTTCCTTTTATGTCACTTTTATGAAAATTATATCATATGAAAATATAAAAACTCTATAATAAGCATCCGTTTGCACCTTAGTGATATTTTTGTGAATAATAGTTAAAACGGTAGATTGAAAGACTGAACCCTTTCCAAAATTCGGCATTTTTTCTATTTGTTTAATCATTTTGATAGTGCCTACACAATGCACGCATAAAGACTAATTTTTAATAATGCTAATTTAATTATAAAAACATCATATGAAAGCTGAATATTTTGTCTATATGAAACCATTTGCACCTTAAAGATATTTTTGACTTTACAAAAGTTATTTACTAAAACTGTAATATTGCCCTATTTATCTAATAGTGAATATCGACTCACACCTGGACAATTACCTATACGAACTTTCTGCCGTATGGCCAAGTTTCGTTGAAATCGGTCAACCGGTTCAGGAGAAGATTTCTGAAGGGTTTTTACCATATATGGGCATGGCGGCCATCTTGGTCATGTGTCCTGGATTATTTATATACACACTGATTACCCAATCCTATAGATGCTGCACATAAAATTTGGCTTTGATTGGCCAAGCGGTTTCAGAGAAGAAGATGTTTTAATATTATAGAGATATAACATTATAGAGATATGAGATATGACATTTTAAAAGTTTTACCCATTCAAATGCATTGGCAACCTATGTTGACCTTGCCATAAAATAGGTCAAGGTCATCACAGGGTCATAATTTATATACACATTGTGGACCTTGAGTCCCTTATGCTACATGCCAAGTTTCAAGATCCTAGGCCTTTGGGTTCTGGAGAAGATTTTTAAAGGGCTTTACCATATATGGGCATGGCAGCCATCTTGGTCATGTGACCTGGA
Source organism: Rugalucina vietnamica (assembly GCA_964017185.1). Taxonomy (NCBI): domain Eukaryota; kingdom Metazoa; phylum Mollusca; class Bivalvia; order Lucinida; family Lucinidae; genus Rugalucina; species Rugalucina vietnamica. Next base: position 27,780,879 of record OZ024880.1, on the reverse strand, counting down.
TTACTTATATATACATTGGTTCCCCCTTCCTATAGATGTTTCACATATTGGCCAAGCGGTTTCAGAGGAGAAGATCTTTGAAAATGGTGGACGACGCCGACGACAACGACGGATGACGCCGGGTGCCTACCTATCCTATAAGCTCCCCTTTGAGCCTTCGGCTCAGGTGAGCTAATGATGGTGCATGCAGGGGCTTCGTCCACCAAACTTTATATTTGCGATATGTTAAAATTTCTAAAGTGGACGTAAATTGAAAATAAATAGGATAAATACTGCCCCTAGTCGGATTTGCCTTCCATTGTTTACCTCCGAGTTCCCCGAACCTCCGAGTTCCCTGTAACAGGTAATCCTGGGTGTTTTTTAACATATATGCAAAAATCTGGGTTTTAAACTTTTACTATGACTAATTTTCTAAGCCAAACAGTAAACCAACATTGTCTACTCAGTCACAACCTTCTCTGCAAGTGACTCTCTGCAAATATTTTTTTATGAATGCAACCACAGGAGAAAGAAGCAAACAAAACATTGATTATCATTATATTTATTTGCACCTTATCTGAAAAATGGCATAACCATTAACCTACAGCTATAACTATTGCTTGACCATCACTCAGTATGAATTCACCAGATTCCCAGATAGTATTGTTCCCCTTAAAATTTGTTTGCGTTTAAGCTTAACATATCAGTCAACAGTTGCTACTGATTTTGGTAAGGGCCACTACTTTCTTGGTACTTGATCAGACTAAAACAGGAGAAGAAAGATCAATAAAGTGTCTTGCTCAAGAACAGAGTACAGCAGCATCAGGATTCCAATCCTGCCATTGCAAACCACTGTCTAAGGCTTTTCCAATGAGCCACCACTGTCTCTTTCTCTATATAAGTCCTTCCATAGCGTCAAGTTTTGTTTTCAGGCAATATGCCTGATGTGGAAACAGTTTGAGGCAGATTTAGTCCTTGACCTTGAGGTGTGAATACTGAAGTGTTTCTGGTTCCCTGCATAGGTAGTAAGTTCCTGGGTAACGCCAGGCCTGTGAATGGAGGTACACTGGAACCAGCAGGGTTATTCATATTGAGTCTAGCATCAAGGTTCTGTAGATGCTGTAAAAGCAGTCTTCCTTTCCTTCGTAAAGCTTCCTCAGTATCTGGATCAAGAGTTTCACTCGACCGGTTCTCAGCTGTGCTAGACTGGGCTGCAGAAGAGATAGTACTGGTAGATGGAAGCTGGGCTCCAGACACCTCAGCCTCAGTTTCAACCTTTGAGTCTTTGCCCACAGTCTGCAAAGGCGAGAAAATCTTATTAACAATGCTGTGGAGAAAAATTAAAGCACTGAAAAAAAAAAATTAAAAAAAAAAAAAAAAACTAAAATAAAATAAAAATAAAAAAAAATGTATAATGAAAAGAGAGCATTTCAAATTACCCATCTTGAATCTCCAATGAAACGGAAAAAGTTTAAATTCAGACTGACATTTTACTACTTTGTGCATTATTCATTAAATTCAATACAAATTTTCATTTGCATAGCTTTTATTTTGTGACTTTTCTATTTTCAAATTATTAGCAAGTTCTTAAATTAACAAGACTTGTAATACATGCACTTGCTTTATGTAAAGGAAAGAAGTAAATGGGATTATGTTGAGTTTTTATAAGATTCCTACTATACATGTATATGAAATAGGAAAGAAAGAAGATACATGTTTGATATATAACATTTTATTTTATTTATAAGTAAGAAAGTAGATATTTCCCCCTTAGTTTGTGATGAGAGAAAATCATCATTTCATCTCCATACCCAGTGGGCACATGACGTCAAAATGACATCCTATCAACGTCGATGCGACGTTATGACGTCGCATCGACGTCGATCTGACGTCATTTTGACGTCATGTGCCTGCTGGGATAACACATTAAGTTGTACAAGAGCCACAACATGAGAAAACCAACATTTTGCATATGTGAAGACAAAGGTGTGAGTATCAGCTTCACAATACACATGTAACTGAGAAGCTGATCAATGCCTTTGATTATGCTTAACTCTCCTTTCTAAATCCAAAATTTCAAGTTTCTTGCCTGCTTCTGTGACTGTACAGGCTGGTGGTCTGTGTCGGGCCTGGTTAGAAACCCAAATTGTCGGTTTTCTCATGTGAAGGCTCATATGTAAATGAAACAGATATCACACATGCAAAGTGTCTCTAAGCTATAGAACCAGAATATGAGAAAAAAGTTACACTAAATGAGCTTTGCATTAGGAAAACCTGCTTTGGCATATGCAAACACAACCAGAGGACCAATGGTCCTGTAAACGCTCACCTGAGATCTGCTGCATATACCAATAAACATGTTTGAATATTATGGTATTTTAACCCCAGTGCAGGGACAGATGTAGCCCTTGGCCCATTTTCATTTTTCAGAATAATCGCCATTTCTTGCTGGTTTTCCCCTTCAAATGACATTTTAACAGTTATTCCAATTCAAATGCATTGCAATGGCAACCCATGTTGACCTTGCCATAAACTGGGTCAAGGTCATCACAGGGTCATGATTTATATATACATTGTAGTACTTGAGCCATCGATGATTCATGCCAAGTTTCCTTGAAATCAGTTCACCGGTTCTGGAGAAGAAGAGTTTTGAAGAGTTTTTACCGTATATGGATGAGGTGGCCATCTTGGTCATGTGACCTGGATTATTTATATATACATTGTACATTGGTTGTCCCATCCAATAGATGCTTCACATAAAATTTGGCTTTGATTGGCCAAGTGGTTTCAGAGAAGATGTTTGAATGTGATGGAGATATATATGTATATTGCCCCGTGTTGGGGGCATATGAGCCCCTGGGGTCCAATTTTTTGCAGAATCATTAATATTCAGTCCTACAGCCCATTTCCTGCAAGACTTTCACTTTAAATGACATTTTAAAAGTTTTCCCCATTCAAATGCATTGGCAACCTATGTTGACCTTGCCGTAAAATAGGTCAAGGTCACCACAGGGTCATGATGTAGCGTTTTTCTTGCTTACACCACAGTTTATGAATCCGTGTGAAATTTAGACAAGACGAATCAAGCAACACATTTAACTTTTAATGTAATAACCTCAAAATCTAAATCATAGTCTGCCTGGCCTTCGGACCTCGAGCCTTATATACTCTGACAGAAGCTCCGGTGAATCCTGCGAGTCTCCTGTCAGAGTACTCCCAACTCATGGGAGAAGGTGGTAGCTTGCTCCGCTCACTCCTCCCATGCATACTACCGCAGCGGAGCTCCAACACATCGAGCTCCCTCGGAGTATGACGGGAGGAGCAAGGGAATCACTACCTGCAATGTATTTTCGTTACACAGCCCTCCCCCAAGACTGAACCTCCGCCGTTCAGTTTTGAGATTGGGTGGCACAGTCCGAAAGTCAGGCAACAGAAACAAGCAATTATTCAATGCATAAAATCAACATTCATAATCAATGTCAATTCAAAATTCCATGTAAATGTCAATGTATGCACTTAGCACTTTGAAAAAAAAAACATGACAATTAAATGTCTTACCGAAACAAATTAATCCATGAGATACATGTAAATCCATTTGATAACACAAACATAAAGTTAATCCACTTTCTTAGAAATAGCACGTCATTTAATCAATAATACTGAATAACTCATTGTCACAATTAATTCCTGGTACACAGTTTGTTTAAATCACTTCCTATGATAATGTCCGTTCATGTACTCCACGAATTCTCCATGAATGTAATTGAAAAGCGCCTGTGGGTCAATGTCCTTCGGGTCCACAGAGTTAGTATATCCCACAGACGCTACACGCTGTTCCTCGACACGCCCATCCGCAAACGTCGTCGTCGTTTTCACCAGGGAAAGATTTACACCCTGGACAAGTACCGTAGGTGTACTGGTCCCTCCGTCGGTCGTCGCTCCATCGGTCGTCGCTCCATCGGCTGTCGCTCCATCCGTAGTTGCTCCATCGGTCGCCGCTCCGTTGTTCGTTGCTCCGTTGGTACCCGGTTGTGGCTCCCATGACGTGTTTGAAGCCTTCGCCGGACCGCTCCCGTCGTTTGGTGAGAAGCCAGGCTCCGAAGCATTCGGTGCCTGCGATGTACTACAGTTTGACGACTCAGGATCCCGAAATGTAGCATCATAAGCCTCAGACAGTGTATTCAGCATCTCTTCAGCATCCGATTCAGATAAGTAATCAAAGTCCACAGTTGAGATGTCGGAGAAATATGTGGTCTCCTGAGAGTCCTGGATATTCCCACTATGTGGGACATCCTGTTGGCTTAGACTCTCTGTATCTCCAGGATGTAGACTGATAGCGTCGTCAAAATCACATGTCTCCATTGGTGTCCCCTGCCGACTCGACGTCGAAACTGATGGCTCCGAACTTACTGTCGGTACCGTTTTACTTGGTGTGCCTCGGCGTCGATATTCACTGGCATCACAATACAGCTCCGCCGCTCCAGTAGTCTTAGCCTGTACCACTGCTGCTGGAAGACTATGTCTTTTCTTCAGATGGGCACTAAGATAACTACGCCTCAGGAAGGTAGACACACAGCCATCCTCTGGACACTCAAAATATCTGGTCCTACTGGCATGACTCTCTTTAACATGGCGCTTCAAATTCCGGGTGTTGGTGAACCCGGAATTGCAGACATCACACACGAATTTCTTATCTTTTCCCATATCATCCAAAACACGACTGTCCTCTGTAAACTTCAATCCTAAATGGCTGCAACCACGTGTATACACTGGCATGTACTTCCTGTTGAAATCACAAAAATCTCGTGCACAATTTGATTGGCTGTGTGCCAAAGGAGCAAAACGATGTCCAAGTTTCGCCGGATCACACAAATGTTCCGCTGAGATTTGTCCGTGCTTTACTGGACATTGTATGCTTGAATGGTCTTGCTCCGTTGACGAAAGCTCCGGTGACCTTTCATATCCAACATCTGCGAGTTTGAAATTTTCCTGACATAATGTAGGAAATGGGGTTTTCTTTGCAGTGTCGACAAAAGAAAACGTTTCGATCTTCTGTAGTGAATAATTTTCAGCATTGCTGTCTACCACACATGATGTTGGAGAAAGTACAGCACCTTGACTGACTCCTGCAGACGTTGAATTCAAAGTTTGGTTTTTATCATTTCTTTCAGCACAATTTTCCAGATATCTCTGAGAGAATTTTTCCAAACTAGGGAAAGCTACAACTTCGACAGTATGTGCTACTGACGCTTGGAACCAGTCTAACTTTTCTGTACCTTTATAGGGCTTGATGTTGTCTCCGTGCACCACCACAGGAGCTGAGCTCCGGTCACACTGAATCTTGAAGAGGACATCACAAATCTTTTCAGTTATGACCCATGGACCAGTCCAGTGTCGGGAAATCTTACATTTTACACCAGGGGTTGCTTTCTTTTGATTTCTCCATACCAAATCACCTCGATTGTAGCTATATTCTTGAACCCTGCAGTCATATTGCTTCTTTTGCCGTTCTGCTGCTTTCTTTGTGGTTTCGCGCACAAGACGATGTGACTCTCTTAGTTTTGACTGAAGCTGGTTTACATACTCAGAGGCCGTAAGAACTTCCTCATCCGGGCTTGGCTCAGTAATGATGTCAATCGGAATTGTCATTTTCTCCCCATAAACCAGACGATAAGGTGACATGCCGGTACTTTCATGGACTGTGCTGTTATAAGCCATAACAACGAAATCAAGATGCTGGTCCCAATCTCGCTGATTTTCTGATACGTATTTGGACAAGATATTGTAGACAGTCCTGTTAGTCCGTTCTACCATTCCATTGGATCTAGGATGTAATGGACTGGTTCTTGTCTTCCCTATCTGGAGTAAATCACAAACTTCCTTGAATAGGGCACTCTCGAACTGCCGACCTTGGTCGGAGTGTATCTCCCTCGGACAACCATAGCGCTTTATCCATCCTCTGAACAGGTAATCTGCCACAGTGCTAGCCTTAATATCTGGTAGAGGGTATAATTCAGTTAGCTTGGTAAAGTAGTCCCCAACAACTAAAATGTAGGAATTCCCATTGCCTGACGTCGGATATGGCCCTGACAAATCTGCAGCTATGCGTTCAAACCTGCCACCCAAGACATAGGATTTCATTGGATGTCGCTTTCGGCACTGTGGCTCATTTCTTTCCCCACATATTCTACATGCTCTGACGTAGTTGGTTGTTGAATCATGCATCTGCTGCCAGTAAAACGGGCATGCTTTTGCATTCTCCCATGTCTTTTTAATCCCTGGATGTCCTGATGTATGTGCATCATGAAGATGCCACAGCACTGAGTTGACTAATGATGCTGGTATGCAAATTCTCCATCTGATATCCGTCTCTGAGAAGTACCATTTTAAACACAATAGATCATTCTTGATTTCTAGCAACTGCCATCTGGCCAACCAGAATTTAGTTTCCGGACTCTTGTCGGAAATTTCATTCCAGCATGGTTTTTCTGAGCCATTTCTTTTCAGATTTATTATGAATGAAATGTTTTCATCTTCATTTTGAGCACTTTTCAATGATTCTGTATCCAACTCCTTTTCTGCCCGTTGTCTTGGGGGAGCCGAAGGAGGCTTATTGGGTCTCCTTCCAGGCTTTCTCCTATGGGGTAGTGGTGCCTGTGACTGTGTAGTCGAACTCCTTTCACTACCATCCGCATTTTCGTCATCACTGTTTCCAAGGCTATCTAAGTGCAATTCGAGCTGCTCCTCTCCGGGGAAAATGGCAGTAAATGGCTCAACTGGTGTTGTCCATGGCATTTCACACTGTCGGCAAATAACCTCGTCTCCTCTTACAAGTCTAGACATTGCATCAGCATTTCCATGTTTCGTGCCTGGTCTGTGGATAATTTCAAAGTCAAATTGGCTCAGTTGCTGTAACCATCTTTGCACTTGGCCTTCTGGTTCCTTGAAACGGTGCAGCCACCGCAAGGATCCATGATCTGTGCGCAAAATAAAATGCCTTCCCAGTAAGTAGTGCTTGAAGTATTTGGTGAAAAATACCGTAGCTAACATCTCTTTTCTGGTGACACAGTAATTTTGCTCTGCTTTTTCCAGTGTCCTGCTTGCGTATGCTATAACACGCTCATATCCTCCTTGAATCTGGGATAAAACACCTCCTATGGCATAGGAACTTGCGTCAGTGTCCAAAATGAATTCAGATCCATTGACATCAGGGTATGCAAGTATAGGCGTATGGATGAGGTTTTCTTTAAGGCTAAGAAAAGCTTTCTCACACGACTCCGTCCAGTCCCATGTTACCTTGGGTCTTGTCAAATCATATAGCGGTTTTGCTACTTTTGCATAATCTTTCACGAACTTTCTGCAGTAAGAGGTTAGGCCTAAGAAACTTCTCAGTTCAGTCACTGTCTTTGGCATTTGTATGTCCATCACAGCTGTAATTTTGGCCGGATCCGGTTTGACACCCTCCTTTGACACAATATGACCCAGGAAGGAGGTTTCATGTCGAAAGAAAACACACTTTTTAGCTTTCAATAATAATCCAGCCTCAGTCAGTCTTTCGAAAACTCTTCTTAGATTATCAAGTTGACCATCAAAAGTCTTGCTGAAAACGATTATGTCGTCCAAGTAAAGCACAGCTATGTACCACTGTAGGCCTGCAAGCGTCCGTTCGATCAGACGTTGGAACGTCACCGGAGCATTGCAAAGACCGAACGGCATGGTAACATACTGATACAATCCTCCTCTGGGCGTAGCAAATGCCGTCTTTTCCTTGTCTTCTTCTGCTAAAGGTACCTGGTGATAAGCCATATCGCAATCAAGACTGGTAAACCAATGCGAACCAGAGAGGGCATCAAGGTTATCATTGATCCTTGGAATAGAGTAAGCGTCTTTGATTGTTTTCTCATTCAACTTCCGGTAGTCGTCGCACAATCTCCAACTTCCGTCCTTTTTCCTTACCAGTACAGTTTGAGCAGACCATGGACTATTAGACTTCTCAATCAAACCCTTTTCTTCCAATCTTTTGACCTCTTCATCCAATATGTCACGCTTAAAAATTGGAATTCGTCTTGGGGCATCTTTGATTGGTGTTTCGTCTTTCAATTTTATTTTGTGGCTGCCGAAATTTGTGCGACCTACTTCACCTGGCTTGGCGAAATTCCCTTGATGGTGTAACACAAAGTCCTTAAACTTGGCTGTTTGCTCCTGTGACAAATTCTGACATCCTTGTTCAAACATTTGCTTTAAATGATCTGGGATTTCCGTACTGACATCATCAGAAGTTTTCTGCTCCATTAACCCTTCTTGCTGTTTTGGCTCCTTTAGCTCCTTTGACATTTCTTCTTGTTCAAAACTGAATGACTGTCCAACCTCTTCTACCTTTGAAAATAGTGCCACGGGAGTCCCTTTGTTAATCTTGACCGTGGTATCACCTGGATTTAATATCCGAGCACAGACTGCCGAACCGGAAGTATCAACAAGAGTCCTAGCAACAGCAAGACCATGAGATTGAACAAACTTCCGATCTGGAATCAAAATGCCCTGTTCATCGTGATGTCCGTCTGGAAACTGCTCTTTATTTTTCGTTTTTACAGGACAAATGATTTCATGTCTAGCTGGTATATAGCATGTCACAGCTGCAACAAACTTCTGCAACTTATGACCTTTTTGCTGGTCAGGCTCTACCTTACCACCCAACTGAATGACAAATTCATGAGAGCTGAAGTCGAAATTACACTTAAAGTGTCTGATGAAGTCCTCACCCAGTAAATTACTGGTGACATCTCCGACCAAAACAACGAAGAACAGCTCCTTTCCTTCAAGTTCTAATGCCATCAGTCCTTCACCTTTGCATTTGATCTCCTGACCATTTGCTGTGCTAAATTTGTGCTTTGTAGGTTTAAGCTCCGGTCTGTGCTTCTTGGGTATCTTGTTATAAGAGTCCAGTGTGATAAATGTGTTCCGGGCACCACTGTCAACTTTCCAGTTTATGTGATTACCATACAAGGATCCTGATATCATCATACCTTCATTGAAAGGTGTTCTGAGACACTGATTCTGTCTGTTTTGTATAGGCCTCTGCTTATCAACGACCTTCTCGCGGCCCTCCGAGTTGGTCGTTTCTAGTTTAAATGGTCATCACTTAAATCCTTGCTGTCTTTGGTTTCATGCATATTGCTTGAATTCCCATCATTCGGCTTCTTACTAAATCTACCATCGTCATTGTGAAAGGATTTGTTCCATCTTGTATTGCTCCGACCACCACTTTGCTCCCTTCGTTGCCATGGTTTCCTGTTCCGCTGATATGTGTCTCTCCCATAAGCAGCATTTGCATCTCCGCCCAGGTCGAATACAGGTTTTGCTGGTTTGTTCTTCTTGTCGCTTTCGCCTAACCGAATACATTCTTCCTGGATTGCATTTTTGACAGCTTCCTGCAAAGTCTGGGGCTTTGTGCGTTTTACTGCCATTCTAAAGTCCGCAGAATCGCTACAATTTTCAAGGAATGTCGTCAGGGCGTTCTCTCTGATGACATCCAGGCTCTCAGGGTACGCTCTCCTGAAAAGACTTTCAACAGCTTGGCCAAAATCTCTGAAATTTTCATCAGCTTTCTTTCTTCTCAACTTCGCTTCGGCGATGTAACTATCTCTCATGGCAAGAAGTCCAAACCTCTCTTCCATATGTCCTTTAAGTGATTTCCAGTTACTTTGCACTTCATACGGTAGTCCATATGCAAATGATTCTGCTTGTCCTCTCAACAAACACAAAAAGATACGTCTCGCTTTCTCCTGGGACCAGTTATTTAATGCCATCAAATTTTCAAAGTATCTGATGAATTCGAGCCAAACATCAGATCCACTGCCACTGAAGGTCCGTCGGGCAGCAAATCCCCCAGTTTCGGTGCTGGTAATTTCAGTTCCCCTTGTGAAAGTTATTCCCTCATTGTCATTCTGAGAAGTCATTGTTTTACATGAAGAAGTGCAATCATTTATCCCTGTGTAAGCTCCTATTTAGTTGTTGTTTACATCTTGTAACTTAACATTATGCGGAGCTACTGTATCACTCCGAACTACGGTAGGAGTTTGTATACCACTCCGTTCAATTGTCGTTTCACTTACATGTGACCTACTTTCAGTACACTCAGGTGTCATAGGACTACCTACACTGCTCCGTGCAATAGCCGGAGACGCTGTAGCCGTCCAATCAGTCTCTCCTGTCGAGGGCTTCCTATCGTCCTTCAAAATTCCAGACGGACTGACGTCGCTACTCCGCATAGGTGCCGGTGTAGCCTGCCAATTCCGATCAAGAGGAGTGTCGGGGACAATTGGAGAATATGAATACTGCTGCTCCTGTCGATATTTCCTTGCAGTACAATCAGCTGTCACATGATCCACTAGACCACTCCGAACAGCAACCGGAGTAGCTAAAGTGGTCCGACCAACAGATTCTCCTATCGATGGTTTCCTTTCATTATTCAAACCTCCAGACGGACGGGCCTAGCTACTCCGCACTATCGCCGGATTAGCTTGCAAATTCCGATCAGTTGGAGTATCAGGAGTAAAGTACGTCATGGGTGAAGATAAAACTTGTTGCTCTTGATGCTGGTTTGGGTACTGATTATAGATTTTACATGGCGATTGTTGGGTCTGTGCCCTTCGTTGGTAAATGTTCGAATTGTTTATGTCCCATTTACTCGCATTTGATGATGTTTCAGATACTGTTTTCGTCAATAATGCAGTGACTAGAACTGCAATGACTGCTGTTGTCGCTACAACAATATACAACATGCAATCCTCTGTCATAATGAGAGTGTTGAACGCTGAACTTTTCCGTGCGCACCAAAAGCATAAAACAGCCAGCACTGCTAACGTGACTCCATAAAGAAGTGTTTTCAAAACAGTCAACATTCTTTTTACACAAGTCGAGGGAGCACAGCTGAGTTCACTGCCATCTGCCGTCACAAATTCGGAGCGTTCTGTACCTGTTTCTCCATGTTGTACTGGAGATTTGTACAGTACTGGGCTACCGACATTCGAAGGAGAAGGCATGTAGCTACCAAAACCACTATCAGGCAGTGTAGCAGAATGGTTGTCATAAATTGGAGAGAATGAAAATGCTTGACTTACAGTTTCTGTGCCTTCTCTTGCTTCATTCATCGGAGTGCTCCTTCGGAATCGTGGCTGCTGCTCTGGATACGGTGTTCCATAGGGCGTACCATTCACATCACGTCCATCGTTGCCGTTTGATAAGTCCATTTTGCCTCAACTTATTTCACTTATCCCACCGCTGCCACCAATGTAGCGTTTTTCTTGCTAACACCACAGTTTATGAATCCCTGTGAAATTTAGACAAGACGAATCAAGCAACACATTTAACTTTTAATGTAATAACCTCAAAATCTAAATCATAGTCTGCCTGGCCTTCGGACCTCGAGCCTTATATACTCTGACAGAAGCTCCGGTGAATCCTGCGAGTCTCCTGTCAGAGTACTCCCAACTCATGGGAGAAGGTGGTAGCTTGCTCCGCTCACTCCTCCCATGCATACTACCGCAGCGGAGCTCCAACACATCGAGCTCCCTCAGAGTATGATGGGAGGAGCAAGGGAATCACTACCTGCAACGTATTTTCGTTACATATACATTGTAGTGCTTTAGCCATCGATGCTTCATGCCAAGTTTCATTGAAATTGGTCCACGGTTTCCGGAGAAGAAGATTTTTGAAGGGTTTTTACCATATATGGGCATGGCGGCCATCTTGGTCATGTGACCTGGATTATTTATATATACATTGGTTATCCCATCCTATAGACGCTTCACATAAAATTTGGCTTTGATTGGCCAAGTGGTTTCTGAGGAGAAGATGTTTGAATTTTATGAAGATGCCCTGGGGTGGGGGCACATGAGCCCCTGGGGTCCAATTTTTTTCAGAATCATTAATATTCAGTCCTACTGCCCATTTCATGCAAGACTTTCACTTTAAATGACATTTTAAAAGTTTTCCCCATTCAAATGCATTGGTGACCTATGTTGACCTTGCTGTAAAATAGGTCAAGGTCATCACAGGGTCATAATTTATATACACATTGTAGTGCTTGAGCCATTGATGCTTCGTGCCAAGTTTCCTTGAAATCAGTTCACCGGTTCTGGAGAAGAAGATTTCTTATATACACATTGGTTCCCCCTTCCTATAGATGCTTCATATAAAATTTGGCTTTGATTGGCCAAGCGGTTTCAGAGGAGAAGATCTTTGAAATTGTGGACGGACGGACGGACGGACGACAGACGACGGACGGACGGACGCCGGATCATGGCCATCCTATAAGCTCACCTTGTGAGCCTAACGGCTCAGGTAAGCTAAAAACGCAGACCAGATGCTGCACATAACCTGTGTTGCAGATATATACTTTGGTTTTCAAAATCTTTATTCTTTCTTATTTCAAGCCAGCCATTGTCTACGGCTTAGTGCAATCAAGTTTGTGTCGCTTTTTTTTTTTATTTTTTTATTTTTTTTTTTTTTATTCATTTTACGTCCCTTTCAAGATTATTTCAGCTCATATGAGACGTGCCAATCAGTAGGAGGGTGAAAACTGAAGAACCCCCAAGAAAAACCACCTTGCACACCCGCAAGCAGAACTTGGCTTGTCTCACATGTGGCCAGTGCGGGGCTCGAACCTACACCAGACACAGCGGTGAGATGATCGAGTGATTAAGACGCAGGGCTCTTAACCGCTCCGCCACGGGGGCCGCTAAGTTTGTGTCGCAGTCAGAAACCCCAGCAAAAGGTTTTCTCATGCAAGTTATATTAACTCATATAAGCCTGGCGTCCTTTTTATGGGACATGGGCAAACAGCATAGCCCCAGATGTGATGCCGCATGGCGTCCCATCTGGGGCTATTCTGTTTGCTTAGAGAAAATTCATCAAAAAGTGGGAAAAAAATCAAAATCACTCCTAACCTCCCTAAAAATGAAAGTGGACTCGCCCAAGTGATAACAATGGGTAAGTCCATTCGTCATATATGGGTTAAATGATTAACATCAGGAAAACATGTCCGTGTAATGTTTACCCCCCCTGAACCCCACTTTTATATAGCAAAACTGGGGTATGCAGGGTATACCTATTTTTCTTATTTTTGCTCCAAAACATAGATTGTGGGTACTCATTAGAACCGCCTCGCCGAGGCAGTTCTAACGTACCCACAATCTAAGTTTTGAGTAAAAATAAGAAAAATATCAATTTTTTTCTTCTGAAAATTTTCATTTTTTACAACTTTAAGAATCTCTGTATATTGCATGGGCATGTTTTCGTAATGGAAGAAGAAAAGTCAGAAGACCCAAAGCCAAAGCAGGCAGGACCAAACCTGTAGGGGATAAGGGGAGATAGAGAGAAATAGAAGGATTTCCATTAACATAGGCCTTTTATTAAAGCTAAAAGAGAATGATTAAGCAGAAGCAAGATGAATTGAATCAATCATGCCTAGTGTCCAATAGACTGATGAAAACTTTGAAAAGAAAGATATTACAATAAAGAACTTGAATAGAAATTTTCTCCCCTTGTGCATTTAATCTTTTGAATTCACAAAAGTCATGTTTTCATGTGTCCACTAGGCACAATTGAAATATTAAAGCTGTACTACTCTATATCCCTAGAAGCCAAAAATAGAACTCACGTGACTGACACACTGTCATGCCACTTCACCAATGATATTCTGTAATAAGCAGTAGCTTCAATTAAAGTGTTTTTAAGGGAAAATTTGGTATGGTGGATTCCCCGAAACCTTAAAAAATCAGAGCAACCAAATTCCAAATTTGGGTTGATTTTTGTTTGTTTTTTTTTTTTTTTTTTTTTTTTTTTTTTTTCATAATTTCTAACTCTAAGGGAAGTGTTTGAAGGATGGCAGTGAATTTCTAACCCCAAACTCAAGAATTATATCTGTTCTACCACTCTGGCTCTGCCATTACACTCCCCTAGATTTTATGGAGAATTGAACTCAATATAGAAGAAATGTTCTACTAACTATACACCCCGACAAAAGTTTAGCATATTCTAGTTTTAAAGTGCAAAAGTTAAAGGCCCGCAAAATATTTCAATAACATAAAACAGATTCGCAATTCACGGATTAAGAAAGGAAGCATGTCGTAGCAAAGAACAAATGAAAAATTTGTCTCAGATTTTTAAAATTAATGTGCTACAATATGCAATATTTTGATAATAAGCCGTATTTCTAAAATCTGAATTCTGCACCGCATATGACACGTCTGTACAAAATTCACACCCAGATCAAGGAAGCGTATGTTGGATCAACCTGTTACATACAAAAATAAAAGCGCTGCAGGCATGCATGATACCCCGCCACACAAATTTAATTTAGCAAAAATGTTTCTAAATAAATTCTCAAGATAAAGAGCAGAACAAAATTTTGTCATAAATGAAGGACAATAACTCTGTATACATTGATAAGATTTACCCATCTTCAATCCCAAACCACTACTTCCTGATTTGAACTTTTATACAAAGTTTGAATAAAATTGGTTGATAAATGCACAAAATAGAGGCACGAAATGAAATTTTAATGTAAATCATGGGCCATAACTCTGTACTTATTTAACTAAATTTATTCATTTTCAATCCCAAACCACTCCTTCCTGATATGAACTCCTATACAAAGTTTGAAGAAAATCGGTCACTAAATGCTCAAGATAGAGTTCGGAAACAAAATTTTAATGTAAATCAAGGGCCATAACTCTGTACTTATTTGACATAATTTACCCATCTTAAATCCCAAACCACTCCTTCCTGATATGAACTCCTATACAAAGTTTGAAGAAAATCGGTCAATAAATGCTCAAGATAGAGTTCGGAAACAAAATTTTAATGTAAATCAAGGGCCATAACTCTGTACTTATTTGACAAAATTTACCCATCTGCAATCCCAGACCACTCCTTCTTGGTATGAGCTCCTATACAAAGTTTGAAGAAAATCGGTCAATAAATGCTCAAGATAGAGTTCGGAAACAAAATTTTAATGTAAATCAAGGGCCATAACTCTGTACTTATTTGACAAAATTTACCCATCTTCTATCCCAAATCACTCATTCCTGGTATGAACTCCTATACAAAGTTTGAAGAAAATCGGTCAATAAATGCTCAAGATAGAGCCTGGAAACAAAATTTTAACATAAATCAAGGGCCATAACTCTGTACTTATTTGACGAAATTTACCCATCTGCAATCCCAGACCACTCCTTCTTGGTATGAACTCCTATACAAAGTTTGAAGAAAATCGGTCAATAAATGCTCAAGATAGAGCCTGGAAACAAAATTTTAACGTAAATCAAGGGCCATAACTCTGTACATATTTGACAAAATTTACCCATCTTCAATCCCAGACCACTCCTTCTTGATATGAACTCCTATACAAAGTTTGAAGAAAATCGGTCAATAAAAGCTCAAGATAGAGCCCGGAAACAAAATTTTAACGTAAATCAAGGGCCATAACTCTGTACTTATTTGACGAAATTTACCCATCTTCAATCCCAGACCACTGCTTCATGGTATAAACTCCTATACAAAGTTTGAAGAAAATCGGTCAATAAATACTCAAGATAGAGCCCGGAAACGAAATTTTAACGTAAATCAAGGGCCATAACTCTGTACTTATTTGACGAAATTTACCCATCTTCAATCCCAAACCACTCCTTCCTGATATAAACTTTTATACAAAGTTTGAAGAAAATCGGTCAATAAATGCTCAAGATAGAGCCCGGAAACGAAACGCTGACGGACGGACAGACGGACAGACGGACGGACGGACACTCGAACGCAAATTTTTTTGGAGGGTATAACATAATACACCGCACTTTTTTAAGTGGCGGGGTATAAAAATGAGAGCTGAAAGTCAAACTCTGGCATTTCTGGAAAGAACAAAAATGTATAGAATGTATAGCAAAATTGCACTGTTAAACATTTTGAAAATAAGTTTGTCACTAAAGATGTGTAATGTCTACATTTCAAATGACAGGATAATGGTGTCTATACCACATTATTATTCTGTCCGTGGACTAAAGATTTTACTAAGTTTCGTTTTATAAGGTTGAATTTGAGTGCTTTTTAAGAAGGTCTTAAAAATTTGTCGAAAATCGCACTTTCAAAACAGTAGCCTTTTCTTTTGTCATTCAGTATCTAAATAACTGCCGATTTTGAATCCGAAAAAGCACTAGTTGTTTCCGCTGTAACAATGGAATCGAATAGAGGCCATTGCGTCAACATATTTATTCACTGAGGTAAGTTTTTACCAGACGTGTTTCCTTCATTTTAGACATATAATTATGCTAAACTTTTGACGAAGAGAATATATTGGGAAAAATTAGTATCATGATGAGCACTGTCAGGAAACAAACTTCATGTAAGCTATATTTGTGTTTATTTTATACTTAGCAGTGAAATTAATGTATATCAAAAATGGATAAAAGTGATATTTTCACTGCAGAATGATATTGATATTTTCACCAGTGATTGAAATCAGCCAATATTTTCACTGTAGAGTTTGGATTACTTCTGACGTTTCCATTCACTTGACGTCAATAAATGTGCCTCACTTCAGAAATTCAAATGCCTATAACTCCGTTATTTACAAACAAAAACATAAAGTGTGGGTATTCTTTTCCTTAGTTAGAACGTTAGGAACAATGTGGTACCAAAATTATTTGTGTTTTCATTTTTTTTTGGTAGTTTGCATTTTCACCGCCGGCTTTGTGAATAGGAAAATGCCCGTGCATTGTATAAAATAAAAAGAAAATTTACTTTTTATCAGTAAATACCCAATATATTTTATCTCGTGACTTGAAAACATCTAAATTTTCACTCGTGCTACGCACTCGTGAAAATTTGATGTTTTCAACTCACTCGATGAAATATATTTGGTATTCACCTCAAAAAAGTAAATATCCTCTATATACCTCATAGGTAAATCTAAAAATTCTGACTATACCTAAGTTTGAAAAAAATATGGTGTCATTTACGTTATTTCGAATAATTATGCCAATCCTATCATATGCAACATACAGTATCATATGCAACATACAGTCTCACTTTTACAACTATAACAACTGTCAACTGTCAACTTGTATGATATGAAAATAGAGATACATGTTGTTTTTTTTTTTAACTTGATGGGTTTGAACACACTACGAGGATGGGTAAGAAAGTTCTTGTCATAGGTGTTATAACTTTGTTAATAGACATAATAGGTTGCTGTATTATACCTTGTTTAAAAGGGCTACATTTCTCCTTTATAATGATGCAAAAATTATGCACGTAAGAAATAAATACTTCGAAATAGACACCTTGAAAGACACCTGGGAGTAAAACCTCTGGCACATTGTCTTGAATTTGTGAATATTATTTAAAGAAAAACGATTTCGAAAAAATATATAATCCATGCAATATATTTTTCAAACATAGATGAATATATCCTGCAAAAATCAAAATCATTCAATTGAATTTAATTGAGATATTGCAAAATAAAATATTGTAATTTGCTTGTTGTACATACATTAAATTACAGTTTAACTTTAAAGGGCATTTATTGACATCTACACCTAGACCAGGGAGCTTAAAATGCATTTAACCATTTTATTGTTTCCTCCTAGTGTGCTCTATAGTAAACTTATAAAAAAGCAAGCAAAAATAATGATTCAGCGGTGCCAGAAATTCTATAAGGTTATGTATTTTAATGACGTCATATATATCGCTTTATTATAAAGTCAGCATAGCATCGATAACGGTAATTTTTGTTGCATTGCCTTTCTAAATATACTATTATTTATAATTGTAAAGTTGGGGAAAATTTGATCGGTAGTTACAAAGATATAATGCATGAAACGCATACAAAAATATTCATAAATTCAAGAAAACGTGCCAGTGGTTTTACCCCAGGTGTATTTCAAAGCGTCTATTCCGAAGTATTTATTTCTGTCGTTCATTATTTTGGCATCATTATAAAGGAGAAATGAGCCCTTTCAATCAAGGTATAATACAGCAACTTATCATGTCTATTAACAAAGTTATTACACCTATGACAGAACTTTCTGACCCACCCTCGTATTGCACAAAAGCACATGCACAAATGATAGCAACTTTGTTTCCCATACATTGATAAGGCAAATGAAAACAAAAATGTTGTGGAGAAAGGAGGAAAGGAAACTACAAGCACAATGCACTAGTCATTTGAAACCATGCCCAACCCCCAGCCCCGGGGAATAGCAGGGACTTTGACTTTTGGTCCAGCAAATCCCTGCTAAAAGCCCCATCCTGTGGGGACTACTCGGTAAAACCACTGCTGTTTTCCCCCACAGCCTGCTATCTTTTCATTTCCCCCCGTAAATGCAAACCCTGCATATTTCCCCCCGCACTGCCATGGCAAAACTTTAGTCAAAGCCTCACTTCCACTGCTATCACCCGCCCTCCCACAGGGGTGGGGTGAGGTAGGGGCAGGGGCGTGGTTACAAATGACTAGTGCACAACATAAACAAACAAACCAAATCAACTCCTATCTAAGATTTCCAGCTACAAAAACAACCATGCTCTGAGGTGTTAAAATTTTTCCCCCATGCTCTGAGGTGTTAAATATTTTTCAGAGACTGGTTAATTTGAGCCGTGACGCGAGAAAACCGGTCTTAGGGGATTTCCAACCAAAGCGACACAAATCCGCTTGTACATTCACAGAAGCAGGCTAGAGGCTTGAAATATTGGCTAAAAAAGTAGAAGAGGAATTCTAATATCTGAGTAGCAAAAACAAAGGCGCTGATCAGCTGTGCATTAACTGCACAGCTGATCTGCGCCTTTGTTTTCGCATATGCAAAAATCCGGTTTTCTCATGATGCGGCTCATTTTTTTGTATTTAGGTAGTGAACAGCAAACTTGCTAATCAGTCTATACACATAAATGTATACTGGTGACAAATTCAATAATTTTTCATGCTCATTTCAGCTGAGTAGAACATTATATTCACTCATAAATATCAAAGCAAGCAAAAAGTTTGGATTTTCATGTAAAACAAATGGGGTTTTTTTTGTTTTGTTTTGTTTTTTCATTTCTGATAAGTAATGGCTTTACGCCCAGTCAACAATATTAGTCATGTCAGAACAAAGCCAATATAATTTTCAGCCTCAGCTAAGTTGAGCATGAAAATACATCAAAAATTATAATCTAAGAACCAACTCTTGTAATGTTTGCACATTACCTTTTCGCTAGGCGTTATCCTGGATTCAAAATCTTTGGTAAGAGGCATGTGTAGTGTACAATATGGCTGGTCTTGGAATGTGGACACAGGAGTGTGGCAGATACCATCTCCAAAATGACACTGCTCAAAAAGCACCTGGTGGGCATCAGACAGTATATCTGGACATGGTTAAGGAATTGTTTGGTTCTATTTTACTGCTATGATAGGTATGTTCAATACACTTCATCTTCATCCATCTTTGAAATTCTTCTATAGCACAACTATGCCCTGTTCATTCTTATATGAAATGAATGAAGGTTCAAGTCGGTTTAGCATGTGCCAATCTAACATATGGTCCTCAGTTTACAAAGATTGGCATGAAATTGCAATCTTATTATAATTTGAGCCGCATCATGAGAAACCTGTTTTTAGCCTATGCCATCAAAGGTGAAGATCAGCGCCGCTGTTTTTGCTTCTTGGATAGCATAATTTCTCTTCTTTAATCCCAAATTTCAAGCTTCTAGCCTTCTTCTGAGACTGTACAGGCAGGTTTATGTTGGACCTGGTCAGAAACCCCAATGACTGGTTTCCTTGCATCACAGCTCATTTATATTAGGAAATATTTATTAGCAAATATATGAGCGGTGTGAGAAAACCCGTCTTTGAGGTTTCTGACCATGTACGACACAGACAGACAAGTACAGTCTCAGAAGGTGGATAGAAGATTTTTCTGGATTTAAGAAGAAGAGGAATTGTACAATCCCTGTAGTGAAAACAAAGGCGCTGATCAACTTCGTTTACTGCGAAGCTGATCTGCGTCTTTGTTTTCGCATAGGCGATAATCCGGTTTTCTCACAACAAGGCTCATATTTATTAGCAAATCATACACCTGGACCTCGATAAAACACGCTTCGTTATAGCGCGAATTCGCTTATAGCACGGATTTGCCTTGGATCCCAAATTTTCCCTTACCTTCCATTTTCATTTTCGCGATCATAAAAAAGAGTATCAAAAAATTACCAATGTGAGAAAAAAATGTTAACACGGTAGTTTTCATTACAAGACTCGATACCTGTGGAAATTAGCAGCAATCAAAACATGTTCACACTTTCAAAGTCAATAATAAAATAATTAGGCGTAAACAAACAAAGACCGATTGACACTTCTTAATCCCAAAACACGTGTGAAATACACACTGTCCTAGTTAAAGTTCAAACATCAATTACGTCCCTGACACTTTACTGAGCTGTGTCACAAAAAAGTTGAAGCATTCAAAGGCAAACATAGTGTAAGGCTACTGTGCAGCTATGCATCTCTTGTGCAGCTGAGCGTCTATTTTATTTGGTAAAATCTCCTATTTTCATTGTGATTGAAATACTAAGACTGCACAGCCTGATCTGTGATTGCCATTTTCGGAAAGCTCAACAGACGTTTTTTCGTGACATTGCTCATCTGTCTAGTCGGCCCAATTTTCGGAGAATGAAATCAGCGGCCTAGATAAGTCAATGTATTCATACTTGGACATAACTGTCCAAAAATTGTATTTCTGTTTAAAGTTTCTGAATAAAGAACTTTCTCCATCTCATTATAATAAATCAACAATGGAAATGATCACTTGCTATTGAGTAAAAAATTTTACTGTAAACAGACAAATTAAAGATGATTAGCATTATGACTTTCTCTTGAAAAGTTGTTCAATAAAAACTGCAAACCGAAGGTTGCACATCAGTAATTATTTGAGTGGTTATATCGGCTAATTTACAGGTAAAGTGAAAGTAAGATGTTGTCTATGCGCAGATTATTAGTGTGGATGATATGAGAAATTCTGTGTCACTTTGTGTATCGGAGAAAATGTGTCTATTTACAAATTAAAAAATGGAACTTTATAACAGTGCAAGGTATGCACTTTACCTTTCAGCGTGTATATTTAATTTTCAGTTAAAGGACACAATCATAAAATGAAGGAAATAGAAAGTAAAATTGACAAAAGGCTTGCCAAAAATACTTGAAAACAGCAGCACCTAACTTTCATTTAGGGTTTTCTGAGCTCCCATTATAACACGGTTCGTTTAGCTAACACGATGAACCGTATGGATCCGGTCTTCCGTGTTATAAAGAAGTCCAGGTGTACATGTATTATGCTCAGCCTATAAAAGGATACGCTCCCTGCAATACTTTGACAGTGGTAATGTTCTGCTCTGACAACGCCCTGCTGTGTCTGTGAACACACAAACTGGATATGGCGGGGCCTTGTAGCTGACACCTTCGGAGGATTCTATCCGACGCTGCTTGGATTGTCTGTGGTGTAGGGCCTCCTGGAAGTAAGAAATCACCAATAAATTAGCTGTAATGCATGAAAATCGGTCTTTCTGTGTTTCAGACAAGGTCCGACACAAACCGGCCTGTGCCGTCACAGAAAATAAGGCAAGAAAGTTGAAATACAGTTTTTATGCTATACACTACACAAAGCAGTGCTGGTTGAATGCAGGTTTTACTCTAAGGTCTCTTGAAATTTTCCAATAAACATTTTTTTTTTGTTGTTGTTGTTTTTCTCCAAGTATCCCTTTTATCCCAGTTCCAATTTCATTCCAAATGCTGTACAAAAGCAGATAAAAGACACTTCTCTGAGTATAAACTATACCAAATGTACAGCAACATCTTTTGTTGTTCTCGAGTCGGAGTTAAGTATACTAAAAACAGCTATGGTCAAACAGGGATGGGAAATATTCAATTTGACTGGGCAGTTTAGGATGAACCCATGCCCTCTCACCCTGGTTTTACAAGGACTGGGAAGACTGACCAATGGCTTAGCCACTAAGCTATGGTGGCTTATGTTAACAAATTATATTGACAGCTGCTAATGTAATTGACCTCAATTCTAATCATAGTCCAATCCAATAGTTTTACAGCAAACTTACAGTCCCAAATCTCTTATGGTATCTCTCCATAGCTGTTAATCTGTTCACATTATCTTGCTGTTCTGGGTCTTTGTTGTACTGGCTCAAACCCCCTGAGAAAATAAGGAAATATTTTTTTTTTTTTTGTCAATTCAGTTTTACGCCCCTTTCAAGATTATTTCAGCTCATATGAGACGGGCCAATCAGAAGTTGGGCGAAAATGATAAGGAAATATGTCTGTGTAATGTATACCCCCTTACACCCCACTTTTATATAGTAAAACTGGGTTTTACAGGGGTATACATATTTTTCTTACTTTTGATCCAAACCACAGATTGTGTATCCACAATCTATGTTTTGAGCAAATATGTTTTTCAACTGAAAATTTTCCATTTTTTCAGCTTGGGAAAAATCTGTACATTACATAGGCGTGATTTCATAATGGACATAGCCTTATCAGCATCTCTTCAGCAAGACATTCAAAATTGCTCAGGTTTTTTAAGGGGCGTAGATTACAATATTGTAAACCAATTTTTTCACAACATTTTATTTCTATATTTATATATCCTCATTGTCATTTTTCTGCAAATACATGTACCGTATTCGTTCTAATAAGTGCACATGCTCTAATAAGTGCACACCTAGGCTGTTTCTGAAAAACATGTGCACAAGTGCACACTGTCCGACTAGCATATTGGTATTTTATACCAATTTCATACATTAAGTCTGCATTAGCCGGATCAAAACTTATCATGCTTATCCTTAAATCATTTTGCGACAATTTGAACACTTAAATAACATCTTCAGAGATGTTTCCCGCATGGGGTTTTCAGCATGATATATGTTGTTTTCATTCGCGCTTATTTAATATTAGAACGATACTTTGTTACCTTAACTTTAATTATTTTGAAAAGTTAAGCACACTGTGTGCTAATTAGAACGAATACGGTATTTACATTCCCAGTAAACAGCTAAGATCACTGTTATGTTCATTGCATCTTCATTCATTCAAGATTATCTGAAGTGGTTGGAAGGTCGGGTTGGCAGATCACATGATCCATAGCTTCTCTAAATAGCACAGCTATTCAATCAACATTCTGTGTCAGGGAGTCGACTCTTTGGCTAAGTGGCTAGAGCATTGGATTTCTGTCCAGGAGGTCCTGGGTTTGAATCCCGTCAGGGATGCAGGATTTTTCAAACTATGCATCATCTCTTATTTACAAGCTTTCATATACGTAAGATCATGTTGATTTTGTGTCCATTTCATGGGACTTCTACCCTACAGTAACATAGGGATGTCATGACACCCAAAATGTGCTATTACTAGGGATGTCAACGAATATTCGAATGTTCGAATATTCACATTTCATACGAATATTTGAATGCGATTTCTGGATTCAAATATTCGCATAATTTTCTAACCTGCAATATTATACATGTAATGTTATTAATCAAGTTATTTTGTATTGGACCAGTTACAGGTCCGAGGTTAGCTGTATTGGACCGAGGCCGAAGGCCGAGGTCCAATACAGCTGACCGAGGACCTGTAACTGGTCCAATACGAAATAACTTGATTAATGAGATTTTTACTAATTAACTGTCAAAAGTCCATGTCGACCCATATCATCCGCTAGCACCTCAAGCATACGTTCGCCATTCTTAGCGCCCATGTCTGACATTCTTTTCAAAGATGCTGACATGATTTTTGCTTGTTTGTTCACTATTTCACTCGATCGGCGGAATCGCCACCATTGTTTTTGTTTCAACATATTCAACGCGGCGCGTGACCTTGCACGTGAATTTTGACCAATCACGTGTAGGGATTTCCATATAGATAGCAGGTCAATCCATATAGATACGAGGTCAACCGTATTAGTGCGAGGTCAGCTGTATTAGGTCGAGGTGAAATCCAGTATAGACTATATGAAAAAAGAAACATCACCAGTATGACACAGACCAAAGTCTCTGTATAAGTACTATATACTAATAAGTTAATTAATAATGTCATGTATCAGTTTAAAGGAGGACTCAAGGTCGAAAAATAATATGACCAGTAATCCTGCTTGTCTGTTGAGTAATTCAAGATGGTCAACATTTTGACACACTTGCAAATTGAGATTGCTCAATTAACAGTTTGACACTTTGTTGATTCAAGTGACACTTATTAGATTCAAGTGACACTTTGTTGATTCAAGCTGAGAAGAAAGCATTGCTTGCTTTCAATAAATGTGAAACAATTTGAGCTGTATCATGTGAAACGTAAGATGGCTGGGTAGATTGACAACTCAATCCTTTAGGAACAACACAGTCACAATAGACCTTTCACAAAGTACATGTAAGCCACACTATTACAATAGACCCTAAGCATTCTTGGTGGCGGATATCAACGACATGCATGCAGAACTTAATCTTGGCTTGACATAATGGTGTGCCTTTGCTTTCTCAGATGAACCCCAGAGATTTGTCATTATTAAACACCTCCAGATTGTCTAGTTTCTTACATGGCGCCATTGGTATAGCCAAGATACTATACCATGCATATTTACATGTACATGTACCTCATATTTTCAATACATGTACCACCGAGTAAGTCATCGTAATGGGTCTTTTGGCAGGCTTTCTAGTGCCCTTATGCAAAAAAGTAGGGGAAAAGTAGGGGTGCTTTTTGTAAAAAAGTAGTGAAAAAGTAGGGCAAACGGAGAAGAAAAAGTAGGGATAGTAGGGCAAAATTTTAGAAAACTTTGGCCTATCCATCAATGACAATAAAGAATTTACAGTTTTTGTAATACATCAGTTACCACCTTCTTCAGTTATCAAATAAGAACAATTAGACATGAAAGAATATATAGCACCATTCACATTAGTCACACCCACTCCCCCACAAGGGTGCCACTGGCCTTTTGACATGGGTTTACTTTTAAGGCTATCAAATGCCAAAGGCATTTCCAAGAAGGCATGAGTGGGGGAGAGCATGAGAATTAATATGTTTCCTCTTGTAAGGGGGGTTCGGGGGCACTCCCCCGAGAAAATTTTGTTATGATGGAGGCCTATAGTAGCAATTTTAATGCACCTTTGAGTTCATTTATGCTCAGGAAACTCTGCCTATTTTATGGGCAATATTTTTATTTCAAACGCTAAAATGCTTTTGTAGCTTGAATGGAAAACTGCCGTCCCTTAGTTAAATTGGGAACATGTTGATTATATCCATGACAGAAGAATAACATGCACCTCTTCTAAAACTTTGAAAACTTTATACATATATGTGAATCCATGGGCAGATTCAGAATTATGAAGAACTATGGTGGGGAGAGGGGGAGGAGGGCATGATATTCAACTTAACCTACTTTTTCTCAAATGGTTCCATGAAAATTATAAAATTTTGCTTCAAATGGGCTTTGTGCGAACCCCCTAAACTCCCACCATATCTGCCACTTGGAACAATTTGTATGATTTCATGCTATGATGTAGTTTTTTAAGCATGTTTACCTGAGGAGTGTATTTTATGAAAGTCTTTAAAAAGTCAAGAAGGGAAAATCATTTTGGTCCAAAAGTATAGTAGGCCAAAACAGGGTTGCCACACTCAAGCCATCACAAAATTCCCTGATGTTTCCCTGACAATTCGTTGACAGAAATTCCAATTCCCCTGACACTTCAAATGTTAGAATATAGGTCTCCTTGTCTGTGAGTCCTGAGAATTTCTGAAAGTCACTCATTATTCCAACAAACCATTTAGAACTTAAATTTCATGAAAATGATTTAAAAGTGAGTTCAGCTGCATAAGAATACACTCTTGTATTCAGTCAGGATTTAAAAAGTTAAAAACCATGTTTATGGATGACCCTGAATCCAGTCAGAGATTTTGCATGTATCTTGTTGTTTTTGTTTTTTTTTTTTCAGAATTTACCAATACTTTCAAATTTCCCTGACATTTTTCAAAATCCCCTGACAATTCCATGAATTTCAAAAAAAAAAAAAAATCCCTGCCTGGGAAACTTGTGGATATATGCCATGACTTTTCCCTGAAACATGGCAACTATCCAATACCATTATCAGCCAAACATAGTGTTGCTGTGGCCATCTCTCTGACAATGGGCTTGACCATAAATTCCACTTGATACCAGGCGTGCTTTCAGTATAGACAAACTGACTGAATAACTTCACACCAATATAAGTAAAGCATTTAATTTTTAACACATTTTTATTCATTTTATTATCATTTTTGATTTTCTAACAAAAAAGTAGGGATAGTAGGGCATTTTCAGATAAGAGCTGTCGCAGGACAGCGTGCTCGACTGCTTCTGACCTTTGTCAAACATAAGGTCAAACCCGACCAGTAACCCAAAGCATTATGCTCATACATCTTTTTGCCTTGATGCAATAAGGCAAAATCACTGAACTATACTGAGCCAAACTTATAACGCAACATCGGTTTATTTTTATTGTTATACACAAGAATAGTATCAAATAAACTTTTCCTCCACTGAATTAGATTGCCGGACGATCGACACATCTCATAAGATCTTGTTTGTAACATTCTGTGTTATGCGTCTCAAGAAATTAAACAGTTTTCAAAGGTAGGGTCTTGGCAAAAAATAAAATGCATTGTGATTTTCCAGAATACGACATGTGACGTGTATTCGTACCCTAGAAATTAGTGTCGGTTTTCAGGGTTACGCTTGTCCCATTTTAGACAATGAATAATTTTACTGACAAACGATCAATTTTGCTCAATTTTAAGCAGAGTTGAAGACTCATTTTTACTCCCAGCCATTCAAGTTTACTCACATTTTAACATTTGTTATAGACGTTCCTGACCCAACAATTGGATGCTATTGTGTTTTCTAACAATGCTAAATGAAGGCATGAACACGTTTTCACAAAGGTTTCGTTAAAAAAATTCGCCGTTAGAATTTTTCACTAATTCCATTTTCTATTGTGTTCAATGGAATGCTCAGTATTAAACGTTCAATTTTCAATGATGTAAACTTTGATTTGAAATTTTGGGTACAAATGGAAGCCAAATTGCAATTACCCCATCGAATCTCATTGGGCGATCCATAAAGAAGCCATTTATGTTTAAATTGACTTCCAGAATCTCTCAGGGGGCGCATGCCACCAAAATAACCGTTTTGACCAATCAAATTCGAGCTCAGTGACCCATGCCTAGAAAGCAAAAACCTTTGTACCCAATTTATTTATTGGCGATTGCTGACCATCATATGTCGGGTAGACCGTCTTACATAACATTAAAATGCGAAAAACATGCCATAACCGTGTTGCGTTATATGTTTGGCTCAGTATATGAAAGTTAACTATAACTACCTAAGACTTAGAGGTCTCACTCATATTGTGAAAGAAGTGTGTTCATATACCAACTGAGTGCCAAGACACAAGGCAAAATCACTGAACCGTGAAATAAGGTCACACT
The DNA here is from genome assembly GCA_964017185.1 of Rugalucina vietnamica. Classification (NCBI taxonomy): domain Eukaryota; kingdom Metazoa; phylum Mollusca; class Bivalvia; order Lucinida; family Lucinidae; genus Rugalucina; species Rugalucina vietnamica. The sequence continues at coordinate 27,753,362 of OZ024880.1, read as the reverse complement.
GACCTATAAGGTCTAGTGATACTTACTCATAATGTGAAAGAAATATGATCATATACCCATTCAGTGTTGAGATATAAAGCAAAATCACTGAACCATGAAATTAGGTCATAGTGACCTATAAGTATGTTTGGGTTCAAGGTCTGGTCATACTCATTCATAATCAGAAAGAAGTATGAAAAAATACCGACTGAGTGTCGAGATATAAGGCAAAATCACTGAACCATGAAATTAGGTCACAGTGACCCAGGAATACTTACGGTCAAAGGTCTTGTCATACTCATAAATATCGTGCAAGAAGTATGTCCATATACCAATTGAGTGCCGAGATATAAAGGAAAATCACTGAACTGTGAAATTAGGTCACAGTGACCTAGGACTACTTTAGGGTCAAAGGTCTTGTCATACGCAAACATAGTGTGAAAGAAGTATGTTCATAAACCACTTGAGTGCTGAGATATAAGGCAAAGTCACTGAACCGTGAAATTAGGTCACAGTGACCTATAAGTATATTGGGGTCAAAGGTCTGGTCATACTTACTCATAATCTGAAAAAAGTATGAAAATATACTAATTGAGTGTCAAGATATAAGGCAAAATCACTGAACCGTGAAATTAGGTCACAGTGACCTAGGACTACTTCAGGGTCAAAGGTCTTGTCATACGCAAACATACTTTGAAAGAAGTTTGTTCATAAACCATTTGAGTACCGAGATATAAGGCAAAATCACTGAACCGTGAAATTAGGTCACAGTGACCTATAAGTATATTGGGGTCAAAGGTCTGGTCATACTCACTCATAATCTGAAAAAAAAATGAAAATATACTAATTGAGTGTCAAGATATAAGGCAAAATCACTGAACCGTGAAATTAGGTCACAGTGACCTATAAGTATATTGGGGTCAAAGGCCTGGTCGTACTCACTCATAATCTGAAAGAAGTAAGACCAGAGGACCAACGGTCCTGTAAACGCTCACCTTAGATCTGCTATATTAACCAAATATTTATTTAAAAAATTTGCCCTTTATGGGGCCTCACCAACCAATCAAAATAAAGGATTAGGACAAAAGTCAACCAAACTGTAGAGGACTACTCTATAAACATTTCTGCAAAAATAGAATTCAAATATCTGCGATTGGACCGGAAAAAAATAGCCAATTTCCACTTTTCCCGTTTTAAGTCAATCGAAACTTTAAGTTGCCATAGCAACCAGATTTCTTATCCGACTGAAATAAAAAACATAAATTATGTAGAGACTACTGTCATGAACATGTATACAAAGTACAGGCTTCATGCCATAGACAATTTCTGAGGAGAAGATTTTAAAATGTTTTTCCAAATTTTTCCCTTTATATGGCCCCAGCAACCAATCAAAATAAAGGACTTAACAAAGTACAGGATTCATCCACTTGACAGTTTCTGAGGAGAAGATTTTCGAATGTTTTTTTTTTTTTTCAAAATTTTGCCCTTTATGGGGCCCCAGCAACCAATCAAAAAAAAAGGATTATGACAAAACTCACAAGAAATGTCAAACATTACTCATTAAACATTTCTGCAAAAACAAAATTCAAATGTCTGCAATTTTAGCGGAAAAATAGGCGATTTCCACTTTTCCCATTATAAGTCTATGGAAACTTTAAGTTGCCATAGCATCCAGAGTTCTTGTCCGCCTGGAATAAAAAACACAAATTATGTAGAGGCCACTGTCAGGAACATGTATACAAAGTACAAGCTTAATCCCCTTGACAGTTTCTGAGAAGAAGATTTTTGAATGTTTTTCGAAATTTTGCCCTATATGGGGCCCCTGCAACCAATCAAAATAAAGGATTAGGACAAAAGTCACATGAAACGTAGAGGACTACTCAATAAACATTTCTGCAAAAACAAAATTCAAATGTCTGCAATTTTAGCGGAAAAAAGCCGATTTCCACTTTTCCCATTATAAGTCTATGGAAACTTTAAGTTGCCATAGCAACCAGAGTTCTTATCCGCCTGGAATAAAAAACACAAATTATGTAGAGGCCACTGTCAGGAACATGTATACAAAGTACAGGCTTAATCCACTTGACAGTTTCTGAGAAGAAGATTTTTGAATGTTTTTCGAAATTTTGCCCTATATGGGGCCCCTGCAACCAATCAAAATAAAGGATTAGGACAAAAGTCACATGAAACTTAGAGGACTACTCAATAAACGTTTCTGCAAAAACAAAATTCAAATATCTCCAACAAGACAGCAAAAAATAGCAATTTTCACTTTTTTCCATTATAAGTCTATAGGAAGCATAAGTTGCCATAGCAACCAGAGTTCTTATGCAATCAAAACAAAAAACACAATTATTCTTTCCCCCTACCTGTAGATGGTGTATATAAAATATGAGAACAATCGGCCCAGCAGTTTCAGAGAAGAAGATCTTTGAAATTGTGGACGATGACGGACGGACGACGGACGGACGGACGACGGACGGACGCCGGAGCATGGGTATACTATAAGCTCACCTATGAGCCTTCGGCTCAGGTGAGCTAAAAATATACTAATTGAGTGTCAAGATATAAGGCAAAATCACTGAACCATAGAAAGTAGGTCAAACGACCCTTACCGTCATGACACACAAGTCAGTGTCACAAAGTCAAAAGATGAATGACCAACCATCTTCCTAAGTTGTTTCTATTAAGAAATAAAAAGAAAAAAAATTCGGGAGTTCTAGATTTTGACCTCTAGCCCCGCCCCCCTGACTCCGACCCAGAGGTTCGATGTCATGGAACCTAAAGTGTATGAAGTATGAATGCTTTATGATAAGTTGTTGTCAAGATATGGACTCCTTGTAAAAGTTGCACAGCAGTACATCTATTTTTACAGTGTTCTAGTTTTTAACCTCCAGCCCCACCCCCCAGGCATGGACCCAGAGATCCGATGCCATGAAATGAAACTCAACCCTACAGGGTACCTATGGTCCGAGTATGAAAGCCCTCTGATAAAAAGTTTTCAAGATATAGACTTCTAGAATACTATATCACAGAAAAGCCATTATTATTAATGGTGTTCTAGATTTTAACCTCTAGCCCCACCCCCTGGCATGGACCCAGGGATCTGATGCCATGGAATGAAAGCCGACCCTACAGGGTGTCAATGGCCTAAGTATCAATGCTTTCTGATGAGTGGTTGTCAAGATATGGACTTCTAGAAAACTTTAACACAAGAATTGCCATTTTTGAAGGTGTACTATATCACAGAAAAGCCATTATTATTAATGGTGTTCTAGATTTTAACCTCTAGCCCCACCCCCTGGCCTGGACCCAGGGGCCCGATGCCATGGAATGAAAGCTAACCCTACAGGGTATCTATGATCCAAGTATGAATGCTTTCTGATGAGTGGTTGTCAAGATATGGACTTCTAGAAAACTTTAACGCAAGTGTGACGCGCATGGGAACGGGAACGCACACGGGAACGGGAACGTGGACGACAGGGGTGACAGCAATAGCTCTATGCACTTCGTGCAGTCGAGCTAAAAAAAGTAGGGAAAAGTAGGAGCACCAGAAAAAAGTAGGGAAAAGTAGGAATAGTAGGAAAAGTAGGGCCCGCTGGGAAGCCTGTTTTGGGCATAGATGTGTATATCATTCGAATATATTCGAATATCCTATGCGAATATTCGAATACCAATTTCTGCATTCGTTGACATCCCTAGCTATTACATATGAGCCGTGACGCCAGAAAACCGGTCTTCGGGGTTTCCGACCAGGTCTGACATAAACCGGTCTGTGCAGTCTCAGAAAATGGTTAGAAGCTTGAAATTTCGGATTTAGGAAGAAGAAAAATTGTACTATCCGAGTGGCGAAAACAAAGGCGCTGATCAGCTTCGCAGTTACTGCGAAGCTGATCTGCGCCTTTGTTTTCGCATAGGCTAAATTCCGGTTTTCTCACGATGCGGCTCATATAACCATACAATTAAACAACTACTGTAAGGCATATATGTATGGATATTTGACTAAACAACTTTTCTGCAAGGCTCCGACCTACTTAATAAGCGATCAGCCAGTAATAAGGTGGTCAATCAGTGAGTTTTAGGCTTCCCTTAGAGGTACAAGCAGCCCATCTATTTCTCACGGCCGAAATGGGCAAGGGCCCAAAGTCTGACCATGCCACCCTTTATTAACGCTTGTGATAAATACATCTAGCCAATGCAAGAACAACATACTGTTTGAAATTTTCCTAGAAGAAAAATTGCTTCAAAATGAAAAGAAAACAAAACAAAAAATATATGGGCCACCACACAAGAAAACCAATAATTTGCTTATGAAAAAATCAAAGGCGCAGATCAGCTGTGAAGTAATTGCACAGCTGATCAGCACCACTGTTTTCGCTTCATGGAATAGTACAATTCCTCTTTTTCTTGAATCCCAAATTTCCAGCTTCTAGCCTGCTCCTGTGACTGTACAGATTGGTTTGTGTCAGACCTGGTCGTAAAACCTAAATTGTTGGTTTTCCCATGCAAAGGCTCATACCATATGTAGCCCTCTCTTGTTTTCTGGAGTGTAGATATTTTCTTCTCTTCTCTCTCATGATGTGCTGTAACCTCTTGAACTGGTCAATATACAGTGACTGTAGTCGTATTAGCTTGTCTCGCATGATCAGAGCAACCTCCTCAGCAGTGTAGACTCCTGCATGCCTGCGACAGTCAAATCATTACAAATCATTCTACACATTGGTTATCCAGAGACAAATGATGTAGATGAAAGAAATCAATAGGAATAGGTTATAAATACAGGAGTTACAGGATGTCCACAATATTAGCAAAGCAAAATTCCCTGACAATTCCCTGACTTTTCCTCGAGTTATTCAGGTTTCAAAATTTCCTATTAAAGAGAAAATCACTTGTTGGCGTTTTAACATTTATTAACAGGATAAATTTTAGTTTCAAATGAATTGAGCTTAAAAAGGTTAAATAACTGTAGGCCAACGTCTTATCTGAAATCTAATACTAAAGTTAGTGTTTGCCAAAATTACCCACAACTTAAAGGCCAATTATAAAGAATCAAAAGCTTTCAGCCCAAGGGAGCTTACTTTAGAGGGTCCTCCTGTTCGCTGTCAACACTTTCTGCATCACTATCATTATCTCCCTTCCATGCCTGGTCGACAACTGGCATCTCAGCATCAGAGTCACTGGAACTTGCATAGTCTGAAAATGAGGTGTGACAGTATTTCATTTTCTTGCATACCAGATAGAAAAATCCCATACCTTACCCTAGGTGAGAAGTTCTAAGCTCACTCATGTTATTCAGGGTGTGAGATAAGGTTTACATTTTATGAATGTATGAGTACTTACTCATAAATTTGAAAATAATGGAGTAACAGTATATTTAAATAAGTAAAGAATATATACCCTATAGAAACCAGTGTCCCATCTGGGGCTAATCTGTTGGCTCAAAGAATTTTAATCGAACAACTAAATAAAATCTAAAAATCACCCATGATTTCCCTATAAATGAAAGTGGACTAACCCAAATATAATGATGGGAAAATCCACTTGTCAAAAATGAGCCCAATCATGAGAAAACCGGATTTTTGCATATGCGAAAACAAAGGTGCAGATCAGCTGTGCAGTAACTGCACAGCTGATCACCGCCTTTGTTGCAGATCAGCTGTGCAGTAACTGCACAGCTGATCACCGCCTTTGTTTTCGCTTCTCGATTAGTACAATTCCTTTTCTAGCCAAGAATTCAAGCCTCTCGCCTGCTTCTGTGACTGTACAGGCCGATTTATGTTGGACCTGGTCGGAAACCCCGAAGACTGGTTTTTCACGTCGAGGCTGACGCTCAAATGGGTCCAGTACCTACCCAGAGCTTTACTGGCTATACTCTGTTTCCTCTCCTCGCTATGCCCACCTGACCTATGTTGGCGTCCGTATCTAGAATAATGGTCCAAACCTTCCAACAAAGTTTCTGGTGTCTCTTTAGGTCTCTTCTTTCTAGCTGCCCTTTGTCTCATCAACACAGCCCTCCGTGAATGCTCCAGGCAATATCTACATTGAATGTAGAAAGACTCGGGTAAAGTTTTAGAAATCTTGATATCGTAGAATATCTCTGCTTCAATTACCCCAATATACAGAGAAAAAGAAATTAATTGAAAAGGTACTGATAAAATGGTTGGTTGTGTAGGGGTGTAACAGAGACTGGAACATTGGAAAGACCGAGAAGCCTAGGACTGATCCCAGGACCTCAGGTTATAAAACTTTTTTCATGCTCAGCTCAGATGAGTATAAAATTTAAAGTACTCATAAATGCCGAAATAGCATAAATAAATAGAAATTTCGGGTTTAGATCATCAATGGCTGTAATCTATCCTGCTGATAATTTATGATAAATGTTAAACTGCCAACAATTGTTGGCATTTTAACATTTATAAGCAGGATAAATTTTAGACTCAGCTGAGCTAAGCAGGAAAAAAGATTTATAACCTCCTGGCCTGGCCAGTATCTCAACAGCTATGACATCTGATTTGTGGTTCAATGTAGCAGGGTTTGTACTGAGAATAGTTTTAACTAGAAAATGTGTTTATGAAACACTATGCCCCCAACTGGTAAGTCACTTTCAAGATCTATGTAAAATGTCCAAAAAATGACTAAGTTCAAATAATAATTGTTAAAAAAAAGTGACAAAAATTATTCTGAGGAGTATATCCCAACCACATGCATATCTTCAAAGCATGGTCACAATGTCTGCAAAGTTTCAAAAGTATCAGTATTAAATTGTAGGAGGAGTTGCGCACACAAGGTACCCTCTATCCATTCACTAAAATGCCCGAAAAAATGACTAAGTTCAAATTGTGAAAAAAAAATGACAAAAAATTATCCAAGGATTAAATCCAAACCACATGCATATCTTCAGACCATGCCCATAACACATGTAAAATTTTAAATGAATTGGCATGAAACTGTAGGAGAAGTTGCGCACACAAGGTACCCACTGCCCATTCACTTTCATTGTGAAAATGCCCGCAAAATGGCTAAGTTCAAATTGCGAAAAAAGTGACAAAAATTAATCTGAGGATTATATCCAAACCACATGCATATCTTCAAAGCATGGTCACAACATCTGTAAAGTTTCAAGAGAATCGGAATAAAACTGTAGGAGGAGTTGCGCACACAAGGTAGCCACTATCTATTCACTTGATCAAGAATTAAAAAGGGAAATAACTCTCACAGAATGGGCCCCTAGCCCCTTGAATTTACCTGAAACAAAAAATACGGGTCCTCTTTATTTTCATATACAAACTACATACGAAATTTCAAGATCTATCCTAGCTCTAACGGTTCCTGACCGAGTGCTAAGTGTTACTCGCATCACAGACAGACAGACAGACAGACAGACAGACAGACAGACTGACGGACGGACTCACTGCACGGACAGACCCAAACCAATATGCCTCCTCAACTTCTTCGAAGTTGTTGGGGGCATAAAAATAATTATACTGAGCCTAAATGGTTTGGCTACGGCTCAACATCCCAGTCAACAATTTTTAGTCATGTCTTGACAATGCCATTGCATCCTGGGCATTTACCAGCACTATGGACAGCTTAAGGTGTCTTGCTAACTAATAAGGACACTGCACAGCATAAACATGTGGGTCTTGAACTCGGAATCTGTCGCTCCTAAATCCTGTACTACACCACTTGAGCATCACGCTTACCAAAATCATAATATTTCCACCACTCGAGCATCATGCTTACCAAAATCATAATATTAAGACAGGCTTTTGTTGCGTCATAGCTCGTAATTCTCTTTTCTCAAATTTGTATGTATATATAATATGAGCCGCATCATGACAAAACTAGATTTTTGCCTATGCGAAAACAAAGACCCAGATCAGCTGTTCAGTAACTGCACAACTGATCAGCGCCTTTGTTTTCGCTACATGGTCATTGTTTTCGCTACATGGACAGTACTGTTCCTCTTCTTTCTAAAGCCAAAATTTCCAGCCTCTAGCTTTCTTCTGTGACTGTACAGACAGGTTTGTGTTGGGTCCGCGTCGGAACCCCCAAAGACCAGTTTTCTCGAATGGCAGCTCATATATCGCAGCTCTTTTCTCAAATTTGCATGTATATTGTAGCATCCTCGGCGAAATTGTAGCTGTCAGGCTATTTGGCTTAATGGTCTGTGGGTGTCTCGAATGCTACACGTTTGTGGGTCCGCCTGGTGCAGGTTAAGTTTATGCAGGAGTGGAATAAACAACAAGATGATATCAGATATTAACTTTACCCAGAAACAGTACACAGAGTTTTGTCAATAAATTCTCGGCAGCGAGAGAGAGAGAGTTTACCCACAATAATAAGGAATTACGCTAACTTGTGTATACTGGGTGGTAATTGCTAACCAATGACACGGTTCTATTATAAACAGGTGATGTGGTAGATAGGTTGGTGGACTAACCAAGGTGATCAGGTGTAGTTAACCAAGCCAGGAGGTGGGTGGGGTATGCCACCAAGGTTGTCTTGGTGGTGGAATATTACTCTACCTCGCCAAACTGGTTTCTAACAGGTCGGTTGGACATAACTCGGTCGTTGGTGACTTGGTTATCTTGGTTGTTGGTAGCTTGGTTAGGAGAGCACAGGCTCTATGGGCGCATCTACACGAGAAACAGCCCGTTGGTTGTAATCTGCAGCGGTATTTATACCCAGGAGATAATGACGTCACAACCAATGTGACGTATTAAAAGAACTCTCCAATTTGGAGAATTACGGGAAAAGGCACGCGCCACGATCATGTGACCAATAGTCAACAAAATGGCGGACCGGGTTATCGGCGACCAGGAAGTAAAATATTTTAGAGTGTTTCTGGACGTATAACGCCGAAACTGATGAATTCTTTCAGGTAAACAAATGTTTTTAAGGACATATGAATTATCGCCACTAAGATTAATAGAGGGTAAATACTGTTGAAGGAATAAAAAGGGTGAAACTCTCGTCTCGTGCTGAAAGTGAAAATGTAAACATGAGCAGACGAACTTGAAAACGGCAAGGGTGCTACAATATAATATTTACCCATCCTTCCTCTCAGATTTTGGGGCTGGATTGACGCATCGTTTGCCGCTTTTACCAGATGTGTAGCAGCACTGTTTGAAGGGAGCATTCTTGTCCTCTAGAATGTGCCGGAGACAGTACTCATACCCCTCAAGACGGTTCTGCATGCATGTTCTGTGAGTGTACATACAAAACAAGCCTTCTACGGGCTGACGTGGACGTCTCATGAACGCAGTTGGTTTACCTGCACGGAACATGGTGCCTAAAAGCTGAAAATAGATTATTTTAAATGTGTGGATCTACATCCGATTTATTTGTGTTACAAATTGTGTATGACTGACAATGACCTGGTCAATGATGTGACCAACTAGATCAGCTCACAGCCAATCTAGTAGAGCTAGAGTAGTGTTTGTTTCAGTACTACTTAAAATCACTGTTTGGTAATTGGTTGTAAAGAATTTAAGATGATCGAATTATGAACAGGCGGCCTTTGTGGACAAGTGCGCTGACTTCATTAATGCACTTCATTCGATCATCTCACCGCTGTGTCTGGTATGGGTTAAAGCTCCACACTGGGCATGTGAGACACTCTTAAGTTCTGCTTGCCAGTATGCCATCAGGGGTTTTTTCAGCAATTTTGGGAAGGGGCCCTAGTGCCTTTCTGATTGGGAAATTTAGCTGCGTAAATCCTGATTTGGGAAATTTTCAAAACATTCATAGCTGTGTAATGAACAGCCGAGCTGAGCCACAGAAACCCCGTCGGTGGAAAAGCATGCTCATCCACCAAGGGTGGTTTACTGCGCAATATACCCTACAGTTACTCGATTCACAAAGTCTCGAGTTTGAAATTTGCATATTTCCAAGGGAGGCTATCCCGTCACATTACTTCCCCCTCCGAGAACACTCATCCCGAGTCTTGGCCTGGGGACTACTGTCACTACATGGGTAAGGCAACTCCGTTCTGGCAGTTGTCATCATCCCACCGCTGCCACCAAATGTAACGAACAGCCGAGCCAAGCCAAAGCAAACCCCTTCGGTGGAAAAGCATGCTCATCCACCAAGGGTGGTTTACTGCGCTATATACCCTACACTTACTCGATTCACAAAGTCTCGAGTTTGAAATTTGCATATTTCCAAGGGAGGCTATCCCGTCACAGTTGATTATATTTTCAAATGTGACCTAGCTTATTAATTAAGGTATTTCATTTAGAATCAGTAAATAATAACTTATAATCAAAGTTAAACACCATTTCAAACATCAAAGTTTGAATTTTACAATGTATGGAAATGTTAAAAATTATTTTCAGCTCTTGATTGGGAATTTTTGTCTTCAAATTGGGAAAAATGTCACCTAAATTGCATTGGGAATGGGGCCTTATTTCGGCCCCTGAGACACCCGAAAAAAATCCCTGGCCATGTGTCTTTTCTTGGGTGTTGTCCCATTTTCGCCAAACCTACTTATCTATGACAACTCACCGACAGACAACTGGCCGACATGACAACTCGCCAACAGCAAATATTCAACGACAACCAACTTACTGACATGACTACTGACAGACAGGACAAGTCACCGACAAAGAATGAGAAGAAAATTTGCTGACACTCTTCGACAGTCATCGACACTGATCGACAGAGAATGTTATAAAAAGCAATAAGAAATGGAACATTTAATGATTTTAAGCTTTTTATTTATAAGTCCACATTTAGGTAATATGGAGACGAAAACATGTTTATAACTGACTCATTTACGGCAGCATGAGTGTTGAAAGTCAAATGTCACTTAAGCGTGCGGCACAGAGTAGACACATTTACGTTATGACGTTATTGTTCGAGACAAAAATAGTTAATATCTTGACTTAAACATACCAGATAACATAATTTTCAAACACTAATTGCATAGGAATATAATAGGCGTTTGTCATTGAGTTGACATCGTTGTCCGTGAGTTGGTTTTTGAGTTTTTTTCTGTTGATGAGTTTTTGTCAGCGAGTTGTTATCGGTCAGTTGTCTGTCGGTGAGTTGTCGTGTTACCAAAAAAAAACAAAAAAAAACATGAACATGAAACAAGTGATTTTATATATTCTTGTGATTCTTAGTGGATAAAATAAATAATTTCTTTTGAGACGACCCCTAAAATGAAGTGCATGTGCACTATCAAAAACAATGGCGCCCAAAAAAATATTTTTATTTCATCACTTCAACGAAGTGTCATGAATGCAAAGAATCTTGTCATATATTTTGCGAAACTTAAGTATAATAATATCTTTGAGGGCCTAGCCCATGACAAGCCACCACATTTACCTTATACTGTGCCAACAACAGTGCTTATTCCGCGAAATTCTTCGCCGTTTGTTTCCCGGATTTGTAGGCTGTTTGACCTACTTTGAATTATTTACACGGATAAGAAAAAATAATTCGTGATCAATCACGAATCATTTTCTAGACACTGGCTATCAGCACGACGGTCGTGCCAATAACGCCGCTTATCGGCACGACCGTCGTGCGGATAAGCGTCGTTATCCGGGCAGAGACCTATAATTATATTATAGACTCCCATTGTAATTTGCCCCAAAACAAAACAAAGCCCGCCAGTAACTTTGTGTTACTGATCGTTCCAAGTCGATACTTCTGTGGTGGTTCTTTTTGTTTTATGTCTTGGTGTATAAAATTTTTTTTTGTGCTGTTGGCGCCTTATGTATGTTTTCATATTTTTAGTTAAGTTAAGGTAACTGAGTGGCCACCTATTGGGAAAATAGCTGCTCATTCGGCTTACGATATGTTTCATGGTATAAGTACCTGATTGTTAGTTTGGTTTTTTACCACCTCGGTTTTTGGAGTGGGAATCTTTTTCTGATTGCGCCTTTTCCTGATCTTTGCCTACTTGTACCTTTTCATTCATATGCTTCACAGCTCATAGTGGACCCCAACACATTCAGCAGACGATAAATCACCCCAGGCCGTGTACAAGTGCAGCAAGAAAATAGGGGGTTAGCCATCATCCAAGGACGGTATTTTTCGCTGTTTAGGGACACCCCAAAATCACTCAACAATGAAAAAATGATTATTCAAAAATCACTACATCCGCAATTTGGCCATTGTGTGGCAAAACAGCAGCTGATTTAATCACACAATATAGCAAAACATTTGAGAAAGATTATATACTATAATGTGACAATTAAAAGACGGTTGATAGATTGCTTTTATGACCAATTGTAGGTAGCGTTACATCTTTTTACCGCGGTAGATCTGCCCACACTTTGAGCGGTAATGTATAATTTAGGGACTTTTCTTGAGGGACCAAGGGACCAGGGACGGACCAAGGGCTATAATTTAGCGACCAGGTAATAGAGGGACCAAATACGAAATGTGTGCATGTTGGGTAGGGTAGTACTGAAATGCGAAATCGGCTTGATTTCGCAAAATCGTCTTGATTTCGCGAAATCGTCTCTCCGGAATAGCGTAATCGTCCCTTAAATTTTCAACATACTTGTTAAAAACATTTGACTTTGCAAAGAACCGAATTTTAATCAATAATATTTAAATTTCTTTTAAAATTGTGTTTTTGTGAGGACTTAAAAGGTGAATTAAATATGACTTGTGATTTCTCGTGACTGGCGAACTCAATCCGCTTGTAAAAGGTAGATCTAGATGTTTTACATGTGTCAAATGCAGGATAAACATTGAAGACTTACAGAAACATCTTGATTATTTTAGGCTCGAACATTAACTTTGATTTCTTCTCTGTTGGTAAAAACCAATGACCCTTAATAGCAAAAAGAGGGTAAATACATTTTCTTACAATTGTTATAATCCCTATTGAGTATTCAACGACCAAAGATGTCTTTGAAATTTAGGTCACAAGACGTTTCGCCCCCAAGACGTTTCCCCCCTAGTCGTTTCCCCCTAGTCGTTTCGCCTCTATTTTCCACCCTAGCCGTACTGCCCCCATTACCATTTCCCCCCTAGTCGTTTCGCCCCCAATTTTTATTTATTTATTTATTTATTTATTAAGGTCAATTAGGATAGACAAACGAATAGATAGATAGATAGATAGATAGATAGATAGATAGATAGATAGATAGATAGATAGATAGATAGATAGATAGATAGATAGATAGATAGATAGATAGATAGATATCAGGTTTGGTGTGGTTATAAAGTGAAGGTGTAAAAAAATTACGGTATAATAATGTGCAGAATTAATGTCATTAATTATTGACACCGACTTCTGAAGGATGATTAACTAAAGTGTGAAAAATAGATTCTTTAATCAAGGATTGCTTGCCGAATCCTATGGTTTTATCGGCATGCGGCAGGCTTTGTCTTCAAAAGAACTTAATGACTCAGTGAAATTTTAAATCTGATTATCTTTTATTCAGCGATTTCTTTTAATAGACCGGTTATCGGGTATATAAGATGTTCAAATTCATTAAGCATCATTCATCAATGAATTCTCTATAAAGCCAGCGAAATGACATGTCTTTTGCAAACGAACTCTTTTACAGCATTGATTGCCCAAGTGAACAATAAGACTTTACAATACAAGTTTGAAATTTTTATTGCCTAGCATAATTATTTACATGAAGCAAAATGATGTACATAAGGTAATTATACTATATCTATATACTATAGGGGGCGAAACGACTAGGGGCGAAACGACTAGTGGGGGGCGAAACGACTAGGGGGGAAACGACTAGGGGGGAAACGTTTTGGGGGCGAAACGACTAGGGGGCTAAATTACTAAATTATGCGATTTAGCTATTCACTATATATCATTACGAAAATATGTCCGCCAGAACATTTATTGTGGGTACTCGTTAGAACCGCCCACAATTTATTTTTCAGCTGAAAATTTTCAATTTTTAAAGGTCAAAATTCTCTGTTTATTGCATGGGCATGTTTTCGTTATGTGATTTCGTCAAATCATGTAGTGTAAAATTAGATTTAAACTCCAATAAAAGAGATAATGACGGTGTTATAAGTTTGAAAATTAATTTTTGAACTTTTTTCATGTAGAGAAAGGATTAATTATTTGTTATATAAATTAGTATTGTATAAGAAGCGATTTCGCTAATTGAACTTTGACTTCGTTAAGATTATCGCGCAGAATCTCTTAACAATAATTAAAAGATATAATCTTTTACTTTAAGAGGTTAGATTATTACTACTAAAACATTTTATTTTATTGATTAAAATTTGTATCTGTGTAACTACGTTAATTTAAGAGGCGATTTCGCTAATTGAACTTTGATTGCGTCAGGAAGCTTGTTGCGCGAGAAGCTTTACCAGCAAGCTCGAATATTACTCGAATAATAGTCAAAATTTCTTATCGTTTACATGTTCGTATATTTCTAATTAAATATTTGAATAGATAATGTATCTGGGTTATAAATTTGATTTAAAGATTTAATATAAGGTGATTTCGCTGACGGAACTTTGATTTCGGAAAGCTTGTAGGACGAAATCGTCTCCCGAAGCTCGATTATCATTTAACAATTGTCCAAATATAGCATCTTTCTATGTCAAGATATTGGTTTATAACTAACCAAATTATAATTGTGCTTAAATAATGTATCTGGGTTGTAGATTTGCTTTTAAAATTTAATATCAGAGGCGATTTCGCTGATTGAACTGGTTGATTCCGTTTAGCTTGTCGCGCGTAATCGGCTCTCCTAGCTCGATTATTACTTAACAGTTATCAAATTTTATTATCTTATTCATCATTTGCGCTGAGCTATAGTGTTGACCAAAATCAGCCTGCGCCAGTCCCTAAGGGAGGTTTGTCTCTATTCCCTATACTGGGCTGATTTATTTTGGGAGTTCAATTATTTTCAAACATTTTCTCATTAATTTTGAAAAAAAGGTACAAGTAGGCAAAGATCAGGAAAATATCAGTATAAGTATTAATTTATTGTATACTTTTAATTTTAAATTGGGAAAATGACAAGTGTTTTATCTTCTGTTCCTGAATCCAAATTTTCAAGCATCCAGAGCATTTAGGCGTGACTGCATGTGTTACTTTGCCCATTATCTTATGAAAACTAATGGGATATTTTCCCATGAAATTGCTCAAATCAGATCAGGTAAATGTAATTATCATATATTTACTACAAAATATGTCCTTTTTGCATATGCGATACAGACAAGAGTTACATTCACGTATCGCGGCACAGTATCCCGAAAGCCGTATCCGTTCAAAAATTGATAAAACCCATATCACTCCCTTGGGAGAAAAAGCCATATCACCAAATGATTGGCTCACATACCCACGTGACCCATATCATCCCTAGGGAGAAAAAGCCGTATCACCAAATGATTGGCTAATAAAATTATATTCGGAGCACTCGGCTCCTATTGTATTGAGTTCATTAGGTAGTGTACCGCAGGCATTTTAGATTTGTTTGGATTGTGGTTTTATGTCACAGGCAACAGTATTTTGTCATGTCGAGACGAATTTTCGATTGTGCTAATGTGGAAATAATATGCGCTCTACTGCACGCTTTGGCGGTATGTCAAAATAATAAAATAAAATAAAATAAAACAAAACAAAGAAAGGGAAAAAATGTTCATGAATTAAAATATATGATAAAAAGATTACGATATAACAATTTTCATATCGTACCCACGTATCAACCCTCGAATCCCGTATCAGCCCTCGACTCTCGCATCAGCCCTCGGGCCTTCGGCCCTCGTGCTGATACGGGATTCTCGGGTTGATACGAGGTACGATATGAAAATTGTCATATAATAATCTCTATTTATTGTGTAAAACATCTTAAAGGTTCCTTTTATCAACCGCATGCAAAGCTTTTTTATTTTATTTTTATTTATTTATTTATTTATTTATTTATTTTTTTTTTTTTTTTGTTTTTTTTTTTTTTTTTTTTTTGTTTTAAGAACCTTGTCAACAATTTAAGTCATGGGGCTTTTCTGTCAGTCCTCAAATGGGTAATTACAATGTACAATGTACCTTTAACCAGGTAAGAAAGGTAAAAGTAGGCAATGATCATGAAATGACGCAATCAGAAAGAAATTCTCTCTCAAAAACGGAGGTGGGAAAAACTAAATTAACAAGTACTTATACTAAGAAAACGTATCGTAAGCCAGTGAGAAGCTATTTTCCCTATAGGCGGCCACTCAGTTACCAAAACTTACCTAAAATATGAAAAAAAAAAAACAACACAACACAACAAAAAACATAAGGTGCAAACAGCACAAAAATTCAACGCCTAAACAGCTATTGTGTTTTACATCCCACTTAACAGGGGTCATATGGAGACGAGATCTCAGTTTAAACTCCATCCGAAAAATTGCAAAACCTTATTATCAATCCTATGGCCCCTTATTTATAAAGTTAGTGGCTTAACCACTACACGGGAAATGCGATGGCCTGGTGGTAGAGCACCGTACTCGAAAACGAAAGGGCCATGCGCAAGACACCCAGGAAGGTTTTTAGTATGCTCAGGAAAATTGGTTTCAAGTCAAACCCTCCATATATACACATAAGCCTTAGCTGTTTATTTGGATTGTTATATGTTCAAGCACAATTTGCTTGTCATGACATCATAATGTTGGGTAGAAGTCCCATAAAATAAGACAACATCCCGACATAACTAGTACGGTAAGCCACAAATCAAACAAACTATTTCAGATAGAGCAGCTTTCTTTCTGCTGGTGACTAAAATCAATCGGAACTTTGTTATGTAAATAGGCGCATTAAGGCGTAGAATTATGTACGCAATTTGTGCATTTTGTTTGGTCAAGTGCGGAAGAAAAGAAAAACACAGATGACCTTATCCCGAAGAATAGGCGTTGTAGAAATCAACACTCTTTGGCATTTCAGATACCTTCAGATACATAAAGCTGCAGTATACTCAGCACTCGTTCGGTCTGCCTTGGCATATTGTGCAGCCGTTTGGAGTCCAAACAGTTGACACATTTGAGAAACAATCTGGAAATGGTACAGAGACAGAGGAGAGCAGCCAGATATTGCACAAATAGATATCACAATACCAGCAGTGTGACAGAAATGCTAGGAGACCTTCATTGTGAAACATTAGAGTCCAGACGAACAAAGATCTCTTCAAAATCGTCAATGACCTAGACGACATACCGTCAGAAGTGTACCTGTAAGTAAAAGGACAAGAAAACTCCACAACAAGAAGCTACGCCAGTACTCAACTAGGACTGAGACATTCAAGTACAGTTTCTTTCCACTCACAATCCGGGTTTGGAACTCTTTGCCAGCTACTATTGCTGAGGCCCCTGGCTTGGTCACTTCAAGCAGGGGCTGTCTCGGGGGCTGTCTAGTCTTACATTCTAGTCCTGTTAATAAGAAGGGGACAACCCGCAGTAGGATCAGAGGGTTTTTAGAGTTGTGGCGGTTGGGCGACCATTTACATGAACAGTTACTGTAGCCGGATTGGTCTGATTGCCCAATGAAGATCGGAAAAAATCGCATTGCATTATTTCCTATTTGTCATACTTTTAACCTTCACTATACTTCTGCCTTTTCGATTTTTCTCTTTTTTTTCTTTTTCTAAGCCGCTACCAGAGACATAATGTTCATGAGTGAATGCAGTATCTTAATACACAGATACAGAGACAGAGCTAGTAAAGAAACTATCAGGGACTGGAATGACTTTCCTGATTCTCTTATCTTCTCTGCTGAAATCTCTGATGACTGCGTGTCAAAGTTCGCATCTCTCAGTTCTTCCATGACATGTTAGTAACCTGGCTCGATTCTGAACCGGGGTCACAGACAAACACAGGTGATCATCATGGGTTTCGCAAAGGCCTTTAACAAGGTGCCACACAGGAGACTACTCTACAAACTGCACTACTACGGGATGAGAGGATCTACTCACAAGTGGATCGCTCCATGGCTCTCTGTGCGTTTTCAAAAAGTGGTTTCAGATGGTTAAGCATCAGATCCAGTCCCTGTACTATCTGGTGTCCCTCAATGATCGGTCTTGGGACCGGTCCTTCTCTTGATTTTCATAAATGATCTTCCGGATAACATCAGGTCATTATGTCAGGTCATCCGTTCGCCTCTTTGCCGACGATTGTGTTCTGTAAAGAAATATTAAATCCCCCACAGACTGCCATATTTTACAGGATAACCTGAATAGCCTAGCACAATTGAAGACCGATTGGCAAATGAAATTTAATGTTGCCAAATGTCATTCAATGAGGGTGACCCGGCACCTCCCTGGCAATCAAATACACTTTAATTACTCACTGCATCAACAGCTATTGGAACAGATTCAGTCCGCCAAATGCCTTGGAGTTACTATTACTGACAACTTGGAATGGGATCAACATGTTTCAGAAATCTCTTCTAAAACGACTAAGACATTGGTTTTTCTTCGGCGCAATTTGGCACTTGTACCTCGGAATATGAAGGAAGTTGCATACCAAACATTGGTTCGCCCTCAGCTCAAGTATGCAGCCCGGGATATGCAGCTCCTATTTGGCATCCCTATAATGAAACTGAGACAAAAAGGAGTGGAGAAAGTGCAGAAGACAGCAGCCAGGTGGGTCTGCAGGCGATGGCATAATACCAGTAGCGTCGACCATGTCGATGACATGCTTGATGAACTTGAGTGGCCATCCCTGGAGGACCGCAGGCTAAAGTCTTCCTTAACTTTCTTCTACAAGATTCACTCCGGTACAGTGTCTCTTGACAAAGATAGATATCTGACCCCGGCACCCAGACTAAGCTCACGATTCACAGTACACAAAATACATGTCCTATAGTGATGACCTGAATAATCCATTCTTTCCAAGGACTATTCCGTTGTGGTACATTCTTCCTTCTTCAGTGGTCGCATCTAAGACCACAGAAGAATTTAAGGCTCTTATGTTTAAACCAAGGGTCCAGAGATATACGTTTTTGTATGCCTATGTTCAGCTTCTTGTAAATATGTTTGTACCTTTTTAATGACCCATTCCGAATGCCCCCCCCCCACCACCATTTTGCTAAATTCATAATTCAGCCGCCCACCTCACACCTGAGGTGATGCTCAGAAATTGATCGACTCAGTATCTGAAGAAAGATTGAATCGC
This sequence comes from Rugalucina vietnamica, assembly GCA_964017185.1. Lineage (NCBI taxonomy): Eukaryota > Metazoa > Mollusca > Bivalvia > Lucinida > Lucinidae > Rugalucina > Rugalucina vietnamica. The sequence continues at coordinate 27,734,282 of OZ024880.1, read as the reverse complement.
TTGTGACAGAAATGACTTGCAATCGTTCACGAATATTTTTTTTTTTTTTTTTTTTTTTTCGAAAAAATGGAGTTACAATAAATTGTGAGAAATGTTTAATCTACATTAAAATGATACTTCATTATTTCTCGAACAAATTTAGTTCAAAAACACAATTTCTCTGATTTATTTCAACTAACAAATTTCTTTTATATCCAATCAAAGATAGGATTTTCCGGTTTTGCAACCCGACGAGCTTCGGAATGCGCATGCGCAGTTGTCCTTGCCTTCATCTCGGTGCTGTGGAATGGCGGTATCAAGATGGATTTTCACGAAAGAACAAATTCTGAACACTCCCAGCCGCAAGCATGGGATAGACAGCGACAAGGAGCTTTCATATCGCCAACAAGCAGCGAATCTCATCCAAGACATGGGCCAGAGACTCTCTGTGTATCCGTTGTTTATCAATATTGTATTTGTCTGAAAGCGTGCTTCGTTTTCTCGGAAAACGAAAATGAATGTTCGAATTATTTTGCGTACAAGAGATTCTCAAAACCATTGTCTGGCGATATCGTTCCCTGTCTACTAGAGCTGAAACAGATGCCGCGAAAGCACCGAGAATTTTGAAAAAAGTCGCGATATCAGCTCGTCGACGTTGCATAACCCAACGTCCCAACAAACAAAAGAACAAACATGTCCAAAATATCAAATAAATACACATTTTTAACAGAAATTTAGTTTTTTTTTCTTTCAAACTTGAAAAAGTACACATTTATTGTAACACAACCCAATTTACATGCACAAATAATCTCACAGTTTAACAAAATAGTTATCAAATTGAAACCAAATTTCTAGGGGTTTTCTCAAAAGTGACCTCAAATTTTTTTTTCATGATGGTTCGGCACAAGTCAGCTCAGACTTTGCCTGATATATACATACTATTCCTACAAGATCGTCCGGGGGCTCCAGGAAGTGAAGACCACCTCCCGGCCTCCAGGAAATCCTCTAGAATCTCCTGGATGTTGAAATTTTCTATCATATTTGACACTGGCTATTGGCTATGCATACTCAGATATAAAAATACCTTTAAAGTTGTCACAAAACAACAATTTTTCAACTAGTTTTGTCTGGCTGTTCGTCAACAATCGAAAAGTAGTTACAATAATAATGTAGCTTTTGATTGTTCCATATCACATAATATCATGCATCTTAGTAGTTTTACCATATATATGCTCTCCATCCAGTGCCTCAGCCAGACAGGTTGCTTACCAAAGGTTTATTGTGTCACTTTGGTTTATAGAATAGGCTTTTTTATGGACATTGTTTTCAATTTAAATTATGATGTATTCCATGTTTTACAGACATCCTAGTTTACTTTTTTTCCTCATTTTTTCTCTCTTGTTACGAGGGGCGATCAGAAAATATGTATAAAAATGCTGAAAATAATTTTGTGTCAACCGACTGAAATGAAATTTAGTATGAATAATATTATTGATCCTTTTGTAATGAAATGCCATTGTCATTTTAAAACAATGACGTCAGACGTTAATGCACGAGACACTGTAATGAGGTCACTTCACGTGACCCGGCGCACCTGCACCACTTTGTTGGTGTATTTGGGGGTTTGAGAAAGTTGGTCAACATTTTTAATAATGAAAGATAATTTTCTTACATTAATTGACCATTTTTCGAGAACATACGGCATTCTGATGCCTTTTGAAATTATCTGCTAATACGGTGAAATTGAATTCATCAGGTTAGCGTAAAATATGTCAGAACATCGATTTCATTTTGTAAACTTAAATTCAATTCCTTGTTTTCTGGCAGATGTTTAACGAAATGATAAAAAGACTGGCATAAACTATAACTAGAAGAGACACCGTCAAGAATAAAAATGTTTCGAGCTTGCAGTAAATATATACTTTTGAAAATGTCATTGCGAAAATGCAACATTGTCGAAAATCTTAACAGTTTTGTCTATTTGACAGTCAGATTTTGCAAGACTCGAGAGACAAATCCATTCAATAACAATCCTTGTAACTTTACAAAAATAAGCCGTGTATGTTGTAGTTAATATGTATTTTATAAAATGTAGGCTAACACAATCAAAACGGGTGCTACAGTACTTTGGACTAAGAAGTATTTTGAAATAAGAACAAAGCTTTGATGTTATGTTGCACCGCATAATGTTCGCAAACCGTTAGGCAGTGTTTCCATAATGACAGCTGCAACGCACATGTGCATATTAGGCATGCGTTATTGCAATGGAATACCTGCATATGTAATGCTGCATTATGTGTTGAAATTACATCTCAAAATAACAAAAGCTAAAGAAATGATTACATTTTTATACATATTTTCCGATCACCCCACATATTTTAATTTGCAAGAGACAAAAATATGGTTTAACATACCTAAATGATAGAATGACATGTACATGTAACTACAGGATTGTCAACCAGTTTACTTGAATTTTCATACAGTACTTGAATAAATGGTCTTATCCATACGCATACACATATCTATAAGTTTGATTCGAGATGAGAGGTTCGAATAAGAATCCTCAGAAAACGTGTACACAGTTGTATTGTCGGTACGCGCTGTACATTGATTTTGATGCGTACAGTATGCCTTGTGAAAAGTAATTATCTACTTCACTATTGTATATGGTAAAAATCTTTTTCTCTGTAATCCAAAGACTTGATATCTTCAAACTTTGGCAAATTGGGGACTCAAGCTCCTTATTTTATCAATCCCAAACCGGATATGACCTTGAGCTATTTTATGGCAAGGTCAACTTTGGCTGCCTTTGCATTTGAGACAGGCTGCTGGCATATATACCAGGCCACAAGGTTATAAAACTTTTTTTCATGCTCAGCTCAGCTGAAACTAGAATTTATCCTGCTCATAAATGTTAAATGCCAACAACTGTTGGTATTTTAACATCTATGAGCAGGATAAATTGGTGATCTAAACCTGAAATTTCAATTTATTTTGGCTGTTTTGACATTATGAGCAGTTTAAATTTTAGTCTCAGCTGAGTTGAGCATGAAATAAGTTTTATTACCTTAGGCCCAGACCTCACTCATCTCAGGTGGATGTTTACAGAACTATTGGTCCTCTGTTCTAACAGGACTATGGTAAGGAACAGCCTCATTCGGTTTTGGGAATCTTTGTGTATGCTTATAATCCTAATTTTATTGGTTAATACAGTAGTGGTGTTCAAATGAAATTTGCACTTAAGTACTGGTAGGGTTGGACAGGAATAGTGTGTGGCCACTGGCCAGGATAACTGATTATCCCTACCCGATCTTAGCTGTTGATGGTGGAAATAAAGCTCCAACTAGAGCAAAAACGTACAAAAAATGCAAATATAGTGGCCAGTGAACTATGATCACACTGCATAGAATGATTCAGAAACAGCAATCTTCAATAGGCCTTAATGATTTATATGTGTGGTTTCGGTTTCCCTACCTGCCCTAATTTTTTCACCCTACCCTAAACATTATTAAAATGGTCTTTGGAGAGAAAAAGAACTAAAAATAGCCACATTTTCCGAATTTGATGCCGTTATCTGTGTTAAATCATATGACTAAATTAAATGATACTCCCTACCTACCTACCCTAATTTTTTGGGGCATGAAACAGGAACCACACATATATTGCATTCAGGCCTTACTTGAATTTATGGCAGAAGAAATGTACTTTTGCACATGTATGCAAAGTGTATTAATTATCATACATTTCAAAAGTGAATTTCAGTCTGGACAGTATTCTGTTGTCTGAAGAGGGCAATGGGACAATGCAGGTGGAGACAAACAGTAAACATTATAGTACTGGTAGCTAGTATTATAGTAGTGTACTGATAGCGATAGCTAGTATTTAACTATTAGAGCTCGACCACCGGTCTTTGCTTGTTCTCAGACAGCAACATCTCTTAAAATTTGTTCATGTACTTGTCCTCATCATGAAAACATGTCCGTGTAAAGTATACCCCCTCAAACCCCACTTTTATATAGTAAAACTGGGGTTTGCAGGGGTATACCTATTTTTTCTTATTTTTGCTCCAAAATCGGCGAGGCGGTTCTAAGGTGTATCCACAATCTATGTTTTGAGCAAAAATAAGAAAAATATCCAAATTTTTCAAATGAAATTTTCACTTTTTTTAAGCTGAAAAAATTCTCTGTATATTGCATGGGCAAGTTTTTGTAATGCTAGCATTGAAATTTACATGTAATGATGTATGACATTGTATATTACTAGAATATTTCCTTAACTGTTGACAGTTCTCAGTTATGTATCAACACAGCTATCGTCTACATGCATAGATTCTACATGTTCCAGTCATTTGGTAGATTTCCCAGAAATGTAAGTATATGCACATATGTACATGTATGTATTTGAGCAGCTTAACAAGAAATCATCTGGGGGTTTCTGACCAGGTCCGACACAAAACGGTCTGTGCACTACAGTAACAAAAGAAGGCTAGAAGAAGTAGAAGAGGGACTGTACTTTTTTGTGTAGCAAAAACAAAAGCGTGGATGAGCATATGCTAAAAGTCTGTTTTCTCATAATGTGTGTCATTTGATAGATTTCATATAGAAAATATAAGTACATGTACATCAGTACATCTATTTTATAAATATGAAAAAGTAAAAGAAATCTTGACTATCAATTTTGCTTGACTTCACTGATCAATGGCATCTTGGTGAGTAATTGCCTTAAAGGTTTCTCACATTATACTCGTCTTTAAGATGAGACTTTAAACTTGGGTCCTGTTTTTGTATGACCAAACTGTTAAATTTACATGAAAAGTGTACACAAGTGATAGTTAGTTTACACAGACATTGTTTCCTGACAGTGTTATAGTCAGTATTTACTTCCAGGATATGGCTCCAGCGTGTTTATTTCTGGCTGCCAAAGTAGAAGAGCAGCCGAGAAAGCTGGAACATGTGATACGGGTGGCCCATGCTTGCTTACATCGAGATAATAGCACAGCACCAGATCCACAAACCGAGGTACTTCATTATTTATGACAAGTCACGTCATAAGAGAAAGGCATAGGTTATGCAGCATAGTAACTAGCTATCGGTATAATCTTATTACATGTAATAATTCTTAATCAACCTTCTTAAATATGATATTTCAAAGGTAAAATGTAAAGTCAAGTTTGTTTGGGACGGAGGATTTAAACTTGTAGCATCATGTTTACAGTGATCGAAATTAGCACTAGCCCGATAGCCCGACACTAGCACAAGGGTTTTCGGGCTAGTAATTTTTGCTCAGTTTAACCCATTTCCTACATAGGTTGGGGTATTGGAAAATTTTGGCAAATGATTAAAGATATAAGGGTTCGGGCTAGTGAGGAAAAATCCTAATTTCGACCACTGTGTTAACTAACACAGTTGTAAGGTTCAAGTATATTCCCGAGACCTAGAGGGACCCATATAGTTGATGTACTCTGTCTCACCACTGGTTTGTTTATCTGGGGCCAGTTGTTCAAAACATAGCTTAACGTCATCGTTAAGACCTCAACTTGTTAAGTAAATGCTGACTACATAAGCAAATACACTGTTATTTTTTGTTGCATGATTCTTACATTTTATCAACAAAAAATAACATTGTATTTGTAATATTAATGTTTGAAATTTTAATCAATCGTTAACTAACGATGTTATTAATTTTGAACAACTGGGCCCAGGAATTTAGCCATTCAACAGAGAATCCTTTGTTTCAGGCATATTTAGAACAAGCTCAAATCATCGTTATGAATGAGAATATACTATTACAGACTTTAGGTAATTGCAAAATTTAGGTTATACAGGCCGACTTCGCTATCTCGAAATCAAGGGGAATTGAGAAACCACTTTGAGTTTTCCGAAGTTCGAGATAAACAAATTGTGACGAGGCATGAAAATTGTCACGTACGATCACGAACATTAATAGAATCAATGTTTCAATAACACATTTTGGAAGCATGACTGTAGTAACGCTGTTTCTATTAAATTGGTAATGAAATAAGGGCAACAAAAACAGTACACTTTGTTTTATTTTTTCAATACATGTTATATAAAAGTTTTACACACATGAATAACAAATAAAATGCACAAACGAGAGCACAAAACACCCCCCTGAAACGGGTCCTTGGCTGGATTGCTCATCAACAGAGGTAAAGTTCACCGATCTAACCTCTCCCCCCAGAATCAGATCTGGGTCCTTCATTAGATTTCTCGGCATTAGACAGCGTAGACATCATAAAGGTTTGAATATCGAATCCACTTTAAATAAAGTCTAAGCTACTCTATTATGACTAGTTTTGAGACGATATTGTGCCAGTTAAAGAATGCCTCTCAGTACCTTAATTAGGCTGCGTATTTGCGTAATTACCCAATTAAAATATGAAAAAAACGCAATTAATAACGATCTGGTAGCGTAAGAAAACGCAAAAGAAATCGCCGATACGCAATACCGGAAAAATCAATTGCGTACCGGTTTTTAAACGGCTTACGCCGTCTACATTAAACAAAAATGTCATTGGACATGCGCAAATCGATCGATTGGAAGCCATTTCTTTTCTGTTTTTTCGTTGGTTGACTGCGATTTTAGTTAATTCTCTCAACCAATCAATGTTTCCCTTTTATTTTATGCTATGCAAAAGCGAAAGTAGAAGAAAATAAGGAAAGTACACCTCGAACATCATTTTTACCAAATTGTTTTCCATTTTTATACCCCCGGCATTTATGCCGACGGGTATATAGTTTTCGCTTTTCCGTTCGTCTGTTCGTCCGTTCGTATGTTCGTTGGTTCGTTCGTTCGTTCGTTCGTTCGTTAGTTCGTTCGTTATTCCGGAACGTTCGTGGAATTTATGTCAGTTTTTGTTAAAGTTTCTCTGGTGGTGTATATCTCATGAACTAATGATCAGAAACCATTCATATTTTAACCATAGGTACCCTATAGGGTTTGCTTTGTTTCTGTGAGTTTGGACCCTGGGTCCATGCCCGGGGGTGGGGCTAGAGGTCAAAAATCTAGGTCACCTTTACTTTGGGTCAAAGTTTTGGTTTAAGTTTCACTGGTGGTGTATATCTCATGAACCAATGATCAGAAACCATTCATATTTTAACCATAGGTACCCTATAGGGTTTGCTTTGTTTCTGTGAGTTTGGACCCTGGGTCCATGCCCGGGGGAGGGGCTAGAGGTCAAAAATCTAGGTCACCTTTACTTTGGGTCAAAGTTTTGGTTTAAGTTTCACTGGTGGTGTATATCTCATGAACCAATGATCAGAAACCATTCATATTTTAACCATAGGTACCCTATAGGGTTTGCTTTGTTTCTGTGAGTTTGGACCCTGGGTCCATGCCCGGGGGAGGGGCTAGAGGTCAAAAATCTAGGTCACCTTTACTTTAGGTCAAAGTTTTGGTTTAAGTTTCACTGGTGGTGTATATCTCATGAACCAATGATCAGAAACCATTCATATTTTAACCATAGGTACCCTATAGGGTTTGCTTTGTTTCGGTCAGACCGGACCTTGGGTCCATGCCCGGGGGTGGGGCTAGAGGTCAAAATCTAGGTCACCTTGAAAATGTGCTATTTACATAGTGTTTTTTCATCTCTAAGTTCATATCTTAACAAATACTTATAGGAATGTATTCCTGTTTGGATCATAGATACCCTTTAGGGTTGAATTAAATTCCATGGCACCAAACTCTAGGGGTGGGGCTCGAGGTCAAAATCTAGGACACATAAAATACAGTAGTTACCAAGATTAATATTCTGTGTGTCTATATCTTGACAACCATGTATTAGAAAGCGTTCATGCGTACAACACAACATAGGTACCACATAAGGGCTAGGCCCACTGGTCCATGCGTGGGGTGGGGGTGGGACCTGAGGTCAAGATCTAGGACTTTTTTTTCCGTTTTTTTTTTTTTTTTTTTTTTTTTTTTTTTTTTTTTTTTTTTCTTTCTTTTAAGAATGACATTCTACTTTCATTTCAATCTAGGACTGAGGACCTGACCCAAAATGTCCGCGCTTATGTCCTAGATTGGGTATACACGTCAGCTCTGTATACCACTCTAAAATAGATATGTCATTCTAAAACTACACTTCCTCATGTTTGTATGTAAAGTACTTTACACTGCTTATTTCTAAAATGTACTTGATCAGGGTACTGTCTTTCATTGTTGATGTGAGGTTCAATGTCAGGGGTGAGCATGTGCTGGGTTGTTTAGGTAGGGGGTGGGGAAGGGGGCTTGGTGGTTTCTAAAATGTACTTGATAAGGGTACTGTTTTTCGTTGGTGATGTGATGTTCAATGTCAGGGGTGAGCATGTGCCGGGTTGTTTAGGTAGGGGGTAGGGAAGGGGGCTTGGTGGCTACCAGCCGGGGGTATACGTGCCTCTCAAGGCACTTTTTCTAGTACCCAATTGATTGAGAATAGAGTGCGTAACAGAACTGAACTTATCCAATTAAAATTCCAGATACGCAATTGAATGAAAAAGGTGTGCATAAATACCCTATAGGCTAAAAAATTAATTAAGGTACTGGCCTCTGATAGCTAACATCAAACGCCGCCGCTTAATAGTGTTCAAACCAAAGGCGCCGATAACTGCTTTATTGTCTAATCAAGCGCGCCTGTAGTGTGATGTATTACGATTCAAGGTCAATTGGTTTACACAAAGCGGCTGACCAAATCAATTAACCCCATTGTTGTGTGTAATTATCGGATACCGCAAGGAAAAGTGAAAATGAAACTAAAATTTTGATGGATTAAATGACAAATTTCAGTGGATTAAAAACTTCATTAGAGGTAAATTTGTCTTTTTTATATTTTTTCAGACTTTGCATCAATTTGCTAATGTGAAAAATGCAGTTCCGAAAATTGACTAAAATGACCATCGTCTTTTGATTTTCTACATCTTCCTTTTTCTTCTTCTTCGCTGATCATGAAGTCTGAGCGATATTTTTTTCAATTTCAAAGTTCGACACAGACAGGGTGAAACTAATAAATTTTTTTCTGTGGGGATCGAATTATCACTTCGACACAGCCGGGTTTTCGCCATAATCGAGTTCGACACAAGCAAGGTTGAAATACAATAACATATAGGGAGAGACACTCGGGAGTGGGAGATCACTTCGACATAAGTGGGGTTTTCGAGACAACCGAGTTTGAGATAGCGAAGTCGGCCTGTAGATTGCTAGCTTAGAAAATGAATTCTATCTTAAAAAGGGAAGTGCAGTGGCCTAGTGTTAGAGCGTTTGACGCTGAGATCCTGGGTGATCCCCACTGGTATTTTGTGCATTAACTCTCACAGTACTAAATAATACACAGGCTGCAATGGCTGTGTCAGACATGACTGAAAAATTGTTTACTTGGAAGTTAAGCCACAATTCAAACAACAAAATTTCTTTGAAATAAGCAGTCATACATGTAAGCCTTCAAATACCATTTGTATGTGAAGTCACAGGAGTTAATTAGCTGTCCATGATGAAATAATACTGGAGTTAAGCAAAATTTATATTACGCAGATGCAGCGTAAAGTTCAGAAGAAATAAGTGTGCTATTATCTGTTCTGCTTGCAGGTTTTGAAACGAGTGTAGACCACCCAAACTCAAAAGTAATTGAAACCGCTAATCTAGTTAAAGGTAAGTATGTATCCTCGCATTGACACATAGGATTAAATTACAGGTACTGTACAGTCACACTAGTCATCTAGCTATTGCTGCATGTTTTGGGCAGTAAACTTATCTTCAAACAATTGCATATAATGGGAGCGCGGTGTCGTAGTGGTAGAGCATCAGATTCTTAATCGAGAGGTCCCAGGTTTGATCCCCCTCAAGCGGCACAGTGTTATGTCCTTGAGCAAGACACATTTACTCCCTACAGTACTGGTTAAACCCAGGAAGCGTTGGCTCCGTCCCGACATGACTGTAAAATTGTTGACTGGGACGTTAAGCCTCAACACAAACAAACAAAACAAATAACCACATAATTCAAGCATGCCCAGGAAAAGTGTGGTTAGGATAGCTGATAGGACTTGACCTAAGCTGTCAACATGGGGTTCTTCCAGAAATTGCTCTTAAAATCATCTGACTGTTAGCTTGATAGCTTACCTCACTATGCAAAGAGAAATGAGCCTGTGCATGAGAAAACCAACAATTTGGGGTTCCGACCAGGTCTGACACAAACCAGGCTGCGCAGTCACAGAAGACAGCTAGGAGCTTGAAATTTCGGATTTAAAAAGAAGAGGGATTGTGCTATCCGTGTAGTGAAAACAAAGGGGCTGATCAGCTTCGCAGTAAAGCTTTGCCTATGCAGATTGATGGTTTTCCCATGGGGCGGCTCAAATATTGCATCTGGATTAGCCTGTCTGCAGTCTAATTTGTTGAAAATAGATCTTTCTATTGGACAAAAAGAAATGCAAATTTGAATGTAGACTATTTCAAATAAAGTCCTTTAAGGAATGAGATGTTAACTTTTCTCCACTTAGAAGCTGAATAGTAGGTGATCTTTGAGTAGTTTCACTTGAGCAAAGTTTCTAGGTCAAATATAACATGTCATGCAGCAAGTCTTGTTACAGAATTTTGATGTTATTATAGGTGAAAACACATTCATGAACAGATATTTACAATCCCTTAAACATGAAGAATTAGGCTGTATAGAATGTGATGTTTGGCAAAGAAATTTTGCACTAGTGAACCTAGACTCAAATTTTCAAAATGCATGAGGGCTGTTCCAGGAAAATCCACGGGGGTGGGGCGGACCGGAAACAAATTTTTTTCTTCGTGGTGGGGGGTGTAATTTAATTTCAGTTTTCTTGGTGCTGGGGGTCAAGAATATTTCAGTTTTCTGGGTGGTAGGTGTGAAGTTGGTGGTATAATTATTTTCCGCTGGGTCAGTTCTATGAAGAACGTTGTATTACACCTTTAATCAGCGTACATTCCGTAAATGAAAAGGAAAAAACATCGTTACGATTGTCGTCGGCCATTTGTTGTTTTGGTGGTGTTTGTTTAACCTACGCCGTACATAAGCGGCTCGGAGTCGCGGTTTACCAAAATTTCTATGCCCTGTGGCGCACCACAAAAATGTTATCTCTAGTGTACACGCAGCTGTTAGTAAGAATGGATTAAAATGTTGTTTGTGTATTTTCAAATCAAAGTCCTGAGCATTCAAAGAGACAAACACTATGCAACACAGGTATAATAAACACAGTGTCTGTTTTCAACCTGAAATAAAATTTTGGATACAAAATTCTCAACACCTCAAGTGTGACTGTGGACTGCGTTTGAATAGAAAATTTCTCACCTTCTGTACACACCAATTAAAGTCGGCATCATGTCACTTAATCTATCAATTAGCCAATAATTGATTGTTCACTTCAAAGATCACAGCTTGTTTTGATCATAAATATCCTGCTCAAACCTGTTAATTAATGTGGATGCCTTTCTAAGACACAGAGATAATTAAGAACAACAACACCAAAAAAAAAAAAAAAAAAAAAAAAAAAAAAAAAACATTGCCTTATTGGTCTTTCTCCCAGAATCCGTTATTCGCCCCTGATTTTAAATGACTTTGGAAATCTCTCTCCCAGAACCACTTAAACAAGAAGGAAATACATATTTAGTCCTTTGCGGAATAAATCACATGCTTAACTTTTGAGGACTTTCTGTCAAATAGTGACAGAATAACGGGATTTAGAAAACTTATCACTTTTTGTCTTGGTAGCCAAAAAGCCAGCATTCCGTTTTTACGAATACGCCATGGATCTAGGTTAAAACAGAGGCAACCGAGCAGCTACACCGGGGAATGAAATGTCACTTCATTCTCTATTAAGTGTGTATCTGTTATCACTAGAAGTCCTCAAGTTTGCCGAAATCCCAGTATTCGTGTCCGGAGAATATGATGTTGGTCAGGATGGCAGATAGGGGTGCTTGCGCCTCCGCCATTCGCAAATGCTCTATGGTCATAGCACGGTTCAGGCATTTGCAGACAAGCATCCTTTTGGCTTTTTGATGAAATAGACAAGGGTTCTTCCAGGAAAATTGAGGGCCGACCCCCGACATTTTCCTAGAAACTATGTTTTTAAATTATTTGAATAGTGTAAACCGTGTTTATGGGTTTGCGCTGTTGCTAACTGGATAATTACTATGGAATCCAGGTCGTTTTGCCGCCTTTTTAAAGGTGGGTCGTTCGCCCCAATTAGGTCGGGTCGTTTCGCATGAGAGTCGGATCGCCCGCGAGTCATTTCGTCCTGGATTGTTTCGCCAAGATTTTTAAAGAAAGGTGATTTAACAGATGGGTGTACGTACTGGATAGCGACTGGGTTTAAAATTTATCGCCAACATCGGAAAATATTTGCTTCAAAATCATTGAATGTTATTGAATAAAATATTGGGTATAGAATATCCCCCTGTTGTATGCCCTTCAGAGATGAAAAAAATGATGGTCAATATCCATTCTTAATATCAAATGACATTTGCAATGCAAAAAAAAATTATTTTATTAAAGTTGAGCTGGTTGGTCTTTGCACTGTACTGGTACTCTCTATACCGCTAGAGTTGTCTCCCAAAATGCAGCTTATAAAAGTGTGTGTATTTTCGTTTAGTTTAAGACCAGAGGACCAATGGTCCTGTAACGCTCACCCGAGATCTGCTGTACATGAACATGATGGAAAATAGCCCCAGCAAAGGGGCAGATGAATAAAGCCCTGGGGCCATTTTTCAGAATAATCAATATCGACCTATGTTGACCAAGCTGAAAAATAGGCCAAGGTCATCACAGGGTCATGATTTATATACACTATGTAGTACTTGAGTCATTGATGCTTCATGCCAAGTTTCGTTGAAATTGGTCAACCAGTTCTGGTGAAGGATTTTTGAAGGGTTTTTAGCTCACCTGAGCCGAAGGCTCACAAGGTGAGCTTATAGGATGGCCATGATCCGGCGTCCGTCCGTCGTCCGTCCGTCCGTCGTCGTCGTTGTCGTCCACAATTTCAAAGATCTTCTTCTCTGAAACCGCTTGGCCGATCTACTTGAAATTTTATGTGGAGCCTCCTTGGGTAGTGGCATTTCAAGTTTGATCGCGAAATCCAGGTCACATGACCAAGATGGCCGCCACTCCCATATATGGTAAAAACCCTTAAAAAATCTTCTTCTCCAGAACCGGTGGGCCGATTTCCACGAAACTTGGTATGTAGCATCAGGGACTTCAGCCCATTATAGTTTGATAAAATGATGACCCTTGGATGACCTTGACCTATTTTACGGCAAGGTCAAATTTGGAAACATAGGCTTTTACATGGGAAAAAGTGAAAACTATGGATTTTTTGAAAACTATTGCAGCCTGAGGCCTGAAAAGTGGTAGATGCAAACAACTAATGGAGTAGATGAAGGTATGTGATTAATTTAGGTCAAGGTCATCTCTTGACCTTGGCCAGTCTGTCGTCCATTCACACTTTTCAAAGATCTTCTTCTCTGAAACTGCTGGGCCAATCGAAGTGAAATTTTATGTGGAGCATCCATGGGTAGGGGAGACGAAAGTTTGATTGCGAAATCCAGGTCACATGACCAAGATGGCTGCCACGCCCATATATGGTAAAAACCACTCAAAAATCTTCTCCAGACCCGGCAGGCCGATTTTCATGAAACTTGGTATGTAGCATTTGGGACTCCAGCCCATCATAGTTTGATAAAATGATGACCCTAGGATGACCTTGACCTAATTTACGGCAAGGTCAATTTTGGAAACATAGGCTTTAACATGGGAAAAAGTGAAAACTATGGATTTTTTGAAAACTATTGCAGCCTGATGCCTGAAAAGTGGTAGATGCAAACAACTAATGGAGTAGATGAAGGTATGTGATTAATGTAGGTCAAGGTCATCTCTTGACCTTGGCCAGTCTGTCGTCCATACACACTTTTCAAAGATCTTCTCTGAAACTGCTGGGCCAATCAAAGTGAAATTTTATGTGGAGCATCCATGGGTTAGGGAGACAAAAGTTTAATCGCGAAATCCAGGTCACATGACCAAGATGGCTGCCACGCCCATATATGGTAAAAACCACTCAAAAATCTTCTTCTCCAGAACCGGTGGGCCGATTTCCACGAAACTTGGTATGTAGCATCGGGGACTTCAGCCCATCATAGTTTGATAAAATGATGACCCTTGGATGACCTTGACCTAATTTACGGCAAGGTCAAATTTGAAAACATAGGCTTTTACATGGGAAAAAGTGAAAACTATGGATTTTTTGAAAACTTGCAGCCTGAGGCCTGAAAAGTGGTAGATGCAAACAACTAATGGAGTAGATGAAGGTATGTGATTAATTTAGGTCAAGGTCATCTCTTGACCTTGGCCAGTCTGTTGTCCATACACACTTTTCAAAGATCTTCTTCTCTGAAACTGCTGGGCCAATCAAAGTGAAATTTTATGTGGAGCATCCATGGGTAGGGGAGACGAAAGTTTGATCGCGAAATCCAGGTCACATTACCAAGATGGCCGCCACGCCCATATATGGTAAAAACCACTCAAAAATTTTCTTCTCCAGAACCGGCAGGCCAATTTTCGCAAAACTTGGTATGTAGCATTTGGGACTCCAGCCCATCATAGTTTGATCAAATGATGACCATAGGATGACCTTGACCTATTTTACGGCAAGGTCAATTTTGGAAACATAGGCTTTTACATGGGAAAAGGCGGAAACAATGGATATTTTGGAAACTGTTGCAGTCTGAGACCTGGAAATTGCTAGATGCAGACAACCAATGGAGTCAATGAAGGTAAGTAATTAATGAAGGCCAAGGTCATTTCTTGACCTTGACCCAAAGTCATTTAAATATCAAAATTAAAATTGTGGTTTTCTCATAAATCACTGGGTTTGGAAACTATTGCAGCCTGAGACCTGACACTTTGCAGATGCAGACAACTTATGAATTCAATAAAGGTGTGTGGGTATTCAAGGTCAAGGTCATTTCATGATGACTTAATACTGCAGGATCAGGCTTCAGGTGAGCGTTCTCAGGACCAATGGTCCTCTGGTTACCATATATGGGCATGGTGGCCATCTTGGTCCTGTGACCTGGATTATTTATATACACATTGATTCCCCCTTCCTACAGATGATTCACATAAAATTTGGCTTTGATTGGCCTTGCAGTTTCAGAGAAGAACCTGTTTGAATATAATGGTAATATTCATGTTTATTGCTCCGGGGTGGGGGCAGATGAGTCCCTGGTGCCCAATTATTTTCAGAATCATTAATATTCAGTGCTACTGCTCATTTTATGCAAGATTTTTCCTTTAACCCATTCAAATGCATAAGCGACCTATGTTGACCTTGCTGTAAAATAGGTCAAGGTCATCACAGGGTCATAATTTATATACACATTGTAGTACTTGAGTCATCAATGATTCATGCCAAGTTTCATTGAAATCGGTTTAGTGAAAACCGGTCTTCGGGATTTCTGAAGGTGTCACAATCCTTCAGAAATGAGCTAGCATCTTGAGATTTCATACTATCTAGAGAGGGAATAACAAAGATGCTGATCAGACTGCGCAGATGCGCATGCTGATCTGCGTCTTTGTTATACGTACAAGCATATGACTGTTCTCTAGTGATGGGGCTCATTTAATATCTGGGAATTTTACACAAATTCCCCCACATTGTAAAATTAGTGTTACTTCCTTTTAGGATGATAAATGGTGCTACTTATCAATGTTTTCCCCAAGGGGGGGGGGGAGTGGCGGGATATACAGGGGAAATTTGACTTTTTTGAAAATCTACTGTCTAATTTCCAACCAATAAGATAAAATTTTGTGTCCAAAAGATCTAAATTCCCTTCCCTAGTGCAATTCCCTATAGTGATGATCCACTTGACTGTCTAATCCCCATGGTATGCCCCCCCCCCCCCCCCCCCCCCCCCCCCGCCTCCCCCTCTCCTCTGGGGGAAAACATTGATAAGTGCATAATAGTTGATGGCCCAATTTTTAGAGTTTTTTTTATGGTAGCAAAAGAGGTAAAGAAAATAAAACCAAAACTGTTTCTTGTTTTATATCTCTGTGTTGCACCTTTGACGCAATCAAAAGACAACTAAACAAACGTGTGTGTGTGATGGCTAGCACAGACCCGGAGCAAGTTCTATTTATTCGTATAAACAAAATTCACATACAATGAAATTTATACAGCCAGCAACCATTCATCCACCTCGATGTAGTTCCAGAATCCACATGTATATAGAATGCCTTTTCACATTTGCCACTGGCACCTAAAGGTACATTACATTGAACCACTGGTCGGATATTTGTCTAGGATGTTCCTCTGGTAGTCTAGTGCTTTTTCGACTCGTACGGTTCTCCAGGTTCAAATCTCGCTGGATGGGAAATTCTTTCCCGGGCCTGAATGGCATTTGATTGCACTGGACCTTTCATCATCCCTTTGTTCTGATATGACTGAAATACTTTTGAAAAGGATGTAAAATCAATTCAATCCAAATAGGACTGAATTACTGTTGAAAAGGATGTAAAATCATTTTAATCCAGGCATCCATCAAACTTAAATTATCTTTGAAAAATAATTTCTAATTCCTTGGTGGGGGGGTACAATTGAGATTTTATTTTTGTGGTGGTACCCTCAAAATAATTTTAGTTTCCTGGGTGGTACCCCTTAAAAAAAGTTCAGGTCCACCCCCCCTAGGTGAATTTTCCTGGAACAGCCCTGAGTGGTTTAGACTTTCACAGGTCTAATGCTATTTTCTCTTTTTTATTCCCTGTTTCCTCTGGTGTCTGCTGGGGGTGCTGATCGATGACATCATCGGTCATGTGACTTTGTTTCCACGACAACAGCCAGCAAGGACCTATCCCAGACGAGCTATTTCCTGGCAACTAACAGGTGCTGCAACTATTCTTGTCAAGATTATAATGTAGCCCTTTTATGACCAGGGAAAGTTGGTTCATGTCAAAATGTACTGTAATTTTCCTAAATTTTTGGATAGTTAAGATCATAAAGGAGTATAATGGCCTATTGGCAGACTATCAGACTCGGAATTGAGGTCGTAGGCTTAACCCCACTTTCGAGAAGTCGTGTCCATGAGCTAGACACATTAACTCCCAGCATGACTGAAAATCTGTTGAATAGGGCATAAAGCCACAAAACAAACAAACGAATGAGGTTTAATTTGGGTCGCCACACTTTGTACAGGATTATCTGTCCAAAAATTTAGGATCATATCAGTACAACAGATGAAAATGTGATTTGCAACAAGAAAGGAAAGTTTTTAGTAGTAGTAAGAATAAAGTGTAAAACAGACAAATTTAAGTGTGCCTTTATATCAGTTTTTCTGCATGTCTGAAAGCTGAGTCACATTTTGCACTCTACAGACTTAATTTATTTGAATTATTGCCCCTGTATTAACTTTTCTTTTTGCAGGAATAGTTTTACATGATGAAAGATGGAGCTGCCCTAAATGAACCTTTACTGAATAATTTGCGACCCTCCCCCACAATACTTAATAGCTAAATGATTTCTGTTTACGATTACAGCTTGCACCTGACCACCTTCTGTCTTCAGTACAAGCCATCCACTGTGGCATGTGTGTGTATATACCTCGCATCAAAGTGGTCCAATTGGAAGGTGAGATTTCATTTGATATATTAAAAAAAAAAAAAAAAAAAAAAAAAAAAAAAAAATGGCATATTGGTTAAACCAATAACTTGTAAAGCATGGGTTGTTGCTTGATCCAGAGCTTTTCCTATCTTTTGGATCAGACTTTAAATTGAGGTCCGATCTCCATATGAGCCGCGACACGAGAAAACGGGAATTTGGCCTATGCGAAAACAAAGGCGCAGATCAGCTTCGCGGTAACCGCGAAGCTGATCAGCGCCTTTGTTTTCGCTACACGGATAGTACACTTCCTCTTCTTCTTAAATCTGAAATTTTAAGCTTCTAGCCTGCTTCTGTGACTGTACAGCCTGGTTTGTGTCGGACCTGGTCGGAAACCCCGAAGACCGGTTTTCTCTCGTCGCGGCTCATATGACCATAGCTTTTGAGTGGGATGTTAAACACAAAATATATCAGCCATATATTATGTGTAATGAGACAAAGGTGTAAGCTTACACCTTATTTAATGTCATTGTGGAACTTTCTAATCTTAAGACTGCATAGATCTGGCCACGAGGTTATAAATCATGAAATAGCCCAAATAAATTGAAACTTCAGGTTAAGATCACCAAAGACTGTAATTTATCCTGCTGATAAATGTTAAAATTGTTGGCATTTTAACATTTATCAGCAGGATAAATTTTAGTCTCTGCTGAGCTGAGCATGAAAAAAGTTTTATAACCTCGGGGCCTGGATTATAAGTTGAGATTGGAACTTGATCATTTGATTTTGACAGACAAAAGTATATGTTATAATGCTAGTATTCATTATTAGAACTCCTTGTGTGAAATAATATGATTTGCTTTTATTGTAAAAAAAATTGTATATTGTCTCTATTCATGCAGATAACAAGATCAAATCAGGGAAAGGAATGGTACTACTATGTAGATCCAACAGTTACTCAAGAACTCTTAGAAGGTAAAGCAAGGTTGTGGCGTGGTGCCCATTAACATTCCTGGAGAGACAGATGACTCATTGGTTGAACTTTGGAGGGATCAAACCCTACAGATGCCATATTTTGTCGAACAAGATATATATGAGCCGCGACAGGAGAAAGCCAATAATGTTGTTTCCGAACAGGTCCGACACAAACCGGGCTGTAAAGGCACAGAAGATGGCTGGAGGCTTGAAATTTCGGCTTTAGGAAGAAGAGGAAGTGTACTGTCCCTGTAGCGAAAACAAAGGCGCTGATCAGCTTCGCGGTAACTGTGTCTTTGTTTTCGCATATGCAGATTGTTGGTTTTTCCATGTGGCGGCTCATAGTTCTGCAGTATTCACAAAAATGCAAAACCGTTGCAAAACATTTTGGACAAACCATAGAAGTTTGTCCAACTAGACAAGTTTTTACTTGACCAACAGCATGTCGGCTCCGTTCTTTTGACATATATTTCATAGGGCTGTTGGTCCTGTGTTGAAATCTTGTCTGACTTATACTATTTTATTTCACGTCAGACGCTTCAGATAGACTTTGGTTCTGGCTAAATCCAAAAAAAACTGACAGTTGTGACTGGGATGTCTTAGTCGCATTTACATATGCTGGGGATATTGTATCCAATCTATTGGCAATTTTAAAAGCATCTCTATCTTTAAATGAAAATTTCTCACAAAATATGTAATATGCTTGTTCAGCTTACATCATTTGTGTTTATTGATTAATTTCAGAACTATGTACAGAGTTTCTCAACATCATGGACAGAGGGCCTAATAAACTGAAAAAGAAAATTATGGGCTGGAAGGTGAGCTGCTTTGAATTATGTGCTGGACAGTTTAAATGTATAGCACTTAAAAAAAACAAACTTTTTTCAGAATTTAATCATCAAAGGGATGTTATCGTGGTAAACAAACAAACACTGTTTAGAGCACTATAAGCTGTACTCATGATCAATATTTGAAAATTTAGAGGAGAAAAAAGTTGCTAGCCTTGCATTATTTAAAAGAAATATCTGTGTTTACTAGAAGATATATAATTCTTTATACAAATGGAAGGATACACAAACATTCATGTCCTTTTTGCTCATTAGAAATTCTTTGGAGACTAAATTATGAGAACCTACAGCTTTGGTTGTAGTGGAGAAATAGTAAGGTTTGTAACTGGAAATCATATTTGCTCAATCACATGAGCCGCCGCATGGGAAAACAAACAATTTGCATAGGCAAAAACAAAGGCGCAGATCGGCATCGCAGTAACTGCGAAGCTGATCAGCGCCTTTGTTTCGCTACATGGATAGTACAATATGTCTACTTCCTAAATCCAAAATTTCCAGCCTCTAACCATCTTCTGACTGTACAGTTTGGTTTGTGTCGGACCTGGTTGGAAACCCAAATTGTTGGTTTTCTCATGCACAGGCTCATATTATTTCTCTAGGCTGGTCATCGTGAGATATACAAGAGTGAGGAGGAAAAGCAACAGGAGTTGCGTAAGCAAAGAGCGGAACAACTCCAGTCTACCTCAGCCGACCCTTCCCGACCCTCGGCCTCCAGTCAACAACACAGACACACTAACCATGACCGGAAACGTGAACACGATCCCGATCGTAGAGATCATTCCGACAGAAGGGAGATACATGGGCATCCGGACAGAAAAGAAATGGGTCCGAATGGGGATGCTCATGCAGTTAATGCACAACCAAAAAGAGAAATACATGGGGAACGTAGAGACATTCCAGAGAGACGGGAAGACAGAAAAGACATGAATGAAAGGAGAAATGCAGAAATAAAAGGTGTTCATGATAGAAGAGATCATGGTGATAAGAGAGATTCCGTGGAAAGGAAAGTTAGTGATATAAAGAAGGAAACTGCAGTAGGTAAAGATCAGGAAGGGAAGAATATTCATAGAAAAGATGGGGAAAGGAAGGAATTCATTCCAGGAAAAGATCCTCATAGACAGAAACATGAAAGAAACTTCCTTGATGCAGTGATAGGAAGAGATGGTGCAGATAGTCATAGCTCAATACGTGAAAAGCAAGAAAACAAACCATTTCAGGGTGAAAGAAATGACAGTAGTGTACATAATACTGGCCATATACCTCGAACTAGTCAAGCAAATCAGAATGTGAAATCTGAAAACTTAAAATCTGACACGCCTTCTGTGAAAACTGAAACGCATGCCTCAGACCAAACTAGTGCCAAACCTGAATTTGTTGTTCCAAAATTAGAAAAACATGAGACTCATCCACATAGAAAAGAACCGGTAAATTCTTCAACTTCTAGCTCAAATGCAGCACCTAAAAAGGTACCAGTGTCTCTTAATCTTCCTCCAGGAGTTGAAAATCGGCAGTCAGGACTGCACAAATCTAAGTCAGAAATGACATTGAATTATAAAGACTATTTGCAGCGAAAAGAAAGAGAAAGACAGCAACTGCTTGAGAAACAAGAGAAATTTAATTTGAACAAAAGTTATACTGAAGGCTCCCAGAGCAGCTCAAAAACTAATAAGCACCCAAATTTAGACACCAGCTTACCACTGAAACTTCAGGGAAATTCTGAAAAAGTGAAACAAGAAATGCAAACTGAAAATCGTCATGGCATGAGTATGAAAACTGGACATGAAAAAGAAATGAGAATTAAACCTGAAAGTGAAACTAAAATGCATCATGGAGCAGAGGCTAAACCAAGAAAACGAAGCAATTCTAAAAGTCCTGGTGCATCTAAAAGATCACCGCGTGTTCATAATACAAACAGTTCTAAAATAAGTCCAGTGAAATCATCAACAGACCAAAGTAGAGGACAAGTTCACATGAAGTCGAATAAAACTGAAACACCCCACCTTAAGTTGCAGATCTCAAATTCAGAAAATCCCCCATCCCCTCTCAAATCCCCAGTTAAAAATATAAAAGAGATTCCAAAGTCAGAGCCATTTGTTGATTTAGGTGAACCTTTAAAGACTGATGGCAAAAAGAGACGTTTTAGTGGACCAGAAATTGAGAAATTAACTGGAATCGAACTAGAAAATCTAAAAGTGAAAACTGACACTACTCAGCATGAATCTGTGAATAATTCTGCCTCAAAAGAAAATTTAAAGGCCAGTCAAGAAGCAAAGATCAGTGAAACCAAAGATATTATTAAAGACAGTGCAAAAATAACTATGAAACAGGAGCCTTCAGAAGCAAATGTTAGAGATAGTATAAGCAAAATTAAACAAGAGCCTGATGAGACTGCAAGACTAAGTCCTTTAGTGCAGAATAAACATCCATTAAAGGATGTAAATGTTGCAAAACACAGTCCTTTATTGCATGATAAACACTCGCCAAAAGATGCTTCTATAGCAAAAAACAGTCCTGGGCTACATAATAAACATCCACTAAAAGACTCGAGTGATGCAAAGCAGAGTCCAACACTGCATAATAGGCATCCACCAAAGGATTTAAATCTTGTGAAGCAAAGTCCTTTAGTTTCTAGTAAACCAGAACACAGGGAAATGGATAGAGCTAAACACAGTCCTGTTGTAGCTAAGAGGGATATTAAAGACTCTATATCTCAGCAAAGTCCTTTGGTTACTGTGAAACAGGAAAAACATAGTCCTCTTGTTCCTAAAAAGGATTTTAAGGAATCTTTAAGTGCTAAACAAAGTCCTGTAGTTACTGTTCAACAAGAAAATAGAGACTCACATAGTGCAAGACAAAGTCCTCTTACTGTTGCAAAGTCAGAAAGTCCTAGAATTGTTGTTAAACCAGAATTGAAGGATTCAAACATTTCAAAACAAAGTCCGAGAGTAGTTGTCAAACAAGAGGTGACAGAAAACAACATAGATGAACCTGATATTCAACTTAAACCTGAACATTCTGGACTTCAGCCATTAAAACTTCATATTAAAGATCCTCTAATTGACACTCATGACATTATGGCATCAAAGTCGAGTACTCCTGATGTTTCTGCCAGTAAGACAGCATCTCCGATACCTTCTCTGAAAATCTCAATTAAGAAAGAACCAGGAAGTGGCGGCAACACACCTGTAAAATACAAAACTGAGCATAGTAATGGAAATACACCTCTTAAATTGACAATTAAACAAGAACCTTCCATTGAGAATCCACTGAAAATGAAACTAAAGGCATCTCATACAGGCGATGAACATCGACACGATAAACATCACCGCCGACACAAAGAGGGACATGTGCATTCTGGTAAACACAAACATAAACATAAATCACACAAGCATAAGGACAGGGAGAAGGACCGAGAAAGGAAACATTCGAAACACAGTGTTGAAGTTACTGGGTCTAATGGTAAACCGGAGATTAAAATTCGGATGAAACTAGGTCAGCCCCCGGGGGCAGAAGGATCTAGTGCATCTACATCTCAGTCAGGGGCATATCATATTTCTAAACATGACAAACATAAAAGAAGAGAAGGTGCTCATGTTGTACCTGAAATTGTGTCAAACTCTGATGATCCCGAAAGGCATCAGCCGTGGTCGGTGTCAGAACTTGATCCAAAGTCGGCAGCAAAGCAGGCAGCTAAGGTAGCGGGTTCTCCATCACGAAAACGCCGCCGAGCTCCAACTGTTGATGATGGAAATGATATATCTATGTCACAGCCACATCAAAAGGCTGCGAAAATGACATCAAACAGACTAAGACGGTCCTCTTCATCTCATTCTATTGTTAGTATGGAAATGTCTGACAATGAATGTGGAGAAGATCCAGACAAAGCAAACAAAGAGCAGCTCAAGGCTTTACAAATAAAACTTACACAGGCAATTCAGTTTCAAAAGAAAGTGATAGATGATAGACTTAAAGAACAAAATGTTACGGGTCAAAAACCGGTTCAACCAAACTACGAAAGACAAAAATCAGGGTTTGATTTGGATTTATATTGTGGAGATGCAGTTGGAACCCCACCCCCTTTACCACAGGGTAACCCACCCTTGCCTCCAACTCCACCTTCAAGTCAGACATTAAGCACTCCACCCCCACCCCCACCACTATGATTTTGAATGAAACAGAAAAGAATAGTTTATTTGAGCTGTCGTGGGAAAACCAACAATGTGGTTTCTGAACAGGTCTGACACAAACCGACCTGTACATGCACAGAAAAGAGCTTGAAGCTTGAAATTTCGGATTTAAGTAGAAGAGGAATTGTACTATCCGTGTAGCGAAAACAAAGGCACTGATCAGCTTCGTAGTTACCGCGAAGCTGATCTGCGTCTTTGTTTTCGCATATGCAAATTGTTGGTTTTCCCATGAGGTGGCTCATTTGTCATGATTAAGGTGTTTATTTCACATAATTGCTGTGTTTATTTCACATTCGGGTTTTTATTTCACATTATGGTTAAATGGGATACTCTAATGCTCTAATCTTGAGGATAGATGGGTATTTATTTAGGAGCACTGCAGTCTGCGTCTTAAATTTAACAGCAGTTTGATGGAGGTCTATGATGTTGACATGAAAAAATCAGTTTGTTGTTCAGAATGATAAACACTTTTGTGCTTCAATTGGGAATTGGATTGTGATGATAGGTATAGGTGGAAATTTATATAGTTTCAACAGCATCCACCCATTTTGTGTGATTGCAGCAGCTTTTCGGGTTTATTTGGCATGCAGAATTTTCTTGATTTGATTGTAGATATCAGATGAGCCTGTGCGTGAGAAAACCAACAATTTGGGTTCCAACCAGGTGACCTGGTCCAGGTCCGACACAAACTAGGCTGTACAGTCACAGATGGTTAGAGGCTGGAAATTTTGGATTTAGAAAGTAGAGGAATTGTACTATCCATGCAGCGAAAAAGGCGCTGATCAGCTTCGCAGATTATTGGTTTTCTCATGCAGCGGCTCAGACATCTTGGCTAGCTTGTTGTGAATTGTTATCTAATATGAGCTATATGAAAAGAGAACTAGTCTGCAGGGTTTCTGACCAGCCAGGACATCAACCGAGCAGTACAGTCAATACTGTCAGTCATAGTGGAAGATAATAAGCTTTGGGTTTTAGAAGAAGAGAGATTGTTCTATCCCTGAAGCAAAAGCAAAGGCATTGATCTATTTTGCCCATTTTTCGTAAAAACAGATAATCACCAGAGATGCATGGGTGGGGTTGGGAAAGTAAGAAGACCTTGTGTTAACAAGCCCATGCAATAATCTTGTAAAAAAATATTTGTAGGTCAATGTACCTATTTTAACTGATGACAACATAAATGAGCCGCGTCATGTGAAAACAGGATTTTTGCATATGCGAAAAAGGCGCAGATCAGCTTCGTAGTAACTGCGAAGCTGATCAGCCTTTGTTTTCCCTACACGATAGTACAATTTCTCTTTTTAGATCCGAAATTTCAAGCTTATAGCCTGCATCTGTGATTACAGGTCGGTTTGAGTCGGGCCTGGTCGGAAATGCGGAAGACTGGTTTTCTCTCGTCGCGGCTCGAATAAGGTTTAAAAGCAGGGAATAAGCTTAAGATTCTTCCATTTATCTTGTACAACTTAATATCTGTGCTTTCTAATTTATTTAGCTTTAATAGATGGTAGTCTTGCAGCAGGTTTAGCAAATATTCACAGGCAGGTTTTTCAAGTGTTAATTTCATGTCTCTTATTCTGTCAAGCTATTGTGATCGATATTTATAGTATATGATTTATTAACAACACTTCATTCTTCATCAGATTAAGTTTTGATAAGGCTTGTCACATTTGAGCTGCATCATGAGAAAACCAGATTTTTGCCTATGCAAAAACAGAGGCGCAGATCAGCTGTGCAGTAACTGCACAGCTGATCAACGCCTTTTCGCTACTTGGATAGTACAATTCCTCTTCTACTTATAGCCAAAATCTCAAGTCTCTAGCCTGCTTCTGTGACTCTACAGGCTGGTTTGTGTTGCGTCTGGTTGGAAACCCTGAAGACTGGTTTTCTCGCGTTGCAGCTCATTTTATGTCTTGTTGAAAAGTAAGGTTGGTTGTTTTTGTGTCTTACATCCTACTCAACAGTTGTAATAGTGTGAGCCGCTGAGTGGGAAAACCAACAATCTGCATATGCGAAAACAAAGACGCAGATCAGCTTCGCTGTGAAGCTGATCATCGCCTTTAGTTTTCACTACATGGATAGTACAATTCCTCTACTTTCTAAATCAAAAATTTCCAGTCTCTAGCCATTTTCTGTGCTCCTATAGCTCAGTTTGTGTTGAACCTGTTCGAAAACCACATTGTTGGTTTTCTCATAACATGGCTCATATTATGGACCTAGGTTGAAAGTCTTATCCGAAACACTGGATAAGCATGTGATCGAACCAACAAGGTTAGTGATAAACAGCTGTGGGATCTTTTTCAGGAAAGATTAGACAGGAAGAAAAATAAAAACAAAAAAGAACATACTGTGTATGCATAAACTAGATAAACAAACACTGGCTACCCCGATTCCGTCAGTCGGTGATTGTCTGCTGGACCAAAGGGCGAAATAAATTTAATAAAGATCAACCATTGACAAGAAGTCACAGAAAATTGTTGTATGCCTTGAATTTAATATATTTTCATTTTAAATTTCTCTCATCCTCGCATACAAAAGCAAAATTAAAAAAAAAAAATGTTTCAGTTCAGATGTATTTTCTTGTGATAATGCTGTGTCAGGTTTGTGTCCAATATTGTGTAGTGTTAGAAGTATTGTTTGGCTTGTGGCTTAAACTTTGTCAGTGTCGTTTCGTTTGATGGTATAGCTTGACTTTGACGGATCAAAGGTTAGACCAATCCATAAAGCAGCAACAGGCAATGATTTTTTCTGGTGTCTCAGGGGCCGAGATAAGGGGTTCTAACGCGCTGAGGGGATTCTAACGAGTACCCACAATCTATGTTTTTGAGCAAAAATAGGTATACCCCTGCATACCCCATTTTTACTTTATAAAAGTTGGGTTTAAGGGTGTATTCATTGCACGGACATGTTTTCCTGATGTATGATAATGTGTGGGATACAAACTGTAACAATTTGAATAACCACTTACATGCAATTAATTAGAATTGTCATCTTCGACGCATCTAAGGTCAAAATCAACCTTGGTCCTTTTCGTGGCTCAATGGGGTACTGTTATTCTAACCTAACGTCACAGTGTTTTGTTCTTGAGCAAGACAAGCTACCCATAGTACTGGAAGTGACGGGTCCACCCTGACATAACTGAAAAATATGGTAGACATTTTTAGTGAGAACGGGGGATGGGGAGGGGTGTCATTGTTATGCCCCCAACTTGGAAGAAGTTGAGGGGGCATATTAGTTTGGGTCTGTCCGTGCAGTGCAGTCAGTCAGTCTGTGATGCGTGAGTAACGCTTAGCACTCGATCAGGAACTGTTAGAGCTAGGATCTTGAAATTTGGTATGTAGTTTGTATATGAAAATTAAGAGGACCCGTTTTTTTTTTTTTTTTTTTTTTTTTTTTTTTTTTTTCTCAGGTAAATGCAAGGGGCTAGGGGCCCATTCTGTGAGAGTTATTTCCCTTTTAAATTCTTGATAAAGTGAATAGATAGTGGGTACCTTGTGTGCGCAAAACCTCCTACAGTTTTATTCTGATTCTCTTGAAACTTTACAGATGTTGTGACCATGCTTTGAAGATATGCATGTGGTTTGGATATAATCCTCAGATTAATTTTTGCCACTTTTTTCGCAATTTGAACTTAGCCATTTTTCGGGCATTTTCACTATGAAAGTGAATGGGCATTGGGTACCTTGTGTGCGCAACTCCTCCTACAGTTTCATGCCAATTCATTTAAAACTTTTCATGTGTTATGGGCATGGTCTGAAGATATGCATGTGGTTTGGATATAGTCCTTGGATTATTTTCTGTCATTTTTTTTTAGCTCGCCTGCACGAAGTGCATAGAGCGATTGTAGTCACCTTGGTCGTCCCCGTTTATGTGTACGTTTACGTGTATGTCCGCGTCACACTTTCGGTTAAAGTTTTTTACAAGTCTATATCTCTTGACCATGTTGATGGATCTTGCATGTTGCTAGATATTGGTCTGAAGTTTTACGCAGTACCATCATGACCCACTCTGGTCAAGGTCACAGATTTAGAAATTTTGTTTAAGTTTTTGGTTAAAGTTTTTGTAAGTCTATCTCTTGACCATATTGATGGATTGAGTTGATACTTTGCATGTTGCTAGATATTGGTCTTAAGTTTTATGCAGTACCATTATGACCCACTCTCGGTGACCTTGAGGTCAAGGTCACAGACTTAGAAGTTTTGTGTTTAAGTTTTTGATTAAAGTTTTTGTAAGTCTATATCTCTTGACCATGTTGATTGATCGAGTTGATACTTTGCATGTTGGTAGATATTGGTCTGAAGTTTTATGCAGTACCATCATGACCTACCCTGGGTGACCTTGAGGTCAAGGTCACAGACTTAGAAATTTTGTGTTAAATTTTTTGGTTAAAGTCTAAATCTCTTGAACATGTTGATGGATAAATTAGATACTTGCATGTTGATAGATATTGGTCTTAGGTTTTATGCTGTACATCACAACTCACCTGGATGACCTTGAGGTCAGGGTCACGGACTTGGAAGTTTTGTGTTTAAGTTTTGGTTAATGTTTATATCTCTTGAACATGTAGATTGATCCGTGATCAAGTTGATACTTTGCATTGGTCTGAAGTTTTATGGTGTACCATCATGACCCACCTGAGTGACCTTGAGGTCAAGGTCATGGGTCATAGATTTTAACAGATGTAGTGGCAAAGCACAAGTCAGGCGAGCTTCGCTGTCCTGTGACAGCTCTTATTCACAATTTGAACTTAGTCATTTTTTCAGGCATTTTAGTGAATGGATAGAGGGTACCTTGTGTGCGCAACTCCTCCTACAATTTAATACCGATACTTTTGAAACTTTGCAGACATTGTGACCATGCTTTGAAGATATGCATGTGGTTGGGATATACTCCTGAGATTAATTTTTGTCAATGTTTTTACAATTTTACAATTTGAACTTAGTCATTTTTGGGACATTTTTACATTTTGAAAGTGACTTACCAGTTGGGGGCATAGTGTTTCATAAACACATTTTCTAGTTAAATTTCCTTTGACATGTAACTGAAAATACTACATTGTGGAATTTTCTGCCATCACATTTGATGCATTTTGGATAGTCTTCCACATGTGAGCAGTCTCATGAGAAAACCAACAATGTGGTTTCCGAACAGGTCAAACACAAATCGGGCTGTACAGTCAAAGAAGCAGGCTAGAAGCTTGAAATTTCAGATTTAGGAATAAGAGGAAGTGTACTATCCGTGAAGCGAAAACAAAGGTGCTATGAGCTTCGTGATTACTGCAATGCTGATCTGTGTCTTTGTTTTCGCATATGCAGACTGTTGGTTTTCTCATGAGACAGTCATGAGGCAGCTCATTTCATTTAATTTTTGGAACAGGCACTTTTATTACCAAAAATAGGTTGAAAACCACTAAGTCTGCTCAGATTTGGGCTAGGCTTGCCTTTGATGTTCAGGGGCAAAATGCAGTTAATATTTACCAAAGAGATTTCTCTTATTTTTACATAGTTTATATTTGCCCATGACATTTTCAGAGGGGTGTTTTAGCGTACTCCTGACCCCCCCCCCCCCCCCCCCCATCCCACAGTCTGCCACTGATTTGGTAATTTGGTATTTGCTGAATATAATAATGAACTAGAGGCTATGAGCAGAACTCATTTTGGAAAGAGAGCTAGTTTTTAGCTCACCTGAGCCGAAGGCTCACAGGGGAGCTTATAGTATACCCATGCTCCGGCGTCCGTCGTCGTCCGTCGTCGTCCGTCGTCCGTCGTCCGTCGTTCACAATTTCAAAGATCTTCTCCTCTGAAACCACTTGGCCAATCAAAGCCAAACTTCGTGTGGAGCATCCTTAGGAAGGGGGAACGAAAGTTTGTATAAATGGTCCAGGTCACATGACCAAGATGGCCGCCATGGCTATAAATAGCCAAAACCTTTAAAAATCTTCTTCTCCAGAACCAGAAGGCCTATGATTTTGAAACTTGGCATGAAGCATCAGGCAATGAAGCTCTACAAAGTTTGTATAAATCATGACCATGCAATGACCTTGACCTTTTTTACGGCAAGGTCAACGTAGGCCGCCCATGCATTTGAATGGGAAAAAATTGGAAAATGTCATTTAATGGCAAAAACTTGCTAGGAATAAGCAAATGGACAGAATATTCATGTTTATGAAAATATTTTGGGCCTAGAGGGTTGTCTGCCCTTGTTCCGGGGCTATATACATGTGTATGACCATAATATTCAAACATCTTCTTTTCTGAAATCGCTTGGCCAATCAAAGCCAAACTTTATGTGGAGCATTCTGAGGAAGAGTGAATGAAAGTTTTTATAAATGGTCAAGGTCATTTGACCAAGATGGCCGCCATGGCTATAAATAGCAAAAACCTTTAAAAATCTTCTTCTCCAAAACCAGAAGGCCTATGATTTTGATACTTGGCATGAAGCATCAGGCAATGAAGCTTTACAAAGTTTGTATAAATCATGACCTTGGGATGACCTTGACCTTTTTTACAGCAAGGTCAACTTAGGCCGCCCATGCATTTGAATGGAAAAAACAGGAAAATGTCATTTAATGGCAAAAAACTTGCTAGGAATGAGCCAATGGACAAAATATTCATGTTTATGAAAATATTTTGGGCCCAGAGGGTTGTCTGCCCCTGTCCCGGGGCTATATACTTGTGTATTACCATGATATTCAAACATCTTCTTCTCTTGAAACCTCTTGGCCAATCAAAGCCAAACTTTATGTGGAGCATTCTGAGGAAGAGTGAATGAAAGTTTGTATATATGGTCAAGGTCACATGACTAAGATGGCCGCCATGGCTATAAATAGCAAAAATCTTTAAAAATCTTCTTCTCCAGAACCAGAAGGCCTATGATTTTGAAACTTGGCATGAAGCATCAGGCAATGAAGCTCTACAAAGTTTGTATAAATCATGACCTTGGGATGACCTTGATCTTTCTACGGCATGGTCAACTAAGGTTGTTCACGCATTTGAATGGGGAAAATTGTTACAATGTCATTTGAAGGGCAAAACTTGCAGTATATTGGCAAATGGACTAAATCTTTATGATTTAAAAAAGAAATTGACTCCAGAGGCTGCTCTGACTCTGCCCTGGGGATATATACATAATACCATTCTAGTCAAACAAGTTTATTGGTATATATCTCAGGTCTCAGGTGAGCGTTTACAGGACCACTGGTCCTCTGGTTTGAAAACTATTGCAGCCTGAGGCCTGAAAAGTGGTAGATGCAAACAACTAATGGAGTAGATGAAGGTATGTGATTAATATAGGTCAAGGTCATCTCTTGACCTTGGCCAGTCTGTTGTCCATACACACTTTTCAAAGATCTTCTTCTCTGAAACTGCTTGGCCAATCAAAGTGAAATTTTATGTGGAGCATCCATGGGTAGGGGAGACGAAAGTTTGATCGCGAAATCCAGGTCACATGACCAAGATGGCCGCTACGCCCATATATGGTAAAAAACTTTCAAAAATCTTCTTCTCCAGAACGGGCAGGCCAATTTTCATGAAACTTGGTATGTAGCATTTGGGACCCCAGCCCATCATAGTTTGTTGAAATGATGACCCTATGATGACCTTGACCTATTTTACGGCAAGGTCAATTTTGGAAACATAGGCTTTCACATGGGAAAAGGCGAAAACAAACTGTTGCAGCCTGAGACCTGAAAGTTGCTAGATGCAGACAACTAATGGAGTCAGTGAAGGTAAGTAATTAATGAAGGCCAAGGTCATGTCTTGACCTTGGCCCAAGGTCATTTAAATATCAAAATTAAAATTATGGTTTTCTCATTAATCACTGGGTTTGGAAACTATTGCAGCCTGAGACCTGAAACTTTGCAGATGCAGACAACTTATGAAGTCAATAAAGGTGTGTGAGTATTCAAGGTCAAGGTCATTTCATTATGACTTAATACTCCAAGATCAGGCTTCAGGTGAGCGTTCTCAGGACCAATGGTCCTCTGGTTCTGCAGATGCTATCAATTTTTTGTAGTTTGTTTGGTTTTTGGCTTAGTTTGCTTTTCTCTGGTTCATCAGCTTGGACTGCTCTATTTTCTAGGGTTTCATAAGGATTCTTGTGTTCTGCTTGAAGGTTGGTGTTTTTTGTGAGTAAATAATTAGTTCTCAGATCATACATTAATTATTCATGTTTTTGTAAGTAAATTCATTCAGGCATATCATGTTTTTTGCTTAATAAATCAATAGTAAATATGTATATTAATGTAATATGTAAAGTGATGTTATGTGTATATTGATATAATTGTACGAGGAGTCTGTTAAGTGCTGTTTGAAGTTTATTATGTCATCAAGAAATATATCACTGTTTTGAGAATCATTGGTTTTGAAGCTATTTTATAAATGTGTTGTTTGATAAATGTTTTCTTTATTGATGCAATATTTAATTCAAAGATAATGAAACTTTCATCTTTGGCGTTACTGAAGTCAGGTTATGAGAAAATTGGTTGTTTTGAGGTTTCTGAAAAGCACTCAAGGTTATAAAACTTTTTTCATGCTCATTCATCTAAGCATAAAATTAAAACTGCTCATCAATACCAAAATAGTCCAAATGAATTAAAATTTCAGGTTTAGATCACCAAAGCCTGTAATTTATCCTGCTGATAAATGTTAAAATGCCAACAATTGTTGACATTTTAACATTATCAGCAGGATGAATTTTAGTCTCAGCTGAGCTGAGCATGAAAAAAATTTTATAACCTCGGGGCAAGGTCTTGACACAAACCTAGCTCTTCAGTCACTGAAGATAGCAACATGCTAAATTGAAACAGCAGATAGACTGTACTATCTGTGTAGCTAAGATAGAGGTGCAGATCAGCTGCTCGATCACTGTACAAGCTGCCCCGAGTCTTTGTTTTCAAATACAAAATGCAGGTTACACGTGCATGTGATAGGTTTCAGAGAATTTTCAGTACTGGATGTACTGCAGGTTTTGAGGTTATAAAACTATTTTCATGCTCAACTTAGTTGAGACTAAAAATTATCCTGCTCATATTAACATTTATTAGCAGGATAAGTTACAGGCTTTGATTATCTAAACCTGATTTCCATTTATTTGGGCTATTGCAGTATTTATGAGCAGTTAAAATTTCATGCTCAGCTAAGCTGAGCTTGAAAAGTTTTATAACCTCAGGGCCAGATGTGTACTGTTACCTTAACACACCTATGCACTATGCTCATGGGGGTGCTGTCGTCCGAGAACTTTGTATACCATTACATGCAAAAACTTGCTATCGTCCGAGTATACTGACAGTTGTATCATGTCTCGGACGACAGCAAAATCACTAGTATCATATTTACGGCCGTCGACCATGTACCCGAACGGCAGCTGTGTTTTGCATTTTGATGGTATACAAAGTACTCGGACGACAACACAGGTAGCATCATTGGAATCACCCCCGTGATGCTGTGATTGTTGGACAAAACACTTTTTTTGCCTATTAGTCCAAACTGGCCTATATGGGATTGCAGTGGCCTTTTGGTAGAGCATCAGTGGCCGACTCGAGACATGGGTTGGAGACCTGCTCGGAGGCTGTGTTGTGTCCTTTAGCACATTAACTCCCCACAGTAATGGTTAATACCCAGAAAGTGGTGGGCTTGGCGGCTCCATCCAAACATGATTGAAATATTGTTGAGTGGTAGTTAAATAAACCACAATACAAACAAACTGGCCTATGAGGTGTTTGTAACATGTAATGTACCAATTACATGTATCTATGTTCTAGTGTAAAGATAAGGAAAAATATCGTTGGCTCGTTGACAAAACCTCGTAACTGCACTTTTTTCAAAAAATCGTTTTTTCACATGGCGCGATTCAAAACATTCAAATTCAGCTTGTGACAAAGCCTTGTAGGTTATGTCCAATGGGAAGTTAGTTTTTAGATGACCTTACAAAACCTCGTAACTACAAATGGTAAACGGACTTGAAAAAAGGTGACAAAACCTCGTATATGCAATTCAAAAAATTTAAATACAAGAAAATCTTTATCTTTTAGATATGCAAAAGTTGCATATGTATGATTTCTCATAAATGCATTCTTTAATTCATCTAAGAATCTGCTTCTAGCTTTCATTTATCAAGTTTTGTATATACGACAATTTGTAAACATGCACAATTATATATCATTTATATACAAGTTTTAGTTTTTTGCTTCTCCTGAAAAATTTGTTTTTTTTTTGCAGTTACGAGGTTTTGTCAACAAGCCAACGATATGCATGACCCCATAGCTCCTTGTTTTACTCTACAAAAAAGGGGTCTGAGGGATCCATGTGGGTGTGTTAGGGTAATGAAACCTTTAGACAAAAGAAGGGAGATGATTTCATGACAAAGAAAATGTTTATATCACTACTATTATTGGCCTTAACTTAGTAGTCAGCTGATTAAAGTGCTTTTATATATTGATTAATTTATGATTTAACCATTCAGAAAAGAAAAGGCAAGGTATGTAGTTAATGATGCTTGTTTTTGTCCCTAATTCGAGGAAATTTACTGAGTTTCTTAGAATTTGCATACATGTGATATCTCCCGATCTCGTCGGGTTTTCCCGATTTTGGGCTTCCTGACCCGATTGTCCCCCGCCGAGCCCA
Organism: Rugalucina vietnamica; assembly: GCA_964017185.1. Taxonomy (NCBI): domain Eukaryota; kingdom Metazoa; phylum Mollusca; class Bivalvia; order Lucinida; family Lucinidae; genus Rugalucina; species Rugalucina vietnamica. The sequence goes on along the minus strand of OZ024880.1, from coordinate 27,700,083 downwards.
GTAGGGCCCAAATCTCCCGATTTCAGTATTTGCCTATCCCAATTTTTCGGCAATGTTCCATTTTTAATATTGCGGTAATATACGGTACGTGTTATTGATCATTGACCTGATAAATACCTTGGAGTAATTTAGGAGACAATGCAGAATAGATGGCATGTCACTTTATTGGGTAATTGGCGAAGTGAGAAGGGATTAATGATGCGACAAATTGTCAGTCTTACAGGTACAGTGTATAATGTAAACCGCTAATTTGATCAGAGTTCACCTTTAGAAAGATTGTGTCTTTAATTTGGAGGGCTTGGATTAAACATTGCCGATAATCTCAATAGGACAATTAATTATGATTGTCCTTTAAAGATAATCGGGCATTTTGAACACGTGGGACGATTTATCTTTCATTTTTGTGCATTTTTATCGGTCCGAGTAAAAACATTTATCTCCGATTTTTCCCTGAAAAAAGTTTGCCATTTTCTTTTTTTTTTTTTTTTCGATCGGTCCTTATATTCACAAGTTTCAGACGCAATATACCACTACTACACACGTGTCAACATGATAATTGCCCCTGTTAATTGCTTAGTTATCAAAACAATTTTCGCGGAAAAGTGTGAAAGTTACTGAAACATGAGGACTGGTAACCTTGCGTTTTAATGTGTTGCGTAAACATCGCAGTAATTCATGCAACACGTGCTGATTGGCCCATTCTAACTAACGCGTGGGCGGAGCTTCTCAATAATCTACCGAAGCCGCTTTGACATTGTGCAATTTGCTGTAATAATGTCCGTCTGTCGTTTCAACACTGCGTAACAATTTTCTGATTTTGAGCTCGGAGCAAAAATTTAATATTAAACTTCAGACAGTTAGTGACCAGCGATAATTGGGTGGCGGCGCGATTCAAATGATTAAGTTTAAAACAAATGCCATATAGTTCCGAAAGATCAGATTGAACGGGTATTTCATACACATGAAAATGCCGCTTGCGTCGAACGTAGCGTAAGGCAAAAGTCGGGTAAACTTAAAGTTTCCGACCTATAAACTATGGGAACGAAACGGTTATAATAAGGGGGAGCAACTGCGTTATCGAACCCATTGTCGCCACCAGGTAGCGCTCAAGCACTGACCTGTCGCCTTTGACCAATGGAATCTGGGATTGACCGCCATTGCGGCCATGTTTTCCGCCATAATGGGAGTACAGATTTTCATTTTAAAATCAGGAATTGAAGGTATTTTGTAAGTTTCTCTTTCGATATATATTACTTTTACCAAGATAAATATAAACATAAGTTTTGGAAAAAACTTTATTGATTTTATTGTTAATTTAGACAAGGTATCGTCTGATCTCATGAACACGGGATTAGCCGATTTTGGCTCAATCCCATAATTCAAAGCGTCACATGCGAGAGATCTAGATGAGGTCTCGTCAGATCTCGCGAGAATGTATCGAACCTGAAAAATGCGGGGTACCAGCTAATAAAAGTAAACATTGGAAATTACAAAAACTTGAAACACAAATTTCTGTGGAAAATGGAAAGAAATTAGTACGTTTTTCTGCTTTTTTCGTTGTCCGTTTTATTTCAATACATTGAAATCTTTAAATTTTCTCGAATTGACGCTAATACAATGGACATAAAGTATGAAATGATAAATGTCATTAGTTTTCGCGACTTCTTAGATACGCTTTTTGCATGCATGTTGTATGTCTATGATGACGTCATCACTTAGCTAGACCGATTTGGGAATTAAAATTTCCTCAGCTGTGATTATATTTAATTATGGAATTATTAGTTTGTTATAAAATTACCACCCATTAGCAAATTCGTGAAGATATATGGGATCATAAGGCAAATATAATGCATCTTTAGACCAAAAATGGCAAAAAATCTTCGCTTTTTAACCGCGCTAAAATCTCCCTATTTGAGACCCAATCTCCCTATTTCAAAACACAAATCTCCCTATTTGGGCCAAAGAAGATATCACATGTATGGAATTTGAAATAAGCGGAACCAAGTTATTGAAAAAAAAGTTATCCGGGTCAAAAGTAAATTGAATATGTCGGTTGTCAAAATTGGAACAATGTTTCATCGTACAAAATGGTAAAAAAATATTCTGTAGTTTGGTAATATTACTGCAATATTGGTGCTGTCGTAAAAATTGTACCTGTCAAGAAAAATGAATAAAAACAGAAAAGTTTGAGCATGTGTTGTCTTCGTTTGCTCACCTGAGCTTTCAGGCTCACAATGTGAGCTTATAGTATACACATTCTCTGGTATCAGTTATCTGATTGGAAATCGTATTAACTACACCGCTCAAAATATAAAAAAAAATTCGACCCTTTTTGTGTGTTTGGCAATGTAAACTCCCCAAATTTGGCCCACATTTTGAGCATCCATGATTCCATGCTGTTCTTTGAGGCCAATATTTTGAGGCAACATCACGTATTATTGTGAATTTGAGGCACAGGGAATAATTTTCCAAACGAAGCTGATATTCTGCTTCTTTTTCTGTTGCCGCTGTCAATAATTGGGCCAAAGTTGGGGTAATTTTAAATTTTACATTGTTGTAATTTGGGGAAAAGTGCATTGTTCCTTTAAATATTTTTAGCAATGTAGTTTCAAAGATCTCCTTAGGGACCACTTGATTAAAGAAATATGAGAGGGGTAAAAAGTTTATAAAAACGATAAAGTTACATGACCATCATGCCGGCCCATCATATATAATCAAAACCGCTCAAAATCTTCTTCAGAACATCAAATCTTTTAACTTTACATGTAATGTTGTTGCATAGGCGTTTCAAGCTTAGAGAACATAGTTGTGTCATGAAAAACCCAGATTTTTGCCTATGCGAAAACAAAGGCGCAGAACTGCGAAGCTGACCAGCACCTTTGTTTTCGCTACACAAAATAGTACAATTTCTCTTCTTAAATCCGAAATTTCAAGCCTCTAGCCTGCCTCTATGACTGTACAGGTCGGTTTGTGTCAAGACCCTGAAGACCGTAGACCGTTTTTCTCGTGTCACGGCTCATAAATCTTGACCCTGTCTGACATTGGACTGTTTCATGGTATGGTCAGCTTTAACTGTGAAATGTGTCTTCTGCACAAGGACTATATATGTGTTTATAACCATGATATGCATACATCTTTTAAATTGTTCAGCCAACCAAAGCCAAAGTTGAGGTAAAGCTTTCCTTGGTAAGGGAGATTGGGATTTTATATAAAAAGTCAAGATTGCCTGGAAAAAATCTAGAAACTTCCCATATTATGTGTGTCTCAAACTCTACCACAAAGTATGCATAACTCCTGACACTGGGATGACCTTCACCTATTACATGTGTCTGGCAATAAAGGTCATATTTTGTCACCCAAGATTTTGGTTGAAAATTTGCTTTTATTTGCCTTGATGCCAGTAGTTCGGGCTGTTTTCTTGCTTGAAAAGCACTTTAAAAGTGAGAGCAACGTGATGACCTCTCATACTTTTGTTTTGCATACATATGTATGGACAGTGATAACTAATGACTGTTTGATCAGTGATTGAACGTAAATGAACTGAAGTAAGGCGTTCCATTATTATCAGCAGTCTTTTTATCCAGCCACAATTGTTCTTTGTAACAGGCTCCCCTCGGAACTTGTGCTTAGGACTGATCTTGACGCCTTTAAAGAAGGGGTCTGCCAGATCAAACATAGGTCCCCATAAATTTTAACAGTTTTTAACCTGCTTTTAAATATCACTCTGCACTAACACTATCAAACTTTTTATCATTATACCCCCGGCATACGAAGTATTAGGGGGTATATAGTTTTTGCTTTTTCCGTCTGTCTGTAAACTTTTTTTGTGTCAAAGATTTCTCAGGAACTACTTAACCTAGAATTTTAAAATTTGGTACAAAGCTTGGGTATGTCAAGTTGTATTGTGTATTTGAAAATCAACAATCTCCGGCTTATCATTCCCTTTATTTATCCATTTTTCTCTCTATCCGAGAAAATTTTCCATCATATCAGCTCAGTCTGTATAAGAGTTAGAGACTTCAAATTTTATATGCATGTTCAGAATAACCAACTCTATTACTGAAAACAAGATTGTGATTCTGTGGTTTACTTTTGTCTTCTTTTTTTACTGTTTTTTTTCCCATCTGTCACTCCTATACAAATCTGCACCATTTTGTGTCAAAGATTTCTCAGGGACTACTTAACCTAGAATTTTGAAATTTGGTACAAAGCTTGGGTATGACAAGTTGTATTGTGTATTTGAGAATCAACAATCTCTGGCTTACCATTCCCTTTATTTATCCATTTTTTCTCTCTATCTGAGAAATTTTTCCATCATAACAGCTCAGTCTGTATAAGAGTTAGAGACTTCAAATTTTATATGCATGTTCAGAACGGCCTACTCTATTACTGAAAACAAAATAATGATTCTGTAGTTTACTTTTGTCTTCTTTTTTTTTACTTTGTTTTCTTTTACCATCTGTCACTCCTATACAAATCTGCACCTTTTTGTCCGGCATAGGAAGTATTAGAGGGATATAGTATTTGCTGTTTTATTTATGAATATATTTTTGTTGGATTAACACTAGATGTATACCTTTTTCTGTAATCTGCTTTTTGTCTCAAAGTGGTATGAACGCTAATGGCTACCGCCGGGGTATGTGAGCTTTGCTCACTTTTGCTATATTTCTCACTGTTTTTACTTTAACATCTGCTAGAATCTAGCTTTTATTCTTGCACTGACAGCGCGACTGCACATAATACTCGTGAGAGGGTGCTGCAGTATGAAAAGATAGATTATGGATATACTTAGTTTTAGAGACAAACTGTTTTCAATGTACTGTAAAATAAAGTTGGGGATCAAATATGTCCCCTGCAATTTCTAGAAAATATTGAACTGCTGGTAAAATAAAACAATTTGCCTTTGCCTTCAACAAGACAAGGCTTTACGTTGGACTACCCTTAAAATGAAGGCAGTCAGAAATTCCCATAAAAAATGATGTGAAAACTTGCTCGTGCAAAAGTTTAAAATGTCAAAATTTCCAATCTTACTTGGCTGGCTGACTGTAGAAATGATTAAACTTGATGGCGTATTTGCAATTTCTCAAAGTTTACCATGAATTGACAAAACTGAAATTTTTGTGGAAACGGTTCTTAGGCCTATATGGACTTTTTTATATCACTTTGATTTTATGGGTAGCGTAGTTTAAAGAACAGCTGTGCTTAAGTCAGATGATGCATAATATCAAAACTGTTAGCTTAGTATCCGATAATGCTTATCCATCATATAAACCAAAACTTGATTAATTATCGGTTGGCCCAAAAATGCATTCTCAAAAGTTTGATCCTTAAGTTTTCACTATTCAGTATCCTGCCTGTCAAGTTGGCTAGCTCACGGTTTAGGCTCACTACTTCAGATGAATAGCTTGCAGCTCCTTTGACGACGACAATATAATTGGGCGATCTATTCACGCCCTGTTCGTATTTTATGGGCACTTTGAATATTTATCTGGCGTAGCCATAAATTCTTCATAGCTCGGTGGTGTGGGAGACTGAGGCGAGTTCATAGACTTCCTTCTCTCTAACTCATCGTACAATGGCGGCAACCCGGACTGGTTTATCTTGCTGGGCTCAGACCTACTCTCGGTTGTTGAGTTTATTAGGTTTATCGTAGCACGTGTTCGAATCCTGTTTCTCCCAGAAGAGACATTCTGGTGGTTTTGTGAGTTATGCTCAATAGTTGCTCTTGTTTCATGAACGCCTCCGTGAGTAGCTCGGCTTGTCCTGCTATGTACTCTAGTACGTTGAGTACCACGGTCATGGTTGTTGTCGATAGTATGTGTGATTTCGCCATGTCCATCTACTCTAGAACGGATTACCCTCGGTCCTTGGGAGGTGATAAGCCTTTGCTGAAAAAAAAATAATAATAAAATAAAAATGAACGCACATCAGATCATATATATATTAAGAGGAATATCGAATAACAATAAAAATTCCACCGTAGAAGTTGGAAGTCAAAAAGATGGAATTGACATTAAGAAAAATAATACGACATTTACTGCTAAAACATCAGAAGTATGTGTACTACCACGGAACGGCGAGTCAAGATTGTATATTTACCTGAGATTGTGGAGTATTTGAAGATTTCTTCTTTCGGCATTTCAAACACCAAACAATAAATATCGCTATGGCCACCACAACAAGAATAATAATTGCTACGATGGATATGTTTTGTTGTCTACTGGAATCCCTTGTTGGTAATGGAGTATAATCGTAGCCACTTGAGTTCATCACATCATTTTAAACCATGTTGCTACTGGCCCTGAAATAATCTGTTAAATATGAGCCGCCTCATTATAAAATCAACAATTTGCATATGCGAAAACAAAGGCGCAGCTTCACGGTAACCGCGAAGCTGATCAGCGCCTTTGTTTTCGCTACTCGGATAGTACAATTCCTCTACTTTCTAAATCCAAAATTTCCAGTCTCTACTCATCTTCTGTGCTTGTACAGTCCGGTTTGTGTCGGAACTGTTCGGAAACCACATTGTTTGTTTTCCCACTAGGCGGCTCATATGTTTTCAGTTTCATTTCCCCTTGATTAATACAGCTTTCTTTGTAATATATATTCCATAGAGGTACAATACACATAATACAAAATCCTAAAGAGGTTTGAAAAAAAAGCACGTTAACCGTCATCGAATGCAAAGGTAGGGCGAATCTGAAGGGGCGCGAAACATAACTGAACCGTTTATTGTTTGCAATGGATTTGAATTCTATCAACTGACCCTTTCAAAATCCAATTACTGTTTTAAATGCATATTTAAGGGATCTTGTCTGTAAATTCTTGGTAAATTCATGATGTTTTACATTAATAATATTGACTACTTGTGATTTTAATGACGTGATTAAACATGTCAGTATGCTTACATGCAATGTCTTTCAATGCATGCCTCGACTTTTAATTAAAGATACAACGTAAAACATGAAAAGACTTACATCTTAGTTATTTCTAATATAATAATTCGTCCATGAGACACACTTTTAAATTGTCTCGTGTAGTAGTTGCCATTTCATACGTTCATTGCACATGTATGCATTTGCGCATTTTGCTAACTAATCAATACCTCGTTAAAAAGCAATACTTTACTTTTTTTAAATCGATCAGCTATCAGTATGCGACTATTTCACAAAACTATGCTTCATTGACTCGTGAAATTAAAAATTTGCAAAAGAGAGCTTAATCGAGGTGATATTGTATCACCGATTAGCTATGAGTTAATGTACATATAGGCTTTGCTGCCTCCACTTCTGAAACTTAGATTGTGTGTGTGGCGGGGATATACCCGTTCGATCGGTTTAACACCCACAGATTCTATTAGATGATGATGTATCTCTCTGTGTCGCTTGTTTTGTCGCTACTTTCTCTACAAAGTTTGGCCGTGGTTATTTCAGTTGAGTTATTTTGAGAAAATAGTATATACATGTACAGTATATATGGTGTATGTTTAAAACTAGTTTCATGACCAATATGTACGGTAAAACAGGGCGAATCTAGATGAGACTACTAGCAGGGTCTACACAGCTTAAAATTTCTTTAAGGACGCGGTACGGCCATGTACATGTACGTAGCAAGGACGTAGCGAGGTCTTGATGGTCGCGGAGGTCTCGGTCAAATTTTGAACATGCTCAAAAGAAACATGGCGAGGATGGTGTGGAATTAGAACGCAGTAAGGACGTAAGAAGGACGTAGTGGTTACTCTTGCAAGTCGCTCTCCTTCAAGCGGACACCAAAACTTAATAGGATCAGTGGTTGCACTTGTGCTATTTCGCAGAAGAAATAGAAGGATACGATCTTGCTGGGTGTGCTTCTGACTGTGAGGTATAAAACGGACATTTTTCTTCTTTCTTTATATACTGTCAATACGCATTCGCAGGCATTCTAGAAAGGTGTGCGCTGTCAGTGCTGAAATAAAAGTTGAGTGAATGAGAAAAGTGCCATACGAGATAGTAAGGTGGGCAAAGATGAGAGGTTAAAAGTAGGTGAGAAGGGGGCTAAAAACAAATTAAAAGCATCATGTCAGGACCTACAACATGGAGTGGTGCAGCTCACCGACTGCGGCTTCCTTGAATGCATCAAGGGTTGGCAAACACACCACCCACTCTGGGAGAGCCATTCCACTGGACAATTGCCAGGGGATATAAGGAATACCTGTAGTAGTGTGCTGAGGTGTGGACTTAGCGAAAAGCCATTGAATGGCAATATCTGGACACACGGGTGTTGGGATGGATATATTCAGGCATAGGAATAGACGATACGGTAGAACAGACAGAGACGTGCATCAGCTCGTCTCTGTTGGAGGGATCGCCAGCCATTTTTTTCCAGCATCGCTCACTTTTGGAATGGGTCCCATATGGGGGAGGTATACTCCAGTTAGGGCCGTACTAAAGTGTTGTAGGCAGTCTCTCTCACATTGGGTAGTTTGGTACGAATATTTCTTATGAATCCGAGAGTACGGTTCGCGTTTCCAGTGATTCTGTCTATGTGTGAGTTCCAGGACAAGACATTGGAGATGTCCACCCCAAGTACCTAGCATTGGTGACAACCTCCAGGACTTGTCCATGCAGGTGATATAAATAATTAATTGGGTTTCTGGAGGTAGTCACCCTTACCACCTGGAACTTTGAGGGATTAAACTCCATGTCCCACCTGGACTCCCACACAGACCTGACGGGGTGTCAAGGTGATTAGCTTGGTAAGTGGGTAGTGATGACTTATATAGTGGAAACGTCTTTACTATACCCACATGTGCTTGAAGTTATAGCCATGTAAATCATAAAAATAATGCTTCAAATGAGTGTATACGAGTTATTGTCATGTAGACACTTATTTTAGGGCATATTTTAATGATGTATGGTTTTTACGTAAGCGTCTGTGCTAGACAGAGAGGGGCGAGATGACTTGTTACCTACACGGAAACTGTACAGCTAGCAAGATCATCGCGCTAATAGATCCATTCCATCAAATCAATTTCACATCTTTAACATTAAAATTTCATTCATTCTGTTCAAAAGAAAATCTCAGTGTCAGCCTTTGTCCACAGTCTTTTAATGATAATTTAATGTCATGCAAGAAGGTAAGCTTGAAAAAAATAATCCTGATTCTGATCAGTGATCTATAATACAAGTGATTGGACTCTAGCCCTATTTTATATCCTTGAGTATGCTAAGTTCGTGGGGCTAAGAAGTCAAAGACAGCTTGCACAATCTTCAGAGAAAAAACAGTCTAATTTCCTACCTTATCAAGAGTAATTTATTCCTTTCCTCTGTTTCTAAATCAAATTTGAAGTTTCAAACACCAATTTTTTCATTAAAATACTCTTTTTACAAACATTGTCTGCTACATTGGGCAGCCATTTTTGTATATCCTAAGTCCGTGACGTCACTTGTTTGGAAATTCCCGCCATAAAAATAGGCCACAAAAATCAATTATTGGGTTGCTGAAAATTCTTAAGGCACATTAAAATGATTTCAATGAGATAAAGCCCTGAAATTCAAACAAAATTTGGCAAATGTGATGATGATTTCATCTCAAACTGTACCTCTGCAGTCATTTATGAGCTTATACCCTTAGGGGCATTTCTTTTCAAGAATACCAAGAAATAGCAATATTTTCAAACTAAATATGACTAATAATGAAAATTTAGACTTTGACAAGTCAGATAATGCAAAATCAATCCATCACATTTATTTTGTATGCAATTAAAATACATTAGTTTTTATTTTTAAAACCTACACATTCTTAGGTAAAGGGTAAGCACCCCTAGGTTGCAACAACCTAATAACAAAAATGTCTTTGGCCTTGCTCTTCCTGGAAATCACATGACCTTGACTGCCATATTGTAAACAAACTTCAGACACATGCTGGTTTTTTGACAGTTCTTATTTAGTAGCTTTTAGAGCGTTTTAAGAGGTACAAAATTTGGAAATAAGAAAAATTCAATATTTGGAGACCTTTGCAAAATAACTGCACACACTGGTCTTATGTAGATCAGAATTACAACAATTTATTTATAAATGAAGGTAGTTGACCCTTTGAAACATTTTGGCACCTTTCCAACCATTGCACAAGCAGACGTCTGCCAGAGAGGCACACAAACATTGACCCCACGAACTTGGAATATTCACGGACTTAAGATATTCAACGATAGAATATGCTTGACTTGCCACTTGTGCTGGGCTGGACAGGTATTCCAATAATTGACTATGCAATTAAATAAGTCAAAATATTCCAAACACTGCCTGTGTTTTACAAAATACTCCTACAAGCATATTGAACATAACTTAAAAAGAAATAGTTTTATTAGTGGTCTGAAATTTTCCAGTATCAACATAAACAGTATAAGAGGAAAAAAAACTTGAGTTGTTGGCCTTCATTGATTTTCATCAATCGCAGATTTTGGCGATTCAGGAAACAAAAATTGACAATTCCATATTAACGTCTCGGGGCCGTCGTCGGCTTTTGAAAAGTGGTCCGGCCATGAAATATCAAAGACGTTTAACGAGTGCCGAAGGCACGAGCTGGGGGAGAGCACGAGCACTCTCGTAAGTGGGGTTGGGGGGAAATTTTATATTTCCGGACGTCCGTTCAGACGATTTTAATGCACTTTGGGACAATTTCTGCCCTTGAAGCACTGCTGATTTTATTGGTCTCACTATGATAAAGCCATGTCCTGGTCGAAAACGATGAACCCTGAAAGCTCCTTTTTACAGGATTTGCCTTGCCGAGGGAACGCTGAGGAAATATGAAAGATGTCGGTTGATTAGGAACCGGCGGTATATCCATGATGGAAGAATAACATGCACGTTTTAACAAATTTTGGAATATAAAGAAAATAATGTTTACGAACATTTTATAGTTAACGATTTTTCGCCATGTTGTTTGATAATATTTAATGCAATAACTATAAACAGTGATTGGGTTATTGTCGGGGTTATTGTGAAATTATGTTTAACTTAGTATTTTCAACTGTGAAATAGGCCTACTGCTCTTCACTTTTTTAAATTGTTTAAGATCACAGAGAATCGTTTTTTTTCACAATGAATTTAAGAACACTCTGATGCACGATAATCTGTCACAATCCAATAATGACAATACCTGTCTTTAATACAGGTGTCATTTTCATGATTGTTTTTATAACGACTGTCTTTCACACCCTCGGGCAGATTGACCAAGTACACTTACTATCAATCGGGCCATCTCACTTCAAAAAAGTCGAAAAGGCTAACACATTCTCGGCCCAATAATCGACAATTGTGGTCCGGCCGAAACCATTTTCGGCCAAAAAAGTGGTCCGGCCATGGCCGGACCGCCGACGACGGCCTTGCGGCTGAATTATTTCCGGAATCTTTTCCATACAGCGTGTACAGAAAGGATAGAACCTTACATGGTGGTGGTGTTATGCTTCTCGTACACAAGGACATCCCACACATGCCCCTCACAGAATTGGACAATGACTCAGAGTCAGTTTGGGTCAAACTTTTTGTAAATAAGAAAACTCACTTTGTGGCTAGCTGGTATCGACCACCTGTCGATGGTCATTTACCAGTATCGGACAATGGAAATGACTTATTGAATTCACTGGAAAAGTTTGACAATTTATTTAGAGAACAGCTTGACAAAATCAAAAATATTAATAAAGGCAACAAACCCCCCTTAATTCATGTTTTAGGTAATTTCAACTTTAAGAGATATTGTATGGCCGGACAGACTCAGCAAATCTGGGTCATCATTGAGTCAGACGGAGGGTCAGATTTTGATAGATATCATGAATGACCATGGTTTGGAACAATTAGTCAATTTCCCCACCAGAGAAAGAAATACTTTGGACTTAATTTTGACCTCTCTTCCTGGTCAGTTTGTAGACATTCATTCCCCGGATAAGCTCAGTGATCATGACATTGTTTCTGGCACATTGAAAATTGCTATCCCCCCTATAAAGAAACCTAGGAGAAAAGTGTATCGTTATCAGAAAGGTGATTATGAATCTATGAGAGCAGAAACACTTAAATTTGCAAAGGAAAGATACTTCAACGGTTACTCAGATACTCGGTCGGTCCAGGAAAATTTCAATCTCATTACATCGTTTATTCAGGAATCGGCAGATAAACATATCCCCTCAAAAACTAGTCGCTCAGTTTCCTCTGTCCCTTGGACAACACCTGAAATAAGAAGGAAGATTCGCAGAAAAAATGCAACTCATGCAAAAGCTAAAAAGACTGGTAGTGCAAAATTAAGATCTAAATTTGAATCTTTACGGAAAGAGATCAAAGCTGATATCAGGAAGCAGCATGATCTTTATGTGAACAACTTGGTAGGAGATGTTAAGGCTAATCCTAGAGATTTTTACAGGTACATAAACAGTCAGAAAAAAGATACCCAAGGTATTCCCCCGTTGAAAAAGAGAAATGGAAGTGGAATAGCTCAATCTGAATTTGAGAAGGCGGAAGAATTTAATGGTCAGTTCTCGGATGTTTTCACTAAAAGTGAATACAAACAGGTCCCTCTTATGGATAGATCTGCCCCATTCATGCATGATATTGTGGTCACAAAGGAAGGGGTGACCAAACTTCTCAAAGGTCTAAACCCGTCTAAGGCCTTAGGGCCTGATGAGCTTCATCCTAGAGTCCTAAAGGAACTGGCTATGGAATTAGGGCCAGTATTCGCCCATCTCTTCCAGCAGTCAATTGATACAAGTGAAATTCCTAAAGAATGGTCTCTTGCTAATATTTGCCCCCTGTTTAAGAAGGGCGACAGGTCACTTGCCCGCAATTACCGCCCTGTTTCTTTGACATGCATTCCTTGTAAGCTTCTTGAACATATTGTATGCTCAAATATTATGGCCCATCTTGATGAACATGAACTCCTGTCGGACAGGCAACACGCATTTAGGAAATGGCATAGCTGTGAAACTCAGTTGACTACAGTGATAAATGACTGGGCCAAAATCTTAGACAAAAAAGGCCAGGTCGACACTTTTATACTCGATTTTGAAAAGGCTTTCGATACTCCTCCCCATGAACTCCTTAAAAGCAAATTGTTCAGCTATGGAATAGGTGGAACAACACTGAATTGGATAAATGCTTTCCTTTGTTTCAGACAACAAAGGGTAGTGGTTAATGGTATTAAATCGGATTGGGCTCCAGTTGTGTCGGGTGTCCCTCAGGGCACCGTTCTCGGCCCCTTGCTGTTTTCCTTGTATATAAATGACATCTCAGCAGACATCGAGTCTGAAATAAGACTCTTTGCTGATGATTGTGTTTGCTATCGTGAAATCAAGAATGAAGAGGATACATTGAAACTTCAAAGAGACATTGATCGCCTAGGCAGTTGGGCTAGAAAATGGGGAATGAGATTTCAACCCGTCAAATGCAACATGATGCAGCTGACAAATAAACGGTCTAGTAAGATACAGGCTAACTACACCCTTGAGGGCACTTTACTGGAAAATGTTGAAAGCATAAAATACCTGGGTGTAACTATCACAAATGATTTGAAATGGAATACTCATATTTCCAATGTTTGTACAAAGGCTAACAGAACTCTCGGATTCTTGAGGAGAAATTTGTATTCTTGTCCCCCAGATGTGAAAGAAGCAGCTTATAAAGGACTGGTGCGGCCGGTCTTGGAATATGGAAGCTCAGTTTGGGACCCTCACACTCATGGCCTCCAGGAAGAACTGGAAAAGGTCCAAAATCGTGCGGCAAGGTTTGTGACGGGAAATTATGTTTTTGAAACTGGGAGCATGACTGGCATTTTAGGTCAACTGAAATGGGAATCTCTTAAGAAAAGGAGGAAGGATAGTAGACTTATATTGCTATACAAAGGTCTAAAGGGTAAAGCCAGAATACCCACAGATGACCTTATCCCAAAGAATAGGCGTTGTAGAAATCAACACTCCTTGGCTTTTCAGATACCTTCAGCTAGCAAAGAAGCGTACAAAAGTAGTTTCTTTCCACAGACTATCAGGGACTGGAATGACCTCCCTGATTCACTTGTCTCCTCTGCTGAAATGTCTGATGACTGTGTGTCCAAGTTCGCTTCACTCGTGCGTTCAAGGGACTAATTCCCCCCCCCCCCCCCCCCCATCCGAACCCCCTGGTGAAATAATGTCATTTGGCGTGTCACCAGTAAACTATTCAGATTCAGATTCAGAAATATACCATTCTTAAGATGAACTGTCCCAGTGTTGTGTGATATGAAATTCAAATAGATTGAGTGAATACTTTTATATAAAAAGGCTGTTACAAAAGAGGCAAAAAAACTTCTTCTGGAAGAAAACAATTTTTCTTCATTTTTATACAGATGGCTTAGGTGTAATTTTTGGTGTATATATTCAAACTTGACATCAAACAGCAGCCCAATATGTGCTTAAACAGATGACGTGTTTTGCTTGAATAAAAATGCAATATAGAAGAAGAAGTTCGTAGAAACTGACCACTATAAACGGGTAGGTGTATTCCTTGGACCAAATCCACTTGGACCGCTGGACTTGGACCAGTCCAAGTAAATATCAGATGGACCAAACAGGGTATTCCTTGGACCAGGTAATCCTTGGACCAGTCATTTGGAAGTAATATACATGTTAAAATCAGATGGACCAAACAGGGTATTCCTTGGACCAGGTAATCCTTGGACCAGATATACCTGTTTGACCAGTCATTATCTATTGGATTTAGGTCAATAGGTATTGAATAATAAACACTAAATTTGAACAGATTATATTTTATTTGATATTTATTGAATCAGTATGATCAAAAAGTATAATAAATAACAATAAATTAAAAAAAAACTTATTAGTTAATACTGAATTTAAAACATAATTCAGCAGTTTTTGGTTATTATCTATGATCAATCATTATGACTTTTAAAATCTTTTGTTTTCAATCTCTGTGGCTAGCTGATTAATTATTAAGCAAGTTTAAATTCATGTTTTTCCACATTACCCAAATTTAAGGATAGAAGCATATCCTTTACATTGATCTTTAAAGATCTTCTTTAAATATTCCGATTATCGGAAAAGATGGCGTGACGTCATCAGCCAGCATCCGGGTCACTCTCACGGGTACAAATCAGTATTGGCGGCTTAATTAAAAGCCAATATACGTTGTATTTTATTTGCAAAAATGACCTAAACGCCCAAATCTTTAAAAGTTTTGTTGTGTAATGAGGAAAAATTGTTTCCAGAATGCATATATCTTGAATTTGGAAGGAAAATATCGTGAATAGTGCAATATTTCCATGTTTATTTATAGTTAAATATTGTGATTTTTCGGCAAGTGAGGGCGGCTTTGATCTCTATTTAATATGTACACAATTTCAGCGATTCAGTCTCAAATTACATTGAAATTTTATGACAATTTTACGCCGTAGTATTTCTGCTGTCATTTTGTAGGATCTGTTTTTGGAGGAGACATATTTAAAATTTTAAATAACATACCACACATGCTTGGATTTTAAAACTCCTACAACTTCAACGGCACGGTTATTGTACATTTCTATTTGTTATCATATTAGATTATCATAATTACAAAATAAAATCGTGAAATATAAGCTGCCGTTAGATAAAAACAAATCTAGAAAAAATGTGAGCTGAAAATGATAAGTGAATACATTGGTTAAAGTTATCCAATTACATGTAACTCTTTCTCTGTAGATCATTCAGTTTTCCGAGTTTAAAACAAACTTTGCAGAATAATTTTTCAGACAGATGGCGGAATTTTTTTTTCAATGGTTTTTATATTAAGTTAAATTTATTTTAGTTAAGTCAGCTTTGATTTCAACGTATATGTGTATTAAGTCTGTGTATTTATTGACTCTGTACCCGTGAGTTCACAGGTAATGTTATCGATGACGTCATCGCCATCTTTTCCGATAAGAGGAATACAGTGGTGTCAAAGTGTCAAAATCAGTTGAAACAACATACACACAGGGATATTTATATACTTGGTGTTAGAAGTGTCATGTTGCATGTCCATCAGATTAAAACTCTCACAAAGTTACTTTGGGATAATTAGGACATGCAGATGGATGAAAACTAACACAGTTCTGAAGAGATGAAAAAGAAACACAGAAATGAAAAAAAAATCTAGATTCAGGAATTTTTTGTTATAAATTCAAATGATACTTTTTTTTCCCAAAAATATTTAAGGAAACTTTAAGTATGTATTTTAACAGCAAATTTTAACATGTATATTACTTCCAAATGACCGGTCCAAGGATTACCTGGTCCAAGGAATACCCTGTTTGGTCCATCTGATATTCACTTGGACTGGTCCAAGTCCAGCGGTCCAAGTGGATTTGGTCCAAGGAATACACTTACCCACTATAAACACATATTTTCTTACTTATTCTCCATGTAAATACCTATTGGGCATATTCTAAAACCTGGCCTGACTCCAAGTCACGCATACATTGGAAAATGATAATAGCAGTACTGAAGTTTCATGTCCCTGTAAATCTATTGTCCCTGTTCTGATGAATCCTTTAAAAACTCACACACTTATTTTTCAAGAATCAGTCAGTTCTGGCAAAATTCTGGGTATATGGAAAGACGCGCGTGTTACCCCATTGTTCAAGAAAGGACAGAAATCCAACCCAGGGAACTATCGACCCGTTAGTTTAACGTCCATTGTTTGTAAATGTATGGAGAAAATTGTCAGAACAGCAGTGTATTGAACACTTAATGAGTAACAATCTTTAATTTATCAAATGCTCAGTTTGGATTCCGGAATGGTCACTCATGTGTTCTTCAATCAGGGATTTTTTTCGGGTGTCTCAGGGGCCGAAATAAGGCCCCATTCCCAATGCAATTTGGGTGACTTTTTTCCCAATTTGAAGAAAAAAATTCCCAATCAAAGCTGATTTTTTTTCAACAGTTCCATACATTGTGAAATTCAAACAGTGTTTAGCTTTGATTATAAGTTATAATTTAATGATTCTAAATGAAATACCTTAATAAGGTAGGTCAAATTTGAAAATATCAATTGTGAATATTTTGAAAATTTCCCAAATTCAGGTTTTACGTCGCAAAATTTCCCAATCAGAAAGGCCCTAGGGCCCCTTCCCAAAATTGCCAAAAAAATCGCTGTCAATTAATTGATGTTATGGAAGATTGGACAAATGTGGAAAATGATGAAAGCTGGGATATCATATACCTTGATTTTGCCAAGGCATTCGACAGTGTTCCCCATGAAAGACTATTGCGTAAAGTTTCAGCTTATGGGATTAGGGGTCAGTTGTTAACCTGGATCAAAAATTTTCTAACTGAAAGGAGACAGTATGTTTCGGTTAAAGGTGATTCGTCAACTTGGAAGGATGTCATAAGTGGAGTGCCTCAAGGCAGCATACTCAGCCCTATTTTATTTATCATTTATATCAGTGATCTACCTGACATTGTCACCAGTAAGGTGAAAATTTTCGTGGACGATACGAAATTATACAACAAAGACTCCAATAGTGACATAATTCAACAAGACCTAGATGCATTGTTTGTGTGGTCCAAGCTGTGGCAATTATGTTTTAACATTGATAAATGTAAGACTATTCACTTTGGTCGAAACAATCAGAACTTTCAATACCCTATGAATTTTGAAGACATTGACACTGTAGAAGAAGAAAAAGATCTTGGAGTTGTATTTCAACAGGATTTAAAGTTCAGCAATCATATAGCTACAAAAGTGAACAAAGCTAACAATATGTTGTCTCTGATTGTTAGGACTTTCCAATTTATTGAACAAGACTCCTTCATTCTGATGTATAAGGCACTCATACGCCCAAATGTTGAGTATGGAAACACAATCTGGTACCCTCATCTACGACGAGACATTGAAAGTGTTGAAATAATACAAAAAAGAGCTACCAGGCTAATTCCTCAGCTTAAGGATTTTACTGAAAGACTTAAAAAACTCAAGTTACCTACACAAGGAGAGGAGACATGATTCAAACTTTTAAGATTCTTCATAAAGTAGAGGATATACCGTCAGAGAGATTTTTTACCATTGCTAGAAATCGAACAACACATAGGCATAACTTTAAACTTGAGAAACCGTGTTGTAGAACACAGGGATTTTTTTGGCAATTTTAGGAAGGGCCCCTAGGGCCTTTCTGACTGGGAAAATTAGGGACGTAAACCCTGAATTTGGGAAATTTTCAGAATATTCAAAATTGATAATATTACCATGTTGACATAGTTTATCAAGCTTATGCATTTAAGGATGTTCGCTGCCAATGAAAAAGTATTCAAACTTTTTTTCTAACCACTCTTTTTTGATTCCAAATTACAACACTAGACATTTGAAAACAAAATAAGTATAGGGTAGTGTGCATTTTTTTGAGCTACAGGCCTGTGAATGAGTCCTCTGAACACTTTGTTTTAAATTTAGAAAAATTAATTTAATTTTCAATTCTTTGAAACATACCTGTCTTGAACAAAAATACACCTAGAGTGCTTTCAAAATTCATAAAATTTACGTAATGCAGACTATTTTGGACCAAAAGCAATGAAAAATTTGCAACTTGAAGTGGATGACAAAATTGTACGAGTCGCTTTCCAACCCTACCCCCATACTTGAAAAGTCGGAAAAAATCAATATTTTGAAATGTGCCAAACCCATATTTGTTGATTCAAACTTTTTCTTGTATTTTCACACAAGATAGAACTTTGTAATATTGTTCGAATAAAAGAAAGAAATATATAGGGTAGTGTGCATATAAGAGAGCACCAACAACTTGAAAATCGCCTTTTTAAGCCTTTTTTCGTCTGTTTTGTTTCTTAAAGCCCATTTCATAAAACCACCCAAAATTTTAAAACTAGCACACCAAAGACAGAAAGACCGACTTAGAAGACCATATACACATATACTGCTGCTAAAACAAACATCGAACTCGTGCAATTAATTTGAAGATGTGTAATATTCAAGTTTAATCTACCCTACCCCCTAAATTTTACTGACAACTAAAATTTTCTGAAAAGTTGCAGAAAATGGGGTGAAAAAATGAAGTTCCTTAGAATGACAATTTTCATGGCTCATTCAATGCATATCATCAACATGTATCCAAATATAAAATATTAGAATATCTGCAACCGTTTTCGAGATATTCAACAAAAGAAAAACCGGAAGTTCCGAAATGTCAAATGTTAGCAGCGAACATCCTTAAAATCATTTAATAATAACATCAAATACCAAGCTAAATAGCATTTCAAACAGCAGAACTTATATTTCACAGGGAATTGAACTATTGAAAATAATTTTCACCAGTGAATGAGTGATTGGGAATTCTTTTCTACAAATTGGGAAAAATGCTCCTAAATGTCATTGGGCCTTATTTCAGCCCGTGAGACACACGAAAAAAATCCCTGGATTGCAACATTGTTCACAAAGAATTATCAACGATGGGAATGCTCTTCCTCCATATGTAGTCAACGCAAAGGATGTAAACGATTTTAAATCGAAACTGGATCAACACTGGAACCATGAAGAGATGTATTAACAAGATCAGTAATATGTGAATTACATATTTTAAACAAACAAGTATACGAATATAACCAACACCTGTAAATGAATATGGGCTATACACGACTAAAGAATTCGTCTTCGAGTACAAGTGACAGAAAGATTCCCGAAAGATGTTGGACTTAAAAAGGAGATGGCTCCTTACTTCAGAGTCCAACAACCATCATAGAGGTATCATAGAAGTATCACACATATCTCAGTCACTTAGTTCACGGACATGAGGGAATAAACCAGAAATTCTTTGAATTTAATGAAAATTGCACGAGAGACCACCTGTTCAAAATACAGAAAAGAGGATGTAAAAAGAATCTGCGTTGGAATTCATTCCTGATGCATTGCATAAATCATTGGAACTCTCTAAGTGAAGACATAGTGTCCAGCGACATTTAAGACCAGACTTGACAGAATTCTCCTGTTAAATAATGGAAAGGATTCTCACATTTTATCAACAAAAAATAACAGCGTATTTGTAATAAGGCCAAAAAAAAAAAATGTCTCGTTTCCGGAAACCCTACCGACCCTACTTTTTTGGGGCCTACTCTAAATTTTTTAGAGACATTTGAGAATTTTTTTCTATTTTTAGGGCAAATTTTGAATGATTTTCATGCTTTTCCTATACAAAAAATTATTTCTAAAAAAAAATTTTGCCTACCTACCGACCCATAAAAATATTTTGATGTTTCCGGAAACAAGACATTTATTTTTTTTGGCCTAATCATGTTTGAAATTTTAACAGGGAGTAGGAGCAGGGCTATAGTCAGAGTCTGTTTCAATTCTACATTACGAAAACATGTCCATGCAATATCCAGAAATGTTTTTTGGTTGTAAAAAAAATCTAAAATTTCATTATATTTTTTTTTATTTTTCTTATTTTTGCGAGATGGTTCTAACGAGTACCCACAAGCTATGTTTTGAAACAAAAATAAGAAAAAATAGGTATACCCCTGCATACCCCAGTTTTGCTATATAATAGTGGGGTTCAAGGGGGTATACACTTCACGGACATGTTTTCCTGATGAGTTTCGGGTAAATTCTTTTATTTTTATGACATTCTATGTTGCTTTTATTTTCAGTAAAAAATGCCTGCAAGGAAAAAGTCACAGAGTTACACCTGCAGTATTTGCAGCAAGCAGTTTCGAACTATGGCCATTTTAAAACAGCATTATAAAGGTACTGGCTGCAAAGCTAAAGGCGAAAAGTTCTACTGTGATATATGCCAGGAGAGTTTTAAGAATGGTGATCAACTGCATCAACATTTACGCCGTCATCCTACAACGGCTGGTCTGTTTAGGGAACAGTTGGAAGTCAACAGTGGCTTGGACCATCAAGTTGAGTATTCTTGTGGTACGTGTGGGATGCATTTTCAGAGAAGCGAATCTCTTCAGAAGCATGTGTTGTTAAGGACGTGTTCTGGTCCACAAGAAGAATTTGCATGTGGCTCTTGTAGAGTGAAATTTGAGAGTATGGATTTAGTGCAGGAACATGTGATATCAAGGCTGTGTTCTACTCCGGCTCGGCCTACTATTAAACTCGAACCAGACTGTGCAGTGGGTACTTTTCTTTGTGGTATGTGTAAGCAGGAGTTTTCGTCTCAGAAGCCGCTTGAAGAACACATGGCGAGTGTGCATCAAGACCAGTTTGAATGTGGCGAGTGCTGTAAAACATTTCTAAGTGCTACAGAACTGGAAGAGCATATATTTTCATGTAAACCGCAACAGGAATATAAGTGTGGTGAATGTTGGCAATCATTCAACACTGTGACTGCATTACAAGACCACATGACATCAGGATTGTGTCAACCAAATCATGAATTTGTCTGTGGCTTGTGCAAGTGCTCTTTTACTAATGGGGATTTGCTACAGGATCACATGTACAGTCATTAACAAATGAGCTGTGATGCCAAAAAACTGGGCCCAGTTGTTCAAAACTTTGTTAGCTTAACACTGTCATTAAGCCCTCAATTTGTTAACTATATATCGACTTCAAAAGCAAATGCACTGTTATTTTTATGTTGAAAAAATGTGAGAATCCTTTGCATTGCAAAGGATTCTCACATTTTATCAACAAAAAATAAAAGTGTATTTGTAATACTCATGTTTGAAACTTTAACAAATTGTTAACTAATGATGTTGTTAATTTTGAACAACTGGCCCCTGGTCTTTGGCGTCTCTGACCATGTTTGACAAATATCTATTTGAACAGTCACAGAAGGAGGCTAGAAACGTGAAATTTTGGATTAAGCAAGAAGAGTGATTGTACTATCTGTGTTGTGATACTGCAAAGCTGATCTGTATTTTTGTTTTCACATATGAAAAAATCTGGTTTTCTCATGAGGCAGCTCATATCATGTTAAGGAAAAACACAACACTTTTGTCTCACAAACATGCACATTTTGTAGCTTTTATCTGTGTTTCGTTGAAAATTTTAACTTGAAAGATTATGTTCTGGAGTCTTGTAATGAATTATATATTTTCTGAGTGTCATCTTCTTACTTATTAATTCAGTCTAATAGTGTTAAGAACCAGCTTACTGAATTCTTTTCTTTTAAATGGACTTTCACCTCACTTATAAATATTCCTGCTGCAGGCTTAGTAGTTCTATATATCCTTACATATGAGCCACGATGAGAGAAAAATGGTCTTCGGGGTTTCCAACCACATCCAACATAAACCAGCCTGTACAGTCTCAGAAAATTATGGATTAAACAAGAGGAGAGATTGTACTATCCATGTAGCGAAAACAGAGGTGCTGATCAGCTGTGCAGTTTCTGCTCCTGTTTGCGCATAGGCAAAAATCTGGCTTTCTCATGACACGGCTCATTTCAATGGACTTTCACTTCACTGTTGCAGACTTAGTACATGTGTAGCATTCATATGATACAAACATTTAAGTTTTCATTCTAGTCATTCTGCTCTTCGTCTGTGTTGTCGGAAAAATGTTTGGTTGTGTTTTATGTATTTTCTTTCCCACCTGGTGTCTATGTTGGGACTTTGAATTTAATTGCATCGATTCCTGGTCCCTCTATTCTTACTTTTCATTTTGTGGAGAATGGTAGCCTTGTGTAAAAGCATCAGGATTGAGATGTTCTTGGATTTACATCCCTCTGGCACCAGGTTCTGTCCTTGAGCAAGACTCATTAACTCTCCATAGTACTGCTTAATACCCTGGAAGTGGTGGCTCATTCCCAACATTACTGAAAAATTGTTGACTGTTATGTTCAACCACAAAACAAAGCTTGCTATTTTTTAGAGGTTTAGGTTGTGGTCATTTAATCAGTTTTAGGGTCAAAAGTCAAAATAAAAAAGTTAACATGTATAATACTCGTAAAATCAAGTATGATGATGATAATAATAATGAAAGTACAATATTAATAATCAGGCATATTTTTTGTAGGTATATGCAATTGTATTTTGAAAACTTTATTAAATGGTTTAGTTGCTCATTTTGTGTAATTTGAGCCGCCACATGGGAAAACCAACAATCTGCATAGGCGAAAACAAAGGCGCAGATCAGCTTTGCAATAACCGCGAAGCTGATCAGCGCCTTTGTTTTCACTACATGTATAGTACAATTCCACTACTTTCTAAATCCAAAATTTCCAGCCTTAAGCCATCTTCTGTGACTGTACAGACCGGTTTGTGTTGGACCTGGTCGGAACACCAAATTGTTGGTTTTCTCAAGCACAGGCTCATTTATTTTTACAGAACTGTATTGGACATCTGCTGAATGTTTTTTACTTTTATGGGTAGTTTATTTTATCAGAATGGTATATCTTCAATGAAACTTTTTTAATCTTATATATATAGAATGAATTTTTGTTTTTGTAATTTCTAATGTGGAATTAAGATAATACTCATTGTTGATTAAGTCCTACTGGAAGTGGAAGATGAACTATATTCTTTACTATGTCACTGTAGGGAAACAGTGTGTCAGCTATCATTTGTGTACACAACAATGACGACAGACGTCACATGGTAATTTGACAGTTTGGACTGAACCTAAGTTTGGAAAATGTGTGATACCATTTGAGTATGTTATGTTTAAAATTATAGACGTAATCTTTCATATGCAGCATACATTCCTGATTCTATAACTGTAAAATGTTTCAAATAGCCTTTTAATCTTGTTGCTGAGAACAATTTGAGAACGTTATTGTCACGAAGTATTGTAAATGTAGACAAATATTTATAAAAAAAAAAACAACAACAACAAATATTGCAAAATAATGGCCACATTACGCTTCGTATGATATACTATGTGCAAAAAATTCTACTCTAATATGAACAGAGCAATATATACATGTGATTTCCGAAACTGGGTGCAGTTCCAACGCGTTCTCTATCGCATGATGTATACACAAATGATAGCAAACATGTACTTTGTTTCCTTGACACTGTATATGAGCCCCGACCTGAGAAAACCAGGTTTGACACACACGGACCTGTACAAATTTTGGATATAAGTAGAAAAGGGATTGTACTATCCGAGCAGTGAAAACAAAGGCGCTGATCAGCTTCGCAATTACTGCGAAGCTGATCTGCATTTTTGTTTTCGCATAGGCAAAAATCCGGATTTCTCATGACACAGTTTATATGATTTTATTATAATACATATTTTCTGGTTTATGATAAATTTTCTGTATGGACTCTACAGACGTCATTATCAAGAAAAATGATGTCGGAGTTGTGTGATGCATTTCTGCATGTTAGTAATGCATAGATGATCATTGTATTTTCTTAAAATATTTGAAGCATTGTCCAGAACATATTGTATAGATAGAAGCATACCATCCTTACAATTAATCTGTCAAAATTATTTTGTCTGTTTCTGTGATAATGTGGTTGCTATGGTATCATTTGGCGATAAATATAGGAAAACTAAGTATATTATGGGCTTACACAAGGGCAGATAACTCCAAATATTTTCAAATATTTATTACATTTATTGGATTGCAAATACATCTAAAATATACATTAAATGCTTTTTTCCATTTTTGTGCAGTTTCCTACTAATAACGCCCACATGCCCGAAGGTACATGTTGTCGCATTGAGGTTCATATAAAAGTGGTGTTATTATATTATCCTGATGACATGTGCTTAAATTGTGTTGCGGATTAAGAATCTATCATCTTCCGCTAGGTTGTGTTATTACAAAGCAGGGTGGATAACTGACCAATAGTGACTCCTATCTACAATAGTGTATGTTCTAGATAGTGAAACCAATATGCTTTGTCAGCTCAGAACTGTGCATAGTTAATAAATACATGTATACTGATATTGTCCCATAAAATGATGAAAAGGTTGTACTGTAGGTTCACTTTAAGGTCGAGATGTTACAAAACTTTTTAATGCCCAATACATTTGAACCTGAAATTTAAATTTGGGCTTCTCATAAATACTGGATTAGCCCAAATAAAAGGGTCCATAGAGGCCGAATTTTTCATGAATTTTTAGGCCAAAATACAGTCCTAGATCTATAGACTCCAGCCATTTTAATTTCAGGTTCGGGTCGGAGACCCATTTACTTGTTAATTTTTAGTTTATCCATTATTATTTGTTGTAGAAATGCACAAAATTATATACTTTAGACAAACTTTTTTTCGTGAGCGATTTATTTTCGCGAGTCGGAAGAAATCACGAAATTAAATGGCTGCAAGGGTGTTGGCATAAACAGACACTTTTTGAGGTAATATAAGCAAATATTTACATTTTTCTAAAACCTCCTTAGATGAACCATTAGATGTTCGTCTGTGTTCATACTTCCATGAACGACATTGTGTCACGCGACGTCACACTTGACGTCAACAAACAATGCTCTCGCCAATCTGATTGGACGTCGTAAACATCGACGCCGTTCCGCTGTTTGTATAAACACTGTGTATAAATTATCTATCTGCTCATAAATATGATCGCCTTGGTGATTTTTCAACCAGCGATAGAGAAAAATGAATATAAATATAAGAAATGAGTTTAATTTTTCTGATGTTCATGAACGGCAGTGGGGTTCATTCACTTTGCACGCGACCCACTGCGGTTCATAGCTCCATGAACATCAGAAATTTAAATAAAATTCATTTCTTAAATGAAGGAGACAGAAAGTGTATTTAACATTTTAATCTACATATGACACATGCAACACTTATGATTTTAGTCCTTAAAAATGAATAAAATATTAATAAGATCCACAGTTACAAAGCATTAAAACATTTGAAAACAATTTTGTTTTCACTGTGTTATTTGCAGTTTCATTCACAATTTTAACAATGGCAATCATAGGTGTGTTTGATAAGTGTTGTTCATTGCAAACCTACCTAGAGACTAGCCAATAATTATCGTCTTCTTTTGTTGGGAGATTATCTCACATGCTTTCATTGCTATGATGATCCATTTTGATCAATTATCGAGACGGCACATGCCAAAGTAAGATATTTGCCAGAGCAAATTAGTTTGTTCAATTTTTTTAAACTCGCGGAAAAAAAAAAATCACCTCGAAAATGTCCCAGTTGCTAGAATCGCAAAAATAAAACGCTGCGAAAAAAAGGTGGTTTTCAGTAATTCTTTGTTTATGGAAACTACAATTGTCTACAAATGATTACAGATTAAGTTTTATAAGACCTTGTTTCTATGGTTGACAGGAATGTGTACAAATGATGCAATTTGATTTATACATGTACAGTGAAGATGTGTATTTCTAGTCATAGTAAATAAACTTCTAAGTGAAACTGTTTTGCTTTTATGAAAATACCCATGCACGTTTGTTTGCCATATGTAGAAAGTTGTCACAGGATTAAAGCTTATTATGTCATTGTTTGCTTGTATTGAGGTTAACGTCCCAGTCATCAGTTGAGCCGCATCGTGAGAAAACCGGATTTTTGCCTAGGCGAAAACAAAGGCGCAGATCAGCTTCGCAGTAACTGCGAAGCTGATCAGTGCCTTTGTTTTCGCTACACGGATAGTACAATTTCTCTTCTTCTTAAATCCGAAATTTCAAGCTTCTAGCCTGCTTCTGTGCTTGTACAGGTCGATTTATGTCAGACCTGGTCGGAAACCCCGAAGACCAGTTTTCTCGCGTCGCGGCTCAGTTTTTCAGTTATATCATGAAGGAGTCATCACTTGCTAGGTATTAACCAGTACCCTGGGGAGTGTCCTGCTCAAGGACACAACATGGATCAAACCCAGGACCTCTTGATTTGTAGTCTGATACTCTACCACCAGGCCATCGTGCCCCCCCTTAACTCATTTAAGCCTGGCGTCCCTTTTATGGAACATAGGCAAACAGCATAGCCCCAGATGTGACGCCGCAAAACGCGGCGTCCCATCTGGGGCTATTCTGTTTGCACAGAGAAATTTCGTCGAAAAATGAGATAAAAAATAAAAATCACTCCTAACACCCCTAAAAGTGAAAGGTGACTCATCCAATCGATAATGATGGGAAAATCCATTCGTCAAATATGGGTTAATATCATGGTACCTGCTGGCTTAATCAATTCAGTGCAATGGTGAAAGATTGGTGTTTTTCAGGTTTTCTTAGCTTGTTATAGAATGCCCATGCTTTGGTGTCAGCCATACCTGAAATTTTGAAACAGTCTCATGTCATGGAAGGAGGAATACCAGTAAACTGTTTGTATAAATGGTCCGAGATTAAATCTAAACCAGAGGACCAGTGGTCCTGTAAACGCTTACACTGTCAAGTTCTTCAAGAAGATTTTTGAAAGGTTTTAAAAATTTGAAATTATACACAAGCCGCCTTGTCATTTCATTCAAGGGAGAAAATTACACAATACAGTTATTTTTGTAAATTTCGAATTTCATTCCAGTTCGCGAGAAAGCCGGTCTTCAGGTTTCTGAATGGGTCTGACACAAATTGGCCTGTACAGTCATAGGAGAAGGCTAGAAGCTTTAAATTTTGGATATAAGTAGATGAGGCATTGTACTATCCGTGTAGCAAAATCAAAGGCCGTGATCGGCTCTGCAGTTACTGCACAGCTGATCTGCACCTTTTTCGCATAGGTAAAAATCAGGTTTTCTCATGACGCGACTCATTTTATACAATTTTTCGGTTGAGCACTTATTTGAATTTGTCTACTGGTGTTTCCTACAAGAACTATTGACAGACAATGGTAGAGAAATTGTAGGTTGTTATATAGTGTCTTGTGTAACTGTGTCTGAAGGAGAACATTTGGTTACTGACTACACAGCCATGTTCAACCATGAAAGAACACATGATGCTTGGAAATTAACTAGGCAGTCTCAGTATACGAAGCCACAGATCAGCTTTGTGGTGCAAGAAGTAGACGAGGACTGAACAACTGTTGTGAATGCAGAAGATGAGGGTGAGGTTAGGCGCCTGTAATTTTAAATGACTGACGGTTTCAAGGCGATACTTCTGATGTGGTTCTATTTGCTTTTGTTTTGGAGTCAAATTTTTGTACTGTTTAAACCTTGTGTATATTTTCATATTTTTAGTTAAGTTCGGGTAACTGATAGGCCGCTTGTTGGGAAATAGCTGCTCACTTGGCTTATGGTATGTATTCTTAGTACAGTATAAGTACCTAATTGTTCCCACCTCGTTTTTGGAGTGGGAATTTCTGATTGCTCTTTTCCTGATCATTGCCTACTTGTACTTTTTTTTTTCTAAAATTACAGGAATATCAAGGATAACTAAAATGAAGTTTCTTTCACTTTTATTTATTCTTTATTTTCTTTTACATTTTTTTCTTGTTTTTCTATATTTTTCAAACTTTTTTAAACCATTTATGACCAACATCACTATCAAGACTTATTTGGTCAATTTTCATAATTTTTAAATGAAACGACTCCAACTATGGAATATGGAACGAAAAAGATGATCATATGAAATGATGGCTGGTGAAGAAAAAAAAGTTCAACAGCCAAGTTTGATGATGACTACAAAAATCATGAACAATGTAAATTGAAAATGGTGTAATGAATATTGAGCCATATGAAACAAAAGCAAGAGTTCTTCAGCACAAATGCTTCAGTTTCACAAAAATTTACATTTTAAACAAAATAACTTTTATAATTTTTCAATGATTTTTTGACGAAATTTGACTTAAAACTTATGTACTTACCTTTCATTATTTAACATGATACCCTCAACCAACAGCCTGATCATTATGATCGATAACTAGAGGGTACTTCTCCAAAACGAAGTTTCAATTTAGTCACACAAATGCTTACTTATAAAAGATAATCTTACATATGTAGCTGTTACTGCTGCCTTATGAAGAAAACTATGGATCAATTAAAAGGAGAGTATTGTCCAAACTTATTTTGGAAACAATTTTGGCTCCTTTTACAGGTCCACAGGTTATTTAACATATGAGCCGCCCCGTGAGAAAACCAACAATCTGCATAGGCGAAAACAAAGACGCAGATCAGCTTCGCGGTAACCGCGAAGCTGATCAGCGCCTTTGTTTTCGCTACTCGGATAGTACAATTCCTCTTCTACTTAAATCCGAAATTTCAAGCTCCTAGCTCTTTTCTGAGCTTGTACAGGTCGGTTTGTATCAGACCTGTTCGGAAACCACATTGTTGGTTTTCCCACGAGGTGGCTCATATACAAATCAAATTGATAGGATTCATACCATTCTTCATCAAACAGACAATAAAATGTACAATGGTTCTTGTACACAGTTGGCAGTGAAATAGCTTTTCATGTACACATATGCTATGATGATACCTCCACTTTTGTGTTGTTTTTGGTTTGTTGTCACCGAAAAGTTTTTCTCAAAACTGCAGGAAGGAGGAATCACCAAGGCATTTCATCATCTCTTGACTCACTTACACAAAACTTCCGCTGACGGAACATTCACTCGTCCACATACAAACACAAATATTCATGACAATTGGCAGTGTCTGAGCGTTTCATACACATTTACCTCATCTCAGTCAAACAAACATGGAAATACATATACATGTATATTCTAAAAGTAGCACATAGAGGGCTTGGTATTACCATTTTTTCGAAATTGGTAATCATACATCAACTCACATACAGTGTGTATAAGCACACATGTAAATCACACCCATACACATATAATAGCTTGACAAAGCACAGAATCTGTTTCTTCTTTAAAATGTACTATCCACGAGCTAAAATAGATTGCACATTTTTTTGGGGGGTAGGCATATCATACACACATTAAGAAAATCTTTCTACTGAGTTCAGCTTCATCTAATGTGAGAGTAAAACACAGTCATGTTTAACATTTTTGTGCCCTGCTATAAATATGAGTATTGTATGATAATTTGATTGTAAGTCTTCAGGGTCTTGGCATTCATGTAAGGTCAAAACTTGATTTTGTCAATGTGAGTGATGGTAAATATGCAATATCGTATCAGTGAGAAACCAACAAATCCACACACAGACTGTGCTATGTCAAGAAAATCAAGCAGTTACATAAGCATTGATAAGGCAACAATACAAAATCAATACATGATGTCCTGAGAGAAACTTACACACACACATTGGTCGGTGTTGTCCAAACTATCTTTCTGGACCTGACCAATACACATTTTCTATCATGCATACATGTCAAAACTGGCTCGCAATCTCGTGTAAACTGTGACAACGTCAACATCTTGGAAAACACAGAAAGGGCACAAATCAAATCTTTAAGTTTCTATGGTCTTATGATTCAGTGGCATTGTGCTTTAATGTATTCTGTGTTTGTCCAAAATTTTGACATTGCACATGTACATTCATACCAAAAGGCAGTGATCAGCACAATACATTTTATCAGATGCATAGTCATTTTTGAGCCTCAAGTTCATCATTCATTCCGTCTTTCATACACTCTATGCCAACAATGACAGGTATACTTTTTTCAAATGATAAGAATACAAGTACAAATTCAGATGTAATTTGCATTTCCATTCTGATCCAATCAGCAGCATTCTCATTCAGCCAGCCTTTATAACAGCCAATCAAAGCTTTTCCTTTAGACAACCAATCAAAACCACTCTCGCGACCAATCAAATGCATTCTTGCAGACAACCAATCAGAAAGCCAATTTCTTCATGAGCAGATACACATGCGAGTCCACCTCAAAACCATGCAAGTTGTTAGCATCTCCTTGTAATCTCATCAGTAAGCCACCATAGGAAACATAGGCTGCCCTGAAACGAGACAGAAAAATTGTTCATGAGCATTTAACTATCAGAAACTCTGCTTAAGAATGATAATTTCCACATCTTTAATCACCATTCATTACTGAAGACAACCTGGAATATTGCATTTTATTGTTAGGTTTTCTGAAAAAGAAATCTGAAATGTTAATGAACACAAATAATAGTTTATATATTCTCCCTGAGCATTTACAGAGTCCTGTCTAAACCTGAAACAAAATTTTCTATCTGTTAAAAACAAACATTCATTTGTTCAATAGATAAAAACAACTTTTAAAATAGACCTAAGTAATAATGATTCAGTAGCAGAAACAAACTAATTTTGTAATATTTTACATAATATCTTTTTATATGTTCATTAGATGTACATGTACTAACTTTCAGTTACAGAAAACCACATAAAATTTGTACCACCAATTTTAAAAAATCAAATTATACAATTATGTTTCAACATTTTACCAGTATTCCAGTAAAACTGACCATCCCTAAATCTTTGTGATCTATGCTCAGTTCCTGTAGTTCCAGTTTGTCCACCATTCCAAGTCCCTGGGATTCTCCAAGAGGACTACCCTTTTGGCATTCATTTTTAGTAAAATTTTCCTTAATTTTTACATTTTTCAAAATCCAGTCTATCATGTTTTTGTTAACTCCAATTATTTTATACACATGTGCTTTAATGAAAGTAAAAATTAGCGAAATAGATACCATTGTATTTGGATGAACTTCAATTACTGATCTGGTGGATTTCCATTCAAAAGTTGGGACAAGATCCTTACGAAAACTTGTCTATGCAATATACAGTGATTTTTGTTCAGAAGAAAAATTTGAAAATTTCATTGGAAAAATTTTGATTTTTTTAATATTCTCCCTCAAAACATACATTGTGGGTACACGTTAGAACCGCCCCGCCGAGGCGGTTCTAACAAATACCCACAATTAATGTTTTGGATCAAAATTAAGAAAATTAGGTATACCCCTGTAGACCCCAATTTTATATAGTAAAATATAGTTGGAAGGGGTATACTTTTCATGGACATGTTTTCCTGATGTATCAATGCATCAGCTTATTCGATGTGACAAGGACTTATGTACGATGTCCCAAAGTGTTAAGACTGTTGCTATGGTATATTTTTGATTGAGTAAAACATTAAATTCTGACATACATTAACATGTTTGTTTGTTCAAAAACATTTACTTTCATTGCTTGAATGATAAAAAAGTTAAGTTCAGTTTAGTTAAGCTGTACTGTAATCTGCTTCATGCTCCAGTTTTAATAGGTAATTTTTGCCTTAATGTGGAGTAAATAAAAAAAATTCATGAAAATAAAATTCTATATTTCTTTGACCATGATATCAAACAGATGTATGGGCAAAAGAATGCAAATCAAAGTATAAATGGTTATTTTCAAATATGCTCCAAACTGTCAAGTATATGGTTTATTTCCACTTTGTTCAAAATTAAAGACAATTTTTTTCACTAGGTTTTGTTCAGTGTTTTTTCACCCACAAGGTACCCAGGTAAACAACAAACACATGCGAACTGCCAAGAAAACTCGGCACTAAACTAGAAAAGCCAAATAAATTAGGACAAAAACTATAACATATAGACAAAACATTATCATAATGCATTCATTTGTTCCATACATCCATTCATCTATTTAACATACATACAGGAAAGTAGTCCTTTTTTTTCAGAAGCAGTAATGAATTTTATGAGACTTTATTTTGCAAACTTTTTAGACTGGATTTTGAAAATGTTTGAATTTTGAAAGAAAAATTATCAAAATTAATGCCAAAAGGTATCCCCTAATTTGCAGAAATTCAGTGTGTTTTCAAGGAGTGTGGATAGTGGTTGTGAGGTTGTCATAACAACCAGCTAACCACACTGCCACAAAACATCACCAACCCAACCAATCAGCTCGCAGTATTTTGCCACAGTGGAGTAGGAATATTGGAGAAGCGACCAATCAAGGAGCAGTGTTTTCCACAGTGGGTGCGGCTATAAACAGATACTGGGGTTGGTGTGTAAAGGCTTTCAAGATGGATGGAAAGTATGAATGAGCAAATGAATGCATGATACAAGTGACATACAGTGGTATTGACAAGATGCATATTTGACAATAATTGAGAAAAATCTTATTTCTCCATAAAAATATGTTTCGGTGACAATGAAATACCCTTATCAAAACTGTTGTGGACATTCATTCAGATCACCTTCATCAAAGACAAGAGGTATTTAAAGAATACAGAGATTTTCATAATTAAGGAGAAAAAAAAAACACACAAAAAATCAATATTTGTCAGATATGCATCTTATGAAAAAATAGAAATACATACTTATACAGGCAAACAATTATGTAGTCTCCTTACGAGCATGCTCTGTGGAATTCAATTGTTTCTATGTTTGACCAACCTATAGTAAAATATAAGTTCAGAATTATTCTTTTTTATACTCTTCCACTGATTTATATTTTTATCACTGACCACAGAGCATGCTTCAAAATCTGAACTTCAAGTAGTCTGGAACACTGAAACAGCTGAAAAGAATGACAATGAACTTGCAGTTTAGATGGCACATCATTTCAACCAATTACTTCTTCAACCTTACCTTTAAAATGTTTTTTCGTCAAATAACTGTTAGACTTTAAACATAATTATTGTTTCCATACAATATAAGCCTTTAATTCACACAGCTTTTTTACATTACGTATGTATATTACAACATTCTTATAGTATAAGGCTACAAACATAATGTTCATCTATATTGGGTTATAAGAACAGACAGGCTATATTGAAGTTGAACTACCAAAAACTCACCACTGACTTGAAAATATGGCCACAAACAAGCAGGACTTGTAATGTAATTATTCTTAAACGTCAGTGATTTGTGTATGTCCTTAAATGTTGCTGTCTGAAATCTCAAGGGGTAGCCATAGTCTCATGTCACTATATTATATACATGCATATGTAAATATATATATTCCAAAAAAAAGCTCCATTAAAGAATATACAATTAGTATTATATGGCTATTGAAAACATACAAGTATGGGTTACATTTGAGCCGCATCGTGAGAAAACCGGATTTTTGCCTAGGCGAAAACAAAGGCGCAGATCAGCTTCGCGGTAACCGCGAAGCTGATCAGCGCCTTTAATTTTCGCTACTCGGATAGTACAATTCCTCTTCTACTTAAATCCGAAATTTCAAGCTTCTAGCTCTTTTCTGAGCTTGTACAGGCCGCTTTGTGTCGGACCTGGTCGGAAACCCCGAAGACCGGTTTTCTCGCGTCGCGGCTCATTTTTTAAACCACCACATAGCATTAACAAAAGTAAACAGAAAAAGCAAAGATAAAAATTTTCAAAATAAAAAAGACTCGAAAAGAGTATTGTTTATATAAAAGCTGAGGCAAAATGAAGGCCTCTGTGTGTGTGTGTGTTTTTAAATTATTATTGAAAACCAAATACATAAGATGAAAGCATATATTACTGCTCTAATGGGAGGCTGATGAATACTATAATAGTCTTTTTTGATGCCTACAATTTGTTGTGCTTTATCAGCCTTTACTGTTTATTCAGACAGAAAGCAAGCTCTCTCAAATATATGTGAGCCGCTGAATGAGAAAAAACAACAATTTGTGGTTCCGATCAGGTCCGACACGAACAGGACCTGTGCAGCCACAGAAGATGGCTAGAAGCTTTATATTCCGGATTTAAGAAGAGGGAATGTACTATCCGTATAGCAACAACAAAGACGCTGATCAGCTTTGCAGTCACTGCAAAGCTGATCTGCACCTTTGTTTTCGCATATGCAAAATGTTGGTTTTCTCATGACGCGATTCATGTATAGAAAAACAAACTACTGACTATACGAGGGTGGTTCAGAAGGTTTTGTCATAGGTGTTATAACTTTGTTAATATACATGATAGGTTGCTGTATTACACCTTGATTGAAAGGGCTACATTTCTCCTTTATAATGATGCCAACACAATGCACGAACGAAATAAATACTTCGAAATACATGCCTTGAAAGACACCTGGGGTAAAACCACTGGCACGTTTTCTTGAATTTGTGAATATTATTGTGTGCGTTTCATGCGTTATATCTTTATAACTTCCGATCAAATTTTCTCCAACTTTACAGTTATAAGTAATAATATATTTAGAAAAGCAATGTGACAAAAATTGCCGTTATCGATGCTATGCTGACTTTATAATAAAGCAAAGTATATGACGTCATAAAAATACGTACCCCTATAGCGTTTCTGGCACCGCTGCACCATTATATGTGTTTGCTTTTTTATATGTTTACTATAGAGCACACTAGGATGAAACAATTAAATGGTTAAATGCATTTTAAGCTCCCTGGACTACGTGTAGATGTCAATAAATGTCATTTGAATTTAAACTGTATTTTTAATGTATGTACAACAAGCCAATTTCAATATTTCAGTTTACTATAACTCAATTAAATTCAGCTGAATGATTTTGATTTTTGCAGGATATATTCATCTATGTTTCAAAAATATATTACATGGATTATATTTTTTCGAAGTCGATTTTCTTTAAATAATATTCACAAATTTAAGAAAACGTGCCAGTGGTTTACCCCTGGTGTCTTTTAAGGCGTCTATTTCGAAGTATTTATTTCTTTTCGTGCATTGTTTTGGCATCATTATAAAGGAGAAATGTAGCCCTTTCAATCAAGGTAAAATACAACAACCTATTATGTCTATTAACAAAGTTATAACACCTATGACAGAACTTTCTGAACCCCCCTCGTATATAACTAGCTGGAATAATCACAATATGTATATTTAAACTGATGCCCCAATGTGAAAGGTTTCTAAAATTGTATGAAATATAAGATGATTTAGCAAAGACTGACCAGTGAAAAATGTCATGGAAATGAAGCTCACTTTTCCATAAAATTGTTAAGAATTTCCAAATTCTAAGCAAGGGGCATTAATTTAAACAAATATGGTACAACAACAAAATGAAAATTAAAAGAGCAAGCATTAACAAAGGTTAGCTAGCAGTTAGTTGTAATCTGGGATTCTTTCTTGGCCTGTCACTAGGAAAGGTCATCTAAGGTCATCTAAAGTCACCCAAGGTCATCTAAGGTAAAAGGTCAAGGACACTACGAGGAGAAGGGAAGACATTCTCTGGCAACATCACATACCAGATTATGCATTTACAAATAAGCATGCAATGTAAAATGCAAGTCTGGCAGTAATGCTACCAGGACTTTAGGTTAGTTTCCACAACATTTGGTTAGTTTCCAGAACTTTCAGTT
Source organism: Rugalucina vietnamica (assembly GCA_964017185.1). Classification (NCBI taxonomy): domain Eukaryota; kingdom Metazoa; phylum Mollusca; class Bivalvia; order Lucinida; family Lucinidae; genus Rugalucina; species Rugalucina vietnamica. The sequence goes on along the minus strand of OZ024880.1, from coordinate 27,664,088 downwards.
AGTTAGCTGGGCAGTTAGTTAGCAGAAGGAACTTGAAGTTTCTTTGATTTTCCAAATGTTTCTTCTTTTCTTTTCTTTGACTTTTCTTTATCAAATTCAAATAGTTAAGACTGGATTTACACCTAAAATTCCAAAATACTTCAGACACCCAAATAATCGAAAAGTTTAAACACAAGTGCTTTGCTAAATAAAGAGAAATGCCGTAAAAGGATGCCATATTTTTAGGAGCCATCAGCTTGTAATGAAACTTTTTAAATAAGATCAGAGAAGAATAAGAGAATGGGTTAAGGGTGTCTGAATATTTAGGAAAAGAAAGACATTACCATATTCATTTCATAAAATGTACTTATATTTCATCATTCTTTTGGTCAGACCATAGCTACTGTCTGTTCACCATCTTCCAGAAACTGCATTTTTCAAAATATCACTTTTCTGAAAGACCTCAAGAAAATTATCACCATATCACCATTTTGCATTCCAATAGTCTTTAGTCCACAGATTAACTTGATTTTCAATTTTAAGGTGTTTGGGTTACCTCCCTTGCACATGCAAAATGCCTATTGAGTAATCAAAATTATTTTTTGGCATAATTATTTTATTGGTGAACCGATTTTCAAAATTTTGGCGACATTTTTTACGACTTTTGGATTGCAAAAAGATGTCAAGGCCATATTTTGTGGTGTTTCAGAAAAGTGAAATTTTGAAAAATGCAGTTTCTGAACGATGATGTACAGACAGTAGTCATTAGGTGGGTTAGTCTGAAAGCTGCAATGTAGGGTGGATGAAGCAGTCCATCTATTTTTCAGAGCCGTGATGGGTGAAGGCTGGGCCTACATGAAGTTAGCATTAAATTATATAAGAAATGAATATGGTAAAATAGCATGCAAGTTACAATATAATTGATCACCACCACCATATTTGACATGCAAAATAAATATAACAACAGCAACAACATATAGTTAGCAAAGCCATGCATATTGTAAGCTCTTTTGTTAGCTTCTTTTATCAATGTCTATTTACTAAATATTGAAGCATAGCTAAAACTAAAATACACAAATTTTATTAGTCATTCCATGTAATGTATGAGTTTTTTTTTTTTTTTCCAAAACAACAAATTAATTAAATATGTGTCTACTAATTAAAAAAAAATGAGCTGATGAAAAGTACCTCAATCCCATTTTTTCTACCAAACAAAGAGCCTTTTCATCTCAATCTGAACTTGTCAGCACAATGACAAATTTGTAAAAAGCAAGTTGATTGTATGATTGTATATTATATATGTACGAAATCCCATTCCAAATAACCTTAATATGACATTGACACAATAGTGATGTGTGAACCTGAAAGCTGTAAGTGACCGAAATCCCAATTTTCTAAGAAAATGACCAGGAAGATTATGACATTATCATATTCTGATGATAAAGTATTTCCTTATTTGAGATTTCACAAATACTTGGGCAAAGTTGAAAATAATCAAAATCCTTATGCCTTAAGATTTAAATGATAATAAAGGTAAACTGTACTATGAACAATGTCCATTATGAAAACATGCCAGTGCAATATACAGAGATTAAAATGAAAATTATCAGTAGAAAAGTTTTGATATTTTTCTTATGTTTGCTTAAAACATAGAATGTGGGTACACGTCAGAACTGCCTCGCCGAGGCGGTGCTAACGTGTACCCACATTCTATGTTTTGAGCAAAAATGAGAAAAATATTAAAATTTTTCTATTGAAAATTTTCATTTTTACAACTTTAAAAATCTCTGTATATTGCATGGACAATGTTTTCGTAATATGATAAAAGTAAAATCTACTAAGAACAATGTCAAACACAAACAAGGCTCAAAAGAGAGAGAAATAAAATCCACCATCATGAAGAAACCTACTGAACATGCAATCAACACAGATGGATCTGTTTATTTGTGCAGTTCTTTCAGTGCTGATTTTATGAGCTCAGACATAAATTCTCTTGGTTTTAAATGATCACCTCTGTGGCTTTATATGTCATTTGTATCTTCCCAGGCTCAGAGAGCAGGTTTCTTATGATGAGGTTAAAACAAAAATTTTGTTAGCTACACATTACATACAACTAGCACTATACTACTACCAAGATACATAAGAACAAGGGTAAAGAAAATTTCTAATAAATTTTATGTAAAGGGAAGTAACCAAATATGAAATAGAGGCTCCCCATTACAAAATTGTTACTTCCCTCAACCAAATTTGTAATCGCTGCAGTATGCCGTGGAAAGGAATGTGACGTATCAGTTGCTTAGCAAGCCTGAAGATGATCAGCACTTTGCTTTTCAATACTAAAATAGTACTATCCACATTCTCCATATTATAATCGATAGTAATGCTGTTCAATGTAAAGCTTGCATAGAACCTGGTAAGAGGCCCCAATGTCAGGCTTTAACATGTTGTGGCTATTTTAAGTAACGACAAAAGAAGAAAAATTCTTCCAAAGACACCCTGGGACTTGGAAAGCACCCAAAAAGAATATCTCTAAGTGTCCTCTACATTTGTCTAACAAGGACGTCTTCTAAACAATGACGAATATCAGTTGAATCTATCAGGAGTCTAGTTCTTCATCTGAGCCGCATCATGAGAAAACTGACTATCTGCATATGCGAAAACAAAGACGCAGATCAGCTTCGCAGTAACTGCGAAGCTGATCAGCGCCTTTGTTTTTGCTACACGGATAGTAAGATTCCTCTACTTTCTAAATCCAAAATTTCAAGCTTCTACCCATTTTCTGTGCATGTACGGCTTGGTTTGTGCCGTACTTGTTCGGTCACCACTTTGTTGGTTTTCTCATGAGGCGGCTCATTTAAGACCCTCTGATTTGTGATAGATACCATCTTTTTCTTCTAAAACTATGGGCTGTAATTTGAACCACACCATGTGAAAACTGACTTTGGGTAACCAATGAGGCGATGATTGGCATGACCATTCACAGTCTGATCAGGGCCCTTGTTTTTCAAGGGTATCCATCAACAATGTTTCTCTTTTGAAATTTTCTAACTGAATACTGATCGACTCAAGTCATTCTTGGTTGCTATGCTTCAGATAGGTTCTATCTTGTTCCAGGGGTACATTCTTGAACAATAACAATCAATATGAAATGAGCTGTGACGCGAGAATACCGGGCTTCGGGGTTTCCGACAAGGTCCAACACAAATCGGTCTGTACAGTCACAGAAGAATGCTAGAATCTTGAAAATGTAAATATAGGCAGAGGAAAGTTTGTACTATCTGTTTAGCGAAAACAAAGGCGCTGATCAGCTGATTTTTGCCTAAGCGAAAACAAAGGCACTGATCAGCTGCGCAATTACTGCACAGCTGATCTGCGTCTTTGTTTTCGCATAGGCAAAAATCCGGTTTTCTCATGACGCAGCTCATATAAAATGGCTTTTACAAAGTCTACAAATGATTTTGACTTGGAGACAAAAGTTTTAGTCTTGTTAGAGTTCATATAAAAACTACACTCATAGTAACACTGTAATCAAATACTAGTTAGATTTGGTTATATAAAAGCTATTATATACAGTACATGTACCATACATATGAGCTGCCTCGTGGGAAAACCAACAATGTGGTTTCCGAACAGGTCTGACACAAACTGGCCTGTACAGCTACAGAAGCAGGCTAGAAGCTTGAAATTTTGGCATTAAGTAGAGGAGGAATTGTAATATCCGAGTAGCGAAAACAAAGGCGCTGATCAGCTTCGCGGTTACCGCGAAGCTGATCTGCGTCTTTGTTTTCGCCTATGCAGAGTGTTGGTTTTCCCATGAGGTGGCTCATATATTTAAGTAAATGCCTGTCAGCTACAGAAGCAGGCTAGAAGCTTGAAATTTTGGCATTAAGTAGAGGAGGAATTGTAATATCCGAGTAGCGAAAACAAAGGCGCTGATCAGCTTCGCGGTTTAATACCTGATCTGCGCCTTTGTTTTCGCCTATGCAGATTGTTGGTTTTCCCATGAGGCGGCTCATATATAATATGCAATTAGTGCACAGTTCATCAGTCAAATGTAACTCATTCAGTCAAAAAGCTTTAAAACAAATTCCAAATTTATTCATTAGCTCAGGTTATACAATACATACACACATAAATAGCCAAACATGTGTACAAATTTAATAGCAAAGGCTCTTACAAAGCAGATCCAACGCATAAACTCCACATTTAAATTGTGGCTCTCCGTATTAATTAGTGAAATAAAGAATATATATGTATATATATGCTGTGATCTATGCAAAGTGTAGAATGGCTTATATTGTATGGAAACAATCAGTGATTGACATTTTTTTCTTATTTTACAATTCTAAATTCTGAAACCTTTTTTGTATCTGCTTTACCTGTACCAAAGTTTCTAAACAGCTGACAATTTATGGCAAAAGGCTGGAGACGGTTGTAGAAAGCTTTTGAAAACCATGTATTCATGATGTGCCATCACTCAACCTTGCAAAATTTTCCAAAGCTTTGTTGAACGCTACAACAGAACTCGAAAGCGACATCTTAACTCAAACCAATGCATTGATCAACCTGAAAACAAAGGGAAAATTCTAGTTAAAGTAAATTATCTGAAAATAGGTCGAAAACAACATTAATATAATGGTAGTTTTAACAGCAAAAAATTTAAAACCTGAAAACTATATCGAAAAGAAAAATTGTCAGTTTACAAGAAAGCAAACCATAAAACATAGTATTTACCTCGCTAAAACCTCAGAAATTTATGTCTTATCATGTCACAGCTAAGTATGTACTTTGCCAAATTTAAGTATATATGTACAACTTATCTTATTCAAACATACCTAGTTTTGAAATGGTCGAATGGCCTTACAAGTTTTCACAAAGCAAGCCTGACTATCTTTACCTATAATCAAATCGGCAATTATGCGACGCATTATAACGCGTAATTTCATGCTATTGAATTACTAGTTGCATGTTATATTAGGCTCGTAAGGTGTCGGAATACAGAAAGGTTGAAATGAGACGAATAATGGGAACACAAGCCCTAACAAGTGCAAAGTCACCTTGTAATGGCAATATTTGCTAAAGCCAGCTAGTTTTGTTCATAAGACTGCAACAGCTAGTTTTGTTCATAAGATTGCAACAGCTAGTTTTGTTCATAAGATTGCAACAGCTAGTTTTGTTCATAAGATTGCAAGCAAATGCAAAAAAAACACAAAACAGATAAAGCAAGTACATGGACATGTATTTGGCAATAACTGTAATATGAGCCGCGGCGCGAGAAAACCGGTCTTCGGGGAATCTGACAAGGTCTGACACAAACCAAAATGTACAAGCATAGAAGATGGCTAGAAGCTTGAAATTTCGGATGTATGAAGAAGAGGAACTGTACTATCCAAGTAGCAAAAACAAAGGCGCTGATAGTTACTGCGAAGCTGATATGCGCCTTTGTTTTGGCATAGGCAAAAATCCGATTTTCTCATGATGCAGCTCAATGCTAGTTTTGTTCATATATAGATTGCAACCAAAAGAACAGATAAAGCAACTACATGTATTTCACAATAACCAGGTTGGGAACACAATTTCATTGATCTACTGTAGTTCAAAGCATCTCAAGTAGATCGATCGATCTTCCTAAGTGCACGAAAATCACGGTAAACTTAAAAGTTACACGTATTTAGTCCAGATCTGCAAGATGGTGGGTACACACATTTCATTGTTATTCTAAAATGCGTCGCAAACAACCAAGTGTGGCAAAATCGAGTGACGAAATTTTGCTGTACAAACTGCTTTTTTATGATAAAAACGCTCTTTTTTGTTGTTTCTCTCTCTAGGATGCCTCTAATGATAAATAACTCTCTTTTTTCTACGTCGAGTTGTTGACAACCTTCTAAGCGTTGCATTTCCGTATCTGGAAACGAGGCTGAGCCGCTTACAGCCTCAACAACCAGCATCTTCTGCCAGATCAGCATCACCTACGGAGGATAATACGAGCCATGATATAAAATCAGAAAATCGTATTCTTGAATTACCGATATTGTCTATTTTTTGTTAAAATAGTTAATGTATTGAAGTTTTTACATTTATATCTTCATAAATACGTTGTATCGTCACCTTTGATTTTTACACAACGGGTATAGTAGTAGTAGTGGGCCGGGGGGGGGGGGGGGGGGGGGGGGGGGGGGCTCCCATAGTAAGGCAGTACGGGTATGTGCCCCGCTAAAGCCCACCTTTTTTGAGATTTTTAGCTCTGTAAGCACCCACATTTTCAGTTAGATCAGCTCTAAAAGCACCCACTTTTTCTGAAAACACCCGGTTTTCCCAGTCCGATCAGCTCTAAAGGCACAACTTTTACAGTTCGACCAGCTCTGAAAGCACCCACTTTTTACATTTGATCAGCTCTCTAAGGCCCCCTTTTTAACCTAGCGGGGCTCATACATACCCATTTTATATCCAAGTATCACCCCCGGGAATAGTGGTCACTGGGTGCTTCCTTCATCCCGATATAAAAAGGTTTTGTTTTATTTTTACTATAGGTCCCGACAGGATTTGGTTTTGTTTGATTCTGGTATCAGATTTTTTTTTCTAAAATAATTGATAGAATTTGGTCAATGATTTGATTTAATTCTCATTTATGACGCCATTGAAATAATTTCAAGACATAAAATAGTGGTTTGAATGCAATTTTAAAGTAATTTTGTATTTGATACTCTAAGAAGTGATATAAATTAATCAATTAATGTTATTGTCGACTCTGTTTTTTTGGGGATTTGCTGTGTTAATGTAGTATGAAACAACCCGGTACCAAAAAGTCAAATAAAACCTTTTTATATCGGGACCAAGGAAGCACCCAGTGTTAGTAGTAGTAGTAGTAGTAGTAGGACCCCGATGATAGAACTTCAATGCCCGCAACCAACCATCACTTTAACATAATTACTGTATTTCTATCAATGAGGTTATTATATTTACAACTGTTTTTGGAGAAAATAATCCAGTGCTTGAATTATAATGCTGAGCGCCAAGAAAGTAGCCACTGATACCATTTTAGCGTCTTTGATATGACACGCACGGGGATCGAATCCACGACCTTCCGCTTCCGAGGCAGACGCTCTAACCATTACGCTATTGGGACCGGTATGTTAACGTTATATTAACGCTACCGGTCAAACTGATACATCAAAACTCGTTTAATATGCACCAAAATAATGCCTTAGTGTGCTATCCGCTTTATAATCATGGGTCTTGAGAGAGCGTGTATCAAGTGTATCAAAAAGCATATTCAGATAATGCGAACAAATTTTCAAATTCTTACAAGTAGGTGACCGTCGTTTGAGGTCAGTCAGCTTAGATTGCTAAACTCTGCAAGCCTTGCTTTTAAACTAAAATTTTATTATAGAGTGGCGTAACCACAATTCAGAAAGCCCCCAAGAATCCTGGGAAAAATATAAAAGGACAACCTGTGCGGGCCAAACAGCATCACCGTGGCCCTGTAAATAATGGCTTCGTAGCAAACTATACACTGTCTAGTGATATAGCGGCATTTGGCATATTATTGGCTGTAACTCTGAAAACATGAAGGCATGACATGACATCCAATATTTATCACTCACATTTTTGGATACGCAGATGTTACTATTTAACTCAGCCAGCGAAAGCAATAGTCAGAGAGTTTGAAAATGAAAAGAGTTAAAACATTTAATAAATAAGAAACCCATACATACATACATGTATGTCTATGGGTTTCTTATTTCAAGGCAAAACCATATGCTATGTGTATACCCATATTAGCCCCACATGCGACTTAGCTGGGGGTTTAGGGTTCTGAATCCCATAAAGACATGGGTTGTACTATAGTTCGTATGTTTGAGGTAGTTTGCCAGTGTGTGCTAAATATAAGGTTTGGGTGGTTTTCAAGTGGTTTGGGATGGTTTAGTGTGTTTTGGGTTGGTTTGGGGTGTTTCCACGGTCCTCTAATTTCGCTATTTACATTCACAATTATTGCTAAATTTCATTTTTCCCTGCAGAACAACAATCACAGCGATTAAAAGTCACAAACAGTTATAAAGCGACTATTAAGAGCTTATGACTTTAAATGGCCTCCATACATTTGGATGCTGATTCTGAAAATGCGTTTTTTCAGCATCATAAGCGACCTAATTATCGCCCTTGGATTCCAAAGTGGAAGCGAACGTGAGTTTGACATGAACCTTGAAGAAGAAAACGGTAATAAACTAGAATTTACCTTGGAAAATGAATTTTCTCCAAAATCAACGGTAATACCCATAAAAAACACTGATTTCTGCAAAAACTTGGTCGGTGAAAATTCTAGTTCTTTTCACAAATAAGACCGCAACCACAAAATCTGAAAATCGTACGAGCAATGATGTTGCAATTTTTTCACAAACATATACGAGACAACAATTGTCGTGATTTTCGTGCACTTAGGAAGATCGATCGATCTACAGAAGATGCTTTGAACTACAGTAGATCAATGAAATTGTGTTCCCAACCTGATAACTGTAATTCTATATAAAACCTCAATCATCATGAAAATATGTCCATGTAATGTACACCCCTTTGAACCCCACTTTTATATAGCAAAACTGGGGAATACAGGGGGTATACCTATTGTTCTTATTTTTGCTCCAAAACATAGATTGCGGGTACTCGTAAGAATGCCTTGCTGAGGCGGTTCTAACGTGTACCCACAATCTATGTTTTGAGTAAAAATATCAAAATTTTTCAGCTGAAAATTGTCACTTTTTAAAGCTAAAAAAATCTCTGTTTATTGCATGGGCAAGTTTTCGTAATGATCCAGAAGTGCTCATTGGAATCATTCTGTTTTCACATAAAGCAAACAAATAGTTTCTTTTCACAAAAATTGGGAATTTCAAACATAATCTTACTGTACTAACTCTTCATTTTACAAAAAACTAAATTGAAAAATGGAGAAAAAATTGACAATAGGATAAAATTTCATAGAAAATATATATCTTCTGTTGTAAAGATTACCATCCTCTTTAGAAAAACAAGACAAGTGGGCTCGAATATCAAATGAGACGCGCCGTGAGTCTTCGGAGTTTCCGACCAGGTCCGACACAAACAGGCCTGTAGAGTCACAGAAGATGGCTAGAGGCTCATGGAAAGTTTGGATTTAGAAAGAAGAGGAATTTTACTATCCTTGTTGCGAAAACAAAGGCGCTGATCAGCTTCGCAGTTACTGCGAAGCTGATCTGCGTCTTTGTCTTCGCCTATACATATTGTTGGTTTTCTCATGACATGGCTCGTATATCAAATCGTAATACAAATGTACACACAAAAATGTATCAAAAGATATCAATTTCATTTTTTGTACATGTACACATAAGAGATACTAAATTTCATCCTAAAATCAGTCACAAGAAAAAACTTTTTTTTCGCATCTCTAATGATGTGTCTCATACCATGTTGGTAGTAACAGACCAAAGACGAACACATGATGATCTGCATATATTGCACCAGTCATCTGTAACCCTTCCCCCTCAACTACGTGACATGTACTGGGTAGGGTAGGGAACAGCCGTGCTAAAGTGCAGGGCTACTATTTCTTTGTGCAGGGGAACTAACAGGGTTTTGACATATGGATCCTTGTCCCGTAGCAAAGTGTAAAGCTACAGTCACACTGTCACGTTTCGAGGCCTACGTTTTACTACGTTTCCAAGTCCCACGTTTTGCCCTAAATTTGTCCGGTTTTGCAGGTTGTTAGGTTTCAGTACGTTTATAGCTACGTTTTGCGACGTTTTACTCCGTATCGCTACGTATTGTCCGGTTATCCAACGGCTTAGGGCCACAGTTTCACTAGGGATTGGTACGGTTAGCTACGTATTTACTACGTGCCGATACGTTTTCCTACGATTCAGTAGGTTTTATCAGGTTATTACTACGTAGCGTCCGGATAGTTATACAGACAAATTGTTGGAATTCCGATGGGTACAAATTGCGCACCTCTCGTAGCTGATTTATTTTTTATCCTGCTACGAAAGAGATTTCATGGATTCTCTTAACCATGATGATCAAGCTGATGTTATCGAGGCTTTCAATTCCACATCTAGGTACCTCGATGACCTTTTGAACATTGACAACCCTTATTTTGAAGGTATGGTCGATCAAATTTATCCACCTGAACTACGGTTGAACAAAGCCAATATCTCAAATACCGAAGCCCCCTTTTTAGATCTACATCTTTATGTTGCAAATGGATTTGTTTCTTCTAAAATTTATGATAAGCGCGATGACTTTGATTTTGATATAGTAAATTTTCCTTTTTTGGATGGTGACGTTCCTCGTCGTGCTTCTTATGGTGTATACATTTCGCAACTTATTAGGTTTGCTAGAGTCTGCAATCATGTTACAGACTTCAACGCTCGAAATAAATGTTTAACGGCAAAACTTCTCCAATCTTTTTCTAAATTTTATCGTAGACACTATGAATTGATTTCCAAATATAATGTTGGGTTAAAGACGCTTTTAAGTGAGGGCCTTTCGGAACTTTATGGTGACTTGGTTTACAAATTTAAGAAACTTATAGAAATTAATGATTTTTCTTTTCAGTTCAGAATAATAATAACACGTTACAGTCGTATAGGTTATAACTTGAATGTTATGCGACAGTCTGCATGCTTAGTTTTTAACCCAATCGTGGTTGATAACTATGCTGCTGCCTTTAATTGCACGCCGGTGGGTCGGGCGTCAGACTCTATGATGGCCCCGACTTAAAGCTATTCATTTTAGTTGGTTGAGGCCGGAGCTTCTTGTCTGTTGCTTGGCCCACCGGGGTCCAACTGGTGTTTTTCTTTTGCTCCGGAGTTAGTAGGTTATTCGGAGCCCAGGGATCTCCATCGTCGGGCAGCTTAATCAATCTGTGAGTCCTGGTTTTTGATTCATCAGGATGTTTTTCCGTGATGATTTATTTGTTTGTTCTTGATGATTCATTGACTAGTTACAGATTCACCACGAGGACCAAAGAACTAACTAAATGTTATGAACCACTGCAGAAGCCTGTAAAACCGGTTTAAGCCCGCCAGTAACTTTGTGTTACTGATCGTTCCAAGGCGATACTTCTTTGGTGGTTCTTTTTGTTTTATGTCTTGGTATGTAAAATTTTTTCTGTGCTGTTAGCGCCTTATGTGTGTTTTCATAGTTTTAGTTAAGTTAAGGTAACTGAGTGGCCACCTATTGGGAAAATAGCTGCTCATTCGGCTTACGATATGTTTCATGGTATAAGTACCTGATTGTTAGTTTGGTTTTTTTCCCACCTCGGTTTTTGGAGTGGGAATCTTTTTCTGATTGCGCCTTTTCCTTATCTTTGCCTACTTGTACCTTTTCACTTGTACCCGTGACGTATTTATTGGAATTATCGCACCAAAATTAATTAGTTGCATGATGACCACCAAGAGAGGATCCAAGAAAAGCTCCAGGGGTATCAAATCTGCGCGTGCACCGGGGCTGTTAAGTGCACTGCAAGATGACACAGAAGAGGTAACCTTTTTTCTCGATATTTTGTGACTCGACTTATTGCATCTTTTAAAAAAATAAACAAAAAGAAACAACAAAAACATCACAACCAAACTGTACACATTTAGTGCATATTACTATTTGTTTCGAAATTGCACCCAATTCTTAATCCCATGCGTACTGGCATTAAACTTGAGCGTTCGATGATCGTATTCGATGGAGATTTAATCGTATGCTTTTGTGTCCTTCTTAAGACGTATGAAATATATTCATATAAACGCTATGATTCCATATCATATAAAATGTTTGGGAAACCAGCGTTAACCTCTATTACGGCCCGTATGCGTAACCAAACGTAGTAATACTTAGTTAAATCGTAGTAGAGCGTGTCGATACGAAGCGATACCTAGTAATACCTGCTGAAACCTACTGAAACCTATCAAAACGTAGGGTAACACGTAGCAAGTCGTAGTAAAACGTATTGAAACGTAGTCCCTGCGTACTGATACGTAGAGTTCCACCGGGTTGTAATTTACGTTTTAGTACGTATTTATTACGCATGTACTACGTTTTACTACGATTCGACTGCGATTTGCTACGTTTTACTACGTTTTAATAGGTATAAGCTACGTAAAACAGAGTGCCACGTTCGAACTGTTTTTTTAGTTCGAACGTGGCATGGGCCAGGTATATAGCCGTATGTAATACGTTCCACTACGTTGTAATACGTTTTACTACGTATATTGCCGTATTGCTACGTTTCAGAAACGTAGTAAAACGTAGGCCTCGAAACGTGACAGTGTGACTGTAGCTTTAGGAAAGGATCATTGTTTTGACCTCCAGTTTGTTTGTCCAATGAAGTAGGGGCTTACAACAGGGCACTAAAAACTGATATATGTCATAATCCCTGCCCATAGGTGTGAGTGGCAAAGGGGGGTGGGGAATGATTACAAATGACTGTTGCATACTGTCCAACTAATGGTAAGCAGCAGGTTTTCTGTCGAGATAGATAAATTTGAATGCCACTATTCAAGAGTTATAGATCATATTCAATGAGCTATATAAATTCTTTGAAAAAAGGTTTAATCAAAGCATACAATGTACACCTATGTTCTATTATGTACATGCATAATGGAAAATTATAGATTTGTAGGGAATAGAATTGAACATCGAAATTCTAAGCTTTGGAATGCATATTCATTCTCTTAGGCCTCTATTAATCCTTACAGACATATGAGCCGCCTCATGGGAAAACCAAAACAACAAAGATGCAAATCTGCTTCGCTACTAGGATAGTATAATTCCTCTAGTACTTATTGTCTTAAATCCAAAATTTCAAGCTTCTAGCCTGCTCCTGTGACTGTACAAGCCGGTTTGAGTCTGACCTGGTCAGAAACCCAGATTGTTGGTTTTCTCAAGCTGAGGTTCTAAGTATAGTACAAATGTCCTAAAGTTTAGAAAAAATACAGTTGAATATTTCCAATATTGATTACAAACTATTGATTTTGCTATACATGTTTGAAACTGTTAAGGCTTTATTTTATTTTGTTAATTGCAAATAGTCAATAAATTGTTAAGATTCATGTCAATGGTGACTTACATGTTTGAACTAGTTCTATCAGAAAACCTTTCATTGAATTTCCTGTAACAACTTTTAATAAAAGTTAAAGAATTCCATAATCTTGACAACAAAATACTCTAAATGATGTGAGCCGCATCGTGAGAAAACCGGATTTTTGCCTATGCGAAAACAAAGGCGCAGATCAGCTTTGCGGTAACCGCGAAGCTGATCAGCGCCTTTGTTTTCGCTACACGGATAGTACTATTTCTCTTCTTCTTAAATCCGAAATTTCAAGCTTCTAGCCTGCTTCTGAGACTGTACAGGCCGGTTTGTGTCGGACCTGGTCGGAAACCCCGAAGACCGGTTTTCTCGCGTCGCGGCTCATGTAAAACTGGAAGGGAAAAACAAAACTGTCTGGAGGAAACATAGCAAAGAAGAGATTCTGTTAAGACCAACTTTCTATTCTGAAGAAAAAAAAAAAGAATTTCACATCTATTCCAATGTAATAAAATCATAATTAAATGATGTTAAGCAATGAAATAAACACAATTTTATGTAACTTGCACTCCAAACATATCACAAAATTGAATGTGTGTTTTAATAAAGGCAGTGATCAAACTGTGCAGTTGTTCAGGCTGATCTGTACCTTCGAAATATGCATTTTGACTCTTATTAATGAGTATCATGACCCATAAAGCATTATGAAAATTTCCATCGGCATACATTTACCTCTCTATCCTAATCATTTCAGTCCAAATGTATGATGGTTTGTTTAAATATACTTTTAAAGTTTATAAATGTACATGTACAAGACAGACATGATGTCATATCCTATTCATAACATTTCACTCGATCAAAGTCCTTGAAGAACAATACGAATATGATATTTAATATAATGGTCATCACTGAATCTTAGCTTAGAAACCCTGAAAAAGGATTTTGGAAATTTTGAGTTATTTACGTGTATGTCATATGAGGCATTGTTCTTTAATTGTCTACTTAAAGAATGTATTTTTCCATTATACATTGTACTATGTTTGTTTTTTTTTTCATGTAAAACAAATACATGTACATGTATTTAGAACAAATTAATATACATCCTTAAACCACCACCCTACCTATTTCTTCCCCAAACTTGACGACCCTAACCAACGGACACATGAAAACCCAAAAAAGGCACATCTGGGTTATACAACAGCTATCCACAGACAACGATGTGACTGAGAACAACCAACACAGATGAAATCAATATAAGGCAGTAGGAACAACTTGCCACATAATTATTAGGCTTTAACTTACTCATTTGAGCCTGTGCATGAGAAAACCAACAATTTGGGTTTAGTCACAGAATAAAGCTAGAAGCTTGAAACTTTGGATATATATAAGTATAAGAGGAATTGTACTATCCAAGTGGCGAAAACGAAGGCGCTGATCAGCTGTGCAGTTACTGCACAGCTGATCTGCGTCTTTGTTTTCGCATATGCAAATTGTTGGTTTTCTCATGCGAAGGCGCATTTAATGATTTCTCTGTGTTGGTTGTTCTCATTGAAATCGGCTGTCTCTGGATAACCTGTGTGGGTTACCCCTCAATATCATAACCTGTCAGTGCAATTAGTGAAACAGTCTTAGCATAAAAATACCTACAGTAATTCTGGCTTGTACAAACATGTGGGCTTGGCGTATAGCCCAACTAACTATATAAGCCACAACGTAAGTAAAACTGTTTTTTTAACATAACTGAAAACAAAGATGCAGATCAGCTGTGCAGTAACTGCACAGCTGATCAGCCTCTTTGTTTTCGCTTCAGGGATAGTTCTGTCCCTCTTCTTCTTAGATCTGAAATTGCAAGCATCTAAGCTTCTTCTGTGTCGGTGTACCCCAGTTTGTGTCGGACCTGGTACAGGTTTTCTCATGACAAGACTCATATAATACCTACAAAAAAACTGAACAAAAGTCACAAAATATACATTGTATACTAACAATTATGTGCGATTGAATTTACTTTGTGAGCTGTTAAACTGAAGGCCGAACAATGTGTTCAAGTCACATTGAACACTATGGACATTTGAACAAATCTGTCATTCCAATATTATACCCTTGAAACTAATCTTTGTATACCCTGAAAGTCATTAAGAGGTTCAAGCAAAGATATGCTAATTTTAAGCACTGCTATAAGTACTAAATCCTAAGGCCACCATAAAAGGCCTAAAAGACTGAGATATGGCCATTTTTTCCTAAAAATATGTATAAAATCATCTAAAAATATAAGACCGCTTTTAATCTGAATGTTTTTATCACTCTTGAAGGTCAGAAAAATCTAAAGTAACAAACTTTACAATCTATCTAATAAATCAGATGCGAGTTGGATTGTCACCAAGTTTGACGATATCGACAGTACGTATGTATATTGTTGGAAATCCCATTTAACAGATACCCACTATGTCTCATCAATGTGGAAAAAATAGTTCAGAAATGGAGCAGATCAGCATGTACAGTTTACCATGTACCCTGCACCTTTCTACTGCCTGCTTTGATTATGACCAAACTTAAATCTTTTTAAAATCACAAATATCAAACACCGAGCAAACAAATTAAGTATTCCATGGTCATAAGGCCAGTTTTCACATCATGACCCTTTTAATACTTCATATTATTCATATCAGGAGATTTAATATATATGCGTAATCACATGGCAAATTATTTACCCATATATTTACAGCTGATGTAATGTTATCAAAGGCCGCATTCAAAACTGTCACCGATGAATATATTTGTGAAGATAGGTATCCCAAATTACCACCCCTTAATAATTTGAATACATATGTAAATACATCTAACGCTAATCGTACCAATTACAAAGAATTAAATATACCCTATACTGAGTTTACAAAAATATTTGAAATTGTATGCACACAATTATGTACATTCCAAGTTACTAGCTGTGCAAAGTCTGTAAAATTGCTTGTTTGACAAAAAGATCAACAACAAAATTTGATCAAAATACGCCAATCTGAGTCCATGCTTCTAGGCATATCAGCGCAAACGAATCTGACTTTGACATTACGAATCGAAACCAAAAACCCTTAAGTGTTATCATATGTCAAAGTATTGTATATCTATACATGACCATATTTGTGGTTTTCAAGTGGATTGCTTACATGTATACATTATGATGAAATACTAAAGTCAAGTAAGAACAGGTTTACCAAATTTTTAAGAAATCTTTAATGCATTATATGGCTTTAATTATAGAAAAAGAAAAGAGAGAAGGAAGCAATCGAAAAATGAACAATATGACAATAGTACATAACAATAAATGAGCCACTGCATAAGAAAACCAACAAAATGCTTGGGCGAAAACAAAGGCGCAGATCAGCTTCGCGGTTACCGCGAAGCTGATCTGCGCCTTTGTTTTCACTACTAGGTGATACAATCCCTCTTCTACTTAAATACAAAATTTCAAGCCTCTAGCCATCTTCTGTGACTGTACAGCCTGGTTTGTGTCGGACCTGGTCAGAACCCAAATTGTTGGTTTTCTCACGCACAGGCTCAAATTCAAAACTGATGTGATTTTATACATCACACTATGACCCGTCATCAATAGAAATGTATCAGTTTGAACACACTGATTATTCAGGGACAACCAACCTGACAGAGAACCACCTATACAGAGAACAACCAATGCAGATAAAATCAATAGCCAACTATATGGAGTAAATACCTGTCTGGGAACAACTACCATGGATCATTCTGATCCTTGGTAAGTTGTTCCCTCAAGTATTTATATACTACAGCCTAATATTCATTTCTTCTGTATCGGTTGTTCTCTGTGGTGTTGGTTGTTCCTGGATAACAGGTGTGCTGAGTGTTCTATATATTATTCCTTCTTCATGGTTTCAACTACAAGATAATCCATCTCCAGTACATATACTTGTTGTATGTGTGTGTCCTACAGGCTAACCTCATCATAGCCAGTCTGTCTTCGAAGTTGCTTCCTCGGAGCGTCTGCTTCCTAAACTAGCCAACCCCTGAATCACAGATATCACACTGATTATCCAGAGAAAACCAACGGGACTGTGAACAACCAATAATTATGCGATTACAGGTATTTGCATACTACAGTCTTACATCAATTTCGTCCATGTTGGCAGTTCTCACATCGCATCAGTTGTTTCTGGGTAACTGGGGTGGATATGCTGCCTGTTATTTGAGCCGCGTCATGGGAAAACCGTCTTTTTGCCTATGCAAAAACAAAGACGCAGATCAGCTGCACAGCTGATCAGCGCCTTTGTTTTCGCTAAACGGATAGTACAATCCGAAATTTCAAGCTTCTAGCTATATTCTGTAGCTGCACAGGTTGGTTTGTGTCAGACCTGGTCGGAAACCCCTAAGACCGGTTTTCTAGCATCACGGCTCATCACTTTTTGTACATCCCTGTTGTACGTCTCTCGTGAGCATCCCTGTTGTGTGGCTCTGCCAGAAAAAGATACCACCAGCTGTGTTCACAAGGTGTGTCAATGTGAGCACAGAATGGTACCCTAGTCCGGATCAGAGTATGCTTCATGGTCCGAAGTTTTCTCGGCGCCTTGTTTTCGCAGAACATACTACATATGTATACATGTACACTATCATTTTAAATCTACAGTATATCCTTAAGAACAAGCATGTATGTCAATATAATGTTGAACATGGTTAAAAACCAGGACGCTGGGTTTTCTCAAATATACAGGAATCTAACTCTACAAAATCACAATTTTTATGAGCAGTTAAATAAAATCACAATTTCTGTGAGCATTTAAATCACTCATTTACAGAAAAAAAGTATTAAAGCATGGAAATTGTTTGACAAGAAAAAGATAAAGTTGGGCAACTGAAAATCAAATAAGAAGAAGAAGAAAAAAAAAAATCTGATTGTTAGTCCATTCATGTCGCATGTCGGTTATAGCAAAATCATGTTCCATGCTGTATTATAGCAGAAAACATCTGCAAAGAGCATTTATGGTATGTAAATATAGATATCTTGCTTGGAGATCTATGGAAAGAGCATCTTCTAGGTGCATCACAGGTGATCTATAAATAGCTCACAGCAAACTTGTACCTGAGCCGTGTCATGAGAAAACCTGCTTTTGTCATAGTCAATTTTAAACAAAGACACAGATTTACTGTCCGTTACCTTTTTCAGCTGTATAGCTATAACAATCCATCTTCTTGCCACCGTCTGCGGCAGTGTGGCTGCACAGAGACAGACTGGTTTGTGTCTGCGCTGGTCGGAAACCCTGAAGACAGGTTTCTCACAACGTAGCTCACCTAATCCATCACCATCAGCCATCACACTGAGCCACCCCATGGGAAAACCAACAATCTGCATAGGCGAAAACAAAGGCGCAGATCAGCTTCGCGGTAACCGCGAAGCTGATCAGCGCCTTTGTTTTCGCTACATGGATAGTACACATCCCCTTCTTCTTAAATCCGAAATTTCAAGCTTCTAGCCTGCTTCTGTGACTGTACAGGCCAGTTTGTGTCAGACCTGTTCGGAAACCACATTGTTGGTTTTTCCACGAGGTGGCTCACACTGTGAGGAACTCACTTTTGGCAATTTTCAAACCCACACCCGCTATCCAGAGACAACCAACACGTGACTGAGAACAACTATTGCAGAAGAAATCAATATGAGCCGCTGAGAAAGAAAACTAACAAAATCCTTAGGGGAAACCAAAGGCGCAGATCAGCTAGGCAGTAACTTTACTGAGAAGCTGATCAGCACCTTTGATTTCGCTACACGGATAGTACAATTCTTCTACTCTCTAAATCCAATATTTCCAGCCTCTATCCATCTTCTGTGAGTGTACAGCCCGGTTTGTGTTGGACCTGGTCGGAACCCCAAATTATTGGTTTTCCCATGCAGGCTGTAAGATGCAAATGCCTGTCACGCTGTTCCCTGGCAAGTTGTTCCCAAACAAGTATTTACCCTCTTTGATGCTTATTGATTCAATCTGCCTGTTGCTGCAGTGGTGGTTGTCTCTGGTTATCCAGTGTGAAACTGAGCCAATGCATGTAAAACTATGTCATCAAAGCTGCTGCCAAAGTTTCCATTCTTATAGTATATAGTATTGATTGTGTGCGGCATGTGATAAGCATCAATTTTAGCGAGATGTTCACCATAAGAAAAATCACTGTCAAGGAGTTTATAAATGCGTAACATTTAGCTGTCAAAAAAAAGGTCAGAAAAAAGCATAAATATTGCAAAACTTTCAGATCTTTTTTGATCACTTGCAGCGGGGATATAAGCTATCTTCGGAAACCTGCTATTCTAATGACAAAATGATTGTGCAAAACATGAAAACAGCAAATCTCTAAAATAACACAAACACAAAATAAATATTCAAAACAAAATTACCTTTAACAGTATACAATATTGCATGTACATGTACAAACATGTTCAGTTATTTCTATCATTGTCTTAAAATATTACTTTGTCTATGTAAATATCATAACCTTGCTTGCCTGTCATTTCAATTTCACTTTTACAATTTTTTCCTATATTAATTCTATCATCAGGAAAACATGTCCATGAAAAGTATACCTCCGCGAACTCCACTTTTATTCAGAAAGAACTGAGGTCTGCAGGGGTATACCTACTTTTATCAATTTTGATCCAAAACATAGATTGTAGGCAAACCACCTCGCCGAGGCGGTTCTCACATGTACCCACAGTCTATGTTTTGAGCAAAAATAAGAAACATATCTAAAATTTTCTACTGAAAATTTTCATTTTTTACAACTTTAAAAATCTACGTAACAATCTTTTTGATTTAAAGTTGCACATTAACCACTTTGCTCACCATCCTGATTATTTCTTTTTTGCTTCCCACTTCTTAATTTGCACTAACCATCTGCTGTGGTTGTTTTTAAGCCCGGATTATGTCCAACCTGTTCATACCAAAATAAGCACGAGCTCATATAAGTTAAGAATAAGCACATAAAGAACTTACAATCGAGAAGAATCTGGCCCCGTCTCGTCCCCCTCTAGCCGATAGACTTTTCCGTACATCACATACTCGAAACTGTCCGCCCGGGATGGCCCAGTGTCTGTGGGGTTAAATTCTGTGTCTGCAGGGGTACCGTCCTCGTTCAGGGTCGTGGCGATCACCATTCGAAACTTGTCTCCTGTTGAATAGATAATAGGAATGACTTATAGAATCAGGAAAACACGTCCATGCAATGAATACCCCCACCCCAATTTTATATAGTGAAAATGGGGTTTGCAGGGGTATACCTATTTTCCTTATTGGTTCAAATTAATATAGATTGTGGGTACACATGCGCAATAAGAAAGGAGCAAGTCTGCTGTTTGATAATCATGAAGCTGATCAACACCTTTGCTGGCACAATCCCTTGAGCCATAAACTGGTCCTCGAAGTTTCCAACCAGGTCTGACACAAACCGGCCTGTGCAGTCACAGAAGAGATGAAGAAGTTTGAAATTTCAGATTTAACAAGAACATGAGAAGAGAGATTGTACTATACGAGTAGCAAAAACAAAGGCACTGATCAGCTGTGACTGCACAGCTGATCTGCATCTTTGTTTTTGCAAAGGCAAAACTCCAGTTTTCTCATGATGCGGCTCTAAGCCTGTGTGCAGCCTGGTTTGAGAATTTTCAGTTCGTAGCAATTACATGTAGATAAACCCAAAATGCTCATAGGCATGTAGGAAATTTTCAGTTAATCAACAGTTCTCATTCATATGTCAGAAAACATCTGTTTCTTTCATTGTAATATATATCTTCTCTTGTATATAGTAAGCATTCTAAAATTTTGGACATTCCAGTACATCTTGAGCTGAAAAGCACTGGAAGCCTTTAAAAGCTTAACTAAATATTAAGCCTGGCCTCCTTTTATGGGACATAGGCAAACAGAATAGCCCCAGATGTGACGCCGCAGAACGCTGCGTCCCATCTGGGGATATTCCGTTTTCATGTAGAGAAATTTCATCAAAAAATGAGATAAAAAATAAAAAATCACTCCTAACACCCCTAAAAATGAAAGTGGACTCATCCAATTGATAATGGTGGGAGAATCCATGTGTCAAATATGGGTCAAGAATTCTATCAGAGGCCAAGGCGTATATATTCATTGTTTCCTGGGCTTGAAACAGATTGTTTAAGACTTACATGCGCCATTTGCGCCAAAAATTGCTTCATTTCCTGATCATTGCCTACTTGTACCTTTTTACATGCAAAAAATTTAACATAAATTTACATTAATTTTAACTAATACTTGTTATAATGAAAGCTGACACTAAAAAATAAATAATTTTATATGTGACTAAAAACGAATATATAATTATGTCATAATAATAAAATCAGCATTTTGAATAAATTTATCAACTATAGTATACATTAATATATATACAATAAGGCAAATTGTAAAAACAAAATAAAACTTAACATATGCACTGAATATTATTTATCCATATCTTTTTCCCGATTCCCTGCTTAATCCATCCTTTATCCCAAAATGCCATATTTTGGAGAAAAAAAATTATTAAACTTTCATTGGACACAGGTACCACTTAAAAGTTAATGACTTTTCAAAGATTTTGGAGCAATTTATATCCCCAATACACATCAAGTTGCTGCTTGTTTGAAGGTGACTCAAGTGGAGGATTTATTTATATTGGGTTTATATCTACTTGAAAGACGGCAAATACCTACACATTGAACATGTTGAATGTGGAAGTCATTGATAGTAGGTGGATTACTTTTGTTATTCTTTAATATTCAGTTTAAACATCCCTTTCAAAATTATTTCAGCTCATATGAGATGGCTGAATTAGTTAGTAGGTGGGGCAAAAAATGGAAGAACCCCCGAAAAAAACACAATTTACATCTGCAAGTAGAACTTGGCATGTCTCACATGATGAGCCCTGTGTGGAGCTCAAAGCCACATCAGACACAGTGGTGAGATGATCGACTGATTAAGCATAGAAATGAAATCAGCCCTTGACCCTGGGATCAATCAGGCACCAGTTCAGTGTCCCACCTAAACAAGTACTGTCGACAGTAAGGCGCTCTATCTTTTAACTGAACATATACACCTTACCTATATTCTTACAATACAGGTGGGCTGTAAGGTCCATTTCAAAAGCAACGTGACAGAACATAGGTATCAACCTAATCATCCCAATCACAAGATTTGGCATATATTCAGAAAAACTAACACTAAATTACAAAACAGATTTTTAAGAAAAAATTGCATTCATTTGCATTTAGAACCAACTACATCCATCCGTATTTGCTAGGGTTCCATTATCCTACTGGACAGGGCTTCTCCGAGAACAAATACCACATTGTTAATTCTTCCACCTTATGACTCATTTTATGACAGGTCAGTAATCTAATACATTTAATTATTTTATAAAGTTAATATTAATTATGAGCAATAATTTTAATGCAAGATCAGGCCGGACCTTATCATGTTTATCAAACTAAAAGATTGTTTTGTAGATGCGCTAAAATGTATTTGGCAATCTGAATAAAGAATTGAATTGAATTGATAAACTATTCACCAGGGCAAATAATGCAAATATACCATAATTCTCTAAGGATTTGGACAGATCACTAACCAAGGCATTGATGGAGACTATTGGCCACTCTTCAGAGTAGTTAAATTTCAGAACAATATCTAAGCAGCAGTATGTTGACTTGTCATTCAGTATGCCATGGAATCTGCTAATGATACAAATGAAGCACCATTAATTTTGTGACTCCATTAACTGATCAGATTGATCCTGTTACATTCCAGCTATGCCAGGCTGCTAGCCAACATCTAAATTATGAAATAATACGATCACAATATTTTTAAGAAGACAGATAAGTTAGGGAAGAAGATGACTTTCTAAACAACCCTCAAAAGATGCTTGCTACTGTGCAGTAAATGTTATAGGTAGTTTCCCTCACATTTTATTAACATCTTTCTAAAAATAGGCGACTATGTAACTGTTACAGTTTCTCTATGTAATTGATGACAATTACACAGCATGAATATAGTACAATATACATGTTCTGTTCAAGCATATGCCAGGTTAGAGGTTTGTTCAAGTGCACAACATTGTATATATTGCAGCATTAGATTTCCATCCCTTTCCTCTGGCTCCATGGTATACCATCCATATACTATGTGGTTCCCATGTTTTATTTGTTTCATTTATTTTCCATTTCTAGAGGAGGAATTGAGTTTTAATTATGATAGTTCCTCGTCATTTCTTACTTTGAACATGAAAAGTGTATCCTACTTCCTGTACAGATCATATTTCTTTCAGTGTTTTATTTTTTGTGACTTTTTTTCCTGTGACTTTTTTTCCATCCACCCAATATACATGTACTGTTCAAGCAAATGCCCAGCCTGCACATCCCCAGTGTCTCTGTAGAGCTTTTGCATGCAAAGAGATAGTAGAAGAATTAAAGGTCTAGTCAATTTGGATGTCACATGCTTCCCATCTCCACAAAGACCACAAGGAGTTCATCCAGTTCAGATGTGTGATGTCTTCCGTTGGGGTTATCACAAACGAGCCTTAGCATGAGAAAACCAATAATTTGGGTTCTGACCATGTCCAACACAAACCGAGCTGTACAGTCACAGAAGATTATTAGAGGATGGAAATTTTAAATTTAGAATGTAGAGGAATTGTACTATCCATGTAGTGAAAACAAAGGCGCTGATCAGCTTCGCAGTTACTGCGAAGCTGATCTGTGCCTTTGTTTTCGCCTATGCAGATTATTGGTTTTCCATGCAGCGGCTCAAACACTCATCACCTACTACTTCAGCAAGATTTGAATGGGGGACCTTAGTTTGGTTCAGAAAGACTACTAGACCAACAGGTCTTTTTAACTTTGTGGAGAAAACAAAAGGCAATGATCTGAGAGCAGCATGATTTCAGTGCAAAATGTGCTGTGCCTGTATGTATACATGTACATGTATTTGGATAAATTATAAAGCTGCAAAAAAAAGGCAAAAATAATTTGACTTACCCAAATCCATAGGATAGACTTGTGTGTTCACGTCCAAAATGAGGTCCATCTTAAATGACTCACTCTCACAAAACAGGCGGGACACTGAAAAGACACAAAATAACATTCTTTAGTTTTTTGTACCACAAGAACTACTGTCTGAATCCAACCTCAGGCATTCTCAGTAGCCACAAAACATGATCATGACCTTCATTTTTCTAGTAAACATTAAAGGATAATCAGACTGCATAGATTTTTGTGTCAGTACTCATCCGAAAGAAAATGTGCACTATGCACTGGTAATCTGCCTCAAGGAGACCAAGGAGGCTTGCCCAGAAATAGTGTGGCTAGAATAACTGACCATCCTGACATAATCTTAGCTGTTGACCATGGACGAAAAGTACCAAACAAAAATGCAATGTTGCTAAAATGTAAAACAATGCTGACCAGAAATGTGACACATATACATGTACATTATAAATACTCATCACTTTGCAATAGAATCTCCCTATTTGATAACATGCATCATTTTGGTAGGATGATCAAAAAACGGAAAGGAATTTTACGAGAAATGTATACAGATATATACATGTTTCTCTAACCCAAAATTTTAAGAAATGATAATTTGCCCACATAATTTTTTTATGAGCCGTGTGATGAGAAAACCAACAATTGGGCTTCCGAACAGTTCAGACACAAACCCAGCTGTACAAGCACAGAAGATGGCTAGAAGCCGGAAATTTTGGATTTAGAAAGATGAGGAATTGTACCATCTGTGTAACGAAAACAAAGGCCTGATCAACTTTGCAGTTACTGAGAAGCTGATATGCACCTTTGTTTTCGCATATGGAAAACTTTGGTTTTCTCATGTTGTGGCTCTTAAGTCTACACTTCACTAGGTCACTGTCTACAAAGATAATATTAGCCGCGTAATGAGAAAACTTGTTATTGTGGTTTCGAACCACATTCCACACAACATGGGTGTTAAACCATAGGAGATGGGCTGATGGCTAAAAGTTGAGCTGACTTGGGTTTGACATTTCACCATCAAATAAGGTCATACAGAGCCAGGATCTTGACTTGAGGTACGAATAACAAGATTTTTCTTTCTTATGTTTTTATTTAGTTAAACATCCTCTTCAAGATTATTTCAGCTCGTGACACGGGCCAATCAGTAGGTGGGATGAAAAATAGGAGAATCCCGACAAAAACCACTTGGTTCACCTGCAAGCAGAATTTGGCTTGTCTCACATACCGTGCTCTGTGTGGGGCTCAAACCCACACCGGACGGAAAGGTGAGATGATAGAAGTTAAGTGAAATATCAGCATTCTTAACCATTCAGCCACTCTTAGCAACTCAGCCATGGGGACTGCTGAAAAAATGGAGAAGCCCTTGTTCAAATGTGTGATCCTTGGTTTACTTAGATCAAGGCAAGTCAGGGCACAAGCCACTTGTAACCACAGCCCCCAGTCCTGGGGCAGGTGGGACCTAGCCAGGTTTTGATGAAGGGGACAAAGAAATTTGAACCTCTCAGACAAAAGGGCAAACTGGCAGTGGTTTTAGGAAATGGCTGAGCATACAGGGCTGGGCTTTTATCTGGGTTTGCTAGACACAAAAGTCAAGTCCCTGTTATTCCCCGGTACTAGGGTCCATGGTAATAAATGACTAGTACATAGAGGCTTCACTAGACGAATGAAAAAGAAATGAGGTTCAAACATGTTCCCTGAAGAACAGGCAATTTGTTGTACTACATACTACATTATGAACTGAAAGCTTCTACAAAATAATTAAGGCAACTTAGAACACATCAGTGTGACAGGGTTAATGAATTTACTAGCCCAGTTGAATTAATGACAGCAATTTGCATGTAATTAGATAGTGCATCAAATGTTGCAAAATGTAAATTTTCTTCGCTTTGACTGAAATACAAAATTCACTCTATAACTTGTATACTTTTTAATAACAAAGAAAACATGGTTTAATATGGTTTGTAATCCACTACTAAGCTTTATTAATGTGCTTAAATGGGTTCTATATTCCACCAACAGCTAGACTTGACCATTATCTAAGTCTTGAAATTGGAAAGATGGTAACTGCCTGGGATAGAAACTACTGGTGCTCATATCAAACTAGCTCACACGCAATCCATACACTAAATCGATTATCACACATTTAACTTTCACTTTTGACACAATGGCTCAATTCAGCATGTTCATGTGACCCAAAGTCACGACTTGACATTTTTTTCCCAGGATATTAACTTGTCATTAAACTTCCTACCAAGGTATTTAACTTATTGAAACATTTTAACGATTCCGCTTACAATCCGAACTTAATTTGCTTCAACACGTTCTGAGTTTTCTCACATTATTGTTAAGTTGAAACTACTAGCAACAAAGGCAAAATACTTAAGTTTTATTGGCCCCTTTGGGCAGTCACTTTAAAATGACCATCATTCACCACCAGTGTCTTTCCTTTAATTGTTACGCTTTATTTTCACCCCACCCCCCTTCTGTAATTAAATAGCCAGATAAACTTGTACAGGGGAGAATAATTTTCTCTAATTCTGACCAGGGATCTAAGTTTCTGAAGCTTTTGATGTGTCACTGCTCCCTCTTTAATAGCTATTGGTGATGTTAAGAAATCTTTCTTCGACATATTTCAACTAGTTCATTTATTTTTTTCTTCAACTCATTTTTTGCTACCTACTACATAATAAGCCACAGCGTTTCTCCAAGGCAGATCCCTACAGTGTCACTTAATAGCTATTGGTGATGTTTAGAAATCTTTCTTCGACATATTTCAACTAGTTCATTTATTTTTTTCTTCAACTCATTTTTTGCTACCTACTACATAATAAGCCACAGCGTTTCTCCAAGGCAGATCCCTACAATGTCACTTCTTAAATTTTAAGCCATCATATAGCTATACTTTGTGGCTGTACATGCAGTTTTTTGGTTGGCCGTGGTCAAATACCTAGGTTTCTGTACCCACATGTTTTACTGTGCAGATTTCCAGGGATAAGTATGGTACTTTGTAATACACAATCCTAACCTAGCCTTGTGAAAAGAAAAGTATTGATAGATTATGAACAGTTTTATATACAATCATTGTGCCATGTTTAAACATGTCTCCAATAAATCAATAGATAAAGTCACACCTTGTATGTTTAGTACTGTAAGATTACAATGTCCCATAAAATTAAGCTAATTCAGCCTACATTAGTGAACATGTTGGTGCACATAAATAATGAATTTATAAATATCCTAAAATTCAGACAAAAAATCATAACATTCAAGCAGGATGCTTTATTTGTATAATCAGTATATTCTTTCTAATAAGATTGACACCTCTACTGGTAATTCATCATGAATTTTTATTTGTACTGGTATCAGAACTTGCCCCCATTCTGAGTTCTTTTCATAAAAATGTTTCAATGTTCCGGCCATATAATTATGCATACAAGTATTAATTTACAAGTTTATTTCTGCAGTAAGGTTGTCTGTTTACATCATCGGCCAATGTTTTAGCCTCCTGTATAATGGTATCTAATGTGTGGACTGGATCTGTTAAATCATAGAATGTCCAAGAAGACATTTTTGAAAATTCTTATATAATTTAAATATTCATGTACCTAAGTTATACACAAGATTATTGAAATAGTCACATAAACTCACCTCATCCGGTGGTTGTGTCCCACCTCTAGGTTCGAGGTTTGGTTTGAATTTGACTTTAAAAATTCCATCATTTGTACAAGTATTATCCATAGCTCAAGACAAGATAAAAATGTTTTGAAAAAAAAAAAAAAAAAAAATCAGAGCCCTCTGCTTTCATGCACAATGCATAACAATCCAAAATTTATCTTTAAGTCTCCTACTAAAATACTAATCTTATCAAAATGGAACAAACATATCAGACCAGTCCACAGTCCAATGAAATTTTGCTAGCTTTGCACAATTATTGAAATCTAAAACAAAAGCTTTGGAAATTATTCAAAGTTGTTCATGAGAAAAGAGTTTAAGTTGAAATGCAGAATGTCGATCCGTAGGTACCATATCAGATCATTTGTCCTATCAAGATCATCTATCTATAACCATTGGAACATAATTGCATTCAACCAATGCCAAAAATTTGCAAAGACAATAAGTTTTCTGTTGTGGTTAACCTTGCATACAATTGGAATCCTTTGTTCTAGATATAATATGAGAGATAACAATGACATATACATTTGTCTACGTTTGTGTTTGAATGTATTCCTAGCAACCCTCCTGCAAGTTACTACATGATTAAAATCTCTACACCACAAATAATTACACTTCAGGTGAGGTATTGTACAGCACTGAGAATAATTTTATTTCATGAAACCACAGAGAACTTTGACTTCAATTGAGCAACTAATAATGCAACAAATTTATGCCCATCTCAGAATTAGCAAATTGAACATAATATGTGCATGTAATGGAAATTTTAGAAAAGGAACATGTTGCAACCTGAGCAAAGTCAATACACTTGATAAACTACTGCATAAATTATCAACCATTCATGAAGAAAACAAATCAATAAAAGAAAAGGTGACATTATCTTAAATTAACAGACATATTATCACAACCATGCAAACATTAAACACACCAACATAAGACCATTGTACTAATATGCTGAACTGCTTAAGGTCAAAGTCCAAAGTGAAGTAGATAAAAATCAGCCTACCTTTCACACAATTTAGTCACTTTCCCATGATAACACATCTGCAAGGCTCAGCATCCATGTAAGATCTTGCAACTTCTGACTTTTCAAAGGCATTTTTCCTTTTCCTATGTGCACCCTTGTCTGCCGCGGTGTTTCAAGCAAGAGAAGGGTGCACTGCCTTCTCCTAAGATCTCAGGCCACTGAATGAGGTATATCTACCTTACCATGGATAGATTAGTGTACGCAAGACAACTACAACCAATCAAGTCTAAAGATTGTGGGCAAGTCTAGGCCCGAGGCAAAAGACCGGCAAATACCTCTAGACTTGTTACAGATTAAATCAATAATCATACTGTCAAAGAACAATTGTACTGTGCTGCTGAACAAGGACTTTAATATTGTATTCATTCACTCAATAATCAATCTTTCTCAAAAGCAAAATATAGTTGTCCTATAGAAGGAAAGACACACAATGACATATATAATTCACAGCTGTTTATTGCCAATATTGGGTTGTATAAAAGTTAAAATAGTACTCCTTAAACGGGACCCTTGAGATCATTCGAGACTCCCTGAAAATGGCAGAAAAGCACAGAAACATGTATGGAACACATTCTCCTACCTCTATCGAATTTCTTCCCATCTGGGTCGATGTCCTTGACGTCAAATATATCTTCAAAAAGCACACCCGCCATCTTTTTTCCTCAGGTCAGAAATTTTAACAAGAATTTACTGGGTATAGCTGATTAATTCTGGGAAGATCTGTTGTTTGGCCCGTTGTTCTGTGTACGCTGTTATGAATGACTTCAGATGGAGCACAATTCTTCCATTATTTAATTAAATTTTGACGATAATTGGGCCGTATGTCTTGTCATGACATGATTTTTTGGAAACCGGAAATGAGTTGCTCATTAAAAATGTGTGAAGAGTTCCAAGGGAGAGAACTTAAAAAGAAATTGTACTTTCGTTTTCAAAAACAGTCATTTCGTCGAATAATGATGAATTCTCTGAGAAAAAGTTGCAAAACATCACGAAGTCAAGCACTTTTGTATCTTTAGACATGTAGAATCAAACTGGTATGGTGCTTTCTTTAACGTTCGTGCTCGTCATGCTCTCTTTCACGTCCGCGTATGAGGACACACCCCCTTATCACTGATTTCCCACCAACAGCTATGCTCATATGGAGATGAACCCTCGGTTTATAGTCTTATCCGACGGACTGGAGAAGCCCAGGATTGAACCTGAGACCTCTGGTTTACTAGGCAACTGATTAGATCTATAATATAGACCGTTTGGCAGTCGATACAGTAATTTATCCGGTTTCGAATCTTATCCAGTTCCGAATCAAGTGGTCGTATCGTCACGAACGACACAGCAGCTGTTCAATTAAAAAACAAATATTTTGTATGGTCATGAAGTCTATCTTTTTCTCTTCCTCTGCACGAAGTCAGATTTTGAAAACTTATCTGCATGCTAAAAATAAATCTGTTCTTCGAGATGACCTGTCGAATTAGAATGTATATTGCACCTGTGTAATTATTCGCAAGGTGCAGGTTTCTGCAAAATGCATGAACCTTGAACATTATTTTTTTACACTTTTGGTTCCAACATGCGTTCCAACATGAATTATAACACACCAGGAAAACTGAACTTCATTTATTGATTTTCTGTTGCGTAGGAGCTTGTTAATTTTATCTACCAATTTAGCTAGTTTCGGGTCAGTAAAAATTGTGTCGACATAGTACATGTACTCGTAAATCTATTAATATCGCAGTACACGTCTTAGCGCTAAACCTAAAGGAATGAGGAGGGAGTGTTTAAATCTCAGTAACTATTTTATTTGATGTGTGTGTGTGTGTGTGTGTGTGTGTGTGTGTGTGTGTGTGGGTGCGTGTCGCCACAATACCACCGTCTTTCATTTGCAATGCAGTTTGTTTGAATTGATGCTTAACGTTATAGTCCACAGCTATGGTCATGTCAGGACTTTGCCCCCATTTTATTGGACTTGTGCCCAAAGTTCTCACCGCTGTGTCTAGTGTGGGTTCGAACCCCGCTCTGGCCATGTGAGACAAACCAAGTTCTGCTTGCGAGCGTGTCAGGTGGTTTTGTTTTTCTCGGGGTTCTCCCGTTTTCGTCCCACCTACTGATTGGCGCGTCTCATATGAGCTGAAATAATCATGAAAGGGACGTTAAACTGAATCAAAAAGGGGGGGGGGGCAAGTTAGGATGCCCTGACATCCTAAACTAAACGTGCTTCAAATATAACCACACAACAAAGCCAAGAAGAACAGACACTGACGTTGAGCGCCGAGTTATGCTTTTTGGTCCTCATATAAGGAATCTAGCAACATCTCTCTCTCTCTCTCTTTCAAAATTGTTCTATCTATTATTTTGATTTTTTCTTTTGACATAGTAGTCTAGTGAGTAGCTGTTTCCCAAAAAGTGGCTATGCATTTACCAAAACTTAACTAAATAAATGAATGCCAACCCCCCCCCCCCCACCCCGTTGCCGAGTGGTGAAGAGCTGATTTCATTAACGCGTTTCATTCGATCGTCTCACCGCTGTGTTTGTTGTGGGCTCATGTGAGACAAGCAAGTTCTGCTTGAAGATATGCCAGGGTTTTTTTTTTCTTTTTTTCTCGGGTTTCGCCCGTTTTCACCACACCAACTGACTGGCTCGTCTTATATGAGCTAAATGATCTTAAAAGGGACGTAAACTGACCAAGATAGATAGATAAATAAATAAATGAATTTTAAGAGGGGGGGGGGGGGGCTGGAAGATGTTTCCGGGCCTGGATATTATTTTTCTCTCACGACGCGGTCCTGTCTTTTTATTGGTATATATTACAATACGTAAGCACTTGATAGTAATACAGAATTTACTCTGCCCTAGATATTTTTTCGGCCAAAATTGGATCCTGTTTTTTTGTTGTTGTTTTTTTTTTAAATCTTACAGCCCCCCCCCTCCCCAATAATAAAAATCAAATCGTCGTTTCCTTACGCAGGTGATTCTTTGTGCAGTCGATCTGCACCGCGAACAAAACATGCTGTCTGGATTTCTAGTCTAGTTGACATACTCCTGTTAGATATCTCTGTTTACGCAACATTAAAGCTGTGTTTGAAATTCAATGTTAATCAAACAGGTGAAAGTTAAACTCATAAAACATCAACAACAAAACAAACAAACAAACAAACCAACAAACAAACAAAAATGAAAATAACCAATGCACAGCCCATGATTACCAGCTCTTAACTGCAAAAATCTGGAACCAGTTACGCCATTATCGACTTAGAACATGTATTTGTTTTCGATTGACGCCAATATCCAGAACGTACATGTAAGTTATACGTCGTATACATGTACACAGTTTTTTGACACTTTTTCTATCTGAAATGGTAAACTGTGTGTAAGTCTTGTTTTATAAAGAAGTAATGAAGCTACAAACTCAAAATCATATCGCAATGGCGCCAGAGAGTGTCCTGTTTAAAAATTATCGCAAGTGATTCGGAACTGGATAAATGATTCGGAACTGGATAAATTGGTGGTCTGCTTCAAAGCCATCGTGTGGCCCACAGAATATTCACAATTAATCAGACTTAAGTTCATTATTTAGAAGAAGGATTATACTTTCTAATGGTAAGGTCGAAACCTAGTTTGCTGTGAGCAATTATCTGGAAACCACTTCGAAAAAAAAGTGACCCGGAACTGGATAATTTACTGTATTTTCATTTTCTTTTTATAATATTTGGACTTTTACATTTTCATTTTTCTGACAGCCAGCTGCACAGCTGATCAGTGCCTTTGTTTTCGAAACACAGATAGCACAATCACTTTTCTTCTTAAATATGAAATTTAAAGGTTCTAGCCTGCTTTTGTGACTGCACAGGCCAGCTAATTTGTGTCTGACCTGGTCGGAAACCCACACTGTTGTTTTTCTCATGTGAAGGCTCAATTAGTATAAGTAAAGGGAGCAAGGTTAAGGTCATGCTGGAAGAATATGTCATGGAAAATTACTATGAATTTTACCCTCACAGCTATGTCAGTTGTCTTCAAAAATAGGTCAAGGTTACTGGGTCAAGAGATGTGTGTGCATGTGAATTACTCTGCTACAGCTATCACTGCTAAAAAATACACTTTAGTTCTAGACTTAAACTGTTGATAGACAGACAACAAAATGAATGATTTCTATATTGCACCCTGCTGTAATCAGGTGGGATACATTATGTAGACAATTTAACCTGATGCATGTCTAGTTCATTGAAATAGCGCTTATGCAAGATTTTGTTCTCATCGCTGGGTTATACTTCATGTGGGTCCCCAAGAAGAATATCTTCTGTTCAACTTATCTTTAAATGAATATGGGCTGCATAATGAGAAAACCTGTTTTTTGTATATCTGAAAATAAAGACGCAGATAAGCTGTTCTGTAACTGCACAGCTGATCAGCGCCTTTGTTTTCATTTCATGGAATGTACAATCCCCCCTCTCCCTAAATCCCAAATTTCAAACTTCAGATTTTAAGTGACTCAAAAGGCACGCACCTGGTTGGAAACCCTGAAGAAAGGTTTTCTCATGACTCAGCTCATATGTCCCTGGAACCTAATCAAGTTTTATTGAAATGTTTAGATTGTAATGATATCCATAAGCATATTCATATGAGCCGCCTCATGGGAAAACCAACAATTTGCATATGCGAAAACAAAGGCGCAGATCAGCTTCGCAGTAACTGCGAAGCTGATCAGCGCGTTTGTTTTCGCTACTCGGATAGTACAATTCCTCTTCTTTATAAATCCAAAATTTCCAGTCTCTAGCCATCTTCTGTGCTTGTACAGGCCGGTTTGTGTCAGAGCTGTTCGGAAACCACATTGTTGGTTTTCCCACGAGGCGGCTCATATCTTATGATATCATGATTAATCAGATCTATCCATTGTTTTAAGGTATAAAGCAATGTACATCTCTGTCAGATATAACACTGGGTACTGTGAGTCACCGCAAGAAAAGATGGCCTTATTGGACTCAAATCAGTATGTGCACCTAAATTTTACTAAGAAGAGGAACAGAATAAGCTACACAAGATGGGCTTCCATATGCTGCGGAACAGGGACAGCTAATTTGTTGATCAGGCAGCTAAGTTGTTGATCAGGCTTAATACGGCATGCATGTGTCTATGCTACATCCTTACATGACCTGGCTCAAACATATAAGCATTGTCCATATGCGAAAACAAAGATGCAGATCGGCTTCGCAGTATAACTGCAAAGTTGGTCAGCGCCTTTGTTTTCGTCACATGGATAATACTATTCCTCTACTTTCCAAATCCTAAATTTCCAGCCTCTAGCCATCTTCTATGCTTGTACAGCTCAGTTTGTGTCGGACCTGTGTGGAAACCACTTAGTTGGTTTTCTCATGACACACTCATTACATTATGTGCCCATATTTGAGCCCTTTCGACAAACTGTGTCTTAGACCTGGGTAGGAAGGATTAAGTTTGATTTTGTGAAATCTACATTACACTTGTAATGAATAAAAGATCGAAAAGATCAATCTACATTACACTTGTAATGAATAAAAAGACAATGATCTGCCTATATGGATGTTTAAACTGATCTCCAGACTTGCTATTCTTGTATCTTAAATGAGCCGCAACGCGAGAAAACCGGTCTTCGGGGTTTCCGACCACGTCCAACACAAACTGGCCTGTACAGTCTCTGAAGATGGTTAGAAGCTTGAAATTTTGGATTTAGGAAGAAGAGAAATTGTACTGTTCGAGTCGTGAAAACAAAGGCGGTTACCGTAAAGCTGATCTGCGTCTTTATTTTTGCTTATGCAAAAATCTGGTTTTCTCATGACACTGCTCAAATAGGTTTTCTCATTATTAGTCCAGCTTTGCATGCAAGGCATTTTTGTGAAAGAGTACTTTGAAAAAAAAAGGGTCTTTGACCTTGGCCAAGGATAAGCGGTTATTCTTTGAATAAGTGACTATACATCAAGAAAAAATAGATATATCCT
This sequence comes from Rugalucina vietnamica, assembly GCA_964017185.1. NCBI lineage: Eukaryota > Metazoa > Mollusca > Bivalvia > Lucinida > Lucinidae > Rugalucina > Rugalucina vietnamica. The sequence continues at coordinate 27,629,357 of OZ024880.1, read as the reverse complement.
TGCAAACTATATAGAGGATCTTACACAAGTGGTCATTTCATATGAAATTTATTAAATGAGCCTTTGGCGAGTTTAATAAATTTCATATGAAATGACCAAGAGTGTAAGATTCGTTTTACCACATGACTTTCAAAACAGGATTTTATCACCTTTAATGATGATGTTTTCAATGAAATTTTACATTGTTGTTACGGACCTCGTCACTGATGTTACATGTTCCCACAAAAGTGTTTATGCATGTGTGGTCATAACACTTTTTAGTACATGATGTTATCCACTGGAAAACAGCGCCGACATGTGATAAAAGATTTTAACAAACGGACCAAACAAAACATCCCAGGGTCATTGATCTATCATATTTGTGCTAATTAGCACACAGTGCGCTTAACTTTTCAAAAAAATAAAAAAGAAGGTAACAAAATGTCGTTATAATTAGCACACACTACTAACGAAAACAACTCAAACTTCTGAAACAACCATATCAAAAATGTAAATGATCATGTCATTTAAGTATTACAATCGTCACAAAATAGTGTTCCATCATTTAAGGATAGGTTTGAATGCAGTTAATACAGCATTAATGTGTAAAATTGATACAAAATACCAATAGGCCAGTCAAACAGTGTGCGCTATTATGCTTATGCTATTGTTTTTCGCAAACGTCCAGGGTGTGCGCTCACTGGAGCATGTGCGCTAATTAGAACGAATATGGTAGATAAGGTGCAAGCTGGCCTACACAGCTTTAATATACTTACAGTCTGCTAACCTGCTACAGCATGGAAAATATGAGCTGCATCATGAGAAAACCTGATTTTCACCTATGCAAAAACAAAGATGCAGATCTGACAGCTGATCAATAACTGCACAGCTGATCAGCGCCTTTGTTTTAACTACAGTGGTGTTATGGCTAAAAACCCACTTTTGCACAGTTCGCGCTGATCACTTGTGATTTTTCGCGGCGAAACCACCGCGAAATTTCACCGGCCAAGGGAAAGTTTAAACGTTTAATCGGTTAATTTTTTCGCCGCGAAAATCCGATTTTCGCGGTGAAATTCGTTTTTTAACGTTTACAACAGGTAAGTTAAAATTTCCTATTTCGCCGCGAAACACGGCGAAATACCTGTAAATGTTAACATAAAATTATTTATTTTTAATCTAATGACCACACTATGATTCATCTGTTCCATGTATAGATCGTTATTTACGTGCACATAATAATATGTACGATTATGCATGTATAGAAATGAAAAACGTGCATAACGCGACTTTTCCATTGGTATTACGTAGGTGGTACGATAGCGAAATCACGGAAAGACGAAACATTTTTGGTTTGAATAGATGCTTTACGTCGTAATCAACAGCAATGATCATGTCAGGACGCTGCCTCCATTTTATGGGACGTCATGATATCTAACAAGTGTTTGAAATATAACGATCCCTCTAAGCCAATACTGTTTATATGTATGGATGGTTACTTGAAACCATTTTTCCTAGGCAGGCACAGACCTGAGCGGTAAACCAGTAATCAGATGATCTGTCAATAGTGTATAAGTTTTGCCTGGAGGCACAAGCAGCCTATATATTTCTTAAGGTCCCAATGGGCAGGGGTCATCTAACTTTGTGCCTTGTGTTGTAGCACAAACATTGTCTAAATGGTAATACTAAATAAACAGTTAGATTCCTTGCTTTCTCTTTTGTAAATTTTCCTCAATTGCTTCACTTTATAGCGTTTAAGATGTGAACTACGATAACTTAATTTGAGCTCAACCATGTAAAACGACAAAACCACTCTGATCACCCTCTATGAATGTCAGCACAAGACTAATCACAATCATATCGATTTATACATTATACTTGCCTTGTTGAAGTACAACTAGCGAAGATCAGTTTAACAGTCAACAATCCCATGGTGACAATACTTTCAGGGTAATATATGTATACCGGTTTTGCTCAAGTACGAAACCCAACGAATATAGGAATCGAACACAGGACATTTTGATTCCGGTCAATTCCTTTAATCCACCACTAGGCTTCTGCGCTCAACTTTGTTCTAATTAATCTAATGTGGCATGCGCTCATATTGCCACGGTGCGTACACGGCCCTTACTGTATATATGTGTTCCAAGATAAACTGAAAACTTTATATACTGACGTCAGTACTTTGTTTTAAACACAGTATCCTCCCTTTTCTAGTGTATTGTGCCATGTATACAATGAGATTTTGTCATTTGATATGCATGTACGTGTTCCAAGCCATCTGTACGTGTGGGTTTTGGAAGAAACACAACACGCTGTATACCTCAAAACGGTTAGCAAAAATCGACAGTTTCGACACAATTTTGTACATGTATTGCTCGTATTCGACCGAATATCTTATGGACCCGGTGAAGGTCGTATGCGACCAAATGTCGTTTAGACTAAATTGATTTCAACGAAACGGAATCCACTTGACGTAATCGAAAATCATTGATGCTTTGAGCAGTGTCATTAGACACAGGCGATTAAATGTCCAAAACAGAGTTGAAGCCGATTGCTTCATCATGTTGAATCCAAAGACTTGTATTAATATGTGGGTTGGGATCGCGGTGGCATAGTTGTAGTGCATCAGACTCCGAATCGAGAGGTCTTGAGTTCGATCCGCACTGGCGACACCGTGTTGTGTCCTTGAGCAAGGCACATTGACTACCCACAGTACTACTTAATACCCAGGAAACGGTAGCTCTGTCCAGACATGACTAAAAATTGGTGACTGGGACGTTCAGCCTAAATACAAACAAACAAATCTGTGGGCAATCATACCATGAAAATTGCTTATGTCGCTATGAGCTTTTTTCTGTTAATTAAGCTAGATAACAAGATCTAATATTATCGGGTAAGTCTGATTAATCTAAAAAAGAAGCATGAAAAACTAGAAATGCGTGTTTGTAAAACACTATGCCCCCAACTGTATGCTTGTCCCTAAACTGGCAGCTTGTATGATTCATTATTTCATTCGAATTAAGTGAAATTTAATTTCCTAAAAAAGCTGTTCGGTTGCCTTTTTTGCCTCCATCCAGAAACAGAATGTAAGCCTTTGCATACAAGTTAGAAATGGAGTAAAAATTTCAAAATTGAGTTATTTTGTCAAAATTTGATGGAAAGTCCTCAAAAAGTAATCAGGTGATCTTCTTCTCAGCCCCAACCAGTATACCAAATATGAAGGCTCTAACTTAAATACTTTTTCAGATATCTTGCACACAAGATTTTGAAATTTTATTTTAAAAGGGCCATAACTCCAAAAAATGCATACCTTGAACATGAAAAAAAAAATGCCTGTCAACTATTTTTTCATGAGGAATTTGTATATGAAATTTCAAAACCCTAACATTCACTGTTCAAAAGTTTCAAATTTCACCGATAAGTGGAAAAATCAATCAAAATTTCAAAATTCTGTATTTTTGTAAAAATTTGACGGCAAATTCTCAAAAGTTAATCAGGTCATCTACTCCTCAGCCCCAACAACTGTACCAAATATGAAGGCTCTAGCTTAAATACTTTTTGAGATATCTTGCACACAAGATTTTCAAATTTTGTTTTCAAAGGGACATAACTCAAAAAAGGGGCATAACTTGGCCATACAAAAAATACGGGTCAACTATTTTATCATGAGGAATGTGTATATGAAATTTCAAAACCCTAGCATTCACCATTCAAACGTTTCAAATTTCACCGAAAAGTGGAAAAATCAATCAAAATTTCAAAATTCCGTATTTTTGTAAAAATTTGACAGAAAGTTCTCAAAAAATAATCAGGTCATCTACTTCTCAGTCCCAACAAGTGTGCCAAATATGAAGGCCCTAGCTCAAATACTTTTTGAGATATCTTGCACACAATATTTTCAAATTTTGTTTTCAAAGGGACATTACTCAGAAAAGGGGCATAACTTGGCCATACAAAAAAATACGGGTCAACTATTTTATCATGAGGAATGTGTATATGAAATTACAAAACCCTAGCATTCACCTTTCAAAAGTTTCAAATTTCACCGAAAAGTGGAAAAATCAATCAAAATTTCAAAATTCCGTATTTTTGTCAAAATTTGACGGAAAGTTCTCAAAAGTTGATCAGGTCATCTACTTCTCAGCCCCAACAAGTGTACTAAATATAAAGGCTCTAGCTCAAATACTTTTTGAGATATCTTGCACACAATATTTTCAAATTTTGTTTTCAAAGGGACATAACTCAGAAAAGGGTCATAACTTGGCCATACAAAAAAATACGGGTCAACTATTTTATCATGAGGAATGTGTATATGAAATTTCAAAACCCTAGCATTCACCTTTCAAAAGTTTCAAATTTCACCGAAAAGTGGAAAAATCAATCAAAATTTCAAAATTCCGTATTTTTGTCAAAATTTGACGGAAAGTTCTCAAAAGTTGATCAGGTAATCTACTCATCATCCCCAACCAGTATACCAAATATGAAGGCTCTAGCTCAAATACTTTTGGAGATATCTTGCACACAAGATTTTCAAATTTTGTTTTCAAAGGGAAATAATTCAGAAAAGGGGCATAACTCGGACAAGAAAAAAAATACGGGTCAACTATTTTTTCATGAGGAATACACACATGAAATTTCAAATCCCTAACATTCACCATTCAAAAACAAGGCGTTACACACGCACACACAGACAGACAGACAGACAAGCCCAAACCAATATGCCCTTCCAACTTTTTCAAAGTTGGGGGCATAAAAACACAAAGCCGATAATCAGGGTCTCAGAAACTTCAAACTACTTAAGAGACGAATAAAATACGATAATTATACAAAATTGAAAAAAAAAAAAAAATATTTATACGACTTGAAAAGTAATACTAGATGCATACAAATTAAAATGAAATTTAAACAATAAAACTGTTGTGACTGTCGGGACTAAAACGATAATTATACAAAATTGTGACGCAAACAAAATATTGATACAACTAGAGCTGAAATAAAAACATCCAATTTAAAATTATATTTAAACAACAAAAAAAAAATTGTGACTGTCGTCTTTTTTGCCGCGAAACACCGCGAAACGACGGTCAATTGAATTTTATGCGTAATGACAGGTATACTTTTTTCGCTGTGTTCCGCCGCAAAATTTCGCCGCAAAATCTGGAATTTCGCGGCGGAATTTCGCGGCGAAATTCCGCGCTGACTTTTATTTTACACACAATTTCGCCACGAAATTTTACAATTAGCTGTTAACAAATTAGCCGTTAAAACGGCTAATTTGGGTTTTTAGCCATAACACCACTGTACATAGATAGTAAAATCCTATTCTTCTTCAATGCTAAATTTCAAGCTTCTAGCTGTCTTCTGTGACTGTATAAACAGTTTGTGTAAGAGCAGGTCAAAAACCCGAAAGACCAGTTTTCTCACGTTGTGGCTCATATGCTATGGTATCATGGTCAAAGGGCATGTTCAAAGGAATCCTTTCTGCAGAAAACCACACATTGACATAAAATGAGCCATGACGTAAGCAGTGGTATTCAGGGTTTCCGACCAGGTTCTACACAAACCGGTCTGTACAGTCAGAGGAGCAGGCTAAAAGCTTGAAATTTCGGATTTAAGAAGAAGCGGAATTGGACTATCCGTGTAGCGAAAACAAAGTTACTGCACAGCTGATCTGAGCCTTTGTTTTCGCATAAGCAAATTTATTGTTGAATATTATTAAGAGAATCAATGAACCTTCAAATCCATGTCAAAGGGGCAATACCATGATGGATATTTCAAGAATATGTCAAGGTCAACTATAGCACAAGGTTACATGCCCTAACTAGAACAAAACTTCGTGTAAAAGAACTTAGTCACTGGTGTGCATTATGTACAAAACAATGTCCAGGCAATATAAAGTTTTTTTAAAAGCTATAAAAAATGAAAAATAAAAAAGAGAAAAAAATCATTGGAAAAAGTTTGGTAGTTATAATATTTTTGCTTAAAACATTTATTGTGGGTACACATTAAAACTGCCTTGGCCAGATGGTTCTAATGTGTACCCATAATCTATGTTTTACAGTTTACCCCAGTTTTACTATATAAAATTGAGGTTAAAGAGGGTATACCTTTCATGGACATGTTTTCCTGGCCTCGAGGTTATAAAACTTTTTTCATGCTCAACTCAGCTGAGCATGAAATTTCAACTGCTCATAAAACAGAAATAATCAATATCGTTAGAAAATTCAGGCTTAGATTAGCAAAGCCTGTAATTTATCCTGCTGATAAATGTTAAAATGCCAACAATTGTTGGCATTGTTGGCATTTTAACATTTATCAGCAGGATAAATTTTAGTCTCAGCTGAGCTGAGCATGAAAAAAGTTTTATAACTTTGGGACCTGATGTGAAATGTAGGGCAAGGGTATCTGGTCAAGATGCAATTGTAGATCTTTGCAACATTCTAACTTGCTGCCATGATTAAATGAGCCGCGACATGAGAAAACCAGTCTTCAGGGTTTCCCACCAGGTCTGACACAAACCGGCCTGTACAGTCTCAGAAGCAGGCTAGAAGCTTGAAATTTCGAAGTTAGGAAGAAGAGAAATTGTACTATCTGTGTAGCTATAATAAAGGCGCTGATCAGCTTTGCAGTTACTGCGGGTGATCAGCGCCTTGGTTTTCGCATTAGGCAAAAATCTGTTGTTTTTTTCTCGTGATGCTGCTCAAATATTCACGGTTGCTTACTGTCCCACTTTAGATCATGTTGGGATGTATTTACTAGTTTGTGGGAATTAAGTTGAGTTATGTGTCTTGTACATGGGCACAACCAGTAACTGCACAGCTGATCAGCACATTTGCTTTCACAACACGACAGTACTGTCCCTCTTCTTAAATCTAAATATTCAAGCTTCAAGTCAGTTTCTGTTTCAGTGGCTGCACAGGCCAGTTTTTGTCAGACCTAGGAGTATACCCAAGTTGTTGGTTTTCTCATGCCAAGGCTCAAATAGTACTAGTGATACAGGACCACACACAGGCAATATGAGTATTGCTTGACTTTTCAAGGGGCTATGATCATTTTGTATTAGATACAATCCTGTAGGAGTTTTCTTTCTTGGCATGAACTGCCATTTAAGGTTGTTGGAGTTATCTTTCTTTGCAAAACACAGCAGTTTTCCATGTGAGGTTTTTGCTACAATTATTTTGCTTACTGTAGAAACAAGTAAAATGAGCCGCATTATGAGAAAACCAGATTTTTGCCTATGCGAAACCAAAGGAGCAGATCAGCTTCGCAGTAACTGCGAAGCCGATCAGCGCCTTTGTTTCCACTACACGAATAGTACAATTTCTCTTCTTCTTAAATCCAAAATTTCAAGCTTCTAGCCTGCTTCTGTGACTGTACAGGTCAGTTTGTATCAGACCTGGTCGGAAACCCCGAAGACCGGTTTTCTCGCGACGCGACTCAAATTAACTACTTCATTGTCAAAAAACATCATGCATGGTCTATAGATGCAATAATTTCATTATTCTTGGTCCAAACAAAATTTAAAAGGAAGAAATAACAAGCATTAAGTTTATTAATTGGAAATCCCACCAAACATTGTACAAATGACAAAAACAAGTTCAGACTAGACAAGAACAATTATTGTGATGTGTTAAAACTTACTAGTGACTTTTGTTGGTCATAGTATATTTATTTACCAATACAACACGCTGTATACCTGTGATGTAATCAAATTCGTTTCTGCACAGATTAACGCAACATCACATGACACATGATAAAATAGAGTGCAGTGATTTGAAGCCCGATCAACTAGGCAACAACCGACAGCAAAGAGATCATTGCCTTGCTGTAGGTCATTCATTGCCCAATCAATCTGGATACGAATCAATGCATTCCATTTCATCTAGTGTGATGTTGCATCTGCGCCATAACAAATTTGATTGCTTCACAGGTATATAGGGTGACACAAGCATTCATATAGCTGAAATATATGTGATTGGTTCTTAACTGGAATAACAAAGTAGACTGATGTAATAATTGGATGCTTAATTGCTTACATTTTGTAATATGGATATTTTCGTCTTTCAGAAACTGCTAAAAGCACAAAAACACTTGATTATAAAGTGTCTGCAGTAGACCAGAAACAAGAAACAAACAGAGGTCATTCAGAGTGACTATTCCCAAAAACTCCCACCAAATTTCTATTCTTTTATGATAAGCACATATTCTATATATTTTTAAAAAGGGATGAAATATTTTCATATCAGTATGACATATTGAAAATGTCTAAATTTTAATCCTCCTTTTTGTTTTCACTCCCCTCTTGTATGTTTGTATGACCTGTAAGTACATCAGCTGCAAGGGCAGATAAGTCAGTATCAATGTTCACATTAAATGAGTCGGTTGATTCAATGTTCAGATTGGACAGATCTATAGAATCAATGTCCGGAATATTTGCATCAGGTATGTTGGGGTTATCAGGAGTGGTATTGTCTAAAGTGTTAACAGGAAGGGAACCAGGAGTGGATTCTGGTTCTCCTTCCTCTTCTGTATCACTTCCTGTTATAAATGTCACTTTTGGTGTTTGTAAAAGCACTTCTGATTGGACAGTTTCTGTATCCACTGGTTGTGAAAATGTTTCCGATTGGTCAGTTTTCTTCAAATGGTCATCAGACACAGTTTCTGTTCGGTCAGACTGATTTTGTTCATTAGTAACAGAAACTGGAGTAATATTCTGAAAGGGGGGTTCTAATTGGTCAGTTAAGGCTCCTGGCGATTGTAAACTTGATGCTGATTGGCTGGATGGTGTTTCTATGGTAACATCAACTGGAGGCACTGGTTCCTCTTCCAAGGTTGGTACCAGATGTTCAATGTTGTTCAATACAGAGCTGATGTCAACCTGACCTATGTTTCCCTGTGTTGCAGAAAAGAGAAAAAAAAAAAAAACACTAATGTGAAACATCTGGGGGAAACACTATTAATATGAAAACTAGACTACCTTTACTTGAGCCTCTTCGTATATTTCTTTGACTTTACATTTATAATTGTCCCATCATAACATAACCAGAGGGCCAATGATCCTATAAACGCTCACCTGAAATCTGGGATATGCGATCTAAGCTGACCTTGCCATAAAATAGGTCATCCCAGGGTCATGATTTATACAAACTTTGTAGAGCTCCATTCACTGATGCTTCAGGCAAAGCTTCAAAATCATAAGTCTTCCAGTTCTGAACAGACTGGTATTAGTCCACTGAATGAAACAGTAAAGAAATGTCCATCAGATTCAGAATGCAACTATTTACTTAGTGTATATCAGCTAGTGGGGAAGTAATAAAGTACCTTGGCAATAGCCCTTCATTGGTTATGTACCTTTCAGTAAGAAGAATATCTGGTAGAGTCAAATATCTAAATACATGGCCTGAATGCCAGGCTAAGTTCTGAAGAATAAGATTTATATAGGTTTTTGCTGTTTATAGCCATGGTGGCCATCTTGGTCACGAGACCTAAACCATTTATATTAACTTTCATTCCCCTTTCCTAAGGTCACGAGACCTAAACCATTTATATTAACTTTCATTCCCCTTTCCTAACAATGCTCCACATAAAGTTTGGCTTTGACTGGCCAAGCGGTTTCAGAGATGTTTGAATATTATGGTAATATACATGTTTATTGCCCCAGGGTGGGGACAGACCTGCCCCTGGGGTACATTTATTTTCAGAATCATAAATCTTAAGTCCATTTGCCCATTTCCATAAAGTTTTTCCCTTCAAATGACATTTTGACAATTTTCCCCATTCAAATGCATGGGCGCCCTATGTTGACCTTGCCATATGATAGGTCAAGGTCATCCCAGGGCCATGGTTTATACCAACTTTGTAGAGCTCCTCCCCCTGATGCTTCATGCCAGGTTTCAAAATCATAGGCCTTCTGGTTCTGGAGAAGAAGATTTTTAAAGGTTTTTGCTATTTATAGCCATGGCGGCCATCTTGGTCATGTGACCTTGACTATTTATATAAACTTTCATTCCCCCATCCCAAGGATGCTACTGTAACATATAAAATTTGGTTTTGATTGGTCGAGCGGTTGCTATGAAAATTAAGTTTTACATTTAATTTGTAAATGACCTTTGGCCAAGGTCAGGAAATGACCTTGACCTTTAATACTCACAACACTTCATTAGCTCATCTACCAACTTTCAGGTCACAGGCTACAAAACTTCCTAAAAAATTCAATGTTTTCATGTTTTTTCATTGAAAAGCCTATGTAACCAAAATTGACCTTGCTGTAAAATAGGTCAAGGTCAACCCAAGGTCATGATTATATAAACTATGATGGGCCAGAGTCCCCGATGCTACACACCAAGTTTTGTTGAAATCAGTCCACCGGTTGCAGGAGAAGATTTTTTCTACGTTTTTTACCATATATGGGCATGGTGGCCATCTTGGTCATGTGACCTAGACCATTTATATAAACTTTCTTTACCCCTTCCTAAGGATGCTCCACATGAAGTTAAGCTTCGATTGGTCAAGCAGTTTCAGAGGAGAAGATCTTTGAAATTGTGGACGATGGACAGACGACGGACGACGACGGACGAACGCTGGAGCATGGCCATCCTATAAGCTCACCTTTTGAGCCTTCGGCTCTTGTGAGCTAATTATAGAGCTTTTTGAAGAGTTGATCACGCTGAGCATCTGCCCAGCTGATTGGTTTACAAGAAGAAAGGTTCCTTGCTTGTTTTGTGGTTTCACATTCAATTCAACAATATTTCAGTCATGTTGGGATGGTGTAAATGCTTCCTGGGGAATTAACCAGTACTATGGTAAGTTTTAAAATGTGTCTTGCTTAAGGGCACAACCTGGCACCAGCATGGTTCAAAAATTTTAGAGACTGGTACCAGTGGGGTTCTACCACCCCAGCCTGTCCATCAGGAAAACATGTCCGTGTAATGTATACCCCCATGAACCCTACTTTTATATATAGCAAAACTGGGATTTTGCTCCAAAACATAGGTTGTGGGTACTCGTTAGACCCGCCTCGGCGAGGCTGTTCTAACGATAACCCATAACCTATGTTTTGAGCAAAAATAAAATATATATAAAATACATGTATTCTATGGAAATGTTTAATATTTACAGGTGAAGAAAATGTCTATCTATTGCATGGGCGTGTTTTTTCGTAATGTAATTTTGGAGACTGAAACACTAACTGGAGACTGAAACACTAACCATTAGGCCACTGACTTTTCCAGATGGGTGTCATGTGATATGATCATGAACTTTATAAAGTAAAGGTTATCAATACTTACCAATTTAAACACATCAGAAATTGACATGCCGAGGACTTGTGCTATCTGTGCTGATGGAAATAGTGTCTGTAAACACTTGTTTAGGTACGGCAGCAGGCTGTGAGCGTAGGCTGCACAGAAATTGTTGAACTGGTCTCGCTCTTTGCTGTCAAATGTTGTTTCTTCAGCCCTGAAATAGTACCTGATCTATTTTTTGTTTGTTTTGTGGTGTAAGACCCCAGTCATCACTTTTTAGCCAATATGTCTTGGGTTTTATGGGAGTCAATGTGTCTTGCTCAATGACACACATCCGGGTGCCATTGGATTTTGATCCCCAGGACTTCTCAATTTAGAGTATTGATGCTATCATACTCCCTTTGCATAAATTAAAACAAATTTTGTTTGAAATATTAAAATTGGTTTTACCATAGTGTAATGCTTCAAATATTGCTGAGAGGACTTGGACAGCTGAGAAGACTTGGGCAGCTTTGAGGAGACCAAAGTTTGTGCCCTAAAGGAGCACTATGAATTAACAACAACAACAACAAAAAAAAACTAAAACAATATTTGTCTTTAATGTGTTATTTCAATCATAAAAGACAGGAATCATCACAAGACACTTGTAATCCATTTACACATTGTAACAGTGTGACAAAATCATTATTTTTGCAAGTCGGTCTTTATAGGAAAGTACCGGCGATTAATTCACTTGGTCGAAACGACTTTGAGTAGCCTGACAATCCCGTTTCTAAGGTAATTTAAAACATAGACTCGCCCGCATAATAGATTCGTCCAAAGTGTATGACGTCACCGATAGTATAAATACCCGTGTTTCGCGTTGCGAGTTGTTCAGTTAGCAAGATGTCGTCGGAGAGTACAGATAAAGTAATTAAACCAATATAAAATCTATTAAAGACTGATTGCAAGCTTGGTTTAGTGGCGAACAGTGGATTTTATCCATCTCAGTAGCAATAGCGAAAAGTGGACACAGTCCATCCAAGTAGCATTGATAAATATAACCAAGCAGTGAACAGTCTTAGGCGATTAAGGTGGTTTATGTTACTAGCATAGGACTGGCCTAGCAGAAGTGTATGCTGGTCACTCACGCAGCATCAGCAGCAGTGTAGGCTGATACCAATAATCAGAGATAGCTCAGCAGAGATTCTGGCTGAGCTCATAACCCAAGTGCAGATCATCATCACATTTGTTTTATATGCATATTAAGTTGATTCCTATGATTTTTGTTTTGCTCATCCAATCATTGTAAAATCATTGGTCTATAATCACAGGACAAAGTAGTCACAAAGGAAAATTATTTATATATTTATCAAGCTAGCCCCGCATACGTTACATATTTTTGGCGCCCAACGTGGGGCACATTTCTATTGCATTAACCAATAGGCTTACCCATCTATCATCAGTTGTTATTTAGTATTACTGCATTATGGACGATAAATACTACGAAGAAATGTATCGTCAGATTGAGGAGCTTCAGAGGCAAAATCAGATGTTAAAGTTGGAGCATGAGCTCAGGAGCTATAGACAAGAGCTAGGCGAAATGTCTGGGCTACTTTCTACCCCAGCACCAGTTAAAGATGAGCAAGGTCTAGGTTCTAGGAAGGTATGGTCAGATATACCTAAGGGTAGACCAGATGATGCTCATGGTGCTGAGACCGGACTGTCTGAGGCGGAAGGCATAGACAGTCATGAGATACCTGATAGGTTTGTGACTCAGAGAAAGAAGCCAGCTAGCTCCGGCTCGAAATCTAAGGATGTAATTATGAAACCAGCCACTTATGATGGTAGTGTAGCATGGATGGACTACAAGGCACATTTTGATGCCTGTGCCGAGCTGAACGGCTGGACGGATCAACAGAAAGGTCTGTACCTTTCTGTATCACTACGTGGACAAGCACAAGGTGTGTTTGGCAATTTAGAGTCTGGCAAGCATGATTATGGTGACTTGGTCAGGGCTCTAGAGGAGCGCTTCGCACCTCCGAACCAGACTGAACTATATAGGGTCCAGTTGCGAGAACGCCGCCAAAAAGCATCAGAAAGCATGGCCGAGCTTGGACAGGATATAAGACGCCTAACCAACCTCGCATATCCTAAAGCTCCCAGCGAAGTGAGGGAGACCTTAGCTAAAGAACAGTTTGTCGACTCGCTAGTCAACACGGAAATGAGACTGAAGATCAAGCAGGCAAGGCCTGTTGATCTTAATGACGCTGTGAGACATGCTGTCGAATTAGAGGCTTTCTATAGAGCAGAAAGTAGACAAGCAGGACAGGGGTTCATAAATACAGCTGTCTCAAGCGAACAAGTTGATGACAAGAAATTGGCAGAAGCTTTCTCGTCTCTGAATAATAGGCTAGATGAGATGACGAAAGTAATGAACAAGCTGTTGTTTCAGCAACGGAACAGTAATAATGGTCAAGAAAATCAGCCCTCTAAGCAAGGTCCGGTGAGTAATAACAAACCGCCTGCTCAGCCGAGGACTGATAATGGCACAAACAGACAAAGGGTTAATAATGGTAGTTATAAACCCGAGGCCAGGGGTCAGAATAGGATAGCTCGCAGGTGCTTTAACTGCAACTCTGACCAGCACTTGATTAAAGATTGTACTCAGCCCAAAACTAGTAATAGAGACAAGGATAAACCTGGTTCTACAAATAAGGAGAGTGTTTGTCTGAGCAGTACCAATCACGCTGGATTATTTGTGCAAGCTAAGTTCGGAAAATATGGTGCCGACTGCTTAGTTGACAGTGGGGCAACACTCAGTCTGCTTTCATCAAAGGTTTGGTCTACCATTAAAGGTACAGTCTCTCTGGAAAAATTTGATAAAGAGATCGTATCTGCATCGGGAAATGTCCTTGATACAAAAGGTAAAGCAAACGTTTGTTTTGTGATAAACGGAGTGAAGTGTGTCATGGACGTAGTGATAGCTGAAATGGACATTGATGCTATTCTAGGGTTGGACTTCATGTCGATGCATGATGTCATTGTAGATGTTGTTGGTATGACCATGCATATTAAAGGGACAGTGTGTCCTTTGGTTAAAATTGGAAAGATCGGCTGCTACCAAGTCATCGTCAAAGAAAGGGTACATGTGCCAAGTAGATCGGAGGTTATCCTTGAAGGACAATTGGTAGACTGGGACTCCAGTGATGACAACATAGGCATCATAGAAACTTCGGACAAGTTTCTAAATTCAAACCGAGGAGTTGTAGCAAGAACACTTGTGAAAGCTAATGGAAAAATACCCATTAGATATGCCAACTTTTCTAATGAGGATCAGATATTGTACCCCGGTACAAACATTGCTGAATTTTGTCCAGCGCAGGTTCTGAGGGCCGTACAGGAAGTCAAGACAAAGCCTCCCAGAAATCTACCCAAGCATTTGACTGAGCTCTATGAAAGAGCATCAGAAGGAATGTCTTCCACACAAAAGAAACAAATTACAAATCTCTTAAGAAAATATGGAGATATATTTTCCAAGGACGAACATGACTTAGGTAGGACAGGCATTATTAAGCACAAAATTTCAGTAGATAACACAAGGCCAATAAAACAAGCCATGCGCAGAGTTCCTGTACATATGCAGGATGAAGTTGATAGGCAACTTGATCTTATGCTAGAACATGATATCATACAGCCATCGACAAGTCCATGGGCCAGTGCTATTGTGCTTGTGAAAAAGAAGGACGGGTCCAGGCGTTTCTGTATTGACTACAGGCGCCTGAATGACGTCACAGTCAAGGATGCCTACCCGTTACCCAGAATTGATGAATCTCTGGACCAACTTGCAGGGGCGAAATGGTTTTCTTGTTTGGACTTAAGTGCTGGTTATTGGCAAGTGGAAGTCGATCCTGACGATCGACAGAAGACGGCCTTCATAACTAGGCGCGGTCTTTACGAGTTCAACGTAATGCCCTTTGGCTTATGTAATGCCCCTGCGACCTTCGAGAGGTTAATGGAGTTGGTACTGTCAGGGTTGCATTGGCAAATATGCCTGATCTACTTGGATGACATAATCATTTTTGGGAAAACATTTGCGGAAATGATACAGAATCTAGACACTGTGCTAGAAAGATTTGCACAGGCTGGTCTAAAATTGAAATCACAAAAGTGTCAGCTGTTCAAGAGAGAGGTCGATTTCTTAGGCCATGTTATAAATGAACACGGAATACACACTAACCCGCAGAAGATTGAATGTGTTAAAACCTGGCCCACACCAAAGAATATCACTGAGCTCAGGTCATTTCTTGGACTGTGTAGTTATTACAGGCGGTTTATTGCCAACTATTCGCACGTTGCTAAGCCATTGACAAGGCTCACAGAAAAAGACCAGAAGTTCAGCTGGACGACTGAATGCTCAGAAGCATTTGAAAGACTCAAGCACATGCTTGTGACGGCTCCCATACTTGCTCATCCAGACCTTACTAAACCATTTATTCTGGACACAGATGCGAGCAATCATGCAATTGGGGCGGTTTTGTCACAGAAAACGGGAAATGAAGAGCGTGTGATAGCTTACGCAAGCAGAACGCTATCCAAATCGGAGAGAAAATACTGTGTAACTCGGAAGGAGTTACTAGCCCTTGTATACTTTGTGAAGTATTTTCGGCACTACCTCTATGGGCGGAAGTTCACAACTAGGACAGATCACGCGTCCTTACGCTGGCTGATGAACTTTAAGAACCCAGAGGGTCAGGTAGCCCGCTGGCTAGAGGTTCTATCAACGTTTTCCATGGCAATTGAGCATCGTCCTGGAAGATTGCATGGTAACGCAGATGGCATGAGCAGAAAGCCTTGCATTGATGACACAGTCACAACTAGCCATAGTGAAAGTTCGCAAGATAATACAAAGGACTTAGATCCGAGTTGCATGCATGTAGGAAGTGAGGATACTGATGAAAGTAGGAGTGAGTTTGATGACTTAAAATCTCTGCAAGCAGATGACGACGAACTAGCTGTAGTTCGTTCATGGGTGCAAGCAAATAAGAGGCCAGAATTTGCCGTCATTGCTGCTGAAGGTTACATATTGAAATCACTCTGGAATCAGTTTCCATGCCTTGAACTACACGATAATTTGCTTGTTCGGAGACAAGAAAGTCTGGATGAAGATAATGTGGTCACATTTCAAGTGATCGTCCCCAAGAAGGCTAGACGATCCATTTTGTATGCCTGCCATGACATGAAAACATCAGGGCATTTGGGTGTCACGAAGACTGTCAGTAAAATCAAGCAGAAGTTTTACTGGCCTGGCTTACAATCTGACGTCAGAAGCTATATAGCTGGTTGTGATGCTTGTAGCAAACGCAAAGGCCCGATTCCATCTAAGCGAGCACCGATGCAGATTGTCAGAAGCGGCTTTCCTATGGAGAGGATTGCCATTGACATTTTAGGTGAGCTACCTGAGACACCAAGAGGCAATAAGTACATTGTGGTAATCGGCGACTACTTTACGAAATGGACCGAGGCTTTGCCGATCCCAAACATGGAAGCATGTACTGTAGCAAAAGTGCTTGTGGAAAATGTGCTTTGTCGATTTGGAATTCCCCAAGTTATCAACTCTGACCAAGGGCGTCAATTTGAAAGTAATTTGTTTCAAGAGATGTGCAAATTGCTAGGTATACACAAGACGCGCACCACCCCTTACCATCCACAGAGCGACGGAATGGTTGAACGGTTCAACCGTACGCTTGCGGCGATGCTTTCCGCGTACGTCAGCGAAAATCATAGAGATTGGGATGAACAGTTACCTTACGTTACCATGGCCTACCGCAGTACCGAGCATGAAACAACTGGGATGAGTCCCAACATGCTAATGTTTGGTCGCGAAGTTTCAACACCGCTTGACCTCGTGTATGAGCTCCCAAATCTGAGCAGACCGATTCCAAACAATCAGTGGGTTTGGGAATTACGGGACCGTATAGAAAGGGCACACACACTCGTACGTCAATACACACGGCAGACTATGCATAGGCAAAAACGAAATCGCGATTCGCGAACGTCCTTTGAAACATTTAAGATCGGAGATCAAGTGTTTGTGCATTTCCCTGTGAAGAAGGTGGGCACCTCTGCAAAGCTGACGCCTTTCTGGAGGGGTCCATTCAAAGTTACTGGCAAACTGTCAGAGGTTTTGTACAAAGTAAATTGTGGTCGCAATAATGCTGAGCAAATAATTCACTGTGACAGAATAAAGATGTGCAGACAACAAGTTCTAAGAGGTGAACTTGAACAGGCTGATATAGGTAATGAAGAAGGTCATGCACATGAACCTGAGAATAATGATGAGCCTGAAGCAGATAGAGATAATGAGATAGATGAAGTAGAAGAATTAGAATCTGCTCACCAGCCCGTTATGGACACAGACAGAGATTATGAATCTGATAGAAAGAGAGTCCGTAGAAAACCTGTTTGGGCTAAAGATTATGTTTTCTCTTGCAGGATGGTTAACACAAAGGTTACACCAAGAAAACACATCATGGCAGATAAGGCGAAGACCAGATGTACCTGGTGTAAGGGATTATTTGGAGAAGGAGACCAGTATGAACAGCACATGAGCAAGTGCTACAGGAACAGATGGACCTGCCATGCCTGTGGCAATACCTTCAAACTGAAATCGTATCTCGAGAAACACAAGAGAACGCAACATCAGGCTTGGGCAAGCATAAACAGAACATTGAAAAGATCTGTAGGACATTTCAAAGTTGGCCTGAAGACGAACAGTCATGTAGCAAACATTAATGTTGAAGAAGAGAAGCATAACCTGGATGATCAGAGTAAAGTGAAGGATAGTAAGGAAAAGCATGTTTCTGATTGTCAGGTGCAGAAAAAGGAAGAGACAGTGAGCACGGCTAAGAAGGTAGAAAGTGTCGATCTAGTTTCTGAAGAAAACTCTGACTGGGATAAGTCACCTGATGTATCTTTGGAGGGAGAATTACAGGTCTCTGATGATAGTGACAGCTCAAGTGACAATGACTCGAGAAGACAGGAAATTAAGAAAGACAAAGTTGATCAGAGCAGTGTGGATAAGGAAAAAGAGCTGTGGCTTGGCGGGGTGATCCGGAAAGCCACCACACCTTCCATCCCAGTTGCACCTAAGAAACAGAAAGTAGACGAAAAGCCAGAGAACGAGGACATTGGACAGAAAGGGGAAGCTGTACAGGTGAAGAAAGATAACGTGATACTGAAGAGAAAGAAAGAAATCAAGGTGACATGCGAGAGTATGATAAAAGAGGGATCGTCTGAATCTGTCACAACAGTGACAGAGAATGGTGAGGAGACTTACAAGGATAAAGTTCGAAGGAAGAAGCAGAAGACAGGGCCAGTTAAGATAGATATGGGCGATATCATTCCAGACGGAAGTATTAATGCAAATGATATCAATCTGCAGCTGAAAGGAGAAGGGAATGTTGAACTAACCCTAACATATTGCCCTGAGTCTGATGACTAAAGTGTTCAAATTCAGTGCTGCCAGGAAGGCAATGTGGTTCAGTGTTATTGACATGACATACATAACTTAGACCAAGGTCAAGTCTATGATATACAAAAAAAATAATGGATAATTATCTATAAGCTAAGCCTAAAGTAAGGCATGGGTCCGATGCGGACAGACTTTGATGATGATGATGATGATGATGATGATGCCGAAGATGATGATTTTTGAAAGATGATGTATGGAAAATAATGTTTATGTCATGGTTTTTGTAGTTGTTTATTTTATGCGAGGACGCATATACCCGGAGGCGTGGGTAGTGTGACAAAATCATTATTTTTGCAAGTCGGTCTTTATAGGAAAGTACCGGCGATTAATTCACTTGGTCGAAACGACTTTGAGTAGCCTGACAATCCCGTTTCTAAGGTAATTTAAAACATAGACTCGCCCGCATAATAGATTCGTCCAAAGTGTATGACGTCACCGATAGTATAAATACCCGTGTTTCGCGTTGCGAGTTGTTCAGTTAGCAAGATGTCGTCGGAGAGTACAGATAAAGTAATTAAACCAATATAAAATCTATTAAAGACTGATTGCAAGCTTGGTTTAGTGGCGAACAGTGGATTTTATCCATCTCAGTAGCAATAGCGAAAAGTGGACACAGTCCATCCAAGTAGCATTGATAAATATAACCAAGCAGTGAACAGTCTTAGGCGATTAAGGTGGTTTATGTTACTAGCATAGGACTGGCCTAGCAGAAGTGTATGCTGGTCACTCACGCAGCATCAGCAGCAGTGTAGGCTGATACCAATAATCAGAGATAGCTCAGCAGAGATTCTGGCTGAGCTCATAACCCAAGTGCAGATCATCATCACATTTGTTTTATATGCATATTAAGTTGATTCCTATGATTTTTGTTTTGCTCATCCAATCATTGTAAAATCATTGGTCTATAATCACAGGACAAAGTAGTCACAAAGGAAAATTATTTATATATTTATCAAGCTAGCCCCGCATACGTTACAACAGATTAACTTTTTAATGATACTGCACATTAAGTTACCTATGGAAAGCCAGTATGACTCTGTTTACATCCAGAAATGAGGCTCTGAGGGAACTTGCCACGTCTGTTGCTAAGGCAACAGGAGCGCACAGTCGTAGCTCGTTGAAGGCATTTAACACGTCATTACAGTAGGCTGCAAGTGGGTAGAAATCTAGAAGTAGTGTAGGTGGATACAGCTGACCAGCCTGTAACATTACAATATGAGCCGCCTCGTGGGAAAACCAACAATGTGGTTTCCGAACAGGTCCGACACAGACCGAGCTGTACAGTCGCAGAAGATGGCTAGAGGCTGGAAATTTTGGATTTAGAAATTAGAGGAATTGTACTATCCGTGTTGCGAAAACAAAGGCGCTGATCAGCTTCGCAGTTACTGCGAAGCTGATCTGCGCCTTTGTTTTCGCATATGCAGATTGTTGGTTTTCCCATGGGGCGGCTCATATACTGAGTATGTTTTTGTTGATTATTTGTTTATTTACTTGTCTTGTTGCTCAACGTCAGTCTAAAATTTTTCAGTCATTTAAACATAACTGATTAAACATTTTCTCCAAAGAGGCATTTTGTTAAAAAAAATCAAATAAAATATTGTGTTAATACCCTTTGGGCGGTTTGCCTGTATTATGTCAGGTTGAACATTTGTCACCATATGACAGGCATGTACCAGCCAGGTATTGAACCTGCAACCACCTGATACTTGTAAAAAGAATATACCATATTGCTTCTTACATGTATTAGCCACATGTTCCAATAAGCGCACACCTGGTTGTTTCTGAAAACCATGTGCCTAAGTGCACACTGCTTGAGTAGCACACTGGTATTTTACACCAATTTTACTCATAATCCTATTAGCCACAGTACAACTTAACCTTAAATGATTAAACACTATTTTGCAAAGCTTGGAACATGTAAATGACATCACTAGTGATATTTTCAACACAGATATTTTAGCAATTTATGAGTTGTTTCAATTCGTAATGTGCACTTATTTGAATGATATTTTGTTACCTTAACTTTTAAGTTATTTTGAAAAGTTTAGTGCACTGTGCGCTAATTAGAACAAATACAGTAGATCAAAATCAAGTGCATTTTTTACATCTTTTGCTAATAATAGTTATTTTACCTGTGTAATAGAGCTATATGGTAGCCCACCACTAGATGATGTAGCCGAGAGAAGGCTGAAGGACCTCATATTCTCTTCAAATCTACAAAACAAATACAGCTCTGTCACAAGAATAAAATATCCCCATGAAAATGTCCATTTTGATATTCCATACAGGGCCCTGTACATTATTCTTGCAAACTGCAGTTCTTCAATTCATTAAAACTAGAAAAAGTGCCTTGAGAGGCACGTATACCCCCGGCTGGTAGCCACAAAGCCCCCTCCCTACCCCCTACCTATATAACCCTGCACATGCTCACCCCTGACATTGAACCTCAAATCCCCAATGAAAGACAGTACCCTTATCAAGTACACTTTAGAAATAAGCACTGTGAAGCACATTGCATACAAACATGGGGGAGTGGTGTTTTAGAATGAGAGATCTATTTTAGAGCAGTATACAGAGCTGACGTGTATACTCAATCTAGGACATAATCCATGGACATTGTGGGTCAGGTCCTCAGTCCTAGATTGGAATGAAAATAGAGTGTCATTCTTAAAAAAAAAAAAAAAAATGCCCTAGACCTTAACCTCAAGTACCCTTATGTGGTATCTATGCTGTAAGCATGAATGCTTTCTGACAAATAGTTGTCAAGAAATAGACCTAAAGAATATTAATCTTGGTAACTATTGTATTTTATAAATGTGTCCTAGATTTTGACCTCCAGCCCCACCCCTAGATTTTGGTACCATGGAATTTAATTCAACCCTAAAGGGTATCTATGATCCAAATAGGAATACATTCCATAAGTCTTTGTTAATATATGAACTTAAAGAAAAAAACACTATGTAAATAGCACATTTTCAGGGTGACCTAGATTTTGAACTCTAGCCCCACCTCCCCGAGCACGGACCCTCAGGTCTGAACTCACAGAAACAAAGCAAACCTTATAGGGTACTTAAAGTCCAAATATGAATGATTTCTGAAAATTGGCTGATGAGATATACACCATTAGAGAAACTTTAACCAAAACTTTGACGCAAAGAAAAGGTGACCTAGATTTTGAATTCTAGCCCCACCCCCAGGCATGGACCCTTGGGTCTGAACTCTTGGAATCAAAGCTAACCCTATAGGGTACCTAAAGTCCAAATATGAATGATTTCTGATAAATGGTTCTTGAGATATTCACCACTAGAGAAACTTTAACCAAAACTTTGTCACAAAATAAAGGTGACCTAGATTTTGATCTCTAGCCCCACCCCCGGGCATGGACCCTGGGGTCCGAACTCATGGAAACAAGGCAAACCCTATTAGGTACCTATGGTCCAAATATGAATGGTTTCTGACTATAACTGCATGAGATATACACCACTAGAGAAACTTTAACCAAAACTTTGACGCAAATTCTACTGAACGAACGAACGAACGAACTAACGAACATACGAACGGACGAACGGACAAACGGAAAAGCGAAAACTATATATCTGTCGGCATAAATGCCGGGGTATAATAAATCGCAGTAGAAATAAACAAGGAGATAAAATCACAAACTCTATTTACTGCAAAAATAAATTGAGTTATAATACCTTTTGTTAGCATCTGTCAGAGCTTTGTTTAAACCATTCAATGCAGCTCGCTGGAACACCGGGGTCAGCAGCCCTCGGAAGTCAGCCCCTACTCTGCTGAAGGACAGGCCAAAGTACATACACTGCCCCAGAATGGAGTCCAGTCTACCCCCTACCCCTCGGGCTAGATCTTGTTCTAACATAGAGAGGAACTGGGATACCTGAAACACAAATCCTACCATTTTATGATTAAACCACACACATAACATTTTCTTGTTGTTGTTTTTTATTTGAGCCGCCGCACAAGAATACTAATTCGCCGCACTAATAATCTCCATATGCAAAAAACAAAGATGCATATCGGCTGTGCAGTAAGTGCACAGCTGATCAGCGCCTTTATTTTCACTAAACAGATAGTACAATCACTCTTCTAGATAAATCTGAAATTTCAAGCTTCTAGCCTGCTCCTGTGAATGTACAGGTCGGTTTGTGTCGGACCTGGTCGAAAACTGTTCAAAAATTATTCTTACAGTGAAAGAAACAGGGGAAGTAATGATGTTTTCCATAACTACAGACAACAACTCACAGTTTCCCATCACACAGTTCATAAAATTATTCAATAATCCTATAGCTTATAACCTTACATTTTTTTTCCCATAATGCAAGGGAGATAATCCATAACTATATGAAATTTTAAAACTTGTTCCTTGATCATTAAGATATGGTATCAATTAAAGTAAGTCGTTGGTGCCAGTTTATTATGATTTTCAGATCTGATAAAAATACAAGTAATTACATCCCTTCTGTGAACTTTTTGTACAGGAAATCTCTCAAAAATGTTTTACCAGACCATTTTTATTTGTCAACCAATTGTCAAAACTTTTGCTGCACATGTTGCAATAGGGTGCTTAATTGTGTCTATAAAATATTTCATTCACACATAAGACAATTGCAAAATACATTATCTATGAAATACAATTATCAGCCACTAGGAAACAAGTTTAAACTTAAAATTCATACACCATAAGAAAATTCTGTTAAGAATTATTCAAAAGGGACACAGACGGCCCCCGTGGCCGAGCGGTTAAGAGCCCTCTTCCTTAATCACTCGATCATCTCACCACTGTGTCTGGTGTGGGTTCGAGCCCCGCTCTTGCCACATGTGAGATAAGCCAAGTTCTGCTTGCGAGTGTGCCATGTGTTTTTTCTCGGGGTTTTCCCATTTTCGCCCCACCTACTGATTGGCCTGTCTTATATGAGCTGAAATAATCTTGAAAGGGATGTTAAACTGAATCAAAAAAAAAAAAAAAGGGGACACAAGGGTATGTATAACCAGACCAGAGGACCAATGGTCCTGTAAACGCTCACCTGAGATCTGCTGTATATACGAATGTTAAAGAAAATAGTCCCAGTATAGGGGCAGATGAAGCCCTTGGGCCATTTTTTTTTTCAGAATAATCAATATACTGTCCATACAAGTTTTTCCCTTCAAATGACATTTTAACAGTTTGCCCATTCAAATACATAGGCAATCCATGTTGACCTTGCTTTAAAATAGGTCAAGGTCATCACAGGGTCATGATTTATGCATACATTGTAGTACTTTAATTGTGTCATCAATGCTTCATGCCAAGTTTCTTCGAAATTGATCCACCGGTTCCTGAGAAGAAGATTTTTGAAGGGTTTATAACATATATGGGCATGGCGGCCATCTTGGTCATGTGACCTTGATTATTTATATACACATTGATTCCCCCATTCTATAGATGTTTCACATGAAATTTGGCTTTGATTGGCCAAGCGGTTTCAGAGGAGAAGATGTTTGAATATTATGGTAATATACATGTATAATGCCCCGGGGCTGGGGCAAATGAGCCCCTGGGGTCCAAATTTTTTCAGAATCATTAATATTCAGTCCTACTGCCCATTTCCTGCAAGACTTTCACTTTAAATGACATTTAAAAAGTTTCCCCCATTCAAATGCATTGGCGACCTATGTTGACCTTGCTGTAAAATAGGTCAAGGTCATCCAAAGGTCATAATTCATAAATACATTGTAGTACTTCAATCCCCGATGCTTCATGCCAAGTTTTGTTGAAATCGGTCCATTGGTTCAGGAGAAGAAGAATTTTAAAGGGTTTTTACCATATATGGGCATGGCGGCCATCTTGGTCATGTGACCTGGATTATTTATAAACACATTGATTCCCCCTTCCCATAGATGCTTCCTATAAAATTGGGCTTTGATTGGCCAAGTGGTTTCAGAGAAGAAGATCTTTGAATATTTTTGTAATATGCATGTATATTGCCCCGGGGTGGGGGCAGACCAACCCCTGGGGTCCATTTTTTTTCAGAATTACCTACCTTCAATCCATTTGCCCATTTCCTGCAAGATTTGCCTTTCAAATGACATTTTAACAATTTTCCCCATTCAAATGCATGGGCGACCTATGTTGACCTTGCCGTAAAATAGGTCAAGGTCATCCAAAGGTCATAATTTATAAACACATTGTAGTACTCTAGTCCCCAATGCTTCATGCCAAGTTTCGTTGAAATCGGTCCAGTGTTTCTTTGAATAATTTTGAAGGGTTTTTACCATATATGGGCATGGCGGCCATCTTGGTCATGTGACCTGGATTATGTATAAACACATTGGTTCCCCCTTCCTATAGATGCTTTATATAAAATTTGGCTTTGATTGGCCAAGCGGTTTCAGAGAAGATCTTTGAAAATGGTGGACGACGACGGACGGACGACGGATGAAGGATCATGGCCATCCTATAAGCTCACCTTGTGAGCCTAACGGCTCAGGTGAGCTAAAAATAATAACTCATCCACTCAAACAACTTTTAAAGAATGAAAATGGCAAGATTGATATATTTTAAAGAGACAAAAAGCTATCCACAAGCTATTTGTGACTTTTTTAC
This sequence comes from Rugalucina vietnamica, assembly GCA_964017185.1. Taxonomy (NCBI): domain Eukaryota; kingdom Metazoa; phylum Mollusca; class Bivalvia; order Lucinida; family Lucinidae; genus Rugalucina; species Rugalucina vietnamica. The sequence continues at coordinate 27,604,018 of OZ024880.1, read as the reverse complement.
ATTACACATGTGCATATTGTGTCTAGTGGGTGATACACCTATGAGACAGATGGAATATCTAATATTTTTTCAAACTTAATGTTTGCAAACAGATATATAGATTATTAAAGATATTATTAAAGATTTGAATGGGGAAAATTGTCAAAATGTCATTTGAAGGGAAAAACTTTATGGAAATGGGCAAATGGACTGAATATTTATGATTCTGAAAATAAATGTACCCCAGGGGCAGGTCTGCCCCCACCCGGGGCAATATACATGTATATTACCATAATATTCAAAGATCTTCTTCCCTGATACCGCTTGGCCAATCAAAGCCAAACTTTGTGTGGAGAATGAAAGTTTATATCAATATACCTTCTGTACTATCCAACCATGAAACAAAGCCGACTCGTTCAAGCTGTCGTCTTTAGTCGTAGATATGATTGGATCCTCGTCAGAGAATATCGCTCTGTACTGGGTTATTATGTCAAACAGATGCACTCGACTAGCTTCTATGGTTTTGGTAATGTGAGTGTAAGCTGAAACAGATAGTGAGCCACCGCATCAGAAAACCAACAATTTGTATATGCGAAAACAAAGGCCCAGATCAGCTGTGCAGTAACTGTACAGCTGATCAGAGACTTTGTTTTCACTATGTGGATAGTACAATCCCCCTTCTTCCTACAAACAAAATTTCAAGCTTCTAGCCGGCTTAAGTAAGTGTACAGCCTGGTTTGTGTCAGACCTGGTTGTAAATCCAGATTGTTGGTTTTCTCATGTAATGCTCATAGTGATTTTGAGCCACTAATGCCAAGTTAAGCTGAGTTGAACTATGACAGAACAGTAGAGAGGCATCAGGAAAACATGTCCATGAAATTTTATACTCCCTCATACCCCTTTTTATAAATAAAACAAAACTGGGGTATGCAGGTGTATACCTATTTTTCGTATTTTTGCTCCAAAACATAGATTGTGGGTACTCGTTAGAACTGCCTCGCCTGTTTTAACGAGTACCCACAATCTAAGCAAAAGTAAGAGAAGTATCAAAATTTTTCAGCTGAAAATGTTTCAATTTTTAAAGCTCAAAAATCTTTGTTTATTGCATGGCAAGTTTTCGTAATGTAAGTTTAGATTCATAACATAGATTATACATGCACTAAAGTAGAAAAGAAATGGTGTAGCTCAGAAATGGAGTTTTTTTTGTAAGTTTTTCTTTTTGATCATGATGACTTAATATTTATATTATATAAATAGATACTCTTCTACAGCAAGTTCATTAATTGCAAATGTAGGCTAAAATCTGTCATATACATTTAATTGTAATAAAATGTCATGATCTTGAAAATAATTGTAATGTAATGAAATGAGCCTTTGCATGAGAAAGTTATAAAGTACTTGACCACAGGTCTGTTAAATCTCTTACCATCATCCTTAGGGATCGCTTCCAGAATTCCTTGAAACCATGCATCTCTCGCCTGAAAATATTAACACAATTACATTCATTTACTTTTGTAATATATGAACTTGCCTCAAATTCAAGGAACTTGCCAATAATATGAAAATAGAAAATTCACAAAATAAAAGTCACACAAAAATTTCTGAATTTACAGTATCAATTTCATTATGTTACAATGTGATTCCGAATGATGTCATTATGCCATAAGGTAACCATGAAATTGGCAAAACATTCAAAATGTGTCAAAAGTAAACAAATACAAAGGCTTCGATATTTTACATAGTACATTGATTTTTAGACCAAAATGAATTACTAGGTCAAGGGATAATGAATCATTATATGCCCAAACAAAGACATAGATTAGCCGTGCAGCAACTGTACTGCTGATCAGTGTCTTTGTTTTCTCTTCTTGGATAGTCCAATCCCTCTTCTTCTTATATCCGAAATTTCAAGCAACTAGCTTTTTTTCTGAGACTGTACAGGACAATTTGTGTACCCACCCCTGTTCGGAAACCCCCAAAGACCGGTTTTTCTCATGATGCAGCTCAAATGATTGATGCTGTAAAAACAATTATAAGCACCTCTTTTGCAAGATACAAGACATCAAATTTGTTGACAGTTCACAGTTGTACAATAAGTGTGAACTCCATCGTTTGGCTCAAGATTTGATTGGTTAAATTAGTCATGTGACAAAGTGCCATGTGACTTCAATAACTACATGTATCAAAATACAGAAAAGTACAGAAGTACATGTAGTACTGGTTAAGACCCAAAAATTTGGACTGAGATGCTAAACCACTTGAGCCGCCTCATGAGAATACCAACAATCTGCATAGGCGAAAACAAAGACGCAGATCAGCTTCGCGGTTACTGCGAAGCTGATCAGCGCCTTTGTTTTCGCTACTCGGATAGTACAATTCCTCTTCTACTTAAATCCGAAATTTCAAGCTTCTAGCTCTTTTCTGTGCTTGTACAGGCCGGTTTGTGTCGGACCTGTTCGGAAACCACATTGTTGGTTTTCCCACGAGGCGGCTCACTTATAAACCAACAAACATCCAGTAACCAAAAGCCTTACAGATCATGAAAACTACTTAACTCATATAAGCCTGACGTCCATTTTGTGGGACATAGGCAAACAGTATAGTCCCAGATGTGATGCCGCAGAACGCGGCGTCACATCTGGGGCTATACTGTTTGCTAACAGGAATTTCATCGAAAAATGGGTAAAAAAAAAACAACAAAATCACTCTTGATGCCCCTAATAATTAAAGTGGACTCAACCAAATGATAACAATGGGAAAATCCATTCGTCAAAAATGGGTTAAACTTATATTTAAAGGAGCAGTCTGTTCCGGAACAGAATAGTTTAGCTAGACATTTGTCTAGCGATTGTTTAGCAATATACATGTGTCTGTCAAAAATTTGGTATCATTCATGTACCTGCAAGAATTTGATCCTCAGTTCAGCCTCTGTGAAAACATCCATACGTCGGAGATAGCCTATCACCCTGAGGCAGGCTGGGAGTTGGACATTGGTGCGTAGCTGTTGAATCAACTGGTTCAACATCAACTGTGCTGACAACTTCACTTCATTCACTATGTTCTGGAATCAAACAACAAAATAGCCTTCATGAGAAAACTAACACTTTGGTTTCCGACCAGGTCCAACAGAAACCAACCTGTATAGGCAAATAGTATTGTCCCATATATAAACAGGCTAGAAGCTTGAGATTTTGGATTTAAAAACAAGAGGGATTGTACTATCTGTGTAGTGAAAACAGTTACTGCACATCTGATTTGCGCTTTTGGTTTCACATATGCAGATTGTTGTGCGAAGGCTCGTATAATACTTAATGCAGTCCTACTTTTTAAACCAAAGTTTTTAATCAATTTAGATGCTAAAAAGCTTCACTACAAAAATATTCCTATGTAATATACAGTGAAATTAAAAGCTGTTAAACTAAAAAATTTTTTAATTCAAACATTTTCCATTTTTGCTTAAAACAAGGATTATGGGTAGTGGATACTTGTTAGAACTGCCTCTGCAAGGCATTTCCACACGACACATTTCATGTTATACAGTACTCACTGCCAAAACTGGTATTCCTGAGTGTTTCTTCTCCATTCTTTTTACATACGAGGCTAGTTCTAAAGCTTCATCATAGTAGCAGTTTCTCACACACGTGTCCATCAACTGCGGGACCTCTAAAACTTCCAACAACTGGGTGTGACGTTGCAGGGTCAGGGTGTTCATCTTACGGCTGTAAAATATTTTATTCTATAATGTGCAATAAGCAATTCCTCTGCTTGTATGGTTTAGTTATGGTGTAACGTCAACAATTTTTAGTCAAGTCAGGACACCGCCAATCTTTCCTGGGAAATTTTTTGTTTCTGATACATGATTCAAATGTCTGGCATTGCATAAATTTCAAACAAATTTTCACTGCTGTTGGTTGTCACATACGTATGTATACTATGTTCTCATATAATATCCCGACACACACTAAAATGAAAAGTGACCACTATTAATGATTATTATATAAGCTACTGAAAATCTCGCTTTTCATTGGCCCAAAGCACCCACATGGTAAGTCTTCAAATTGTCATATTAACTGGCTAGCGCGTGCTGGCAGGTCTATATTACTTACTAAATTTAGAGCTGATTGGAAATGACAAAAAGAATGGCAAGTTTCCAATCAGCTCTAAATTTAGAAACTAATATAGACCTGCCAGCATGCGCTAGCCAGTTAATATGACAATTTGAAGACTTTAATCATATCCAATGCCTCAATAGTCATTAATTTTATATTATTTTGCACCCCCCTGTAAGGGAAGGCTTGGTGATTACCTTGAAGACCCTTTAACCCATTGTGATGAATGGACTTGCATATCATTTGTGAGTTGTGACCAATAGATTTGCCCATCAGTAACATTTGGATGCATCCATTTCCAGTTTTAGGGGCATCAGGATTGATTTTACATATTTATCAAATGAAATGCCTTTATGCCAACAGAATAGCCCCTGAAGGAATGCCGTATTCTGGAGCATCATATATGGGACTATTCTGTTGGCCTAAGTATTATTAACATGACACCAGGCTTACACGAGTCAAGGCTTGAAGCACTGTACAGTCTGTATAGAATTCCCATAGTTTATCAAGCAAATCACTGACATGCTTGCCCCATTCACACCTACCCCTTCTTTAACCATGTGCCCAGTGCCCCATGCCTTCTGATTACCTTGATGATATATCCTGAGCCTTTTTAAAGCACAGTGTTTCAGTCTGTAGAGAACTTCTACAATCACTGACATTTCACTTACTATGTAGACCCCCTGCACCATTTCACTCTCTACACAGTACCCATGCCTTCTGATTACCTCGATGATATATCCTGCATGCGCGGATCAAGAAATTTCCATGAGAGGGGGTCCAAAGAAAATGGTAATTTTTGGTCACAGACCAGTGGGGGTCCAACCCCCCCCCCAAAATCCAGAAATTACCTTTTTTTAGGTAAAATTTTCAAATTCCAGGGGGGGGGTCTGGACCCCCGCCCCCGCCCCCCCCCCCCTCTGGATCCGCGCATGTCCTGAGCCTTTTAAAGCACAGTGTTACAGTCTGTAGAGAATTCTGGCAGCTTCTACAATCACTGACACTTCACTTACTATTATGCAGACCCCCTGCACCATTTCACTCTCTACTCAGTACCCATGCCTTCTGATTACCCCGATGATATATCCTGCATGCGCGGATCCAGAAATTTCCATGAGAGGGGGTCCAAAGAAAATGGTAATTTTTGGTCACAGATGAGGGGGGGTCCAACCCCCCAAAAATCCAGAAATTACCTTTTTTAGGTAAAATTTTCAAATTCCAGGGGGGTGTCCGGACCCCCGGTCCCCCCCCCCCCCCCCTCTGGATCCGCGCATGTCCTGAGCCTTTTTAAGCACAGTGTTACAGTCTGTATAGAATTCTGGCAGCTTCTACAGCAAATCACTGACATTTCACTTACTATGTGGACCCCCTGCACCATTTCACCCTCTACTCAGTACCCCATGCCCTCTGATTACCTTGATGATATATCCTGAGCCTTTTTAAGCACAGTGTTACAGTCTGTAGAGAATTCTGGTAGCTTCTCCAGCAAATCACTGACATGTTTCTCTATTATCTGAAACTGTCCGAAAAAAAAAAAAAATCCAGCGTAATCAGTGTTTCCATGTTCATCAGGAAAACATGTCTATGAAAAGTATACCCCCTTAAACCCCATTTTTTATAGAAAAAATGGGGTTTGCAGGGGTATACCTATTTTTCTTATTTTTACTCCAAAACATAGATTGTGGGTACTCGTTAGAACTATAAGTAACATGTACCAACCAGAGGACCAATGGTCCTGTAAACGCTCACCTGAGATCTGCTTCATATACCAATAAACATATTTGAATATTATGGTATTTAACCCCAGTGCAGGGGCAGATGAAGCCCTTGGGCCATTTTCTTTTTTCAGAATAATCAATATTCTGTCCATTTGCCAATTTCCTGCTGATTTTCCCCTTCAAATAACATTTTAAAAGCAGATGAGCCCCTGGGGTCCATTTTTTTTCAGAATCATTAAATTTCAGTCCTACTGCCCATTTCCTGCAAGACTTTCACTTAAAATGACATTTTAAAAGTTTTCCCCATTCAAATGCATTGACAACGTATGTTGACCTTGCCATAAAATAGGTCAAGGTCACCACAGGGTCATGTTTTATATATACATTGTATTACTTGAGTCATCCATACTTCATGCAAAGTTTCATTGAAATCGGTTCACCAGTTCTGGAGAAGAAGATATTTTAATGGTTTTTACCATATATGGGCAGGGCGGCCAGCTTGGTCATGTGACCTGGATTATTTATATACACATTGGTTCCCACTTCCTATAGATGCTTCATATAAAATTTGGCTTTGATTGGCCAAGTGGTTTCAGAGAAAAAAATCTTTGAAAAGTGTGTATGGACGACAGACCGGCCAAGGTCAAAAGATGACCTTGACCTAAATTAATCATATACCTTCATCTAATCCATTAGTTGTTTGCATCTACCACTTTTCAGATCTCAGGCTGCAATAGTTTTCAAAAAATAGCTAATTTCCACTTTTCCCATTATAAGTCTATGGAAACTTAAAGTTACCATAGCAACCAGAGTTCTTATCCGACTGGAATAAAAAACACAAATTATGTAGAGGCTACTGTCAGGAACATGTATACAAAGTACAGGATTCATCCACTTGACAGTTTCTGAGAAGAAGATTTTTGAATGTTTTTTTCTTAAATTTTGCCCTTTATGGGGCCCCAGCAACCAATCAAAATAAAGGATTAGGACAAAACTCGCAAGAAACATCAAACACTATTCAATAAACATTTCTGCAAAAACAAAATTCAAATGTCTGCAATTTTAGCGGAAAAATAGCCGATTTCCACATTTCCCATTATAAGTCTATGGAAACTTTAAGTTGCCATAGCAACCAGAGTTCTTATCCGTCTGGAATAAAAAACACAAATTATGTAGAGGCCACTGTCAGGAACATGTATACAAAGTATAGGCCTCATCCCCTTGACAGTTTCTGAGAAGAAGATTTTTGAATGTTTTTCAAAATTTTGCCCTATATGGGGCCCCTGCAACCAATCAAAATGAAGGATTAGGACAAAAGTCACATGAAACGTAGAGGACTACTCAATAAACATTTCTGCAAAAACAAAATTCAAATATCTCCAACAAGACAGCAAAAACTGGCAATTTTCACTTTTTTCCATTATAAGTCTATGGGAAGCATAAGTTGCCATAGCAACCAGAGTCCTTATCTGATCAAAACAAAAAACACAATTATTCTTTCCCCCTACCTGTAGATGGTGTATGTGTAATATGAGAACAATCGGCCCAGAGGTTTCAGAGAAGAAGATCTTTGAAATTGTGGACGGACGGACGGACGGACGGACGGACGGACGACGGACGGACGCCGAAGCATGGGTATACTATAAGCTCACCTATGAGCCTTCGGCTCAGGTGAGCTAACAATATAGGTTTTGAGCAAAATAAAGAGAAAAATATAAAAAAATTTCAGCTGAAAATTTTCAATTTTTAAAGCTAAAAAAATCCTTGTTTGTTGTATTGGCAAGTTTTAGTAATTTTTTTTTACTATGACAAACATTGTGGACAGGACCAAATCAAAATGAGATATTATATAAATGAGCCGCCTCAGGAGAAAAACAACAATGTGGTTTATGAACAGGCCCGATACAAACTGGGCTATACAGCCACAGAAGACTGCTAAAAACTTGAAATTTCGCAATGAAGAAGAAGAGGGAATGTACTTTCCCAGTAGCTAAATCACAGGCGCTTATCAGCTTTGCGGTTACCACGAAGCTGATCTGCGCCTTTGTTTACACCTTTGCAAATTGTTGGTTTTCTCATGAGATGGCTCAAATACAATGTACAACATTTAAAAAGACATCTCAAAATATCGTTTTTACCCAGCACTAGCGTCAAAAGAAAGGATAGTTTTTACAAATTCCATTAAACAAGCGGCTAATCAGTAACATTGTTTTCACGACATAGAATCACAATCCTACTACATGTACTTCCTAACGTACTTGAAGTCTTCTGAAATTTCAAGTCTACGTAAAGCTATATCATGTGGTGGAATAACTTGGTTACGGCTGGTGTTGAATGAGATTGAAATCCCCCAAACAAGTTATTTTTTAATGTTCAGTAAGGTTTCTTTGCAATTATTGCTTACATCTTCAAATATGTTTCTGGAGCATTCAGCTGTTTGTATGAATGTCTTGTAATTCTGGAATGCAAGATTCTGTGTCTCTTCAAGAATCTGGGCCTTCTCTTCTGTAAGTCTGTCTGGTTCTTGTGCTGCAAATGAAAAAACAATTTTTTTAGTAAAAAAGTTTCCGTTTTCAGGATTTCCGACCAGGACTGACATAAACCAGTCTGTATAGTGACAGAAAAATGTTAAAAGCTTGAAATTTTGTATTTAAGAAGAAATGGAATTGTACTGTCCGTGTAGTGAAAAAAAAATGCACTGATTATCTTCCCAATTACTGCTCAGCTGATCTGCTTCTTTGTTTTCACATATGCAGATTGTTGGTTTTCTTGTGCAGTGGCTCATATGATCATATCCCAGTCCTATCACACAAGTATTGAATTCTGATGACAAAATTTACTGCTTTATGTCATTATGTGTACCATAAACATCTATGGTCATATAGCTTTGTGCAGCCAATTACAAATTCAAAGGTAAAAGTAAGCAATGATCAGGAAATGGCTCAATCAAAATGGAAATACCAGACGCCCAATCTTTTCCAGAAACATACTACAATTAAATGAATTTGCTATTTATGAATAAGATTAAAATGAAGACTATTCCACCCAAGAATGTACCACAGCATGTAAAGAATATCTTAGCCTTGGGTACAGTATCATACTACAGAGGCAGGCTAACTGACAAAACACTTTCTTGCAAATTCACCATTTTTGCATTATCGGCTGGTTTCCTGCTGACAAAAAATCAATATTGGAAAAACAAGTAACCAGAACCCCCCTGACCTTTGAGGTCAGGGGGGTTCTGGTTACCTGTATTTCCAATATTGATTTTTTTAAAGCTGGGAACCAGCGGATAATGCAAAAATGGTGAATGGAGCAAGTATTTAACCATTTGGGTGGCATAGTAATTAAGTTGCCAGACTGCGGAGTGCAGACCACAGGGTCAGAGGGTTTGAACCCCACAGACACTGAGCAGTGTTCTCGGGCAAAACACATTAATCCACCAAAGTACTGGTTAATACCTGGGTAGCTGTGGCTCCATCTAGACATATTAAACTGAAAAAAGTGTTCACTGGGATATTTTAAAATCCACAAAACAAAAATAATTCATTGGCCTTCACACCTTATCAATTTTTTTACACTGTTTATCCTGTTTTCTATCTTACACCTACCTAATTTCTCCACTCCAAATGAGCTCAGCTCTGATAGATAGTGCACAAAGTCAGGATTACCCTGCCATTCATCTGAAAAGATCAAGGGTTAATAAGTTTTTGCCAGCATTGTTGGTTGGCTCAACTTGGTAGGTTCATTTGGGGTTTGATGTCTCACCAACAGGTTATATGAAGACAGGACCTTGATTTAAAGTCTCACTTAACCCCTTTGTGTTACAACTTACACGGCGAGTGACAGAACCACTGAACAACTGACACATTTTTCTCAGTATTGTGTAAATCTCATGCCCTACTTGTCCAACTTAGTACTTGAGGAGACAGGACTATTGAATTTGTAAGATCTGCTAGTGAAATATATTTCCTAGTGTAAGCAATAATCACGCACATAACACTTCCCGGCTCATTTAAAATACAAATATAGATCAATCAATTAATTTATCTTTATTCTTATATTCATTCACATATGTCCTTGCTCCATGTCCAGTGACGAAATTAAAAAGCACCTTTTCACATGCTGTATCTGACTTTGGAAAATCCCAAACAAATATGGCAGCTTGCTGTCTACGTCATCAAAAGTCACTCACTTCAAAAATAATTGGATCTATGGGCAGACAAACACACAAGAAGTCTGAACTACATTGCAATTTAAAACTTAAGTATTTTAGCCAAACAGGAACCAAATTTCAAGTTTGCAACTGTTAAATCTTCTAAGTAACTGGCATTTCAATACAGACATAGTAAATACACAAAGAGAAACCAAGGTTGAGACTCGCGAAGATGAATGACTGCTCATTCCATCATTATCGTGAAGTATCTATCCGACTAAAATAAAATAATTTGGCTGCAATAGAAAATAAGGCTTTTCAGGAAAGTTACCATGCCTGATTTATTGATCATGCCTGTTCCTTGATAAATATTAGTTGTGATGGACTCGCTGACAGTGGTCAAGGAAAGTTATCATCATTTTGATTTATTTCATATAAGAGATAAGGTAAGTTTGGCTGCCCATACATTCTTAAACAGGACAAGTAATCATAAAATGTTGACATGATTCTGTAGCCCGGATGTTAACAAACACAGCAGACCAACTGTCAAAATTTTAGGGTGATTAGAAAAAGTATTATTGTCTTGTGTTAAGTTTCAAAATTTTGGGTATAAGAAAAATCTAACAAAAATGACCCTGTGTACATGATTTGACCATAAACTAATCAAAAGAATTTTTAATTTTAATATAATAACCCTGAGCAAAAGTAGAGAACATGTGGTCTCTAAAAATAAATGTCTCACATCATCACTTTTTGTGTAAACAGCAGGAGAGGCTCGAGAACAAAGGTGCGTGATTATTGTGTAGCGTGAAAAAGCATACTCGTAGGATTCATACTTGCTACAAAAAATGACTGAAATCAAATCTACAAAATTTATAAGCGTCCATGCAACTTGGATCAGAATTTTTAAGTTTTTCGCATTTTCTACAAAAAGGAGGACAGAATCAGAATCGGAATAGTTTACTGGTGAAACGTCAAACTGACAATACTACACCAGGGGGGATGGGGCTTGACCGGAGGGTCAAGGACTGTGACAACTCTTAAATATTTTCTAAATTTAAGAAAAGATATCAAATGATGTCATCGGTTAGTACAAAATTATCTGTGAACCTGGAAAAGAATCTTTGAACACTGCGGTTAAAACACTTTCTTCTTCCACGTCAAGGGCGGCCATTGTTTGTTGTACGGGTGCGTTCAGGGTTCTCCCATCGGTACCTATTGGTACCATTGGTAGCCATCGGTAGCCGTCGGTAGCCATTGGTATACCGATGAATATCTTGTTGGTAGCCAATTCTCCCGCGAGTAGACAAGTGAGGTAGCGTCGGTAGCCTCGTTTTGATTACATTAAAGATGGCGGATAACAATCCAACTACGGCGATCCTAATTGCAAAGAGCACATTTAACTACATGTACATGTATAATTCGTGCAATAATCTCTTGGTTGTTGATTATCCAAATAACACTTGAGAGAGGGTCAGAACTAAATTGCGCAAAGATGACTAGTTGCAGAGCACCACAGTCATCCAGGGAATACATGGGAATGATTTGTTGATAGTAGTTCTCTATTCGCGGAACATCGTCTCGCCGTTGCTTAATTACTACTAGCAAGACATCACAGTTTGTTACACATGTAACAATACTAGACGCAAGCTCATAGCTTTGCGTTTGAAGCATAATCATTGCAGAATCACCTGCCTCGTTCTTGGTGGTTGATTATCTGCCATGTTTGTTTACCGATTGGCACCAATTTTCGTTCAGAGTTAGTTGGTTGCCGATGGTGCCATCGGTTACCGATGGTACCATCGGTACACTCGGTTACCGATGGGAGAACCCTGAACGCACCCGTTTGTTATTGGCTACGTTCGGGGTTCTCCCAATGGTAAAATCTGTAAATCTACCAATGGTACTGTTGGTACCATTTTTACCAAATGGTATCCAGAAAACCCTGAACGATTTCTGCTGCCAATGGTACTATTGGTACCAATGGTACCATTGGTAGATCACATGGTGGCATTTTATCATATTGATCAATACACCTCACTTGTTTTTGTCTTTCTTATTTACTTCATGTATATAGTGTTGTTTATTTACGAAATTCATGATATATTTTTAGGCTCGCCATATTGAATCACGTGACTTTTCCCGCGTTGCTGCCGTATGTTGGTAACATTGGTACCATTGCTACCAATGGCATTACCAATGGTACCATTGGTAAAACCTTGAACAGAGGCTACGTTCGGGGTTCTCCCAATGGTAAAATCTGCAAATCTACCAATGGTACTGTTGGTACCATTTTTACCAATGGTAACCAGAAAACCCTGAACGTTTTTCTGCTGCCAATGGTACCATTGAAACCAATGGTACCATTGGTAGATCACATGGTGAAATTTTTATCATATTGATCAATACACCTCACTTGTTTTTGTCTTTCTTATTTACTTCATGTATATTGTGTTATTTATAACATTTACATTTGCATGTATAACAAAAGTATTGCTTATTTACGAAATTCATGGTATAATTTTAGGCTCGCCATATTGAATCACGTGACTTTTCCCTCGTTGGTAGAATTACCCACGCTGTATTCTGTCTGCACCATTTGCTGCCGTATGTTGGTAACATTGGTACCATTGGTACCAATGGCATTACCAATGGTACCATTGGTAAAACCTTGAACGGAATTTGTCTACCAATGGTACCATTTTTACCATTAGAAAAAACTACGAACGCACGCGGAATTTGTCTACCAATGGTACCATTTTTACCATTGGAAAGAACTACGAACGCACGCGTTGTTGTTCAATTGGAAAGAGTAAAACCCGAAACCAAGGCCCGAAACCCGGAACCAGTCCAAACCAAACTCCAGGCCGCGGTGTTCAAAATTCGGATAGCCTACACTTCCGGAGTAAAAATAAAAGTAGTATAGTATGCGCTTTATACGCATTACTTGCTGTTCCTGTTCCTTTCCCGCGATTTTTCGCGCCAAAACCATATTTGATATCTGATACTGGGCCTTTTGTTGTATGGTCTCCATTTTTAGAACAACCGGCGTCATCTGGGCGCCACCCACTGTCTGGAATGCGGTCACCATTCGAGATTTATAGGAATGCTGTCATTCTATTGTGTTAAAAAGGGTGGGTTACAAATGCGATTGCACAACGTTGCGCGCGCAAACCCATTTCATTGGATAGCTAGTGGTCCTCTCTTCATTCTTTGATTCGGCGTTGGAATCTACACTTCGTATTTCTAGCGCAAGTGGAAAAAAAAAGTTTTCTTTCTAAACAAAACTTTAACTTTGTCGGATACTGTGAAATCCAGGTAACACCTTATTCTTTTAATTATAGTAAATTCATCTTTTACTAATAGTAAATTGAAGCAGTTTAATATTTTCAAGTTTTTTTTTTTTTTTTTTTTTTTTTTTTTTTTTTTTCTTTTTTCAACAGCCATGATCTAGTTTTCGTAAACCTTTTGTAAGGATCAACATCACTGAGTTATGTCAAACGCTCTTAATCAACAATGCCTGGTACTAAAAGAATATCGTTTCTTTCTTTCTTTTTTTTACAGTTTTTGGTCACACATCAGTCAAGTAAAACTGCTATTCATGGCCCAAATGCAGCTAGACATGGCTACTCATTTTGCCGAGGAGTTTGGTGCAGTACAATGGGATGGCAGCCAAGTCACTTGCCGCCTGAATCAAAGATTTTCTCTGATAGTAAAAAGGTGCAAGCAGTCGATTTATATTTTACTTCGAAGCGGAAACAAAGTGATCAGACTACCATGTCACATTTTCGATGCTATTTGTAATGCCCAGTTCACTGTCACCTACTTGAAACACTTTTTAGAGACAGAAACAGAAGAAGAGTGTTCATGGTTGTGTTGCTACTGCGGAGCCCAATTTGTGACAGAGACCGATTGTGAACAACACGAAGCAGGAGAACACATTTCAATTGGTGGCTTATAGATATCTTGCCAAATGTGATTTTGAGGACGTAGTAGGTATCCCGACACAAGATAAGGGATTGCCATGTTGAAGTTTTATATTTTGGAAAATCATGTGGTTAACAGTGCTTTATCTCGTACACGAGTACGTGGCTAAAAATACCATTCCCAACTATAAGACTCTTTTCGAAGCCAGAGAAGCAGCCAATCGATTAGTTGAATTATTTGAAAACCAGCCTGAGGAATTTTATAAATTTTCGAGGCCGCTGACCTCTTCATTGTGACCACTTCGACCAGACGTTTCAGACACGTTTAATGAAATGGATATTATACCAGATCCTCAATTATACGGAATGAACTTGTTTCGAGACAGGTTGTTGACTTTTCATAATTGGCCTAAGCAGTTGATTCCCGTCAAGTACTCTTTAGCGCAAGCAGGATTCTACTATACGGAACAGGGCGATGTAACCGTGTGTTTCTCTTGTCACCTAAAGGTCAGCCAGTGGGAGCGGTATGACAAACCTTGGGACGAGCATAAACGTCTTTCTCCGAGCTGCAAGTATGTAATGATGGTCTGTGGTGGAGATTCTGAAAACCGATGTGCTGTCTTGAAAGAGAGAGCCATACAGAAACATCAGTGAATGTACTATTTGACTGTTTTCGGTGCAAACACTTAGTTTTAGATTTTGTTTGTTCATATACATAATGGAAGAACACACTTCTTCTGTGTGCTCCGACGACGTGTTATTGGAGCAGTTGACATTATTTTATGCCCAGGCGGTGAAGAATCTATTGTTTATAGTGTCAAGAAGAATGTGTTACGGGTGTCAGCAACGACATTTGTCACAGACGCGGCATAGCTGTATCACTTTAACTGCTAAACAGAAGTTGTATCGTTATTTTTACCAAACTCTACATGAACTGGACGAAAGTGAAGTCATCAATAGGTGGGAGACTGCTAATGATGAGACAGATTGTCCAGCTTGTCTGTCACAAATTAAACGTGTCCATAATTCTGTTTGGAGGGAGACTCGGATGAAGACCGATCTGTGGGTGAAAAAACTATTTCACACTGTTTACAGAATGATTCAGTTAGAAAGAAAATTTTACGATTAATAGTGATACTATCTCAGTAGTGCTCAGTCTCAATTCAACCAGATGGCCAGATGTGTGTCGGTCTTTTATGAGAAAGAAGTTCGCAAAATAGTGGTTTCACCCAACCCTTTAAAATGTAAACAGAATACTTTTTTTTTTATCTGGATGTTTAATTTACCACTGACATGTATTTCATTAAATAAAGAATTTGAAACAACCTTTGTTGTTTTGTTATTCTCTATAGTAGGACAAGAGTAAACTAACAACTTGAGCTCAACAATGTTTTATTATATACATGTACATATATACAGAATATAGACATTATTCAATCATACACACCAACACATCAATCACCAAAAAGAAACAACTTGTTTTGTTTTGTTTTTTTTTTTTTACTCTAAAGCATATGCGATATATGTGCAAAACTGTGCAGACTCATGTCAAAATGTATTTTATTAAAATTATCTGAAGGCGAAAGGAAGACATTTCTGATTATAAGCAGACCCATTCTGTACACAATTAGGATAGACACGAGAAAATAATTTCAGAATATAATTATCGTTCGCCTCCGTGTCTGATATACTAAATCTATCTAATATTTGATCCATGCCTTCTCTCAACAATCTTTGGCGTAGAAAATATACAGCATAGAGTCCACACACGTTTGAGTAGTCACTTTGAAGGCGCAGTTCATTCACTAGAACAGTTTTGGCATGTCTATCAATCCATGATGTGAACTGTCCGTTGTATAATCCCGGATTTTGACCATAACTATCGAAGAACTCCACTACATTATCGTCTCTGATGAAAAACGCTACCCAGTGTTGACCCGGTCTGTTGCTATTGTCTGTATTAGCTATGAACCCGCACGGGAATATGGGTATGGTTCTTGGCAACTGATCCGCCGCAAACACGCCAAGCACACGTTCCCTTAGCACATGGTCGCAGGAGATGATACACTGTAGCTGAGAGGTGTTCATGTCTGTACTATAATGTCTCTCGATTGGTTGATTTCGAAATATCCAGGTCCTTCGCTGTACACCATGCAACTCATAGGTTCTGAAAACCCAATAGAAATATATAAATGAAACGATTTTTCCCTTGGTATGATGTACCATTCTGGATTGATTTACTTCCCGTGAGACAACGTATGCTCTTTTTTGTATCGTTCTTATGGTTTGATATTAAGTTGTCATACATGAAACGCGCTGTAGCTCAGTTGGTAGAGCACTTGGTTGTAAAAAGCCAAGAGGGCGGTGGATCGAAGCCACCCAGCGGGACACTTTTTTTTATATAAGCCTTACAGTTGTATTTCTATCACTTTTTGTTACGTTTGCGAAATAATTGACATTCTTCGACTATTTCTTACCTGAAAGTCCAGAGCTGAATTGCACCTCTAAGCGCACGTTGCCGTTCTTCACCAAAGCCAGGAACTCGCCATGGTGGGAGAAGTCCGGTTCCATTTGGAAGGCGAAGAGGGTGCTTCCGCTTATAAAGTGTTTCAAGTCCAGCGCATTGCCTTCGTCCTGACGCCATTTCCCAGCACTCATTAGTAAGTTGCTATAAGCTCTCATAATCGCAGTACCACCGGCCTGCGTAAAATCTAACTTCAAAGGATTTCCTCCAACTGGCAGACCATCCGCGTACAGCGCTATATGGTTGATCCCGCAGTTTTCGAAATTGAATGGGTTTGTGGTGTAGTCTCCGTTTAACGCCTTGCTTTTGACAAAGCCTATGATAACCTTTTCTGGTTTTTGTCCTTGAAAGAGATTATCCCACTGGAATGATGCACTTCCCGTTGCCACGCTCTGCGAACGGCATTCCACTTTTGTGTAGGGGTACAAGGCATTTTTCTTTTCCAGAATTTTGGAATGACCGTAGAGAACTGCCGGATTTACTCTGATTTTTCTGGCCAGCACGTAAATGTCTTCGATGTTGATCTTGAAGTTGGTACTCGCATCTTTGGCAAGCAATACAAAACTGGCTGGGCTCCGGTAGACTTTCAGTTTTACGTCCACCTGGTTAAGCAGGTAACGATCCAATGAAAACAAGTCGTGAAAGATGGGTCCTTGTATGTCCAAAGTTTGGGACCTTTGAATTGTTTTTGCTCTTTCGTATAATCCGTTGTTAGTCCCGGCGGGATCCGTCACCCCCGGAGAATCGCTGTCATCGATGAACCACCCCTGTGTTTGTATTTGTGATGACAGGGCGTCCTGACCGTAATTGAGTAGCGTATGAATGTAAGCCCTGTAAGGGTTGTAGTTGTTGGTGATGCTGGCCTTGTTCTGTAAAGTGACCTCCGTCGCAGAAAATAGACTCTGCAAGAACAGGTTGGCAGGACCCACTTTCTCCGTAGTTAGATCGGTGCCATCAGCTTTCTGGACTTTCAGTCTGACGTAAAGCTGGCTATTTCTTAGGTCCAAGTAATCAGAGGAGTGTTGACCGTTGACCCGAAATTCATAAGGTCCCTCGCCCGATACAGCCGACAGAGGTCTAATTTCTTCGTAGTAGATCTCGTTGACACTAGTCTGGCTACCCGGTAAATCGAATAACTCTAGTTCTGACACTAGTCCTTCCCTGAATTCTTCCTCATTGAATACAGACATGTTTCTTTACTCAATGACAAATATGTCCCGATGTCTTTTAATTGCAGTCTTTTGTTTCCGGGCACTTCCTTTTCTACCTTCACGTTTCTGTTCTTTCGATCTCTTAGAAGAAGATTGAGATGAACGCGGTCTCTTTCTTTTAAGCGTGCTTTCCGTTCGACTTTCAGACAAGTTCTGAAATACTTTTTCCACTTCCTTTGGATTTATATCTTCTCTCTCGAGTTCCGATTTCGCCTGAGCGACCGTTTGTTCAGTAGGTAATACAGCATTGATAGAGATGCGGTGACCCTCGTCTTTCTTTCTAGACGGCTTAACCATAATGACGCGTGGTCTTCTTCCACCACCTCTTTGATTAGAAGTGCCTTTAGTAACGCGGTCAAAGTAGTCCACCCAGAGCTGTGGATTTGGCACGTACAGTTTCATGGTGTGTCTCACCAAAATGGATAACGTTTGAAATGAAGTGTCAAGTGCACTGGTTTCATCAAATGTGGCGTGTCTCCGTCTTTTTCTCGCCTTATATTGATCTCGAAATCCCTAATTTCCTTCTTGGTCACTCCGAGGTAAAAGGGAGGATCCAATATGTAGTCCCACCTGTCTTTGCTGCTTTTTTCCAAACGTCTTAACAAAGGACGCTCTTCGCCCTGGACGATACTTTCTGTACACAAACTGGTGAAAATGTATAATCCTTCATCGGCTCTGATGGTCGACTGCGATTTTTCGGTGGCGTGGAATTCGACTAAAGCCACTTTCCATACACCTTCTAGGTACAAAGGGAATTTCAGCTGCACTCTAAATTTGGCGGTGGTGTTGTCCGCGAAGAAGACATCACTCTCATCACTTTTGACGTAAAGATAGTGTTCCATCATTCTGAACGAATTTCTCTTCTTTTTTTTTTTTTTTTTTCTTTTTTTTTTTTTTGCTGGCTACCACGTCTTTATCTAGTCATACAAAGTCACTATTCCGACTTTGATAAAAACTCGATCACGGGTTTTAATAAGAGTGGCAAAAGCGTTCTGTGTTTGTTAAGTATTCGATGTTGTTGCTGACGAGTGAGATCTTTCGATACAAGCTGACGTAGGATTCTTCTGTATTGGTGTAATTTCTTCTTAAGCTTGTCGCTGATGGTACAGGTCCCCCTCAACACGTTATATACAGCTTCTAACACGGCCCGTAATTGTGCTGGGCTCAACGTTTTTAAAATCGCAGACCGCTGAGCGTCCGAAGATTCTGACAGAAGTTTAAATAAAGGTAGATGTTTCTGAATGATCCTAGCCATTGTTTATGACGCTGCTGTCTGGGAATCAGACGTATTTAAAGCGCTGACATCTTCTGCACTGATCCAAGAGTCGTACTTGGCCGGCCACCCTCTCCAACGCACTAACAACTCCTTTTGTCCTCTTCGAGTTCGACGTCGAAGCACTTTCTCTACCAAGTAATTGGTTTGTTCGTGGGCTTTTTTCAACTGATTGGAGTAAAAAGTGCCACTGACTAATTCTCCGGCGTAATCTTTTAGGAAATACTGCGGAATATTATCGCTCATGAAACGTTGATTCACAACAAAGAGTTCCCGAGACCAGCGTTCGTCGTACTCTCGTTGAAAAGGGCGCCTTAGAAAGGACACCCTCACCAAATCGCCTACCTTGTATTTAAACTTTGCAACTGCAGACACATGTCGTCTGTTGCTATTTGACATGGGTATAGTATCGTATTGGCGTTTCCATAGTTCTACAGAGTCTGTGGGTTTCACGCTTTGCGGTGATCTCTTTATAGAACGATGATATGTCTGGTTGTAGCTTTCAGTGACCTTAGGAAGGATGTCAATCCAGCGATGTGTTTGTTTATGGGTCATGTAGCGCACGAGTCTAGATTTGATGGTTTTGATGGCTCTCTCGGCATAGGATGCCTTCACGACGTTGTGAGTCACGAAGAAAGTCACCCCTTCTTTCTTAAGCAAAGCTTTGACGTTTCTATTGACAAATTCCGTGCCTTGATCACTTCGTAGATGCGTTGGTTTGCGGCCTGCGGCGAACATGCGCTTTAAAGCTAGTACCATCTCCTGTCCAGTGGTGGTTCGCAAAGGTACCGTCCAGATGAACTTGGAAAGGATATCGATCGCTAGGACAAAGAAGGCGTTACCATCATTTTCCTTTTTGTAGAAAGTCATATTGGCCGTATCGACGTCCCACTGATAATCCACAAAAGGAGCCACTACTCGCCTCCGTTTAAATTTGGATCTCGTTTCTCGATGCACTGCATAATCTTCTTGTTTTAACAGCCAGTTACGAATTTTCGTCCTCCCGATGACATATTTGCCTTCTTTTCTCACAGCTCTGTATAACTTTTCCACACCTCCGTAGGCCCCTGGATAGTTAGGGTCGTAGTAAATGTTGGCCAAGTAATCCTCATACTTCATAGGCGAAGCCATTTTTTACTTTTCTTGGATGGGTCTTTCACAGTGTCTTTTGTATGACTTCGTTTGAGAGGTATGCCAGGAGGTGGTGGTATGTCGTGCCCGCTGCCGGTCTGTAGCTGTTGTCTAGCTGATGGAGCCAATAGGCTGACGGGTACATTGAGCGCCGACAAAAGCTTAGTAAATACCTCTTTTCCAACCGGACAGAAATTTTTATAGTCCTTGACGTGAACTTTGATGAGGTCCACGATGTTGGAACCTGGAATATGCTTTTCCTCGATTGTCACTTCTCCTTTATCGTTCCACGTAACGTGGGGTTGAATATAGACCAGCAAAGTACGCATTCTGTTTTGCATGGATTTTGGAAAGTGCTGAGTCAATGTCTCAGAAGCTGTCGGGGTTGGAGATTGATAGTCTGTAGTATGTTCGTTTACATGGGCGTTATCCTCTAATCCGTGTTGTGAAGCGTGGTCTTGTTCAGAAGTTAGATGATTCGTCCCGATGCATTCCAGCCAACAAACGCTGATATCTGTCGTACGGCAACAACACCGATTTCTTCATGCTGACTGGTAAATAATGGTATCTTCTCCGATAAATACTCTGGTACGCACGCGATAGGCCTCTTCCGCTCCTGGAGAAAAGTCCAAGACCAGATAACCGTAAGGCTGGGAGGTGGCGTCTTTATAGGCTTCCATCAGAAATGTACTTTTACCCAAGAAAGCTTGTCTCGCCAAACACTGGAGTTGAGACACGTCTCTAGGGTTTTTCATCAGCACGTAAATGTGTGTGTTGATATTGATGGTGCGGCTGTGCTTTCCTTTGCAGTATAGATTTTGATTAATGTAGAGCACACTGAGATGGAGATGGTGTAGGCCTTTCACGAACAGGCCTTCCATTTCTTTTGATGAGGTCACGTGATCCATCAAATCGTCCAGAATGACGAGATTACAAGTGCTTGAACTAGAAAGATCTTGTAGCATGTTCTCCCTTGGTAAGCCTTGGTGGAAAGTCACAAAAGGCAGTTCTTTCTCCATGGTGTCAAACAAAGGTTGGTAGATTCCGTAACAATACAACACTTTTTCAGGCGGCGACGAAAACATATTGTCTTTCTCCCGCAAAAGGTTAAAGGTCCAAAATGATTTTCCACTCATGGTGGCTCCCGAAACGGCGATGGATGTACATTCCGGAAAGGGAAACATTTTGAAAATGATCATGACTAGATTTATCCGCTCCCTTATGTACAACTTAGTCTTCGAAATTGCTAGCTAGCATGTCGATCAAGTCCTGGTCACTGACTTCCCGTTCTTCTAGGGGTAGGGGACATAAAGTGACATCTAGAGGTTCAGTGTGGATGCCATCCGGTAACACTTTTCTCTTACAGTAGAGGTAAGAGAATCCTCTCCGCTCCTGTGTGTAGGTGAAGACAGCATTTTTTCTTACTCTGAATCCTCTGTTGAGACCACTCTGGGCTTTGCGGGTCTTCAGTACTGTTCGAAATTTGGTCATCGGAGCTGCCAGATGTCTTTTGCTGACACCTTTGGAGCTATATTTATATTCGTTGACAAGGCGGGATTTTAGAGGTTTTCTCGTTGGCTTAAAACCTTTGGCTTTCTTCAAAAGACGAAATGCACAAATTCGTGTATTCGTAGGTTTGATCACTTTAGTTTTGCGAACAATGTAGGTCTTGCTGCACAGGCCTATCATTTCATTTCCCTGGTATTCAAGCTTGAATAATCCTGGTGTACGTTTGTCGTACTTTGCATGCTGGTTGCAGCAAGTGCGAGGAAACCAGTGGTGTTGAGCATCTGCTTCAATTTCCATGTCAGTGCAAAAGCCATTCAAACCTTGTAGATATTGGGTTCTCATATCGGGTTTAATTATGTCCTCAAAGTTGGAACCTGAGATTGCCATGTAGGCACTGTCAGTGTCCATCTCGCAGTATTCAAAATCTGCTCTATCCACGTATTTGTCCATAAAGTCGTAGTAAAATTCGAGCATCCTCAATTTGGCATACTGGAGGACAAAATAGCCTAGTTGGATAGGTAGATCTAGCTTGATCTTCCGCTTGGACATCTCTAACTCATAATATTGTTCTTCTTCATCCAGACATTCGAGCTTCTGGAAGAGAGGATCGTTCACCTTGAGACAAGTCTCGTTTTCACCTTGGACATACTTGATCTCTCTGTGTTTTGTCTTGTCCATAATCAGTGAACCGTATCCAGAGTTTCCAATAACCTTATTGGTGTCGGCAATGATGGCCGTGTCTGGGTCCACATCGCCTTGTCTTCTGGCATCACTGACCTCTTTGACGAAATCCCTAAAGCATCTTTGCTTCTGAAATTCTACCACCTGATATACTTTGGTGACAATCATTCCATGATTTAGGTACCACTGCAAGAGTGGGGTAGCCAGCAAAATTTGTTGGGCCTTCATACCACCCACTAGGAGCCGTCTAGGTTTGGCAGACAAATTATATTGCCGAATGTGGGTTTGCATGTGTTGTCCGATGGCCTCAAAGGGAATCTCAGTTGAACAGAAGAGTGGAGACATCTCTTGGAAGTACTGGTAAGGAGTCATGGTAGGATGTTGAAAATAGGGTGGCCATTGTTGAGGCACTTCAATATCCACTTCGACCATTCCAAAAAGGACTCCACTGTCGACACCTTCTAATATAGCATCCGACGTGATCTTGCCCTTATGTGTTTGGAAGAAACCTGGGCGCATGCTGTTAATAAAATTGTAGATCTCTGGATGTTGTTGACAGTACTCGCGAAATTGGCACTCCCAAATCTCAATAACATCATGCTCTCTCTTCAGATAAGCTGTGGTCTCTTGTGTCTTTTGATACTTTTGAGACCGAGTTGCATGCCACTTGTCATCTTTGATACCTCTGGTAACTTCACACTGATGGCCGTGCCAATAGCACCCGTGAAACTGGAACACAACACCTTTCTTCTCGGGGTGGGTGGTGGGCACAAATCCATCCACAGGATATTTGCCCACCCTTACTTCCCGACCGGTGTTGATCTTATGCTGGATGAATACGCCATGTGAATGGGCAAGCCAGTCCATCCAATAGTAAGCTGACATGTACTTGTCACGTAATTCTGGTCGAAAGCCATTTTCAGCTAGACGGCGTACAAAGGGTCCCACTGCCATTGGCTAACCAATGGCTTGCAGGTAGAGTGCATTGGCATCAAAACCGAGAATGGCTTGACATGACTTTTGGCCTCGAATTTTGGTTTTTCCAGCGCAGTGGTGTCGTGTGAAAATGATACTTGGACCCCCGATGATGTTCCGTTTGATGGTCTGGTACAAATCTTTGTTGTGATCGTCAAACAAGGCAAAATTGACCTTATGCTTCCGAGCTGTCTTAAAAAGTAACTGACGAGCGATACCAGGCACTGAAATGGCTGTCTTGAACACATCCACGCCTTTTTGGAAATAAAACTGTTGGAACTTCTTAACAGCTTCAACAAATGGTTTGACGTCTAAATTGTTGTACCAGACAAGGAAATCTTTGAAAGTGATCATCCGCTGGTCATTCCATACTTTCTGGCAGTAGGCATACGCTTCTTCAGAAATGTTGGTTGCCTTTAACTGGCTGTAAAATGCATTATGTGGAGGAAGTGATGTGGCATCGAGTTTAGTTATGTCATCAAACCATTCGTAGGGGAAATATCCCTTCTGTTCCTCAACGTGGTAGGCTTTCAGAAAGCCGGTGTAGCTAGATCCAGGTGCAAGAAACTGCATCATGTCCAGGACTTTCAAACTCTCTGTTGAAATGCATGTATAAGAGTTGTTTTTCTTGACAACAAAAGTATTTTTGGTGTTTTGCATGTTCAAATGTTTGGCCAGACAAGGTTTGATGAGGTTGAGGTCGTATTTGGCTGAATTGAAGCCCAGGACAGGTACTTGGCTCATGTAAGTCACCATTTGAGCATGGAGCTTCTGTAACGGGTGATTGTGTTTTTTCTTCTCCTCCTCCTCAGCATCATGCAGCTGGTCTCTGCTGCCATCTAAGTTAAAGTCTTCATCATAAGTCTCTTGTTGGTGGCTTTCCTTTTTAAGTTTTTCATCAATAGCATCCAAAACCCAGCCCCACTTCTCTTCGGCAAGCTCATAAACACATTCGGCTATTTCATTCATGTGGCACACCATGCTCTGAACAAGCTGGTCTTAGTCAGCGTCCACTAGGCACACAGGATTTGTGTGACCTTCTACATTACTGCAGATGGACACACTAACGGGAACGTGTTTATGGGTCCACTGTAGCATGTCCGTCTGCTGAACTTGAACCTTCTGTATGAGAGCCTCAAAGTCATAACACATAAACCATGGAAATGAACGGTCTTTCTCTGGAACGTGAATTTCAAATTGGTCTAAGTGGTCAAAAATGCACTCCTTAGCTTGATGAAACCCGCCTGGGTAAATAAATTTAGTCTTGTTGTCACAATTTTTCTGATGGCGATGAAGGTCATTTGGCTTTTTGAAATGCCGTTGGCATGTTTGGCACTGGTATTTCTGTGAGTACATGGCAAAGTCTCGAATAAAGGACATATGGTTCTCATAGAGGTTGACATACATCGTTGACGGTTGTAGGCCTCGAGATTTATAGATGGACCTTGCAAACCCGTCTTCTGTCAAACTGTAGACTTCGAGATTCACTGCAAAACGTGTTTCAAATAGTGGAAAATCTTCAAAGGTTAAACCGTCAAAGTCTTCTTTTGGATCGTTAGACCACTGCTGAAACAATTGCTTGGCCGGTCCATCTATGCACCTGATTTCGTGACCATGGTGGAGAGCCAGACAACGAAAAGCACACAAATTATCCTTGTACAATTTTCCATTTTGTCGATTTTTTATCAGTGTGTGCAAGCTGTCCTTTTTAAGGAGAAATTCTGGCAGTAGGCCTTGGCCGATAGGATAGTAGGTCTCTGTCACTAAAAAGTGTACGTTCGTGACGAGTACAGGAATCCATTGAGTGTCTGGCCGGTACCGCAGTAATTCTGTAATGATATCTTTCCTCTCCATTTCATGTTGAAAGCGGCGCAGGTCCACTCTTCTGGAGATGTAGATTGGTCTCTCAAAGATTCCATTGTTGTTGTAGGGCACGAAATACCTATATCGGCCTGATACTCTGTTTTGGAGAATCACCCCAAAAACCAGGTTTAGACGAAAAGCTCTCTGCTGTTGGCGGTAGATGTCTTCTGCCATTCTCACCAATTGATTCATATCAACGTCGTTGGTCAGGGGATAATTGTATACCGAGTGCACAGGGCCTAGATTGTGGTTTGCCAAAATATGAGCTGAGTTTGCTTCGTAAACTTCTTGTAAAGCATTGTTGCCATCCCAGGGAAGAACCTCGTCACGGCCCCATGGGAGAGGCTGTAAGGCTCCGCCTATTTGATTATAGTGTTGCCTGCCATGCAAATACAAGTCATGGCGATTAGAAAAAACTTCATTGCACCGCCGACACCTGTATTGGAGAGGCTGAGATCGTATGGCTGTTGTACTTTTTGGTGGAGTAGGTCGCACGCTGCCTGCTGGAGGAGATCTGGTTTGGCCCTTTGCTTTCTGAGGAGTCTTTTTCAGAGATTCGTTTGCCCGATGTGGTTCGTGCCACTGAAGATGGCGCCTAAGGCCATGGGCGGTGGAACATCGTTTGTTACACTGGGAACATATGTGGAGTTGTTGACCGCAGCATGTTTTCTCATGGCGAGTTTTGTCATGTGCATATTGAAATGCCCTGCTACATTTTGTGCAGCAGTGTTTCGCCTGGCTGTGTTTCGCACGTATATGACAGTTCAGGGACTTTTTCCATTTATAGCTGGTACCACAGATAAGGCACTGGAATCTGTGGTCTTGAACACCCTGCAAATATAATAATTAAACATCATTTGAATTAAGCTTTATAACATGGTAATTAAATGATAAATTACACTGAACTGTATATCAAGAAGATTTAAGCAGTGATACTGTGTGACGAAACCGCATTATAATGAAACTATCAATCAGCAAGTAAATGCCTTACCTGTTCGGGGTAAGTTGCAGTTTGTTCCTTCCTGGGACTTTTCTGAGACGTCTCATGGTCTTTTGTTTTTGCTTCTTCCTCTACCTGGAACACAAAATGGTCGATACAAATAATTACATAGCTTGCAAAACATACCAGAGGACCAGTTGACCTGAAAACGCTCGCATGAGGACTAGATTATACTTTAATACTTCCCTAAGGTGAACTAAGTATGTTCATCTTCGAAGTAATTGAAGGGGTCCTCGCCAGCTTGTCCCTACCACATAACAAAACAAAGACCTAGCATTATGTTGTAAACATTTAATCAAGGACTCACAGCTTTCAAGAACTTATGGCCTAATTTGAACAGTACATATAAGTGTTTTATAATCTCTCCCACGTTTAATCCCTTACATACACAAAATCAACTTAATAAAAGCATTTTTACAATATTGACCCATTCTAACAATAAGTAGGCCAGCTGTCAATGAGAGATTAATCTCTCCCACGTTTAATCTCTTACATACACAAATTAATTTAATAAAAACATTTTTTCAATGTTGACCATTTCCAACAATACAAAGACCAGCTGTCAATAAGTGATTAATCTCCCCCACGTTTTATCTCTTACATTCACAAATTAATTTAATAAAAACATTTTTTCAATGTTGACCCATTCCGACAATACATAGATTAGCTGCCATAAGTTATTTAACGGGCAAGCATTATATCTGTAATAAGCTTTAGGTTGAAGTGTGTAAGATGCCGGTATTGGAGCATGGCTCTGCAAACATTTTCACATTTGTTTTTTAAAGATTAGTTCACAACTCGAGCGGTTAACATACTGCACATTGAAACGTTGCTCCGCATTAGTTCAAAACTCGAGCGGTTGACATACTGCACATTGAAACGTTGCTTCGCATTAGATAATTTCACTTACATGCATTGAATTCACACTGTTTGAAGACGTATGTTCATCTTCGAAGTAATTGAAGGGGTCCTCGCCAGCTTGCCCCTACAACATAACAAAACAAAGACCTAGCATTATGTTGTAAACATTTAATCAAGGACTCACAAGTCTACCAAACGATATGCGGGTTTAAATCAAAATGTACAACAACTTAATTGCCATTTAAAACGACGGGTTTAAAACACATAAATGTTTCTTAAATTTAGGTGAATAGATTCGAAAACTATTTGCACTCACGAGAACAGACCATCTATCTATGTCACGGTGTACATCCTCATGGTCGCGCAACTCTTCCGGGTCGACGATAAACCGTCCACACCATTTACATGGTCTAGTCATTCTGTAGACAAAGATAATTAAATGTTATGAGTAAAACATACTTATGCCCTTTTAATTTAAGAAGTGAAAAAAAAATCGTTGTATAGCAACGAAGCTAAAATTAAGCCAACAGGTTTACGGTCAAAGGGAAGTAAGCTTTTACCTATAAATGTGCGTGTATCGGCCTTGGTTGTGTTTACTGATAAGAATTCAGTACGAAAACAAACGGCCAATGACCGCAAAGAAAAGGGTTTATGTTGATCCGTTACTTAAATATTACTTGAAATTCAAGACATATATTTGCCTAAAGCAAACATTCTGCTAAACGGACAATGAGTTTCAATACTTTTCGCTATATAATGTCAACCTAGAATGCATTAGGCCAACACTGAAAAAGTGAGGTTCTACTTCTAGTTTTAAGATTAAAATGCGCCAGAGTCAGAGTACAAATAATTATCCACTCGCTTTCTTGTGAAAATCATGGTTTTGAACAAACTGTGGGAGAATCACGCTTTTCACAAACATTATCTTCAGTACATGCACCGACATTGATGAAAACATAATTAAAAACTAGCGATGTTTTACAGAATAAATGCCTGACGCCAACAATAGTGAGACGAAAAAAAAATCATCAAAATCGAGTATGTTGTAACATATGCTACACAGTGAATTTACCGTATATTCAATCAATATTTTCCCACGGTTAAAATTCACTCGGCTTTAACATTGACCCGATGTAAAACGTTTTATTATGACTTTCAATAGAGTCCACGTTCTCATACAAGTTTGATACATTTTGTTACAAAATTTACTTTATTATTCATTCTTATATTCAAGACAAAATTTCACGAAAATTTCTAATCACTGTTATGAGAAAAAATGCAATTGCCAAACATTCAGAAAACAAACAAACAAAGTTTGTATCGGAACTAAGCATATACCCAGTGAAAAAATGTAAACAGAAAAAATCGGCGGTCTTTTTAAATGCGAAATTTGCCCAAGTAAATTCATTTTCATTTCGCGTTAGATAGGAACGTTCAAAACACAAATCGAAAGACAAGATTGGCAGCTCAAAATATTACTAAAATATTACTTGCGTATTGTGAAAGGTTTCTTGAAAAATAAAAATAATAATAGATTCTAATAAATAAAAAAAAATAAAAGATTTGCAAAAAAAAAAAAGGGAAATCGAAGAAGTCACATTCAGAAGCTATTTAGTAAAACCACCTAGGCTATTCCCTATATAATAAAACAATAATATCTTACCTGTTAAACTCTATCCGACAACGATTTTTTTCTCAAGAAAGAAAATTTGTATGTTCAACAGCGGTAGAAATACGATGTGTTACTTTCAACGCCGAATCAAAGAATGAGGCGAGGACCACTAGTTTATCTGCGCGCGCAACGTTGTGCAATCGCATTTGTAACCCACCCTTTTTAACACAATAGAATGACAGCATTCCTATAAATCTCGAATGGTGACCGCATTCCAGACAGTGGGTGGCGCCCAGATGACGCCGGTTGTTCTAAAAATGGAGACCATACAACAAAAGGCCCAGTATCAGATATCAAATATGGTTTTGGCGCGAAAAATCGCGGGAAAGGAACAGGAACAGCAAGTAATGCGTATAAAGCGCATACTATACTACTAATAAACAATCATTGTCCCAATTAAGCATTAAAGCCTGAATACTAATTATAAATCTATTTATCTCAAAGAACCTTGAATGTCTTCATCGTAGGTATCCTAAGTCCAACCGAATGGAACCGAATGGTATAGTAGCATTTGAGCATGTGACCAAAAATGCCATCAGGGATTTTTTTGCAATTTTGGGAAGGGGCCCTAGGGTCTTTCCATTTGGGAAAATTAGCGACGTAAACCCTGAATTTGGGAAATTTTCAAAATATTCAAAATTGATAATATTGCCAAGTTGACATAGTTTATCAAGCTTATGCATTTAGAATCATTTAATATTAACATAAAATACCAAGCTAAATAGCATTTCAAACAGTAGAACTTATATTTCACAAGGAATTGAACTATTGAAATAATTTTCAGCTGTGATTGGGAATTTTGTCTACAAATTGGGAAAAATTCTCCTAAATTTCATTGGAAATGGGGCCTTATTTCGGCCCCTGAGACACCCGATAAAAATCCCTGGCCATGTGACTGAATAACTCCAAATGCAACCATCTCATTGGTCGAAATGGAGATAGAACAGTAAAGCACTACAATTTTGAGCCATTTTGTACATAGAACATAAAAAATGCTAATAACATAAAATCTAGACAGAAATGTCAACATTAGGACACTAGGAGATAGAATATTTGATTCTGACTGCAACATTATATAACACTTAATATGACTTACAAATTGAGATTGACCCATATAGCACTCAGCCTACGAAATGTCGAACATATCATGGATTTTGTAAGTTACCTTTAGTTGCTTTATTTGGTGATGCTTGTATTGGAAATGTACAATGTATATATACTGGTATTTCAGCTGGCTATCCTGCACTCCGATATATTTATACTCACAAATACTCACAAATCCTCTTCTGGTAGAAGGTATGTTACGATCTGTTGGACCAGCTCTAACTCTTCTTCACTCTGTATATTCTTGTCGTATCCGGTGGGGTTTATTGCCTCATTGTAGTTGTAATATGCAGGCTGTTCTCTCCATAACTTGTCTAATCTTCTCTCGAATGATTCCACTGTTTTAGCTTCCACTGCACTTGGTGGCAATGAATTCCATAGATCCACAACTCTCATGCATTCAATCTAGGTCTATTTTTATAAATATTGTACATATGTCCTCTGGTGTATGGAGCCTTGCGAAGTTTGATAAGTTTGCTTACGTTAGGATCATATTTTCCAGTGAGAATTTTGTATGTTTCAATTAAATCACCACGTGATCGTCGATAAGCCAGTGTTGGGATATTTATTTTACGTAGCCGTTCTTCATATGAGAGATTTGATAATCCAGGTATTGACTTTGAAGCACGAGGACACCGCACTTGACAAGCGAATCCTTTTTCCTACCACATGTAGGACTGGTGTTTTCCAGTTCCTTTGGCTTTGCACTAAGAGCACTCTCAAATTCCAGTTCACGTGATTGTGGAACGGCTGTAATGCTCTGTTTGTCTACTGGTGAAGCTAAATCTGGTTTTCCAGCAGACTTCTTTTCCAGTAAACATGTAATTTCTTCTCCTAGAACGAGCCACAGCAGAGGGGGTTTTCTTCTTTCGATGACGTTTACGACGTTCGGTAACCTCGCTGGCGTCCTTGGCTTTGTTGGGTGTGACATTTTTTGCGGCAAACGTCCGGATTACAAGTGAGAATCCCTTCAAGTATTTTGTTATTTTCCAAAAAAAGCATTTGGTTCTTCTCTGTCCAGGGCGTTGATATATTCAGAATCAGAATAGTTTATTGGTGAAACGTCAATATGACAATACCACACCAGGGGGATGGGGCTTGACCGGAGGGGATTAGTCCCGAGCTCTCACGAGAGAAGTAAATTTAGACACACAATCATCTGGCATTTCAGCAGAGGAGATCAGAGAATCAGGGAGTTCATTCCAATCTCTAATAGTCTGGGAGAAAAACTATGTAAATAGGCATTTGTACTTGCTGAAGGTATCTGAAATGCCAAGGAGTGTTGATTCCTACAACGCCTATTTTGGGGGATAAGGCCATCCGTGGGTATTTTGCTCTCCCTATTAGACCTTTGTAAAACAATATAATTCTATTATACTTCCTTCTTTTCTGCAGGGATTCCCATTTTAGTTTTTTAAGGATGTCAGTCATACTACCTTTTTCATATGTATAATTCCTGGTTAAAAACCTAGCTGCACGCTTTTGCACTTTCTCCAGATCATCTATCAGACCTTCATAATGAGGGACCCAAACTGAGCTACCATATTCAAGAATAGGTCTCGCCAAACCGTTATAGGCAACTTCTCTCACATCTTGGGGGCAAGAAAACAGATTTCGTCTCAAAAAACCAAGGGTCCTATTAGCTTTAGTGCACACATTGCTGATGTGAGTATTCCATTCTAAATTCTTAGTTATTGTTACACCGAGATATTTGATACTTACAACATTTTACAACACTGTACCCTCAAGTTTGTAAGATTAAGCCTGAATTTTACTAGTCCGTTTGTTCGTCAGCTGCATCATGTTGCACTTGACGGGTTGGAATCTCATACCCCATTTCCGGGCCCAACTACCTAAATGATCAATATCCTTCTGAAGTTTCACTATATCCTCCACATTTTTACTTTCGCGATAACAAAAACAATCGTCAGCAAAGAGCCTAATTTCCGATTCAATATCTGAAGTGATATCATATATATGCAAGGAGAACAGCAAGGGACCAAGAACGGTGCCTGAGGGACACTCGATATAACAGGAGCCCAGTCAGATTTAACGCTATTAACAGCAACTCTTTGTTGTCTGAAGCAAAGGAAAGCATCAATCCATTTAATTGTCTTCCCACCAATTCCATAACTGAACAATTTGCTTTTAAGGAGTTCATGCGGAGGAGTATCGATCAAAAGCTTTTTCAAAATCCAAGATAAATGTATCAACCTGACCTTGATTGTCTAAGATTTTTGCCCAATCATCAATCACTGTAGCTAACTGAGTTTCACAGCTATGGGATTTCCTGAATGCATGTTCCCTGTCTGACAAAAGCTTATGTTCATCCAAATGAGACATGATATTTGAACACACTATATGTTCAAGAAGTTTGCAGGTTACGCAGGTCAAGGAAACTGTGCGATAATTGCAAGCAAGAGACCTGTCAGCCTTTATGAACAGGGGACAAACGTTTGCTAAAGACCATTCTTTGGGGATTTCACCCGAGTCTATTGACTGTTGAAAAAGGTGTGCAAATACTGGACCTAGCTCAGATGCCGATTCCTTTAGGACTCTGGGATGAAGCTCGTCAGGGCCTAAAGCTTTCGACGGGTTCAAACCTTTGAGAAGTTTTGTCACACCTTCTTTAGATACCACTATGTCTTCCATGAATGGGCCTTTTCTATTCAAAAGAGGGACCTGGCTATGTTCAGTTTTGGTGAACACATCCGTAAACTGACCATTGAATTCACCATTCTTTTCAAAATCTGATTCAACAAGACCACTTCCATTTCGCTTTTTCAACGGGGGTGGGGACATCTTTTTTCCTGACTATTTATGTACCGATAAAAATCTCTTGGATTAGCCTTAACAAAGTTAACATCACCAACCAAGTTATTTACATACAACTCATGCTGTTTTCTGATAATCTGCTTTGATTTCTCTTCTCCTCAAAGTTTCAAATTTTATTCTAAATTTTGCACTCCCAGTTTTTTCTTCGCTTTAGCGTGAGTTGCATTTTTTCTGCAAATCTTTCTTCTTATTTCAGGTGTTAACAATGGGACTGAGGAAACTGAGCGACTAGTCTTTGATGGGATATGTTTATCCACTGAATCATGGATAAAAGTTGTGATCAAATTAAAGTTTTCTTGAACCGACCGTGTACCAGAGTAACCGTTGAAATATTTCTCCTTAGCAAATTTAAGGGCATCAGCTTTCATGGATTCATAATCGCCTTTCTAATATTCCAGAAGAGCTTTAAGAATGACATTGGAAAGCGGTTTATCCGACCCAACCATTGTTTTTCTAATAAAAAAAAACCTTTAGGAGTTCAAAAATATGACATCTTGAGCAATCCTGTCTATCTCTATATACTGCCACACACACGCCCTCGCGGGCATTCTAGGCAAGTCATTTGGCCACAATATCATGCATGATATTGTGGTCACAAAGGAAGGGGTGACCAAACTTCTCAAAGGTCTAATTCCGTCTAAAGCCTTAGGGCCTGATGAGCTTCATCCCAGAGTCCTAAAGGAACTGGCTGTGGAATTAGGTCCGGTATTCGCCTATCTCTTCCAGCAGTCAATTGATACAGGTGAAATTCCTAAAGAATGGTCTCTTGCTAATATTTGCCCCCTGTTTAAGAAGGGCGACAGGTCACTTGCCCGCATTACCGCCCTGTTTCTTTGACATGCATTCCTTGTAAGCTTCTTGAACATATAGTATGCTCAAATAGTATGACCCATCTTGATGAACATGAACTTGTCGGACAAGCAACACGCATTTAGGAAATGGCATAGCTGTGAAACTCAGTTGACTACAGTGATAAATGACTGGGCAAAAATCTTAGACAAAAAAGGCCAGGTCGACACTTTTATACTCGATTTCGAAAAGGCTTTCGATACTCCTCCCCATGAACTCCTTAAAAGCAAATTGTTTAGCTATGGCATAGGTGGAACAACACTGAATTGGATAAATGCTTTCCTTTGTTTCAGACAACAAAGTGTAGTGGTTAATGGTATTAAATCGGATTGGGCTCCAGTTGTGTCGGGTGTCCCTCAGGGCACCGTTCTCGGCCCCTTGCTGTTTTCCTTATATATAAATGACATCTCAGCAGACATTGAATCTGAAATAAGACACTTTGCTGATGATTGTGTTTGCTATCGTGAAATCAAGAATAAAGAGGATACATTAAAACTTCAGAGAGACATTGATCGTTTAGGCAGTTGGGCTAGGAAATGGGGAATGAGATTTCAACCCGTCAAATGCAACATGATGCAGCTGACAAATAAACGGTCTAGTAAGATACAGGCTAACTACACCCTTGAGGGCACTGTACTGGAAAACGTTGAAAGCATAAAATACCTGGGTGTAACTATCACAAATGATTTGAATTGGAATACTCATATTTCCAATGTTTGTACAAAGGCTAACAGAACTTTCGGATTCTTGAGGAGAAATTTGTATTCTTGTCCCCCGGATGTGAAAGAAGCAGCTTATAAAGGACTGGTGCGACCGGTCTTGGAATATGGAAGCTCAGTTTGGGACCCTCACACTCATGGCCTCCAGGAAGAACTGGAAAAGGTCCAAAATCGTGCGGCAAGGTTTGTGACGGGAAATTATGTTTTTGAAACTGGGAGCATGACTGGCATTTTAGGTCAACTGAAATGGGAATCTCTTAAGAAAAGGAGGAAGGATAGTAGACTTATATTGCTATATGTACAAAGGTCTAAAGGGTAAAGCCAGAATACCCACAGATGACCTTATCCCAAAGAATGTGATCTCCTCTGCTGAATTGTCAGATGATTGTGTGTCTAAATTTACTTCTCTTGTGAGAGCTCGGGACTAATCCCCTCCGGTCAAGCCCATCATCCCCCTGGTGTGGTATTGTCAGTTTGACGTTTCACCAGTAAACTATTCTGATTCTGATTCTGAGAATAGGCGCTGTAGAAATCAACACTCTTTGGCTTTTCAGATACCTTCAGCTAGCAAAGAAGCGTACAAAAGTAGTTTCTTTCCACAGACTATCAGGGACTGGAATGACCTCCCTGATTCACTGATCTCCTCTGCTGAAATGTCTGATGACTGTGTGTCCAAGTTCGCTTCACTCGTGCGTTCAAGGGACTAATCTTTCCCCCATCCGAACCCCCTGGTGAAATAATGTCACTTGGCGATTCTGAATCTGAATCTGAATAGTTTACTGGTGACACCCTTGAGGGCACTGTACTGGATATTACAGTGCGGTATTCTACAGTATCCTGTGTCAAATTCCAAGCCGCGGTGTTCCACTTCCGGACGTATGTCCTCTCGGAAAAACAATATAGGGGAGCAACGGAGTGTTGGCACTGTTGGGGTAGTTTGATTCTGCGGTAGTAAGCTCGACCCAGTACGTTCCGGCTTTTAGGTCATTCCAAAAAAGTCTACAAATTTTGATGACGTCATTTCGAACTGTGTGACAGCAGACGCTTCGCCAAATAATATTGTTTACATACTTTCGTTGTTTTAGTAACTGTTCTTAGATCAGAAAGGTATTATAAAACAAATCTGTACATACGTAAATATTTGCAGTTTCACTATTTACTTCACACAATAATTTCTTTCCATTTGACAGCGATTACGATAATGTCATATGTTTTCGTGGCTCACCAGTCATCCCCTCCTCCATTACGTAGCGACTTCAGTATCAGAATCAGAATCAGAATAGTTTACTGGTGAAACGTCAAACTGACAATACTACACCAGGGGGGATGGGGCTTGACCGGAGGGGATTAGTCCCGAGCTCTCACAAGAGAAGTAAATTTAGACACACAATCATCTGACAATTCAGCAGAGGAGATCAGAGAATCAGGGAGTTCATTCCAATCTCTAATGGTCTGGGGGAAGAAACTGTGTAAATAGGCATTTGTACTTGCTGAAGGTATCTGAAATGCCAAGGAGTGTTGATTCCTACAACGCCTATTTTTGGGGATAAGGTCATCCGTGGGTATTTTTGCTCTCCCTTTTAGACCTTTGTAAAGTAATATAATTCTATTATCCTTCCTTCTTTTCTGCAGGGATTCCCATTTTAGTTTTTTAAGGATGCCAGTCATACTACCTTTTTCATATGTATAGTTCCTAGTTACAAACCTAGCCGCACGCTTTTGCACCTTCTACAAATCATCTATCAAACCTTCATAATGAGGGTCCCAAACTGAGCTACCATATTCAAGAATAGGTCTCACCAGACCTTTATAGGCAGCTTCTCTCACATCTTGGGGGCAAGAAAACAGATTTCGTCTCAAAAAACCAAGGGTCCTATTGGCTTTGGTGCACACATTGCTGATGTGAGTATTCCATTTTAAATCCTTAGTTATTGTTACACCAAGATATTTGATACTCTCAACATTTTCCAACACAGTACCCTCAAGCTTGTAAGAAGCCTGAATTTTACTAGTACGTTTATTTGTCAGCTGCATCATGTTGCACTTGACAGGTTGAAATCTCATACCCCATTTCCTGGCCCAACTACCTAATCGATCAATATCCTTCTGAAGTTTCACTGTATCCTCCACATTCTTAATTTCACGATAACAAACACAATCATCAGCAAAGAGTCTGATTTCCGATTCAATATCTGAGGTGATATCATTTATATGCAACGAAAACAACAAGGGGCCAAGAACGGTGCCCTGTGGGACACCAGATACAACAGGAGCCCAGTCTGATTTAACGCCATTAACCACAACTCTTTGTTGTCTATAGCAAAGGAAGGCATCAATCCATTTAATTGTCTTCCCACCAATTCCATAACTGAACAATTTGCTTTTAAGGAGTTCATGCGGAGGAGTGTCAAAAGCTTTTTCGAAATCCAAGATAAATGTGTCAACCTGACCTTGATTGTCTAAGATTTTTGCCCAGTCATCAATCACTGTAGCTAACTGGGTTTCACAACTGTGGGATTTCCTGAATGCATGTTGCCTGTCTGACAAAAGTTTATGATGATCCAAATGGGACATGATATTAGAACACACTATATGTTCCAGAAGTTTGCAGGGTACGCAGGTCAAGGAAACTGGACGATAGTTGCAAGCAAGAGACCTGTCAGCCTTTTTGAACAGGGGACAAATGTTTGCTAAAGACCATTCTTTGGGGATTTCACCCGAGTCTATTGACTGTTGAAAAAGATGTGCAAAAACAGGACCTAGCTCAGATGCCAATTCCTTAAGGACTCTGGGATGAAGCTCATCAGGACCTAAAGCTTTAGACGGGTTCAAACCTTTCAGAAGTTTTGTGACACCTTCTTTGGATACCACTATGTCTTCCATAAACGGGGCTTTTCTATTCAGAAGAGGGACCTGGCTATGTTCAGTTTTGGTGAACACATCCGTAAACTGACCATTGAATTCACCAGCCTTTTCAAAATCTGATTCAGCAAGACCACTTCCATTTCGCTTTTTCAAAGGGGGGATACCTTGAACATCTTTTTTCTGACTATTTATGTACCGATAAAAATCTCTTGGATTAGCCTTAACATCACCAACCAAGTTATTTACATACAACTCATGCTGTTTTCTGATATCTGCTTTGATTTCTCTTCTCAAAGTTTCAAATTTCGTTCTAAATTTTGCATTCCCAGTTTTCTTCGCTTTAGCATGAGTTGCATTTTTTCTACGAATCTTTCTTCTTATTTCAGTAGTTAACCATGGGACTGAGGAAACTGAGCGACTAGTCTTTGATGGGATATGTTTATCCACTGATTCCTGGATAAAAGATGTGATCAAATTAAAGTTTTCTTGAACCGACCGTGTGCCAGAGTAACCGTTGAAATATTTCTCCTTTGCAAATTTAAGGGCATCACCTTTCATAGATTCATAATCACCTTTCTGATATTTATACACCTTTCTCTTAGGTTTCTTGATGGGGGGAATAACTATTTTCAAAGTTCCAGAGACAATGTCATGATCACTAAGCCTGTCCGGGGAATGAATAGTAAAAGTAAAAGCCGGGAACCGGAAATCAGGCGGCATAATCCATTGTTTTTTCTTAGTCAAATCGTGTCAACTGGAAGTGCGTGGTTTTGATATTAAAACCGAATTTTGATGTTTTTCTTTCTTGTGGATCTTATCAATAAATGGATAAATGCATCAGCTAGTACCATTTTCGATGATTATCTCTGTTGCGATGACTGTGATTGAAAATTGATTTTTTTCTTATTATCATTCCGAATCAATCCGTATGTAACAGAACGAAGCTGTGTATGTTAGAAACAATATCTGACCACTTTGAAATGAATACATAGCAGCACAATGAAGCGCAAGCCAAAATAAATTTTGTTTACTTCATTTTCATACCTTGCTCAGTGGCCATATTGGATTTGGTACCTTGCTCCGTGGCCATGTCCATTGCATAGCTGGGAACCTGTGAGGTCACTTACAGGTCACTGCTTGACCCATGCTTTGAGACTATTTGACCTTTTGATTTTTTTATATTGTTTTTCAAATTGAACAATTTTCTAGCATTTAATTTGGCTGTCTGAATACTTAAAAAACTATTCCATGCCATTTTTTGCAATAGAACAATAAAAGTAAAAATAAATTGCAAGGTCTTGTTTTTGGTTTGAGACTATCAGTCATTGTCAACAATACTAAGGTTTTAGGGTGTGTGGCTGTTGTCAAGGCAATAATTTCTCATTTAAATGAACTTCTTTGTGGAATTGTGATGTAATTCTATATTTCTAGAGGACTGGAGACACCATTTTTGTAAAAGCTGTGCAGAAAAATTGAGTTTGAAAAAACAGCTGGAGTCACTACATTACGGGAAAGGGCGGGAATCAGGACTTTTCAGCTTTTCCTGCTATAAGCCGCACCATAGGGTACAGACTGGAGTGGAGGTCAAATCTTTGCTCTTTGTAGCTTCCATGCGCGGATCCAGAAATTTTCATGAGAGGGGGTCCAACGAAAATGGCAATTTTTGGTCACAGACGAGGGGGGGGGGGGGGTCCAACCCCCCAAAAAATCCCGAAATTACCTTTTTTTTAGGTAAAATTTCCAAATTCCAGGGGGGGTCCCGACCCCCGGTCCGCCCCTCTGGATCCGCGCATGGCTTCTGTCTGTCATGTCTGTACACCGTCTTCCATCTTCCAGAAACCAAATTTTTCAAAATCACACTTTTCTAAATCCGGTGTGTGTAATCACCGGATCGGACATAATTGCTGGATTGGACCTAAATTTTCCGTTCACTTATGACTTTAATATGCTTTCACTTGAAATTTCATAGCATATCATCCCCATCGTTCAAACTAGTAACAGTTCAACCTCATTATAACATGCCTCACTATAGTGCGGTTTTCAATATAACACGGCCATGTCATGGCTCCCAAATTGATTATTTTGCTATATGTCTATTATAAATAACCTCGTTATAACACGGTTCACTTATAACACGGTCTGTTTTCATGGACCCCAAAGATAGCGTTATAATGAGGTTGACCTGTATGTCAAGTTGAAGTGCTTATTGTAGGGGAACAACTGAATTGATAAATGTACCAAGACCACGCGGTGGGGTATGAAAGACCCTGCTGAGCCGAGCTGTATAAAAGACCCTGCCGAGCCAGGTTTTTGACTTGTAATCGCCAATAAAACTCAAAATACCAAAAATGAATGGTTTCATATGTTGAAATAGATAAAATCGCACCGATGTTAAAGATTTTGTTCTTCATAATTTATTTGAAAACTAAATGTGATGGCATATTTCTATTTGACTGGTACAAAAGCTGCGATTTTCTACCAAATCCAATAAATTTGGCAAATTAGCATAACTGAGTTAATCTAAACGATTTCCAATTATATAAAATCATTTCAAATTTTATAAAATATCATTCTGTATATTATTTTCCATGAATATATCGAGCTTTAAGCAATAATTAGTCAAAAACCTGGCTCGGCATAGTAAGCTTGGCAGCTCGGCTCGGCAGGGGCTTTCATACCCCACCAGACCACGCCTCCAAATCTCCACATAGTGGAGGAAAACCTACCAACCATTGATTTGTTTAGTTTCTCTGTAGTATGGAAAAAGATAGATTTCTGTGTAATTGATTTATGTTTATAAATCGTTTTGGTGTATGTTGATGGTAGAAAAGTTTAAAATAGTCAAATGAATTCATTCTCAGTTAATTTTGAGTCCGTTTTGAATAGTGTGGCATTTTTTGTACATATTTTGGTACTTTGGAATCTTCAAACACGGACTCGGCAGATATCCACCAAATTACTCTAAATTGGGAAAGAACATCTACTATTACCAACAAAGTTGCTCAAATGGCTAGGCTGAAAGCACTCAAAATTTTTGCTAAAATCTTAACATCGTGAAAAATTAGGTCTGATCTGGTAATTAGGTCCGGTGCTGTCCTATCGGTTGATTGCAAACACCCTTCTAAAACACCACAAGAAAAATATGACCATGTCCACCCTGTATACGGTTGATGCAACTGAATTTGTTACGGCACAGATTGATGCAACATTTCACGAAGGTAGGGGGGAATGGACAGCTCCACAGCGGTACGTTGACGATCATGTCAATTTTATAGGCATATCATCATTCAAACTATGTCAAGTGCTTATTTCATACCACAAAAGACAGTCCTGAACTCAAGCAAACTTTTGCACAATATGGTGTTAACACACCTAGGTTGGATTGTTTTGGAAGCAACGTACGTCAAAGAGTTCATTGCCTAGGTGCAACGCATGTCCAATGTGTTCTTTTTAAGAATGATGCTATCTACGGCGGATCTTTGGGCCAAAAAATGATATTTCTTAAGGCGGGCACTTTTGCGGAATGGAAAATCCTATGACCTTTAAAGCTTGAGTGAGCAGGGCTA
The DNA here is from genome assembly GCA_964017185.1 of Rugalucina vietnamica. NCBI lineage: Eukaryota > Metazoa > Mollusca > Bivalvia > Lucinida > Lucinidae > Rugalucina > Rugalucina vietnamica. Next base: position 27,563,492 of record OZ024880.1, on the reverse strand, counting down.
TGTGATCATTGCATATTTTTGCTGGCAGTGTTTCTTGTATACGTCTTCCACTAGCTTCCCAAATTTTTTGTTTCATTTTGCAATGACTTCAAATGTCCCAATCAACATTTGTAGTCATGTCGGACAGAGCTAATGCTTCCTAGTTGTTTATCGGCACTGTGGGAACCTCTATGCCATCGCGCTTCCCACTCAACAAATGTGACGTATGTGTTGTGTGCAATGATACATGTGTGGCACTGTTGGCATCAGCATCTGGACAACTGGGCGTTTAATGTGTGTGCGGTGTGTTCTCGCTTGTCAAAACTGTATGTTTCCATGCAATAGGGTTGTGTATCTTAGTGTTGTTTCGAGTTTAATTCTAATAGTAAGTTTAAGCGGCTAAATCTTGCTGAAAAAGGCACTTGTTCTAAATTTCGTACCAGACCCTCGGGTGAGGTGCAAGGAGAGGGAGTGTCAGTGAGGGTCCTATGCACAGATTCAGAAATATTTTGCACACGGTACTCATTGAAATTTCTCGTTGCGCATTTTTCTTGATAGCTCAGGTAAAATGTACGTCTGAAATAGGTTTACTTATTTTGTTCTTGCTCACAGTGAACTAGCGCACTATGTTAAGACTACAGAAGGTTCCACCAGGTGGACTCCCTGCACCTGAATGTAATGGGTTGACTCCCCCGGCCATTGCTTACCCCATCTGCCTAAAACGTATTTGCACATGCTCAAAACTCCCCAGCCCCACCTATAAAGTGCTTGCTCTGTAACTCCCCACAAATTATCACGAATGCACTATCTAGCTCATGAAATAGCCATTATCCCCCCTCCCTTTCTCCAAATGCCTGGTAGGGATTCAACTGTGTTTGTTGCAATATTGCTACATATAGCATAGATAATCTTTTCTGAAACGGGAGGGGAGTAACAAACTACTGTATGCAGGACCACTAGCATCAGTCATACTCCAGAAAAGATTTCCAGATCAAACGCAAGGTGAAAAAACATTCACATTGTGCATTGAATCGCCCATGGAAACAACGAGCAAGAATATCGGGAGCTTTACTTGCTGCATTATGGAGAACAATTATAGGGTTATACACTTTTCAACATATTTGCATACACAGGGGTTTTGCTAACTATCAACTTGCCAGGCCAACTGGTCTCAAAATCTACTGGCCCTCTGAATTTTCAACTGGCCCAACTACACGCCGGGTAAACGGTCAATTTGTACACAGAAGGCGTACAATTATGAGATAATTTGACCAGTTCCGGAGTACAAGTTGACCGGTATAAATAGGACGGAAACATCAGGACTATCGCAATCAAAGTAAGATAATTTCTTCTATTTTAGTTTTATACAAAATCCGAAAATGTCATATGATGGGCTATAAATTTGCGGCTTCTAAGACACCGAGACTTCATAAAAAAGTCATGAGATTATGTAATTATCATTTTTGGCGTATAGATATTTTAATTTTAAAATCTAGACCGAGCTAAAATTGTCTGAGGAAAGCTTTTTTAACAGTCCCAAAATAATCTTAGCAACGAAATACCGAGATTTATGAGTACTCTTTCAATTCAAGGCATTAAATTTGAAAGGGTTGCCCTCAGTTTTGAAAATGGGTCCAAATTTTTGCGAGCGTACCAATTGACTAGTGGTGTACAATTTAACTTATGACATTTGCAATGCTATTTGGCCTAGTTTAAATTCGGGTCATCAGTATTTTCGCTACGTTGTATTTCGTGTATGTTTATGATAAGCTGCTATTCTTACATACTATCAGTTTCATACGTCTAGATATCATAAGATTTTCTTGCTTTTTTTCTGTTGCAAACTCATGGAAGTGACTGAATGGTGGTCAGTACAACCATGTATCTAATATTAAGTGGTTGTCAGTATATTTACAATGTAGTATAGATGTGTATGTACGATAAATATGGGTATCAAGCGCGAGAAATTAGAATTCTTTAACTTTACGCTTAGATTTTATATAGGTGTGCTATTTGACAGTGGAGCGTCCAATTTGACTCATATAAATCCAGCCACAATAACTGACGTGTCTCACTCTTCGACACTCTTTCTCATTTACACAGCCTTAAAGTGGGGTTTTGATTAGAGTAACAAGTATAAGCTTTTAAAAAAGCAAAATGATGCATTCAAAAAGCTACAAATCACCTGTTTTTTAGATTAAAAATATCCCATCAAAGAATCTGATTTATTATTCATGCATAAATTCGAATGGCATCGGGACTTAACAAATCGTTAAAAATAAAGGAGTAAAGTGTTTAAGAGCCATTTTCCTCTCAGATTGTGGTAAAATGATTTTTAAAATTTTAAATAGAATAAATATATTCCCAGATGCATCTATCTACATAATATCTTCTTTTAAAATCAAGTACAATTGTTATAGGTTCGACCAGTAGACGTTGTAGTAGCGCAAAGAAGAACCATAGAAATAGCATTCTTTGCATTTGTGGGGGTCTATTTTTATCATAAAACCCTATTTTCACATACCGGCCGACACGACAACCAATTATTACATACGAGGGGTAGTTGGAAAGTACGTAGCGCGGTCAATTATTTCAGTAACTGATCGTCATACCAATACATGTTTGGTATCATTTTAAACATCTATCTTTCCTCTACATTCTTACACTAATTTTATGAAGGTGACATGATGCAGTCAGGAAAAATGATGTTGCAAACATGGGTACTGTTTGTATACTGGAAAAAGTAAAATTTCAAAAAAAAAAAAAAAAAAAAAAAAAATAGACAATTGTTCATCATTTATAAATGTTGCAGTGCATGAACACTGTTTGATGGAATAAGATTATTTTGCACCATTTTGTAACCCATCATAAAGTCAATTTATTAGGAAAGTCTTGAATGAATTTGCAAATTCTTATAACTTATAAACGAGACAGCAAAACCGATGCCTTTTGGAATTCTCTGCATTTTGTTCATTTTCTATGTCAAAACGCACCCGTCACAATGCTTTTAATTTGAAAATATAAAAACAACACTTGTTTAAATTTATACCATGTTCAGTTACATATCAAGTACAGTTTCCCTGCTTTCTAACAAGACAAACAAAAAGTTGGTCAGAGCACAACAAAGGGTAGATAGCTATTTAAATCTGGTCGCGTGTATGGATGATTTTAGCTAGGAGGAAATCGTTTTGTTTGTATAAATCGACAACTGTAGCAAATAAAATGGTAAGAATGGTTTGTGAGTTGAAATCAATTACTAGTGTGATGACTGACAAGATAACTTGACGAAATAGTCTACAGTTTATAAGATGTGAGGGGGTAAGTTACCCCACCCACTTCTTGAAAATAAGGGGTAGTGTCATAAAGATTAATTTTCATAGGGACTGAGCAAGATAAGACGATATATTTGCATGACGAAATTCTCTATATGCATTTTTCACGGCGAATAACGCAAAACATATACTCAGATGGCACAAATCTTACTGCAGTATCAACCTTTATTTCAATACAAATAGGAATAAAACAGGTAAAAATACTAATTTTTGAAACGGTACAATTTCTATATTAATCATTTTTTTTTTTTCGCATTTAATGATGCTGGTCGTGCAAGCAAAAACCGCAGAAAACATATACAGAAAAAGAAGTCCGAGAGATATCGCTTATAATTTATACCATGATATCGAATTAGGTCACTAATTTTCTATCGATTTTTCGCAATATTTTTTTCGAAAATTTCCGCCAGTATATAAACATGCCTTCATTTTTAGCGTGCGATGCACGTGCACGCTTTGTCTTTCTAGAACAGTCAATGCATCATCTTAAAGAGGAGAAATTCTTCTTTCCATACATGTATTACTTTAATATATTTACCAACGCATTAAGAAATGACGATGCCATACTACGTACTTTCCAACTGCCCCTCGTACTGTGAGCAAATGATCAAGTATAATCCAGACATTGCACGCAAAGCGTAAAAAACCCATTCCAATATAGTAAAAGCAAAGACCGAAATTTGTAAACTATTTTTTATTTATGTTATTTCTCTGTTTTCCTGTGGATTGCCATTGAAATCAGTGTACTGGAAATGAAAGAAGCCGCAGGCTAACCTAGCTACACTCTGGTTACTCAGTATCTCGTTCACTCACAGTTTGCAGAGTTCTGACGTCTAATTAAAAATATCTCAAGGTGCCGAGAGTTACTCATCAAATGAGCAAAAATGCGGTTTGGGCATTTTGACCAGATCAGCTTGTACACTCACAGAAGATGGCTTTATATTGAGTACTTCTAATATAGAAAGAAAACTAATTGGGCTACGTGTCTGACACTATAGAAAGTGAAGTAATTGGACTTTCTTGTATCGAAAAAAGATATGCTGATCAGCTACGCTGAAAAAGGTTTTCTAACGAGACGGCTGATATTCCTTATCACAGTTGTATTTATTGGGCTCTTGCTCCCCACCAATAGTGTGGTACCAGTTGCACTTGCCAATCCAAACCTGGGAGGTACATATCAGCTATAATATTTTTCCATATGTCAAATTTTACACCAAGCTGTCAAATGGTACACAAATAAGTAAAAGATAAATTCCTGCAAGGTAAGCATCTTTTCCCTCGTTTTTTCTCACCAAATTTGTTGCCTGATAAAATATGACACCTCCAGATATAAACATAAAGAGACAAGCAGAGTCTCAAAGGGACGTACAAATGAACGTTTCTCTTAAACGTCCGTGTCAATTTTATTTTCTTTTTTTATTTGAATCGTAACATATATTTAATAATCAAGAAAATTCAACTGTATTTCAGTTCTGGAGTTTGATATGTTTCATGAAAAACGCTTAAACATTTCAAACACATTTTTCTGTTAGTTAAATTGGGCTCCGCTGGTCAATTAGTACGCTTTGGAAATACGGCCCCTCCGCAGATTACACAAACGCATGATTTCCAAAACTGCATGATTAATAATTATTTCCCAATATTATTGGCATCCCTGGCATATAAAAACCTAGCCAGACTGTTTAGATTGGAATGCCAGGTTGCATTTCATCTCGATGCAACATTTTTCACGTAGGTATTTTCCACGCCGAAAATGATTTTGGCAAAATGCATAAGCTTTTGGATGTGCTTTTGTGCGTGTATGATCTTTATTCAAATACCCATCATATGACATTCTCGGATTTTTAAACAAAAGTAAAATAACAAAATAAACTTACGTTAGTTTAACTCTCTCTCCTTTTTTGCGGTTTGTTTACCAGGTCAGCTTTCACTCCGGAAATGGTCAAATTATATATACGATTCACTCCGACGGTGTACAAATTGACCGTTTAGTGGGTGTGAACTATTCTTTCCAGGTCGAAATTGTTTTGGATACATAGGTCAGCGCATTGCAAAACATATATAGCACAAACAAATTAAGATGATTTTCGTCTAAACAGTTGGCCACAACAGCACATAAATCATTTGCACACAATACTAATGTAGCCAGTCATTGCAGCAATTACAAGTCAACAGCTTTCCAACGACTACATTCAGTTGGTTAAGCACCATTTAGAACAAACACTTTTTTTTCTGAAAAATTCTGCTGGCCAGGAGGACCAGCTGCACCACATTTTAACTGGCCCATGACCAAAATTTACTGGCCAGGGCCAGTGGGCCCCCTCTTAAAAAAAGCCCTGCATACAAATGTTGATTAAAAAATCAAATATGTTATTCAAATTGATACTAAAGCTGTCAAATGGTCAATTCACAGCACAAAATGTTAAAATTAAAAATCATTTGCATTCTGGGAAAGTGTCCGCCGTAAGAAAAATCATTTTTGGCCTAAAGATCCGCCGTAGTTAGCATCATTTTTCAAAAACACCTCTTGTACGTAGGTCGTATCCAGGCAATGAACTCATTGACGTATGTTGCTTCCCAAACGATCCAACCTAGGTGTGTTAACACCCTATTATGCAAAAGTCGGCTCGAATACATGATTGCTGTTTAGTGGTATGAAACAAGGAGTGATTCCGGTTTATATTGAAACTTTGATAATGTTTCATAAACGATGATGAAGGATTTGAGCAATTAGCAAACAATCAATTTTCGTGTATCTGGTGGCATATTTCTTCAATGAAATTTATAATTACTGACACAAGGTAAGGTTTTTTAACAAACTGCTTATGGCAAAAACTGAAGGTATCCTTACTTTGTTTTCCCACAAAGGCACGGCCCAGACATCCTTACATTAATGCCTGTAAAATTGAATTAATGGTCAACTAACCGTTCTCCATTTCCCCCTACCTTCGTGAAATGTTGCATCAATCTGTGCCGTAACAAATGTGGTTGCATCAACGGTATACAGGGTGATGTCATCTTTTTGCAACCCTAAAGTTGTAAAAAGTGTGACAAAAATTTTGAAAATAGGCTCACTAATAAAATAATTATGCCCAAAAATTATTTTGAATAGGCATTTTGCATGTGCAAGGGAGGTAATCCAAACACCTTTAATTTGAAAATCGGGCAGATTTTTGGAAAAGGTTTGGCAATTAGCTATATGCATACAATAAAATTTTGTCTTGGTTTGGTGCATTTTAAATAAAAAATAACCAATTGAGATGTTTTCCGGGAAAATAGTTTCTTCCCTTGCTGACATTTTACAATGGAAAAAGCCATATATTCAAAATTATTTTCTGGCCTAAATTTTTTATTTGTTAACCGATTTTCAAATTTTTTGTGGCACTTTTTAAGACTTTTAAATTGCAAAATGGTGACATGGTAATATTTTTCTTGAGGTCTCAGAAAAGTGAGAGTATGAAAAATGCAGTTTCTGGAAGATGGTGAATAGACAGTAGGAAAGAAGATTCTTTAAACGCTAAACTTGTAATTGACTGAAAATATATTTAAAAAAGTTCTTTAGAAAAACAGTGGTGAAAAAATTATTCAAATAGGTCAACAAATAAAGAAGTTATGCCTTGTTAAAAATTACTACCTGTACCATCAACAAAACCATCTGCCATTGTTGTTGTTGTTTCGTAGAGTTCTCGAGAGTTGGTTCCATTAATTGAAGGAAACATGATTTTTAGTGGTGATGTAATGGATAGTGCTGTGCATGCGCGGTATGACGTCACACATAATTTATTAGGTTAATGACATGGGCAATGTTGTGTCTTACAAAATCTGTGGGTTAAATGAATTTATTTGCATGTTCTTAGATTTTTGCAAATAACAATATTGTAAAAGTGGTTCGAGATATGGTACCAGGAGGCTACATGTGATGAGCTCCTGGTGACCATATGTGGGAGATTTGGATTTCATTTCAAGGAGATTTTCAGATGGCAACTAAAACGGGCAATTTTCCGATGTCACCTTTGAAAATGATTTTGCCATTACATTAAAAACATGAAATTATAAACTTATAAAAATGTCTACTTATAAAAGAAGCTTTGAATGTGACCGGCTCCTACCCAGATATGCTTTTTAGCTCGATTGCACGAAGTGCATAGAGCTATTGCAGTCACCCCGGTCGTCCACGTTCCCGTTCCCGTGCGCGTGCGCGTCACACTTGCGTTAAAGTTTTCTAGAAGTCCATATCTTGACAACCACTCATCAGAAAGCATTCATACTTGGACCTTAGATACCCTGTAGGGTTAGCTTTCATTCCATGGCATCGGGCCCCTGGGTCCAGGCCAGGGGGTGGGGCTGGAGGTTAAAATCTAGAACACCTTCAAAAATGGCAATTCTTATGTTAAAGTTTTCTAGAAGTCCATATCTTGACAACCACTCATCAGAAAGCATTGATACTTGGGCCAATGACACCCTGTATGGTCGGCTTTCATTCCATGGCATCAGATCCCTGGGTCCATGCCAGGGGGTGGGGCTAGAGGTTAAAATCGAGAACACCATTAATAATAATGGCTTTTCTGTGATATAGTATTCTAGAAGTCTATATCTTGAAAACTTTTTATCAGAGGGCTTTCATACTCGGACCATAGATACCCTGTAGGGTTGAGTTTCATTCCATGGCATCAGCCCCTGGGTCCATGCCTGGGGGGTGGGGCTGGAGGTTAAAAACTAGAACACTAAAAAATAGATGTACTGCTGTGTAACTTTTACAAGGAGGCATATCTTGACAACAACTATAATCATAAAGCATTCATACTTAATACACTTTAGGTTCCATGACATGGGACCTCTGGGTCGGAGTCAGGGGGGCGGGGCTAGAGGTCAAAATCTAGAACTCCCCGAATTTTTTTTTCTTTTTATTTCTTAATAGAAACAACTTAGGAGGATGGTTGGTCATTCATCTTTTGACTTTGTGACGCTGACTTGTGTGTCATGACGGTAAGGGTCGGTTGACCTACTTTCCATGGTTCAGTGATTTTGCCTTATATCTTGACACTCAATTAGTATATTTATTTACTTCTTTCAGATTATGAGTTAGTACGACCAGGCCTTTGACCCCAATATACTTATAGGTCACTGTGACCTAATTTTACGGTTCAGTGATTTTGCCTTATATCTTGACACTCAATTAGTATATTTTCATACTTTTTTCAGATTATGAGTGAGTATGACCAGACCTTTGACCCCAATATACTTAAAGGTCACTGTAACCTAATTTCACGGTTCAGTGATTTTGCCTTATATCTCAGTACTCAAATGGTTTATGAACAAACTTCTTTCAAAGTATGTTGGCATATGACAAGACCTTTGACCCTGAAGTAGTCCTAGGTCACTGTGACCTAATTTCACGGTTCAGTGATTTTGCCTTATATCTTGACACTCGATTAGTATATTTTCATACTTTTTTCAGATTATGAGTGAGTATGACCAGACCTTTGACCCCAATATACTTACAGGTCACTGTGACCTAATTTCACGGTTCAGTGATTTTTGCCTTATATCTCGGTACTCAAATGGTTTATGAACAAACTTCTTTCAAAGTATGTTTGCGTATGACAAGACCTTTGACCCTGAAGTAGTCCTAGGTCACTGTGACCTAATTTCACAGTTCAGTGATTTTGCCTTATATCTTGACACTCAATTAGTATATTTTCATACTTTTTTCAGATTATGAGTGAGTATGACCAGACCTTTGACCCCAATATACTTATAGGTCACTGTGACCTGATTTCACGGTTCAGTGACTTTGCCTTATATCTCGGCACTCAAGTGGTTTTTCACACTATGTTTGCGTATGACAAGACCTTTGACCCTAAAGTAGTCCTAGGTCAATATGACCTAATTTCACGGTTCAGTGATTTTCCTTTATATCTCGGCACTCAGTTGGTATATGAACATACTTCTTTCACGATATGTATGAGTATGACAATAACTTTGACCGTAAAGTTAAGTATTCCTGGGTCACTGTGACCTAATTTCATGGTTCAGTGATTTTGCCTTATATCTCGACACTCAGTTGGTATTTTTTCATACTTCTTTCTGATTATGAATGAGTATGACCACACCTTTAACCCAAACATACTTATAGGTCACTATGACCTAATTTCATGGTTCAGTGATTTTGCTTTATATCTCAACACTGAATGGGTATATGATCATTTTTCTTTCACATTATGAGTAAGTATCACTAGACCTTTGACCCTGCAATACTTATAGGTCAGTGTGACCTTTTTTCACGGTTCAGTGATTTTGCCTTGTGTCTTGGCACTCAGTTGGTATATGAACACACTTCTTTCACAATATGAGTGAGACCTTTAAATCTTAGGTAGTTATAGTTAACTTTCATGGTCTAGTGATTTTGCCTTATTGCATCAAGGCAAAAAGATGCATGAGCATAATGCTTTGGGTTACTGGTCGGGTTTGGCCTTATGTTTGACAAAGGTCAGAAGCAGTCGAGCACGCTGTCCTGCGACAGCTCTTATTATCGCACCTGCTTATAGCAGGGTGCGATATAGGAGTCCAAATTTCTGTCCGTCCGTACGTCCGTCCGTCCTGTCCGTCAACATTTACGTCAAAGTTTGACATTTACGTCGAAGTTTTTGTTTTCTCTGCAGCAGTGATTGCTGGGACTATGTAACTTTGTATAGTAATTGTCCTTGACATACCCTACAAACACGCACCTTGACCCAGTGCCCTTGACCTATATTTCATGGTCCATTGACTTTGTTAATTTTTACGTCGAAGTTTGGTATTCTCTGCATCAGTGATAGCTGCGACTATGAAACCTTGTATAGAAATTGTCCTTGACATACCCTTCAAGCATGCACCTTGACCCAGTGCCCTTGACCTATATTTCACGGTCCATTGACTTTGTTAATTTTTACGTCGAAGTTTGGTTTTCTCTGCATCAGTGACTGCTGGGACTATGAAACCTTGTATAGTAATTGTCCTTGACATACCCTTCAAGCATGCACCTTGACCCAGTGCCCTTGACCTATATTTTACGGTCAATTGACTTTGTTAATTTTTACGTTGAAGTTATGTCAAAGTTTGTTTTTCTCTGCATAAGTGATAGCTGTGAGTGTGAAACCTTGCATAGTAACTGTCCTTGACATACCCTTCAAGCATGCACCTTGACCCAGTGCCCTTGACCTATATTTTACGGTCCAATGACTTTGTTATTTTTAATGCCAAAGTTTGGGTTTCTCTGCATCAGTGATACCTGCGATTTTGAAACCTTGCATAGTAATTTTCCTTGACATACCCTTCAAGTTCAAGCATACACCTTGACCTGATGCCCTGGACCTATATTTCATGGTCCATTGACTTTGTTAATTTTTATGTCCAAAGTTTGATTTTCTCTGCACATACAGTGGACTCGACAATGGCGAACCACTTAGAGGTCAAACGCTATTATTTTAAACACGGCCATGGGAATGTTATTTTATTTGGTACTAAAGACAGTCTTACATATCTCAGCTTTTCAGGAAAATAATAATTTTAATTCATTCGATTTCCTAATGGGAGATAACTCTGTTGATATAATACCTCCCGCATTAGACAATGGCGAACCAACTCGACAATGGCGAATCAAATAGTCTATAGCCTAAATGAAACCATTTTAGAAGGTTATTTTTGCACACAAATGGTGCCATCATTATGCGAAACTAAATGGTATTCGATAATATTGTGTTAATTTGCTTTGGTGCTATACGTTCACTGTCAACAGCAAATGTCCTGTCGGAAAGGTCAATCATACCGATTTAGGCATGTTTTATTGTTTAATGAATCAATGTAAGCCTAAAATCAAGAAAGTTAAACCACGACTTGCATCAATATTAGTTACGTCAATGACCAAACCAAATTGTTCCTGGGCGAGCCTTCCAAAGGTAGATTATCAGTACTTTGTGCACATTCTTTTTACCACACAAAGTATGATTCGCTATTGTCGAATGTACATGTACATGTACATCTTTCCACGCTTATATCTACCTTCAGTGTCAAAACTTTTATCAAAAACACGCATAATGTATAACTAGGGATATTAGGCATTAAAGTCATGCAAAAATGGTCATGATAAAATGCTTAGAAACGAGGTAAGAAACACATTTATCTGAACGTCACTTTTTGCGGAACAATAAACTAGCCATCTTAGTTAAGGGGTCAAGCGTTTCAGCAACCCTGATTTTATTGTCCGGTGGAATTTTGAATCCATTCTTTTACCAAACCTCAAGGAATAGATGAAAGTAAATGACTGAGTTGTATGATAAATAATATTTCGTCTAAGATTCAAGAAATTCTGCAATATCTTTACGAGTGATTCGCCATTGTCGATGATTCTCCATTGTCGAGTTCACTGTATAAAGGAAGCTGTGAATGTGAAACCTTGCATAGTAATTGTCCTTGACTTACCCTTTAATCGCACATCTTGACCTAGTGCCCTTGACCTATATCTCACATTTTTTATTATTTTGCCCGATGCAGGTGCGATATCGACCTCCGCGGCGTTCTTGTTGATTGGTAGATAGGCCAAAGCTGTCAAGCCAAAAAAGTCCTATTTTAGCATTTTTGCCACCAGGGAGCGATTAAGCACGGATGAGGTCTCATCATATTGTAGTTTAGTTTTATAGGCAAAAATTGTCCAATGCCACATCTGTTACAGAAGTAACAATGGCAGTAATGGATGAGTCAAACCATTCATGAAATTTAGTGATTTTGAGCATTCCCATTTACCATCTATTGAGGTTTTTTTACCCCCAAAATTTGCCATACACCCCTAAAATTTGCATAACTTCTTATACAGGCCTATTCATAGGGGGTATAAAACAAAGAAAATTAAGCCAGTGTACCCTCAAATTCAAAATTCAGTGGGAACCCTGATTTTAGGAGTTCTGCCACTGATGATAACACAACCATCATACTCATACTATTGTAACTATTTATTAGATCTTTGAATGACCAGCCCGTTATCTATTGTAGTTCTGAAGATGGACAGACAACCATTGTCATTATGGACGTACGCTGCTGCGGAGAGTATGTTCCTCTACTACTTCATTGGAGCCCTAGCTTTAGTCTTCTTTATAACAGTGTTTATCACCAAGGCTTTGAGAAGGAAGAAGGTCAGTAAGACTCTGTATGCCAATGACAATAACATGTCCACATGTGAAACCTTGCTCATCATATCGGAGACTTGTGAGTTGTTAAGAGCATAAATAAAAGCCCTTTAACAGTGTGTGCTCATTATGTGAATTGTCTGATTAATACACAGCTTTTGTCTTCATTAATACATGTTTGTCACTAATACACTTGTGATATTGGTATTTACAGCCCCTTTCACTTGAGCTTGCCGTTAGAGCATAAATTTGTGTTGGAGCATGTATTTGTAATACAAATTTGTATTACACAAGAAGCCCATGTGTTCTTAAGATCTGAGTTCCTTTTCACGTTGTCCATAAAGACATTGGGATTGATTGATCTGCTGATTTGAGAGACAGTTTCAAACTAAATGACCTTTAAAACAGCAAGCTGAAGTGAAATTTTTATCTTATTATGTGGAATTTTGGCTATGTAGATACCAATAGGTAACTGCTAAAATGGATAAAATTCTGCTTTTGTTCCAGTGTGTGTTCTTAATATGCATTGTAAAGAATGCAAAGAATTTTGAAATATAATGTAATGCAAAATTTATGTTACAGGTCCAACAATTCTAAGAAAATCTAATGTCAATTGAATATTTTCTAGTCTCAAGTGGTAGAACTTATGGAGAACGAAGACTACGAAGAGCACACAGTTACCTACCTTGTTTCCATAACAACCTCATTGAGGCCAGGTAAGTTAGAATAGTGAAAAGTTTAGTGAATACTGGAAAATAGAACCAAAGTCAACCCTAAACATTAAACGTGGATGGAAAAAAAAAAAGAAAAAAAAAAAGATGACAAATAGGTGATGATACAGAGTCAGGCAAGGATAGCAGCTATTTCATTATATTTTCTTAAATATGATATGCCACTCAGTTACCCGAACCTCAGAAGAATATTTTTGGCTTAAGGCTATAATTTAATGTTTTCTGACAAATTGTATGGGTCCTACATAATGTATGTGTAGATCCATAGATCCAAGTTATTTGCCATTTGCTAAAGGTATCTGTTAGATCCTTTGCCATTAATTTAGGATTTAATTAATGTTAACGCTTATTAATTAACGCTTCTGTTCTCTTCCACTAAAATGACTTGAGAAGCTTGGAATCAAGTCAGGGTTCGAAGTGCCCATCTCTCCCCGGGTTTACCCATGGGTTTTACCCGGGTAAACCCGGGTTGGGCTTTAAGCCTTATTTTGAAAAAGTGGGTACTTAGTGGGTCCTCACTATTTTTGATGTTCACGTGTATTTTACAGTAATTTGACAGACAAAAAAATATTTTTTTTTCTTTAAAAACATACACTTAAGGATGTTCGCTGCTAACATTTGACATTTCGGAACTTCCGGTTTTTCTTTTCTTGAATATCTCGAAAACGGTTGCAGATATTTTCCTAATATTTTATATTTGGATACATATTGATGATATGCATTGAATGAGCCATGAAAATTGTCAATCTAAGAAACTTCATTTTTTCACCTCATTTTCTGAAACTTTTCAGAAAATTTTAGTTGTCAGTAAAAATTAGGGGGTAGGGTAGATTAAACTTGAATATTACACATCTTCAAATTAATTGCACTAGTTCGATATTAATTTTAGCAGCAGTATATGCGTACACGGTCTTCTAAGTCATTCGTTGTGTCTTAGGTGTGCTGGTTTTAAAATTTGAGGTGGTTTTATGAAATGGGCTTTTAGAAACAAAACAGCCGAAGAAAGGCTGAAAATGGCAATTTTCAAGTTGTTGGCTCTCTCTTATATGCCCACTACCCTATATATTTCTTTCTTTTATTCGAACAACATTACCAAGTTCTATGTTGTGTGAAAATACAAGAAAAAGTTTGAATCAACAAATATGGGTTTGGCACATTTCAAAATATTGATTTTTTCCGACTTTTCAAGTATGGGGGTAGGGTTGGAAAAGGAATTGTAAAATTTTGTCATCCACTTCAAGTTGCAAATTTTTCTATGCTTTTGGTCCAAAATAGTCTGCGTTACGTAAATATTATGACTTTTGAAAGCATTCTAAGTGTATTTTAATTCAAGACAGGTATGTTTCAAAGAATTAAAAATTAAATTAATTTTACTTAATTTAAAACATGGTGCTCAGAGGTCTCATTCAGATGCCTGTAGCTTGAAAAAATGCACACTACCCTATATTTATTTTGTTTTCAAAGGTCTTGTGTTGTATTTTGGAATCAAAAAAGAATGGTTAGAAAAAAAGTACTTTTTCATTGGCAGCGAACATCCTTAAGTAAAATTTACTACTAATGTGTACTTTATATTACATCCACTAAAATTCCATGACACCATCAATTTTGAATATTAGTAGGAGCTAATGATAGTTTTAGAACTGTACTTCAATGAAAGCTAGCAATGAAAGTATGTCATCAATCATGTCTCTCACATTTAATAGACTATTGCTTTAATCCTCACCTAATTATTGTTCTAGGAAGTGTTGATAACACTTTTATAACAAGAGTGTAGGACAAAACACCCCACGGACGAAACACCCCACGTCCATTTTGTTATAGGTGGACAAAAACCACCACATGTTTTTTTGAAGGCTGACAAAACACCCCACGCCCAATAGTATAACATGGACAAAACACCCCATGCAGATTTTAAAATTAGGACAAAACCCCCCTCATGTTTTTGCAGTGTAGATAAGCAGATGGAAGCAGACAGAAGCATCCTAATGCAAACAACGTGCTTTTTCTGGTAATATCACTTCTTTTTTCCTTCTTTCAATTCTATGTAGATGAACAGATATTTTCTTTGATGCCATTCCAATTTCACTTTAAGTCAATCATTCTGCAAAAAGGCAAATAATTTTAAAATTATTCTAATTATTTGATTTAAGGTCTCTGTGTTCTCCATTTTCTTTGTGTACTGATTGTGTTTGTACATGTATTTTAAAATGATAATGTGCTAATTGAGTGCTATTAAAGTAATTGAATTATTTAATCATTTAATTAATTTTAACACTTAACTCAAACACCTTTATAATCTGTCTGTGCTAAAATGGTTGTTTTTCAATTGAAGAAAAAATGTTAATTGCTTGTTTGTCTGAAATATGTTGTGTAATTAATTATTTTTGTAACAGCCCATATACATATTACCACAACCAGATCTGTTCATTAAAAAGTTTAAATCTTAAATAAGTTCATATGCAGCTTTCATTAACTAATGTAAAGAAATAAATAAAATTGTGCCATGGATCAAGTCATCAATTTTGCTGTTATATGAGGAGCTAAAACATAAGACATTCTTATTGTAATCAGATTTGGTTATGGTTTCTTGTCCAAGTCATCAATTTTCAGTCATGTTATATGGTGAGCTATAAGACATTCATGTTATCTTTGATAAAGAAAACATAAGATTTGGTTATACCTAAATTTTCCAGCCATCAATTTTCAGTCATGTCCTATGGGGAACTAAGAAAAACATGAGGGGGGTTTTGTCCTAATTTTGAAATCTGCATGGGGTGTTTTGTCCACCTAATACTATTGGGCGTGGGGTGTTTTGTCAGCCTTCAAAAAAACATGTGGTGGTTTTTGTCCACCTATAACAAAATGGACGTGGGGGGTTATGTCCGTGGGGTGTTTTGTCCGTATACCTTATAACAATACCCCATATGACAACTATTTAGGCACTGCTAAAATGAGGTGTTAACTAATTGTTTGGTATGTTTGTTCTAAATTTATGTCACTTAGTTGACTGCCTTGTATGTCTAGCTGTAAGGACATCTGGCATGGTAGTTAAATGATGAATTATAGGTAAAATGTGACTTAGCTAGATTTATCTGATTATTTTTATGGCAGTAGAAATATCTTTCTGACACCATTCTCTTATCATAAGTCTTTCTTCTGTGCATGTCGATCAGCCATTTAGTAACAACAACAAAAAAACTCAACAAGAAGTTAAAACCTCTGTATCTTTTCAATCCTGTTTAATCATCAAACACCCCTGATGCAATCTTGCCAGCTTGGTTAGATAGCTGATTGTTCTTTTGGGATTGCTTCACACAAACTAAATAGGTTATTCAAATGAGATAAATTCAAATGTCTTGTTACTTGTACATTCATTTTTCTAAAATGCCTTAATACCTTGCTCAATACTGGAGTATCATCATTAGGCCAAAAAAAAAAAAGTTCTTGTTTCCGGTAACCCGACCGACCCTCCCGAAACTGACCCGACTGTAACTTTTTTTTCGTCCTGTCTGCTATCACAAAAATACGGTAACGTACAATTTCTGGTACCCACCACCGATTCCGGCGAATACCGGCTTTTAGCGCGAATTATCGCCCTTTCCATTAGTGTTGTAACGAAGCGAGTGAAATCGAAAATTGAAAAAAGTTGTCTTGATCGGCGACAATCGATTATGCTGTCCGCTAACAGTTGGGGCCTTCATTTCGGCAAAAAGTAACAATGTTCTCCTCCATAATTGCCAGCCAAAACAGTGTTAGAAATAATTGCAATTGCGACTGGGTTGAAACGATGTCGGCCAAGCTAAGTTTTATGGTGGGATGCCCACCGGGTAACCTGAAATTTATTGCCGGCGAGCGTGAATGACACCCATTGTTTTCTTAAGATAGGTCAGTGAAAAAAGCCAATTCCGCATTGGATTATCAGCTGACCGTAAACGAGATCATTTAACAAAGTTGTCAAACCTTTACGCCCGCATTTTCTTAATCATCCTTTTATTCCTATTTCCCAAAGATATCGGTCTGTTTAATTCAATTAAATTACAATAGACACACGGTGATGAAAACAGACGCATAATTAATCTGTCAATTAAATCTGCAGAGAGCCGATAGTAGGCGCGGCCTGCATTCAACATAAGCGCTCATTGGACCATCTATTTTTTCAAGGTCGATCCATGACTTCACGCATGAGTTTCCAAGCCGTAAGATCAGACACACAAATTCTTTAAACCATTAGTGGGCGCACCTGATTTTTGAAGAAGTTGATGGTCGCATGCATTCTAGATTTTCGGCGTATGGCTGTCACTTGTCAATGCAAAAACGCACGTTACGTGACGTTACTTTATGTTTTAGTGTCGCCAATTATTACAGTCCAAAATATTGAGATACCATTATAACGTATCAAGCTGCTCAAATAAAGCGGACCCAAATAAAGTATTTGCACATGATCTGCGACTGTAATTGGCAATTTTTATAGTAAAGTCGGTACCGTTTCTGTCCAATATATTTCACTGGGTGAAATGAGCGATGTACACTGTTTCTACAGTAACACTTAACACCGCTGTTGTGACGTTTGATCGTGCCGCGTTGAAAACTAAATACGTGCGTTCAGTCTTGTACTTTGAGGAAAATCGATTGGCCAATGAGCGCTTGTGTTGAATGCAGGCCGCAGATTTGATTGACAGGTGAACTTCTTTGTCTTTGTTTATGTTTTCATCAACACGTGGTCAAGTGATAATTGATTTCTTTACTGTACAAATAATTGGATTAAACAGGAGTCGCGTACACATGTCCGTATTGTCTGGCGTGCATGAATAATGAGTGTTGATTATCTGAATAGGAGGAATTTAATGACATTTACGTACAGGTTAGACAACGTTGTTACGATCTCCTAAATGCGGTCTGACGATTATCTCGAGGGAGTGCTGTATATTCCGGACGATCGTAGAAGACTTACGCCACATGTTTACCGTTATACCTATGAATTTATTTGAACAGGCTGTCATTCATATTTATAACGGTATAAAATCTGTGAAGAAAGTCTACTACGATCCGCCGTTCGGGATGGATATCGCTTCGCTTGTTTTTTACAACTTTTTTTGCCTATCGTAAGAAAACAATGGGTGTCATTCACACTCGCTGACGATGAATTGTGTCGCCTTGTTATTACTCAAAATGACAGTTATCACTTGTTCTATATTATGATACTGAGTACGGTCCCCACAAGACATGTTGAATAGTATATCATGTTTGAGGCTATTGTGCCCTCTGCATCAAGAGAAATCGTTTTACCAGCTATAGCAAAACCAGATCAGCTTTACAACCGCAACCGATTGCCGTTGGCCTCACATTTCAGTCATTGTTGTGCATGCCATGTCATCTGCATGTGTATCAAGAGATGCCTTTTCGTATTCGTGGCTAGTAAGAAAGGGCCATGTGGTTCTTGTAAACAAAGGCAAATGGGGGAATATCCTGCAGCCACTTGGTGGCGATTCACCAATCAAAATTGAAAAAAAAAAATGAATAAAAAAAAAAAAGTTTTCCTACCTACCGACACAAAAAAAATTTGGAGACGTTACCGGAAACAAGCATATTTTTTTTTTTGGCCTTAGATATAAAGATCATAAAATTTCTAATACTGGTCACTACCCGCTACCCAGTGGGTATACGGGTTTACCCGCAGAAACCCTCTGGGTTGGGTTTTATGGTTTAATACCCGAGTTTTTCGAACCCTGAATCAAGTTGTAGGTTTAGTAGATGTTTTACATGAACAGTAAGCAGACTGAGTTATTTTCATCATTTTCAAATTTACTGGATAATATTTTACAAAAATTACCGATCATTTCTTTACACATAAAAATAAAAATTGAGCCACTGCACAAGAAAACCAACAATCTGTAAATGCGAAAGCAAAGACGCAGATCAGCTGTGCAGTAACTGCACTGCTGATCAGCATCTTTGTTTTTGGTACACAGATAGTACAACCTCTCTTCTTCTTAAATCCGAAATTTCAAGCTTCTAGCCTGCTTCTGTTGCTGTACAGGCCATTTTGTGTCAGACCTGGTCGGGAACCCAAATTGATGGTTTCTCATGCAAAGGCTCAATTGTTAATTAATTACCGTATTCGTTCTAATTAGCACACAGTGCGCTTAATTTTTCAAACTACCTATAAGTTTAGGTAACAAAATATGGTTCTAATTAGCGCACACTATGGACGAAAACAACATATAAACTGCTGAACTAATCATGTCAAAAATATCAATGAAGGTGTCATTCTAGTTTTCCAGTTTGTCGCAAAACAGTGTTTAACCATTTAAGGATAAGTTTTAATGCGGTAAATATGGTATGAATGTGTAAAAACGGTATATATGATACCAATATGCCAGTCGAGCTGTGTGCGCTTATGCACGTGTATTTCGGAAAGGGCATTGGTGTGCGCTTATTGGAGCATGTGCGCTAATTAGAATGAATACAGTAGGTCATTATTATGCAATTATTGTCTATGATCTTGATATTAGGTGCTGGTTGTCCAAACTATGTGAAGGTTTTTCTGCAGCTAATAGGTGACAGAAATGTGTCTCCTTACTTCAGACTTAGATCTGACAAGGGGAGACGACCAATGCTGAATAGGGGCTTCACAGATATATTTCTAATAAAAGTGAAAGGTAAAAATCATAGCTAGACCCATGTTTAAGAGAGGGCTCACTGATAAATTTCTTAAACTGAAGTAAAAAATATATTTATTTTTAACTGCTGAATTTTAATTTTATTTTTATATGTCAAGAAAGCATATACAACTTTTTAGATTGTTTTATATCGAAAAATCAACTAAAAGCCTTATGCCTTATGACATATTTTTCTGAAGATTTGGTCAAGTCAACTTTCCTATGGTAATTCTTAACAGTGTAGTTAGAAACAGGGTTTCAAGATGACATTAGGTCCTGGGTTTGATCCCCTCAGACGGCACCATGTTTTGTCCTTGACCAAGACGCATTAACTCCCAACAGTACTGCTTAAACCCAAGAAGCGTTGGCTCTGTCCCGACATGACTGAAAAATTGTTGACTGGGACATTAAGCCTCAATACAAACAAACAAATCAAGATGACATGTTTTTTGTAGACATAAAGCATCATACAAATAAACAGAAAATAAGTAAATAAATGAATGAATAATTGTAAATTACATTCTTTGTATTTGAAAAAGTACAAGTAGGCAAAGATCAGGAAAAGGCGCAATCAGAAAAAGACTCCCACTCCAAAAACCAAGGTGGGAAAAAACCAAACTAGCACCATGAAAACATTTCGTAAGCCGAATGAGCAGCTATTTTCCCAATAGGTGGCCACTCAGTTACCTTAACTTAACTAAAAATATGCAAACATACATAAGGCACCAACAGCACAAAAATATTTTAAACACCAAGACATAAAACAAAAAGAACCACCACAGAAGTATCGACTTGGAACGATCAGTAACACAAAGTTACTGGCGGGTTTAAATCGATTTTACACGGCCGTAACCTCACCCTCAGCTTCTGCAGTGGTTCATAACATTTGAATTCTGGATTTTAACATTCATCTTCTTACAATGAATCTAGTTTCAGTGGGAAGAATCAAGTCAGCTAAGCTGGTAGTTTCTGGTATAGAAGGAGATCTCAAGTGGTAAGGCTTTTCACTCTTCTGAAGTAAAAGTGAGCAATAATCAGGAAAATCCAAAATCCCATCCCGAAAACCCAGTTTGGAAAAAACAAATTGACAATCAGAGCCCAGTTGTTCAAAATTAACAACATCATTAGTTAACAATTCATCAAAATTTCAAATGGTAATTACAAATAGACTAATTTTTTTGTTGAAAAAAAAAATATGTGAGAATCCTTTGCATTGCAGTGTATTTACTATTGAAGTCAGTTTATAGTTAAGAAATTGAGGGCTTAACGACTGTGTTAAGCTACAGAGTTTTTGAACAACTGGGCCCAGGTACTGACACAAGGAGAATTGTTGACTGGGGCCTTAAGCCATAACCAAATTATTAATGCCCTTGTTGAGAAAAAATGGATTAGAATTACATGTAGTAAGGATAAGCTGGTGGACAATACTTTGTATTCACCTTTGTAGGAGAATTTCTAAAGTACAACTATACAACCCCAGAATAGAGAGACATAGAGACCTGCCAGTCACTGTGATAGCTGCTGAAAAATTGGATGATCCACAACTAAAGAATACTGTCATTAAGTCCAGGTTAGTTCTTTTTGAGCAAAAATAAGAATAATAAAAAAAAAAGAGAATTCAAATGAAAATTTGAAAATTCAGTTTTTTAAAGCTGTAAAAATCTCTGTATAATACATGGACATGTTTTTCTGATGTAGCCAACTTACATACGAGCTGCGATGCAAGAAAACCGGTCTTCAGAATGTTCAACCAGGTCCGACAAACCGGCCTTTACACCCAGAGAAGAAAGCTAGCTTTGGATATAAATAGAGGAGGAAATGTACTACCTGTGTAGCAAAAACAAAGGCGCTTATCAGTGGTGCATTTACTGCACAGTGATTTGCGCCTTTGTTTTCGCATAGACAAAACTCCGTTTTTCTCATGATGCGGCTCGTTTAAGATTTGCCTTAGCAACACAAATATGGCACATGTCCTCTTAAAAATAATGCAGAACTCTTTATATCTGCAACCTAGGTACTGGAATTTTATCCACAAATAACCATGTCATCTCCTGACACCACCACCACTCCCATCATCATCATCATCATCATCATCATCATCATCATCATCATCATCATCATCACTGTCATCATCATCATCATCATCATCATCATCATCATCATCATCATCATCATCATCATTATCATCATCATGATCATCATCATCATCTATTTCAGGTCATGTTGTGATAGTTGTAAAGGCATCATTCTGTACCATCAGTGGCTAGCCAGGATCGGCAATACAGTACGGTTTGGAGCATTCTCTGACATTGTGCATGTGCTTTTCTTATTCCTAACAATACTAACCCTCCTAACCCTATCATTAATGTTGTACATTACATTTCCAAAGCCTGGTGTAGATACATCGACCTTTAGTCTAAATTATACTTCATTTGCAATAGCTTCATCTATAAGTGCAATATCAGGCTTTTCTATCTGCCTTCTGTTTGAAGTATTAATGAGGAAAGTGAGATCAAGAGAAAATGAGTTAAACTATGCATATTATAGCTTGAAAGAAAGGAAAAAGTTCAAAACGCGATATCGTCAAGTTGGGTATCCTGGAAAAAGTCAAGTGACTGATCGTGGTAATCTACAAGATTTGAAAGGTGACAATGAAGCCAAAACATTTGTTTTAAATAAATCTGTCTGTGATGCATATTTTAGAAATTCGGCTACACTAAATGCTTCAAGTTGTATTAAAGGCGCAGATTCACAAACACCTGTTTCTAAAGTACCCCCATACATTCATAATCTAGGTGATGCATTATCAGCCAATGTCAAACAGGGACAGATAGGACTTGACCTTGACAGGAAACTCTCCTTAGCAATCATTAACTCTGCAACAACTGGCTTAGATCAAGTGGTTCAGGAAAGAGTCATCACGGATGAAGAGGGAATAGATTCAGAAACTGGGGAAAAGGCCAAGAGAAAAAAGCTAGAGCGAATAATGATTCAAGGAAACACTGGGCGAGGTATTGCTTCCAGAACAAGTTTAGAGAAACAGACCTCTCTTCGTGCTTCGGATTCGAAATATGGTGTGACTGTGAGTGACAGAATGTCAAACTTCTTTGGTAGTTTGTTTGGTGGGTATGGAGCAGTGAAAGAAACCACTGAGTCAGTATTTCCTAACGATAAACAGGTTAAAGGGGCTGAGAAACCAAAACAAAAGCTTGATAAGAATGATTTTGTTGTCATTGAAAAGAAAAAAAGTCATGATTCCCTGGTGGAAATGACCATTCCAGATATAGAGGCACAGGCATGGACCACTGATATGGCTGGTAACTTGGCGAAGGCTAAGGCAGAAAAGCCTAAGAATATTGGAAGTTCAAAAGCTAGTGATATTCAGAAAGGAAAGAGAAATATTAGAGCTGCTAATTATAGAACATCAGATGATGTATCTGGAAGATATGCGCATGACTTGTACACAGATGATGTTAGAGTTGAAATACGCCCAGAAAATATGGCAAGTTATAATGAAGAGCTTGATAAGTTATGGGACCAAGATGGTGCTGCTAGACCTGTGAATAAATCGGGCAAAGCTGGTACTGCTAGACCTGTGAATAAATCAGGCAATGCTGGTGCGAATGGTGTTGCTGATGCAAAGAGGGATGCTTTTGTGTCCATTGAAATGCCACATAAAAAGGAAAAGAAAAATTTAAAAGTAACTAACGAAGGCAAGTTAGAGCATTTATTCAAGCAGTTTGTTTGTTGGTTAATGGTTATGTTTGGCCTTTTCTTTTTCTCAACACACAAACTTTTTATTTTTCTAAATATCAATTGCATTGTGGGAAAACCTGCTGTTTATTTGTGGGTGGTCTGGTAGTTTGCCTTAGTTGTGATGAGCAGTAGTCATGGCTGATGGTGGAACTTGCAATCTCTTGGTTGCAACACCTCTTGGTTGAAAGGCAAATAAGCTATCATAAAGACCAAACCACTGCAGCTAATAACTGCACGGCTGATTGCCACATTTGACAGTACAATTCCTCTACTGTCTAAATCCAAAATTTCAAGCTTCAAGCCATCTTCTGTGCTTGTACAGCATGGTTTGTGTCGGACCTGTTCAGAAACAACATTGTTAGTTTTACCACGAGGTGGCTCATTTGTTTTGGCTTCAAGGATAATACAATCCTACTTCATCTAAAATGTGCAATTTCAAGCTTCTAGCCCTCCTTTTTTCTTCATTATAGTCAGAATTGTGCCAGATCTGGTGTGAATATAAGTTTTCTTGTGATGTGGTTCATATGAGCCACAACGTGAGAAAACCAGTCTTCAGGGTTTCCGACCAGGTTGGATACAAATTGGCCTGTCCAGTCACAGAAACGGACTAGAAGCTTGAAATTTTGGATTTGAGAGAAGAGGAATTGTACCATCTGTGTAGCAAAAACAAAAGCGCTGCACACTGATCTGTGCCTTTATCTTTGCATAGACAAAAATCCGGTTTTTTACATACATGTATTTTTCTTCTACCTTATTATGTCTCCCCCCGACAGGGTCGGGAGACATATTGTTTTTCCCAGTGCATCTGTCCGTGCATCTGTCTGTCTGTCTGTCTGTCTGTCCGTCACAAATCGTGTCCGCTCTATAACTTGAAAACCGTTAAAGATTTTTCAATGAAACTTGGTACACTTGTAAACCACGACGAGACGATGTGTCATGCACAAGAACCATAACTCTAGCTTGAGTATTTTTGGAGTTATTTCCCTTTGATTATTTTCGATACAATTTCGTGTCCGCTGTATAACTTGAAAACCGTTAAAGATTTTTCAATGAAACTTGGTACACTTGTAGACCACGACGAGACGATGTGTCATGCACAAGAACCATAACTCTGGCTTGAGTATTTTTGGAGTTATTTCCCTTTGATTATTTTCGATACAATTTCGTGTCCGCTGTATAACTTGAAAACCGTTTAAGATTTTTCAATAAAACTTGGTACACTTATTGAGCATGATCAGACCATGTGTTATGCACAAGAACCATAACTCTGGCTTGAGTATTTTATGAGTTATTTCCCTTTGATTATTTTCCATACAATTTCGTGTCCGCTCTATAACTCGAAAATCGTAAGAGTTAGTTCAATGAAACTTGGTACAATTATAAAGCACGATGAGATTACTTGTCGTGCTAAAGAACCATAACTCTTGCTTGCATATCTTTTGAGTAATTTCCCTTTGATTATTTTCCATACAATTTTTTGTCCACCCTATAACTTGAAAACCGTAAGAGAAATTTCAGTGAAACTTGGTACACTTATAAAGCATGATGAGACAATGTGTCATGCACAAGAATTATAACTCTTGCTTTCATATCTTTGGAGTTATTTTCCTTTGATTATTTTTCCATACAATTTCATGTGCACTCTATAACTTGAAAACCATAAGAAATATTTCAATGAAACTTGGTACACTTATAAAGCACGATGAGATGATGTGTCATGCCAAAGAACCATAACTCTTGCTTGCATATCTTTGGAGTTATTTCCCTTTGATTATTTATCATTCAATTTCGTGTCTGCTCTATAACTCAAAAACCATTAGAGATTTTTCAATGAAACATGGTACACTTATAAAGCATGATGCACAAGAATCATTACTCTTGCTTTCATATCTTTGGAGTTATTTCCCTTTGATTATTTTCCAAACACTTTCGTGCCCCCTCTATAACTTGAAAACCGTAAGAGATATTTCAATGAAACTTGGTACACTTATAAAACAGAATGACAGGATATGTTATGCACAAGAACTACAACTCTTGCTTGCATATTTTAGACATGCACGTAGAAAGGGGGGAGACATCAGTTTTCACATAGAAAACAAATTCTAGTTTATTCATTGTTATTGTTGATTTACTCATGACATTTTGTGTTTCAAATGCATGTTTTCATTGGATTCTTTCACTAATATATTAGAATCGTGTATTAAAATATATCATTATGTGTCAGAAAAGTCTTTAATTAAACTGTTATTACTAGATTTGAAAGTCAGTGTGTCCTTGAAAAAAAGTGTGATATTTTATAGACTTCTGAAATTAATTATTATTGTTAAAAAAAGAAGCTACTTAGTTGAAGAAATTGAAAATCTGAAACTTTTATCCATGAAGATCAGTGACAGAAAAGGCTTAGGGAGTTTAAGGCTTGTTTTTGGCCTCATATTTTGGTAAAAAATGAATTTTGGTATTTAGATGAGAAAAGTACATGCATTCCTGTAAAAAGCAGCCATGTGTCATCTCTTAAAATCCAGAACAATTTCTTCGGTCATCCTACAAACATTTCCATGGTTATGTTTAGAAGAACCATATATAGAGAGCACATTTTGCACTTAAGCTAATTTTTGGCCATTTCTGAACACGTTTTAATTTGACTTCCGGCCCACTTGACAAACAAAATGATACTTTGCATACAAAATGTCTGAATGAGACTTCATAATTATTTCATATGAAGAAATTGTTTGTTGCGTGGGCCGGTAGTTGAAATTGTTGTTTAGTAGTGGAAAATAGACCTAAAAAGTGTGAAAAGACCTAAAAAGTGCAAAAAGTGTTATTTCTATGTTTTCTGAGCATTTCCATGGCAGTGTTTAATATTTGAATGGAAAAGTTTTACTAGATTTAAAAAAAAAAAAAGGGACATACACCTGCTATTTACAATACTTTTCTCATCAGAATTCCAAAATTCAATTTGAGGCCAAAATCAGGCCTTAAACTCCCTAGGCCTTTGTGAAAGAGTGTTAAATGATTCTCTCAGGAACTTTCTTTTGAAGACACTATAAAAAAATGAAATGCTTATAGCGATTAGCTACATATTTATCACAAATAAATCTAAAGAGAATGGAAGGATTTTTGACCTATTTGATTCAATCTCTCCTTACCACAAATTTAAATCTATAAAACTTGTGTCAATATGGCTTCATTGAGAAAATTTCTTTCATTTGATAAAGTTAATTTATTTACAGAAGAGCAAAAAGAAAATTGATTGTGAAAATTGCTGCCTTCTGATTATTATTTTTTTATATATATTTTTACAGAAAAGCGGGAAGAAAAACTGACAAAGCAAGAGCCAGCTATTCATCATGACTTGGCAAGGTAATAAGCCGTATCTTAATCTGATCCTAAGAACTGAGCTGCCACATGGGAAAACCAACAAGCTGCACATGTGAAAACAAAGACGCAGATCAGCTTTGCAGTAACTGTGAAGCTGATCAGCCCCTTTTTTTCACTACATGGATAGTACAATTCCTCTACTTTCTAAATCCAAAATTTCCAGCCTCTAGCCATCTTCTGTACTTGTACAGCTCAGTTAGAGTCAGACATGTTCGGAAACCACATTGTTGGTTTTCTCATGATGCGGCATATTTAATGATTTGTATGAGTCATGGTTTTGTTAAAATTTGAAATATTTGTATTACATGAGGTGCTCCCTAAAAGCTTGCCCTACCAGTTACCGAGGGCACTTAGAAATGTTAAGACTGAACATGCTTGCCAAATCTGGAACAATTTACTATTTGCTGTTTTCCAAGTAGGCTGTTTATCCTGCTAATAAATATCAAAATGATAACAAAAAAAAAAAAAAAAATGGCTCTTTAACAAAGAAAACATTCCTCACTATATAAATGATGAGCTTAGATTAATATAGTAAAATCTTGAAAATTCAAGAAATCTTAGGTTTCTAAATATATTATCAATTTTAATTTCATGCTTAGCTAAGTTGAGCATGAAAATCATTTAATAGGCTTGGGACCTGCCCCCGAGGTTATAAAACTTTTTTCAAGCTCAGCTGCTGAGCATGAAATTTAAACTGGTCATAAATATTGAAATAGCCCAAATAAAGTTGAAATTTCAGGTTTTGATCACTAAGGCCTGTAATTTATCCTGCTCATAAATGTTAAAATGACAACAATTGTTCGCATTTTAACATTTATGAGCAGGATAAATTTTAGTCTGAGCTGAGCATGAAAATAGTTTTATAACCTTGATGCTTGGTCAGAGAACAAAGTTTTGTTTTGTTGCATCAGACATGCTTTCATCCACTTCAGACAAGCAATACACAAAGAAGCACATGATAAAATGGAAGAGAGCGTCAGAACCTGGGCGCGAAGCTTTGTCCAGGACCTACTGATGAAGTTTCGATCATACCGTGACTCGACGGCAGAGGGCTATGTGACATTCCAGATGACATGGTTTGAAGTGATGGACTGGGTACACGAGGTCATGTTAATGATGACTAACTGTGTTGTGTTCAAGATAAAACGACAGCTGTTTCAGGAAGGTGCTGTATTTGAATGTCTTCCTAACTCATTATGTAATATAAGCAGCAATGCGAGAAAACTGGTTTTCGGGGTTTCCGACCAGGTCTGACACAAACTGTGTTGTACAAGCACAGAAAATGACTAGAGACTGGAAATTTTGGATTTAGAAAGTAGAGGAAGTTTACTATCTGTGTATTGAAAACAAAGGTGCTGATCAGCTTCGCAGTTACTGCAAAGCTGATCTACACCTTTGTTTTCGCCTAGGCAAAAATCTGGTTTTCTCACCATGCGGCTCATATATTGGTTAATTTGAAAATTTCAGATGTAAACTAGTGATATTTTGCAAATGCAAAGCTTGTGTTTATGTGTTTAACGTCCTCAAATGGAATCTATGTTGAGAAGTATGATTCTTTGCTCCAGCTTTAGAGTATAACAAACTTTGAAAAGTGGGTGAGGAAAAATATTTTTGATTTTGTATTTTAAATTTCAGTTATATATTCTAGACAGGGAATTACCAGGATTTCTTTCCAAAATAAATCTCGTATTTTCTCTATAGCCCTGAAAATATTTACATGTATCTCTCTAAAGATAAATCCTTTTAGGGGCTACTTCAGATTTAAGAATGATAAAATTGTGAAGAATAGAATGACCAGCATTCATCCATAGCAATTACCTTCTATGCTCACATTTTGTCTGCGGACCAGAATTTTCCACAAATATTTCATAAATATGTTGGAGAATTGCTTGTATTTTTCTGTTATTGGTCATCTTTAGATTCTGTAGAAATGGATGACTATGTCAAGTCAGTGCTAATGCTAGGTTTACATCCAAATCACGGTTATCTCATTAGAAATGGACAAAAATCTACCACAAATGTTTCTTTGAACGCAAAAAAATATTTGTGGCGTCCTTTGTATCATGGGACATAGGCAAACAGTACAGCCCCAGATGTGACGCCACAGAAGGCAAATAGTATAGCCCCATCTGATCTGAGGCTATTCTCTTTGCTGAAAGGATTTTCATAAAGAATTTATATGAAAATTTAAAATCACTCCTGCTGTGAATGCTGTCCCTAAAAATGAAAGTGGACTCACCCAAATGATAACAGATGCAACTGCATCCAAAATATCCTGAGTCATCCTGGCCTCAAAAATGGTGGCCATTTCATAAAATTATCCAGACATGAATAATATAAAGTCAAACACACATTCATTTGTAGAGAAATTAACTAAAATTATAACAAAAACAACATAACATACAGTTTATTGAGTCAATCCATGTGTGATACGGGGTTTATAACACTTGGGAGTTTGAAAATCGTATAAAGAAGCTCATGCTTACGCACTTGTTTTTATGCCCCCAACTTCGGAAGAAGTTGAGGGGGCATATTGGTTTGGGTCTGTCCATCCAGTGCAGTGCAGTGCAGTCAGTCTGTGAGTCTGTGCAGTGCGTGAGTAACGCTTAGCACTCGGTCAGGAACCGTTAGAGATAGGATCTTGTAATTTGTGAAAATTAAAGCGGACCCATATTTTTTCTTTCAGGTAATTCAAGGGGCTACTGACCAGGGGCCCATTCTGTGAGAGCTATTTCCCTTTTTAATTCTTGATAAAGTAAATAGATAGTGGGTACCTTGTGTGCGCAACTCCTCCTACAGGTTAATACTGATTCTCTTGAAACATTACAGGCATTGTGACCATACATTGAAGATATGCATGTGGTTTGGATATAATCCTCAGATTAATTTTTTTATCACTTTTTTCGCAATTTGAACTTAGCCATTTTTCGGGCATTTTGACAATGAAAGTGAATGGGCAGTGGGTACCTTGTGTGCGCAACTCTTCCTACAGTTTAATACAGATACTTTTGAAACTTTACAGACATTGTGACCATGCCTTGAAGATATGCATGTGGTTGGGATATACTCCTCAGATTAATTTTTGTCACTTTTTGAGCAATTTGAACTAAGCCATATTTCGGACATTTTCACATCCTGAAAGTGAGTTACCAGTTGGGGGCATAGTGTTTTATAAACACATTTTCTAGTTCTGTCAGATTTCACACCGTTCATCCAGATACAACAAACGCGGAAAGGTGTTCCAAACGCGGATATAAACAACTGTATCGCGGGAATACACAAGGTAAGAAAACATAAACAAATAACATTTAAATTGTTCTTATATAAAATGTGTTTATGCAGAGCTGATGTAAAATGGTTTATCTTGAGAATGGTACAGTATCATAACAAACGATTTGTGTAAACAACAGAATCAAGCGAATTTAATTCGTAAATCATTATTTTTTCGCCTACTTCCCGATTCTTTTCATAATTGTAGAATTTTTGTGTTTGGTTTCGTGCAAATATCTCTTCAAAACTAATTTTCGACATTTATGGGATATATGAATACCATGCATCAAACTGGAAAAGTTTTTTTGGGTGTCGATATCCATGTTTAAAAATCAGCCTTGTTTACTTCAAGGTACAACTTACCACGGACGTTGATACTACACAACGCGGATGATCCACATAATTTGGGTAAAACAAACACGGATTCGAAAATCTGTTTTAACGTGCAAAACATTGACAGAACGTTTTCAAATTAAAATACTACAAAGAATCTAGATTTTTATAAAGTAAACGTGCAATAAATGCATCTTGTTGGCTTTTTAGTCGGATATTCACTTGATATATGGTCGAATTCGGGGGTGGTATATAACATATAACACCATATTATAACATATCTGCTAACAGCTTTTTTTCTATGGATGATTGTTTCGTATTTCGTAGAATCAGAGAAATGATATATACAACTATAAAGGTATTTGTTTATATGTTTGTGTTGTGAATAAATATCCCAGTTAACGATTCAGCCGTGTCAGGAAGGAGCCGCAGCTTCATGGGTACTAACCAATTTTACGGAAATTGAAATATCTTGCTCAAAGACAAAACACTGGTGCCAGCATGCCCCCCCACCCCCCCCCCCACCAAGACCTCGCAGTATCAGGAGTCAAACTGTGCCATGTTGCTATAAGTTTTAGCTCA
The DNA here is from genome assembly GCA_964017185.1 of Rugalucina vietnamica. Taxonomy (NCBI): domain Eukaryota; kingdom Metazoa; phylum Mollusca; class Bivalvia; order Lucinida; family Lucinidae; genus Rugalucina; species Rugalucina vietnamica. The sequence goes on along the minus strand of OZ024880.1, from coordinate 27,532,311 downwards.
CCTTAGCCTAAGGTGAGCTTATAGCGTGATGGCCATGCTCCGTCGTCCGTCCGTCGTCCGTCATTTCAAAGATCTTCTCCTCTGAAACCGCTTGGCCAATCAAGGAGCATCCTTAGGAAGGGGGGAAGAAAGTTTATATAAGTGGTCCAATAAATGGCTATAAATTGTAAAAAACCTTTAAAAATCTTCTCCAGAACCAGAAGTCCTATGATTTTGAAACTTGGCATGGAACATCAGAGAGAGGAGCTCTACAAAGTTTATATAAATCATGACCTTGGGATGACCTTGACCTATTTTACGGCAAGGTCAACATAGGTGGCCCATGCATTTGAATGGGGAAAATTGTCAAAATGACATTTTAAGGGAAAAACTGATGGGAAATGGGTAAATGGACTGAAGATTTATGATTCTGAAAAATTCTGGACCCTAAGGGCTGGTCTGCCACCACACCGGGGCATTTGAATGGGGAATATTGTCAAAATGTCATTTGAAGAGAAAAACTTGAAGAAAATGGGCAAATGGGCTGAAGATTTATGATTCTGAAAAAAAAAATGGACCACAGGGGCTGATCTGACCCCTTCCCGGTGTAATATACATGTATATCACCATAATATTCAAAGTTCTTCTTCTCTGAAACCGCATGGCCAATCAAAGCCAAACTTTAAGTAAAGCAGCTATAGGAAGGGGGAACAAGTGCATTACGAAAACACGCCGATGCAAAAATACAGAGATTTTTTCACATAAAAAATGAAAAATATCAGTGGAAAAGTTATATTTTCCCTAGTTTTGCTCAAAACATAGGTTGTGGGTACACGTTAGAACCGCCTCACCGAGTACCAACAATCTATGTTTTGGAGTAAAAATAAGAAAAAATCGTATACCCCTGCATACCCCAGTTTTACTATATAAAAGTAGGGTTGAAGGGGGTACTCATTGCACGGACATGTTTTCCTGATGGTATACATAAATAATCCGGGTCGCATGACCAACATGGCCACCATGTCCATATTATGGTAAAAACCCTTCAAAAATCTTCTTCTCCGGAATCGGTGGATCAATTTCAACAAACTTGGCGCGTAGAATTGTGGACTAGAGTACTACAATGTATGTATAAATTATGGCCGTGTGATGACCTTGACCCATTTTACGGCAAGTTCAAAATAGGTCGTCCATGACCTTAATAGTCAAACAAGTTTATTGGTATATATCCCAATTCTCAGGTGAGCGTTTACAGGACCATTGGTCCTCTAGTTGTTCTTTCATTACGTACAGGATCAACGTTTGCATAGAGAAGAACTCTATAAGCTCTGCTTTCGTTCTAATCATTTTCGTCATGTACCTTTAGCCAGTGTATGTAGATATGTTATTTGTGAATCTGAATAAAATATTTAAACTAAAACTTCATGATCAACAGCCAAGGTCATATAGAGACGGTCAGTCATTATCATTTTCACACCAAAAGCCTCCCAGAGGCATGGTAACGAGTTCGTTGTGCACATTTCTTTCACCACTAATAAATGCTCTTCTTGAATCTACGTAGTCTATGTACTTTTGTATTCATAATTTGTTTTACATGTTTGTTTTACATGTTTTCATAGAGGACCTTTTACAAAGGATTTCACTTCGCCACACTTGAGAGTGAGAGAGACAATCATGATAAATATATTCTTGGTCATATATCCATGAAAGGAATGCATCAATACATAACACCATATGTTTTACATGTAATAATCTATAAACATGCGTAATTTAGTTGGTGTTTGAATATGAAAGGCGAAAGCATTTGGAGCTCTGCCTATATCTGACACTATCAAACTTCATAAAGCTAGCTAAGGCTTTTAATTGTCGAATTTAAAGAACGGAAACAAAGGCACGGACAGTTTCTCGGTTAACATGCACCTGATATGGACCTTTCGCTCTATAAAACACGTTAACAAGGTTTCCTAATAAGCGTAGTGAAAGTGCTCATGAACCCACATTCCTTGTGGTTTTTCACGCCATAAGAAGCCATAATTGGTCTTCAACCAACCATCTATGGACACTAAACCATACAAAATTGGCTTTAACAATGACTGCATCCAGTTTTCCTTAAAATAAGGCGAGAATTGGTTTTTATTATCCGTGTTCGTTGCACCGAATGGTCCGAGTTTGTTTCACCTGCTTAAGAATTTGAACCGTGGTATGTTGCACCATATTGAATGAGAGTACCCAATTTTAAATAGTTCTAATATATTGTCTTTCTATAAACTTGTGTGGGTTCTTGTGGTGGCATCACTTGAAGCGATCCCCGATCCTCTGAAAAACATCAATTTGGTCATATTATTGTACTTTAATAATGATTTACAGACATTCTTACCAAGATTTTTCTCTTTTCGTGCATCCAAGTCAGATTTAGAAGCCTATATTTCTCGAACTAATAGAATTTATGAGACAGAATTTTAGGTAAACATTTGCAAAGTTATATACTTTTTCATAGTATGTCAAACAAAAATCAACTCAGCCGATATTCATTATAATCAAAGATAATAAATTCTCACTCTTTTTTCCCTGCCGTTCAAAATACTATTGTTTATATCCGCGTTTGGAATACCATTCCGCGTTTGTTGTATCTGGATGAACGGTGTGGATTTTCAAACTCCCTCTTGTTATAAATTCCTTGCACAAATGGATGGACTAATAATCTATATCAAACTGTTACAAGTACATGTGCACACATAAATAGATTTGTCTAGAAGCTGTATTTAAAATGTTTCCACTGCTTGTAATATTCACCTAAAACTGTGATAAATTGACAGTTGCTCATGGCTTTCATCTGTTTCACAGATTCATTCAAGACCCAGGAAATTCAGAATTACCTGGGCCATGCCTCGGCCGACGTAATTCTTCTAGCCATTGATGCAGTCTCTGACTACCTACACAACGAAGGTAAAAACTCGCTGGCCGATCTCCTGTTGCTGTCCCATACTGTGATGCAGGGAATGCGTCATGTATCTGATGGGCTCGTATATTGTTTGGAAATGTTGGGAAAAGTAGGAGGCAATAAAGAACTGAGTACATTGCTCAGGTGAGTAAAATTTGAGTCGCGTCATGAGTAAACTGGATTTTTAGCTCACCTGAGCCGAAGGCTCACAGGTGAGCTTATAGGATAGGCAGGCACCCGGCGTCTGTCCGTCGTCCGTCCATCGTCCACCATTTTCAAAGATCTTCTTTTCTGAAATCGCTTGGCCAATCAAAGCCAAATTTTATATGAAGCATCTATAGGAAGGGGGAACCAATGTATATATAGGAAATCAAGGTCACATGACCAAGATGGCCGCCATGCCCATATATGGTAAAAACCCTTCAAAAATCTTCTTCTCCAGAACCGGTGGACCGATTTCAACGAAACTTGGCATGAAGCATTGATGGCTCAAGCACTACAATGTATATATAAATCATGACCCTGTGATGACCTTGACCTATTTTGCGGCAAGGTCAACATAAGTCGCCTATGTATTTGAATGGGGAAAACTTTTAAAATGTCATTTAAAGTCATTTAAAGTGAAAGTCTTGCAGGAAATGGGAAGTAGGACTGAATATTAATGATTCTGAAAAAAATTGGACCCCAGGGGCTCATATGCTCCCACCCCGGGGCAATATACATGTATATTACCATAATATTCAAATAACATCTCCTCTGAAACTGCTTGGCCAATCAAAGCCAAATTTTATGTGAAGCATCAATAGAAAGGGTTAATCAATGTGTATATAAATAATCCAGGTCACATGACCAAGATGTCCGCAATGCCCATATATGGTAAAAACCCTTCAAAAATCTTCTTCTCCAGAATCGGTGGATCGATTTCAAAGAAACTTGGCATGAAGCATCGATGGCTCAAGTACTTCAAATGTGTATATAAATCATGACCCTGTGATGACCTTGACCTTTTTTTACGGTAAGGTCAACATAGGTCGCCAATGCATTTGAATAGTGAAAACTTTTAAAATGTCATTTAAAGTGAACTTAATATTAATGATTTTGAAAAAAATTTGGACCCCAGGGGCTCATCTGACCCCACCCCGGGGCAATATACATGTATATTACCATAATATTCAAACATCTTCTCCTATGAAACGCTTGGCGAATCAAAGCCAAATTTTATGTGAAGCATCTATGGAATGGGGGAATTAATGTGTATATAAATTATCTAGTTCACATGACCAAGATGGCTGCCATGCCCATATATGGTAAAAACCCTTCAAAAATCTTCTTCTCCGATTTGGTAGACCGATTTCAAAGAAACTTGGCATGAAACACAAATGGCTGAAGTACTACAATGTATATATAAATCATGACCCTGTGGTGACCTTGACCTATTTTACGACAAGGTCAACATAGGTCGCCAATGCATTGGAATGGGGAAAACTTTTAAAAAGTCATTTGAGGTGAAAATCTTGCAGGAAATTGGTAGCAGGACTAAATATTAATGATAATGAAAAAGAATTGGACCTAAGGGCTCATATGCCCACACCCCGGGGCAATAAACATGTATATTACCATAATATTCAAACATCTTCTCCTCTGAAACCACTTGGCCAATTGAAGCCAAATTTTATGTGAGGCATCTATAGGATAGGGGAACCAATGTTTATAGTAATAATCTAGGTCACATGATCAAGATGGCCGCCATGCCCATATATGGTAAAAACCTTCAAATATCTTCTTCTCTGAAACCAATAGATTGATTTCAATGAAACTTGGCGTGAAGCATCCATGGCTAAAGTACTACAATGTATATATAAATCATGACCCTGTGATGACCTTGACCAAGTTAATGGCAAGGTCAACATGGGTTGCCCATGCATTTGAATGGGAAAAACTGTTAAAATGTCATTTGAAGGGAAAAGCCAGCAAGAAATTGGCAAATGGACAGAATATTGATTATTCTGAAAAAAGAAAAGGACCCAAGGGCTTCATCTGCCCCTGCACTGGGGTTAAATACAATAATATTCAAACATGTTTATTGGTATATGCAGCAGACTCAGGTGAGCGTTTACAGGACCATTGGTCCTCTGGTTGCCTATGCAAAAACAAAGGCGCAGATCAGCTATGCAGTAACTGGACAGCTGATCAGCGCCTTTGTTTTTCGCCAGTCGGATAGTACAATTTCTGGTCTTCCTAAATATGAAGTTTCAAGCTTCTAACCATCTTCTGTGACTGTACAGGCTAGTTTGTGTTGGACCAGGTTGGAAACACCACCGGTTTTCTCACATAGCGGCTCATAAATAATTGTCTACAGGTAGATTAAGATGAAAAAAAAAGTAAACAAAAAACAACAAATCAAACAACAAAAGCTAATACAATAATATCAACCCATATTGGCCAACAGTATAGCCCCAGATGTGACACCTCAAAACATGGTGTCCCATCTATGATCTACCGCTATTCCCTTTGCTTAAACATATGGTCATTTGAAAACAAGTGAAAATTTTAAAATCACCTCTGATTGCCCTAAAATGAAAGTGGACTCATGCAAATGATAATGATGGGCAAATCCATTCATTACAAACAGATTAGAACACCCCTGATACCTGGGCCAGTTGTTCAAAACTTTGTTAGCTTAACTTCATCGTTAAGACCTCAACTCTTGAAAGTAAATTTTAAAGAATCATTAACTAAAGATGTCATTAATTTTGAACAACTGGGCCCAGGCAGGAAAGAGAATGCAAGACAATCTCTGATTTTGGCATTAACCTTTTGGTAGATTCACAGTTCTAATTGTCCCCCACCTTTTTGAAGAAAAGCGGAGGGACATAGGTTTTGGCTTTCCGTCCATCCGTCCGTCCGTGCGTCCGTCCATCCGTCCTTTAGTCCTTCCGTCCCCCTATAGGAGTATGTACCTTGTGTGTGCAACTCCTCCTATGTACAGTTTTATTCTGATTCTTTTGAAACTTTACAGATGTCTTCATCATGCTTTGAAGATGTGCATGTGGTTTGGATATAATCCTCAGATTAATTTTTGACACTTTTTTCGCAATTTGAACATAGTCATTTTTCGGGCATTTTGATAATGAAAGTGAATAGACAGTGGGTACCTAGTGTGCGCAACTCCTCCTACAGTTTTATTCCAATTCTTTTGAAACTTTACAGATGTCTTCACCATGCTTTGAAGATGTGCATGTGGTTTGGATATAATCCTCAGATTAATTTTTGACACTTTTTTTGCAATTTGAACTTAGTCATTTTTCGGGCATTTTGATATCAAAACTATATATATATCATTATATATATCATTTATATATATCATTATATATAATGAAAGTGAATAGACAACTTGTGTGCGCAACTCCTCCTACAGTTTTATTCCGATTATTTACAGATGTCTTCATCATACTTTGAAGATGTGCATGTGGTTTGGATATAATCCTCAGATTAATTTTTGACACTTTTATTTTTTGCAAATTGAACTTAGTCGTTTTTCGGTATTTTGACAATGAAAGTGAATGGACAGTGGGTGCCTTGTGTGCGCAACTCCTCCTTCAGTTTTTAATTCAGATTCTTTTGAAACTTTACAGATGTCTTGACGATGCTTTGAAGTTATGCATGTGCTTTGGATATAATCCTCAGGTTAATTTTTGACACTTTTTCGCAATTTGAACTTAGTCGTTTTTCAGGCATTTATACAATGAAAGTGAATGGACATTGTGTACCTTGTGTGCAAACTCCTCCCTCAGTTTTATTCTGATTCTTTTCAAACTGTACAGATGTCCTGACCATGATTTGAAGATTTGCATGTGGTTTGAATATAATCCTCAGATTAATGTTTGACACTGTGACATGAAGTAAATGCATGTGATTTGGATATACATTATTGTCAGATATATTTGTGTAACTAAACAATTAAGGCGGGGGACATAAATTTTCTGAATTTGCTTGTTTCTACTGTGAAGTGAATACAATGCTATAAATTGTGCTAGTTCCTTAAGTTTTATGACTGCTAGCGCCAGATACAGATGAGACTGCTCCTGTTGTTCTCATAAGAGCAGACGCATGGGAAAACCAACAATCTGGGTATGTAAAAACAAAAGAGCAGATCAGCTTTGCAGTAACTGCGAAGCTGATCAGCACCTTTGTTTTCAATACAAGGATAGTACAATTCCTCTACTTTCTAAATCCAAAATTTCCAGCCTCTAACCATTTTCTGTGACTGTACAGCCCAGTGTATGTCGGACCTGGTCGGAACCGAAATTGTTGGTTTTCTCATGCCTCTGCTCATAAAATGGTGCTTAAATAATTCCAGGAAGATTGATGTTGAGTCAGACATGAAGTATGTAGCCCTGAGGTTTCTCCGAGCCTGTGCCACATGGACCTTTCAACAAGGGAACTTATCTTGGTCATATATAAAGGTACTAAATTATATTACCTCTCTCCTGCATGACAGGCTTGGCAGACAGTGCAAACCAAGATCAGGACACGCTTAGGGGAACAGTTATTGATAGGGTCTTGATATTATGCGTTTCAGATCTATACTGTTGACTTGGCTTTTGATTTGAAATTTAGAAGCTGTGATGAGCTTTCATGTATTGGGGGCCACATGTACATTTAAACCAATTTCTTATTCATTCTGTACAAAAAACAACAATATTATGCAGATCAGACTCAGTCTTTAAACAAGACTGCTTATAGAAGTGAAGCTTATTGGAGAAATGATTTCAACAGCATGTACCACTATTCTATTTACCCCATCTTTATGCCCCCAACTTTGCCCCCAACTTGTAAAAGTTGGAAGGGCATATGGCTTTTGGCTTGTCTGTATGTACATATGTAAGTCTGTTTGTCATTTTTTAGCTCACCTGAGCCGTTAGGCTCACAAGGTGAGCTTATAGGATGGCCATGATCCAGCGTCAGTCCGTCGTCCGTCCGTCGTCGTCCACCATTTTCAAAGATCTTCTTCTCTGAAACCGCTTGGCCAATCAAAGCCAAATTTTATATGAAGCATCTATAGGAAGGGGGAACCAATGTGTTTATAAATAATCTAGGTCACATGATCAAGATGGCCGCCATGCCCATATATGGTAAAAACCCTTCAAAATTCTTCTTCTCCAGAACCACTGGACCGATTTCAACGAAACTTGGCATGAAGCATTTGGGACTAGAGTACTACAATAAGTTTATAAATTATGACTTTTGGATGACCTTGACCTACTTTACGGCAAGGTCAACATAGGTCGCCCATGGATTTGAATGTGGAAAATTGTTAAAATGTCATTTGAAAGGCAAATCTTGCAGGAAATGGGCAAATGGACTGAAGTTAGGTAATTCTGAAAAAAATTTGGACCCCAGGGGTTGGTCCAGGGGCAATATACACATGTACATATTACAAAAATATTCAAAGATCTTCTTCTCTGAAACCACTTGGCCAATCAAAGCCCAATTTTATAGGAAGCATCTATGGGAAGGGGGAATCAATGTGTTTATAAATAATCCAGGGTAGCAATCCACAGTTTTTAGAGCATTTTTCAGTTAATTTAGCTAGATCCGCCAAAATTGATAATAGCTCTGTCCAATCTGGTGAACAATCCGATTTCACCCATAAAATCATTAAATCAAATGTCTAACAACAAAATAACATCATTTAAATCCCCTAGCACTGACTATCACCCTACCTGTATTGGGGATATTTTCCCCTACCCCCTCTTTCAGACCAGCGAATTTTCGTAAAATATGCCTAAAGTCTGGGCCCCCATGCATGTTCTGTGCAAAAGGACGCCCCATAAATCGCATGCAAATACTTAGAGAATCTACCCAGGATCATAATGAGCAGTGCACAAATATGTGCCATCCAGCTACTTTTTTCGCTATTTGTGAACAAAGATAACCCCTGCAAAGTCGACAGCGAAGAGCGTCACCGGCTATGACTGGCGAGCGATCCGGGATCCTTGTATAATCCCGGTTTTTACCAGTCTAAAAATAGAAAGTAGGTATTTTTCACATGTTTGAGGCATAATTGATCTGATTTGGGGAAAGATGTCGGCAAATTATTGAAAGAGGATAATTTACAGCCCAATTTCATGCCCTACCCCTTAATATTGAAATTTTTGGCCCACCTCAAAAGTACGAAACTGTGAATGGAACCCAGGTCACATGACCAAGATGGCCGCCATGCCCATATATGGTAAAAAGCCTTTAAAATTCTTCTTCTCCTGAACCAATGGACCGATTTCAACAAAACTTGACATGAAGCATCGGGGACTGAAGTACTACAATGTATTTATAAATTATGACCTTTGGATGACCTTGACCTATTTTACAGCAAGGTCAACAAGGGTTGCCTATGTATTTGAATGGGTAAACTGTTAAAATGTCATTTGAAGAGAAAAACTTGTATGGACAGTATATTGATTATTCTGAAAAAAAAAAATGGCCCAAGGGCTTCATCTGCCCCTATACTGGGACTATTTACTATAACATTTGTATATACAGCAGATCTCAGGTGAGCGTTTACAGGACCATTGGTCCTCTGGTTTTTTTAACTTTTGAATGGTGCATGCTAAGGTTTTGAAATTTCATAAACATTCCTCATGAAAAAATAGTTGACCGATATTTTTTTCATGTCTGAGTTATGCCCCTTTTCTAAGTAATTCCCCTTTGAAAACAAAATTTAAAACTTGTGAGCAAGATATCTCAAAAAGTATTTGAGCTAGAGCCTTTATATTTGACATACTGATTGGATCTGAAAAGTAGATACTTTTGAACAATGAATGCTAGGGTTGTGAAATTTCATATACAGATTCCTCATTAAAAACATTTGACCCTCCTTTTTAGCTCACCTGAGTTGAAGGCTCACAGGTGAGCTTATAGTATACCCATGCTCCGTCGTAAGTCCGTCGTCCGTCGTTCACAATTTCAAAGATCTTCTCCTCTGAAACCGCTTGGCCAATCAAAGCCAAACTTCATGTGGAGCATCCTTAGGAAGGGGGAACAAAAGTTTATATAAACGGTCCAGGTCACATGACCAAGATGGCTCCATGGCTATAAATAGCAAAAAACTTTAAAAATCTTCTCCAGAACCAGTGGGCCAATTTCCACGAAACTTGGTATGTAGCATTGGGGACGCGGGCCCATCATAGTTTATATGAATCATGACCCTACGATGACCTTGACCTATTTTACGGCAAGGTCAACTTAGGTCGCCAATGCATTTGAATGGGAAAAAATGGTAAAATGCTATTTAATGGGTAAAACTTACTGGGAATAGGCAAATGGATAGAAGATTAATGTTAATGGAAAATTTTAGACCCTGGGGGGTTCTCTGTCCCTTACATGTATATGACCATAATATTCAAACATATTCTTCTCTGAAACCGCTAGGCCAATCAAAGCCAAACTTCATGTGGAGCATCCTTGGGAAGGGGGAATGAAAGTTAATATAAATGGTTAAGGTCACATGACCAAGATGGCCACCATGGCTATAAATAGCAAAAATGTTTAAAAATCTTCTTCTTCAGAACCAGAAGGCCTATGATTTTGAAACTTGGTGTGAAGCATCTGGGAATGGAGCTCTACAAAGTATATATAAATCATGACCCTGGGATGACCTTGACCTATTTTACGGCAAGGTCAACTTGGGTCTCCCATGCATTGGAATGGGAAAAAATAGGAAAATGTAATTAAATGGCAGAAAACTTGCTAGAAATGAGCAAATGGACAGAAGATTTATGTGTAAGAAAATATTTTGGGCCCAGAGGGTTGTCTGCCCCTGCCCCGGGCTATATACATGTATATGACCATAATATTCAAACATCTTCTTCTCTGAAACCGCTAGGCCAACTAAAGCCAAACTTCATGTGGAGTATCCTTGGGAAGGGGGAATGAAATTTTACATAAATGGTCAAGGTCACATGACCAAGATGGCCACCATGGCTATAAATAGCAAAAACGTTTAAAAATCTTCTTCTTCAGAACCAGAAGGCCTATGATTTTGAAACTTGGTGTGAAGCATCTGGGAATGGAGCTCTACAAGTTTAATATAAATCATGACCCTGGGATGACCTTGACCTATTTTATGGCAAGGTCAACTTAGGTCTCCCATGCATTGGAATGGGAAAAAATAGGAAAATGTAATTAAATGGCAGAAAACTTGCTAGAAATGAGCAAATGGACAGAAGATTTATGTGTAAGAAAATATATTGGGCCCAGGGGGTTGTCTGCCCCTGCCCCGGGGCTATATACCTGTATATGACCATAATATTCAAACATCTTCTTCTCTGAAAATGCTAGGCCAATCAAAGCCAAACTTTTTGTGGAGCATCCTTAGGAAGAGGGAATGAAGGTTTGTATAAATGGTCAAGGTCACATGACCAAGATGGCCGTGATGGCTATAAATAGCAAAAACATTTAAAAATCTTCTTCTTCAGAACCAGAAGGCCTATGATTTTGAAACTTGGTGTGAAGCATCTGGGAATGGAGCTCTACAAAGTTTATATAAATCATGACCCTGGGATGACCTTGACCTATTTTACGGCAAGGTCAACTTAGGTCGCCCATGCATTTGAATGGGAAAAAATAGGAAAATGTCATGTAATGGCAGAAAACTTGCTAGGAATGAGCAAATGGACAGAAGATTTATGTGTATGAAAATATTTTAGGCCAAGGGGTTGTCTGCCCCTGCCCTGGAGCTATATACATGTAGATGCCCATAATATTCAAACAGCTTTTTCTCAGAAACTGCATAGCCAATCAAAGCCAAACTTTATGTGGAGCATCCTGAGGAAGAGGAAATGAAAGTTTATATAAATGGTCAAGGTCACATTACCAAGATGGCTGCCATGGCTATACAAACATTTTTAAAAATCTTCATCATTAGAACCAGAAGGCCTATGATTTTGAAACTTGGCATGAAGCATTAAGGAACAGAGGTCTACAAAATTTGTATAAATCATGACACTGGGATGACCTTGACCTATTTCACGGCAAGGTCAACTGAGATCGCCCATGCATTTGAATGGAGAAAATTGTTAAAATGTCATTTGAAGGACAAAACTTGCAGTTAATTGGCAAATGGACTGAATTTTTATGATTTGAAAAAGACATGACTCCAGGAGTTATTCTGACCCTGCCCTAGGGTTATATACATGCATTGTACCATTCTAGTCTAACAAGTTTATTGGTACATGTATATATCTCAGGTCTGAGGTGAGCGTTTACGGGACCATTGGTCCTCTGGTTTTCATGTCCGAATTGTGCCCCTTTTCTGAGTTATGTCCCTTTGAAAACAAATATTGAAAAATCTTTTGTGCAAGATATCTCAAAATATATTAAATATATTTTAGCTACAGTCTTCATATTTGGTATTCTGATAGAGGCTGAGGTGTTGATCACCTGATTAACTTTTGAGAAGTTTTTGTCAAATTTTGGCAGAATTACAGAATTTTGAAATTTTTATTTCATTTTTAGCTCGCCTGCACGAAGTGCACAGAGCTATTGTTGTCACCTCGGTCGTCCGCGTTTACGTTTACGTCCGCGTCCGCATCACACTTTCGGTTAAAGTTTTTAGAAGTCTATATCTCTTGAACATGTAGATGTATCAAGTTGATACTTTGCATATTGGTAGATATTGGTCTGAAGTTTTATGCTGTACCATCATGACCCATCCTGGGTGACCTTGTCAAGTGATCAAGTTGATACTTTGCATGTTTGTAGATATTGGTCTGAAATTTTATGCTTTTACGACCCACCTGAACGACCTTGAGGTCAAGGTCATGGGTCATAGATTTTTAATAAATTTAGTGGCAAAGCACAAGTCAGGCGAGCTACGCTGTCCTGCAACAGCTCTTATTAACTTTTCTGCAAAAAAACCTGTCTTCTGTAATCGAGTACACCAGGAAATGAAATTTCACCTTATTCAAATGAAATAAATGAATCTCCCAAACTGTGCTAGGTTAGGGCCTGGGCAAGCATACAGTTGGGGGCATAGTGTTTTACAAACACACATTTCTATTTTTTGGTTTTTCTTCATTTTTTTTTTCTTTTTTTTTTTTTTTGAGGGTTGAGGATGGGGTCTTCAGGTCAAGTCTGACTCACATTGAAGATAGGCTGAGGCTTGTAATTCCATGCCTTTGACTTTGAGTACAATTATGCAAAATCCATGAATTTACACCACCTGATTCATTTTTAGCTCGACTGCACGAAGTGCATAGAGCTATTGCAGTCACCCCGGTCGTCCACGTTCCCGTTCCCGTGCGCGTGCGCGTCACACTTGCGTTAAAGTTTTCTAGAAGTCCATATCTTGACAACCACTCATCAGAAAGCATTCATACTTGGACCATAGATACCCTGTAGGGTTAGCTTTCATTCCATGGCATCGGCCCCCTGGGTCCAGGCCAGGGGGTGGGGCTGGAGGTTAAAATCTAGAACACCTTCAAAAATGGCAATTCTTGTGTTAAAGTTTTCTAGAAGTCCATATCTTGACAACCACTCATCAGAAAGCATTGATACTTGGGCCTTTGACACCCTGTAGGGTCGGCTTTCATTCCATGGCATCAGATCCCTGGGTCCATGCCAGGGGGTGGGGCTAGAGGTTAAAATCTAGAACACCATTAATAATAATGGCTTTTCTGTGATATAGTATTCTAGAGGTCTATATCTTGAAAACTTTTTATCAGAGGGCTTTCATACTCGGACCATAGGTACCCTGTAGGGTTGAGTTTCATTCCATGGCATCGGGCCCCTGGGTCCATGCCTGGGGGTGGGGCTGGAGGTTAAAAACTAGAACACTAAAAAAAAGATGTACTGCTGTGTAACTTTTACAAGGAGGCATATATTGACAACAACTTATCATGAAGCATTCATACTTCATACACTTTAGGTTCCATGACATCGAACCTCTGGGTAGGAGTCAGGGGGGTGGGGCTAGAGGTCAAAATTTAGAACTCCCCGAATTTTTTTTTCTTTTTATTTCTTAAGTGAAACAACTTAGGAGGATGGTTGGTCATTCATCCTTTGACTTTGTCGACACTGACTTGTGTGTCATGACGGTAAGGGTCGGTTGACCTACTTTCCATGGTTCAGTGATTTTGCCTTATATCTTGACACTCAATTAGTATATTTTCTTACTTCTTTCAGATTATGAGTTAGTAAGACCAGGCCTTTGACCCCAATATACTTATAGGTCACTGTGACCTAATTTCACGGTTCAGTGATTTTGCCTTATATCTTGACACTCAATTAGTATATTTTCATACTTTTTTCAGATTATGAGTGAGTATGACCAGACCTTTGACCCCAATATACTTATAGGTCACTGTGACCTAATTTCACGGTTCAGTGATTTTGCCTTATATCTCGGTACTCAAATGGTTTATGAACAAACTTCTTTCAAAGTATGTTTGCGTATGACAAGACCTTTGACCCTGAAGTAGTCCTAGGTCACTGTGACCTAATTTTACGGTTCAGTGATTTTGCCTTATATCTTGGCACTCAATTAGTATATTTTCATACTTTTTTCAGATTATGAGTGAGTATGACCAGACCTTTGACCCCAATATACTTATAGGTCAGTGTGACCTAATTTCACGGTTCAGTGACTTTGCCTTATATCTCGGCACTCAAGTGGTTTATGAACAAACTTCTTTCACACTATGTTTGCGTATGACAAGACCTTTGACCCTAAAGTAGTCCTAGGTCAATATGACCTAATTTCACGGTTCACTGATTTTCCTTTATATCTCAGCACTCAATTGGTATATGAACATACTTCTTTCACGATATGTATGAGTATGACAAGACCTTTGACCGTAAAGTATTCCTGGGTCACTGTGACTGTAATTTCATGGTTCAGTGATTTTGCCTTATATCTCGACACTCAGTTGGTATTTTTTCATACTTCTTTCAGATTATGAATGAGTATGACCAGACCTTTATCCCAAACTTACTTATAGGTCACTATGACCTAATTTCATGGTTCAGTGATTTTGCCTTATATCTGGACACTCAGTTGGTATTTTTTCATACTTCTTTCTGATTATGAATGAGTATGACCAGACCTTTAACCCAAACATACTTATAGGTCACTATGACCTAATTTCATGGTTCAGTGATTTTGCCTTATATCTCGACACTCATTCGGTATTTTTTCTTACTTCTTTCTGATTATGAATGAGTATGACCACACCTTTAACCCAAACATACTTATAGGTCACTATGACCTAATTTCATGGTTCAGTGATTTTGCTTTATATCTCAACACTGAATGGGTATATGATCATTTTTCTTTTACATTATGAGTAAGTATCACTAGACCTTTGACCCTGCAATACTTATAGGTCAGTGTGACCTTTTTTCACGGTTCAGTGATTTTGCCTTGTGTCTTGGCACTCAGTTGGTATATGAAAACACTTCTTTCACAATATGAGTGAGACCTTTAAATCTTAGGTAGTTATAGTTAACTTTCATGGTTCAGTGATTTTGCCTTATTGCATCAAGGCAAAAAGATGTATGAGCATAATGCTTTGGGTTACTGGTCGGGTTTGGCCTATGTTTGACAAAGGTCAGAAGCAGTCGAGCATGCTGTCCTGCGACAGCTCTTATTAGCTCACCTGAGCTGAAGGCTCACAATGTGAGCTTATAGGATGGCCATGCTCTGTCATCCGTCCGTCTGTTGTCCGTCCACAATTTCAAAGATCTTCTTCTCTGAAACCGCTTGGCCAATCAAAGCCAAACTTCATCTGGAGCAGCCTTAGGAAGGGGGAACGAAAGTTTATATAAATGGTCCAGGTCACATGACCAAGATGACCGCCATAGCTATAAATAGCAAAAAGCTTTAAAAAATCTTCTTCTTCAGAACCAGAAGGCCTATGATTTTGAAACTTGGCATGAAGCATCAGGCAATGGAGTTCTACAAAGTTTATATAAATCATGATCCTGTGATGACCATGACAGATTTTACTGCAAGGTCAACATAGGTCACATATGCAGAGAACTGTTAAAATGACATGGAAGGGAAAAACTTTCAGAAAATAGGCAAGTGAACAGAATATTTATGAATTTGAAAAAGAAATTAAACCCAGGGGTTGTTCTGACCCTGTTCTGGGGCTATATACATGTATATGACCTTTATAGTCAAGCAAGTTTATTGGTATATATCTCGGATCTCAGGTGAGCGTTTACAGGACCATTGGTCCTCTGGTTACAGAAATTGATACCAACAGAAGATGAGGATATAAGTGATGTTCATGACAAAGTTTCTTCCCTTACTGTCCTCTCGGCTGTCGGAGGTGCTGAAAAATACAATGATATAGGCTTTGTTTCAATGAAACTAACACAGTTCATCATCGAGGAATCACAGGAAGAAGTCTGGTGGGAGTTTCAGGATGAAGAACTCGTGTTTACTGAGATCCTGGTGAAGTTACGAATGCTTGAGCTCTTGCAGTCAAAAATCAATGCTTTAAGGAAAAAGAAACGCTATCTTGATAAACTGATTCATGAACATGATAAACCTAAGTCAAGAATTGAGAAAAGAATGGAAAAGAGGTTAGAATCTGAAAAGACTGCAGAGGAAAGAATAGAAGAAGAAAAAAAACTAGAGAAAGAAAGAGCAAAAATCAAAGATCCTTGGAAACATGAAATGGCAGAAAAAGAGTACGGAGACTGGGTCAGAGAATCTGGAATTCTCGTCAGACCACTGATAGTTTTGTGTAAGGTCAAGTTGTTTCTAGAGAAACGGTGGACAATGCAAGGACTACAACTGGGAATGAGAGCAGAGAAACACTTGGCTCAGGCATTGCTGCAGCCAAACATAGCGAAAGCCAAAGATGATCCTGATGGATTCTGGTTCGAGAATTTTCTCCATTTCAAGGTAGTGTACAACTTTTATTTAAACATACATGTGATACCTCCCTCATCATCAGGGAGACTCCAGGAAATGAGCCGTAAAACTGGTTAAAATCCTTTTAAATTGTACCACATTTTTAACAAAAATTCAGAACCTCCCTGAAATGAATCAGGAATTTTCCTATATATTCTATACATTTTTCAAAAATCTCCCTGATATGAAACAAAAATCTCCCTGATTCCTCTTTCAGACTCATCACATGTATGTTTAAAATTTCAGACACCCAGAACATTCTGTGCCATCACCCAAAAATTCAAACAATGGTATTTCCTTAGATTTTTTTTTTTTCTTCCAAATATTAATATTTACATTTCATTTGCTTATAATGATGTATTGTTGTTTAAGTGATCTTTACTTCCCGAAGAAACACAGATATGATCCAGGCTGATGAATTGGGCATACTGATGTCAGTGCTCTCTCGTAAGGTAGCTTATTTTAAATTAAATGCCATGCATTACATCACATATAATCCTGAGTCATGACATTATTGTGTGGAAAATGGACATTTTTGTTGGTTGGGTAAGAAACTCAGATCTTAAAGTTAAGTTTTTCGATAAGGAACTATTTATTTCAGAGGGCAGAGTCACTATTAGCTAGATATCTGGTAATCAGTGCTGATCATCTGGTGAAATTGATAGCCCATTATCCAGTATTGAGGGCATTAAATCATACTTCACCTGTGGAACAAGTTGTTGAAGACCTGGTAGTCAAGGTGGGTCGTTTGTAAAAAGGGCTCTTAAAATTAATTTAGTCTCATCACGAGAAAACCAGATTTTTCCCTATGTGATAACAAAGGCGCATATCAACTGTGGAGTTACTCCACAGCTGATCAGTGCCTTTTTTTTGGCTTCACAGATTGTACAGTCCCGCTTCTTCTTAAATCTGACATTTCAAACTTCTAGCCTTTTTCCGAGACTGTACAGGTTGGGTTGTGTCGGAACTGATCGGGAACCCCACGGCTCAGCAACCCTCATCTCCACACATAGCTATTAATAGCAGCTTGCCTGTGTCTGCCAGTAATTATGGGTTTGATAGCTTCATTGCTAATAGTGGGCCAAAGATCATTTACCAGTGCCACAAATTCTGTTGTGGAAATAAATTTCATGTTTCATTGATTTAATCAGATTAAAAGAAAACAGGTCATTTATTTTATTGAGAAGAATGGACACTGAATTGATATTTAATACTGCCTACAAACAGTATTGTAAAGTATTAAACTAAGATTCCGAACATGACCTGTTTTGTTTATTGTGGATGTTAAGCAAAAAGTCAAAATAATTAGAATGACTATCAGCAGAGAGATGCATGCCTGCACGGAAGGACGCTGGCTCATCAGGTACCACCCTGTAAGCTCACCTTGTGAGTTCAGCTCGGGTGAGCTAATAATGGGGTGTACAGGGGCATACAATTTCTTTTTCAAACAGATCATTTTCACTGCTTCCAAAGGCTCTACCTGCATATTCTCTCTTCATATTTTACTCAAACAACAATTGTCATGTTTTGCAGGCTGATATTGGTGCTCAGGTTTTGATCGAGGATGAAGACAATATCTTGTGTGAAGTAATGAGGCTAGAAATAATTCAGGAGAGCCAAATAGACTATGACATTGAAATGAAACTCTCACAACAGCAATTTTCATCTCAGCTCCAACATGGCGCCAGAAAAAGTGCTGGAAAACCAGAAACATTGACTCGTGTCAGATTTTACAGTGATGTGAATGATCCAAACACTAGTTACTTTGTAGAAGACTATTATGCACTGGAAAATGATGAATTTGGTTCAGGGCTGGAGTATGGTGGCAAGTATGGGGAAACGGAAGGGGAGAGGCGTCTCCGAGACCTGATGGTGGATAGGGGTCTGTTTGGGTCCCTGACAGATGATGAAGTTGATACCCTGGTTATCAATATCAACCAGAGTGCAAATACAGGACGAGACAAACAGGTACATGGTTTGATAAATATTTTTGTTTTGTTGCTTCAATAAGTCAGTTACTGTTATTATGGAAATGTTAACACGGAGACTAAATATTGAAAATTGTTTGCCTCACAAATTCAAAGTACTCGCTATTTAAGACTTATAACAAAATTTATAGACTGCATGAGAACCAGTTTTTGAATTCAATAAGTAGCTGATTAAATTCAGAATAAGAAAATTCACAAAATAAAAGTAACACAAAAATTTCTCGACATACAGTATACAGGCTACACTATTCCTATACAAGCCTTCTGACAGCAGATTACCAGAATTGTAGAATAAATTTCATCATGAATTGCTAAGTGCTCTTGAATGATTTGAAGAGGAAGAACAGTTGCTAATAATTGATATAACAAAATTGTCACAAAAGCAACAATCATTGAACCGTGTCACAAGAAAACCAGAAACCAGCCTGTACAGTCACAGAAGAAATCTAGAAATTTTTTATTTAAGAAGAGGGGTTGTTAAACAAAAGCGCATTGATCAGACTGGACAGCTGATCAGCACCTATGTTTTGCATATGCAAAGTCCAGATTTTCACATTATGCAACTCCATATAACTTTTCAGAGCTACAGTGGAACCCCAGTTCGTAAGGTTACGACTGAACAGGTTAACAAAGGCAAGCAGACCAAAGAGATGACTCAGGGAGAGGATCTTATTCAAAGCATGTTATCAGGTAATTTGACACAAACTTGTTTTCTACATATATACAACATTAAATACAATACTGTATGAATACAATATTTATGAGAGGGTGATAGTAAGAATTTTCACCCTGAGAAAATGATTATCGACTGAGGCAAAGCCGATTTCAATGAACTTGGCCCAGGTCAATAAATGATCTTGACCTTAATTTATCGCATACCTTCATTAGTAGTCATTAGTAGTCTGCTTCTGCCATCTTTCAGGTCTCTGGCTGCAATAGTTTCCAAAATATCCATTGTTTTCACTTTTTCTCATGTACAAGCCTATGTTTCCAAAACTGACCATGCCTTAAAATTGGTCAAGGTCATCCTAGGGCCATCATTTGAATAAACTACAATGGGCTGGAGTTTCAGATACTGCATACCGAGTTTCATGATCTATCAGCCCACCGATTCTGGATAAGAAGATTTTTGAGCATTTGTGAGCATGGCGGCCGTGTTGAGCATTGGACCTAGATTAATTGGGAACATATTGTTCCATCTAATCATGGAGGCTCCTTTCATAGGCCCAGTGATTACTGAGAAAACCATAATCTTAACTTTGATGTTTAAATGACCTGAATTAGTTATATACCTTCAATGACTCCATTAGTTGTCTGCATCTAGCAACTTTCAAGTATGCAATAGTTTCCAAACTATCCATTGTTTTCGCCTTTTCCCATGTAAAAACCTTGCCGTAAAATACCTTAAGTTATAATAATAATAATAATAATAATAATGACTTTATTTAAAAAGGAAGCTCAGTTGGACAAGTCCAATCTTCCCTGAGGTCCTCTATTCAACAAACATATATACACAATGGTACAAACAATAATTTAACATCTACAGTGGTCTTATGGCTAAAAACCCACTTTTGCACAGTTCGCGCTGATCACTTGTGATTTTTCGCGGCGAAACCACCGCGAAATTTCACCGGCCATGGGAAAATTTAAACGTTTAATCAGTTATTTTTTTCGCCGCGAAAATCCGATTTTCGCGGTGAAATTTCGCCGTGTTTCGCGGCGAAATTCGTTTTTTAACGTTTATAACAGGTAAGTTTAAATATCCTATTTCGCCGCGAAACACGGCGAAATACCTGTAAATGTTAACATATTTTTTTTTTAATTTTATGACCACACTATGATTCATCTGTTCCTAGTATCGTGATTTACGTGCACATTAATAGTATTTACGATTATGCATGTATAGAAATGAAAGACGTGCATAATGCGACTCTTCCATTCGTATTACATGGTACGATATCATAGCAAAACAACGGATAGACGAACATATTTATAACGTAATGAGCCTGCTCGTTGATTATAACTTTGTTTGTTTGTTTGAATAGTTGCTTTACGTCCCAATCAACAGAAGTGGTCATGTCGGGACGCTGCCTCCATTTTATGGGACGTCATGATATCCAACAAGTGTTTGAAATATAACCATCCCTTTAAGCCAATACTGCTTATATGTATTGGTAGTTTGACTTGAAACCATTTTTCCTAGACAGGCACAGACCTGAGCGGTAAACCAGTTGTCAGATGTTCAGTAAATAGCGTATAGGCTTTGCCTGGAGGCACAAACAGCCCATATATTTCTTTAGGTCCCAATCTATGTGCCGTGTTTTGTAGCACAAACATTGTCTAAAGGGTATTGCTCAAAAAACAGTTAGATTGCTTGCTTTCTTTTTTGAACATTTTCCTCAATTGCTTCACTTTATAGCGTTTAAGGTGTGAACTACGATAACTTAATTTGAGCTCAACCTTGTAAAAACGACAAAAAAGAGACATATATTGACATTTGGGCTTGCTGGTTACCACTTTGATCACCCTCTGTGAATGCCAGCACAAGGCTAATCGCAATCATATCGATTTATACATTGTACTTGCCTTGTAGAAGTACCACTAGCAAAGATCATCCTGAGTTCAGTTTAACAGTCAACAATGTTTGAGTCCCATGGCGACAACACTTTCAGGCTAATACATGTACAAGTGCGAAACCCAACGAATATAGGAATCGAACACAGGACATTTTGATTCCTGTCAATTCCTACAATCCACCACTAGGCTTCTGCGCTCAACTTTGTTCTAATTAATCTACATGTATTCACCATCGATTTATGCGGCATGTGGAGCGTACTCGGGGCCCTTACTATATGCGTTCCGAAATTAACTGAAAACTTCATATGACCCATTTTTACACAAAATTAGTGTACAAGTATGAACTACAATACCTTGTTTTAAACACAGTATCCTCTCTTTTTCTAGTGTAGTGTGCCTTGTATACAGTGAGGTTTTGACATTCGACATGCATGTACGTGTTCCAAGCCATCCGTACATGTAGATTTTGGAAGGCACACAACACGCTGTTTAACTCAAAACGGTTAGCAAAAGAACCTTGTCAATTATTGACAATTCTAACACAGTTTTGTACATGTACGTTGCTGTATTGCTCGTATTTGACCGAATATCGCATCGACCCGGTGAAGGTTGTATGCGACCAAATGTCGTTTCGACTAAATTGATTTCAACGAAACGGCGTGCACTTGACGTAACCGAAAATTCACTGATGCTTTTAGCAGTGTCATAAACACAGGCGATTAAATTTCTAAAGAAGAGCTGAAGCTGATTGCTTCATCATGTTGAATCCAAAGACTTGTATAAATCTGTGGGTTGGGATTGCGGTGGCATATTTGTAGTGCATCAGACTCCGAATCGAGAGGTCGTTAGTTCGATCCGCACTGGCGACACCGTGTTGTGTCCTTGAGCAAGGCACATTAACTACCCACAGTACTACTTAATACCCAGGAAACGGTAGCTTCGTCCAGACATGACTGAAAAATTGGTGACTGGGACATTCAGCCACAATACAAACAAACAAATCTGTGGGCAATCATCCCATGAAAATTGCTTACGCCGCTATAAGCTTTTATTCTGTTAATTAAGCTAAATAATAGGATCTAATATTATCGAGTAAGTCTGATTTATCTCAAAAAGAAGCATGAAAATAAACACAAAGCCGATAATCAGGGTCTCAGAAACTTCAAAGCAGTTAAGACACAAATAAAACACGTAACTTAAACGATTATTATACAAAATTGAAAATAAAACAAAATATTTATACGACTTGAAAAGAAATAAATGCATACAAATTAAAATGAAATTTAGACAAAAACGATAATCATACAAAATTGAAACGAAAACATAATATTGATACGACTTGAAATAAAATAAAACCATCCAAATTAAAAATTAAATTTAAACAAAAAAATCTATTTCGCCGCGAAACACCGCGAAACACCGGTCCATTGATTTTTATGCGTAATGACAGGTATACGTTTTTCGCCGTGTTTCGCCGCGAAATTTCGCCGCGAAATCCGGAATTTCGCGGCGGAATTTCGTGGGGAAATTCCGCGCTGACTTTTATTTTTCACACAATTTCGCCGCGAAATTTTACAATTAGCCGTTAACAAATTAGCCGTTAAAACGGCTAATTTGGGTTTTTAGCCATAACACCACTGTACATACATAAAATTCATGTGCAAGAAAGGCCTTAATGATTATTTTGTGTGCGAAGCCATTCCAGATACCTCTTTTTGAAGAGAGTAACTGAATCACTCTGCTTAATATTTTTATGCCCCCAACTTTGAAAAAGTTGGTAGGGCATATTGCTTTGGGCTTGTCCGTGTGTCCGTGTTTCCGTGTGTCCGCACCACTTTTTCTTAACTTTTAAATGGTGGATGCTAGTGTCTTGAAATTTCATAAATGGATTCCTCATGAAAAAAAAGATGACCCGTATTTTTTTTCATTTCTGAGTTATGCCCCCTTTCTGAATTATCTCCCTTTGAAAAAAAATCTTGAAAATCTTGTGTGCAAGATATCTCAAAAAGTATTTGAGCTAGTGCTTTCATATTTGGTCATATTTGACAAAATTACGGAATTTTGAAAATTTATCAATTTTACCACTTTCGGATGAAATTTGAAACTTTTAAACAGTGGATGCTAGTGTCTTGAAATTTCATATATGGATTCCTCATGAAAAAAAAGATGACCCCTTTTTTTTTTCTTTTCTGAGTTATGCCCCCTTTCTGAATTATCTCCCTTTAAAAAAAAAATCTTGAAAATCTTGTGTGCAAGATATCTCAAAAAGTATTTGAGCTAGTGCTTTCATATTTGGTATGCTGATTGGGGCCAAGGAGTAGATCACCTGCTTAACTTTTGAGAACTTTTTGTCAAATTTTGACAAAATTACGGAATTTTGAAAATTTATCAATTTTACCACTTTCGGATGAAATTTGAAACTTTTAAACAGTGGATGCTAGTGTCTTGAAATTTCATATATGGATTCCTCATGAAAAAAAAGATGACCCCTTTTTTTTTTCTTTTCTGAGTTATGCCCCCTTTCTGAATTATCTCCCTTTGAAAAAAAATCTTGAAAATCTTGTGTGCAAGATATCTCAAAAAGTATTTGAGCTAGTGCTTTCATATTTAGTATGCTGATTGGGGCCAAGGAGTAGATCACCTGATTAACTTTTGAGAACTTTTTGTCAAATTTTGACAAAATTACGGAATTTTGAAAAATTTTATCAATTTTACCACTTTCGGATTTAAGTGTGCATCTGTTATCACTGTTAGTCCTCAAGTTTGCTATTTGTTCCCAGGTCAACTCTGTTTGCTTACATGATTTTCAAAAATAATGAAAAAACTGTGCCAGGTTAGTGGCAAGCATACAGTTGGGGGCATAGTGTTTTACAAACACTTATTTCTAGTCTGGAATAGAGTTCCAAATTTTAGATCCGGAATATGAAAGTGAGTTTCTGTATAGCTCCATTTTGGGTTTTGGCACATACAAGAGATCATTGGATGTGGACCTTAGTGCTCTTTGGTGTATATCTGTTGTATGTGTGAATAAATCTTGTAAGTATTGGGGAGCCAAGTTGTTACTGATTTTA
The DNA here is from genome assembly GCA_964017185.1 of Rugalucina vietnamica. Lineage (NCBI taxonomy): Eukaryota > Metazoa > Mollusca > Bivalvia > Lucinida > Lucinidae > Rugalucina > Rugalucina vietnamica. The sequence goes on along the minus strand of OZ024880.1, from coordinate 27,507,831 downwards.
AACATCAGGATGGCTTTCTGGTATATGACTCGCTCTGGAAATTTCATCCATTTTACATAGTTCTAAAAACATTTCCTCTGATGGAGTGTCAGTATCTTTGTCTAGAATACATCTTGCAGCTCGCTTCTGGAACTTTATGACAGTTTCCATAAGCTCTTCATTTGCATTGCCCCATATAGTGCAACAGTAGTCAAGCTGCGGAAGAATGTAGGCATTGTAGAACAATTTCCTGACAGGTATGGATAAGTAGCATTTTATTCGACTTAGTAAGTACAGAAGGGTATTGCATTTCTTAATGGTATTTTCAATTTGTGTACTCCAGTTCATCCCAGGGTAATCATTTGAACAAACTATGATGGGCTGAAGTCCCAGATGCTACATTCTATGTTTCGTGGAAATCAGCCCACCGGTTCTGGAGGTGATTTTTGCAGGGTTTTTATCATATACATGTATATGGGTGTGGCAGCCATCTTGGTCATGTGACCAAAATCCCTTGAACAAACTTTTGTTCCCCTTGCCCATGGAGGCTCCACATAATATTTCAACTTGATCGGCTAAAGGGTTTTAGAGAAGATCTTTGAAATTGTGCACAACGATGGACAGAAAGAAGGACAGACGGAAGGACAGACGCCGGATCATGCATATACTACAAGTGTCACTTTGAGCCTTCGGCTCAGTTGAGCTAATAATACACTCTATAACTAAAGAATTACAAGTACCAAAAGTACCAGCTGTCAGGTTATGTGATTCTTCACATCTCATGTAGCCGTGTGCAAGATAACTTAATCAGGATTTTTAGCTCACCTGAGCCGAAGGCTCACAGGTGAGCTTATAGTATACCTACCCATGCTCCGTCGTCCGTCCGTCCGTCGTTCACAATTTCAAAGATCTTCTCCTCTGAAACCGCTTGGCAAATCAAAGCCAAACTTCATGTGGAGCATCCTTAGGAAGGGGGAACAAAAGTTTGTATAAATGGTCCAGGTCACAAGACCAAGATGGCCGCCATGGCTATAAATAGCAAAAACCTTTGAAAATCTTCTTCTCCAGAACCAGTGGGCCGATTTCCACGAAACTTGGTATGTAGCATCGGGGACGCGGGCCCATCATAGTTTATATAAATCATGACCCTAGGATGACCTTGACCTATTTTACGGCAAGGTCAACTTAGGTCGCCAATGCATTTCAATGGGAAAACAATGCTATTTAATGGGTAAAACGTACTGGGAATAGGCAAATTGGACAGAAGATAAATGTTAATGGAAAATTTTAGCCCCTGGGGGGTTGTCTGCCCCTGCCCCGGGGCTATATACATGTATATTTCCATAATAATGAAACATCTTCTCCCCTGAAACCGCTTTGCCAATCAAAGCCAAACTTCATATGTAGCATCCTTTGGAAGGGGGAAAGAAAGTTTATATAACTGGTCATGGTCACATGACCAAGATGGCCACCATGGCTATAAATAGAAAAAACCTGTAAAAATCTTCTTCTCCAGAACCAGAAGGCCAATGATTTTGAAACTTGGTGTGAAGCATCAGTAACTGGAGCTCTACAAAGTTTATATAAATCATGACCCTGGGATGACCTTGACCTATTTTACGGCAAGGTCAACATAGGTCGCTCATGCATTTGAATGGGGAAAAGTGTTAAAATATCATTTGTAGGGAAAAACTTGCAGGAAATGGGCAAATGGACTTAAGATTGATGATTCTGAAAACATTTGGACCCTAGGGGTCTGTCTGCCCCCACCCCGGGGTAATATATATGTATATTACAGTGATATTCAAAGATCTTCTTCTCTGAAACTGCTTAGCCAATCAAAGCCAAACTTTATGAGGAGCATTATTAGGAAGTGGGAATGAAAGTATATATAAATGGTCAAGGTCACATGACCAAGATGGCCACCATGGCTATAAATAGCAAAAACCTTTAAAAATCTTCTTCTCAGAACCAGAAGGCCTATGATTTTGAAACTTGGCATGAAGCATCAGTGACTGGAGCTCTACAAAGTTTGTATAGATCATGACCCTGGGATGACCATGACCTTTTTAATGGCAAGGTCAACTTAGGCCGCCCTTGCATTTGAATGGGGAAAATTGTTACAATGTCATTTGAAGGGCAAAACTTGCAGTAAATTGGCAAATGGATTGAATCTTTATGATTCAAAAAAGAAATTGACTCCAGAGGTTGCTCTGACCCTGCCATGGGGTTATATACATGTATATTACCATTCTAGTCAAACAAGTTTATTGGTATATATCTCTGGTCTCAGGTGAGCGTTTACAGGACCATTGGTCCTCTGGTATTAAAAATACTAAAAACATCATCTGCTTGCATGTTTAAATGTGTCTGCATAGAAAGTGGACAATTAGATAATTTGACAGCAATATTGTTATTATAGTATTGAAACCTCTGAAAACATACATCGCCCAGATGAAGACACAAGAAATCTTACGAGATCGAAGGCGCCTCCAACATTACCTCGAGAAAAGTGAGAGAAAACGTCAGAAGGCTTGCTCCTTGAACTATCAGCGTCTCCTTGATTCATACTACGTCATTGAAGAGAATGAAAATAATCCTTCCCACACAAAAGAGTCTTTGTATCAGCTTGAACACGACTTCATGGGAGAAACTGTGAAACCATTGCCGAGGGTTGTGAAAACGGTCCTAATCTGGATTATGGTCCTAATGATTTTGTTTAGTTTTGTGTACGTTGGGTTGGTTGCGGGACAGTTGAGTACGACAGAGACTCAGGAATGGATATGTTATTATTTGCTCAGTCTCGCTGAATTTGGGTTTGTGTTAGAACCTATAAGAGCATTGATAGTTGGATGTATTATCAAGTAAGACTCTAGCTATTATCTGTGGATGTACATCCTGGTTTGTCTCGGACCTGATCGGAAACTACCCAGATTGTTGGTTCTCTTATGTGAAGGCTCATTTATCAGGTGGGACATAGGCAAGCAGTATATCCCCAATTTCATTGGAAAATAAAATAAAAATTTTATATCACTACTGATGTCTCTAAAAATGAAATGGACTTGTCCACCTGATTATGATGTGTAAGTCTATTCATCACAAATGGGTCGAAGAATCCACACCACTAACATGTTTACATCCCACCAACAGTTGACAAGATCTTGATTGAAGGTTTCATCTCAAATGAGCCGGGACATGAGAAAACCAGTCTTTGGGGTTTCCGACCTGGTCCGACACAAACCGGCCTGTACAGTCTCAGAAGATGTTTAAAGCTTGAAATTGCGGATTTAAGAAGAAGAGGAATTGTACTATCCATGTAGCGAAAACAAAGGCGCTGATCAGCTTCGCAGTTACTGCGAAGCTGATCTGCGCCTTTGTTTTCGCATAGGCAAATCCAGTTTTCTCATGACATGGCTCAAATAATGGAGAAGACCAGGCCCCAAGGTAAAGATTTTTTATGCTCATCTCAGCTGAGCATGAAATTTACCCTGCACATAAATGTTAAAACGCTTCAATTGTTATAATTTTAACATTTACATGTGTATAAGCAGGATAAAATGACTGGCTTTGGTGTCAGATCTACACCTGAAATTTCACTGAATTTTTTAGCTCACCTGAGCCGAAGGCTCACAGGTGAGCTTATAGGATAGGCAGGCATCCGTCGTCCGTCGTCCGTCGTCTGTCGTCCGTCGTCCGTCGTCGTCCGTCCACAATTTCAAAGAAGAATATTTCTGAAGCTAGTTGGCCGATCTTGATCAAATTTAATGTGAACCATAATTGGGTTGGGGGATTGATGGCATTAGGTTTTGGAGCAGATTGTATCAAAATAGTGGTTTCCATGGCAACAGATAGGTCCCATAGACTTACAATGGGAAAAACTAAAAAAATCTTCTTCTCTGAAACCACTAGGCCCACAGCTTTGATATTTGGTATGTAGCAATGGCTAATGGTCCTCTACATAAATTGTGCCATTCATGCCCCTGGGGTCAAATTTGGCCACGCCTCGGGGGTCGATAGTCTCCTCCATAGACTTACTATGGGAAAAAAATTCAAAAATCTTCTTCTCTGAAACCACAGGGCCTACAGCTTTGATATTTTGTATGTGGCAATGGCTAATGGTCCTCTACATAAATTGTGCCAGCCATGCCCCTGGGGTCAAATTTGGCCACGCCCCGGGGGTCGATAGTCTCCATAGACTTACAATTGTAAAAACTAAAAAAAATCTTTTTCTCTGAAACCACTAGGCCCACAGCTTTGATATTTGGTATGTAGCAATGGCTAATGGTCCTCTACATAAATTGTGCCATTCATGCCCCTGGGGTCAAATTTGGCCACGCCCCGGGGGTTGATAGTCTCCATAGACTTACTATGGGAAAACAATTAAAAAATCTTCTTCTCTGAAACCACAGGGCCCACAGCTTTGATATTTTGTACTTGGCAATGGCTAATGGTCCTCTACATAAATTGTGCCAATCATGCCCCTGGGGTCAAATTTGGCCACGCCCCGGGGGTCGATAGTCTCCTTAGACCTACAATAGGAAAAAAACTAAAAAAATCTTCTTCTCTGAAACCACTTGGCCAACAGCTTTGATATTTGATATGTAGCAATGGCTAATGGTCCTCTACATAAATTGTGCCATTCATGCCCCTGGGGTCAAATTTGGCCACGCCCCGGGGGTTTATAGTCTCCATAGACTTACTATGGGAAAAAAAAATAAAAAATCTTCTTCTCTGAAACCACAGGCCCCACAGCTTTGATATTTTGTATGTGGCAATGGCTAATGGTCCTCTACATAGATTGTGCCAGCCATGACCCTGGGGTCAAATTTGGCCACGCCCCGGGGGTCGATAGTCTCCATAGACTTACAATAATAAAAACTAAAAAAATCTTTTTCTCTGAAACCACTTGGCCCACAGCTTTGATATTTGGTATGTAGCAATGGCTAATGGTCCTCTACATAAATTGTGCCAATCATGCCCCTGGGGTCAAATTTGGCCACGCCCCTGGGGTCGATAGTCTCCATAGACCTACAATAGGAAAAAAACTCAAAAAAATCTTCTTCTCTGAAACCACTTGGCCAACAGCTTTGATATTTGATATGTAGCAATGGCTAATGGTCCTCTACATAAATTGTGCCATTCATGTCCCTGGGGTCAAATTTGGCCATGCCCCGGGGGTTGATAGTCTCCATAGACTTACTATGGGAAAAAAATTAAAAAATCTTTTTCTCTGAAACCACAGGGCCCACAGCTTTGATATTTTGTATGTGGCAATGGCTAATGGTCCTCTACATAAATTGTGCCAATCATGTCCCCGGGGTCAAATTTGGCCACGCCCCGGGGGTCGATAGTCTCCATAGACTTACAATAGGAAAAACTAAAAAAATCTTCTTCTCTGAAACCACTAGGCCCACAGCTTTGATATTTGGTATGTAGCAATGGCTAATGGTCCTCTACATAAATTGTGCCATTCATGCCCCTGGGGTCAAATTTGGCCACGCCCCGGGGGTTGATAGTCTCCATAGACTTACTATGTGAAAAAAATTAAAAAATCTTCTTCTCTGAAACCACTAGGCCCACAGCTTTTATATTTGTAATGTAGCAATGGCTAATGGTCCTCTACATAAATTGTGCCATTCATGCCCCTGGGGTTAAATTTGGCTAGGCCCCGGAGGTTGATAGTCTCAATAGACTTGCTATGGGAAAAAAATTAAAAAGTCTTCTTCTCTGAAACCACACTGACAGGGCACACAGCTTTGATATTTTGTATGTGGCAATGGCTAATGGTCCTCTACATAAATTGTGCCAGCCATGCCCCTGGGGTCAAATTTGGCCACGCCCCCGGGGTAGATAGTCTCCATAGACTTACAATGGGAAAAACTAACAAAAATCTTCTTCTCTGAAACCAAAAGGCCCAGAGCTTCTATATTTTGTTTGTAGCAATGTTTGGTAGTCCCCATTATAAATTGTGCCATTCATGTCCCTGGGGTCAAATTTGGCCATGCCCCGGGGGTCAATAGCGTCCATGCATAGACTTTCATTGGTCGATTCTCAATTAATTTAAATCTCATGAGTTTACAATGTGATAATCTCTCAGGTGAGCTACAGGACCAATGGTCCTCTAGTATTAGCTCACCTGAGCCGAAGGCTCACAGGTGAGCTTATAGGATAGGCAGGCATCCGTCGTCCGTCGTCGTCCGTCGTCCGTCCGTCGTCCGTCCACAATTTCAAAGAAGAATATTTCTGAAGCTAGTAGGCCGATCTTGATCAAATTTAATGTGAACCATAATTGGGTTGGGGGATTGATGGCATTAGGTTTTGGAGCAGATTGTATCAAAATTGTGGTTTCCATGGCAACAGATAGGTCCCATAGACTTACAATGTGAAAAACTAAAAAAATCTTCTTCTCTGAAACCACTAGGCCCACAGCTTTGATATTTGGTATGTAGCAATGGCTAATGGTCCTCTACATAAATTGTGCCATTCATGCCCCTGGGGTCAAATTTGGCCACGCCCCGGGGGTCGATAGTCTCCATAGACTTACTATGGGAAAAAAATTCAAAAATCTTCTTCTCTGAAACCACAGGGCCCACAGCTTTGATATTTGGTATGTGGCAATGGCTAATGGTCCTCTACATAAATTGTGCCAGCCATGCCCCTTGGGTCAAATTTGGCCACGCCCCGGGGGTCGATAGTCTCCAGAGACCTACAATAGGAAAAAAACTAAAAAAATCTTCTTCTCTGAAACCACTAGGCCAACAGCTTTGATATTTGGTATGTAGCAATGGTTAATGGTCCTCTACATAAATTGTGCCATTCATGCCCCTGGGGTCAAATTTGGCCACGCCCCGGGGGTTGATAGTCTCCATAGACTTACTATGGGAATAAAATTAAAAAATCTTCTTCTCTGAAACCACAGGGCCCACAGCTTTGATATTTTGTATGTGGCAATGGCTAATGGTCCTCTACATAAATTGTGCCAATCATGTCCCCGGGGTAAAATTTGGCCACGCCCCGGGGGTCGATAGTCTCCATAGACCTACAATAGGAAAAACTAAAAAAATCTTCTTCTCTGAAACCACTAGGCCCACAGCTTTGATATTTGGTATGTAGCAAAGGCTAATGGTCCTCTACATAAATTGTGCCATTCATGCCCCTGGGGTCAAATTTGGCCACGCCCCGGGGGTTGATAGTCTCCATAGACTTACTATGGGAAAAAAATTAAAAAATCTTCTTCTCTGAAACCACTAGGTCCACAGCTTTGATATTTGGTATGTAGCAATGGCTAATGGTCCTCTACATAAATTGTGCCATTCATGCCCCTGGGGTCAAATTTGGCCAGGCCCCGGAGGTTGATAGTCTCAATAGACTTGCTATGGGAAAAAAATTCAAAAATCTTCTTCTCTGAAACCACAGGGCCCACAGCTTTGATATTTTGTATGTGGCAATGGCTAATGGTCCTCTACATAAATTTGGCCACGCCCTGGGGGTAGATAGTCTCCATAGACTTACAATGGGAAAAACTAACTAAAATCTTCTTCTCTGAAACCAAAAGGCCCAGAGCTTCTATATTTGGTATGTAGCAATGTTTGGTAGTCCCCATTATAAATTGTGCCAGTCATGCCCCTGGGTCAAATTTGGCCATGCGACGGGGGTCAATAGTGTCCATGCATAGACTTTCATTGGTCGATTCTCAATTAATTTAAATCTCATGAGCTTACAATGTGATAATCTCTCAGGTGAGCTACAGGACCAATGGTCCTCTAGTTTTTATGAGCAGATTATCTTTCAGTCTCAGCTGAATTGAGCATGAAAAAAATTTTTATAAGCTAAGGTCCAGGGTTCAAGCTTTCAACTCTTTGCTCATCAAAGCTGGACCACTACTCTGCAGAACTGTATAGTTACTTTGTTGTTTAGGCTTTTTTCGTAATGAAGATTGACATTATTTTTGCATGACAATGGCTTTTATCATTACTTTTTAGGAGAATATTTGTTACCAATGAAATTGAGAAAAAAATGCAATTTTTATTTTCGATTTTGGAGAAAATAGCTTTATTTTAGCTAGCCAAATTGGGAAAGTTTCTCTTTGAAATTGGGATTTTCAGCTAAATTGGAATTTGTCCGGTAAGTTGTGCAACAAAATTGGTACCCGGGTAACTGCACCCAATTCTATGTAGAGAAAAAGCCTGGTCAAGCTATGCTTTGCAGCCAATCTCGAAGAGTTGTCAGGAACCTTTGTTTTTTTTTTATGTCTCCCCCCGACAGGGTCTGGAGACATATTGTTTTTCCCCGTGCGTCTGTCTGTCCGTCTGTCCGTCCGTCCGTGCGTCTGTCCGTCACAAATCGTGTCTGCTCTATATGAAAACCGTTAAAGATTTTTCAATGAAACTTAATACACTTGTAAACCACGACGAGACGATGTGTCATGCACAAGAACCATAACTCTAGCTTGAGTATTTTTGGAGTTATTTCCCTTTGATTATTTTCGATACAATATCGTGTCCGCTGTATAACTTGAAAATCATTAAAGATTTTTCAATGAGACTTGGTACATTGTAGACCAGGACAAGACGATGTGTCATGCACAAGAACCATAACTCTGGCTCGAGTATTTTTGGAGTTATTTCCCTTTGATTATTTTCAATACAATTTCGTGTCCGCTGTATAACTTGATAACTGTTTAAGATTTTTCAATAAAACTTAATACACTTATTGAGCATGATCAGACGATGTGTCATGCACAAGAACCATAACTCTGGCTTGAGTATTTTATGAGTTATTTCCCTTTGATTATTTTCCATACAATTTCGTGTCCGCTTTATAACTCGAAAATCGTAAGAGTTATTTCAATGAAACTTGGTACACTTATAAAGCATGATGAGATAACGTGTCGTGCTAAAGAACCATAACTCTTGCTTGCATATCTTTGGAGTAATTTCCCTTCGATTATTTTCCATACAATTTCGTGTTCACCCTATAACTTGAAAACCGTAAGAGAAATTTCAGTGAAACTTGATACACTTATAAAGCACGATGAGACGATGTGTCATGCACAAGAATTATAACTCTTGCTTTCATATCTTTGGAGTTATTTCCCTTTGATTATTATTCCATACAATTTCATGTCCACTCTATAACTTGAAAACCATAAGAAATATTTCAATGAAACTTGGTACACTTATAAAGCACGATGAGATGATGTGTCATGCTAAAGAACCATAACTCTTGCTTGCATATCTTTGGAATTATTTCCCTTTTATTATTTTTCATACAATTTTGTGTCTGCTCTATAACTCAAAAACCATTAGAGATTTTTCAATGAAACATGGTACACTTATAAAGCATGATGCACAAGAATCATTACTCTTGCTTTCATATCTTTGGAGTTATTTCCCTTTGATTATTTTCCATACAATTCCGTGCCCGCTCTATAACTTGAAAACCGTAAGAGATATTTCAATGAAACTTGGTACACTTATAAAACAGAATGACAGGATATGTGATGCACAAGAACTATAACTCTTGCTTGCATATTTTGGACATGCACGTAGAAAGGGGGGAGACATCAGTTTTCACATAGAAAACAAATTCTAGTTTGTTTTTTTTTTTTTGCAGGTGATGAATAGTAGTGAGCAGCATCATGAGAAAACCAACAATCTGCATATGCGAAAACATAGACTCAGATCAGCTTCAAGGTAACCTGGAAGCTGATCAGCGCCTTTGTTTTCGCTACACTGATAGTACAATTTATCTACTTTCTAACATTTCAACCTTCTAGCCATCTTCAGTGACAGTACAGACCAGTTTGTGTCGGACATGTTACAAAAAAACATGTAGTTTTTCTCACAACAGGGCTCTAGTAAGATTCATTAGACTACCCTACTGGACTGATTTATATGAGTCGTCTCTTGAGAAAACCAACAATGTGGTTTCCGATCAGGTTGACACAAATCAGGTTGTACAGTCACAGAGGCAGGCTAGAAGCATGAAATTTCTGAATTAAGAAGACAAGGAAGTGTACTATCTATGTAGCAAAAACAAAAGGTGCTGATTGCGTGCCGGTTACCGCGAAGCAGATCTGCGTCTTTGTTTTCGCATATGCAGACATGGGTGAAAGTTTTCAGTATTAATACTGAATTCAGTATGGGGAAGATTTTCCCCCCAATGTATTGGTATAGGAAAACCCTAGTTTCCAGTATTGGAAAAATGGCTTTTCAGTATTGAGAATTTGGGAACTTTCACCCATTTGCAGATTGTTCATTTTCTCAGGAGGTATTTCTGTTTGTCATGTGACAATTCATGTTTGAAGTTTTGAAAAATACAGTTTCTGAAAGATGGTGTACAGACAGTAGTGGCAAAAATATACATACATGTACTATGGTTTGAACAGTCAATTTAAGACAAGTTACATACAAATCAAACCTGCCTTTCTCATCCATTTATAACCAGTCACTGTCAACTATTAAGTGATCCATCTTTCTATATTATTTTTTCCTTTTTTTTCTTGTTTGTTAAAAACCTTAGAAGCTACTTTCAATAATATCAAACTATCTAATATATTGCAGGTCTTGGAGCAAGTCAGGGATGATCACATTTACCGCTCGTGTAATCCGACTTGTTATTCTTTTGAAGTGTTCACAGATACAAAATTTGCACAGTAGCTTCCCGACATTTGAAATCTTGGTGTAAATTAGTTAGTAGTTTTGTCAAACTAAAAGTTTGTAAACTGGGCAGAGAGGATGAGTTGGGGCAGCTTGTCTTCGACTTGTATCCTGCATTTCTTCTTTGCTTGGTTTCTTAAACTATAACCTAGAATAATAAGACATTGTATGTATGTTATTATTGTTTATGTTTACTTGTAGTATAAAATAAATGAGAGAAAAAAGTGATTAAATAAAATCCTTGTATTGTTGATTCAATGTCACCTCCTTGTGACCAAATGTGTCCTGTTTACCTGTTAACGGAACACGGAACCAAAGTGACCTTAGCCACAACATGTTTACATAATGGGATTATAGTCAGTAAGTCTGTAAAGTGCTTTGCCTGGAGGCACATGCAGCTCATCCATTTCTGATAATCCAAAAGGGCGGGTCGTCATTGTTATTGATTGCTCTACGGAATACATTTGTACTTCTAATTTAGAATATATTTGCATAGGTTTTAGCTCGACTGCACTTGCGGTATAGCTTTCTACAAGTCCATTTCTTGACAACCACTCATCAGAAAGCATTCATACTTCGACCATAGATACCCTGTAGGGTTAGCTTTCATTCAATGGCATCGGGTCCCAGGGTCCAGGCCAAGGTGTGGGGCTAGTGGTTAAAACATATAAAGAACACCTTCAAAAAATGGCTTCTCTGTGGTATGGTTTTCTAGAAGTCCTTATTAGCTCACCTGAGCCGAAGGCTCACGGGTGAGCTAATAGTATAGTAGTGGAGCCGTCGGCCATCCGTGCACGAGTGAGAGCGTGCGTTCACACTGTCAAATACAAATATCTCCGCAAACTTATAAGTCAGCCAATTGCAATCAAATTTTATCTGAAGCATCATTTGGGTGGGGGAAAGGATGCATTAGGTTTTGGGCCAGGTTGGATCAGAACTCTGGTATCCATGGCAACAGATAGCTCCCATAGACTTACATGGGAAAAAAACAAAAAAATCTTCTCCGAAACCACAAGGCCCAGAGCTTTCATATTTTGTGTGTAGCAGTGTATAGTGGTGCTCTTTATAAATCCTGCCGACCGTGCCCTTGGGGTCCATACAGGCCCGCCCCGGGGGTATTATGGGAAAAACATAAAAATGTCTTCTCCAGTGTATAATGGTCCTCTTTATAAATCCTGCCAACCATGCCCCTGGGGTCAAAAATGGCCCCAACCGGGGGGTCATTAGCTCCCATAGACTTACAATGGGAAAAACATAAAAAAAAATCTTCTTAGAAACTACAAGGCCTAGAGCTTTCATATTTTGTATGTAGCAATGTATAAAGGTCCTCTTTATAAATCCTGCCAACCATGCGCCTGGAGTCAATACAGGCCACGCCCCAGGGGCATTATTATCTGTCATAGGTTTATAATGGAAATACATGAAAAAATCTGCAACTGGACTTTATATTTATGATTCTGAAAATATTTGACACCAGGCTTTCATCTGCCCCAACCCAGTGGCAATATACATGTACATGTAATATTAAAGCATCTCAGAAACCGCTCGGCAAATCAAAGCCAAATTTTATATGAAGCATTTATAAGAAGGGGAAACCAGTGTGTACATGCTTTAAAATCTAGGTCACATGACCAAGATGGCCACCATGCCCATATATGGTAAAACCCCAGCTACTTTTCTTTTGTCAGAATATATTTTCTAGATTTTAACCTCAGCACCACCCCCTGGCATAGAGGTTAAAATTTAGAACTCCATTAACAATGGATTTTCTGTGGTATAGTATTCTAGAAGTCTATATGTTGACAACCAATTATTAGACAAATATTCGTTGGGATGTTGGTACCCGGTAGGGTTGCGTTTCATTTCATGGCATCAGATCCTTGGGTCCATGCCTGGGGTGTGGGGCTAGAGGTTAAAAACTCTAGCACTGTAAAAATGGATGTACTGCTGGAAGTCAAAATCTAGAACTCCCTGAAATATTGTTTTTCTTTCTATTTCTAAATAGACAAAACCCTTGACCCTGAAATAGTTGTAGGTCACTGTGACCTTATTTCACGGTTCAGTGATTTTGTCTTATATCAGGCACGCAATTGGTATATGAACATACTTCTTTCACGGTATGTTTGTGTATGACAAGACCCTTGACCCTTAAGTAGTCGTAGGTCACTGTGACCTGATTTAATGGTTCAGTGATTTTGCCTTGTATCTCAACGCTCAATTGGTATATGAACATACTTTTTCATAGAATGTTAGCCTATGACAAGACCTTTGACCCTAAAGTAGTCCTAGGTCACTGTGACCTAATTTCATGGTTCAGTGATTTTGCCCTATATCTTGACACTCAGTTGGTATGTTTGCATACTTTTTTCAGATTATGAATGAGTATAATCAGACCTTTGACCATAAACTATTTATAGGTCACTGTGACCTAATTTCATGGTTAAGTGATTTTGCCTTATATCTCAAATGGTATGTGAAAATACTTCTTTCAAATTATGTTTGCGTATGATGAGACCTTTGACCCTTAAGTAATCCGAGGTCACTATGACCTTATTTCATGCTACAGTGATTTTGCCTTCTATCCCAGCACTATGACCTAATTACACGCTACAGTGATTATGCCTTCTATCCCGGCACTCAGTTGGTATATGAACATACTTCTGTCACAATATGAGTGAACCTTCCGCTCTTACTAATGTATGTAAAAGGTGTGGCATGATTAACTGTGAGTCAATGTTGCAAAGCTGCAAATAACCATCTTAATTCAAACAATTAAAGTTGCAAGATTTAACCAAATCAAAGTATACAGTTACATGTGTATACAGCACGTCTTGTCTTAACAGACAATTGCAGCTTTTCAAACTAAGCACTGCTGTCAGTGATATATCACAAAGCAAAATACAGCTTTGGACTCTTCTATAGTTTTAGTTATTTTAATAATAGTAATGTGAACATCTACGACAGACAGTGACTTGTAGTAAAAGTAAAATAAAGTAATTTAGAAAAAGTTATATCCCCTGGATATACATTGCTTAGAAGAATTGTGTATATGTAAATATTATTTGCATGGTTGAAAGGCACAGGCCTTATATACTGCCTAATTCACAGCTTCAGTCTTCTGGAGATTATTTGAGCCGCCTCATGAGAAAACCAACGATCTGCATATGCGAAAACAAAGACGCAGATCAGCGCCTTTGTTTTCGCCACATGATAGTACAATTCCTCACTTTCTAAATCCAAAATTTCAAGCTTCTAGCCGTCTTCTGTAACCGTACAGCCCAGTTTATGTCGGGCCTGTTCGGAAACCACATTGTTGGTTTTCTCACGAGACGGCTCATTTATAATTTGGGTTATTTACAATGAATAATCAAGCTGTCCCAAAAGAATGCACAATATTGCACTTTATCCATAACAGACTAAGATATAAAATTATATTTTTTTCTATTTATTCAAAAGGTAGCCTAACTATGCAATATAGGACCATATGCCATAACTTCTGGTCCAAGTTAACGTGGATTGATATATTTACAAAGTCCCTAACCCCCCCTAAACTTTGAACATGTTGTTCTCAGTCCTGGGATACAGATCATTCATGATATTACATCTCCTGAAAGGGCTATGAATGACAATCGTTATCCTAGTAATATAACCAGAATTTGTATTTGCATTTTCGTGCATGTTGGTAGTGAAATGCACTGTTAGTTTGAAAACTGCTTTTATTTTTCTTGCATTGTTTTACGCTTAAATAAGAAATATTGTGGGATGAGTGTTGGCACGGTAGTTAGTAAGTAGAAAAATCTATCAACTGCTATCATTTTTGTTCTGTTTGAAACAATTCTTACCGAAATTTCTGCAGACAAAAAGCCCGTTTTTTTGAGACTAATCAAGGTCAAATTAATGGGCTTATTTGTTATGTAAAAAGGCTATGGAAATATACTGTATATGTATGTTCTACCTGAATGAACAGACTACCTGTCCTATTTTAACAGGTATACACAGCGTGTACATACTATAATGCATATAAATATACTGTACAAAATAATTTTATCTCTGTTTTATTTGAGACATGTCTCAGAGGACTTTAAATCCAACGTTACTTCAACACCACACAACAATTGTTTTTACCCTTATTAGATATATAAAAGATATTGTCAGAAGAACTTCCCTAATGTCTAAAACGTATGAAGACACTGTTCAAAGTAAAAGTTGCTTAATTTATTTGGCATGGTATATTTAAGGTACAGGTATTTGCATAAGTGACGGACAATATTATTTAAAGTAATAAATCTGATAAAGATGATGCACCTGCTATTCATGCAAATCGTTTCTAAGCTAATTTTTCAGCTTGCAAATTAGTTGGAGAACATTATTCAGACCTTCACAAAGGTTTCTATCAATTAAAATCAAAAATTTATTTTAAAGGATTATTTATGGAAATTTATTAGAAAAATAGGTAATTTCACTAAAAACTTCTATTACAATGGCTTCCCTTTGGAAAACATTATCATTCATAAGAAAGTTTAAGGTTTAGGGATTATTCTGGTATGTAACATGCCACATTTTTTTAAAAAAATCTATGAAATATTTATGAGCAGAAAACACTATTATTATAGTAATAAGGAACCTTAAAGCTACTTCTGTATATTCTTTCAAGTGATTTTGTATCTCGTCTGACACGAGATTTTAAGATGAAATAAAGTTTTACAATATATATCTAGTTATAAAAATGCAATGTCCTTTCAAATAATATTTACACATTTGCCGTTACATATATTACCCATTCAAAACAGAAATTATACTCAGAATTTGTTAAAATACTGGGGAACTCTAAACTTAATCCCAAAGCTAAATGTCTTTATGTTATTTGACAAAATAAAGCTACGGACACATATATAGGTATTTTTAATCGTTTTTGTCATTTGGTGGTGTTACATACGTTACAGTTGCAAAGTAGCCAATAAAAAGGTTAATTACAGTAAAATATATTGTCAATTTTTTTATTTTTTTTATTCACTAGTCGAAAGTGCACTTTATTTTTCTTTCTAAAACTGAAAAAATGATCATCTTATCGTTTCGTTTTCGTAAGTTATTGCATTTTTTTTCCATAGTGACCCCTTTTAGGTTATAAAGTAATAAACTATTCACATTCAAATATAAATAGCCCGAGCTGAAAGACAATAGCTTTATACTACAGTGACGTGCCAAATTAATGTCCACAACGTCAGAATCTCCATACACTTCATTTACAAGAAAAATTATCCTGCCTCTGCCGGTCAACCGATTTTCACGATTTTAGTGTCATTTGAAAGGTAAATAAATAAAGCAATAAACAAGATATTTTCATTTAATTCTATGCGTGCGTTTCAAGGCTGCAATTGTTTAAAGAAAATGTGAGATTATTTTTACAGTTTTTTGGCAGCGTCACTTACGTTGCCTTCCTGGATATAAAGAAGGCATTTGATACCGTATGGCATCATGCCATGCTTGTGAAACTATATGACTTAGGAATTCGCGGAAAAGCCTGGCGAATAATATGCTTATTTTACGAAAATATGTTAAGCGCCATATCCATAAACAGACAGCTGTCTAATTGGTTCCACGTGGAGCAAGGGGTTAGACAAGGAGGCGTTTTGTCTACCTTCTTGTATCTAGTATACAACGACGACCTCTTAGGTGAACAAAGGGTGTAAAGTTGGCTCCATCGATTGCAGTTGCCCAACATATGTAGATGACGGCGTCCTGATGGCAAATTCGCTTCGTAATCTACAAATTCTTGTGGATATAGCATACGCGCATTCATGTAAATATCATTACGAATTTCATGCAGACAAGTCATGTGTCGTCATATTTGGAAAAAATTCAAGAACCATTCAACAATCTGCTTCTGTATATCTTGGTAGAAAGCTTATACCACAAACTAAGTCGGCTGTACATCTCGGTGTTAAGCAAGAAGCAAATCGATCTTTATCAACACGGGTTAGTGATTCTTGTGCAAAGGGGACATCCTCACTGTTCAGTATGGCAGATATGGTGTGCGCCCTTGTGGTCTCAATCCAAAAACTTCCATAGATCTATACAAGAAAGTCATTACGCCTACAGTATTGTATGGTTGTGAAGTTTGGAATAACTTGAAAATGTGTGATATCAATGAAATAAATAAATTCCAGAGAATGGCAGTTAAAAAGATGCAAGGTTTCCATAAGTATGTGCGTACTGACATGTGTGAAACCATGGTCGGAATGATGTCTTTCATTTGAAGTCGACAGAAGAAAGTTATTGTTTTTAGGAACTCTATGTGGATTATCTCATTATTCAGTGCCAAACAGACTTCTTCACTTTAAACTTAACATGTATCTTGATTACGGTATTGACTCGGGATTTGTCTCCGATATATTTGCTATATTGTCAAAGTATAGCTTAGAAAACCATTTGCACCATTATATGCATACCTTACAATTCCCAGGAAAGTGTTCATGGAAGCGGATTGTAAACAACGCAATAAAGCAACATGGAAGCTGCAGTCAGTGGCTTAATAGAATAGACCGAGATCCCGACTTTGCGCGATTTAAACGCCTACATGTGTCTATAACGCCTGCTTCTATATACAACATGGATGCGAAAATTAAAGACAGACGTCTAATCGCAACTATTGCAAAACTATGAAACCATCATTAATACGTGAATGTCATCTATGTGGGTCCCTAAGACCGGATATTCTATCTGTATAGTAGGGGAATGTCAAGCCACTAGGTTTCCTGTTCATAAACTTTGTCGCCGTGCGATTCGGCAATGATATCGCATTCGAGATGTCGTCCAGTCCAATATCATACCTAATCGTGAAACTCCTAGGGTTGTCATTTTATACCATAATCCAACAGGATGACATGGACTATCTGGGAGTTGTATGTTTCAAATTCCTAAAAGAGTTGACACAGAGTTTTCACTATACTAAGGTGATATCTTGACAGTTAGATACACTATTGATGTAGTACAAGTATTGATGCTCTAATTACTGTATATTTCACACATTTTTTTCACTGTACATGTGTTAATTCAATGAACTGTTTGTCTTTTGTTATTTGGTCCATGAGCTATTTAAGATGTCGGTACCACCTGACCTGAACAGATCCCCCCACACTTTTTGACAATATTGGCATGTATAGAATTAGATTAAATCGGGGGGACCTTTCTAGGTGGTAGCTTTATGGTTAAAATCTTCGAGTTTATTCTAGTATACCCCCTTCATTTGTCTGTGTTTTTTCTCATATCTTAAGTTTTCTTCAATTTTATTAACAAGATAGTCAGCTTGTTCATATGTCTTATTATATAACATGGCTATCAATTATTGTCATATCAATCATTTGATACCAATTTTAGCTCTCTATGACTTTTGGCTGCTGAGATATAAACGTTTCTTTTGGTATACCCCCTCTATTTTTCTGTCAGTTTTATCTAATATTTTAAGTTCTCATCAATATTCAACATTAAGAACGCCTAGTTTTTCATAAATCTAATCCAATGATTATATAACAATACCATAGAAATCATTTGATACCAACTTCGGCCCTCTATAACTTTTGGTTGCCGAGTTATAAAGATTTTTTGTGGTATACCCCCTCCACTTTTTTCTGTGATTTTTCTCTAATATTTATAGTTTTTATCAATATTCGAAAAAAGTAAGTCAGGTTGTTTGTGTGTCTTACCACGTGGTTTTAGAACATTATCTTAGCAATTATTTAATACCAATTTCAGCTTTCTAGAACTGTTTGTCATTGAGATAGTAACAGTTTTATTGGTATACCCCCTTCATTTGCAAGTGATTTTTCTCTTATATCTTAAGTTCTTCTAAATATTTGAGAAACAAGAAAGTCAGCTTGTTTATATACTTGTTGCATGGTTATAGAATATTGTCATAAAAATCATTTTATAACAATTTCAGCTCTGTTGAGCCTTTGGTAACTGAGATATCAGCAGTTTTATTGATATACCCCCTTCTTTGCCAGTGATTTTTCTCCTATATCTTAAGTTTTCTTTGAGCAGCAAAAACGTCAGCTTGCTATATACCTTTTACATGATCATAGAATATTGTCATATCAATTATTTGATACCAATTTCAGCTCTCTAGGACTTTTGGTTGTTGAGATATATATGTTTCCTTTGGTATACCCCCTATATTTTTCTGTGATTTTTCATCTAATATTTTAAGTTTTCATCAATATTCAAACTCTAAGAAAGTCTAATTTTTCATAAATCTTATCTTCTGATTATAGAACATTACCATAGCAATCATTTGATACCAATTTAAGCTCTCTGTATCTTTTGGTTGCTGATGTATTAAGTTTTTTGGTGGTATACCCCCTCCACTTTTCTGTGATTTTTCTCTAATATTTAAAGTTTTTATCAATATTCAAAAAAAAGTAAGTCAGATTGTTTAAATGACTTACCAAGTGGTTTTAAAACATCATTTTAGCAATCATTTGATACCAATTTCAGATTTCTAGGGCTTTTTGTCGATGAGATATTAGCAGTCTTATTGGTATACCCCCTTCGTTTGCCAGTGATTTTTCTCTTATATCTTAAGTTCTTTTAAATATTTGAACAACAAGAAAGTCAGCTTGTTTATATACTTGTTACATGGTTATAGAATATTGTCAATGCAATCATATTATAGCATTTTCAGTCTGTAGAACTTTTGGTTATTGAGATATATACGTTTCCGTTGGTATACCCCCTATATTTTTCTGAGATTTTTTATCTTATATTTAAAGTTCTCATCACTATTTCATATATGAGGAAGTCAAATTATTTATGTTTTATCACATAATTAAAGAAAATTATTCTAGCAGTCATTTGATACCAATTTAAGCTCTCTAGACCTTTTGGTCAGTGAGATATTAGCAGTTTTCTTGGTATACCCCCTTCGTTTACCAATGTTTTTTCTCCTATAGCTTAAGTTCTCTTAAATATTCGAGAAACAAAAAACACATTTTGTTTATATACCCTTTACATGGTTATAGAATATTGTCATAGCAATCATTTGATACCAATTTCAGATGTCTAGGACTTTTGGTTGTTGAGAAATATACAATTTCGTTGGTATACCCCCTATATTTTTCTGAGATTTTTATCTAATATTTAAAGTTTTCATCTATATTCCAACAATGAGAAAGTCAAATTATTCATGTTCTTTATCTTATGATTATAGAACATTATTCTAGCAATTATTTGATACCAATTTTAGCTCTCCAGAGCTTTTTGTTACTGATATATCAGCAGTTTTATTGGTATACCCCTTCGTTTGCAAATGTTTTTTCTTCTATAGCTTAAGTTCTCTTAAATATTCGAGAAACAAGAAAGACATTTTATTGATATACCCTTTACATGGTTATAGAATATTGTCATAGCAATCATTTGATACCAATTTCAGATGTCTAGGACTTTTGGTTGCTGAGATATATACGTTTCCATTGATATACCTCCTATATTTTCTGAGATTTTTATCTAATATTTAAAGTTCTCATCTATATTCCAACAATGAGAAAGTCAAATTAATTATGTTTCTTATCTTATGGTTATAGAACATATTTCTAACAATCATTTGATTCTAATTTTAGCTCTCTAGAGCTTTTGGTCACTGTGATATCAGCAGTTTTATTTGTATACACCCTTCGTTTGCCAATGATTTTTCTCCTATATCTTCAGTATTTGCTCTACAAAAGAGTCAGCTTATTGATATATTTAATTGTATAATTATAGAATATTGTTATAGCAATCATTTGATACCAATTGCTGTTCTTTATGACTTTTGGTTCCTGAGAAATACACGTTTCCATAGGTATACCCCCTCCATTTTCTGTGATTTTTCTCTTATATTTAAAGTTTCCTCAATATTAGAACAGCACAAAAGTCTAACTATTAATGTATCTTATTATGTGGTTTTAGAATGTTATCATAGCAATCATTTGTTACAAACTTCAGCTCTCTATGGCTTTTGGCTGCTGAGCTATAAACGTTTCTGTAGGTATACCCCCTACATTGGTCTATGATTTGTCTCTAAAATTGAAAGTTCTCATCAATATTTGAACACCAAGAAGGTCAAAATCATTCTGTATTTTTTCACATAAATATAGAACATTATCATAACAATAATTTAATACAAATTTCAAGTCTTTGGAGTTTTTGGTTGGTGAGATATCAGCATTTTGTTGATTTTTCCCCTTCGTATATCTGTTATTTTTCTCTAATATCTGAAGTTCTTTTTAATATTTGAGCATTAAGATAGCCAGCTTGTTTATATATCTTATTACATGGTTATAGAGAATTGCCATAGCAATCAATTGATTCCAATTCAAGCTCTTTAGAGCTTTTGGTTGCTGAGATATAAACAACTGTGCTGGTATTCTCCATTTTCTATGATTTTAGTCTAATACATAAATTTTTCATTAATATTCGAACACCAGGAAGTCAGTTTGATAATAATATTTTATTACATAGTTATATAGCATTGCAAAAGCAATCATTTGATACCTATTTCTGCTTTCTAGGTCTATCAATAGCCAAGATACATGTGGTAATATAGGTGTACTACCTTACTATCTGCGCTTATTAGGGGTGGTGTTGAACACTCTGTGATTTTGGGTGACACAAATGGGCATTAAAGTGATCCTCTGACCAAACTGGCACCCTTGAGCATTTGTTCTAAGGGTTCAAATTACATGCATTAACCCAAACCAAACCCTTCAAATGGCAATATAATTATTTTCCCTTTGTAAATCCTGATTTTCGTCATTTTCATTAATATTCATGAAAATGCAAATGAGATGATTTTCATTTAGGCCCATGGCATCAACAAATTTGTCAAATAGAATAATTGATACAATAACAATGAGCCACAATGATAGTTTAGGCCTGAAATTAGTTTTTATGGAATAATTGATTTTTAACTTTTTTTTTTTTCATTTTATTGTTTCAATGAAAATTCATGAATATGCAAGTGAGATAATTTCCATAACTTATCATAGGATAAAAGGGATATATCTTAGCTTTCAAATGAGACCAAGTTCAATGGTCTAGGATAAAAAACAATTGAGATATTTTCAATATTCTATGTGTACCCCCATTATTGACGCAAAAATTGAATATTTAGAGTAATTTAATAAAACATAGCGTAAAACGCAAACGCCTCGACTTTCAGATGGCAGAAAACAGGATTTGATAGCTTTTTCAATGTACTTTTAAAGAATAATAGTTTAGAAATTTCCCTTGGGGAGGAAAGGGGGATATGGATAGCTAGAAGACTATTCCCTACCGTTTTTTGTGTTAAAATGACGTTTTTTTTTAAATTATGGGGTATCGTAAATAACGTGTCATTTCACCATTAAAGCTACCAGCAATGCAAGTCCCCCCGATTTTTTACAAGTCTACAAACATAGTCCTACATGAAAATCATAAGGGGATTTGTTCAGGCCAGATGGTACCGACCCCCAAAATTTACGGTATTGGCTCATGGACCAATTGTATATATGTTGTATTGAATATTGTACTTATAATCATGTAAATCTCCTTAGGACTGAGGAAATAAAGATGATGATGAAATTATTGTATATGAAAAATGCAAAGTCAGAAAATTTCACCAAAAATCTTGTTTATTGCTTTATTCATTTACCTTTCAACTGATACCAAAATTATGAAAATATGTTGACCAGGAGAGACAGGATAATTTTCCTTGTAAATGTGAAAATACATTGAAGTCTATGGAGTTTGCGACGTTGTGGACATTAATTTGGCACGTCACTGTATCATTTTGCAATAAATAACAAATATGCCTTTGAACGCTATATTGTTTGTCATAAATGTTTGTAGGTGGTAACGTATGTTACGCATATATATAAGTTAATAGAAAGAAATCATTATTATGTTTTTTTTGCCAGTGAAATGTTAATCGTATACCAGTGTAATGATTTTCTATGCATGGGTGATTTGAGTAACAATTCCAGAAGCCATTGCTTTTTGCTTTTATTGTGTCCCATGGTGTGATATTGTCATTTGAGGTTTCACCAGTAAACTATTCTGATTCTGACATTGGTGAAATCAAAAAATATTCTTTTGCGTTGTTAGGATTCAGTGGTTTGAATTGGCTATTTTATGAGACTGTTTCTGAGGTTACCTGAACAAAGATCAGTGCGGTTTACGTGTGATATAATCGTAACGTATGTAACGCATTTTTCACCGCTTTCAAAGCAGCGATCAGATCTCATCATCGTCACCTGGAGATGCGTTTTCTGGATTCAGACAAGACACGCCCGCCATACAGAAACACAACTCTGTGCAAGCGAGTTCATTTTGTCTGCATCCACATACACGAATGGCACAGGCAGACTTTTGCAATGAGTCAGATCAATGAGTCCCCGGTGAGTTTGGTGCTGGATCTTTGGTTATGGGCACTGGTTCAATGTCTAAGAAGCAGAATTGCTTAAGCTAAGTAGAAATGGCTAGCTAGACGCCTATCTCCAATAAGTTTTAAGTAAGTAAGTTTATCTATATTCCACCCATTTCCTGAAAGTGTTGTGAGATTCTGCTTAGGCTGTAGACATCTTGACCAGACCATGTTTTGAGAGTTCACACGTTTAAGATGCATGATCAAACAAACTATCACGGGCTGGTGGTAAATTTTCGTTTGTGTAGCGCATCTGGCACAACAGCCAGTGACGGACACTGTTCAAATTGGTACCAGATTGCGGTGCTTAGGCAGTTTGAAAGTCATTGCTTTCCTCAACAACATTCCATGTATTCTTTTTTCCAATGCCATAAAACGCCGACGTGAAGTCGCAACCAGGAAGTGCACGAAGGCCAGGCATTGCCTCGCAAACGCCCATGCAATACACGGAATTTTTTTCAGATTCAAAAATTGAAAAATCAACTGGATTTTTTTAATACTTTTGCTCAAAACATCGCGGTCCTAACGAGTACCCACAATCTTTGTTTTGGATCAAAAATAAGAAAAATAGGTATACCCCTGCAAACCCCAGTTTTACTTATAAAAAGTGGAGTATACATAACGGACATGTTAGTTGATGGGCAGACTGATAGCATGAACCGGGGTGTTTTATCACGAGTTCCAGTGTGGAACCACAATTCCCCAAAATCAAATGACGAGATCAGAGAACAGCATAAAACCAATACGTCTACATCGGGAGATTGTATGACATAGCGAGTCAAATCAGAGACAGCGTGTTTAGCGGCGTGCAACAGAAAAAAAAATGAAACAGATCCTTTAAGAGCAGTGAACACATTAATGAGAAATGATTTGGCAACATGGAGCCAAAGAGAACAACTAAAGATTGCAACTTTCAACAGGGTAGTCGATACAAAGACTAGTATTATTATTTAAATGGGACCAAATATACTAAACATTGGCCAGAAAATGAATCTTGACCGATAATAATGTTCTGATTTCTCAGAATATACCCGCTGATCTCAAAGGACCAAAAAGAAAGTCATGTGTCTGCTTCTTCGTGGTCAGAGTACAGTTTCGTCATTTCGGTAGCTTCGCCTGGCCTAACCAGAACAACATTTTCAATGTCTGCAAGTTCTCCAGCTATTACAAGTGTTTGCTCATCCTGAAGTTCTGTTCCGGTTTCACACCAAGCCCCCACAAGAAATTCGCATTAATTAGTCGCCGTAAGCTTGTTCTTGCTGCTTGACATGCACTTTTGCCACTTTATACATCCTGTATGTATCAAACACTGTCGATACGCGAACAGTTTCGAAAGGCGCCCAGCTGTCTGTAATACCGCATGCAAATATCGCCAAAGTTAACATCTGAGATAAATGGACACATGAGCTTGAGAACATCATCCTCGTCACGTTGTATACGACTTTCAGAGCAATCGTTGTGAAGTGTTTGGCTTTCTGAATTATCAAATTCGCACATTTGCTTCACTGCGGTAGTAATCGCTAATCGCTCGTGTGAAGTGAGGAAACACCTTTCAATGATACCTATTCCTATTATCGCACCTTTTCTCTTACTGTCCAAAAGCTTTGCTTGGATCGACTGATAACATGATTGCCGTTCATGAATTCTTCATTAACTTAAGGATGAATTTTTGATAGTGAAAGCATATCAGACAGATAAACAGGTTATTCATTCTATCCATTGCAAAGAAATATGGCACCATACCGGATGTGGCATTGAGGTGCGGAGTCCAGTCCCCGGTTCGCTCAGCCCGAATGAAAGATCGCATCAATCTGAGCATTTCTAGGTATTCGTCCCAGAAAGCAAAGATGTTCGAACCTTTTCGTCCCTCCACTTTAAATGATTCAAGCTGTTTTGCAAGAGGTTTTATTGCTTCTTTAGGCTCATCCAGTGGCGCCGAGTTAACTGCTTTGGTGAGATTATCAATCTTTTCTTCGATTATTTCACCGTTTGCGGAGACCTGATTTGATTTATTCCACCAAGATAGGAATTCACTCCACTGTAAACGAAAAAAAAATGCCTCTGAAACGAGGTTATAGCTTTTATGTGTCGGTTGTACTGTTTCCCTTTTTAGAAGATGTGATGCTGTACCACTAGCGTACTGAAACGTCTGATTCAAAGCCAAAATTGTCAAACATTTTGCCAAATAATTCCATAAACTGTGAAATCCATCCACTCAAATGATCGTGTCTTTGAACTCTTCAACCAAGCGCTACTGTATTTCTTTGGCTTTCATGTGATCACACAGTCTGACCTCCCGACTACCGTCACCATTTTCTGTGTTGTTTTCAGAACCGTATAGATCGTACTATATTCCGTAGATGAGCCATTTATCATTTGGCATTACCCGATGTCGTGACAGTAACACAACGTGCCAGTAGGGTATTGAAACCACTCCAACTAGGCACAGTCCGCTCAGAAGTCTTATCCACATCTGGTTCAACTTGGAACAAAGTGACAGGAAACAACCTTATACCCCGGGAGCTAATTTGACCTACCTTGCACCCCCAGGACAATTTTTCATGGGTGCCAAATCGTTCATTGGGACCCCAGAAATGCAAAGAAGTTTTGTCCTCAAAGATAAACTCAATTGCACTATAAAAAAATGCATGGTTTCCATGGCAACCATTAACACGATTCTTGAGCATGGGGTTGGTCGCAGAAAATTGCCCATATCCCAATTGTTACTTATCCTAGACCACAGAAATTGGTCTCATTTTAAAGCTTAGAGATAGCCCTTTTATCCTATAGAAAGTAATGCTAATTTTCGAATTGGTATATTCATGAATTTTAATGAAAACATAAAAAATGACAGAAAAATCGTTAAAAATCCATAAATAAACAGATTTCAGACCCAAACTGTCATTCTGACACTGTTATTGAACCAGTAATATCATATGGGAAATTTATTGATGACCTGGGCCTATATGAACATTATCTCATTTGCATATTCATGAATATTAACAAAAATGTCAAAAAATGAGAAAAAAACGAGGGTAAAGATATATCCATTGCAAGGTATTGGATAGGTTATAAGGTGTATCTTTGATCCTTGGGACAAATTCTGAAGGCTGCCAGTGTGGTCAGAGGGACCACCTTAATGCCATAAAGTATTGTCCTCAATGATAAACATGTTTGCATGATGAATAATGACAGAGTCTTCACACCCACCCCTAGTGTGATTCTAAAGAATAGGGTGTACCTACAAAAATACATCACACCAATAACGTGCTCTAGGATACTATAATTGGTCTGATAGTGATGCATAACCTAACCATTTAACCTTGATACCTTATATTTTAATCATTGAATTTGCTTATTCGTGAAAAAAATAAAAAAAAAATGGAGAAATATCGTGGAAGAAATAGGGGCTATACATATTAAATCGCTTGTACCAGAGCTATTAATAAGCCCAAGATGCTGAAAGAGACTGCAAATGAATGCTATTGCAATGTACTATGACCCTAAAGTATGATTTAAGAATAATCTGATTTTCAGTTTCATGAATGTTCATGAAAACTTAAGAAATTTAAGGGAAAAAGTTAAAAACTTAAATGGGTAAACCTACAAAATGACATGCATCTCAGCAGTAAAAAGCCCTATAGTGCTAAAAATGGTATCAAATGGTTGCTATGGCAATATTATACCATCTTGTACTACAATATTTAAGTTATTTGAGATTCTGTATGAAGAATATTAACAACGTTTTGAATTTAGTGAAAAATACAGAAAAATAATGGGGGTATACGTAGAAAAACGCACATATCTTTGTTACTGAAAGACCTAGAGAGCTATAATTGGTATCAAATGATTGCTAGGACAATGTTCTATGACCATGTAATCAGCAAGATATAACATCAACTATTGTTGTTGTATGGATATTAATGAGATCGTCAAAAATAAGAGAAAAATCAATGAAAAATGACTGGGTACACCAACCAAATCGCTAATATCTCATTTACCAATAGCCATGCAGAACTCAAAATGGCATCAATTTATTGCTAGGACAATGTATTATTGCCAGGTACTCAGATATATGAATCATCTTCGCTGGCAAGCAAGATCGAATAAATTTTGTTTAAGCACAGCCTTCAATTTTCTGTTATTTTCACAATTTTTCAAAACTTTATGTAACATTCAGAAAATTTTATAACATTTTGTTAAACTATCAGACCACATGGCAGTAGTGCATTCTCCTAGCTATCTATTGGTACCATTTTCAGCACTCTAAGGATATTGGCAGTTGCGATATAAGCAATTTTGTTGGTGCACCCCTTTATTTTTCGTTGATTTTTCTCTTAATTATGACAATCTCTTTAATATACATACACCAACAATAGTAGATGTTTTATATTGCTGATTACATGGTTATATATATAAACATAGTTCTAGCAACCATTTGATACCAAATATAGCTCTCTAGGTCTTTCAGTAGCCAAGATATGTTCGTTTTTCTACGTATACCCCCATTATTTTTCCGTATTTTTTCACTAAATTCAAAAGGTTTTGTTAATATTCTTCAAATAAAAAATCAAATGACTTAAATATTGTAGTACAGGATGGTATGGTATTGCCATAGCCACCATTTGATAACATTTTCAGCACTATAGGGCTTTTTATTGCTGAGATGCAAGTCATTTTTCAGCTTTACCCATATAAGTTTTTAACTTTTTCTCTCAAATTTCTTACGTTTTCATTACAATTCATGAAATTGAAATTCAGATTATTCTTATATCATACTTCAGGGTCATAGAACATTGCAATAGCCTTCATTTGAAACCTCTTTCAGTATTCTGGGTTTATTAATAGCTCTTGTACAAGCGATTTTGCATGTATACCCCTATTTTTTCCACGATTTTTCTCCAATTTAGAATGTTTTTTTTTTTTTTTTTTTTTTTTTTTTTTTATTAATTTTCATGAATAAGCAAATTCTATGATATAAATATAAGGTATCACGGTTAAATTGTTAAGTTCATGCATCACTATCAGACCAATTATAGTATTCTAGAGCATGATATTGATGGAATGTGAGTATTTTTGTTAGTACCTCCTATTCTTTAGAATCGCACGAAGGGTGTGTGAAGACTATGTCATTTTACATCATGCAAATGTGTTCATCATTGAGGACAATATTTTATGGCATTAAGGACCGGCGTCAAGTTGGATGAAAATTTCATCCGGTGAAAATTTCATCTAGCAGAAGAAAAAAAAAGTTGGATGAAAATTTCATCTGGACCTGCCCAGTAAAAGTGGTTCATGTCAAAACAATTCCTGTTCCCGTACTAGCTCTTGTTTAGGCAAGCAGCTTATACTGCAATATAGATACATGTTGTATGAAGGTTTGTGGTAAGTCTCAGTAGTCAGGGCGCCAAAAGTCAGAGTGGGGGGGGGGGTCAAAAATGCTTCTTTCCATATTTCTCGAGATTCTGTTCCGAATCCAGCTCTTGTGCCAGCAAGCCGCTTATACTGCGATATAGATAAATGTTCTATGAAGGTTTGTGGCAAGTTTCATCAGGATTGAAAGAGGATCCGAAGGGTAGTCAGGGCGCCAAAAGTCAGAGGGGGTGTCTAAAATGCGGTTTTTTTATATTCCTCGGTCTCCTGCTCGCAAACCAGCTCTTGTGCCAGCAAGCCGCTTATGCTTGAATATAGATATATGTCATATGAGGTTTTGTGTCAAGTCTCATCAGGATTGAAAGAGGATGAGATGGGTAGCCAGGGCCCCAAATGTCATGGGGGTGTCAAAAATTCCATTTTCGATAGTTTTTGGTCTACTGCTCCCAAACTAGCTCTTGTGCCAGGAAGCCGATAGTACTACGACATAGATGCATAGTATATACAAGTATGTGGCAAGTCTCATCAGGATTGAAAGAGGATGAGATGGGTAGCCAGGGACCCCAATGTCATGGGGGGTGACAAAAAATCCATTTTCGAGAGTTTTCGGTCTCCTGCTCCCAAACTAGCTCTTGTGCCAGGAAGCCGCTAGTACTACGACATAGATGTATAGTATATACAAGTATGTGGCAAGTCTCATCAGGATTGAAAGAGGATGAGATGGGTAGCCAGGGCCCCCAATGTCATGGGGGGGTGTCAAAAAATTCCATTTTCGATAGTTTTCCGTCTCCTGCTCCCAAACTAGCTCTTGTGCCAGGAAGCCGCTAGTACTACGACATAGATGTATAGTATATACAAGTATGTGGCAAGTCTCATCAGGATTGAAAGAGGATGAGATGGGTAGCCAGGGCCCCCAATGTCATGGGGGGTGTCAAAAAATTCCATTTTCGATAGTTTTCGGTCTCCTGCTCCCAAACTAGCTCTTGTGTCAGAAAGCAGCTAGTACTACGACATAGATGTATAGTATATACAAGTATGTGGCAAGTCTCATCAGGATTGAAAGAGGATGAGATGGGTAGCCAGGGCCCCCAATGTCATGGGAGTGTCAAAAATTCCATTTTCGAGAGTTTTCGGTTTCCTGCTCCCAAACTAGCTCTTGTGCCAGGAAGCCGCTAGTACTACGACATAGATGTATAGTATATACAAGTATGTGGCAAGTCTCATCAGGATTGAAAGAGGATGAGATGGGTAGCCAGGGCCCCAAATGTCATGGGGGGTGTCAAAAAATTCCATTTTCGATAGTTTTCGGTCTCCTGCTCCCAAACTAGCTCTTGTGCCAGGAAGCCGCTAGAACTACGACATAGATGTATAGTATATACAAGTATGTGGCAAGTCTCATCAGGATTGAAAGAGGATGAGATGGGTAGCCAGGGCCCCCAATGTCATGGGGGTGTCAAAAATTCCATTTTCGATAGTTTTCGGTCTCCTGCTCCCAAACTAGCTCTTGTGCCAGGAAGCCGCTAGTACTACGACATAGATGTATAGTATATACAAGTATGTGGCAAGTCTCATCAGGATTGAAAGAGGATGAGATGGGTAGCCAGGGCCCCCAATGTCATGGGGGTGTCAAAAAATTCCATTTTCGATAGTTTTCGGTCTCCTGCTCCCAAACTAGCTCTTGTGCCAGGAAGCCGCTAGTACAACGACATAGATGTATAGTATATACAAGTATGTGGCAAGTCTCATCAGGATTGAAAGAGGATCAGATGGGTAGCCAGGGCCCCCAATGTCATGGGGGGTGTCAAAAAATTCCATTTTCGATAGTTTTCCGTCTCCTGCTCCCAAACTAGCTCTTGTGCCAGGAAGCCGCTAGTACTACGACATAGATGTATAGTATATACAAGTATGTGGCAAGTCTCATCAGGATTGAAAGAGGATGAGATGGGTAGCCAGGGCCCCCAATGTCATGGGGGGTGTCAAAAAATTCCATTTTCGATAGTTTTCGGTCTCCTGCTCCCAAACTAGCTCTTGTGCCAGGAAGCCGCTAGTACTACGACATAGATGTATAGTATATACAAGTATGTGGCAAGTCTCATCAGGATTGAAAGAGGATGAGATGGGTAGCCAGGGCCCCCAATGTCATGGGAGTGTCAAAAATTCCATTTTCGATAGTTTTCGGTCTCCTGCTCCCAAACTAGCTCTTGTGCCAGGAAGCCGCTAGTACTACGACATAGATGCATAGTATAAACAAGTATGTGGCAAGTCTCATCAGGATTGAAAGAGGATGAGATGGGTAGCCAGGGCCCCAAATGTCATGGGGGGTGTCAAAAAATGCTTCTTTCCATATTTCTCGAGATTCTGTTCCGAATCCAGCTCTTGTGCCAGCAAGCCGCTTATACTGCGATATAGATAAATGTTCTATGAAGGTTTGTGGCAAGTTTCATCAGGATTGAAAGAGGATCCGAAGGGTAGTCAGGGCGCCAAACGTCAGAGGGGGTGTCTAAAATGCGGTTTTTTTATATTCCTCGGTCTCCTGCTCCCAAACCAGCTCTTGTGCCAGCAAGCCGCTTATGCTTGAATATAGATATATGTCCTATGAGGTTTTGTGTCAAGTCTCATCAGGATTGAAAGAGGATGAGATGGGTAGCCAGGGCCCCAAATGTCATGGGGGGTGTCAAAAATTCCATTTTCGATAGTTTTTGGTCTACTGCTCCCAAACTAGCTCTTGTGCCAGGAAGCCGATAGTACTACGACATAGATGCATAGTATATACAAGTATGTGGCAAGTCTCATCAGGATTGAAAGAGGATGAGATGGGTAGCCAGGGACCCCAATGTCATGGGGGGTGACAAAAAATCCATTTTCGAGAGTTTTCGGTCTCCTGCTCCCAAACTAGCTCTTGTGCTAGGAAGCCGCTAGTACTACGACATAGATGTATAGTATATACAAGTATGTGGCAAGTCTCATCAGGATTGAAAGAGGATGAGATGGGTAGCCAGGGCCCCCAATGTCATGTGGGGGTGTCAAAAAATTCCATTTTCGATAGTTTTCCGTCTCCTGCTCCCAAACTAGCTCTTGTGCCAGAAAGCCGCTAGTACTACGACATAGATGTATAGTATAT
Source organism: Rugalucina vietnamica (assembly GCA_964017185.1). Taxonomy (NCBI): domain Eukaryota; kingdom Metazoa; phylum Mollusca; class Bivalvia; order Lucinida; family Lucinidae; genus Rugalucina; species Rugalucina vietnamica. The sequence continues at coordinate 27,476,261 of OZ024880.1, read as the reverse complement.
ACAAGTATGTGGCAAGTCTCATCAGGATTGAAAGAGGATGAGATGGGTAGCCAGGGCCCCCAATGTCATGGGGGGGTGTCAAAAAATTCCATTTTCGATAGTTTTCGGTCTCCTGCTCCCAAACTAGCTCTTGTGCCAGAAAGCAGCTAGTACTACGACATAGATGTATAGTATATACAAGTATGTGGCAAGTCTCATCAGGATTGAAAGAGGATGAGATGGGTAGCCAGGGCCCCCAATGTCATGGGAGTGTCAAAAATTCCATTTTCGAGAGTTTTCGGTTTCCTGCTCCCAAACTAGCTCTTGTGCCAGGAAGCCGCTAGTACTACGACATAGATGTATAGTATATACAAGTATGTGGCAAGTCTCATCAGGATTGAAAGAGGATGAGATGGGTAACCAGGGCCCCAAATGTCATGGGGGGTGTCAAAAAATTCCATTTTCGATAGTTTTCGGTCTCCTGCTCCCAAACTAGCTCTTGTGCCAGGAAGCCGCTAGAACTACGACATAGATGTATAGTATATACAAGTATGTGGCAAGTCTCATCAGGATTGAAAGAGGATGAGATGGGTAGCCAGGGCCCCCAATGTCATGGGGGTGTCAAAAATTCCATTTTCGATAGTTTTCGGTCTCCTGCTCCCAAACTAGCTCTTGTGCCAGGAAGCCGCTAGTACTACGACATAGATGTATAGTATATACAAGTATGTGGCAAGTCTCATCAGGATTGAAAGAGGATGAGATGGGTAGCCAGGGCCCCCAATGTCATGGGGGTGTCAAAAAATTCCATTTTCGATAGTTTTCGGTCTCCTGCTCCCAAACTAGCTCTTGTGCCAGGAAGCCGCTAGTACTACGACATAGATGTATAGTATATACAAGTATGTGGCAAGTCTCATCAGGATTGAAAGAGGATCAGATGGGTAGCCAGGGCCCCCAATGTCATGGGGGGTGTCAAAAAATTCCATTTTCGATAGTTTTCCGTCTCCTGCTCCCAAACTAGCTCTTGTGCCAGGAAGCCGCTAGTACTACGACATAGATGTATAGTATATACAAGTATGTGGCAAGTCTCATCAGGATTGAAAGAGGATGAGATGGGTAGCCAGGGCCCCCAATGTCATGGGGGGTGTCAAAAAATTCCATTTTCGATAGTTTTCGGTCTCCTGCTCCCAAACTAGCTCTTGTGCCAGGAAGCAGCTAGTACTACGACATAGATGTATAGTATATACAAGTATGTGGCAAGTCTCATCAGGATTGAAAGAGGATGAGATGGGTAGCCAGGGCCCCCTATGTCATGGGAGTGTCAAAATTCCATTTTCGAGAGTTTTCGGTTTCCTGCTCCCAAACTAGCTCTTGTGCCAGGAAGCCGCTAGTACTACGACATAGATGTAGAGTATATACAAGTATGTGGCAAGTCTCATCAGGATTAAAAGAGGATGAGATGGGTAGCCAGGGCCCCAAATGTCATGGGGGTGTCAAAAAATTCCATTTTCGATAGTTTTCGGTCTCCTGCTCCTAAACTAGCTCTTGTGCCAGGAAGCCGCTAGTACTACGACATAGATGTATAGTATATACAAGTATGTGGCAAGTCTCATCAGGATTGAAAAAGGATGAGATGGGTAGCCAGGGCCCCCATTGTCATGGGGGTGTCAAAAAATTCCATTTTTGATAGTTTTCGGTCTCCTGCTCCCAAACTAGCTCTTGTGCCAGGAAGCCGCTAGTACTACGACATAGATGTATAGTATATACAAGTATGTGGCAAGTCTCATCAGGATTGAAAGAGGATGAGATGGGTAGCCAGGGCCCCCAATGTCATGGGGGTGTCAAAAAATTCCATTTTCGATAGTTTTCGGTCTCCTGCTCCCAAACTAGCTCTTGTGCCAGGAAGCCGCTAGTACTACGACATAGATGTATAGTATATACAAGTATGTGGCAAGTCTCATCAGGATTGAAAGAAGATGAGATGGGTAGCCAGGGCCCTCAATGTCATGGGGGTGTCAAAAAATTCCATTTTCGATAGTTTTCCGTCTCCTGCTCCCAAACTAGCTCTTGTGCCAGGAAGCCGCTAGTACTACGACATAGATGTATAGTATATACAAGTATGTGGCAAGTCTCATCAGGATTGAAAGAGGATGAGATAGGTAGCCAGGGCCCCCAATGTCATGGGGGGTGTCAAAAATTCCATTTTCGATTGTTGTCGGTCTCCTGGACCCAAACTAGCTCTTGTGCCAGGAAACAGCTAGTACTACGACATAGATGTATAGTATATACAAGTATGTGGCAAGTCTCATCAGGATTGAAAGAGGATGAGATGGGTAGCCAGGGCCCCCAATGTCATGGGGGGTGTCAAAAATTCCATTTTCGATAGTTTTCGGTCTCCTGCTCCCAAACTAGCTCTTGTGCCAGGAAGCCGCTAGTACTACGACATAGATGTATAGTATATACAAGTATGTGGCAAGTCTCATTAGGATTGAAAGAGGATGAGATGGGTAACCAGGGCCCCCAATGTCATGGGGGTGTCAAAAAATTCCATTTTCGATAGTTGTCGGTCTCCTGGTCCCAAACTAGCTCTTGTGCCAGGAAACAGCTAGTACTACGACATAGATGTATAGTATATACATGTATGTGGCAAGTCTCATCAGGATTGAAAGAGGATGAGATGGGTAGCCAGGGCCCCCAATGTCATGGGGGGGTGTCAAAAATTCCATTTTCGAGAGTTTTCGGTTTCCTGCTCCCAAACTAGCTCTTGTGCCAGGAAGCCGCTAGTACTACGACATAGATGTATAGTATATACAAGTATGTGGCAAGTCTCATCAGGATTGAAAGAGGATGAGATGGGTAGCCAGGGCCCCAAATGTCATGGGGGGTGTCAAAAAATTCCATTTTCGATAGTTTTCGGTCTCCTGCTCCCAAACTAGCTCTTGTGCCAGGAAGCCGCTAGTACTACGACATAGATGTATAGTATATACAAGTATGTGGCAAGTCTCATCAGGATTGAAAGAGGATGAGATGGGTAGCCAGGGCCCCCAATGTCATGGGGGTGTCAAAAAATTCCATTTTCGATAGTTTTCGGTCTCCTGCTCCCAAACTAGCTCTTGTGCCAGGACGCCGCTAGTACTACGACATAGATGTATAGTATATACAAGTATGTGGCAAGTCTCATCAGGATTGAAAGAGGATGAGATGGGTAGCCAGGGCCCCCAATGTCATGGGGGTGTCAAAAAATTCCATTTTCGATAGTTTTCCGTCTCCTGCTCCCAAACTAGCTCTTGTGCCAGGAAGCCGCTAGTACTACGACATAGATGTATAGTATATACAAGTATGTGGCAAGTCTCATCAGGATTGAAAGAGGATGAGATGGGTAGCCAGGGCCCCCAATGTCATGGGGGTGTCAAAAAATTCCATTTTCGATAGTTGTCGGTCTCCTGCTCCCAAACTAGCTCTTGTGCCAGAAAACAGCTTGTACTACGACATAGATGTATAGTATATACAAGTATGTGGCAAGTCTCATCAGGATTGAAAGAGGATGAGATGGGTAGCCAGGGCCCCAAATGTCATGGGGGGTGTCAAAAAATTCCATTTTCGATAGTTTTCGGTCTCCTGCTCCCAAACTAGCTCTTGTGCCAGGAAGCAGCTAGTACTACGACATAGATGTATAGTATATACAAGTATGTGGCAAGTCTCATCAGGATTGAAAGAGGATGAGATGGGTAGCCAGGGCCCCCAATGTCATGGGGGTGTCAAAAAATTCCATTTTCGATAGTTTTCCGTCTCCTGCTCCCAAACTAGCTCTTGTGCCAGGAAGCCGCTAGTACTACGACATAGATGTATAGTATATACAAGTATGTGGCAAGTCTCATCAGGATTGAAAGAGGATGAGATGGGTAGCCAGGGCCCCCAATGTCATGGGGGTGTCAAAAAATTCCATTTTCGATAGTTTATGGTCTCCTGCTCCCAAACTAGCTCTTGTGCCAGGAAGCCGCTAGTACTACGACATAGATGTATAGTATATACAAGTATGTGGCAAGTCTCATCAGGATTGAAAGAGGATGAGATGGGTAGCCAGGGCCATCAATGTCATGGGGGGTGTCAAAAAATTCCATTTTCGATAGTTGTCGGTCTCCTGCTCCCAAACTAGCTCTTGTGCCAGGAAACAGCTAGTACTACGACATAGATGTATAGTATATACAAGTATGTGGCAAGTCTCATCAGGATTGAAAGAGGATGAGATGGGTAGCCAGGGCCCCCAATGTCATAGGGGGGTGTCAAAAATTCCATTTTCGAGAGTTTTCGGTTTCCTGCTCCCAAACTAGCTCTTGTGCCAGGAGGCCGCTAGTACTACGACATAGATGTATAGTATATACAAGTATGTGACAAGTCTCATCAGGATTGAAAGAGGATGAGATGGGTAGCCAGGGCCCCAAATGTCATGGGGGGTGTCAAAAATTCCATTTTCGATAGTTTTCGGTCTCCTGCTCCCAAACTAGCTCTTGTGCCAGGAAGCCGCTAGTACTACGACATAGATGTATAGTATATACAAGTATGTGGCAAGTCTCATCAGGATTGAAAGAGGATGAGATGGGTAGCCAGGGCCCCCAATGTCATGGGGGTGTCAAAAAATTCCATTTTCGATAGTTTTCGGTCTCCTGCTCCCAAACTAGCTCTTGTGCCAGGAAGCCGCTAGTACTACGACATAGATGTATAGTATATACAAGTATGTGGCAAGTCTCATCAGGATTGAAAGAGGATGAGATGGGTAGCCAGGGCCCCCAATGTCATGGGGGTGTCAAAAAATTCCATTTTCGATAGTTTTCCGTCTCCTGCTCCCAAACTAGCTCTTGTGCCAGGAATCCGCTAGTACTACGACATAGATGTATAGTATATACAAGTATGTGGCAAGTCTCATCAGGATTGAAAGAGGATGAGATGGGTAGCCAGGGCCCCCAATGTCATGGTGGGTGTCAAAAATTCCATTTTCGAGAGTTTTCCGTTTCCTGCTCCCAAACTAGATCTTGTGCCAGGAAGCCGCTAGTACTACGACATAGATGTATAGTATATACAAGTACGTGGCAATTCTCATCAGGATTGAAAGAGGATGAGATGGGTAGCCAGGGCCCCCAATGTCATGGGGGGTGTCAAAAAATTCCATTTTCGATAGTTTTCGGTCTCCTGCTCCCAAACTAGCTCTTGTGCCAGGAAGCAGCTAGTACTACGATATAGATCTATAGTGTATACAAGTATGTGGCAAGTCTCATCAGGATTGAAAGAGGATGAGATGGGTAGCCAGGGCCCCCAATGTCATGGGGGGTGTCAAAAATTCGATTTTCGAGAGTTTTCGGTTTCCTGCTCCCAAACTAGCTCTTGTGCCAGGAAGCCGCTAGTACTACGACATAGATGTATAGTATATACAAGTATGTGGCAAGTCTCATCAGGATTGAAAGAGGATGAGATGGGTAGCCAGACCCCCCACTATGTCAGAGGGGGGTGCAAAAAAAATATTTTCGATATTTCTCGGTACCTTGCTCCCAAACTAGCTCTTGTGCCAGAAAGCCGCTTATACTGCAATAAAGGTATATGATATATGAATGTATGTGTCAAGTCTCATTAGGATTGAAAGAGGATGAGGAGGGAAGCCAGGCCCCCCAACGCCTCTAGGGTCATATTTTCCTTTACAGAATTGGCTATTTTGACACTTCTAGGTCTACTGCTCCGAAACTAGCTCTTGTGCCAGGAAGCCGCTAGTACTGTGATAAATGGATATGTTATATACAAGTATGTGGCAAGTCTCATCAGGATTGAAAGAGGATGAGATGGGTAGCTTGGGCTCCCAATGTCATGGGGTGTGTCAAAAATTCCATTTTCGAGAGTTTTTGGTTTCCTGCTCCCAAACTAGCTCTTGTGCCAGGAAGCCGCTAGTACTACGACATAGATGTATAGTATATACAAGTATGTGGCAAGTCTCATCAGGATTGAAAGAGGATGAGAAGGGTAGCCAGGGCCCCAATGTCATGGGGGTGTCAAAAAATTCCATTTTCGATAGTTTTCCGTCTCCTGCTCCCAAACTAGCTCTTGTGCCAGGAAGCCGCTAGTACTACGACATAGATGTATAGTACATACAAGTATGTGGCAAGTCTCATCAGGATTGAAGGAGGATGAGATGGGTAGCCAGGGCCCCCAATGTCATGGGGGGTGTCAAAAAATTCCATTTTCGATAGTTGTCGGTCTCCTGCTCCCAAACTAGCTCTTGTGCCAGGAAACAGCTAGTACTACGACATAGATGTATAGTATATACAAGTATGTGGCAAGTCTCATCAGGATTGAAAGAGGATGAGATGGGTAGCCAGGGCCCCCAATGTCATGGGGGTGTCAAAAATTCCATTTTCGAGAGTTTTCGGTTTCCTGCTCCCAAACTAGCTCTTGTGCCAGGAAGCCGCTAGTACTACGACATAGATGTATAGTATATACAAGTATGTGGCAAGTCTCATCAGGATTGAAAGAGGATGAGATGGGTAGCCAGGGCCCCAAATGTCATGGGGGGTGTCAAAAAATTCCATTTTCGATAGTTTTCGGTCTCCTGCTCCCAAACTAGCTCTTGTGCCAGGAAGGCGCTAGTACTACGACATAGACGTATAGTATATACAAGTATGTGGCAAGTCTCATCAGGATTGAAAGAGGATGAGATGGGTAGCCAGGGCCCCCAATGTCATGGGGGTGTTAAAAATTCCATTTTCGATAGTTTTCGGTCTCCTGCTCCCAAACTAGCTCTTGTGCCAGGAAGCCGCTAGTACTACGACATAGATGTATAGTATATACAAGTATGTGGCAAGTCTCATCAGGATTGAAAGAGGATGAGATGGGTAGCCAGGGCCCCCAATGTCATGGGGGTGTCAAAAACTTCCATTTTCGATAGTTTTCCGTCTCCTGCTCCCAAACTAGCTCTTGTGCCAGGAAGCCGCTAGTACTACGACATAGATGTATAGTATATACAAGTATGTGGCAAGTCTCATCAGGATTGAAAGAGGATGAGATGGGTAGCCAGGCCCCCCCAATGTCATGGGGGGTGTCAAAAAATTCCATTTTCGATAGTTGTCGGTCTCCTGCTCCCAAACTAGCTCTTGTGCCAGGAAACAGCTAGTACTACGACATAGATGTATAGTATATACAAGTATGTGGCAAGTCTCATCAGGATTGAAAGAGGATGAGATGGGTAGCCAGGGCCCCCAATGTCATGGGGGTGTCAAAAATTCCATTTTCGAGAGTTTTCGGTTTCCTGCTCCCAAACTAGCTCTTGTGCCAGGAAGCCGCTAGTACTACGACATAGATGTATAGTATATACAAGTATGTGGCAAGTCTCATCAGGATTGAAAGAGGATGAGATGGGTAGCCAGGGCCCCAAATGTCATGGGGGGTGTCAAAAAATTCCATTTTCGATAGTTTTCGGTCTCCTGCTCCCAAACTAGCTCATGTGCCAGGAAGCCGCTAGTACTACGACATAGATGTATAGTATATACAAGTATGTGGCAAGTCTCATCAGGATTGAAAGAGGATGAGATGGGTAGCCAGGGCCCCCAATGTCATGGGGGTGTTAAAAAATTCCATTTTCGATAGTTTTCGGTCTCCTGCTCCCAAACTAGCTCTTGTGCCAGGAAGCCGCTAGTACTACGACATAGATGTATAGTATATACAAGTATGTGGCAAGTCTCATCAGGATTGAAAGAGGATGAGATGGGTAGCCAGGGCCCCCAATGTCATGGGGGTGTCAAAAAATTCCATTTTCGATAGTTTTCCGTCTCCTGCTCCCAAACTAGCTCTTGTGCCAGGAAGCCGCTAGTACTACGACATAGATGTATAGTATATACAAGTATGTGGCAAGTCTCATCAGGATTGAAAGAGGATGAGATGGGTAGCCAGGCCCCCCCAATGTCATGGGGGGTGTCAAAAAATTCCATTTTCGATAGTTGTCGGTCTCCTGCTCCCAAACTAGCTCCTGTGCCAGGAAACAGCTAGTACTACGACATAGATGTATAGTATATACAAGTATGTGGCAAGTCTCATCAGGATTGAAAGAGGATGAGATGGGTAGCCAGGGACCCCAATGTCATGGGGGGTGTCAAAAATTCCATTTTCGAGAGTTTTCGGTTTCCTGCTCCCAAACTAGCTCTTGTGCCAGGAAGCCGCTAGTACTACGACATAGATGTATAGTATATACAAGTATGTGGCAAGTCTCATCAGGATTGAAAGAGGATGAGATGGGTAGCCAGGGCCCCAAATGTCATGGGGGTGTCAAAAAATTCCATTTTCGATAGTTTTCGGTCTCCTGCTCCCAAACTAGCTCTTGTGCCAGGAAGCCGCTAGTACTACGACATAGATGTATAGTATATACAAGTATGTGGCAAGTCTCATCAGGATTGAAAGAGGATGAGATGGGTAGCCAGGGCCCCCAATGTCATGGTGGTGTCAAAAAATTCCATTTTCGATAGTTTTCGGTCTCCTGCTCCCAAACTAGCTCTTGTGCCAGGAAGCCGCTAGTACTACGACATAGATGTATAGTATATACAAGTATGTGGCAAGTCTCATCAGGATTAAAAGAGGATGAGATGGGTAGCCAGGGCCACCAATGTCATGGTGGGTGTCAAAAACTTCCATTTTCGATAGTTGTCGGTCTCCTGCTCCCAAACTAGCTCTTGTGCCAGAAAACAGCTAGTACTACGACATAGATGTATAGTATATACAAGTATGTGGCAAGTCTCATTAGGATTGAAAGAGGCTGAGATGGGTAGCCAGGGCACCCAATGTCATGGGGGGTGTCAAAAATTCCATTTTCGAGAGTTTTCGGTTTCCTGCTCCCAAACTAGCTCTTGTGCCAGGAATCCGCTAGTACTACGACATAGATGTATAGTATATACAAGTATGTGGCAAGTCTCATCAGGATTGAAAGAGGATGAGATGGGTAGCCAGGCCCCCCCAATGTCATGGGGGGTGTCAAAAAATTCCATTTTCGATAGTTGTCGGTCTCCTGCTCCCAAACTAGCTCCTGTGCCAGGAAACAGCTAGTACTACGACATAGATGTATAGTATATACAAGTATGTGGCAAGTCTCATCAGGATTGAAAGAGGATGAGATGGGTAGCCAGGGACCCCAATGTCATGGGGGGTGTCAAAAATTCCATTTTCGAGAGTTTTCGGTTTCCTGCTCCCAAACTAGCTCTTGTGCCAGGAAGCCGCTAGTACTACGACATAGATGTATAGTATATACAAGTATGTGGCAAGTCTCATCAGGATTGAAAGAGGATGAGATGGGTAGCCAGGGCCCCAAATGTCATGGGGGTGTCAAAAAATTCCATTTTCGATAGTTTTCGGTCTCCTGCTCCCAAACTAGCTCTTGTGCCAGGAAGCCGCTAGTACTACGACATAGATGTATAGTATATACAAGTATGTGGCAAGTCTCATCAGGATTGAAAGAGGATGAGATGGGTAGCCAGGGCCCCCAATGTCATGGTGGTGTCAAAAAATTCCATTTTCGATAGTTTTCGGTCTCCTGCTCCCAAACTAGCTCTTGTGCCAGGAAGCCGCTAGTACTACGACATAGATGTATAGTATATACAAGTATGTGGCAAGTCTCATCAGGATTAAAAGAGGATGAGATGGGTAGCCAGGGCCACCAATGTCATGGTGGGTGTCAAAAAATTCCATTTTCGATAGTTGTCGGTCTCCTGCTCCCAAACTAGCTCTTGTGCCAGAAAACAGCTAGTACTACGACATAGATGTATAGTATATACAAGTATGTGGCAAGTCTCATTAGGATTGAAAGAGGCTGAGATGGGTAGCCAGGGCACCCAATGTCATGGGGGGTGTCAAAAATTCCATTTTCGAGAGTTTTCGGTTTCCTGCTCCCAAACTAGCTCTTGTGCCAGGAAGCCACTAGTACTACGACATAGATGTATAGTATATACAAGTATGTGGCAAGTCTCATCAGGATTGAAAGAGGATGAGATGGGTAGCTAGGGCCCCAAATGTCATGGGGGGTGTCGAAAATTCCATTTTCGATAGTTTTCGGTCTCCTGCTCCCAAACTAGCTCTTGTGCCAGGAAGCCGCTAGTACTACGACATAGATGTATAGTATATACAAGTATGTGGCAAGTCTCATCAGGATTGAAAGAGGATGAGATGGGAAGCCAGGGCCCCCAATGTCATGGGGGTGTCAAAAAATTCCATTTTCGATAGTTTTCGGTCTCCTGCTCCCAAACTAGCTCTTGTGCCAGGAAGCCGCTAGTACTACGACATAGAAATATACAAGTATGTGGCAAGTCTCATCAGGATTGAAAGAGGATGAGATGGGTAGCCAGGGCCCCCAATGTCATGGGGGTGTCAAAAAATTCCATTTTCGATAGTTTTCCGTCTCCTGCTCCCAAACTAGCTCTTGTGCCAGGAAGCCGCTAGTACTACGACATAGATGTATAGCATATACAAGTATGTGGCAAGTCTCATCAGGATTGAAAGAGGATGAGATGGGTTGCCAGGGCCCCCAATGTCATGGTGGGTGTCAAAAATTCCATTTTCGAGAGTTTTCGGTTTCCAGCTCCCAAACTAGCTCTTGTGCCAGGAAGCCGCTAGTACTACGACATAGATGTATAGTATATACAAGTACGTGGCAATTCTCATCAGGATTGAAAGAGGATGAGATGGGTAGCCAGGGCCCCCAATGTCATGGGGGGTGTCAAAAAATTCCATTTTCGACAGTTTTCGGTCTCCTGCTCCCAAACTAGCTCTTGTGCCAGGAAGCAGCTAGTACTACGACATAGATGTATAGTGTATACAAGTATGTGGCAAGTCTCATCAGGATTGAAAGAGGATGAGATGTGTAGCCAGGGCCCCCAATGTCATGGGGGGTGTCAAAAATTCCATTTTCGAGAGTTTTCGGTTTCCTGCTCCCAAACTAGCTCTTGTGCCAGGAAGCCGCTAGTACTACGACATAGATGTATAGTATATACAAGTATGTGGCAAGTCTCATTAGGATTGAAAGAGGATGAGATGGGTAGCCAAACCCCCCACTATGTCAGAGGGGGGTGCAAAAAAATATTTTCGATATTTCTCGGTACCTTGCTCCCAAACTAGCTCTTGTGCCAGAAAGCCGCTTATACTGCAATAAAGGTATATGATATATGAATGTATGTGTCAAGTCTCATTAGGATTGAAAGAGGATGAGGAGGGAAGCCAGGCCCCCCGACGCCTCTAGGGTCATATTTTCCTGTACAGAATTGGCTATTTTGACACTTCTAGGTCTACTGCTCCGAAACTAGCTCTTGTGCCAGGAAGCCGCTAGTACTGTGATAAATGTATATGTTATATACAAGTATGTGGCAAGTCTCATCAGGATTGAAAGAGGATGATATGGCTAGCCAGGGCCCCCAATGTCATGGGGGGTGTCAAAAATTCCATTTTCGAGAGTTTTCGGTTCCCTGCTCCCAAACTAGCTCTTGTGCCAGGAAGCCGCTAGTACTACGACATAGATGTATAGTATATACAAGTATGTGGCAAGTCTCATCAGGATTGAAAGAGGATGAGATGGGTAGCCAGGGCCACCAATGTCATGGGGGGTGTCAAAAAATTCCATTTTTGATAGTTTTCCGTCTCCTGCTCCCAAACTAGCTCTTGTGCCAGGAAGCCGCTAGTACTACAACATAGATGTATAGTATATACAAGTATGTGGCAAGTCTCATCAGGATTGAAAGAGGATGAGATGGGTAGCCAGGGCCCCCAATGTCATGGGGGTGTCAAAAATTCCATTTTCGAGAGTTTTCGGTCTCCTGCTCCCAAACTAGCTCTTGTGCCAGGAAGCCGCTAGTACTACGACATAGATGTATAGTATATACAAGTATGTGGCAAGTCTCATCAGGATTGAAAGAGGATGAGATGGGTAGCCAGACCCCCCACTATGTCAGAGGGGGGTGCAAAAAATATTTTCGATATTTCTCGGTATCTTGCTCCCAAACTAGCTCTTGTGCCAGAAAGCCGCTTATACTGCAATAAAGGTATATGATATATGAATGTATGTGTCAAGTCTCATTAGGATTGAAAGAGGATGAGATGGGTAGCCAGGGCCCCCAATGTCATGGGGGGTGTCAAAAAATTCCATGTTCGATAGTTTTCGGTCTCCTGCTCCCAAACTAGCTCTTGTGCCAGGAAGCCGCTAGTACTACGACATAGATGTATAGTATATACAAGTATGTGGCAAGTCTCATCAGGATTGAAAGAGGATGAGATGGGTAGCCAGGCCCCCAATGTCATGGGGGGTGTCAAAAAATTCCATTTTCGAGAGTTTTCGGTTTCCTGCTCCCAAACTAGCTCTTGTGCCAGGAAGCCGCTAGTACTACGACATAGATGTATAGTATATACAAGTATGTGGCAAGTCTCATCAGGATTGAAAGAGGATGAGATGGGTAGCCAGGGCCACCAATGTCATGGGGGGGTGTCAAAAAATTCCATTTTTGATAATTTTCCGTCTCCTGCTCCCAAACTAGCTCTTGTGCCAGGAAGCCGCTAGTACTACGACATAGATGTATAGTATATACAAGTATGTGGCAAGTCTCATCAGGATTGAAAGAGGATGAGATGGGTAGCCAGGGCCCCCAATGTCATGGGGGTGTCAAAAATTCCATTTTCGAGAGTTTTCGGTCTCCTGCTCCCAAACTAGCTCTTGTGCCAGGAAGCCGCTAGTACTACGACATAGATGTATAGTATATACAAGTATGTGGCAAGTCTCATCAGGATTGAAAGAGGATGAGATGGGTAGCCAGACCCCCCACTATGTCAGAGGGGGGTGCAAAAATATTTTCGATATTTCTCGGTATCTTGCTCCCAAACTAGCTCTTGTGCCAGAAAGCCGCTTATACTGCAATAAAGGTATATGGTATATGAATGTATGTGTCAAGTCTCATTAGGATTGAAAGATGATGAGGAGGGTAACCAGGCCCCCAAACGGCTCTAGGGTCATATTTTCCTGTACAGAATTGGCTATTTTCGACACTTCAATGTCTACTGCTCCGAAACTAGCTCTTGTGCCAGGTAGCCGCTGGTACTGTGATAAATGTATATGTTATATACAAGTATGTGGCAAGTCTCATCAGGATTGAAAGAGGATGAGATGGGTAGCCAGGGCCCCCAATGTCATGGGGGTGTCAAAAATTCCATTTTCGAGAGTTTTTGGTTTTCTGCGCCCAAACTAGCTCTTGTGCCAGGAAGCCGCTAGTACTACGACATAGATGTATAGTATATACAAGTATGTGGCAAGTCTCATCAGGATTGAAAGAGGATGAGATGGGTAGCCAGAGCCCCAAATGTCATGGAGGGTGTCAAAAAATTCCATTTTCGTTAGTTTTCGGTCTCCTCCTCCCAAAATAGCTCTTGTGCCAGGAAGCCGCTAGTACTACGACATAGATGTATAGTATATACAAGTATGTGGCAAGTCTCATCAGGATTGAAAGAGGATGAGATGGGTAGCTAGGGCCCCCAATGTCATGGGGGTGTCAAAAATTCCATTTTCGAGAGTTTTCGGTTTCCTGCTCGCAAACTAGCTCTTGTGCCAGGAAGCCGCTAGTACTACGACATAGATGTATAGTATATACAAGTATGTGGCAAGTCTCATCAGGATTGAAAGAGGATGAGATGGGTAGCCAGGGCCCCCAATGTCATGGGGGGGTGTCAAAAAATTCCATTTTCGATAGTTTTCGGTCTCCTGCTCCCAAACTAGCTCTTGTGCCAGGAAGCAGCTAGTTCTACGACATAGATGTATAGTATATACAAGTATGTGGCAAGTCTCATCAGGATTGAAAGAGGATGAGATGGGTAGCCAGGGCCCCCAATGTCATGGAGGGGTGTCAAAAATTCCATTTTCGAGAGTTTTCGGTTTCCTGCTCCCAAACTAGCTCTTGTGCCAGGAAGCCGCTAGTACTACGACATAGATGTATAGTATATACAAGTATGTGGCAAGTCTCATCAGGATTGAAAGAGGATGAGATGGGTAGCCAGACCCCCCACTATGTCAGAGGGGGGTGCAATAAATATTTTCGATATTTCTCGGTATATTGCTCCCAAACTAGCTCTTGTGCCAGCAAGCCGCTTATACTGCAATAAAGGTATATGAAATATGAATGTATGTGTCAAGTCTCATTAGGATTGAAAGAGGATGAGGAGGGTAACCAGGCCCCCAACGGCTCTAGGGTCATATTTTCCTGTACAGAATTGGCTATTTTCGACAAGTCAAGGTCTACTGCTCCGAAACTAGCTCTTGTGCCAGGTAGCCGCTAGTACTGTGATAAATGTATATGTTACATACAAGTATGTGGCAAGTCTCATCAGGATTGAAAGAGGATGAGATGGGTAGCCAGGGCCCCCAATGTCATGGGGGTGTCAAAAATTCCATTTTCGAGAGTTTTTGGTTTTCTGCGCCCAAACTAGCTCTTGTGCCAGGAAGCCGCTAGTACTACGACATAGATGTATAGTATATACAAGTATGTGGCAAGTCTCATCAGGATTGAAAGAGGATGAGATGGGTAGCCAGGGCCCCAAATGTCATGGGGGTGTCAAAAAATTCCATTTTCGTTAGTTTTCGGTCTCCTCCTCCCAAAATAGCTCTTGTGCCAGGAAGCCGCTAGTACTACGACATAGATGTATAGTATATACAAGTATGTGGCAAGTCTTATCAGGATTGAAAGAGGATGAGATGGGTAGCCAGGGCCCCCAATATCATGGGGGGTGTCAAAAAATTCCATTTTCGAGAGTTTTCGGTTTCCTGCTCCCAAACTAGCTCTTGTGCCAGAAAGCCGCTAGTACTAGGACATAGATGTATAGTATATACAAGTATGTGGCAAGTCTCATCAGGATTGAAAGAGGATGAGATGGGTAGCCAGGGCCCCCAATGTCATGGGGGTGTCAAAAAATTCCATTTTTGATAGTTTTCCGTCTCCTGCTCCCAAACTAGCTCTTGTGCCAGGAAGCCGCTAGTACTACGACATAGATGTATAGTATATACAAGTATGTGGCAAGTCTCATCAGGATTGAAAGAGGATGGGATTGGTAGCTAGGGCCCCCAATGTCATGGGGGTGTCAAAAATTCCATTTTCGAGAGTTTTCGGTTTCCTGCTCGCAAACTAGCTCTTGTGCCAGGAAGCCGCTAGTACTACGACATAGATGTATAGTATATACAAGTATGTGGCAATTCTCATCAGGATTGAAAGAGGATGAGATGGGTAGCCAGTGCCCCCAATGTCATGGGGTGTCAAAAATTCAATTTTCGAGAGTTTTCGGTTTCCTGCTCCCAAACTAGCTCTTGTGCCAGGAAGCCGCTAGTACTACGACATAGATGTATAGTATATACACGTATGTGGCAAGTCTCATCAGGATTGAAAGAGGATGAGATGGGTAGCCAGACCCCCACTATGTCAGAGGGGGGTGCAAAAAATTATTTTCGATCTTTCTCGGTCTCTTCCTCCCAAACTAGCTCTTGTACCAGGAAGCCGCTTATACTGCAATAAAGGTATATGACATATGAATGTATGTGGCAAGTCTCATTAGGATTGAAAGAGGATGAGGAGGGGAGCAGGAAACCGAAAACTCTCGAAAATGGAATTTTTGACACCCCCATGACATTGGGGGGCCCTGGCTACCCATCTCATCCTCTTTCAATCCTGATGAGACTTGTCACATGCTTGTATATACTATACATCTATGTCGTAGTACTAGCGGCTTCCTGGCACAAGAGCTAGTTTGGGAGCAGGAGACCGAAAACTATCGAAAATGGAATTTTTTGACACCCCCATGACATTGGGGGCCCTGGCAACCCAACTCATCCTCTTTCAATCCTGATGAGACTTGCCACATACTTTTATATAACATATACATTTATCACAGTGCTAGCGGCTTCCTGGCACAAGAGCTAGTTTCGGAGCAGTAGACCTAGAAGTGTCGAAAATAGCCAATTCTGTGCAGGAAAATATGACCCTAGAGCCGTTGGGGGGCCTGGCTACCCTCCTCATCCTCTTTCAATCCTAATGAGACTTGCCACATACATTCATATTTCATATACCTTTATTGCAGTATAAGCGGCTTCCTGGCACAAGAGCTAGTTTGGGAGCAAGAGACCGAGAAAGATCGAAAATATTTTTTGCACCCCCTCTCACATAGTGGGGGGTCTGGCTACCCATCTCATCCTCTTTCAATCCTGATGAGACTTGCCACATACTTGTATATACTATACATCTATGTCGTAGTACTAGCGGCTTCCTGGCACAAGAGCTAGTTTGGGAGCAGGAAACCGAAAACTCTCGAAAATGGAATTTTTGACACCCCCCATGACATTGGGGGCCCTGGCTACCCATCTCATCCTCTTTCAATCCTGATGAGACTTGCCACATACTTCTATATACTATACATCTATGTCGTAGTACTAGCGGCTTCCTGGCACAAGAGCTAGTTTGGGAGCAGGAGACCGAAAACTATCGAAAATGGAATTTTTTGACACCCCCCATGACATTGGGGGCCCTGGCTACCCATCTCATCCTCTTTCAATCCTGATGAGACTTGCCACATACTTTTATATTACATATACATTAACACAGTACTAGCGGCTTCCTGGCACAAGAGCTAGTTTCGGAGCAGTAGACCTAGAAGTGTCGAAAATAGCCAATTCTGTGCAGGAAAATATGACCCTAGAGCCGTTGGGGGGCCTGGCTACCCTCCTCATCCTCTTTCAATCCTAATGAGACTTGCCACATACATTCATATATCATATACCTTTATTGCAGTATAAGCGGCTTCCTGGCACAAGACCTAGTTTGGGAGCAAGAGACCGAGAAAGATCGAAAATATTTTTTTTGCACCCCCCTCTCACATAGTGGGGGGTCTGGCTACCCATCTCATCCTCTTTCAATCCTGATGAGACTTGCCACATACTTGTATATACTATACATCTATGTCGTAGTACTAGCGGCTTCCTAGCACAAAGACTAGTTTGGGAGCAGGAAACCGAAAACTCTCGAAAATGGAATTTTTGACACCCCCCATGACATTGGGGGCCCTGGCTACCCATCTCATCCTCTTTCAATCCTGATGAGACTTGCCACATACTTGTATATACTATACATCTATGTCGTAGTACTAGCGGCTTCCTGGTACAAGAGCTAGTTTGGGAGCAGGAGACCGAAAACTATCGAAAATGGAATTTTTGACACCCCCATGACATTGGGGGCCCTGGCTACCCATCTCATCCTCTTTCAATCCTGATGAGACTTGCCACATACTTGTATATACTATACATCTATGTCGTAGTACTAGCGGCTTCCTGGCACAAGAGCTAGTTTGGGAGCAGGAGACCGAAAACTATCGAAAATGGAATTTTTTGACACCCCCATGACATTGGGGGCCCTGGCTACCCATCTCATCCTCTTTCAATCCTGATGAGACTTGCCACATACTTGTATATACTATACATCTATGTCGTAGTACTAGCGGCTTCCTGGCACAAGAGCTAGTTTGGGAGCAGGAGACCGAAAACTATCAAAAAAAGGAATTTTTTGACAACCCCATGACATTGGGGGCCCTGGCTACCCATCTCATCCTCTTTCAATCCTGATGAGACTTGCCACATACTTGTATATACTATACATCTATGTCGTAGTACTAGCGGCTTCCTGGCACAAGAGCTAGTTTGGGAGCAGGGAACCGAAAACTCTCGAAAATGGAATTTTTGACACCCCCCATGACATTGGGGACCCTGGCTACCCATCTCATCCTCTTTCAATCCTGATGAGACTTGCCACATACTTTTATATACTATACATCTATGTCGTAGTACTAGCGGCTTCCTGGCACAAGAGCTAGTTTGGGAGCAGGAGACCGAAAACTATCGAAAATGGAATTTTTTGACACCCCCCATGATATTGGGGGCCCTGGCTACCCATCTCATCCTCTTTCAATCCTGATGAGACTTGCCACATACTTTTGAATAACATGTACATTTATCACAGTACTAGCGGCTTCCTGGCACAAGAGCTAGTTTGGGAGCAGGGAACCGAAAACTCTCGAAAATAGCCAATTCTGTACAGGAAAATATGACCCTAGAGCCGTTGGGGGGCCTGGCTACCCTCCTCATCCTCTTTCAATCCTAATGAGACTTGCCACATACATTCATATATCATATACCTTTATTGCAGTATAAACGGCTTCCTGGCACAAGAGCTAGTTTGGGAGCAAGAGACCGAGAAAGATCGAAAATAATTTTTTTGCACCCCCCTCTGACACAGTGGGGGGTCTGGCTACCAATCTCATCCTCTTTCAATCCTGATGAGACTTGCCACATACTTGTATATACTATACATCTATGTCGTAGTACTAGCGGCTTCCTGGCACAAGAGCTAGTTTGGGAGCAGGGAACCGAAAACTCTCGAAAATGGAATTTTTGACACCCCCCATGACATTGGGGACCCTGGCTACCCATCTCATCCTCTTTCAATCCTGATGAGACTTGCCACATACTTTTATATACTATACATCTATGTCGTAGTACTAGCGGCTTCCTGGCACAAGAGCTAGTTTGGGAGCAGGGAACCGAAAACTCTCGAAAATGGAATTTTTGACACCCCCCATGACATTGGGGGCCCTGGCTACCCATCTCATCCTCTTTCAATCCTAATGAGACTTGCCACATACTTGTATATACTATACATCTATGTCGTAGAACTAGCGGCTTCCTGGCACAAGAGCTAGTTTGGGAGCAGGGGACCGAAAACTATCGAAAATGGAATTTTTGACACACCCATGATATTGGGGGCCCTGGCTACCCATCTCATCCTCTTTCAATCCTGATGAGACTTGCCACATACTTTAATATAACATATACATTTATCACAGTACTAGCGGCTTCCTGGCACAAGAGCTAGTGAACCGAAAACTCTCGAAAATAGCCAATTCTGTACAGGAAAATAAGACCCTAGAGCCGTTGGGGGGCCTGGCTACCCTCCTCATCCTCTTTCAATCCTAATGAAACTAGCCACATACATTCATGTATCATATACCTTTATTGCAGTATAAGCGGCTTCCTGGCACAAGAGCTAGTTTGGGAGCAAAAGACCGAGAAAGATCGAAAATAATTTTTTGCACCCCCCACCCCTCTGACATAGTGGGGGTCTGGCTACCTATCTCATCCTCTTTCAATCCTGATGAGACTTGCCACATACTTGTATATACTATACATCTATGTCGTAGTACTAGCGGCTTCCTGGCACAAATGCTGGTTTGGGAGCAGGGAACCGAAAACTCTCGAAAATGGTATTTTTGACACCCCCCATGATATTGGTGGCCCTGGCTACCCATCTCATCCTCTTTCAATCCTGATGAGACTTGCCACATACTTGTATATACTATACATCTATGTCGTAGTACTAGCGGCTTCCTGGCACAAGAGCTAGTTTGGGAGCAGGGAACCGAAAACTCTCGAAAATGGAATTTTTGACACCCCTCATGACATTGGGGGCCCTGGCTACCCATCTCATCCTCTTTCAATCCTGATGAGACTTGCCACATACTTGTATATACTATACATCTATGTCGTAGTACTAGCGGCTTCCTGGCACAAGAGCTAGTTTGGGAGCAGGAGACCGAAAACTATCGAAAATGGAATTTTTTGACACCCCCCATGATATTGGGGGCCCTGGCTACCCATCTCATCCTCTTTCAATCCTGATGAGACTTGCCACATACTTTTATATAACATATACATTTATCACAGTACTAGCGGCTTCCTGGCGCAAGAGCTAGTTTCGGAGCAGGGAACCGAAAACTCTCGAAAATAGCCAATTCTGTACAGGAAAATATGACCCTAGAGCCGTTGGGGGGCCTGGCTACCCTCCTCATCCTCTTTCAATCCTAATGAGACTTGCCACATACATTCATATATCATATACCTTTATTGCAGTATAAGCGGCTTCCTGGCACAAGAGCTAGTTTGGGAGCAAGAGACCGAGAAAGATCGAAAATAATTTTTTTGCACCCCTCTCTGACATAGTGGGGGGTCTGGCTACCCATCTCATCCTCTTTCAATCCTGATGAGACTTGCCACATACTTGTATATACTATACATCTATGTCGTAGTACTAGCTGCTTCCTGGCACAAGAGCTAGTTTGGGAGCAGGGAACCGAAAACTCTCGAAAATGGAATTTTTGACACCCCCATGACATTGGGGGCCCTGGCTACCCATCTCATCCTCTTTCAATCCTGATGAGACTTGCCACATACTTGTATATACTATACATCTATGTCGTAGTACTAGCGGCTTCCTGGCACAAGAGCTAGTTTGGGAGCAGGGAACCGAAAACTCTCGAAAATGGAATTTGACACCCCCCATGACATTGGGGGCCCTGGCTACCCATCTCATCCTCTTTCAATCCTGATGAGACTTGCCACATACTTGTATATATTATACATCTATGTCGTAGTACTAGCGGCTTCCTGGCACAAGAGCTAGTTTGGGAGCAGGAGACCGAAAACTGTCGAAAATGGAATTTTTTGACACCCCCATGATATTGGGGGCCCTGGCTACCCATCTCATCCTCTTTCAATCCTAATGAGACTTGCCACATACTTTTATATAACATATACATTTATCACAGTACTAGCGGCTTCCTGGCACAAGAGCTAGTTTGGGAGCAGGGAACCGAAAACTCTCGAAAATAGCCAATTCTGTACAGGAAAATATGACCCTAGAGCCGTTGGGGGGCCTGGTTACCCTCCTCATCCTCTTACAATCCTAATGTGACTTGCCACATACATTTATATATCATATACCTTTATTGCAGTATAAGCGGCTTCCTGGCACAAGAGCTAGTTTGGGAGCAAAAGACCGAGAAAGATGGAAAATAATTTTTGCACCCCCCCTCTGACATAGTGGGGGGTCTGGCTACCCTCCTTATCCTCTTTCAGTCCTGATGATACTTGCCACATACTTGTACATACTATACATCTATGTCGTAGTACTAGCGGCTTCCTGGCACAAGAGCTAGTTTGGGAGCATGGAACCGAAAACTCTCGAAAATGGAATTTTTGACACACCCCATGAAATTGGGGGCCCTGGCTACCCATCTCATCCTCTTTCAATCCTGATGAGACTTGCCACATACTTGTATATACTATACATCTATGTCGTAGTACTAGCGGCTTTCTGGCACAAGAGCTAGTTTGGGAGCACGGAACCGAAAACTCTCGAAAATGGAATTTTTGACACCCCCCATGACATTGGGGGCCCTGGCTACCCATCTCATCCTCTTTCAATCCTGATGAGACTTGCCACATACTTGTATATACTATACATCTATGTCGTAGTACTAGCGGCTTCCTGGCACAAGAGCTAGTTTGGGGGCAGGAGACCGAAAACTATCGAAAATGGAATTTTTTGACACCCACCATGATATTGGGGGCCCTGGCTACCCATCTCATCCTCTTTCAATCCTGATGAGACTTGCCACATACTTTTATATAACATATACATTTATCACAGTACTAGCGGCTTCCTGGCACAAGAGCTAGTTTCGGAGCAGTAGACCTAGAAGTGTCGCAAATAACCAATTCTGTACAGGAAAATATAAACCTAGAGCCGTTGGGGGGCCTGGCTACCCTCCTCATCTTCTTTCAATCCTAATGATACTTGCCACATACAATCATATATCATATACCTTTATTGCATTATAAACGGCTTCCTGGCACAAGAGCTAGTTTGGGAGTAAGAGACCGAGAAAGATCGAAAGTAATTTTATTGCACCCCCCTCTGACATAGTGGGGGGTCTGGCTACCCATCTCATCCTCTTTCAATCCTGATGAGACTTGCCACATACTTGTATATACTATACATCTATGTCGTAGTACTAGCGGCTTCCTGGCACAAGAGCTAGTTTGGGAGCAGGAGACCGAAAACTATCGAAAATGGAATTTTTTGACACTTCCATGACATTGGGGGCCCTGGCTACCCATCTCATCCTCTTTCAATCCTAATGAGACTTGCCACATACTTGTATATACTATACATCTATGTCGTAGTACTAGCGGATTCCTGGCACAAGAGCTAGTTTGGGAGCAGGAGACCGAAAACTATCGAAAATGGAATTTTTTGACACCCCCCATGACATTTGGGGCCCTGGCTACCCATCTCATCCTCTTTCAATCCTGTTGAGACTTGCCACATACTTGTATATACTATACATCTATGTCGTAGTACTAGCGGCTTCCTGGCACAAGAGCTAGTTTGGGAGCAGGAAACCAAAAACTCTCGAAAATGGAATTTTTGATACCCCCCATGACATTGGGAGCCCAAGCTACCCATCTCATCCTCTTTCAATCCTGATGAGACTTGCCACATACTTGTATATAACATATACATTTATCACAGTACTAGCGGCTTCCTGGCACAAAAGCTAGTTTCGGAGCAGTAGACCTAGAAGTGTCGAAAATAGCCAATTCTGTACAGGAAAATATGACCCTAGAGGCGTTGGGGGGCCTGGCTTCCCTCCTCATCCTCTTTCAATCCTAATGAGACTTGACACATACATTCATATATCATATACCTTTATTGCAGTATAAGCGGCTTTCTGGCACAAGAGCTAGTTTGGGAGCAAGGTACCGAGAAATATCGAAAATATTTTTTTGCACCCCCCTCTGACATAGTGGGGGGTCTGGCTACCCATCTCATCCTCTTTCAATCCTGATGAGACTTGCCACATTCTTGTATATACTATACATCTATGTCGTAGTACTAGCGGCTTCCTGGCACAAGAGCTAGTTTGGGAGCAGGAAACCGAAAACTCTCGAAAATGGAATTTTTGACACCCCCATGACATTGGGGGCCCTGGCTACCCATCTCATCCTCTTTCAATCCTGATGAGACTTGCCACATACTTGTATATACTATACATCTATGTCGTAGTACTAGCTGCTTCCTGGCACAAGAGCTAGTTTGGGAGCAGGAGACCGAAAACTATCGAAAATGGAATTTTTTGACACCCCCCATGACATTGGGGGCCCTCGCTACCCATCTCATCCTCTTTCAATCCTGATGAGACTTGCCACGTACTTGTATATACTATACATCTATGTCGTAGTACTAGCGGCTTCCTGGCACAAGAGCTAGTTTGGGAGCAGGAAACCGAAAACTCTCGAAAATGGAATTTTTGACACCCCCCATGACATTGGGGGCCCTGGCTACCCATCTCATCCTCTTTCAATCTTGATGAGACTTGCCACATACTTGTATATACTATACATCTATGTCGTAGTACTAGCGGCTTCCTGGCACAAGAGCTAGTTTGGGAGCAGGAGACGGAAAACTATCGAAAATGGAATTTTTTGACACCCCCATGACATTGGGGGCCCTGGCTACCCATCTGATCCTCTTTCAATCCTGATGAGACTTGCCACATACTTGTATATACTATACATCTATGTCGTAGTACTAGCGGCTTCCTGGCACAAGAGCTAGTTTGGGAGCAGGAGACCGAAAACTATCGAAAATGGAATTTTTTGACACCCCCATGACATTGGGGGCCCTGGCTACCCATCTCATCCTCTTTCAATCCTGATGAGACTTGCCACATACTTGTATATACTATACATCTATGTCGTAGTACTAGCGGCTTCCTGGCACAAGAGCTAGTTTGGGAGCAGGAGACCGAAAACTATCGAAAATGGAATTTTTTGACACCCCCCATGACATTTGGGGCCCCGGCTACCCATCTCATCCTCTTTCAATCCTAATGAGACTTGCCACATACTTGTATATACTATACATCTATGTCGTAGTACTAGCGGCTTCCTGGCACAAGAGCTAGTTTGGGAGCAGGAAACCGAAAACTCTCGAAAATGGAATTTTTGACACCCCCCATGACATTGGGGGCCCTGGCTACCCATCTCATCCTCTTTCAATCCTGATGAGACTTGCCACATACTTGTATATACTATACATCTATGTCGTAGTACTAGCTGTTTCCTGGCACAAGAGCTAGTTTGGGAGCAGGAGACCGACAACTATCAAAAATGGAATTTTTTGACACCACCCCATGACATTGGTGGCCCTGGCTACCCATCTCATCCTCTTTCAATCCTGATGAGACTTGCCACATACTTGTATAAACTATACATCTATGTCGTAGTACTAGCGGCTTCCTGGCACAAGAGCTAGTTTGGGAGCAGGAGACCGAAAACTATCGAAAATGGAATTTTTTGACACCCCCATGACATTGGGGGCCCTGGCTACCCATCTCATCCTCTTTCAATCCTGATGAGACTTGCCACATACTTGTATATACTATACATCTATGTCGTACTTTTAGCGGCTTCCTGGCACAAGAGCTAGTTTGGGAGCTGGAGACCGAAAACTATCGAAAATGGAATTTTTTGACACCCCCCATGACATTTGGGGCCCTGGCTACCCATCTCATCCTCTTTCAATACTGATGAGACTTGCCACATACTTGTATATACTATACATCTATGTTGTAGTACTAGCGGCTTCCTGGCACAAGAGCTAGTTTGGGAGCAGGAAACCGAAAACTCTCGAAAATGGAATTTTTGTCACCCCCCATGACATTGGGGGCCCTGGCTACCCATCTCATCCTCTTTCAATCCTGATGAGACTTGCCACATACTTGTATATACTATACATCTATGTCGTAGTACTAGCTGTTTCCTGGCACAAGAGCTAGTTTGGGAGCAGGGGACCGACAACTATCGAAAATGGAATTTTTTGACACCCCCCATGACATTGGTGGCCATGGCTACCCATCTCATCCTCTTTCAATCCTGATGAGACTTGCCACATACTTGTATATACTATACATCTATGTCGTAGTACTAGCGGCTTCCTGGCACAAGAGCTAGTTTGGGAGCAGGAGACGGAAAACTATCGAAAATGGAATTTTTTGACACCTCCATGACATTGGGGGCCCTGGCTACCCATCTCATCATCTTTCAATCCTGATGAGACTTGCCACATACTTGTATATACTATACATCTATGTCGTAGTACTAGCGGCTTCCTGGTACAAGAGCTAGTTTGGGAGCAGGAGACCGAAAACTATCGAAAATGGAATTTTTTGACACCCCCATGACATTGGGGGCCCTGGCTACCCATCTCATCCTCTTTCAATCCTGATGAGACTTGCCACATACTTGTATATACTATACATCTATGTCGTAGTACTAGCGGCTTCCTGGCACAAGAGCTAGTTTGGGAGCAGGAGACCGAAAACTATCGAAAATGGAATTTTTTGACACCCCCATGACATTTGGGGGCCCGGCTACCCATCTCATCCTCTTTCAATCCTGATGAGACTTGCCACATACTTGTATATACTATACATCTATGTCGTAGTACTAGCTGTTTCCTGGCACAAGAGCTAGTTTGGGAGCAGGAGACCGACAACTATCGAAAATGGAATTTTTTGACACCCCCCATGACATTGGTGGCCCTGGCTACCCATCTCATCCTCTTTCAATCCTGATGAGACTTGCCACATACTTGTATATACTATACATCTATGTCGTAGTACTAGCGGCTTCCTGGCACAAGAGCTAGTTTGGGAGCAGGAGACCGAAAACTATCGAAAATGGAATTTTTTGACACCCCCATGACATTGGGGGCCCTGGCTACCCATCTCATCCTCTTTCAATCCTGATGAGACTTGCCACATACTTGTATATACTATACATCTATGTCGTAGTACTAGCGGCTTCCTGGCACAAGAGCTAGTTTGGGAGCAGGAGACCGAAAACTATCGAAAATGGAATTTTTTGACACCCCCCATGACATTTGGGGCCCTGGCTACCCATCTCATCCTCTTTCAATCCTGATGAGACTTGCCACATACTTGTATATACTATACATCTATGTCGTAGTACTAGCGGCTTCCTGGCACAAGAGCTAGTTTGGGAGCAGGAAACCGAAAACTCTCGAAAATGGAATTTTTGACACCCCCCATGACATTGGGGGCCCTGGCTACCCATCTCATCCTCTTTCAATCCTGATGAGACTTGCCACATACTTGTATATACTATACATCTATGTCGTAGTACTAGCTGTTTCCTGGCACAAGAGCTAGTTTGGGAGCAGGAGACCGACAACTATCGAAAATGAAATTTTTTGACACCCCCATGACATTGGGGGCCCTGGCTACCCATCTCATCCTCTTTCAATCCTGATGAGACTTGCCACATACTTGTATATACTATACATCTATGTCGTAGTACTAGCGGCTTTCTGGCACAAGAGCTAGTTTGGGAGCAGGAGACCGAAAACTATCGAAAATGGAATTTTTTGACACCCCCATGACATTTGGGGGCCCGGCTACCCATCTCATCCTCTTTCAATCCTGATGAGACTTGCCACATACTTGTATATACTATACATCTATGTCGTAGTACTAGCTGTTTCCTGGCACAAGAGCTAGTTTGGGAGCAGGAGACCGACAACTATCGAAAATGGAATTTTTTGACACCCCCCATGATATTGGTGGCCCTGGCTACCCATCTCATCCTCTTTCAATCCTGATGAGACTTGCCACATACTTGTATATACTATACATCTATGTCGTAGTACTAGCGGCTTCCTGGCACAAGAGCTAGTTTGGGAGCAGGAGACCGAAAACTATCGAAAATGGAATTTTTTGACACCCCCATGACATTGGGGGCCCTGGCTTCCCATCTCATCCTCTTTCAATCCTGATGAGACTTGCCACATACTTGTATATACTATACATCTATGTCGTAGTACTAGCGGCTTCCTGGCACAAGAGCTAGTTTGGGAGCAGGAGACCGAAAACTATCGAAAATGGAATTTTTTGACACCCCCCATGACATTTGGGGCCCTGGCTACCCATCTCATCCTCTTTCAATCCTGATGAGACTTGCCACATACTTGTATATACTATACATCTATGTCGTAGTACTAGCGGCTTCCTGGCACAAGAGCTAGTTTGGGAGCAGGAAACCGAAAACTCTCGAAAATGGAATTTTTGACACCCCCCATGACATTGGGGGCCCTGGCTACCCATCTCATCCTCTTTCAATCCTGATGAGACTTGCCACATACTTGTATATACTATACATCTATGTCGTAGTACTAGCTGTTTCCTGGCACAAGAGCTAGTTTGGGAGCAGGAGACCGACAACTATCGAAAATGAAATTTTTGACACCCCCATGACATTGGGGGCCCTGGCTACCCATCTCATCCTCTTTCAATCCTGATGAGACTTGCCACATACTTGTATATACTATACATCTATGTCGTAGTACTAGCGGCTTTCTGGCACAAGAGCTAGTTTGGGAGCAGGAGACGGAAAACTATCAAAATGGAATTTTTTGACACCCCCCATGACATTGGGGGCCCTGGCTACCCATCTCATCCTCTTTCAATCCTGATGAGACTTGCCACATACTTGTATATACTATACATCTATGTCGTAGTACTAGCGGCTTCCTGGCACAAGAGCTAGTTTGGGAGCAGGAAACCGAAAACTATCGAAAATGGAATTTTTTGACACCCCCATGACATTGGGGGCCCTGGCTACCCATCTCATCCTCTTTCAATCCTGATGAGACTTGCCACATACTTGTATATACTATACATCTATGTCGTAGTACTAGCGGCTTCCTGGCACAAGAGCTAGTTTGGGAGCAGGAGACCGAAAACTATCGAAAATGGAATTTTTTGACACCCCCATGACATTGGGGGCCCTGGTTACCCATCTCATCCTCTTTCAATCCTGATGAGACTTGCCACATACTTGTATATACTATACATCTATGTCGTAGTACTAGCGGCTTCCTGGCACAAGAACTAGTTTGGGAGCAGGAGACCGAAAACTATCGAAAATGGAATTTTTTGACACCCCCCATGACATTGGGGGCCCTGGCTACCCATCTCATCCTCTTTCAATCCTGATGAGACTTGCCATATACTTGTATATACTATACATCTATGTCGTAGTACTAGCTGTTTCCTGGCACAAGAGCTAGTTTGGGAGCAGGAGACCGACAACTATCGAAAATGGAATTTTTTGACACCCCCCATGACATTGGGGGCCCTGGCTACCCATCTCATCCTCTTTCAATCCTGATGAGACTTGCCACATACTTGTATATACTATACATCTCTGTCGTAGTACTAGCGGCTTCCTGGCACAAGAGCTAGTTTGGGAGCAGGAGACCGAAAACTATCGAAAATGGAATTTTTTGACACCCCCATGACATTGGGGGCCCTGGCTACCCATCTCATCCTCTTTCAATCCTGATGAGACTTGCCACATACTTGTATATACTATACATCTATGTCGTAGTACTAGCGGCGTCCTGGCACAAGAGCTAGTTTGGGAGCAGGAGACCGAAAACTATCGAAAATGGAATTTTTTGACACCCCCATGACATTGGGGGCCCTGGCTACCCATCTCATCCTCTTTCAATCCTGATGAGACTTGCCACATACTTGTATATACTATACATCTATGTCGTAGTACTAGCGGCTTCCTGGCACAAGAGCTAGTTTGGGAGCAGGAGACCGAAAACTATCGAAAATGGAATTTTTTGACACCCCTCATGACATTTGGGGCCCTGGCTACCCATCTCATCCTCTTTCAATCCTGATGAGACTTGCCACATACTTGTATATGCTATACATCTATGTCGTAGTACTAGCGGCTTCCTGGCACAAGAGCTAGTTTGGGAGCAGGAGACCGAAAACTATCGAAAATGGAATTTTTTGACACCCCTCATGACATTTGGGGCCCTGGCTACCCATCTCATCCTCTTTCAATCCTGATGAGACTTGCCACATACTTGTATATACTATACATCTATGTCGTAGTACTAGCGGCTTCCTGGCACAAGAGCTAGTTTGGGAGCAGGAAACCGAAAACTCGAAAATGGAATTTTTGACACCCCCCATGACATTGGGGGCCCTGGCTACCCATCTCATCCTCTTTCAATCCTGATGAGACTTGCCACATACTTGTATATACTATACATCTATGTCGTAGTACTAGCTGTTTCCTGGCACAAGAGCTAGTTTGGGACCAGGAGACCGACAACTATCGAAAATGGAATTTTTTGACACCCCCCCATGACATTGGGGGCCCTGGCTACCTATCTCATCCTCTTTCAATCCTGATGAGACTTGCCACATACTTGTATATACTATACATCTATGTCGTAGTACTAGCAGCTTCCTGGCACAAGAGCTAGTTTGGGAGCAGGAGACGGAAAACTATCGAAAATGGAATTTTTTGACACCCCCATGACATTGGGGGCCCTGGCTACCCATCTCATCCTCTTTCAATCCTGATGAGACTTGCCACATACTTGTATATACTATACATCTATGTCGTAGTACTAGCGGCTTCCTGGCACAAGAGCTAGTTTGGGAGCAGGAGACCGAAAACTATCGAAAATGGAATTTTTTGACACCCCCATGACATTGGGGGCCCTGGCTACCCATCTCATCCTTTTTCAATCCTGATGAGACTTGCCACATACTTGTATATACTATACATCTATGTCGTAGTACTAGCGGCTTCCTGGCACAAAAGCTAGTTTGGGAGCAGGAGACCGAAAACTATCGAAAATGGAATTTTTTGACACCCCCATGACATTGGGGGCCCTGGCTACCCATCTCATCCTCTTTCAATCCTGATGAGACTTGCCACATACTTGTATATACTATACATCTATGTCGTAGTATTAGCGGCTTCCTGGCACAAGAGCTAGTTTGGGAGCAGGAGACCGAAAACTATCGAAAATGGAATTTTTTGACACCCCCATGACATTTGGGGCCCTGGCTACCCATCTCATCCTCTTTCAATCCTGATGAGACTTGCCACATACTTGTATATACTATACATCTATGTCGTAGTACTAGCGGCTTCCTGGCACAAGAGCTAGTTTGGGAGCAGGAAACCGAAAACTCTCGAAAATGGAATTTTTGACACTCCCATGACATTGGGGGCCCTGGCTACCCATCTCATCCTCTTTCAATCCTGATGAGACTTGCCACATACTTGTATATACTATACATCTATGTCGTAGTACTAGCTGCTTCCTGGCACAAGAGCTAGTTTGGGAGCAGGAGACCGAAAACTATCGAAAATGGAATTTTTTGACACCCCCTATGACATTGGGGGCCCTGGCTACCCATCTCATCCTCTTTCAATCCTGATGAGACTTGCCACATACTTGTATATACTATACATCTATGTCGTAGTACTAGCGGCTTCCTGGCACAAGAGCTAGTTTGGGAGCAGGAGACGGAAAACTATCGAAAATGGAATTTTTTGACACCCCCATGACATTGGGGGCCCTGGCTACCCATCTGATCCTCTTTCAATCCTGATGAGACTTGCCACATACTTGTATATACTATACATCTATGTCGTAGTACTAGCGGCTTCCTGGCACAAGAGCTAGTTTGGGAGCAGGAGACCGAAAACTATCGAAAATGGAATTTTTTGACACCCCCATGACATTGGGGGCCCTGGCTACCCATCTCATCCTCTTTCAATCCTGATGAGACTTGCCACATACTTGTATATACTATACATCTATGTCGTAGTACTAGCGGCTTCCTGGCACAAGAGCTAGTTTGGGAGCAGGAGACCGAAAACTATCGAAAATGGAATTTTTTGACACCCCCATGACATTGGGGGCCCTGGCTACCCATCTCATCCTCTTTCAATCCTGATGAGACTTGCCACATACTTGTATATACTATACATCTATGTCGTAGTACTAGCGGCGTCCTGGCACAAGAGCTAGTTTGGGAGCAGGATACCGAAAACTATCGAAAATGGAATTTTTTGACACCCCCATGACATTTGGGGCCCTGGCTACCCATCTCATCCTCTTTCAATCCTGATGAGACTTGCCACATACTTGTATATACTATACATCTATGTCGTAGTACTAGCGGCTTCCTGGCACAAGAGCTAGTTTGGGAGCAGGAAACCGAAAACTCTCGAAAATGGAAATTTTGACACTCCCATGACATTGGGGGCCCTGGCTACCCATCTCATCCTCTTTCAATCCTGATGAGACTTGCCACATACTTGTATATACTATACATCTATGTCGTAGTACTAGCTGCTTCCTGGCACAAGAGCTAGTTTGGGAGCAGGAGACCGAAAACTATCGAAAATGGAATTTTTTGACACCCCCATGACATTGGGGGCCCTGGCTACCCATCTCATCCTCTTTCAATCCTGATGAGACTTGCCACATACTTGTATATACTATACATCTATGTCGTAGTACTAGCGGCTTCCTGGCACAAGAGCTAGTTTGGGAGCAGGAGACCGAAAACTATCGAAAATGGAATTTTTTGACACCCCCATGACATTGGGGGCCCTGGCTACCCATCTCATCCTCTTTCAATCCTGATGAGACTTGCCACATACTTGTATATACTATACATCTATGTCGTAGTACTAGCGGCTTCCTGGCACAAGAGCTAGTTTGGGAGCAGGAGACCGAAAACTATTGAAAATGGAATTTTTTGACACCCCCCATGACATTTGGGTCCCTGGCTACCCATCTCATCCTCTTTCAATCCTGATGAGACTTGCCACATACTTGTATATACTATACATCTATGTCGTAGTACTAGCGGCTTCCTGGCACAAGAGCTAGTTTGGGAGCAGAAAACCGAAAACTCTCGAAAATGGAATTTTTGACACTCCCATGACATTGGGGGCCCTGGCTACCCATCTCATCCTCTTTCAATCCTGATGAGACTTGCCACATACTTGTATATACTATACATCTATGTCGTAGTACTAGCGGCTTCCTGGCACAAGAGCTAGTTTGGGAGCAGGAGACCGAAAACTATCGAAAATGGAATTTTTTGACACCCCCATGACATTGGGGGCCCTGGCTACCCATCTCATCCTCTTTCAATCCTGATGAGACTTGCCACATACTTGTATATACTATACATCTATGTCGTAGTACTAGCGGCGTCCTGGCACAAGAGCTAGTTTGGGAGCAGGATACCGAAAACTATCGAAAATGGAATTTTTTGACACCCCCATGACATTTGGGGCCCTGGCTACCCATCTCATCCTCTTTCAATCCTGATGAGACTTGCCACATACTTGTATATACTATACATCTATGTCGTAGTACTAGCGGCTTCCTGGCACAAGAGCTAGTTTGGGAGCAGGAAACCGAAAACTCTCGAAAATGGAAATTTTGACACTCCCATGACATTGGGGGCCCTGGCTACCCATCTCATCCTCTTTCAATCCTGATGAGACTTGCCACATACTTGTATATACTATACATCTATGTCGTAGTACTAGCTGCTTCCTGGCACAAGAGCTAGTTTGGGAGCAGGAGACCGAAAACTATCGAAAATGGAATTTTTTGACACCCCCATGACATTGGGGGCCCTGGCTACCCATCTCATCCTCTTTCAATCCTGATGAGACTTGCCACATACTTGTATATACTATACATCTATGTCGTAGTACTAGCGGCTTCCTGGCACAAGAGCTAGTTTGGGAGCAGGAGACCGAAAACTATCGAAAATGGAATTTTTTGACACCCCCATGACATTGGGGGCCCTGGCTACCCATCTCATCCTCTTTCAATCCTGATGAGACTTGCCACATACTTGTATATACTATACATCTATGTCGTAGTACTAGCGGCTTCCTGGCACAAGAGCTAGTTTGGGAGCAGGAGACCGAAAACTATTGAAAATGGAATTTTTTGACACCCCCCATGACATTTGGGTCCCTGGCTACCCATCTCATCCTCTTTCAATCCTGATGAGACTTGCCACATACTTGTATATACTATACATCTATGTCGTAGTACTAGCGGCTTCCTGGCACAAGAGCTAGTTTGGGAGCAGAAAACCTAAAACTCTCGAAAATGGAATTTTTGACACTCCCATGACATTGGGGGCCCTGGCTACCCATCTCATCCTCTTTCAATCCTGATGAGACTTGCCACATACTTGTATATACTATACATCTATGTCGTAGTACTAGCTGCTTCCTGGCACAAGAGCTAGTTTGGGAGCAGGAGACCGAAAACTATCGAAAATGGAATTTTTGACACCCCCCATGACATTGGGGGCCCTGGCTACCCATCTCATCCTCTTTTAATCCTGATGAGACTTGCCACATACTTGTATATACTATACATCTATGTCGTAGTACTAGCGGCTTCCTGGCACAAGAGCTAGTTTGGGAGCAGGAGACGGAAAACTATCGAAAATGGAATTTTTTGACACCCCCCATGACATTGGGGGCCCTGGCTACCCATCTGATCCTCTTTCAATCCTGATGAGACTTGCCACATACTTGTATATACTATACATCTATGTCGTAGTACTAACGGCTTCCTGGCACAAGAGCTAGTTTGGGAGCAGGAGACCGAAAACTCTCGAAAATGGATTTTTTGTCACCCCCCATGACATTGGGGTCCCTGGCTACCCATCTCATCCTCTTTCAATCCTGATGAGACTTGCCACATACTTGTATATACTATGCATCTATGTCGTAGTACTATCGGCTTCCTGGCACAAGAGCTATTTTGGGAGCAGTAGACCAAAAACTATCGAAAATGGAATTTTTGACACCCCCATGACATTTGGGGCCCTGGCTACCCATCTCATCCTCTTTCAATCCTGATGAGACTTGACACAAAACTTCATAGGACATATATCTATATTCAAGCATAAGCGGCTTGCTGGCACAAGAGCTGGTTTGGGAGCAGGAGACCGAGGAATATAAAAAAAACGCATTTTAGACACCCCCTCTGACTTTTGGCGCCCTGACTACCCTTCGGATCCTCTGTCAATCCTGATGAAACTTGCCACAAACCTTCATAGAACATTTATCTATATCGCAGTATAAGCGGCTTGCTGGCACAAGAGCTGGATTCGGAACAGAATCTCGAGAAATATGGAAAGAAGCATTTTTGACCCCCCCCCCCCTCTGACTTTTGGCGCCCTGACTACTGATACTTACCACAAACCTTCATACAACATGTATCTATATTGCAGTATAAGCTGCTTGCCTAAACAAGAGCTAGTACGGGAACAGGAATTGTTTTGACATGAACCACTTTTACTGGGCAGGTCCAGATGAAATTTTCATCCAACTTTTTTTCTCTTCTGCTAGATGAAATTTTCACCGGATGAAATTTTCATCCAACTTGACGCCGGTGCATTAAGGTGGTCCCTCTGACCACACTGGCAGCCATGGGAATTGGTTAAATGGATGCAAGATAAACCTTATAACCTATCCAAATCCTTGCAATGAATATAGTTTTTCCCTTGTTTTTCCTCATTTTTTGACATTTTATTAATATTCATGAATATACAAAAGAGATAATTTTCATATAGGCCCAGGTCATCCATAAATTTGTCACATAATATTACTGGTTCAATGACAAAGTGTCAGAATGACAGTTTGGGCCTGAAATTAGTTTATTTATGGATTTTTAACGATTTTTCTGTCATTTTTAATGTTTTCATTAAAATTCATGAATATGCAAATTCATAAATTTGCATTACTCACTATAGAATGAAAGGGCTATATCTAAGCTTTAACATGAGACCAATTTCAGTGGTCTAGAATAAGTAACAATGGAGATATGGTCAATTTTCTATGTACACCCTCATGCTCAAGAATCGCTTTAACGGTTACCATGGAAACCATGCATTTTTTCATAGTGCAATTGAGTTTATCTTTGAGGACAAAACTTCTTTGCATTTCTGGGGTCCCAATGAACGATTTGGCACCCATGAAAAATTGTCCTGGGGGGGGGTGCAAGTTAGGTCAAATTAGCTCCCGGGGTATTACAAGTGCCCAAGCAAGATCGATGCTATTTGGCTTTGATAATATGCCATCATCCGCATTGAACCAATGCTTGTTTGCCAGGTTTACGATATTAAGAATGTCTGTTCGTTTGCCAAAGGCACCAAAATCAGCAATATTTGTGCCCATAATTTCAGAAGTCAATTACCTTTAAAAGTTTTTTGTGAATGGTCTGCATGCACACCCCGCATAGGTTGTGCACCGGAATGTTTTTTTTTTTTTAATATGTACGAGTGTTGTCGCATGAGTTGTGTGCTTACCATCGAAAGTCTCTTCTTTGATGTCGTCATCGACAGCAAACTGTATATCTGAATTGTATCATATACGAGGCACAGTGCCCCATAAGGTTCAATATTTTGATTATCTGCTTTGAACCCGTACGGCGGCGGACAGCCATTGCCAGTGCTACATGCTTTGGAGTTTTCACCTTTCCGGCTGAGACACTATGCACAATATCTTTGCCAATCTAAGGATGCGCCTCTCATCTGAAGCACTTGGACACCCTGGTGTCTCGAAAACACTTTCAGTATCGTCGCTTGAAATAATGAGTCGAAGAAGCTAGTAAAGGCTCTCTGGAACTGAAGATTTTGACAATTCTATAAAGAGAGCAGCCGTTTGCAGCGGCTGAACTCCGACTCCAGAAGTTTCACTTGTATCAGCCTTAAATATCATTGCGGCTTGATGTAACATCCGTTTACGATTCGTCATATCCGACATGCTTTGTGTTATCCTGGTGCACTTGATGATTGTTTGAATGTCGCATTTATCACAGTTTGCAAAGACAACTGCTAGAATACACGAGCTCGGGTTGGGTGCGGTCAGATTGTTGATGAAAAACACCAAAGTAACGCTTCAATCGAAGTTTAAGGCGCTGACGAGTGTAGCTGTCGGCATCTATGCCGCGATCTGTAAGGAGGGCTTTGTATTTTTGAGGATGAGTATTCATACAATACGAGTATATACTCTTCGCCAAAAGTTTAGCATAATTATATGTCTCAAATGAAACCACATCTGGTAAAAACTAACCCCAGTGAATAAACATGCTGACGCAATCGCCCCTATTCGATGCCATGGTTTAAGCGGAAACAATCAGGACTTTTTCGGATTATTAAGATACTGAATGACAAAAGATAAGGCTACTGCCTTGAAAGAGTCATTTTCGACACATTTTTAAAATCTTATAAAAATACTCAAATTCAATATTAGGAAACGAAATCTTTAGACGACAGATAGAATAATAATGTGGTATAGACATTAATATCCTGTCATTTGAAATATAGACATTAGACATCTTTAGCGACAAACATGTTTTCAAAATGTTTAACATTGCAGTTTTACTATACATTCTTAACATTTTTGTTCTTTCCAGAAATGTCAGAGTTTGACATCAGCTCTAATTTTTAGCTCACCTGAGCCGTTAGGCTCACAAGGTGAGCTTATAGGATGGCCATGATCCGGCGTCCGTCCGTCCGTCGTCCGTCTGTCCACAATTTCAAAGATCTCCTCTGAAACCGCTTGGCCAATCAAAGCCAAATTTTATATGAAACATCTATAGAAAGGGGAAACCAATGTATATATAAGTTATCCAGGTCACATGAACAAGATGGCCGCCACGCCCATATATGGTAAAAACCTTAAAAAATCTTCTTCTCCAGAACCGGTGAACCGATTTCAATGAAACTTGGCATGAAGCATCTATGAATCAACTACTACAATGTATATATAAATCATGACCTTGCGATGACCTTGACCTACTTTACGGCAAGGTAAATTTTGGAAACATTGGCTTTTACATGGAAAAAAGTGAAAACTATGGATTTTTTTTAAAAACTATTGCAGCCTGAGATCTGAAAAAAGGTAGATTTAAACAAGTAATGGATTAGATGAAGGTATATGATTAATTTAGGTCAAGGTCATCTCTTGACCATGGCCGGTCTGTCATCCATACACCTTTTTCAAAGATCTTCTTCTCTGAAACCGCTTGGCCAATCAAAGCCAAATTTTATATGAAGCGTCTATAGGAAGTGGGAACCATTGTGTATATAAATAATTTAGGTCACATGACCAAGATGGCAGTCATGCCCATACATGGTAAAAACCCTTCAAAAATCTTCTTCTCCAGAACCGGTGAACCCATTTTAAAGAAATTTTGCATGAAGTATAGATGACTCAAGTACTACATTATGTATATAAATCATGACACTGTGATGACCTTGACCTATTTTACGGCAAGGTCAACATAGGTCGCCAATACATTTGAATGGGGAAAACTTTTAAAATTTCATTTATAGTGAAACTCTTGCAGGAAATGGGCAGAAGGACTGAATATTAATGTTTCTGAAAAAAAAAAAATATGGACACAGGGGCTCATATGCTCCCACCTCGGGGCAATATACAGGTATATTCATAATATTCAAACATCTTCTCCTCTGAAACCGCTCGGCCAATCAAAGCCAAATTTTATGTGAAGCATCAATAGAATGAGGGAATCTACATGTATATAAATAATCTAGGTCACTTGACCAAGATGGCCGCCATGCCCATATATGGTAAAAACCCTTCAAAAATCTTCTTCTCCCGAACCGGTGGACCGATTTCAAAGAAACTTGGCATGAAGCATCGATGGCTGAAGTATTGCAATGTATATATAAATCATGACCCTGTGGTGACCTTGACCTCTTTTACGACAAGGTCAAAATAGGTTGCCAATGCATTTTAATGGGGAAAACTTTTATAAAGTCATTTGAGGTAAAAATCTTGTAGGAAATGGATAGTAGGACTGAATATTAATGATTCGGAAAAAAAATATTGGACCCAAGGGCTCATATGCCCTCACCCCAGGGCAATATACATATATATTACCATATTATTCAAACATCTTTATCCGTCTTTTTTGACACGGGAGATATTGGTTTTACTGGTGTAGTTTGCATAACAACTAGGGGTTGGTAACTCAAAGTCATCTTAATGGGGCACATTTGATGCCACCCGGCGAGCGTTTTATAACCTGGGATTAACCTGTTGAGATTTTAGTGGGTATGGCTTAACTACTGGCCCAGGAATTATAAGCCAATTGGAATACCTGTAATATTTAAGGTGCTGATAAGAGCACAGGTAACTTTCCTCCATGAAGCAATATCCAATCAGAATTGATTATTGCTAGTGTTGTATATTGGAGAGCTCTGAGAGATGTTGACAGGTTGGTGTCTAAACAAATACTGAGATAAGACCCTTAATTCAGCCTTTTATTATAGTCCAGGTGCCCCTTTAAGTTTAAGATAAACTTACCTCTTAGGGATTATGGTGAATAACAGAAAAGGACCTCAAGTTACGGCGACAACATCATCGTAACTTTACGGTCAACATCTTAGCGTCGTCTTATCTTACGAGGTGGCGCCATTCATTTCAAAACGTTTCGATAGCTTAGAGTGACTGAAATAGCATATGGTAGTCATCTTCAGACCATCGTATAAGTAGGGGAACCTACGATGTTTTCGAGTTACTAACCCCAACATGCCAAAGTACATATCATGTAGTTCTTGCCCTAGACGTACTTTGACGCTATCATCACGTTCCGCTGCAGGTGATATTATTAATGTTGACAAAAAAGACGGCTTTGCTCTCCGCATCTATAGTGTCGACTTGACAGATTATGCATTTCTGAAATGAATAGAGTCCCCTTCGCTGTCGGCCATGATATACACTTCGTTTCTTGCAAAACACAAATTTAAACAGATAAAGGCTATACTACAAGCAATTATTGTTGAAGAGAAAAACAAGACCGTTTCAAGATATAATTTGAACAATTTTCAAATTCTTTTGTATTGAAGTTTTAACACGAAGTGCTAGATCGATAATGGAATATTTCTATACCAAAAAAAAAAAAATAAGTTCAAATAATGGCATAGATACAGTTTATAGGGAAACAGAAGGGATGCGAAAATAAATCTTGGATTTGGCACAAAGACTCGAAACGGCGCCGATGAATTGCGAAAACCCTGAACTCTCTATCCTGAGCCGACAGTCATGCTCTGCCATACTCCCAATGTACACTGTATGTGTCCATGTCCTAGGCATACGCAGACTATGCAGATCAGCATGTGCGTCTCCTATCATTTAATTATTTCGCTTGTATGTGAATGAGTTTTCTCTATCTATTGTAAGTACATGTGCATGTTTAAATGATTCTGCTGGACTTGTAGATTACTTCCAAGCGAATGATTCAAAACACTCATTGACACAGCTATTCACTCATAAAGAGTTGAAAATAGGTCTACAGATCAAATGATAATCACTGAAGTTAAAGGAAAAGAGGACGCCGAAAGCAGGTACAGCGACAATAGATTTGCACAATGGATACTCGCATGTTTTGAACAATTAGGACCTGGTGTTACAAGCGTTACCATGAACATATTGGCGAGTCTCAGGCTGTCTTTTTTAAATCCTCTGATTATGTATTTATCACAAGTTACATGTATGTAAAACAGAACTAAATAATTATGCTAGCGTGTTACATTTAGCTGTTTTGATATTTTTGATGAAATGTTTCTTTTCAAATGCCACAGCTTACGATGGTAACAATAGAAAACGGGCAATTACACAAACAAAATAATAATAATAATAATAATAATTATTATAATAATAATAATAATAATAATAATAATAATAATATGAACTTTTGTATTTGTTTAACAGCTAAAGAGATCTATCGATCAGTTAGGAATCATCTGGCGTTTGTTGAATATACTGTAAAGAAAACACATGCAATAAAACATGTTGACACCAAAACCCTATTTTCACAGTAAAGTCGCAAAAGTAACGTATGTAACACTGCATAATGCCAAAATCGAAATTATAAAGATCTCTGTGCAAAGCTATCATATAGTTCTAGTATCCTTATCCCTCTGACTACTTAGACAATTATTTTTGTGAAGGGTGTTGTGAGATTTCGTTAAATACGGTAGATACAGAATCTAGCGTCTCGTCTATGTATTTTACGTACAGTTTCACGTGCTAATTGTGACATTATCCTCGCCAGACCATTTGGTAAGAACTGAATTATCATCTTTGAAAGAGACTTAACTGTCATGAAAATAAAATTTCGTCAAAGCCATTCTCTCTAGAAACTATATGCATATGCGTTAAACGATCCCATAGTTCTTTTTCTTATATGCATAAGCCGATAGTTACGTAGACGGCCCGTCC
The DNA here is from genome assembly GCA_964017185.1 of Rugalucina vietnamica. Classification (NCBI taxonomy): domain Eukaryota; kingdom Metazoa; phylum Mollusca; class Bivalvia; order Lucinida; family Lucinidae; genus Rugalucina; species Rugalucina vietnamica. Next base: position 27,436,150 of record OZ024880.1, on the reverse strand, counting down.
TTTGCAGTCTCAGACTAATAAATTGGCACAAGGGTGGTTTGGTGGGAATATGCACCCCACTGCCCATCGGGGCCTAAAGAAATAAATGGACTGCTTGTGCCTCCAGGCAAAACTTCTACGCTACTGTCTGTCCATCGGATTACTGGTTTTAACCACTCGAGTCTGAGCCTGCCCAGGAAAATCAAACCATCTACACATATAAGCCTTACTGGCTTAGTTGGGCTTGTTATGTTTAAAGCACTTTTTGGATGTCACACATCAAATCAACGTCCTAAATGATTTTGAATACAAGTCCCATAAAAGGGAGGCAATGTCCCGACTTGACCTTAGCTGTTGACTGGAACGCTAAACCATAACTCAAACAAACAAACAGACACTTTAGGTACATCACAATAACTCTACATACAATATAGTTAGCAAAACAGATAAATCATAAATGCTTGTCGTCGATATTCGGGCAGTACTATCCATAGATAACGGATCACATTTTGTTGTCCACATCTGCCGTGTAGTATTGGGCGTCATGAAGTGCGCCGTCACTAGGGAGTCACCATTATATACACATGGGTTTAATTTAGGACGGAGTTGATTGAATCCCGGATAATCTTTTAAGTGATAGCCTATCTTCTTAATACACAATGCAACATAAACATCTTCCAGATGAAAGAATGGCACATTATGGGATACTTCAAACACTTTTCGAACTACATTCAAACTTGTTAAGTAGCCTGTTCCGGAACAATATCCTGCATACGATTTCCCAGGATAACTTTCAAATGAAGCATACCATTTTGACGTTCTATCGCGGATAGGAATGGCAACCTGGCTACATAAGCCGAAAATATTGGTCTGTAACAATATAAGGTGTTCTCTGACTATTTCTAAAACTTTTGGCACGTTAATATACATATCATCATCGGTTTTAAGCACAGTATTAGCAACCCTACAATACGTCGCTGTCCACTTAAATCCCATCAGTGTCTTGTACGTAAGATTACCATATGCATCCATAAAGTCTTCCTGTAGAATATCCCCGAAGTGTTCACTTTCTTTGCGTAACAATTCTTGGGTGTCTGTATTTTGTATTTTTCCTAAGAGAAATGCATATCTCACACTGGCACTGTTATTTTTACTATACGTTAACCATGTTTCTCTTATAGCACTTCTCTCATCAGTGTTGTTGTGGACGGTTAGTATGAGGATGAGTATTTCTATTGTTGTCTGACCAGGATAAAGTTGGCATATATTCGGATTATTTAATATGTATCTAAAGTCGTGCTTAAAGCAATTATCACACTCTTCCTTCCTAGCATTGCTGATATTGATTACTTCTTCCTTAATTTCCTTGATGATATTTGAAATAGCTGGCTTGGGAGACATAGAGACTTCCACTGGAGAACGTGTCATAGATGTGATGAAAACGTTTAGCAAACCAAGAAAACTGAGAACAAAAAACGTAACTAGCAACGTCCTCAGCGGAAGGTATGTACAAGCCTTACATTGACTGGTTGACATTTCTCCTCTGTTTGCAAAGCCACAGTGTAATCAAACAGTCATGTCTTTGAAAACATCAAAGTTCTTAGGTGGGTGGCTTATAGAAACAATAACTGATGACAGTAGTCACAAAACTGATACAAAGGTACACTCAGGAAATCGTTCTTTCGCTTTACACTTATCGTTGGCCCGCAACCCTGCCGAATAATCAAGCTCCAACTCATTATGTTTCCCTCCAACATAGGCAATTGTTTTCTGATAGCGCAGTCATTCATTGGTTAGCCTGAACATAAACATCAATTACATGTTCTATTACATGTATTATCATGTAATCGCCGCCATCAAAGAATCGCACAGTAGCTTTTCGAAAACTAATGTGGTAAAAACTGTATTCTAAGTAACAATACAATCCCTTAAGAATTATGTACAATGTTGATAACAATCGTATATGCCAACACTATAACACAGTTTGTGAAATAATTTTCATTGTTACAAAGTCAGTAATTACTGTGTAAAGCTTCATTGATGTGTTTTATTCAGTACGGTTCAGTAACGTTTGTCTCATCCACCTGTATTCGTTTAAAATTAGAAAATAATATAGCTTGTTTACTCATGCATTTAGCCGCGATCGTTCGCATTAGGTTTCGTCTTTCGCATTTAAAAGTATAATAACAAATGTGACACCGGTGCCTTAACATAAAACAGCACGACAAGTCACAATGGCACATGTATACACACATTAACATCTTTTCAATTAAATGCATGTCTTTGGGTTTAGAATTATGTAGTTAATATCAATGTACAGAGTAGGAAAAAGTAACATATGAATCTAGTCGAGGGCGAAGTAGTTTTTCAACGACGTCCATTACGACAACATGCCCATGTAATATACAGATTTTCTTAAATTGTAAAAAGTCATAATTTTCAATAGCAACTTTTTTATATTTTTACTATTTTTGCCCAAAACATAGATTGCGGGTACACGTTAGATCCGCCTCTAGAGCAAAAATAAGAAAAGTAGGTATATTCCTGCAAACCCCAGTAAGGGGGTATATATTACACGCTCATGTTTTTCTGATGTTTAGATGAATTGCTGTATTACAGAATAGGGAATTATTGCACGAGTTTCCTCGACTACTTGCTCATTGATTTATAGATGCGTATCATTTTATATTTTGGTATCGGGTAGGAAATTTCAAAGGACAAACAACACTGCTGGGAATCATGTGACCGCAAATGTTTCCATATACACCAAAATGTAAACAAATGACGTCATCAGTTTTGTTTTCTTTCCAAATAACTTCAAGATACGCCTGTTGATTTTTATGCCACCTAGTGCATTCCATGGACAACCCTATTTGGAAGAATTTGAGCCATTGTTTGTGGCATTTCACCTGGCTAGTGTTTCAAACACTTCAAAAATTCACTTAAAATACGCTGTTACCCTACACACATAAGCTATATTTCCTTCAATATCTTAAATATTAAATGTTAATCATTACATTGAAATTCATTACATACTGCTGTGGTATTATAAAAACGTGGGAAGTTTTTTTTCATAACGGATAAAACCAAATTCTGCAATTTTACGAGCAGATTACTTTGCTAGATACCATGTACACAGCAAACCAAATTGATTCCTTCCACACAAACAAATTGTGTTCTTATTTTCTATCAGTTTAATATTAAATTTTAAGTAGATGAATTTTGGCTCTCTAAAATTGATTAGGTCCAATACAATGACGGACATAGCCATGTTATCGCTAGTTCAGAAAGTACTAGATCATACAAACTGTGTGACTCTTTACCACTCATATCCATCAATGGTCTTTTAATTGTTTCATGTTGAATACCTTTTTCTTTCTTCATTTCTTTATTTACTATACCCGACAAAATTAGAAACGTAATGATGCCATTAACCTATTTTCCATAAAGCTCATAAGAATTAACAACATTTTATGGATTCCATTTCATAGATATGCTATTCGATCACACTTTTGAACAATGGGCAAAAACTGTGCTTCAAAAATTAGCCATCAACCAGGTGGGGGTCATATGTTAAGTCACTTTAAAATTGCACCTTTTTTTACCCTCACTTGGGTATTTGCTTTAGATGTTTAGAATCTTTTGAGTACACTTCAACGACCCCAGACACAGACTCTTTGCATCTTTAATTCTCATTTTGTTCAAACATGGACTCTTAAAGGGAAAGGCAAGGTTAAAACACAATGCATCTTAAATGAAAGTAGGTGCCTCTCTTAACAATTTGGTACAAGTTTTATTAAAATCAGATGGATATTGAGAAAGTTGTGTTGGTTTGAATATACGTTAATTTCTGTTAAAAGATGCGGCCATCTTGGATATTCATTAGGCTTAATGCCGTCATAAAGTTCTACTTAAATATGCATAATTAATAATAATGAAACCTTATTAATATTTTTCTGTTAATTTTTGTTACACTGGTTTGTACTATTGATTTACTATCAATTTTGGACGTATACCTCCATAAAAAATTTGAAATATAGAATTTATTCATTGTTTATGGTTTTACAATTTTCTAATTAAATATTCACTTCGTTCCAAAACTTCAAATCATAATATCTCACTTAATCCTTGACCGATTTGAACAAAATTTGCACCAAAATATTTCTTAGATTTAAAAGGTATTGTCGTTGAACGTTCTCCTTTAAGGCTTGGTAGCTCTTGTTTTAACCCTAATTTAAACAAAAATGCTTACTGGAGCTAAACCGTATAAGCCATGAAAAGTTTTAGGCTAACTTTTGATTAGCTGTACCGATCAAGAGCGATCAAATTAGAACGATTCGAGTGGGTAATGATCAGGAAAAGGCGCAATCATAATGAAATTCCTATTGTTTATGAGAACACTGTTTGCGCAATGTCGGCGTTTAGTGTATGCATAGCTTTTAGCGTCGTTTTTTTTTTTTTTATTTTCCAATAACGTTGCAAGCTGTAGAATCTTATTTTGTTTGTTTCTGCATAATTAAGTCATTTTTTATTTTAAATTAGTTATGCGACAATTGATATACTCTAATTCGTGTATAAGGTTAATTACATGTGAAAACGGTTATTTCGCTGTTGATGACGTCGCATTAATATACGCGACGTCAGTGCAACGTTTGACATTAAACTGTGACGAAAAAGGCGGGAATATTGAACGGGTTTTCTCTAAATCTTCCAACGCAATTCGATGACCCCCACTTTTTATTTCAACTTTTAAATGGTTACAGCGTTTCATATCTAGTGGTTTGATTTAATTAAAATCATATGCGTAGTTTAGGAGATATCGCAAAAATACATAGTTTTTCCAGGTTTGAAAACATGGCGGGAAAGTTAATTTTGCTTGTAATCTCCTCAGTTTAAAAGCAAATAGTATCAAAATTTAAGAAAATAACACTGATCGTATGTTTAAAGTGTTTATGCAAAAATAACACATATATTAAAACACATGTCCGCTACGAAAGCGATTTTCTGAGAAACATTAAAAAAAGTTCTGATACCATGGAAACGAGGCCGGTGACATCCCACTTTTGTTTCGATTTTAGTCCAAGGATACAATTATCTTGAAGCATGTGAAGTTTCATGAAAATCATATGCGGGAGTTTAATAATTGTTTCCCTTTAAGCCGAATGAGCAGCTATTTCCCAATAAGTGCAAAACAGTAACCCGAACGTACATAAGGTTCAAACAGCACGAAAATTCGACTCCAAAACATAAAACAAATAGAACCACAACAGAAGTATCGCCTTGGAACAATCAGTAATACAAAAAAAAAATGCTGGGGGCCTTAAACCAGTTTTTAGTGTCTCTCAAAGACAAGTTCACACGCTTCTAAATTAATGCAAAAAGTATGCAAAAAGTATCAGTTAGCTTTTTACACATATCAAAAACTTCTCCTTACCTTTTTATACTCACTTTTGACATGTAAAAGCATACTAACTTTTCTACCGTCAAGAGCGCCATGTGCCCCAGAAAATGAACATACGCACAGTTTAATTCAACAGTTCTTGAAAGAAAGTTTGCAGAATACGCACCAATTCTTCACATGTCAAAAATACACACGTGAATCTTGATATCGTTTTTATATATTAAAAAAAAGTTCTTCACAGATGTGATGAATACGTACACATTCTTCACACGACAATGATAAAAACGTATTAAATTGGAGCATACATGATACCCAAAAACTTATCGAAACTGGCATACGCAAAATTAATGTCACATTTCTCAAAATTAATGTGGTGTACATGGGTGTAAAATTTGCGATATGTTAAATGTGCGTGTCCGACAAACCTGCATTTTACCTGTCGCAGTGCATCTAGTTTGAAAGTAGCTTGTCTGTTTCAGGTCATGCTTAATTTGCATGTTACGCGCATGGAACTTATTCGAAACGTATAAGACACACACCCGGGACACACCGAACTTCTAGAAAGTTTTTAAGCATGTTTGATTTTTTTTTTGGGGGGGGGGGGGGGGCAAACGCGCCTTGAGCGCGCAGCGACTTACAGCGACGTATATCGACGTGCAACAAGCGTACACCAAGCGTAAAAAACGCGCGTTTAACGCGCTTCTAACGTGTCTCCAACGTGCTCCTGGCGTTTTTTTGAATTTTACATTTTTGTCGACACGCCCGGTGCGCGTTTGGATTATACGCTAGTGTGTGACTGCTGTTTAAAATAGCAGAATAAGCCAACGCGCGCCGGGCGTGTTGACAAAAATGTAAACTTTGGATGATTCAACCTGCGTCAGGAGCACGTCGGAGACACATTAGAAACGCGCTACATGTGTGTTTTTGGTGTACGCTTGGTGTACGCTGGGTGTACGTTGATATACGTCGCTAAAGGTCGGTGCGCGCTCTAGGCACGTTTGTGTTTAATCATGCTTAAAATTTTTCCAGAAGCTGGGCGTGTCTTGTGCGAATGTCTTTTACGTTTTGAATAAGTTCCATGCGCGTTCCAGGCGCGTTGAATACGCTATGAACGCATCTTGCGCACGTGTCATGCACGCTAGTGTACGCCACATGCGTTTTCAGATTTTATGAGATATTGCTTCCGTAGCGTGCCCTAAGCGTTTGTGAGACGCGCGTTGAACGTTTGCTGTGCGCCTGTAGCACATGCTTAGCGCGTCTGGGAAGTAACACAAACGTACTCCAACACTTTGAGATTTTTGTACGTCCGGCACACGTCTCAGTCAGGCGCTAATGTGTGACTGCTAAAGCGAGTTAAAGGAACAAATTATTTTTATACGTCCAAAATCTAAAGCATGTTGAGAGTATTCATACGCCAGACGCGCGTTTGGGTTATACGCTAATGTGTGACTGCTGATACATAATAAAGCCAGGAAAGCATTCAAAGATTCGTTCTCAATATTGAACAAAACCGAGAATGGCTATTTTTTTTTTTTTTTTTTTTTTTTTGATCATATTTTAGCTGCAATTATGCACAAGTCATTTGTAACCACTGCTCATCCACCTACGGGGAAGGGCGGTGATTGTGGCATTTCTGCTTTCAGTGCCCTGCTATAAGCCTCACACACAGGGGGCAAACTGGGGGGTCAAAACTTTGCTCTTTGGCCTCACCTTAGAAATAGAAAATTGCCCTGGAGTAAGGATCCTAATGCATAAAAAACCTCGTAATTCCCCCTGCACTGCGGATACACTCGACAAGTAATTGCTCTGCACTTAAGCCCGGCTATCCCCCACCCTTCACCGTAGGTATGTGTGAAGGGGGGGGGGGCAATGGTTACAAAGGACTGGTGCATTAGCAATCAATACATTTATCGACGAAAGAATAGAAACATGATGACTTTTGTTTTAGTGTGGAGGGTATCAATCCACATTGCATGTGTATAGGGATGCAATGTCAATGATGTTGATTATCTTTTTTCATGTGGCACTTAGCATATTTCTGTAAAATGGAGGTAATTGTCCTTTGAAAAAAATGTTATTTTACCTCTAAGAAAGGACGCATTGTTGCTGGAAGAATGAATAAGGCCCAAAATAAATATTTGGTGTACATGGCAACAAACACTTTTTGATGATGGGAATGAGGTGTTTACACAAACAAAACACTTTGAAAGATTAGCTCGCACATAGTGAAATAAATCTGATGTATCTGCATGGACTGGGCATATTCATCCATCATTATCCCTCAGCATTTGAAAGAAAACTCGATAGACTTACCTAGACCCGGTGGAAAATGGCGGCTTCTTGTTTACAATTTAAACATATCATAAACATTGCGTATCACGTGATTCCCAGCAGTGAAACAAAGTGTCATAAACTTCGAAAAACATTTTCTAAATTTTAGCGTAGACACTATGAATTGATTTCCAAATATCATGCTGGGTTAAAGACGCTTTTACGCGAGGGCCTTTCGTAACCAGAATTTTATGGTGACTTGGTTTACATTTGAGAAACTTATAGGAAGGAATGATTTTTCTTTTCAGTTCAGAAAAATCATTACACGTTACAGACGTATAGGTTATAACTTGAATGTTATGCGACAGTCTGCACGCTTAGTTTTAACCCAATCATGGTTGATAACAATGCTGCTGATTTTAATTGCACGCCGGTGGGTCGGCCGTCAGACTCTATGATGACCCCGACTTAAAGCTACTCATTTTAGTTGGTTGGGACCGGAGCTTCTTGTCTGTTGCTTGGCCCATCGGGATTCAGCTGGTGTTTTTCTTTTGCTCCGGGTTTCAGTAAGTTATTCGGCGCCCAGGGATCTCCATCGTCGGACAACTTACTGAATCTGTTGAGTCCTCGTTTTTGATTCATCAGGATGTTTATCATGATTTATTTGTTTGACCTTGCTGATTAGAGATTCACCACAAGGACCGAAGAACTAACTAAATGTTGTGAACCACTGCAGAAGCTGAGGGAGAGGTTATGGGCATGTAAAACCTCGGTTTTGGAGTGGGAATTTCTTTCTGATTGCGCCATTTCCTGATCGTTGCCTACTTTTAGTTTTACAGTATACAACATTTTTAATGCAACGACTCTAAATATTGGCATAATAAAGGGATTTAATACACAACCTCCTTACAAATAGCTACTAGCCGAATAAAGGCCACCTCTGCTGACTAAATAAAGACCGCATGGCGATTTCGCTTAACGCACCAAAAAGGAGCTCGATTTTGACGTCAACTTTGATGATGTTTTGTGATGTCAGTCTCCGCCAATTATATGCAACGCTACGCAGATGAAACAATGGACAAGAAAAATATAAATTATCAACAAAATGTACTGCTATGGAGGGGAATTTCGAGGAATCCCTCTGCGGAGTGATTGCGAAGCTGCTGACAATACTAAATAAACAAGATGGCGGTAAGCATATCTCCCCACATCGGATGCCTTGTTTTTTTGTCTTCTTTTTTTTTTTTTTTTTTTTTTTTTTTTTTTTTTTTTTTTAATTTGTCGAGTTTAAAGTCTAAAAACTTGGCTCTGATAATGGTTTTACGCAGAAATTTTTTAACTGGGGACGACGGGAAAACTATTTTTATGTCAAAATCTTTATCTTAGTTTGTCCTAATAGGTCCTGCAAAAATTTTGAAAATCGGTGAACAGATAAAGAAAAAAAATTTGAATAGGGATTTTGCATTGGCAAGGGAGATTTTTTAGTTGCATTATAAGGCACTAAAGTACTAAAAACTAAAAAATAAAAAATATCACGCTCGGATCGTAAACTGATAACGCATTTCACCAGTTTATACTGCGTTTACACTATGTTCCCGGCTGCCAGGTGGCCACTTTTCAGCCAACCGTGATCAAAACGCAACGCAGGGGAACGGGATAGGCAAACGTAGCTGGCCGTGATAACCGTGGACACCGTGACAAATGTTTGGACAGTGTAATACTGCGTTTACACTATGTTCCCGGCGGTCACGGCGGCCACGTTTCAGACAACCGTGAGCAAAACGGGATAACCGTGAGGCGACGCAGGGGAACGGGATTGGCAAATGTAGCACGCCGGGATAACCGTGGACACCATGACAAATTTTTTGACAGTTTAAAAATCTGCCACGGCAGTCACGGCGGAAATGAGAAACGTAATGGGTCGTGATAAAACGGGCTGAACGTAACACACCGTGACAGAACGTAACAGTACGTAGCGAAACGTGGAGGCGGTCCGTAGTGCAACGGGAAGCTAGTGAATAGCCCGGCAAGCTACGGATCTTCCACGTTCTGTTGCGTTTGATCACGGTCGTCTCACGTCTCGTCCCGTTTCCTACGGAATACTCAACACGTTTGGTGCGTTAAGTTACGGTGCGTTACGGTCTTTGACGGTGTTCACCCCGTTCTACTACGTATGTCACGTTCTGTTACGGTTATCACGGCGCGTGAAGTTTATAGATATTGAATGGCATGGGGACAAGTTCCTTCATATTGGAGCAGTCACTATAGTGAACAATACAGACCGTACGCTGCACTATGCAATTGAAGAAGAATTACAATCCCGAACTTTCTTAATCAACTCTGCAGTCGGTTGTTGAGGAGCGCGATTGTTATTACTATTTCAAATGAATTATTCGTATACAAAATGAAAAAATGTGCTTTATATTGTATGGTGTCTACGTTTCGTCCGTAGCTGACCTTGATAGACCGAAAAAACGTGTCACGCCTTGGTCAAAACGCAACTGACCGCAACAGAACGTTACAGGCCGTAATAGAACGTGCTAATAACCGTGATAGATCGTGGATAACCGTAACGTACCTTAGCGCCTCCGTGACACACCGGCTTATCACTACCACGGCTTGTTACGGATATCGTAATACAACGGAAGAAAACGTAACAAAAAAAATAAGAGAAATGTATTACCAAAACTCCACGGCACGCTACGTTTCTAGCAAACGGGGCTACCGGGGCCGCCGGGAACATAGTGTAAACGCAGTATAAAAAATCTGCCACGGCAGTCACGGCGAAAATGAGAAACGTAATGAGCCGTGATAAAACGGGATGAACGTAACACATCGTGACAGAACGTATCCGTAGTGCAACGGGAAGCTAGTGAACAGCCCGGCAAGCTACGGATCTTCCACGTTCTGCTGCGTTTGATCACGGTTGTCTCACGTCTCGTCCCGTTTCCTACGGGATACTCAACACGTTTTGTTGCGTTAAGTTACGATGCGTTACGGTCTTTGACGGTGTTTACCCCATTCTACTACGTATGTCACGCTATGTTACTGTTATCACGGCGCGTGAAGTTTATAGAATCATGGGGACAAGTTCCTTCATATTGGAGCAGTCATTATAGTAAACAATAGAGACCATACGCTGCATTATGCCATTGAAGAAGAAATACAATCCCGAACTTTCTTAATCAACTCTGCAGTCGGTTGTTGAGGAGCGCGGTTGTTATTACTTCAAAGGAAGGCACAAAAGTGCTTTAAATTGTATGGTGTCTACGTTTCGTCAATAGCTGACTTTGACAGAACGAAAAAAACGTGTTACGCCTTGGTCAAAACGCAACTGACTGCATAAGAACGTAACAGGCCGTAATAAAACGTGCTAATAATCGTGATAGATCGTGGATAACCGTAACGTACCTTAGCGACTCCGTGACACACCGGCTTATCACTACCACGGCTTGTTACGGATATCGTAATACAAAGTAAGAAAACTTAACAAGACGTAATAGATCTTGAAAACAGAGAAATATATTACCAAAATTCCACGGCACGCTACGTTTCGAACAAACGGGGCTGCCGGGGCCGCCGGGAGCATAGTGTAAACGCAGTATTACTAATCATAGACACAGAACTCCCAACTATGACTATCACAAAAAGATTAGGAATTACATTAACTCCCCTTAGGTTGCATGCCGCGTCTACTGTACGGATTCCTCATTTAACTAACAATTTTCAAAATTTATTACCCACTGTTAGGGTGACACCTCTTAATTTGTTTTCGGCATCTACTGTTAATCTACACGGAGCTTCTAATTCTAATATGTTTCGTAATAATCTTCAGATAAGGTTATCTCCACTCAAATCACCAATTTAATCCGTTCAAGAGACCTGGAATGTACCCTAGTATTTCTAAGTGCAATGCCAAGAAGTGCAACTGTTGCAATCATTTATGCTCTAAGTCGACTATCACTTCATCTGTGAATGGTAGGACATTTTCAGTGGTTAATGATTCTGATTTAGACTGAAAATCAATGGAACTTGTATATGTTCTTACTTGAAATACAAACAACTGTAGGATGCAATATGTTGGACAAACTTGTCGAACTTTGCAAAAACGATTTGGTGAGCACTATCGTAGAATTCGAAAGCCCAAAAATAATCATACCTTTCTGTACCAACATTTTAAGCGCACTGGTCATTCTCCCAATAATGTTATAGTTCAACCAGTGGAGAAAATCCCATATGATGAAAATTCTTCGGTTAGATTCAAAAACATCAAACGATTTGAAACTGAACTTAAATGGATAAAAATTATTGCAAACACCCTTTCCACTGGGATTTAATGACAACATTTACCATGAAGGTAATATTTCTAAAATGCCCGATTTTGATGTTCTTACACTTTTAGAGTCCCGTAAACGTAAATCTAGATCTCATGGTATACGGAAAAAGGGTAATGACAAAGGTAAACGGTGCGCTGCAATGAAATTGAACACTTCCCTAAATGATTTAGCTGTTAAACTAAGGATTCACGGTCGACATCCAATGCTGTCTTATCTTAGTTCTCTACCTATTGCTATATTACGTTCCTTGGACACAGAGGCTAATAGATTTTACGATAGAAATCATCAAATGTATGACGCTGCACTGTTAACAAGATGTTATACTCAGCATGCTATCCGTCCATTTATCGATTCCGAATCTAATCACATTAGAAGTTTTATTAAAATTCCTTTCATTAATAAAGGCATTGACTTTATTGATTTACCAAGCATATTCCACGATAAATCAGTGATACAGTCTATACCTACGTACTTCCAAAATTCAGAACCTCCTATTATTTGTTACAAATATAATAAACCAATCAGAAATACTATTTTTAATTTCAATAAACTTGTTTCTGATCTTGATATCCATGCAAATACTCCTAAGTCTTGAGATTGTAAAGATTCAAAATTTGTTTATCAACCAGCCGGACATATAGTTACTACTCCAATTTTTTGAGTTCGCATTCATTTTTTCTTCATCGGATATTGTCAGTATGAATCATTCAGCCAGATAACATAAACATAAATATAAAAAGAAAATGGCCAATGAAAACGTAAAATAAAAATGTGAATGATAATAATTGAATTGTGAAGTCTCATTTAATGGGACTAATATAGTTACTGGAAATTTAAAAATAATTTCGGATTCTAAAATTCGCAAAATTGTTTCTGACGGTCCGAAATATAGATTCCCTTCCTACATTAATTTCGACAAATGTAGAGAGGAGATTGCATCTGCATTGAATGATTTCGGCAATCGATGGTGTAAACGAGAGGGTGTTGAGGATAATTCTCTTAAAGAATGGAAAAGAAGTATCTTCACTATCGTGGATAAACGTATAAAGTTTTATTCACAAAATACTAATCTTTTACCTCCTAAGCCCAAATCGTCATTTAGGCATTTGAAGCAGGGTGTCCAAGAATTTCACAGAAAGTATGTCTTGGTTCCGGCAGACAAAGCCGCAAACAATGTTGTCGTCGTTTGTAGGCTACACTACGTTAACACCTTAAAACACGAGCTTGATGGCACCAGGGCTTATCTGGAGACAGATACTGATGAAATGTCTGTAGTTAATGCCCACTTAAACGATTTACCTGTTAAGTTTTCTATTTGTGTCAATGAAGGCCAAGACAAACTTCCTACGATGTACTGGTTACCTAAGTTTCACAAAAGACCATACAAAGCTAGATTTATTGCAAATTCTAGCTCTTGTACTACTACTGAACTTTCTAAATTATTAACTTCCTGTCTTACTGCTATCAAATCTCATGTTATAATATACTGTGAGACAGTGTATGAAACTTCAAATAAAAATTGGTTTTGGTCAATAAAAAATTCTGGTGAGGTGCTCAGTAAATTGGAGTGTCGAGGGTTCCGTGCGACGAGCTTGTCCACATATGATTTTTCTACTCTGTATACAACATTACCACATAATTTAATTAAAGAAAAACTTCTGGATTTGATAGAGTGGACCTTCAAAAGGGCATTAAAAACTATGGTTCACTTTATTTGGCATGTACTGACAGAAAGGCTTTTTTTCACTTCCTCTGACCAAAGTAGATATACACTTTGGTCATGTCAGAATGTGTGCGACGCATTATCCTATCTCCTAGATAATATTTATATTAGATTTGGGACCAAGTTATACAGACAAATTGTTGGAATTCCGATGGGTACAAACTGCGCACCTCTCGTAGCTGATTTATTTTTATACTGCTACGAAAGAGATTTCATGGATTCTCTTAACCATGATAATCAAGCTGACGTTATCGAGGCTTTTAATTCCACTTCTAGGTACCTCGATGACCTTCTGAACATTGACAACCCTTATTTTGAAGGTATGGTTAATCAAATTTATCCACCTGAACTACAGTCGAACAAAGCCAACATCTCGGATACCGAAGCCCCCTTTTTAGATCTACATCTTTCTGTTGCAAATGGATTTGTTTCTTCTAAAATTTATGATAAGCGCGATGACTTTGATTTTGATATAGTAAACTTTCCGTTTTTGGATGGTGACGTTCCTCGCCGTGCTTCTTATGGCGTATACATTTCGCAACTTCTTAGGTTTGCTAGAGTCTGCAATCATGTTACAGACTTCAACGCTCGAAATAAATGTTTAACGGCCAAACTTCTCCAACAGGGTTATCGGTATCATAAACTTCGAAAAACCTTTTCTAAATTTTATCGTAGACACTATGAATTGATTTCCAAATATAATGTTGGGTTAAGGACGCTTTTAAATGAGGGCCTTTCGGAACCAGAATTTTATGGTGACTTGGTTTACAAATTCAAGAAACTTATAGGAAGTAATGATTTTTCTTTTCAGTTTAGAAAAATCATAACACGTTACAGACGTATAGGTTATAACTTGAATGTTATGCGACAGTCTGCATGCTTAGTTTTTAACCCAATCATGGTTGATAACTACGCTGCCTTCTTTAATTGCACGCCGGTGGGTCGGGCGTCAGACTCTATGATGGCCCCGACTTAAAGCTATTCATTTTAGTTGGTTGGGGCCGGAGCTTCTTGTCTGTTGCTTGGCCCACCGGGGTCCAACTGATGTTTTTCTTTTGCTCCGGAGTTAGTAAGTTATTCGGCGCCCAGGGATCTCCATCGTCGGGCAGCTTACTGAATCTGTGAGTCCTGGTTTTTGATTCATCAAGATGTCAATCATGATTTATTTGTTTGTTCTTGATGATTCATTGACTAGTTAGAGATTCACCACGAGGACCGAAGAACTAACTAAATGTTATGAACCACTGCAGAGGCTGAGGGTGAGGTTACGGCCGTGTAAAATCGATTTAAACCCGCCAGTAACTTTTTGTTACTGATCGTTCCAAGTCGATACTTCTGTGTTGGTTCTTTTTGTTTTATGTCTTGGTGTTTAATATTTTTGTGTTGTTGGCGCCTTATGTATGTTATCATATTTTTAGTTAAGGTAACTGATTGGCCACCTATTGGGAAAATAGCTGCTCATTCGGCTTACGAAATGTTTTCATGGTATAGGTACCTGATTGTTAGTTTGTTTTTGTCCCACCTCGGGGTTTTGGAGTGGGAATCTTTTGCTGTTTGCGCCTTTTCCTGATCTTTGCCTACTTGTACCTTTCTATATATCCTGTCGACCTGATAAAGGGTACAAGTAGGCAAAGATCAGGAAAAGGCGCAATCAGCAAAAGATTCCCACTCTAAAAGCCCGAGGTGGGAAAAAACCAAACTAACAATCAGGTACCTATACCATGAAAACATTTCGTAAGCCGAATGAGCAGCTATTTCCCCAATAGGTGGCCACTCAGTTACCTTAACTTAACTAAAAATATGAAAACATACATAAGGCGCCAACATCACAAAAATATTAAACACCAAGACATAAAACAAAAAGAACCAACACAGAAGTATCGACTTGGAACGATCAGTAACAAAAAGTTACTGGCGGGCTTAAATCGACTTTACACGGCCGTAACCTCACCCTCAGCTTCTGCAGTGGTTCATAACATTTAGTTAGTTCTTCGGTCCTCGTGGTGAATCTCTAGCTAGTCAATGAATCATCGAGAACAAACAAAAAACTCATGATTAACATCCTGATGAATCAAAAACACGGCTACCAAACAGTTAAATGCGTAACCGCGGTTAAGAAAAGATACCCGATTCACGTCCTTCCGGTTTTGCGTGTGAGGTGCAGTAAAAGGTAAACAAACTTTCGCAGCTCGCGTTTCCGAGTAATTTATTTTCACCTGGAGAAAGTTATTAAAATTTTCTCAATGCAATTTTGTTAGTTATAAATTAATCTTATCGTATCTCAAAGGATTTCCAGATTTGTCTCCTTATAATCGTGATTTTATTCCCTCCTCCAAAATGCATGTTGAGATTGCATTGTACATGAAGAAAATGTGGGTCAGTCATAGGGATATTTTTGGATCCCCGCTAATTGTGTCATTATAAACGGACGGCAAGGCAGCGAACAGATGATTTTTAACATTGTATAAGTTCTGTGAACACTTTCCTTGCCACTGACCGCTGCATTCTATGTATATGTGGCTAAAAGCTGTGTCAAAATTTCGGTCACGCATTCAATCATTAGAATGATAGCAAAATAATCGACATTAAAAGCACCTGTATTTTAGTTTCTCTCTCGAGTTCTACGTTTAACAATTCAATAATCACAGTGTCTCGTCATCTTTGTATGGTTTTTACCTCTACAAATCAAGCTTTATTGTAGGGTTTTTGACTTACAGTGGTGTGCAAGAAAAAAAAAACAAACAAACGAGACTCTGCATATACAAAAGCCTTAAATATACTTTGGTTTTCCTTTTGCTCATGTTTTTAGTGAGTGATAATGTTAAAAATAATTAACCCAGTTAATACATATAGACAACCCCTCTCAAGGAAAAAAAAAAAAAAAAAAAAAAAAAAAAAAAAAATTGGTTTCTTTGTGATGTTTGCAGTGAGAATACTTGGCATATATCAAAATACAAACATTTATGCAACAAACATGCAATACAAAACACTGTAATTCACATGTATAGTATTCCTGTTTATGATAAAACTTAGACTTTAAAACATTGTGAATACTGTAATTTGCTTTTTTTCGTTTGCTTTCATCTAAAACGCTATACAGAGAATGTTAAATATCATAAAACAGGCAGAGGTTTTCAAACATATCTTCAAATAAATCTTTCTTATTTTAATGATTAAATGCTTAACCATTTTTTTTCTTCCCTTCGAAAAATAAATGTTGAACCCTAAGAAAAGTGAATACTGTGGCAGACATCAGTTGTAATTTATTTAATATATAACTACAAATTTGTCGTGGAACAATCACAAAAACATGATATTTAACAGCAAATTGTCCAATTTTAGTTGTATTTTGCCGTTCTTGGCCGTGTTGAAACACATGTTTCGAAGGAGGGAATAAATAACCCCCAAAAACATCAAGTAATGTTGCAAACTCTTTTGGTGCTGTCTAACAATGATAAATAAGTGACAAAATAGCATTCTTAGATTTTTGATACCGTTCTGTACTACAAAATAATTATCGATCGATCCGAGTAGTGTATGTTTTGTTTACATTTTGTTGCACCTCACACGCAAAACCGGAAGGACGTGAATCGGATGTCTATTCTTAACCGGCGGTTACGCATTTAACTGTTTGGTAGCCGTGAAAAACCAGGACTCACAGATTCAGTAAGCTGCCCGACGATGGAGATCCCTGGGCGCCGAATAACTTACTAACTCCGGTGCAAAAGAAAAACATCAGTTGGACCCCGGTGGGCCAAGCAACAGACAAGAAGCTCCGGCCCCAAAGGGGTTTCATAAAGAGTGTCCTTATTTAGCTATTAACGTAATAAAGGTCACCCTACTGACTAAATAAAGACCGCGTCACGATTTTGTGTAACGCACCAAGAAGAAGCGAGCAAGGTACGTCAATTTTACTAATGTTTGATGACGTCATTCTACGCCATTGTTATGAAGCCAAACACAGATGAAACAATGGACAATAAAAAGGTAAATTATCAACAAAATGTAATGTCATGGGTGGCGAATTTCGAGGAGTCCTTCTGCGGCGTGATTGCTGCGCTGTATTGAGGAAAGCTTATCTCCAGTCCATGTCGAATGGGAATCGCGTGCGAGTTTTTGACAATTTATGATGATCTATATAAAACTTATCTATGGGGTATATGCATAACATTAAACATGTTCGTCGCACTTACATCCGCGTAATAGTAGATTTATGACGTCATCAATATGGCGACTATCCGATATATGAATTATTCGTATTTCCATTAAAATCAATTGAAAACATGGCATTATTTCTTTTTCCTTGCAAAGAAAATGTATGAAATGCATCTGATTATACACACGATAGACGAATTAAGTCGATGGTTTTAAGGATATTGCTTTATCCGGTCGTACGTCCGATAGTGCATTTTGGCGCACTTTATTGAAGTGAACAGTGAACATGAGAAAGTGACAGCAGTAATTTTTTCCTATTCAGTTTAACATGTTTAAGATTATTTCAGCTCATATGAGACGGGCCAATCAGTAGGTGGGGCGAAAACGGGAGAACCCAGAGAAAACCACCTGACACACCCACAAGCAGAACTTGGCTTGTCTCACATGTGGCCAGAGCGGGGCTCGAACCCACACCAGATACAGCGGTGAGATGATCGAATGGTTAAGTGCGGTAAAGAAATATCAGCGCTCTTAATTTACCACTCGGCCACGGGCACAGCAGTAAAGCGTTTGGTTGACGTCAAGGATGGAAAAGGCAGAAGTTGCTCGTGGAGAAAAAACAGGCCGAAAATAAGGCACTGGATTTAGCCCGAATTGCTTACGTAAGTAGCTAGGTCACTTTCAGAGGTCAACGACCCCGTACAGAATACTCGCCGCCCAGCAAAAACATCCAACTAGCCTTTATGTTTTCTAGCTGGTAAAAAAGGCTGTAGATTACATGCAATGCAGTATACTCCTTCTACGTATAGGGAATGTGGCAATCTAACACCTTAAGATCATCTAATCTATACAAATTTTGGTTAAAAAACTGTCCACTTCGAGAGCCGCCTAGAAACTGACCTTACAAGCTACATGGACTTTAAAATCGTTCACTCATGAAATCACCCACGCACAAATAACCAATACACCCTGCATAAGGCTTTTATTGTGCTCCCATAGCAACAAAGACAACTATTTCACGCACTATTTGTTGAAACGTCCGAAAATTACTATCTTTAGCAAAATTCATATATTACGCACTAGAAAGACGTCCAGAGTTATTGGAGTCTATTGAATAGTTATGCTACTGGTGTAGTGTTGATGTATTATGAGCCGCATCGTGAGAAAACCGGATTTTTGCCTAGGCGAAAACAAAGGCGCAGATCAGCTTCGCGGTAACCGCGAAGCTGATCAGCGCCTTTGTTTTCGCTACACGGATAGTACATTTCCTCTTCTTCTTATATCCGAAATTTCAAGCTTCTAGCTCTTTTCTGAGCTTGTACAGGCCGGTTTGTGTCGCACCTGGTCGGAAACCCCGAAGACCGGTTTTCTCGCGTCGCGGCTCTTATATACTGTACTTTGTATGTATTATATTATTGTTGTCATGGACTGGAGGCCTGAATCAAAATCTAAACTGGTGTTAATCTTTTGCTCCGGATTTTCAGTAAGTTATTTGGCGCCCAGGGATCTCCATCGTCGGGCAGCTTACTGAATCTGTGATTCCTCGTGTTTGATTCAACATGGTGGTTATCATGATTTATTCTTTTTTCCTTGATGATTGATTTCCTAGTTAGAGTACCGAACAACTAACTAAATGTTGTAAACCACTGCAGAAGCTGAGGGTGAGGTTATGGCCATGTAAAACTAGTTTAAGCCCGCAAGTGATTTACATTACTGAGTGTTCTAAGGCGTTTAGGAAAAAGCGCAATCAGAAACTCCCTATCCCAAAAACCGAGGTGGGAAAGAACTAAACTGACAATTAGACTATACTCTACTGCCAACGAAAATCGGGCTTTTTTCAATTTGAAAGTTACTTTCATAATACTATATTCAAAGTTAAGATAAGCATTTAGAAAACTACTACCTAATTTTTGCATAATTTTCCAGAATTTTACAAAGCTTCCCTTTTTCTGCAATCTTTTTGACAAAACATTAAATTTCAGCCTTCAGCCACAACCATGTTAACAACCATGGTATATTTACCTCGCATATACACTTTAAAGTATTTATAGACCAAACAGATAATATCACACACGTGAATATCGACATCTGATATACTGTCTTGCATTAGAAACCTTACAGTTTTGCCTATAATTTCCATCAAATTGTAGAACGATTGCTCGTAATTAACGTATCTTATATCTCCAACTCACTGGAAATAGTTTTCTGAATGCATCGTTGATTGTTTGAACTAAGGATAAATGGCCACATTCATTATTGTTCCATTAATGCCGAGACAAAGCCTACGTTTCAGACTACATCAGATTACAGAAAAGGTGACTTTGTAAAATTTGATAAATTATACAGAAATTAGGTAGTATTTTTCTAAATGCATATCTTAAGTTTGGATTCAGTATTATGAAAATAACTTTGAAAAATGCCCGCTTTTCGTTGGCATTATAATTCCGTTTAGAGTTTAAGAAAATATATCGTAAGCCGAGATGAGCAGCTATTTCACAATAAGCGGCCACTCACCCGAACTTAAATAAAATATGAAAAAATACATAAGGTTCAAACAGTTAAAAAATTCGACTCCAAAACATAAAACAAATAGAACCACAACAGAAGTATCGTCTTGGAACGATAAGACTCAGAGATTTATATACAGCTATCATTCTAAAAGAATTGTGAGAGACAATAAGGAATAAGAGTTACAAGTTCCAAGTATTACACATAGTAAATACTACATACAGTTCAAAAAATGTCTCCAAAGTGTGACATTGGGTTAGAAAACTGAAAGTGTCATTTTGCAGACAAGTCTGGCCTTACTTGTACCGTAATACGTCTAATTTAAAATCTGGAAAAGATTCAATAAAGTATGAAATGATGGTGTTGAAAATTTAGCTTTGGAGTGGAAAAAATTGCACACTCCTAACTTTTAGACCCTAGTTGATTTGCGCGTGGTGGTACAGTAAATTATCCAGTTCCGGGTCACTTTTTTTTCGAAGTGGTTTCCAGATAATTGCTCACAGCAAACTAGGTTTCGACCTTACCATTAGAAAGTATAATCCTTCTTCTAAATAATGAACTTTAGTCTGATTAATTGTGAATATTCTGTGGGCCACACGATGGCTTTGAAGCAGACCACCAATTTATCCAGTTCCGAATCATTTATCCAGTTCCGTATCACTTGCGATAATTTTTAAACAGGACACTCTCTGGCGCTATTGCGTTATGATTTTGAGTTTGTAGCTTCATTACTTCTTTATAAAACAAGACTTACACACAGTTTACCATTTCAGATAGAAAAAGTGTCAAAAAACTGTGTACATGTATACGACGTATAACTTACGTTCTGGATATTGGCGTCAATCGAAAACAAATACATGTTCTAAGTCGATAATGGCGTAACTGGTTCCAGATTTTTGCAGTTAAGAGCTGGCAATCATGGGCTGTGCATTGGTTATTTTCATTTTTGTTTGTTTGTTGGTTTGTTTGTTTGTTTGTTTGTTTGTTTGTTTTGTTGTTGATGTTTTATGAGTTTAACTTTCACCTGTTTGATTAACATTGAATTTCAAACACAGCTTTAATCACGGTTGCGTAAACAGAGATATCTAACAGGAGTATGTCAATTAGACTAGAAATCCAGACAGCATGTTTTGTTCGCGATGCAGATCGACTGCACAAAGAATCACCTGCGTAAGGAAACGACCGTTTGATTTTTATTATTATTACTATCTTACGTATTGTAATATATACCAATAAAAAGACAGGACCGCGTCGTGAGAGAAAAATAATACCCAGGCCCGGAAACATCTTCCAGCCCCCCCCCCCCACGTCTTAAAATTCATTCATTTATTTATCTATCTATCTTGGGTCAGTTTACGTCCCTTTTAAGATCATTTAGCTCATATGAGACGAGCCAGTCAGTTGGTGTGGTGAAAACGGGCGAACCCCGAGAAAAAAGGGGAAAAAAACCCTGGCATATCTTCAAGCAGAACTTGTCTCACATGAGCCCACAACAAACACAGCGGTGAGACGATCGAATTAAACCGTTAATGAAATCAGCTCTTCACCACTCGGCAACGGGGTGGGGGGTTTGGCATTCATTTATTTAGTTAAGTTTTGGTAAATGCATAGCCACTTTTTGAGAAACAGCTACTCACTAGACTACTATGTCAAAAGAAGAAATCAAAATAATAGATAGAACAATTTTGAAAGAGAGAGAGAGAGAGAGAGAGAGAGAGAGAGAGAGAGAGAGAGAGAAAGAGAGATGTTGCTAGATTCCTTATATGAGGACCAAAAAGCATAACTCGGCGCTCAACGTCAGAATCGAACCCAGTGTCTGTCCTTCTTGGCTTTGTTGTGCGGTTATATTTGAAGCACGTTTAGTTTAGGATGTCAGGGCATCCTAACTTGCCCATCCCCCTTTTTTGATTCAGTTTAACGTCCCTTTCACGATTATTTTCAGCTCATATGAGACGCGCCAATCAGTAGGTGGGACGAAAACGGGAGAACCCCGAGAAAAACAAAACCACCTGACACGCTCGCAAGCAGAACTTGGTTTGTCTCACATGGCCAGAGCGGGGTTCGAACCCACACTAGACACAGCGGTGAGAACTTTGGGCACAAGTCCCATAAAATGGGGGCAACTGAGTCCTGACATGACCATAGCTGTGGACTATAACGTTAAGCATCAATTCAAACAAACTGCATTGCAAATGAAAGACTGTGGTATTGTGGCGACACGCACGCACGCACGCACGCACACACACACACACACACATCAAATAAAATACTTACTGAGATTTAAACACTCCCTCCTCAGTTCCTTTAGGTTTAGCGCTAAGATGTGTACTGCGATATTAATAGATTTACGAGTACATGTACTATGTCGACACAATTAATTTTTACTGACCCGAAACTAGCTAAATTGGTAGATAAAATTAACAAGCTCCTACGCAACAGAAAATCAATAAATGAAGTTCAGTTTTCCTGGTGTGTTATAATTAATGTTGGAACGCATGTTGGAACCAAAAGTGTAAAAAAATAATGTTCAAGGTTCATGCATTTTGCGGAAACCTGCACCTTGCGGATAATTACACAAGTGCAATATACATTCTAATTCGACAGGTCATCTCGAAGAACAGATTTATTTTTAGCATGCAGATAAGTTTTCAAAATCTGACTTCGTGCAGAGGAAGAGATAAAGATAGACTTCATGACCATACAAAATATTTGTTTTTTAATTGAACAGCTGCTGTGTAGTTCGTAACGATACGACCACTTGATTCGGAACTGGATAAGATTCGAAACCGGATAAATTACTGTATAAAAATCTGAAAATACCAGAGTGTTCTTCAACTTCTATTCCTTAATTTGATGTAGTTCAATGAAAAATGGCACACTACAATCTTACACTCCTTACATCAAACTTCTGCATAACTTTTTATTTACAGAGTTTCATCATACGTAGAGATCAAGCCCGTCTGGGTACTTGCTATTTTGGTATATCGCTTGATAATTTCCATGCATACAGTACTGTCTCACTGGGGTCTAAAGCTTCGAATGGACCGAGGCCATTGTTTAAACTGTCCATAGAGACATATCTCTGAATCGACTGTTCATAGGTACTGAATAACACTTCTTACCGTTATTTACCTAATCTTGCGAATAGACTCATTACCATGCAATTTTGAACTTATGATAGTTCGTTCCGCAAAACAAATATTATTAAAACAATATAAAATGTGTATAAATCCCATTCTTTACAGAATTACAGGAGACTATTGTATAAATAAGATATCTATCTAAACTATAATATCTATGCAATAAGGCACTACCTTTGTCGCGACGCTCTATTCCAATTGCGCAGATAAATTTAAAATAAACTACATACATGACAGCTCCCTCACCCTGGTGACAATAGCCGACTGTACCATTATGGAAAAGTTAGTTTATCAGTTAGTACAATGCAGCGCGATTAAAACGTGACGGCGACGTAAAACTACATGGAAAGTTAATTGCTCAACTAGTATAATGCAGCAGCGCGTGTTGCAACGTCACGATGACGTCAAAAATAACAATTCCGGTTCCGGTTGACGAAAGATTTTTTTTTCTATCAATGTATAGAAGAGCAGAAGAGCAGAAAAGAACAGAGCATTTTACCTCGTTCTACCATAAGAGCGACGCCCTATAAAAGAGTATATCATTAGTCGATCATAAGATATAAATAGAACCAAGCTGTGTAAATTTAGTTTTATAGCGACATATTCAAAATTTACGTAAAAAGGATTCCACAATGCTGACGAATAAATTTTCATAAACACCATGGCATTCAGTATAAAATCAAAGTTTTGGAATCCCAGTCATGAATGCAAATACTATACATGTATACAAAACATACAGACAAACGGAACAAAGAGGCATTTAAAGTACAGACGGACAATCATGTAAAACATATAACAGGGATGTGGAGACGAATGCGAAACCCACGCACACAAAGACCGAAAGAACCCAGGGAGGGTCGCTCCTGCAAGCCATTAGGAATTGGCTAACCGTGGAACTGGCTCCGGCAGGCTCCGGAGTGTCACATGAAGCTTCCCCGCGTAAACACCCGTATCTCGAGGAACGTGTGTGCCAAGAGCATAAATACATACACAAGCCACGATCAAACTTTCACCTAGTTTATAATTTACTGACTTTGAGGTTTTATTAAAAAAAAATATCAGGTCTTATTTGACAGAAACATAACATGTGCCTGGGATCTTTCTATTCATTCGTCAAGTGTTTGTTCTATAAGTAAGCGTTTGTTTAACCCATTAGAAAATTCCACTCTGATCTATAATTCAATAATTTTGTACTATAGTTTGGAAGAATTACAATACATAATGTGATTATAATTCGAACAAGAACACTTCAGACTCTCAAACAAAATTCGGCCGCTTTATGAAACTTTATTGTGTTCGAATAATATATGCCGAATACACGTACAGCTAGTCAGCGCCTTTGAGATAGGATAGTCACTAGTCTACATGAACTATTTTCTAAATATGAAACACCAAGCTATAACCAGTTGCTCGTTCGGGTAGGACCTGGTTGGAAACGCTTAAATTTAGATTTTTCGTGACACAGCTAAATGTTTTACTCTGAATCGCCGGTGAGTATTTGCATATTCGGAATTATATTTTAATTGCCATGAGCACAATATTGTTGTTCCCAGATGTCTAAGGACTACTCTTTCCGACCCTGGAAGTGCGTATCTGGCTCTATTATACACAAATGCCGGTATTCTAGGAAAGAGGTACTTTTTCATTGTATTGTATCATTACGAAAACTTGCCTATGCAATATACAGAGATTTTTAAGTTGTAAAAAAGGAAAAATTTCATTAGAATTTTCTTTATAAATTGTCTTATTTTTGCTCAAAACATAGATTGTGGGTACACGTTAGAACCGCCTCGCCGAGGCGGTTCTAACGAGTACCCACAATCTATGTTTTGGAGCAAAAATAAGAAAAATAGGTATACCCCCGCATACCCCAGTTTTGCTATATAAAAGTGGGGTTTAAAGGGGTATACATTACACGGACATGTGTACGTGATGTATATCGCATAGCATCGTATCGTAACGTAATGTATTGTATCGTACCGTTTCGTTTCGAACCATATGGTATAATTTACTTGCTTTATACATGTATTTGAGTACTTTTCACTTAATATGAGATACAGATATAAAGATATTTATTGAAGCAATAAGTCAAAGGCCCATCAGCATATAAACATACATCTACAATAAACAAACATGTATGATAGCAAGCTATCAAGGGAGCAGTGCCTTAAACTGGCATCTAGTCCCTAGCTATAAAACTGTCACTTGTGTAACCCAAGTTAACTTCAAAACTTAATATCTGCACATGTACTCTTGTATCGTATTCCATCATAATTTTGTTTGTAGGAAAGAGAATGTTGCAGCTGTACCTTTGGTACCTTCTAACGGTACTGCAACTTTATTCTGGAGAGGAATGTCAAATGACACACTACACCATATCAACAGTGTGCAGTACACCCTACGGCACTGTATTATCCAACTACGCTGACGTAAGAAGTGCCATGGATTGTGCCAACAAGTGTGCATACAACATCACATGCATGTCCGCTGTCTACGATAACACCACGAGACTTTGCACAACAAATTCAGCCGCACTCCAGAACCCTAGTGAGCCAGATGCTTATTGCTTAGAGCCTGTTTATTATGCTGCTTCGGAAGCGTTCTCGGTAGGGAAATTTATTGTATGAAATACTTAAAAAATAATTTTACTTTACGGTGAATTATCGTAATTAACGCGAGATGTTGGAGGGCAGATTGCGATGTATCAATTCACGACGGCTGCGCCGGAGTGAATTAAATATCGCATCTGCCCGACAACATCACTTGTTAACCAAAGATAATTCACCGTAAAGTAAAATAATTTCGATTCTTACACGACTAATAAATAAATGATTACATTTTAAAACGGATTCGCGGCGGACATGAATGTTTATGTGCGACGTCACAAAAATGCCACATTACGCGCGTATTGTTAATTTGAAAACGGTGACGTTTCCATTAGGTTCAATGGGAAAGACGATAACGCCGTGTTAGAATAATTATATGGTATAGCCATGTAGACACTATCATTTTAGGGCATATTTTGGTTATAACTTGCAATGTCATTCAGCCCATCCCAGCAGTACATCTCAGTATGTACTTTGGAAAGAATCAATGTCACAAATCCAGAAGTGCAACAGAAATCTGGACAATTACGCTATATACAAAACATAATTGAACACATATATTGAGTCAGTTGCTGACAATGACAATTTTATCAGAATAAATATGGACATAACTCCCAAAACCATCATTCATGTATAATTTCTGAATTGAGCCGCATCATGAAAACTTGAACCGATATTTTGCATATGCGAAAACAAAGGCACAGATCAGCTTCGCAGCAGTAACTGCGAAGCTGATCAGCGTCTATGGTTTCACTACACAGATAGTACAATGGCTCTACTTTCCGAATTCAAAATTTCCAGCCCTAGAAATCTTCTGTGCTTATACAGCTTGGTTTGTGTCGGAGCTGTTCGGAAACCACATTGTTGGTTTTCTCATGGCATGGCTCAATTGTTTAGGTGTTGTGCGGTTCTGGTACACAAGAAAGTATTTACAGTTCATGTGTCAATGACGGGCAATGCACCCCAGTCAGTGATGCCGAATGTCGCCATGGTAAATGTCAGTGCGTCCCGGGGCTAAGTTACGATCCAGTTATAAATGCTTGTTTTCCAGGTTAGTCGGTTTGTTCAATGTCTTATCTTAAGGCCTCGTCACACATAAGCGAAAATCTCTCGACGCAGACTTACGTTAACTTGCGAAAAATAGTTTTTGTTTGTTTGATTTATTGCTTTACGTCCCAGCCAACAGCAATGGTCATGTCGGGACGTTAGCTATTGAAAGGAGAAGGGTCTACTTGCAACATCACTGCTCGGCAAGGATGTTGCAAGTAGATACTACTGATTGAAAGGGAAGTAAAGCAATAAATCAAACAAGCAAAAAATCCTTTTCGCAATAAAACGCAAGTCTGCGCAAGTATACGTCAAGGGATTTTCGCTTATGTGTGACGAGTCCTTTCGCCACAATTACTCCGTTATTTCTGAAGCATGTATGGGAGTACTTAACAGTTTAACTTAGTTTGATTACATCTTTAATGTCAATAAAGCCAATTATTATATCTTTAGGTTCGATGACGTGTATTTTTGGCCAAGTCGTCGCACTAAATAGACCTAAATCTTTATACTTAGCAATTTTGGTTTATTTTCAGTATGTCTTGCGGGTTATGGAACAACTTTTTCAGAAGATATTGGTTACTATCTTGATGGATTCAACGACAAAGTGATCGAAAATGTGTACGATCCAACATTATGTATGGACTATTGTGTGGCCGAACCCACATTTACCTGTCGGTCTGCTGAACTTGATCGTGTATGGGGAGTATGTTTCCTCTCGGGCGATACTGTCAGCTCTCAGTCCATGGCGCATTATCCGGATTCAAACTATACCCTCTACCAGAGAGACTGTGCGGCTGGCTTAGCGTAATTGCATGTAACTACTATCGCGTTGCGAGCGGTAAAATATTGGTATATTTAAATATGAGGTTTTTGAGCTAAAATGAGAAAAAATATTGAAAAGATTCAACTGCAAAAATTGATTTTTACAGCTGTTAGGAAAAAAAAACTATATATTGCATGGGTGTGTCTTTTCAACCTCGAGATCTGGTGTAATATGTATTTTTACAAAATAGACGGCTAGATAAATTCATCATCGTTACTTTTTTATAATAAGTTTAAATGGTTAGAATTAAATGAGCCTCATCGTGAGATTTTTGCCTATCCGAAAACAAAGGCGCAGATCAGC
Organism: Rugalucina vietnamica; assembly: GCA_964017185.1. Lineage (NCBI taxonomy): Eukaryota > Metazoa > Mollusca > Bivalvia > Lucinida > Lucinidae > Rugalucina > Rugalucina vietnamica. The sequence continues at coordinate 27,407,854 of OZ024880.1, read as the reverse complement.
TTCGCAGTAACTGCGAAGCTGATCAGCGTCTTTGTTTTCGCTACACAAATAGTACAATTCCACTACTTTCTAAATCCAAAATTTCCAGCCTCTAGCCTTTTTCTGAAGCTGCACAGACCGGTTTGTGTCAGACCTGGAAACTGGAAACCACGAAGACTGGTTTTCTCGCGTCGCGGCTCATATATGGTGTGTGTAATGACATATAGTCAGTGGCGGGAACTGGAACGGCCTCCTTGATTCTCTGACTGACCCTGCTGAAATGCCAGTTATTGTCATTTCTTTTGGTGGCTAGGGTCTAAATTTCCCTAACAGTACATTTTGGTGAAGTATTATCACGGTGGAATATCACCAGTTACTGAAAGTACTAAATTAAATATTCGGACAAAAATGTCCATACCATTTTCCCTACTTTACTCGCTTGAAGATTTTAATTATCGAATTATCTGCACCTTCATGTGCTTGTCAAGCGCAGGGTTCATCTAGTGAATAAATAAAATTCTTCTGTTGTTTGTGTAATTATATACTTAACAAAATTCCGAACGGACCTAGTATTATTTTGTTAAATATTTAAAAAATGAAACGACTGTTAGTCTTCAAATTCTGTACATGATGAAAATAACTATTTTTAAACAGAATGCTGAAATTTTATCGCAATCGGTGATTTCTGTCGAAAATAATCGAACTTTTGGAAACCGTACCCTACATATGAAAAATCCAAAGCTGCTAAAATAAAAACAACACAATCGATACGCCAGTGAAAATCGCAAGATGAGTCCAAAATCATGATCCGTTTAATAATGTTTTTGAATCTGAGTAAAAAGTACAACACCCATTGACATAAAAGTCAGTTTTGTTTCGAAAAGACTTGTTATTAAAAATTTGATTTCTTAAAGATACAGATCGTTTTATCTTACACAGCCAGTACCTGGTGGATACTCGAACCCAGTTTGCTCTTACTAGCACTAAAACGATTTCGCATTGATAGTGGCCCTGTCACAATTGTAATACTGTTAGCCCACTGAGCATGGCAGATTTGAAACCAAACGTTTACCACTTGCATGTGAATTATTGTTAAGTGTGACAACGTCTTGGGCCGACAGACAGAGGTAAAGGTGAATAAAATGTCAACATTAGAAGAGACGGTCGACGCCCAAACAAGAGGTGCCATGATATCATGCAACTTGTTAGAGTAAAAAGGTGAAAATAAAACGCCATTGTTCCATTGATTGTAAACGTATTTTAAACGTATCTACGTAAACGAGCTACCCTCTCTACTTAGCCGGCCGCTCTAGCGAATATTTCGACAGAGAGACAAATTCTGTTTTGTTCCTTCCATTTGACGAGCATCAAGCTGTCTAATTCTATTCAAAGATTACCAAAATACAGTCACCATGATCAACAGGTGCAGAAAAACCGCTTTTGCATGATCCTCATATGGTCACGTGATTGAATTTATTTTAAATTATCTAGTCATTAAGCGCAAATGTTCGTCAAGGAATACTATGCAAAATTTGAAAGCAAAATCTTTAATGGAACGAAAGTTATTCAATTTTTAAAACTGATGCGTTGGCATTTTGCCAAGTGTATAGCTTAATATACATGTAGCATTTGTCATTGAACACAGCGTTGGCATGAAAGGACTAGGGCATTTAACGCCTGATTTTGGCCTCAAATTTTTCTAAAAAATAAATTTTGGAATTAAGGTGAGAAAAGTATTCCTTATAAAAACAGCCATATGTCTCCTCTATTAATAAGAGCTGTCGCAGGACAGCGTGCTCGACTGCTTCTGACCTTAGTCAAACATAAGGCCAAACCCCACCATTAACCCAAAGCATTATGCTCATACATCTTTTTGCCTTGATGCAATAAGGCAAATTCACTGAACCATGAAAGTTAACTATAACTACCTAAGATTTAAAGGTCTCACTCATATTGTGAAAGAAGTGTGTTCATATACCAATTGAGTGTCAACATACAAGGCAAAATCACTGAACTGTGAAATAAGGTCACACTGACCTATAAGTATTTCAGGATCAAAGGTCTAGTCATACTAACTCATTATGTGAAAAAAATATGATCATATACCCATTCAGTGTTGAGATATAAAGCAAAATCACTGAAGCATGAAATTAGGTCACAGTGACCTATAAGTATGTTTGGATTAAAGGTCTGGTCATACTTATACATAATCAGAAAAAAAGTATGAAAAATACCAACTGAGTGTCGAGATATTTGGCAAAATCACTGAACCATGAAATTAGGTCACAGTGACCAAGGAATACTTTACGGTCAAAGGTCTTGTCATACATAAACATATCGTTAAAGAAGTGTGTTCATATACCAATTGAGTGCTAAGATATAAGGGAAAATCACTGAACCGTGAAATTAGGTCATAATGACCTAGGACTACTTTAGGATCAAAGGTCTTGTCATACGCAAACATAGTGTGAAAGAAGTTTGTTCATAAACCACTTGAGTGCTGAGATATAAGGCAAAATCACTGAACCATGAAATTAGGTCACAGTAACTTATAAGTATGTTTGGGTTAAAGGTCTGGTCATAATTATTCATTATATGAAAGAAGTAGGAAAAATACCAACTGGGTGTTGAGATATAAGGCAAAATCACTGAACCATGAAATTACGTCACAGTGACCTAGAAATACTTTAGGGTCAAAGATCTTGTCACATGTAAACATATCGTGAAAACAGTATGTTCATATACCAATTGAGTGCCGAGATATAAGGCAAAATCACTGAACCGTGAAATTAGGTCATAATGACCTAGGACTACTTCAGGGTCAAAGGTCATGTCATACGCAAACATACTTTGAAAGAAGTTTGTTCATAAACCACTTGAGTGCCGAGATATAAGGCAAAATCACTGAACCGTGAAATTAGGTCACAGTGACCTATAAGTATATTGGGGTCAATGGTCTGGTCATACCCACTCATAATCTGAAAAAAGTATGAAAATATACTAATTGAGTGTCAAAATATAAGGCAAAATCACTGAACCGTAAAATTAAGTCACATGTGACCTATAAGTATATTGGGGTCAAAGGCCTGGTCGTACTCACTCATAATCTGAAAGAAGTAAGAAAACAGACTAATTGAGTGTCAAGATATAAGGCAAAATCACTGGACCATGGAAAGTAGGTCAACCGACCCTTACCGTCATGACACACAAGTCAGTGTCACAAAGTCAAAAGATGAATGACCAACCATCTTCCTAAGTTGTTTCTATTAAGAAATAAAAAGAAAAGAATCAGGGAGTTTTAGATTTTGACCTCTAGCCTCGCCCCCCCCCCCCCCCCTGACTCCGACAAAGAGGTCCGATGTCATGGAACCTAAAGTGTATGAAGTATGACTGCTTAATGATAAGTTGTTGTCAAGATATGGACTCTTTGTAAAAGTTACACGGCAGTACATCTATTTTTACAGTGTTCTAGTTTTTAACCTCTAGCCCCACCCCCAGGCATGGACCCAGAGATCCAATGCCATGAAATGAACCTCAACCCTACAGGGTACCTATGGTCCGAGTATGAAAGCCCTCTGATAAAAGGTTTTCAAGGTATAGACTTCTAGAATACTATATCACAGAAAAGCCATTATTATTAATGGTGTTCTAGATTTTAACCTCTATCCCCACCCACTGGCATGGGCCCAGAAATCTGATGCCATGGAATGAAAGCCGACCCTAAAGGGTGTCAGTGGCCCAAGTATTAATGCTTTCGGATGAGCGGTTGTCAAGATATGGACTTCTAGAAAACTTTAACACAATAATAGCTATTTTTGAAGGTGTTCTAGATTTTAACCTCTAGCCCCACCCCCTATATCACAGAAAAGCCATTATTATTAATGGTGTTCTAGATTTTAACCTCTAGCCCCACCCCCTGGCATGGGCCCAGAAATCTGATGCCATGGAATGAAAGCCGACCCTACAGGGTGTCAATGGCCCAAGTACTAATGCTTTCTGATGAGTGGTTGTCAAGATATGGACTTCTAGAAAACTTTAACATAATAATAGCTATTTTTGAAGGTGTTCTAGATTTTAACCTCTAGCCCCACCCCCTGGCCTGGACCCTGGGACCCGATGCCATGGAATGAAAGCTAACCCTACAGGGTATCTATGGTCCAACTATGAATGCTTTCTGATGAGTGGTTGTCAAGATATGGACTTCTAGAAAACTTTAACGCAAGTGTGACGCGCACGCGCACGCGCACACGCACGCGCACGGGAACGGGAACGGAAACGTAGACAACCGGGGTGACTGCAATAGCTCTATGCACTTCGTGCAGTTGAGCTAAAAACGAGAACAAGTACTTCATTTATTCTACAAGCGTTGCCATGGCAATGCCCTGAAGAACCATAGATAGAACACATTTTGCACTTTTTGGTCTATTTTTGACCATTTCTGGACATTTTTTTAATCTTTAAGTGCCAGCCCACACGACAAACAAAATGATACTTAGCATAGAATATCTCTGGATGATACTTCATAATTATTTCATAATAAGAAATTGTTCGTCGCGTGGGCCGGTAGTTGAAAATGATGTTGAATGGTAAAAAGTAGACCCAAAATTGCAAAAAGTGGTATTTCTATGTTTTTCGGAGAGCGTTGCCATAGCAACATGTGTAATTTGAATGTGATAGTTGTGCTAGAACTTATAAGCAGGGACCTATATTTGCTACTTGCAATATATTTCTCCTCAAAATTCCAAAATTCAATTTTTTACCAACACAGGAGGCCGAAACCTGGCCTTAAATCCCCTAGGTCTTACCCAACCAGAAAAACCCAACCCATAAAACCCGGTTTTACCCTGCAAAACCCCGTTGTCCAAAAGGGTACAAGTAGACAATGATAAGGAAAAGGGGCAATCAGAAAGAGATTCCCACTCCAAAAACCGTGGTGGGAAAAACTAAATTGACAATTAGATACTTATACTAAGAAAACATATCGTAAGCCGAGTGAGCAGTATTTCCCAATAGGCGGCAACTCAGTTACCATATAATTATGAAAACGTATATAAGATTCAAACAGCACAAAAATTCGACTCAAAAACATAAAGCAAATGGAACTACAACAAAAGTGTCTTCTTGGAACGATCAGTAATATAAAAAACTGGGGGGGGGGCCTTTCATCGATTTTACAGGCGCCTAACCTCACCCTCATCTTATGCAGTGGTTCACAACATTTAGATAGTTGTTCGGTCCTTGGTCATTTGTAACCACGCCCCCGTCTATGGGGAAGGGTGGCGATAGCCGTGCTAGAGTGCGGAGTAAATACTGTTTTATTGTCCCGCCTGTGCCGGGAAAATGTTGGGGTTTTGATATTAAGATCCTTAACCCGGGGGATTTTCTATAGTGAAGGGCGGGGCAAAGAGCATGGTTTTGATTTCATTTTGTCCCTTGGGGTGGGGGTCTATAGCAGGGCAAAGAAAACTGAAAAGTCACAATCCCCGCTCTTCCCCGTAGGTGGGGGAGCCGTATTTACAAATGACTGGAACATTATCAAATATGACAACAAAATATCTGATATGAAACAAATGATGTTAATATACATTATCACCATATACAATATTCTGCAGAGCAGTTTTTGCTTCAGAATGAATAGAATCGTTTTGCAATAGTTGATGTAACCATACTTCTGACATTTCCATGCGTCTCAGCTACGATCAGAAGCAAATTTTTGTTTCACCTGTTTTCAGAGGTGTTTTGTAAAAGTTGTGCCCTTGGCTTTGTTTCACTTTTTCCGAAATCTGTAAGTTAAACAGTTTCGGAAAATATATACCTTTTTATCATTCTATGCCACAGAATTCCGTTATATCCAAAACTCTATTTCATCTTCAAAATCATGAAAAATTAAGAAAGGGGAGCTAACTTCTTACTTAGGAATCGGATTTGGCCGAAACTTAGTATACATAAAGCTGGTGTGTATATCCTGGTTATGAATAAGTTTGAACAGAATCAGATTAATAGCTAGCTAGAAAATAAGAAAACATTGTTTTCACCATTATAACCCTATGGGACCTATCCATTACCATGGTAACCAGAGTTTTGATCCATTTCACCTTATATAGTAATAAAAGTTGTGTTCTGATAAAAAGATGCGTCATATGAAATTTGATGGTTCTGGGTTCATTGGTTTTAGAAATTTTGCACTTTTTTTTGTAGATTATTTCTCTACGGACAGGACATTTTTGACCAAAATATAATTTCTATAATTCTACATTGTCATTGGCGTTGGTATAATATTTTTCTCATGACAATTATCAGTTCATAAGACTCCATTTCCCAATGTGATTTAAACTTCCAGAAGTATGTGACGTCATAGAGAAATGACATCTTACGGACAGGACACTTTTTTGTTACATTGTCCTCAGTAATTTGGGATATAAATATCTATCCAGTGATAAAAGTAAGTCACGGGACTGGTTATTTTTATCGATAAGGTATGTCCAAATATTGTTTATAACACATTGGAAGTAGTATTTGATGTAACAGTCTGACTTATCTGGCAGGTCACTTTTTTCACTTTAAAATACCTCATCTTGGCCATGTCATCAGCTTTAGTAATCATGGCATAACTCAATAACAAATAGTCGTAGCCCATTCAAATAAACGGCAGAATAAAGGGGATATGGCCACTTACTAGCCACAGGATATTTTATATGCAAATAAAGTAACAGTTTCAATCCCCTTACACATAAAAAGAAGCAATTTTCAAGTGAGACAGTATAACACCTGTTTGGGGGGTATTTTTGGCTATTTAAACTTATACTGTGAAAAAATGGCTAGTCCAATCAACATGATTTTTTTTAGGCCAGTGAGAATTAATTGATCTTGACATCCTGCAATTCAATTTAAGTAAGTTAGTGTCGAAGAATTCGTTACACAACCGCATAACACTTGGTAAATTTAAAATTGTCATCTGATCTTAGCTGACCCGATGGTATGTACATGTAAGATCTTCTGCATTTCACTGGATACAGTTTTCAAAGTCTTTGAGAATACAGTCTTGTAGTTAACTTACATATTTACATTTTAAAATACAGACTTCTGTTTTACACAGTTTTATCTAGTATTTAATCATACTAAATTAGTTTTTATAATCATCCTCATACTGTTTTTATAACTAAAAAGAGCGGACCTTCATTTTTTTCAAATGAGCGGATTTGTAAAATAAAGATATGTTGATAGAATCTGACACCCCTACCGTCAGCCATTCAATAACGGTTCTGTGCAATGTTCAACGAAAGTTAAAAGTTTAGTTCATAAATAATTTCCTATCACTTATCTTACATGTACATGTACAAGTGTGAATGATAATACCAGTATTTTGGTTGTTTTCATAAAGTTACTTTTAAATATATCTCAAAACTTAGCCAACTTTGCATGTTTTCCCTTGTATTTACCTGTAATCACGATTTCCGTGCTTGTGTAATATGCCTTTCATTTATGTAGGACATATTTTATACCCGTGTATGTATATTACAAAATAGACGACAAGGAAGTAATAACGATGCCGCTTGTGAAATGGATGTAGTTGGATATGTTCATCACCTTGGTAATCAGTTTTCGGTTTTATTATTATAAGTCTTTGTTAAAATATTTAACAAAATCTCCGAATATTTCAATTTTATACGTACACATGTAAGTTATATCCGCCTTCTTAAACATATTGTCACCAAAGTGTATTTCAACTACTGTGGGATTACCATTCATGATAAACTCACGTTTTTTGCTCTCAGTTGGAAATGGATTGATATTTCTTGTAGAAATTTTGGATATGAATATAAATCACAAAAGTGCAACTAATATAATTTTTTCCTTACAACATTTACTTTACTAACAGCTGCAGTATCTTGAAAAAATAAATAACTTGATAATAAAGAAGGTCTTAGCATGTCCAGAAACTTGGTTTAGTAAAACCATATATGCACACAAACTCCATTGCTTTGCTAGGTGTATTCAAGCCTTGAAAAATAGATGAGCTACTTGTGTCTCCAGGCAATGCTTATAAACTACTAGCTACTGACCAAACAATTACTGGCTAACCACTCGGAAGGTCTGACCCTGCCTAGAAGAAGTCATTCATACATTTACTTTTTACAAAAATGGTTATATTTTCAAGCGCTTTTTGGGTGTCATACTATCCAAATTTGGGGGTAGAAGTCCCTTAAAATGGAGGCAACATCCCGACATGGCCATTGCTGTTGACTGGGTCCGGCCGTCTAAGCCACACATCAAACAAAACATCAAACAAATAATATATTAAAAGCAAATTGCGAATATAGTGACACCTCTAAGTCGGGCAGAAATCACATAAAATGGTGGAAAATTCCAGACATGACCATAACCGTTGACATGAATATTGAGCAGGAAATCAATGAAACAAAAAGCAATATGCTAAGCTTTCGTTTAATTAATTTTAACTCCCTCCCCTGGTTAATACAGAACCCTCCCCCATTTTAAGGGGAGCGCGATGGTCTGGTATAGAAGCATCGGACACAGGATTGAAAGGTCCTGTGTTCGATTCCTGCTTGGGGCACCATTTTGTGTCCTTGAGCAAGACACATTAACCCCCGAAATGCTGGTCAATACCTAGGAAACAGTGGGTTCATCCTGATTTGCCTGATAAGTTTTTGACTAGGACTTTAGAACCCCAATACAAGCAAACATATATCCAGTTCAAGTGGATTTGTATGTTTTTCAATCAGTTAAACTTCGTACAAAATCGATCAATTTTTTTGTCCGGCACATTTGTTCCATGAAATTTGTAACATGAAAATATTTATGACGGAGTTTATCATCTCCTACTGATTCTTTGTTATTTCTGTTAGTTAGTTAGTGAGTTTGTTTGAATTAACGGTTTGCATCCCAGTCAACAGCAATGGTCATGTTGGGAAGTTGCCTCCATTTAATGGGACTTTTACCCAACATTAGGATGTCATGACACACAAAATGTGATTTATAAATATAACCACGCAAGTAAACCAGTAAGGCTTATATGTATGGATGGCTTGACTAAACCCCTTTTCCTGGGCAGGCTCAGACTTGAGTGGTAAACCAGTATTCAGATGGTCGGTCAGTAGTTAAGAAGCTTTGCCTGGAGACACAAGCAGTCCATCTATTTCTCCTAGGCCCCAATGGGCGGGGATCCTTGTCAGTTAGTAATGAAATAAGTCTGCACTTAGAACTGGTAATTTTCTTCCTGGAGACTAATCAAGTTTTGTTCAATTCCTTTTTATTTAGTGTATGGTGGAACAATCTACATGTATTATAATGTTTGTGGGCTTTTTGCTCTGACATACACTACATAGGTTGCATAATTTCAGCAAAATTTGACCAGGCAAAACAGCTCGATATGTGTTTATGATGCTAGTATATACATTTTGATTTTCAGTTCAGTGAATCTTACAAGTGTCACCGATTGTCACCAAGCCACACCCCATTCAGGTACAATAAGGGAATATCATAATACTAAAAATGAAAATATGTACAAAAATCCATCATATCACAACAAAACTGGCTTCACATAGGAAATTGAAAAAATATTTTCAGATACGCTTTTCAAATCTATATCATATTTGGAAACTGAAATTGAATTAATTTAAGATGCAACTAAAATATAAACAAAAACTTGAGTTTATCATGAATGGCGATCCCATAATACTTATTTCATCACAAATGTTTTGTTTCCATGTTTGATTGATAAAATTGTTTTCATTACCATTACAAAGCATAATCATTCTTCTAAATAATGAACTTCCGTTTGAAGCAGATCACCAAGTTTCTCATTTCCGAATCAATTGCATAACTTGTTAAACAAGACCCTCTTTTGCCTAATTGTATACTGGTTTTGATATGGTAGCTTCGTCATTAGCTCACCTGAGCCGAAGGCTCACAGGTGAGCTTATAGTATAGTAGTCGAGCCGGCGTCCGTCCGTCCGTCCACGTGTGTGCGTCCGTGCGTGCGTCCGTGCGTTCACATTTTCAAACTTGAATATCTCTAAGACAACAAGGCCAATCGCAATCAAATTTTATCTAAAAAGGTACAAGTAGGCAAAGATCAGGAAAAGGCGCAATCAGAAAGAGATTCCCACTCCAAAAACCGAGGTGGGAAACAACCAAACTAACAATCAAGCAATTATACCATGAAACATATCGTAAGCCGAATGAGCAGCATCATTGAGGAGGGGGAAAGGTTGCATTAGGTTTTGGGCCAGGTCGGATCAGAACTCTGGTTTCCATGGGAATAGATAAGCACTCTCGTAGCTGATTTATTTTTATACTGCTACGAAAGAGATTTCATGGATTCTCTTAACCATGATAATCAAGCTGATGTTATCGAGGCTTTTAATTCCACATCTAGGTACCTCGATGACCTTTCGAACATTGATAACCCTTATTTTGAAGATATGGTCAATCAAATTTATCCACCTGAACTTCAGTTGAACAAAGCTAATATCTCAGATACCGAAGCCCCCTTTTTAGATCTACATCTTTCTGTTGCAAATGGATTATTTCTTCTAAAATTTATGATAAGCGCGATGTCTTTGATTTTGATATAGTAAATTTTCCTTTTTTGGATGGTGACGTTCCTCGTCGTGCTTCTTATGGTGTATACATTTCGCAACTTGTTAGGTTTGCTAGAGTCTGCAATCATGTTACAGACTTCAACGCTCGAAATAAATGTTTAACGGCAAAACTTCTTCAACAGGGCTATCGGTATCATAAACTTCAAAAAAAATTTCTAAATTTTATCGTAGACACTATGAATTGATTTCCAAATATAATGTTGGGTTAAAGACGCTTTTAAGTGAGGGCCTTTCGGAGTTGACTCGGTGTACAAATTTAAGAAACTTAAAGGAATAAATGATTTTTCTTTTCAGTTCAGAAAAATCATAACACGTTACAGACATATAGGTTATAACTTGAATGTTATGCGACAGTCTGCATGCTTAGTTTTTAACCCAATCATGGTTGATAACTATGCTGCCTTCTTTAATTGCACGCCGGTGGGTCGGGCGTCAGACTCTATGATGGCCCCGACTTAAAGCTATTCATTTTAGTTGGTTGGGGCCGGAGCTTCTTGTCTGTTGCTTGGCCCACCGGGGTCCAACTGGTGTTTTTCTTTGGCTCCGGAGTTAGTAAGTTATTCGGCGCCCAGGGATCTCCTTCGTCGGGCAGCTTACTGAATCTGTGAGTCCTGGTTTTTGATTCATCAGGATGTTTGTCATGATTTATTTGTTTGTTCTTGATGATTCATTGACTGGTTAGAGATTCACCACGAGGACCGAAGAACTAACTAAATGTTATGAACCACTGCAGAAGCTGAGGGTGAGGTTAGGTACCTGTAAAACCGGTTTAAGCCCCCCAGGTATTTTATAACTGGCCGTGCCAAGGCGGTACTGCTGTTCTGGTTCACACTTATCAAAGTTATTCCAATTACGAGTTTCATGTTGCATGGCTTTGTGACCACCCGAATATAATGGCTGTTCACTTAGCCCTCTGCATTTACTTGTTCTGTCCAAACTAGCACTGTGACCACCTAATACCTTCAATAGCTGCTCGCTCTGCTTTCCGTTATTCATGTTAAATGTTGGTATCTATGTTTAGTATTTTCTTAATATGATTTCTTATTTCTTGTTTATCACTGAACCACTACAGAAGCTGAGGGTAAGGTTAGGTACCTGTAAAACCGGTTTAAGCCCGCCAGTAACTTTGTGTTACTGATCGTTCCAAGTCGATACTTCTGTGGTGGTTCTTTTTGTTTTGTGTCTTGGTGTTTAGAGATTTTTTGTGCTGTTGGCGCCTTATGTATGTTTTCATATTTTTAGTTAAGTTAAGGTAACTGAGTGGCCACCTATTGGGAAAAAAGCTGCCCATTCGGCTTACGATATGTTTCATGGTACCTGTAAAACCGGTTTAAGCCCGCCAGTAACTTTGTGTTACTGATCGTTCCAAGTTGATACTTCTGTGGTGGTTCTTTTTGTTTTGTGTCTTGGTGTTTAGAGACTTTTTGTGCTGTTGGCGCCTTATGTATGTTTTCATATTTTTAGTTAAGGTAACTGAGTGGCCACCTATTGGGAAAATAGCTGCCCATTCGGCTTACGATATGTTTCATGGTATAAGTACCTGATTGTTGGTTTGGTTTTTTCCCGCCTCGGTTTTTGGAGTGAGAATCTTTTTCTGATTGCGCCTTTTCCTGATCTTTGCCTACTTGTACCCATTGAGTTATAATGGGGAAAATGTTGTGGCCACTCTAGCAACTTCATTTTTGATTGGATCTTCTTCATTCTTGGGAATAACAAGGACAACTATAACATCTCGATGAGTTCGAATTTCGGCTAGGTTCGACCTCAGATTACGGAGTTAGCTGCCCTTGAGCGTCTGGAAAATCCCCATAGACTTATAATGGGAAAAATGTTGTGGCCACTCTAGCGCCAATATTTTTCAGTGGATCTTCTTCATTCTTGTAGGTAACAAGGACAAATATAATATCTTGGATGGGTTCGAATTTCAGCTAGATCCGACCTCTGACTGTCGAGTTAGCTGCCCTTGAGTGTTTGAAAAATCATTATTTTGTGTGTTGTGGCCACTCTAGCGCCTTCAATTTTGATCGGATCTTCTTCATACTTGAAAGTAACAAGGATAGCCATAACATCTCAAATGAGTTTGAATATCAGCCAGATCCGACCCTTGACTGCAGAGTTATCTGCCCTTGACTGTGTGAAAAATCAATATTTAGTGTTGTGGCCACTCTAGCGCCTTCATTTTTATTCGGATCTTCTTTATTCTTGGAAGTAAAAATGACATTCATAATATCTCGGATGAGTTCGAATTTCGACCAGATCCGTCCTCTGACTGCGGAGTTATCTGCCCTTGAGTGTTTGAAAAATCAATATTTTGTGGTATGGCCACTCTAGCATCTTTTTTTTTCAGTGGATCTTCTTCACTCTTGCAGGTAACACGGATAACTACAATATCTCGGATGAGTTCGAATTTTGGTCAGATCCGACCTCTGACTGCGGAGTTAGCTGCCATTGAGTGTTTGAAAAATCAATATTTTGTGTTGTGGCCACTCTACCATCTTTGTTTTTAGTGGATCTTCTTCATTCTTGCATGTAACAAGGATAACTACAATATCTCGTATGAGTTCAAATTTCGGCCAGATCCGACCTCTGACTGCGAAGTTAGCTGCCCTTTAGTGTTTGAAAAATCAATATTTTGTGTTGTGCCCACTCTAGCATCTTTGTCCAGTGACTGTACTTGTTGACTCTCAGAAAATAATGATAATAATAATTAAAAAAAAGTGACTGTACTTGTTGTCTCTCAGGTGAGCCATCGTTGCCCTTGGGCTACTTGTTTCTTTATAGGATAAGAAGTACGCACAGTTTACCGTGTCAAATTGTAAAAAAAACCACCTTGTACAAGTATACTATTACGTAGAACTTACGTTCTAGAAATCTGCGACATTCAAGAACAGATAAATGTTCTCAGTCCATATAGCCGTCTGTACAAGTAACTGGTTCTTGTTTGTTGCAGTTATTCCCAGACCCCGTAGTGGCCGTAGATGCAAATGGCTGGTGCATAGTGAGGCTTCCGATGTGGTAATTCTGTTGTTATTCTATTTGTTTTGTGTTTTGAGGATCGTTTTTGTGTCGTTTGCGCCTTTTCGAGTGTGTATTCATTAGTAAGTTTGGGTAACTGAGTTACCACATTTAGGGAAGCAACTACTCCAAACTTGACTTACGATATGTTCTCTTTGTATCAGTGACTAATTGTCATTTAAACTTTGGTTTTGACAGCATCAGTTCCTGATCATTTAAATAATTACACTTACCTTTCCAAACCATTCTCTTTTTAGTGTGTTTGTATTGAAGTGTAACGTCCCAATAAACAATTTTAGTTATGGCGCGTTCTGGATATTAACCACTGTGTCTTAACAAATAACACAACTCGGAGCTCACAGTACGACCTCTCCGACGCTATATTATTATTTTTCTTTCACCCATATTCTTTTTGTGCCATTCTTTCCATATACGTATATGACACATTTGGCTTCTCTTTATTCAAAGTTATATTCCCATAAAACTCAGCAAAGCTTATGCATCTAGATCATGACAGTCAATCAGCCAAAGGGATCTAGTTGCTCTTGATTACTCAGTTGTCAGGAGTCTTGGCTTACGCTGGACCCTGTTATGTATGGAAAACATAGAACAAATTATGCTAAGAGGCAAAAGTTTAAGGTTTTAAGGGATGTTATAAACATAGTAACATATGTAACACCAAATACTTTTTTTTCTATATCTTAATCTGATATTTGAGTTAAATAAACATCAGATTTCCATGTAAATACAAACGCAATGAAAAATAATTAATGAAGACAACCGCATAATAGCCACACATTGTACACTTTGTAACAAAATCAGTAACGGAAAACCGACTTTATCAGTGTAAAACTGAAAAGTGTTGAATTTCAGCATTTTATATGATTCTATGGAATCTGGCAAACCTTCTACACCTGAATCAGCCTCGAACACCTCATCTTACAAATTTCTCATTTCAACACCTTTACAAGTGATCATCAGCTGATCATTGTCCACTTTGACACTCTGATTACAAAGAATCTCAACCAGTTATTCAGGTACAATTTTAAAAGCTTCCCTTTGTCCATTCACATTCAATGTCCTCTCCTCTTATGTAAATAAAAAGACAATTTTAGTTCAAGGTCAACATTATGCTCAACTGCAAGAAGCATGCGCTGGCCAAAACGTAACTTTTAGCTTTAATCTTGGACATTTTATTTTGGGAATTTGTTGCTTTCTTTGTGACTCGACATGCTGCAAAGTGTTTTCTTTTAATTCATAGCTTTTCACTGGGTCATGGAATCCAGTCACCGCGGTTTGTCAACAGCCGTGATGTTCTTTAATGAAGTGTTTCATGGCATTTTTGGTGCTTTAAGCAGACCTTGTGCCACATCCGGCTCTGCTGGAACACCTGATGTCAGACAGTATGTTGTAACGTGGCTTCAACATACAGCTTAGTGTAGGTGGCTTTCCGCTCGGAAGGATTTGAAAATGTTAGAAACTGTGCTAGCCATCACAAAAAGGGAAATGCTTTATGGTAATAAAATGGGTGTCACGCTAATATGCCAATGGTACTTATGTCCCTAGATTTCCATTGTCATAAAACTAATTCAACGTTTTATTAGCTGGCTCACATATGAGCTTATAGTATACCATGCTTCGTCGTCCGTCGTTGTCGTTGTAGTCGTATTCCACAATGTTCAAACGTCTTCTCCTCTGATCCCGCTGGGCCAATCAAAGCCAAACTTCATACGGAGCATCCTTAGGAATAGGAAACGAAAGTTTGTATAAATGGTCTAGGTCACATGACCAAGATGGCCGCCATGGCTATAAATAACAAAAACTTTTAGAATCTTCTTCTCCAGAACCAGAAAGCCTGTGATTTTGAAACTTGACATGAAGCATCAGGCAATGAAGTTCTACAAAAAGGTTTGCATAAATCATGACCTTAGGGTGACCTTGACCTATTTTACGGCAATGTCAACATAGATCGCCCGTGCATTTGAATGGGGGAAATTGTTAAAATGTGATTTGGAGGATAAACTTACAGGTACCTGATCTCACCCTCAGCTTCTGCAGTGGTTCACAGCAATTAGTTGTTCGGTCCTCGTGGTGAATCTCTAACTAGTCTAAGTAGTCAATGAATCAGCATGGACAAAATCATTATAAACTCCATGATGAATCAAAAACGAGGACTCACAGATTGAGTAAGCTTCCCGACGATTGAGACCCCTGGGTGCCAAATCAATAACTTACTAACTCCGGAGCAAAAGAAAAACACCAGTCGAACCCCGGTCATAGGTCTATAGGTCTATGGGTTCAGGAAAATAAATCATCAAAACGTTTTTACATTATATGGACATGGTACTAGGTATCTTGACTATGTTGAGCTTGACAATATACAAACGTACGTTACCCTTTCCAATTAAGACTTAACCTCAAACGTTGCTTTACCAGTTTAGTGGTAAGAAAAGAAAATTATTTAAAATGGTTGACGGGCGGACGACGAACAGACTGACGATTGATTGAGAAAAGCAGCATTTATAAGCACCAATATTCCGCTATACATACAGCGAAAAAGCATCCCAATAGAACGCATGCTTCATCGATTATTTGTGTAAGATTATAAAATTTTATATGCCACTCAAACTTTTGAAATGAAATATTTTATTATCACTGCCTTAAAGTTAAATAACAATGATATACAATCTTAAATTTGATAACGATGCGTTTGGCATATTAGCCTGCTACTCGTTTAAAAAACCTTTATTGGAAAAGGTCCCTCAGGACCTTTTCCACAGTGTTTACTTTGAATATGAAGAAAATTGTACCCATGATCGACTGCTCTCTCTCAATTACGCATTTTGTCACATAAAGCGCTTAATAAAACTAGTGAACCCGTCTATGTTGACCAGACAGTTCACCGCAAACAATTTAATTTATCCATACTTGACACTCCCTGTCAAAAAGCGGTAAATATCTAGCAAGCATTCTCGATCATGGCGACTTCTTATCATAGCGCATCTAAATTAAGATCGTAGATACCCTGATGAGGGGTACAGAAACTATAGTAACTCTATATGGCTGACTTTTAGTCCATCACATCGGACCCATGGGTCTCTTTCCGGTAGTGTGGCTGCAAGTCAAAATTCAGAACTCTGTCACAAATTGACTGCACTGCCAAATGGTTTTCTACGCTGTGACATATCGACATATTTGATTGTAATCGTATTCTCTTTAGAATTAGCTTTGATTCTGTAACATCAGAAATTTTTGTCAATGCCTTGAGTGACAGATACACACACTGGTCAAGCGTTCATAACAAGAAACGATATTTATACGAAACTGAAACTTATGGGAATAGAAATAAATGACAAACCAGAGAATCAACAACACTGAAATCTAGAGCAAAAGGAAGCTCTTATATCAACCTGCTGCTGACCTTTTCATTGGTTTCTTTTTAAAGAAGCCAACTTGTCCTCCCTGTGTATTGTTTTAGCGTATCCTTGACAACTGCTGTGGTTGTACCGTTGGAAAGTCTGAAGTACACTCCCCACTCTTTCCCGATGGCTGAGCTTGGCACGCTGGTAATGGTCGCTGTGTATGTATGTGTACTTGCATCACAGGTGTATGTCATTGGTGGGTATCCAGTATCGCTGGTAAATAGTTGACACGAATTTTGAATGTTAACGACATTATCGCCAGATACTCGCCCAGAATAATACCAGTGTACGAATTGCTCTGTCCCACCTCCCGTATATTTTGCAATAAGTTTAGCACTGTCACCTGCGTTATAACCGGCTGAATTTTCGAAATGAAATTCCACTTGGGCTACTATTATTGATGCCCACACAGTAAGGCATAGCACATGAATAACTACCATATTCACACTTTATTTGGGATCGTGAGAACAAGCTTAATTAAACTATATACAACTATACATAAGTATCTTGAGCAGCCAATATCAACCAACACTTTACATGATTATATTGAATCACACGGAATTAAAAGCGACGAACCGTGTAAACAAGATTCTACACAGGAACACAAAATACTGAATATTAAGCAACAATCACTTCCTAGTTGACTAAATCAACATCATGGTGATTATCGGTTAAGGAATTTAACGTTCAATAGTAAAAGAAGATATGTATTATGGATTTTAATCAGATATGATATGAACAAACATATGTAAGTGAGCCTCCGCTTGAAAAAAAAAAAAAAAAAAAAAAAAAAAAAAAAAAAAAAAAACGATTTGGATTTTCGAGCAGGCCCGACACAAACCTGACTGTACAGTGACAGAAGCAGGAAGCTTGAGATTATGGATTTAAGAAAAAGAAGGTTTGTTCTACCTTTGTAGCAAAACCAAACTTACAAATGCGCTGATCAGCTGTGCAGTGACCTTTGCCTTTGATTTCGCCTATGCAGATTGTTAGTTTTCTGATTCACCGGCTCAAGTAATAAGATACGGAACAAGGGGCAAAGTCCATGCGATTGTGCTAAACCCGAGAAAATCCCATAAATGGGAAAAGAAAATAATCCACTAAGGATGATTTACTGTGCTGTATATACGGAGTTCTACAGCCAATGCAATTTTAGTTTTTACACTTATTTTTTACATCGGTCAATTATCTGAAAACTTTTGTGTCAATCATATTAAAATGACCGACAAACTATCTCTGTCATCGCATCCAAAGTTTTAATGCGCATGCTCGAAGCACTGCCTTAGTGTACAAAAGTACATTTTCCGTGGACTCGTGATTTCACTCACTTCAAATCTCGGAAGATCGCACAAGGAGCGTGTGCCAATTTCACTGTTGTAAGCTACGGCTCGACGCCAAACATTGCCATTGATTTTTGGTACCCGTAAATTGCCTGTTTTTCGGAGTTCAACGTCACTTGGTCACGTGGTTGACGTCTCCTGTGCTTTATTTTGTGTTAGCAACCTAGTCGTCATGAATAGAGTGAATCGCAGCTAATGGAAATTGTTTTTCACTATACGTGGGTTGGGATTTAAGTTCGTAGACTTTCTTTATAAAAGTTCAGGTAAATGTCACACAGAAATTAAAATGATATCATCTGAAAACATATTCTTTTACCTATCATATAAGATATTAAGCATAGCTCTAGTCATAATAGTTTCAACACAACAACGAATTAAACACAATGACCCTCCATCACCCGGGGCACGTCGTGGAAATTTTGACGTCAAAACTACGTCATATTTCAATCAATGTCAGCATTAAAATGCCTTTTTGGAACCACACAACACACCATACTTTTACTTATTTGCAATATGTCCTTCTGGGGTTTGTAGGTTATTGTTGTTGCAATACTACATTCACCAGATATAACAAATTTTATGTGTATCATGCATATTTGTGTTTTAACTTAAGAATGTTGACCGTAGCATTTGTAGATTAATTGTTGGTGTGTGCTTTTCTCATCAATTAAAATTCAGTAACGTCCATCTGAAACCTCTCAAACCATTTAAATACCTTTGCATGATCTGATCTACAACTGTACTACAAATCCCTATCAATTTTAATGTTTTTATGCTACTCGAACATAAGATTTGATCAATGCTGTTGTTTCGACCTTGCCTGTTAACGTCATTTTCCTTTCCCAAGAAGTGTCACTGGCTATACATTTTCTCCAATAACAAAATAAGTCGTCGACATAATGCTTAAAAATTTATATGGAATTGAGAACATGATACTAGAATGCCTCAAACTGTTTTGGCTCGAGGTTTGGCATACAATGTGGTAACTAATGTTATGTTCTCCAACATCATAATACTCCAGAAGTAGTTAAAATACGACGTGCCCCGGGTTGCGAAACCTAGGCTGCTATGGAGATTAGTTTTATGTGCTCTGCGCAATATTTCTTGAAAAATGTTGTATACATGAGACAAGGAGACTTTGTTTCCTTATAATAATGCATCAAATATTGGATAAATGATGTAATAGAAATCAAGTGGCAAAAGTCTACGAACTTAAATCCCAACCCTCGTATTTTGCCTTTAAAGAATAGGTTGGTTTGTACAGTTTTGCAAGAAAATCAACAAATACGCTGATTTCTTCAATTTTCAAAATAACCTCTTCGTCAGTTTTAAAGCAATAGTTTGCGAACGAAACACGTCCGAAAATTGATCTTCACAGATTGACTTTGAAAATGACTTGGCTGCATCAAGGCTGAATTTCCTCTAAATAGACTGATTCCACAAAAAGTTAAGGATCGAACATGATTGTCCATTTATTAACATTCGCTAGGTTCCAAGAAAAAAGAAAGTGTTTCTTTGGAACCTAGCCAGTGTTAATGAATGACAATAATCAAGTTTAAACGACGAGTCGTGTTGTCTGTGGGACTCAGTATATATGCAGGATTGATTAATTTCACAATCTACTTATAGCATAACCATTACACTTTATTTGTTAGTTAGTATTAATCTGAATGTTTAAATGGCGGGACTCTTGCAGCACTGATTTCACAAACGACAGGAAATTTATAGCGTTACCCTTACACTTTATATGTTAGTTAGAATTTTATCTGAGTACTCTTAGCATGTGCTACTATTGTATTAGTGTTTTAAAGTCTCACCATTGGATAAAGATAATCGTAACTCATCGTAAAACAAGCATATACTTTCAGAACCAGACGCAAACAAGTTTGTACAATGAAGGATGTTCGCTGCCAACATTTGACATTTCGGAACTTCCGGTTTTTCTTTTCTTGAATATCTCGTAAACGGTTGCAGATGTTTTCCTAATATTTTATATTTGGATACATATTGATGATATGCATTGAATGAGCCATGAAAATTGTCAATCTAAGAAACGTCATTTGTTCACCCCAATTTCTGCAACTTTTCAGAAAATTTTAGTTGTTAGTAAAATTTAGGGGGTAGGGTTGGTTTAACGATACGCTTTTAACTTACACATCTTCAAATTAATTGCACTAAATCAATGTTTACTTTAGCAGCAGTATATGTGTACATGCTCTTCTAAGTCAGTCTTTGTGTCTTTGGTGTGCTGGTTTTAAAATTTTAGCAGGTTTTATGAAATGGGCTTTTAGAAACAAAGCAGCCGGAAAAAGGCTGAAAATGGCGATTTTCAAGTTGTTGTTTCTCTCTTATATGCTCACTACCCTATGTATTTCTTTCTTTTATTCGAACAATATTACCAAGTTCGTAGGCGTAGGAAGGTTTATAATATTGGTGGGGGGGGGCAAATGTTCTAGTTTGAAAACCGACCGAGCGCAGCTCGGGAGGTTGCTAGGGGGGTCTGGGGGCATTCTCACCCAGGAAAATTTTGAATTCTAAGAAGCCATTTCCTGCATTCTAGGGCACTTTCTAACTGCATTTTATCTGCTTCTGTAGCTTCCATTTTTTCCTCCATTTGTGTGCTTTAACTTAGAAAAAAATTTCTAAGTTTATTTTAAATACACAAACACACACACACACACACACACACACACACACACACACACACACACACACACACACACACACACACACACACACACACACACATCAACTGTTCGTTGAAAGGCATATAAGTGGAACACTGGTTTGTTTGTTACTGTTATTAATTCGCCATATTTAAATTTAATGTTGTTTTAGTACAACTAATCATCATTGGATAAGCAGATGTTATTGGCCCAAAACATCCTCCACACCCAGTAATTTGTTCCTACCCATTCAATTATTTTGCAGGTAGGTTACCTGCTTTTCCAACATTATTTTTAGGCTGAAAACCAGTACCGGAAGCAGATATTAACCAACATTAATGTGGATAAATAATATGCAAAACACAAATATGAAAAACATTCAAACTGAAATTTAATTCGGCATATTATTAAGTGTGATTGTAGAGGAAAATGGTTGGCTGGCATGCTGTACAAAGAAGGATTGATAATTCTGATGCTTTTTGGACGTATTTCAGTCTACCAGGCGCTTAAAAAAGGTACCCGGCAAACCGCGTAGCACATGGTTCCGCCAGCTCCGGCGTACAACGATATTTTTCGAGATATTTCTCAGAAAACAAACATCTTTTCCCAACTGTTGCTAGTTTCCGATGCTTTGGGGCAAAATGATAACTCGTGCATGGATAAACAGAAAGAAAAGTAGAACAGATGAAAACTATATCATTTGAAAGTCATGAATTTACAAGAAATCTTCAAAATCGCCCTACCCACCGTATCGGTACTCGAATGTATTCCTAAATGCTTAGATAAATCACCAAGTGCATGTCACGCGCGTCTTTCCGATACAATTCTATAGTCCCTTTGGCATATGAGATGTTTTGGAATAAACTATAATTGAAGAAAAGCAGGATAATACGTACCATTTCCGCAGTTTGTTTATTGTTGGCCGCCATTTTATTTCACAAATCAGCGTATCAATCCCCGGCAAGTCCGCGTAGACCCCGGCAATGCAACGTATAGATTGACCAGTGTGATTCTTAATGAGGTAACTATTTGTTTTGACATAACAATCAAAGCACTACAGTTGTAGCACTTTTACTAAAAAGTTGCTGTTAAACATGACTCTGTTGCATAAAACTTCATAAGCTTTAACATAAATACTAGTTGCATAAAAGTCTGCTACAGCTTAACCAATGGACTTCTTGAAATGTGTTAAGGTGTCATCCAATTTAACATGTCATTAAAAATAATTTTATGCAGTTCTTTCAAATAATAATAACAGCAAGTAACATTGACATAGTTTCCAAATGCTGCAGATTACATTTTATTATGCTTAAAATATTTAAATGACTAGAAAAAGTGCCTTTAGAGGCACGTATACCCCGGCTGGTAGCCACAAAGCCTCCTCCCTACCCCCTACCTATACAACCCTGCAATATGCTCACCTCTGACATTGAACCTCAACCCCCCAATGAAAGACAGTACCCTTATCAAGTACACTTTAGAAATAAGCACTGTAAAGCACATTACATACAAACATGGGGGAGTGGTGTTTTAGAATGACAGATCTATTTTAGAGCAGTATACAGAGCTGACGTGTATACTCAATCTAGGACATAATCCACGGACATTATGGGTCAGGTCCTCAGTCCTAGATTGGAATGAAAATAGAGTGTCATTCTTAAAAAAAAAAAAAAAAAAAAAAAAAAAAAAAAATTGCCCCAGACATTGATCTCAAGTCCCACCCCCATCCCATGCATGGACCATTGGGTCCATCCCACCCCCACCCCCATGCATGGACCCTTGGGTCTAACCCTTATGTGGTACCTATGTTGTAAGTATGAATACTTTCTGACAAATTGTTGTCAAGATATAGACCTACAGAATATTAATCTTGGTAAATATTCTGTATTTTATAAATGTGTCCTAGATTTTGACCTCCAGCCCCACCCCTAGAGTTTGGTGCCATGGAATTTAATTCATCTCTAAAGGGTATCTATGATACAAATAGGAATACATTCCTATAAGTCTTTGTTAATATATGAACATAGAGAAGAAAAAAAAACACTATGTAAATACCACATTTTCAAGGTGACCTAGATTTTGAATTCTAGCCCCCCCCCCCCCCGAGCATGGACCCTCAGGTCTAAACTCACGGAAACAAAGCAAACCTTATAGGGTACGTAAAGTCCAAATATGAATGATTTCTGAAAATTGGCTCATGAGATATACACCATTAGAGAAACTTTAACCAAAACTTTGACGCAAATTAAAGGTGACCTAGATTTTGAACTCTAGCCCCACCCCCAGGCATGGACCCTGGGGTCCGAACTCTTGGAGTCAAAGCTAACCCTATAGGGTACCTAAAGTCCAAATATGAATGGTTTCTGATAAATGGTTCTTGAGATATACACCACTAGAGAAACTTTAACCAAAACTTTGTCGCAAATTAAAGGTGACCTAGATTTTGATCTCTAGCCCCACCCCCGGGCATGGACCCTGGGGTCCGAACTCATGGAAACAAGGCAAACCCTATAGGGTACCTATAGTCGTCCAAATATGAATGGTTTCTGACTATAACTGCATGAGATATACACCACTAGAGAAACTTTAACCAAAACTTTGACGCAAATTCTACTGAACTAACGAACGAACGAACGAACGAACAAACGAACTAACGAACATACGAACGGACGAACGGACAAACGGAAAAGCGAAAACTATATACCCGTCGGCATAAATGCCGGGGGTATAACTAGAGAAACTTTAACCAAAACTTTGTCGCAAATTAAAGGTGACCTAGATTTTGATCTCTAGCCCCATCCCCGGGCATGGACCCTGGGGTTCGAACTCATGGAAACAAGGCAAACCCTATAGGGTACCTATGGTCCAAATATGAATGGTTTCTGACAATAACTGCATGAGATATACACCACTACAGAAACTTTAACCAAAACTTTGACGCAAATTCTACTGAACTAACGAACGAACAAACGAACTAACGAACGGAAAAGCGAAAACTATATACCCGTCGGCATAAATGCCGGGGGTATAACTAGAATGATAAACATTTCACAAAAGGTAAACCTTATGCAGACTAGATTTGTAAATTGTTTCTGTATTGCACGAGGCTTTCATTCCTGAATAAAATGACTAGATGGCCACATTGAAACCATTTTCGGACTAGAAACACCCTGTCCTGAGTGAAGTGACAGTTTTCAAAAACATTAATGCATATGAAATGAACAATATACTGCGAGTTTAAAGAATTATTACAAAAGCAAAGTACTTGTAACTTCTGTCTAGCAAACAATAGTGCACAGAAAAAACAATTAATGGACTAGACAGTCTAAAATATCTAAAAGTCTCAAAAAAGTCCAACACCCTGGTTTTCAATCAGGTCCAACACAAACCTTACCAGACTGTACAGCAACAAAAATAGACTTGAAATTTCAGATTTAGAGAGAAGAGGATTGTGCTATTTATGCAGCAAAAACAAAGCCTGGACCTTTCTTGAAGGAAAATATGAGTGGATTATTGGAGGGGCCAAATGATATGTTGCCCCCCCCCTTCTCAATTATTGGGGGGCCTGGCCCCCCTGCCCCCCCCCTCTTCCTACGCCTATGAAGTTCTACGTTGTGTGAAAATACAAGAAAAAGTTTGAATCAACAAATATGGGTTTGGCACATTTCAATATATTGATTTTTTTTTCGACTTTTCAAGTATGGGGGTAGGGTTGGAAAAGGAATCGGAAAATTTTGTCATCCACTTCAAATTGCAAATTCTTCTATGCTTTTGGTCCAAAATAGTCTGCGTTACGTAAATATTATGACTTTTGGAAGCATTCTAGGTGTATTTTTGTTCAAGACAAGTATGTTTCAAGGAATTAAAAATTAAATTAATTTTACGAAATTTAAAACATGGTGCTCAGAGGTCTCATTTAGAGGCATGCAGCTTGAAAAAATGCACACTGCCCTATATCTATTTTGTTTTCAAATGTCTTGTGTTGTATTTTGGAATAAAAAAAGAGTTGTTAGAAAAAAAGTTTGAATACTTTTTCATTGGCAGCGAGCATCCTTAAATCAGGAACAAAGAAATGCAACAAACACTGTTGTTATTGTAGGCTGGCATTGTAATGCATGCATTTGGTAACATTAAACTTATTACACGAAAGCGGTATCTAAACGTCAAATTACAGCAGGTTAAACCACTATGACGGTTACGTATGCTTGACGGCGAATGCATAACCTCAATGATCCATGATCAATTAAAGCCAAATTTGAACCAAAACCAATTTTATTGTGTCCAAAACTGCTAAAAGTGATTGCAGATCTTCGGTAGCATTATGTTATGATTTGGAAGGTTTAATTTCACTGACGTCAATGTCAAGAGAAACTAACACTGCCCCATTTCTAAGGTACCCGCGACGTCATAAGTGCTTATTAAGCATGTCGTGTCGTCTCTCGGTTCGATCAATACCGAATAAGCACAAAACATCTAAATGACATTAATTACTCATAATTATTATTATTATTATTATTTCATTCCGTTAAGCTGTTTTAACGCAACATGGGATGGCATCGAGTAATGCAATGCCCTCAATCCTTACAGCACATGGTCAATTCGACGTTAGATTACCAAGTATTTACAATGTTTGACATCTTTACATTCGCCCTGGCGTTTACGTCACAATTTGTTTTTATGTGTTTGACGTTTGGACGTTAATTTTATCAATAACATGACGATTTTTCACATTTCATCACATGCAACAAGTCTGCAAAACGTGTCTATTAGAAATTTTATCAAAACGTCAAATGCATACATGTAGAAAACAGTTGAATTTTTATGTGTTGCGTATTTCAATTCCTTAAGTTATAATATAATATATATACTTAAGGAATAAAGAAACGCAACAAACACTTTGGGTCACTAAAAGCATGCTTTGTAATGCAAGTCTGTGGTGTTACTGAGCTTATTATATGAAAGCAATATCTAAACGTAAAATTGCAACAGATTGAGCCACAATGTTGGTTACGTATGCTTAATGGCGTACGCGTAACCACACTGACCTACAGTAGCACACCCTGTTACCATGAAAAGTAAATGTCAAATTTGAAACCAAAACCAATATTTTGTTTCAAAAACCCCTAAAAGTGATTGCAGATGTAACCATTGACCAGTTGGTAACATTTGGTTATATTATGGGACGTTTAACGTCACCAACGTCAATCGAAAAAAATGAGTCAAAAGCCAGTAAAATTTCCTTCAGCATGCGTTATATTCAATAAAATGATTTTTTATGTAAACATTATGACCTTTGAACTTCAGACGTCAATAAAACGTCCATAATAACGTCAAAATCCAACATTCTGCATTTTAAATGACTCCCATTATGTTTTTTTTTCAAATTTTAGGATTTCAAAATGATCAATTGCCAAACGTTTGATTACAGTGCGTAAATCGAGTGTTCACTCAAAGCATATAATCCGTTTCGCTTCTTTACATAACGCGATATTCTGTAAAACGAACGTCAAAACAAACGCTCCGATGACCCATTTCTACGGTGCCTGTGACGTCACTGTTGATTAAAAGGCACGTCGTGTCGTATGTCGGTTCGATATACACCGTTTAGGTACAAATGACCAAAATCGAATAATTGAAATGACGTTAACAACTCATTCTTTGTTATTGTTAACTTCAGCATTCCGTTAACAAGATTTAACGCAACATGGGACGGCACCTAAGTATACAATGATCCTAGTCTGTATTGCACATTATCAAGTCGACGTCACGTAACCCACATGCAAAGAATTTGGCATCTTCACCTTTGCCCCGACGTTTACGTCACAATTTGCGTTTTTCATAGTTTTTAACGTTTTGTCGTTAATTCTGTCAATAAAATGACATTTTCTCATTTCATTACGTGCAAAAAGCAGTCAGTAGGTGATTTCATAAAAGGGTTTTTATCAAAACATCAAATACATAGTACGTAAAATTATACTGGCAATTTGGACACAATTTGTTAAAAAGGATAAAGCTTTTTAAAGATTGTTAAAATCAGTTTTACAATTTTGCTTGTATAAAGTCCTACATCGTTGAGATCATTTTAGTCCCCGAATCATAAACCCGTTTATTTTGGCATTTATCATATTTTTACTTAGAAATGATCTCAACGATGTAGGACTTTATACAAGCAAAATTGTAAAACTGATTTTAACAATCTTTAAAAAGCTTTATCCTTTTAAACAAATTGTGTTCAAATTGCCAGTATAATTTTGCTACATGCCGTTCTAACACAAATTTAAACACCTGTTTAACTAACATATACAGAGCAGGAGTCATAATGGAAACGCCATTCCAGATACTTTCACTAAACAAAATTGAAAAAAATATATATTTATTTTCTGTTCAATTACAAAACCACCAGCTTGTTCAAGTATGTGCTATTTTTACATTCGGGGACTAAAATATTCATATCTGGGCGTGGTCGGCTAGTCCATCTGTTCAAGTAGGGAGATTATAGAAAAGTTGAACTCAGTCAGCCTGGACCGCTGTCACATATTTACCGTTAGAAATCAGCTACCTGTATTTTGTCAAATCCAGTGAATTAGACGAACTCGTACTTCATTCTTATTTTCTAACGAAAAACACGAGTTGAATCTTTTAACAGTATACCTTTAGCTTTTACCTTAGTCAAAGGTAGAACATACCCAATAACGTATTAATGAGATAACGCCCCTACAGTGACATACATGTATTTGCCGAATTATGTATCCCCTTCATTTGTCTATGTTTTTTACTCTTAAATCTTAAGTTTTCTTAAATTTTGGCGACAAGATAGTCAACTTTTTCCTATTTGTTATTATATGGTTATAAATTATAGTCCGATTAATCATTTGATACCAATTTCAGCTCTTTAGGACTTTTTTGTTGTTGAGATATAAAGGTTTCCGATGGTATACCCCCTCTTTTTTTCTGTGATTGTTATCTAATTTTTAAAGTTCTTGTCAATATTCGAACAGCAAGAAAGTCGAATTATTCATTTATCATATTATATGGTTATAGAACGTTATCATAGCAATTAATTGTTACCAATTTCATCTCTCTAGAGCTTTTGGTTGCTGAGTTATTAACCTTTTTATTGGTATATCCCTCCAGTTTTTCTGTGATTTTTCCCTAATATTTAAAGTTCTTATCAATATTCGAAAAACAAGAATGTCAAAATCTTTGGTGTCTTACAACGTGGTTATAAAACATATTCCTAGCAATGATATGATACCACTTTAAGCTCTCTAGAGCTTTTGGTCACTGAGATATTAGCAATTTTATTGGTATACCCCCTTTGTTTGCCAGTGATTTTTCTCTTACATTTTAAATTTTCTTAATATTTGAGCAACACGAAAGTAAGCTTGTTTATATATCTTATTACATGGTTATAGAATATTGTCAAAGCAATCATTTGATACTACTTTCAGCTCTCTACGACATTCGGTTGCTGAGATATAAACGTTTTTATTGGTATACCCCCTCCATTTTTCTGTGATTTTTATCTAATATTTAAAGTTCTCATCAATATTCGAACAACAAAAAAGTAAGATTTCGTATCACATGTTTATAGAACATTATCATACCAGTCATTTGATGCCAATTTCAGCTCTCTAGAGGTATTGGTCATTGAGATATTAACAATTTTATTGGTATACACCCTTCCTTTGGCAGTGATTTTTCTCCTATATCTTATGTTTTCTTAAATATTTGCGCATCAATTTGTTTATATATATTATCACATGGTTATAGAATACTGTCATAGTAATCATTTGATACCAATTTCAGCTCTCAAAGACATTCGGTTGCTCAGATATAAACGTTTTTACTGGTATAACCCCTCCATTTTTCTTTCATTTTTATCTAATATTTAAAGTTCTTATCAATATTCGAACAACAAGAAAGGTAGTTTATTTATAGGTCTTATCAAATTATTATTGAACATTATCATACCAATCATTTGATACCAATTTTGTCTCTCTAGAGCTTTTGGTCACTGAGATACTAGCAATTTTATTAGTATACCCCCTTCGTTTGCCAGTCATATCTTAAGTTTTCTTAAATATTTGACCAATAAAAATGTCAGCTTGTTTATATATCGTATTACATAGTTATAGACTATTGTCATAGCAATCATTTGACACCAATTTCTGCTCTTCACGGCTTTTGGTTGCCGAGATATAAACGTTTCCGTAGGTATACCCCTCCATTTTCTGTGATTTTTCTCTAATATTTAAAGATTTCATTAATATTCGAACAGCAGAAAAGTCTAATTATACATGTATCTTATTTTAGGGTTTTAGAATGTTATCATAGCTGCAATAAAATTTGTTATCAGTTTCAGCTCTCTATGGCTTTTGGTTGCTGTGCTTTAAACGTATCTGTAGGTATACCCCCTCCATTGTTCTGTGATTTTTCTCTACTATTGAAAGTTCTCATCAATATTTGAACACCAAGAAAGTCGGATTCTTTCTGTATCTTATCTTATGATTATAGAACATTATCATAACAATCAGTTGATGCACATTTCAGCTCTCTTAGAGTTTTTGATTTCTGAGATATCAGTCATTTTGTTGGTATACCCCCTTCCGTTATCTGTTACTTTTCTAATATCTGAACTTCTTTTTAATATTTAAGCATTAAGATAGCCAGCTTGTTTATATATCTTATTACATGGTTATAGAACATTGCCAAAGCAATCATTTGATACATATTTCAGCCCTCTAGGTCTATCAGTAGCCAAGATACATGTGATAATAGAGGTGTACCACAATAATTCCTCTGCTTATTAGGGGTGGGGGTGAACACTCTGTGATTTTACATGACCCAAATGGGCATTAAAGTGATCCTCTGACCAAACTGGCACCCATGAGCATTTGTTCTAAGGGTCAACAAACTTGTCAAATAGTACCTGTTAAAAGTTATAAAATTTCAATAATTCTCTTTGGCTCCATGTTGCCAAATCTAAAGGGTCACTGACGAGACTTTAATAGTCGAAACCGCGGTATGGCCCATCCCCTTTCTCATTAATGTGTTCACTGCTCTTAAAGGATCTCAGTTTTAATTTTTATTTGCTATTACTGCAGCTAGTGTTGTGCCGTGTGGCGGCCCTAAACAGTCTCCCCGTACATCATCCATAGTGCAGGTTATATTTTCTTTTTAGTCCTTTGAGATCAGCGAGGATATTCTGAGAAATCAGACATTTATTATCGGTTAAGATTCATTTTCTAACCAATGTTTAAAATATTTGGTCCAATTTAGATAATATTAGTCAATTGTATCGACTAACCTGTTAAAAGTTATAAAATTTCAATAAAACTTTTTGGCTCCATAAGGGTCACTGACGAGACTTTAATAGTCGAAACCGCGGTATGGCCCATCCCCTTTCTCATTAATGTGTTCACTGCTCTTAAAGGATCTCAGTTTTAATTTTTATTTGCTATTACTGCAGCTAGTGTTGTGCCGTGTGGCGGCCCTAAAAAGTATCCCCGTACATCATCCATAGTGCAGGTTATATTTTCTTTTTGGTCCTTTGAGATCAGCGAGGATATTCTGAGAATTCAGACATTTATTATCGGTTAAGATTCATTTTCTAACCAATGTTTAAAATATTTGGTCCAATTTAGATAATATTAGTCAATTGTATCGACTAACCTGTTAAAAGTTATAAAATTTCAATAATTCTCTTTGGCTCCATGTTGCCAAATCTAAAGGGTCACTGACGAGACTTTAATAGTCGAAACCGCGGTATGGCCCATCTCCTTTCTCATTAATGTGTTCACTGCTTTTAAAGGATCTCAGTTTTAATTTTTATTTGCTATTACTGCAGCTAGTGTTGTGCCGTGTGGCGGCCCTAAACAGTCTCCCCGTACATCATCCATAGTGCAGGTTATATTTTCTTTTTGGTCCTTTGAGATCAGCGAGGATATTCTGAGAAATCAGACATTTGTTATCGGTTAAGATTCATTTTCTTACCAATGTTTAAAATATTTGGTCCAATTTAGATAATATTAGTCAATTGTATCGACTAACCTGTTAAAAGTTATAAAATTTCAATAATTCTCTTTGGCTCCATGTTGCCAAATCTAAAGGGTCACTGACGAGACTTTAATAGTCGAAACCGCGGTATGGCCCATCCCCTCTCTCATTAATGTGTTCACTGCTCTTAAAGGATCTCAGTTTTAATTTTTATTTGGTACAGTAACAATGAGCCACAATGACAGTTTATGCCTGAAATTAGTTTTTATGGGGAAAATTGATTTTTAATTGTTTATTTTATTTTTTTTTACATTTTAATGAAAATTCATGAATATGCAAATTAGATATTTTCAATCACTTATCATAGGATGAAAGGGCTATGTCTAAACATTTAAATGAGACCAAGTTCAATGGTCTAGGATAAAAAACAAGTGAGATATTTTCAATTTTCTATGTGTACCCCCATTATTAAAAGGCAAAAAAAAACACAAATATTTAGGGTAACATAATAAAACATAGCATAAAACGCAAACCCTTCCACTTTCAGATGACAGAAAACAGGATTTGATAGCTTTTTCAATGTACTTTTAGAAAATCAAAGTGTAGAAAATTCCCCCTGAGGGGGTGGAGGGGGGTATGGGTAGCTAGACGACTATAAATGATTTGGTAAAAAATAGACAATTTCTCTCACAAGTAGAATTTGAAAATATGTGTAACATTAAAACAAACTTTATCCAGTTTCAAGGTGTAATATACATGCAATTAAAGACTATTAAAAACATGGGATTATGAATTTTACAATAAATCTAAAAATGCCATTCATTCCAATAAATATATTTCTCCTTATCAAATCAGAAAAGGTGGCAAACATTTGCTATTTTAAATAATAACAACGATAAACCCTCTTCTCAGCCTATATGGGAAATACACATAATATTGAACAAGAGACGTCATGTCATGGAAAGATCAATAGGCACTAAATTACAGTGCTTTCAAACACAGATTAACCATAGAATCTTACCAACAAGACAACTGTTACACAAAATGAAATATGTACAAAACCCAACATGTAATTCTTGTGAAGAAGAAGAAACCATTAGTCATGTGCTTTGAACATGTCCAGAAAATCAGTCAATTATTAGACAACTTACATGGACATGTATCAGATGTTTAAAAAATAAAAATGTCAACCTTACATTTAAAGAAGAATTGTTCATTTTTAATATAGGAAACACATATGCTATTGCAGACTTGCAATTCTTCATCATAGTTGAACACTATATATGCAGCAAAGCGTCTTAACCAGCCTCTATCACTTATTGCTTTTCTTAGAAAAAATAAGTATACACACAGCCTTGAACGAAACACAGCAACATAAAAGAGAGTCTAGACAAATTTGAGGGAAAATTGCTGAAATCCAGAGATTTTTTATGACGCTCCACTGAGTGTTCTCAAAACTTCCCTGATAAAACACATGTCAAACCTGTAAGATTATTTCTAAGTTATTGGGCGCCCAGGGTTTAAGTTATTGGGCGCCCAGGGATCTCCATCGTCGGACAGCTTACTCATTCTGTGAGTCCTCGTTTTTGATACATCATGGAATTTATCATGATTTATTTGTTTGTCCATGATGATTCATTGACTAGTTAGAGATTCACTACGAGGACCGAAAAACTACCTAAATGTTATGAACCACTGCGGACGCTGAGGGTGAGGTTAGGATCCTGTAAAATCGGTTTAAGCCCACCAGTGATTTTATATTACTGATCGTTCCAATGCGATACTTCTGTTGTGGTTCTTATTGTTTTATGTCTTGGTGTTTAATTTTTAGCTCACCTGAGCCGAAGGCTCACAAGGTGAGCTTATAGGATGGCCATGATCCGTCGTCCGTCCGTCCGTCGTCCACAATTTCAAAGATCTTCTTCTCTAAAACCGCTTGGTCGATCAAGTTGAAATTTTATGTGGAGCCTCCTTTGGTAGTGGCATTGTAATTTTGTTCGCGATATCTTGGTCACATGACCAAGATGGCCGCCACGCCCATATATGGTAAAAACACTTCAAAAATCTTCTTCTCCAGAACCGGTAGGCCGATTTCCACGAAACTTAGTATGTAGCATTGGGGACTTCAGCCCATCATAGTTTGATAAAATGATGATCCTTGGATGACCTTGACCTATTTTACGGCAAGGTCAAATTTGGAAACATAGGCTTTTACATGGGAAAAAGTGAAAACTATGGATGTTTTGAAAACTATTGCAGCCTGAGGCCTAAAAAGTGGTAGATGCAAACAACTAATAATGGAGTAGATGAAGGTATATGATTAATGGAGGTCAAGGTCACCTTTTGATCTTGGCCAGTCTGTCGTCCATACAAACTTTTCAAAGATCTTCTTCTCTGAAACTGCTTGGCCAATCAAAGTGAAATTTTATGTGGAGCATCCATGGGTAAGGGAGACGAAAGTTTGATCGCGAAATCCAGGTCACATGACCAAGATGGCCGCCACGCCCATATATGGTAAAAAACCACTCAAAAATCTTCTTCTCCAGAACCGGCCGGCCGATTTTCATGAAACTTGATATGTAGCATTTGGGACTCCAGCCCATCATAGTTTGATCAAATAATGACCATAGGATGACCTTGACCTATTTTACGGCAATGTCAATTTTGGAAACATAGGCTTTTACATGGGAAAAAGTGAAAACTATGGATTTTTTGAAAACTATTGCAGCCTGAGGCCTGAAAAGAGGTTGATGCAAACAACTAATAGAGTAGATGAAGGTATGTGATTTATTTAGGTCAAGGTCATGACCAAGGTCTTGACCTTGGCCTGTCTGTCGTCCATACACACTTTTCAAAGATCTTCTTCTCTGAAACTGCTTGTCCAATCAAAGTGAAATTGTATGTGAAGCATCTATGGGTAGGGGAGGCCTAAAAAGTGGTAGATGCAAACAACTAATAATGGAGTAGATGAAGGTATATGATTAATGGAGGTCAAGGTCACCTTTTGACCTTGGCCAGTCTGTCGTCCATACAAACTTTTCAAAGATCTTCTTCTCTGAAACTGCTTGGCCAATCAAAGTGAAATTTTATGTGGAGCATCCATGGGTAGGGGAGACGAAAGTTTGATCGCGAAATCCAGGTCACATGACCAAGATGGCTGCCACGCCTATATATGGTAAAAACCACTCAAAAATCTTCTTCTCTAGAACCGGCAGGCCGATTTTCATGAAACTTGATATGTAGCATTTGGGACTCCAGCCCATCATAGTTTGATCAAATGATGACCCTAGGATGACCTTGACCTATTTAACAGCAATTTCAATTTTGGAAACATAGGCTTTTACATGGGAAAAGTGATGTGATTAATTTAGGTCAAGGTCATCTCTTGAACTTGGCCAGTCTGTCGTCCATACACACTTTTCAAAGATCTTCTTCTCTGAAACTGCTTGGCCAATCAAAGTGAAATTTTATGTGGAGCGTCCGTGGGTAGGGGGAACGAAAGTTTGATAGCGAAATTCGGGTCGCATGACCAAGTTGGCCGCCATGCTCAACTATGGTAAAAACCACTCATAAATCTTCTTCTCCAGAACCGGCTGGCCGATTTACGCGAAACTTGGTATGTAGCATTTGGGACTCCAGCCTATTGTAGTTTGATCAAATGATGACCCTAGGATGACCTTGACCTATTTTACGGCAATTTCAATTTTGGAAAGATAGGTTTTTACATGGGAAAAGGCGAAAACAATGGATATTTTGAAAACTGTTGCAGCCTGAGACCTGAAAGTTGCTAGATGCAGACAACTAATGGAGTCAATGAAGGTAAGTAATTAATGAAGGCCAAGGTCATTTCTTGACCTTGACCCAAGGTCATTTAAATATAAAAATTAAAATTATGGTCTTTTCAGAAATCTCTGGGTTTGGTGGAAACTAGTGCAGCCT
The DNA here is from genome assembly GCA_964017185.1 of Rugalucina vietnamica. NCBI lineage: Eukaryota > Metazoa > Mollusca > Bivalvia > Lucinida > Lucinidae > Rugalucina > Rugalucina vietnamica. Next base: position 27,372,869 of record OZ024880.1, on the reverse strand, counting down.
GAGACCTGAAACTTTGCAGATGCAGACAACTTATGATGTCAATAAAGGTGTGTGAGTATTCAAGGTCAAGGTCATTTCATGATGCCTTAATACTCCAAGATCAGGCTTCAGGTGAGCGTTCTCAGGACCATAGTCCTCTGGTTTGAGCTGTTGGTGCCTTATGTATGTTATCATATTTTAGTTAAGTTTAGGTAACCGAGTGGCCACCTATTGGGAAATAGCTGCTCATTCGGCTTACTAAATGGTTTCATGGTCTTACTACCTTATTGTTAGTTTGGTTTTTTTACCGCCTCGGTCTTTGGAGTGGGAATCTTTTTCTGATTGCGCCTTTTCCTGATCGTTGCCTACTTGTACCTTTTTCTACGTAAAGTCAATAAAAACAAATTAATGCACTGCCAGGCCATGAGTGAGAGTCTATTAGACAACTCATGTTTCCTAATATACATATGTTTTGTTTTTTACATTTGTCTGAGGTGAACACATTGTCATTCAAAATTAGCTTTAACCCATTTAGTGAAGCTGGTAGAATCACAGATTGTTTTACACGACAAAATCAGATATACATAAACTTAGATACACTGAGAGAAATTAGAAACTTAAGTTTTCATCATTACTTATTGTTTACTTTAATATTTTAAATCAATATAAAATATTACCAGTTTGGTATATTCTGATTGTGACAGTGTGTAATTTTTGCTTCACATGTTGCATTTTAAAAATTGCATTTCGTCAAACGAAATAGAGTTACGTCATTCAGACGTTTTCACCCCAATTCGCATGCAAGACCATGATTAGAGCCGGTTTCGCTGATGTAAATCTGCTGAGCATAAGCGTTTGTGATCAAAGTTGTTAGAATACCCTCAAAACATTGATAATTTGAGATTTTATCCTGAAAAACGTAACGTTTAGTTTTTCATGTCAAACATGCAAGTGCATTTTTGACGTTTTCGAACGCTGGGAAAATGTTTTCACTAAAGTTCATGTTTATGGTAACTCAAAAGAAGCATTTGTTTTATCGACAATGAGATTCTGAATCTGTTTCCGGCCTTTTAAATGTTTATCTCTTTATTGAGAGCGTCACGTCAACGTCGGGAAATGAGGTCCCAATTTTTGCATACAGACTTTTCAATAGATAATAAATGACATACCCATTAATTAAATGATAATTTGAATTCTTTTCTTTTTCATCGGAAAGCATGAATCGCCTTTATTTAAAACGTCAGCGTCACGTCACACACAGCGGAGTGGACGTTTACGTTTATGAAAAACTGCTTGCAATACAAAACTCGATATCGTATCACCACTTTCAAAACAAAATCCAAGAATAATTCTACAAAAACCGTAAAAGAAGCAAAACAAATGGGCTACGTTAATGACGTCAGATTAAAAACGCCGGAGGAACCTTAAGTGTGATTTTTCGACGCATGAGGTTATCTGTGGACAGCTTTTTTCTAGTGCAGTGGACTGAGACAAATCATACAGATTTATGGTTCGTTTATGCACCATAGACCAAATGCTTAGATTTGATGAATAAACTTGAACACTCTGATTTTGACCATTGCATAAAAAACTGACCGTAGACAGTCCCCTAAGCAAAATTCTTCAGGTTTTGCAGCAGACACGTTACTCTATGGAAAATTTATAGTAAGAAGCAAAATGTTTTTATTGGTTAAATGCAGGAACTTCCAAAAGACAAAACTTAAGTTTTTTTTTCCTTTCAGTTTATCTTAGCATCAATGAAACGTTACCAGTAAATCAGGTTCAATTAACACATGACAATATTAATTTTGAAATCTTATCTTTCACAAAATATCCTAAATTTACCAGTGGTACCTTTTCATTGTCGCTGAATATGCAATCTTATGTCAATATGACATATTAATTGTATGAAGTGTGAATGGAGAGTGGAGAATGAACGCTCTTTCTTATACGTAAATCCCGCCATGTAGTTTGCCAAATGACGGGAAGAATAAATGGGTTACCCTCAGGTAACTGAAAAAAAAAAAGAAAATACAAAAAATAAAGCCAGCATAGCATCAATTACGATCATAATTATTGTCACATTTCTTTTCTAAATATACTATTATTGTCTACGCGCCAGCGCGTAGACTACTCTAAAGTTTGAGATTGACCTACTTTTAATTAAATCATAAGACAACTCGTACACCTCTCTAAAACTGCAACTGCACGTTTGAGTCTAGTGGCTTGACCATCGTGTTAGTAGGATTCCGGGTCGTTTCGCCAAGGATCGTGTAAACACCCAAAACACCCAGGCAAACCTCCCTTTGGTTGGTAACATTTGTACCAATGGTGCAGTAGGTACCAAAAATGGGACAAATTGTTAAATTCGTGGAACTGATGCATGACTGCATTCTATCGAAGCAACAACGGAATGAAATGAACCGACGGTATTGTGACGCTATATGGTCAGACCTGAAAGCTTTGACCGCACCCACCTGCCGTGTAGCCAATTACATTCTATCCAAGCCACAACGGAATGAAATGAACCGACAGTACTGTGACGGTCGATTGTCAGGTATGAATGCTTTGACCGCGCAGCGTTTTATTTCTGTTCAGTCACATGAACCACGAAGAAATGTGAGTACGGTCGGATTCTTTGACATTCAAGTTTAAATATGCGAAGCGTAGACCAAGCTTTTTGTAAAAGCTTATACTTGTTTATCACTGTAAAGTTGGAGAAAATTTGATCGGTAGCTATACAGACGTAACGCATGAAACGCACACAACACTATTCACAAATCTATAATATTAAAGGAGCGAATTATACGCGTAAACTTGGAAACGGTATATTTGACCAGCGTTTTTGTCGATATGGAAGTGTGATTATATATTGCCCTCATTGATACTTTCGGTCTAAATTTCTTTTGATTATTTTCAAGTTTTTAAATATTTTGATACGAATGAAATTTTCTCCTCTATATTCTCCCAACATCATGTACATTTTGACAGCAAAGCAAAACGCTCGGGTCATAATAAAAATATATTACGCCCACTGTGATTGGTTAAATGCGCCCACGAGGCAACGACACAAAGCATGCTTTCGGAGTTCTTACAATTGGTAAAATTGGAACCATTGGTTCAAGGTTTTACCAATGATACCAAAGCAGCAAATAATGCAGACACAATACAGCATATCTACCAACGAGGAAAAAGTCACATAATTCAATATGGAGAGTATGAACATGTTTTATGAGTTTCTCAAATAAGCACTATTTTTGTCACACATGCAATTTGTAATTAAAGAAATAACACAATATACGTATAGAAAATAAAAGATGACAAAAACGAGTGAGGCTATGGATCAATATGATAAAAATCGTATTGCCTAAATGCGACCTTTTATTTCTTTAAATTCAATATTAAATTGTTTTATAGAAATACAGACTGACCATGCAACATCAACAAATACATCTGCACCTATGTAAAAAATGAAAATTCCGCGCTTGCGCGGGCTCTTTTCCAGTACAAGAAAAAACGTGCCAGTGGTTTTAACCCAGATGTCTTTCAAAGTGTCTATTTTATTTTAAATTCAGTTTTACGTCCCTTTCAAGATTATTTCAGCTCATATGAGACGGGCCAATCAGTAGGTGGGGCGAAAACGGGAGAACCGCGCGAAAAACCACCTGGCAAACCCGCAAGCAGAATTTGGCTTGTCTCACATGTGGCCGGTGCGGGGCTCGAACCCACACCAGACACAGAGGTGAGATGATCGAGTGATTAAGAAACTGCACTCAACCGCTCGGCCACGGAGGACGCCGTGTCTATTTCTTACTATATATTTCTTTTATTTCCTACGTGGATATTTTGGCATCATTATAAAGGAGAAATGTAGCCGTTTCAACCAAGGTATAACACAGCAACCTATCATATCTATTAACAAAGTTATAACACGTATGACAGAACTTTCTGACCCCTCTGACCCATCCTCGTAGTTTTGCTTTGATTTAATCGTTGTCGAATAGAGTCTGTTGCCAGCGACGATATCCGAAAAAATCATGGCTGCAATATTCAGTTGCAGTTTCGAAAAATAAGAGGACAAAAATTCAGTGCGTCGGGATTACCTCCCTTTCATTTAAAATAAGAAAATTGGTGTTTGTACTCCGGCAAAACCACAATCGGTACTTTACTTTTTTTCTCTTGGAAGTGTTAGTTTTTATGTCTAGCTTTATTACTGGTAATTACTATCAAAATACAAAGAGGTTTTGAGACCAAAGTGATGACAACATTAAAAATGGTATTAATGTGTTCACTGCTCTTAAAGGAGCTCAGTTTTAATTTTTATTTCACACTAAACTATTGTGTATTAGCATAATTCATTGATAACTTAAGATAGTGAAATGGTGATTGACTTGCTCATGTTCCCAATTTACGTTTGACTTTGAATATATACTCTTGCATAGCTATCTATTCGCATAGATGTTTGAAGCCGTTTTCAATTGGTCGGAAACTGTGTACAGACAACAAACGCCAAGTTCAAATCATAAAATTTGAACATGGGTTTTGGTCGACGTGAATGGTCAATGCGACGTGACGTCATTGTGTTCCATAGAAACAAAATGGTCAACGTTGAAGAAGGTACGCGGTTTTCGGTGAGTTATTAACGTTGTTAATGTTATTTTTAAGAGATTGTAAGTAAATTAGTGTGAAGATGCAAGAATATCGATCAAACATGCTTTGTTTCAGTGCTCAAACATTCGCTGGATAACTCGGAACTCGGAAGGGGATTGAACACGCGGCCTTCGGCCTTGTGCTCAACTGTGACACGTTTCTTGTAATACATCGAATGTTTGAACAATGAAAACCATGGTTGATCCCTAAAATTTAAAACAGAAGAGCCAACACTCTTGCATCAGCAAAGCAAATCAACGGCCTGGATATAGTTTCGTCTACGTGACATCTTTAGTTTATACTTTTTTGAGTTGTTGATCGCAAACATTAATGCAAAACTGAAAAGAGAAAAAAAAGTTCATTCTTAGCTTTTCTATTGCAGGGTCACATCATAGCTTAGCGATTTGTAAATAAATAAGAGGACAGAAAATGTTAGCAGCCATGGGTGCTAATGGTATTCTTCTTTGCATTTCCGTGTGTGTTCTGCTCTTCATCTCTGTGTGTAAGTTACATTGTTTTTCCTATAAATTACTAGCGGACTAGTTCTCATATAAAAAAGTATGTATGTTGCACACGTATTGGTTTACTTGATTGTATAACATCGGAAATATAGACTCATACTTGATTGTACACATATAACCTATACATGTATTAGTGTTTTTCTTTGACCGTGTCGCTTTACCTCTCGTTAAAATTGTTTGTAAATATACACCTCGACAAAAGTTTAGCATATTCTAGTTTTAAAGTGCAAAAGTAAATGCCCGCAAAATATTTCAAAAACAAAAAACAAATCGCAATTCACGGATTTAGAAAGGAAGCATGTCGTAGCGTTTCGTAGCAAAGAATAAATGAAAAATTTGTCTCAGATTCTTAAAATTTATATGCTACAATATGCATTATTTTGATAATAAGCCGTATTTCTAAAATCTGAATTCTGCACCTCATATGACACGTCTGTACAAATTTCACACCCAGATCAAGGAAGCGTATGTTGGAACAACCTATTACATACAAAATATGAGAGCTGAAAGTTAAACTCTGACATTTCTGGAAAGAACAAAAATGTATAGAATGTATAGCAAAATTGCAATGTTAAACATTTTGAAAATAAGTTTGTCGCTAATGATGTCTAATGTCTACATCTCAAATGATAGGATAATGATGTCTATACTACATTATTATTCTGTCTGTGGACTAAAGATTTTACTAAGTTTCGTTTTATAATGTTGAATTTGAGTGCTTTTAAGACGGTTTTAAAAATGTGTCGAAATTCGCACTTTCAAAACAGTAGCCTTTTCTTTTGTCATTCAGTATCTAAATAACTGCCGATTTTGAATCCGAAAAAGCACTGGTTGTTTTTCGCTGTAACCCTGGCATCGAATAGGGGCGATTGCGTCAACATATTTATTCACTGAGGTAAGGTTTTTCCAGACGTGTTTCCTTCATTTTAGACATATAATTATGCTAAACTTTTGACGAAGAGTATATAATAAGTGGAGGGGTTTCTTCTCTCTTTAGACATTTTTTACATGTCACATGAAATGCTTGGTTATGTCTGAAGGGCCTGATCAGAGTGTCATTAGTTTTAAAAAAAATGTCTTCTTGAAGCAATCTGATCAACGAAAACATATGTTATCAAAGTTCAGCCCGCACGGTCAAAGGAATCGCGCACTTTACAATTAATTGTTATTTTATAAATGTTTAGCCCACGTCCAAATCTAATTCCCGGGTCAGGATAAACAAAGGGCTGTGCTCAGATTCTTTTCTTCTTTTCTGTTGTCTTTTTGGTTCTGTTCTGCGAACATTATAAGATTATTTCAGCTCACTCGAGAAGGGCCAATCAGTAGGTGGATCGAAATCGGGGAAGCCCCCAGTAAAACATCTGCCACATCGCACGCAGATTTTGGCTTGTCTCACATGTGCTTCGTGTGAGGCTCGAAGCCACACCAGCGACGAGACTACTGACTGGTTTTCAGGGCTGGTTTTAACATATTTAGATCTATTCATTGTAAATTCTCAAATATTACATACAATACAAAATATACAGTAGAATACAGAAAGAAGCCAAATGGCTTATACGAATCTGTCTCCCTGATAACATAAATTACAAACAGCCAGTGACATAAGTAGCGGGTTTACCCACATGACCAGGGGACTAACTAACTGTATTGTTTCTGCTCAACATTATTTGGACAACATTATTATTTACAGGTGATTCCAACATCTTTTTTGGACTTGTACCAGGCACGAAATCCGTGAAAGGTTCTCAAATAGACATCATTTGTGATCTTGGTAGCGCGTACACGGCGGTGAGCATATACAAAACCGACACCACAAACACGGCGGGTGCTTCAGCATTGACTACTTGCACGGCCAACTCCTGTCTACCAGCGGCAGACCACACATTTAAGCAAACTGCCACGTCTGTGACCATAACTATATCAGTGTTAACACGGAACAGAGATGAGAAGTGGTGGACATGCATAATAAAGAATGGGGACGACGCGCAGTTTAAATTAACAGTTTTCAGTGAGTTTTGTAACATTAAAAAAAACTCAAATTATCTAGGAGTCAGTCCATTGTAATCTGATCATCTTATTCCAGTACGATTTCCTTCCAAACCGCATATTACCATCTTCCTATTTCTAGTTTTTTAATTATGATCTTTCCTAACAAACTATCCCGTTATGACTACTAGCAACGACTGCTACTAAAGCTGTTCTATTTTTCAACACCTAAGGGGCTTTTGGAATTGCAAGAAGAAATGATTACTTATTACATATGTAATCCTGTAAATGGATGAAGACCAATGTTTTTTCAAAACGCAGAAGTTAGAAAAAATACACCTTTCCCGCATCATACATTCACAAGTTATCCCTGACTAAACCAGAAAGTTGCAATGCTGTTATTTGTATTTTAGCTGAACCAGCTGGCGCCGTGTTTTCATCGACCAAAGCTTGTGATCTTTCGAAAGAGGAGTGTCGTTTCACTTGTCAGACAAGTTCATGTACCTACCCTGACCCATCTTTCCATTTGTTTTATCGTGATGTAAGTAAATGGACGTTTTGTATATCATTATGATTTTAATAAAGCAAGCTGTTTTAGTGAAACATCTTAAAAGGAGCAAAACCGTACGCTAAGAGTTGCGCATCATAAGTTTCCTTTCAAACGTTCTGATGCCCCTGCAGCATATACATGTATATGAACGTTTGCAAGTTTGGATTTCGATTTAAATTCCCTGACAAAGTCGCATGTCATGTTTACATACTGCCTTAAAGTTATTTGTTAGATACTGTATTAAGAACCATCCAAACCAATTGAAAACAAAACAAACAGTAAACATCAGAACATTTTATCATCCGTCTTAAACGATATGTTCTGTAATTTGTGGTATATTTAAAATTCTATTGCCATTTTGTGTCATTCATTATCAAATGAATCTTATCAATTTTAGACCACAGATGGAACTACCAACGAATTGTTTGGAAATTATGTCTTAAGCCCTGGCGGTAGTCGTGATAACTGCATTGATAAGGAAAACATATACAGCGTGCCTATAGTTATACCAATATATACCACGTTTCCTGGAAACCTAGCAAGAACGATAACTCTGGAGTGTAGGGTTGGGTTTGACACACTAGGAAGTTATTACAAAAGTCAGCCATCAGACCCTGTGCAGTTTGCAGGTATAGTTGACAAATGTAACACAAGTAGATCTTATGACGGATTGACTGATTATAAGTTATCTTCATAGGTCTGAGCCTGTCCTGGAGAGGCGATTTAGTCAAACTACCAATGCAAACTCGTAAAGGCCCTGGTCCCAGAATTACAATGCTTCCTTAAAATTAAGGTCAACCTTAGTTGAGGTGACAACTTTTGACTCCAATTTTACCGTAAATGTCAAACACTTTTTACGGAAATATACAAAATGTTAAATGGCACTTAATAAATATGCATGGTTTCCGTGTGCTTTGGATGCATCCTTTCGGATTCTGAAATTCGTCACATTAACCAAGGGTGGATTGTAATTCTGGGTCCTGGTTGTTTACATGTACTTCCATGGGTAAATTGTAAAGAGCATCTACGAATATGGCGTGGAAAGTGCTTAAAACAAAACTCGGATAAGAGAATGTCAAATTTTGGACCGGATCGAGTAATAATGGGAAGAAAAATTTTGTGTACTTTCTTTTATATAATGGTTTGATAAATTGAAAGAAATACATATTGTGTTACTTTACATTTACACAATCCACCAAATTTCGGCGAAAATGGCCCAAGACACTTTCGACTGATTTACAGTGTACATGGTTATGTTGAAAGCGCAGTCAAGCAAACTTGTATATATGTGACGAGTCAATTGGTTTGCATTTTGAAGAAATGTTTACATAGTTCATAAAATGAGTTTCACAGTATTATAGTTATTTCTATGTGTACCCCCGTGATCCATGCATGCACTTTGCCAGTAACTGTGGTTTTCTCATACACATAACCTCAAAGTAGCATTCTGGGTCAAGGGGGGTCCTGACCTGGTCAAGCAGGTGAAAGTGTGTGTCGTTGTTAAAATAAAATTAACATGACGACTGAGTCAAGATCAGGGTTGCTATTTATGTTGCACTAGAGGCAAGAAATCAACATCTTTGTAGTTTCATTTTCTTAGTTCATTATAACGTAATATGTGTGGTTGTATATGAAAATTTGGAGGAAGCATTGGCTTCAACTAACATTTTATTAGCTCACCTGAGCCGAAGGCTCACATGGCGAGCTTATGGGATAGCCATGCTCCGGAGTCCGTCTGTCATCGACGTTCGTCGTCGTCGTCGTTCACAATGTCAAAGATCTTCTCTACTGAAACCGCCTGGCCAATCAAAACCAAACCGACCGGTGGGTCGGGCGTCAGACTCAATGATGACGCCGATATAAATCTATTCATTTTAGTTGGTTCGGGCCGGAGCTTCTTGTCTGTTGCTTAGCCCACCGCGATTCAACTTGTGTTTTTCTTTTTGCTCCGGGTTTCAGTAAGTTATTCAGTGCCCAGGGATCTCCATCGGGATCCAGAAAGGCCTCGTGTTTGATTCATCATGTTGGTTATCACAATTTTTGTGTTTGTCCTTGATGATTTCTTGAATAGTTAGAGATTCACCACGAGGACCGAACAACTAACTAAATGTTGTGAACCACTGTAGAAGATGAGGGTGAGGTTAGGCGCTTGTATAATCGATTTAATTTCTCAGTAATTTTATATTTCTGATCGTTCTAAGGGGATAATTATATTATGGTTCCATTTGTTTTATGTTTTGGAGTCGAATTTTTGTACTGTTTGAACCTTATGTACGTTTTCATTTTTTTTGTTTAAGTGCGTGTAACTGAGTAACCGCCTAATGGGAAATAGCTCACTCGGCTAACGATATGTTTTAAAGTATAAATACCTAATTGTCAATTGAGTTTTTCTCACCTCGGTTTTCGAAGAGGGAATTTCTTTCTGATTGCGCTGCCTACTTATACCTTTTCATGTGGAGCATCCTTAGGAAGGGAGAACAAAAGTTTATATAAATGGTCCAGGTTACATGACCAAGATGGCTGTCATAGCTATAAATAGCAAAAACCGTTACAATCTTCTTCTCCAGAACCAGAAAGCCTATAATTTTGAAACACCAGTAAGCATCAGGGAGACGAGCTGTACGAAAATTAAATAATTCATGCCCCTGGAATGACCTTGACCTTTTTACGGCAAGGTCAACCTACATTTTGGTCGCCTATGCATTTGAATGGGAAAAATATTAAAAAGTCATTTGAAGGCAAAACGTGAATATGTGTGATTCTGAAACAAATGGACCCCAGAGGCAATATACACGTATACAATATACACAATTTTTTACCATAATATTCAAAAATCTTCTTCTCTGAAACTTAACATGAGGGAACAAATGTTTATATAAATGGTCCAGGTCACATGACAAAGATGGCCGCCATTGTTATAAATAGTATTTTATTTTTAAAAATCTTCTTCTCCAGAACCAGAAGGCCTATAAATTTGAAACTTGGCAAGAATAAAAATAAAACTGAGATCCTTTAAGAGCTGTGAACATATTAATGAGGAAAGGGATGGGCCTTACCGCGGTTTCGACTATTTAAGCCTCTTCAGTGACCCTATAGATTTGGCATCATGGAGCCAAAGAGAATTACTGTAATCTGCAATTTCAACAGTGTAGTCGATTCAATGAATAGTATACTCCAAAGGGTCCAAATATATTAAACATTGGTTAGAAAATGAATCGAAACCGAAAGTAATTTTCAGATTTCTCAGAACACATTCGCTGATCTCAAAGGACCAAAAGGAAAATTTAATCTGCACTATGGATGATGTATGGGGAGACTTTTTAGGGCCGCCACACGCCAAAAACTTTATATAAATCATAACCCTTGGATCACATTGACCTATTTTACGGCATTGGTCGCCCATGCATTTGAATGGGGAAAATTGTCAAACATGCAAATTTGGTATTAAATTGCACACACATAACATTACCTAGAAGTAAAAGCAGCACTGATCTTGACACAGCCGATATATTGACACGATGCTCAGCATGCAGATTCCATTACATGCATAAAATTGTCCAACATGTGCCAGAACAGTTAAATCGTGTAGGAAGTACATGTAGCCTTTTTCTGAGTTATCCGTAGATGACGTGTTGCATATCATGACATAAACATTATTGGGTAGAAGTCCCGCGTCTCGATATGGTAGCGGCGGCCCCCGTGGCCGAGTGCTATTGATCATTCGATCATCTCACCGATGTGGGTTCGCGCCTCGCTCGGGGCACGAGTCACATGTGGGACAAGCCAAGTTCTGCTTGCGGGTGTGTCAGGTGGTTTTTCCCCGGGTACTCCGGTTTTCGCCCCACCTACCGATTGATCCGTCTCAATATGAGTGAAAAAGCTTGAAAGGGACGTAAAACTGAATCAAAAAAAAAAAAAAAAAAAAAAAAAAAAAAAAAAATCGATATTGTAGCTGTTGACTTTTTTTAACTTTTAGTTTCAGTCGAAAAAGTACACATCTCGCCAGAATCAGAATCTTTCATCAGTATCGTTGAAAACAAAAGGACACCAGTTAGCTGTATAACATCTGGAAGTCGACCAGCTGCAACAGTCACATGGTCCCTAGAGAAGACAGGTCAAACGAGGCAACTTGGGAGAGGAAATGATCTCCATGTCACCGAAGGGAACGATCTGACGGTCACAAACAGCACGCTTATACTAAACACCACGAGGGTTTTTCAAGGTTGGAAGCTATCGTGTCAGGCTACTAGCTTCGGTTCAAATAAAATAAAAGCTAGCAACCCGAAAGAGCTCAATATAATATGTAAGTTCAGAAATTGGATACCAAATTGCATGGCAAACACGCGAATGACATTTCTTCAGTAGGAAAATGCAAAAACAACGCATTTACCATCTTTACCAACTACAAAGAGAAAATCCCGATCCTGGATATTCACAGTATGTTAACTTATTACGTAATCAATGTACAACAATCGGATGTCGATCGTGTGTAAACAATGATTACACATATTCGTGTATATCTAGTTGTCGTTTGTTACACGTTTGTCAAAGCGTTTCGCACCTGGAAATTAAAAATTATATTTGATTGGCGTCTGGAGAATCAGCCCAGGTAAAGTTGACGTCTCTTTCACATTTTTGAATCTTAAAACAGCATAAAATTGTAAAACTCGTTCCAAAGACATTATTTAACAGACAGAACTTGCGCTAAAACAGACCCGCTTTGTGAGAACAGTGTGTTTTTCCAAAGATGTATGGTTTAAATGTAATCCATAAATACCCTATTTCATCAATGTTTAATTGATATGGTTGTGGTATCTTACATAATAGGGAAAACTTCCGACAAATAGACGGCCTGCTGTATTTTCGAGTGTCCCATTTTCCGTTATTCCTAATGGAAAGAGTGTACCATTACATGATGAGTCGATGTACCATTTTCAGTGATGAAAAATTCTTTTAGCTGCAGTAGATGCGTTTAGATCAAAGTATTTTACAATAAATAAACTTGTCTTTGGTCTCTACCGTGCAGTTTTCAAAACTTTATGCTGACCACATAAATCAGTTTATTGATTCACGGAATTAATATACAGAAAAAAAAACACTAAATTGCTGTTTTAGCTCACTTGAGGTGAAAGATAAAACGCTAGGTTAAAGAATCAGACTCTTTTCGGCATCCCTGAGTGCGCTCGTCCGTCCAGGTGTCAACATTTTCAAACATGGATAAACACATTTTTCACGCTTGTTGAAATAAGCTGTTCGGCTTATACAATGTAGCAGTGTCAAAGGTAGTTCAGTCACGGCCGTGGTGCCGCTTATAAAATTGCAGTTCTAAGCGAAGAACTGTATATGTAAGTAAGTCGTCTGTACTGACTATGAGAATGCGTAACCGGGGCAATGATATGCGATTAAAATCAGTGGACAATACTACTATTAAAATAACATTGACCAACGTGTTTTTGTCAGCATATCATGTGTAGTCTGCTCTGTGTGATCTTCGAATGGAAAGCCCCTGCAGGGTTTCTCAAGCAAAGCAAATATATTTGTGCTGTTTGCACATTCTGTGCGTTTTTGTGTTTTTGGTTAAGTTTGGTAAATGAGTGGCCACCTACTGGGCAAATAGCTGTTCACTCTGCGTATGATATTTTTTCTTAGTATAAGTACCTGATTGATTATTCAAGTCTTTTGCAACATCGGTTTTTGGATTGGGAATTCCTTTCTGATTGCACCATTTCCTGGTCATTGCCTACTTTTACATTTTTCTAGCCTTCATCTGTGGCTGTACAGACTGATGTTGGACCTGCTCAGAATGATAGAAAACCGAGTTTCATACGGCATGGATAAGTTACAATGATTACATTATACCATATAAATGGTGTCGTAAATTTCGTTTTGTGCAGAGATAAGCAACTTAGTATATAATTAAATGTGCTGTAAATATCATTCGACGTTTCTCATAATCTGCAGTTAGCACCGCATTATACATGCACAATATCCTTTTTCTATACAATTCTCACTTACAATTATATATAAAGATTATTTGTTTGAGGTGAATACTAATATGTTTCATCGAGTAGAATTTTAACGATTGCGCAGCACAATTTAAAAACGATCGAGGTTGTCAACACACAAGATGAAATAGTTTTGCTATTTGCTGAAATAAAAGTACTTTTATATATTTGAAACAATAATGGCCTGTACAATACCTATAACACGGATAGACGGTGAAAATGCAAAATCAAAAATCAATTATATTTTGTAACCAAATAATGACAATGTTACGTTTTCACGCAGGCAATCCACCATCCTAATCATGTCTCATATAAAAGTTTATTGCCTTTGGCTAACATGTCTCAAGAATACCCATTTGTAAAACTGTTGACAGCCGCACGGATTCCCTGGCGCACGGATTCCCTAGCGCACGGACGGGAACCCACTATAAGCTCACCTTGTGAACCTTCGGTTCACTTTCGATAAGCCGGGATGAACCGTGACAGAACCGTAGCGCTACCGTGGCAAACTGGGGTAAAGGCCTGTTTACACAATCACGATTTTTAGCTACGGTGGCAATACGAGTCGCCACGATTTGTAAAATCGTCGTGTACCGTGGTGGTTCGTTGTAGAACCGTGGTAAATCGTGGCGCTACGGAAGTTTTAAACTGTTTAAAACATTCGTGGCGTATCGTGGCGAATCGTGGTGGTTATTGGGCGTTGCCTAATTCGTAGCGAAACCGTAGCGGAATCGTGCTTATCCGTACTGACACCGTAGCTATATTCGCGGCTAATCGTGAGAGATCGTAGCCAATCGTGGAGCTCCGAAGCAAAAACCGTGGAATCTTTGACTTCACAAACTCTCACGATTCACCACGAATTGTGTACGGCATCCACGGTTTCGCTACAAAACTCCACGATTGGCCATGACGGCTACCGCCGTGAATCGTTGTTATACCGTATCGAACCGTACAAGCACTATGATTATTCGTTGTGCCACCGTGGTTAATCCTCATTCACCGTAGCGTTGCCGTCATGAATCGTCATTGATTCGTAGCGATACCTTACAGACACCGTACTAATATCGTGGACATTCTTACTGGAATCGTAGTGACACTGAATATTTCCACTTTTCGCCACGATTTATCCCGATCCATCCCGATTTTTCTCACAAAGAGAAATCGGGGTGAATCGGGGTGAATCGTGGTGAATCGTACAGAAAATCGTGAATGTGTAAACCGGGCTTACCGGGGAGCCTTCACGATTTTATTAAATATTTAATGCAACCGGGGCGAACTAGGAGGGATGTCAAAAAACGGACAACAGCGGGGATACACCGGAACAAACCGTGATACCCAGGGCTCGACCGTCATAATCCGGCATAAACCTTCAGTAATCGCAACAACTACGGGTTATTCAGGCAAAATCCGGGGTTTCACCGTAACCGGGGTTTCACCGGAACACCATCGGCGGAACTGGTGCAAACTGTCTTTAATAGCTCTGTCACACATTCACGTATCAGCAGCCTATCGATCGCGTATCTAAGAGATTTTCGATACGACGAGGTCTGAGTCGTATTTTGTTCGAGCGACGTATGTTACACGTACGTCTGACGTTCTTATTACGTTCCCGCGTCGTATCAGTGACGTATCAGTATTCCTATGAAATTTCACTTTCGTATGTACGGTGCATCAAGGCGAATGTTCTACTTACCTATGCCGTATATATGGCGTATAAAATGTATGCGTGACGTATCTGCGACGTATGTTCTACGTTCCATTCCTATCTGCGGTGTATCTGTTCTGTACCAATTGCTTTTTAATACCTAGGCGAAAACAAACGGTTGTGTTCACTTTCTTCAGGCAATTCGTCGCACATTACAGAGGTGGAAGATGCCACCGGCAAAATCTACATAATCTATATTAACACCGAAGAAAAAAAACGAGGTGGGGGGGGGGGAATCTCCAAGCTCCCCATCCTGGGCGATATCTGCACACTTACTTGATATTGCACACGAAAAATTCTTTTTATGAAACATTGCCAAATTCTTGACTTGAGGGTCATCGTGCAAAACTGTAAAGTTGGGACGTCAACTCTAATGACGTCATCTTCATCTAACGTCGCGTGGAAAATGACGTAATACCGGGCCAAAACGTCAGATGAAATTTGTCACTTTCAGATTCAATTTTAAACAATTTAAGCCGAAAAAAAAGAAAATGTCAGCAATATTGATTCAATTGCAAAATGTGCAAAAATGATATCACTTATGGATATTATCGCGACCTTCGTGTAGATATTTAATGTTTTTTACGCTAACTCTCAACAAAATATCAAATATGAGAAGCAGATATTTATATCGCAAGCTCGCGTCCTTCGATATCCCAACTCGGGACAATATTCACCGATATGAGTGCAATAACTCTATTATATTATCTCATTGTTTCCTAGAATGCTTTTGTTTGTTGGAATTGATGTCAGTCAACAGCAAAAATGTCGGGACGTTGCCTCCATTTTATGAGACTTTAACCCAAAATGAGGATGTGATGACATCCAACACGTACTTAAAATATAACCACCCAAGTTAGCCACAAAGGCTTATAATATGCATGGATGGTTTGACTTTAACCACTTTTCCTGGGCAGGCTCAAACCAAAATAGTTTAACAGTAATCAGATGGTCTTCTTAGAAAGAGTTCATAAATAGGTCATATATAATATTTTCCAAATCATACCTTTACTCAGGTTTGGTTTAACATAAAATGAAAATCTGATTTTAATGGTCAACGAAATTCGTGCATGTATGAAGAAAGGTAACGAAAGCATGGAAAGAGTGCGTAAAAGTTGTAGTGGCTACCAAAGTCATTATTAGTGGTTCAGTAAGTAGTATCAGACATAGTGACCGAAATAACGGGTACATAAACTGCAATAAAAGGATGCATTTACTGCAAGAACGGATGCATTAACTGCAGGAAATGGTACATTACTGCATCATATAAAATCATTAAGTCGTACACCTTGCAGTAAAAAAATGGGAAAACTTTAGGTTTGTAGTGGGTGTCTTTTAGAATCAATTTAGAACCTTTTCTCGGAGGAATCTGATAGAATCCTTTGAACAACCTCTAGATAACTAAAATACCTATTTCATTCACTAGTATAAAGATAGATATATGGCCTTTTACGTTTAAAAACTCGACATGTAAGCGATCAGTCGGCCACGAGACGTTTGCCTGGGCAGTGAGTTTATCATTGAACAAAAGAATTAAAACACAAAAACATACGAAAATACTTCTAACTTACCCTATTCAGGCGACCGTAGCTAAACCATATTATGTCACACAGTTTTTCCGAGATGAAACCTCAAATTATAAAGATTTCCATAAACATGTAACAAACGAATATGTGTAATCATTGTTTACACACGATCGACATCCGATTGTTGTACATTGATAACGTAATAAGTTAACATACTGTGATATTTATAGCTCCGTATTAACGAAACAGTTACCTACTCGTACTTTGCAAACACGTAATAACTATATGTACATTCTTCAAAATTCTATAAAATTGGAAAAGGGAAAAGAAACTTGCCAATTACCCCAAGGAAACACCCAATTAACAAATATAGCTTAACTTGCACTCGTTTCAGATCCTACCAGCATCACGAAATTCGTTGGTGGAAAGGATGGTGGAACCACGTCCACTGGGAGTATCACAGTTAATGAGTATGAGGACGTGACTGGTGAATGTCAGGTTGACAGTAACCCAGAGTCTTCTATAGAAATATCACAGCGGGATCTAGCCATTGCGAAAGCTGATAAAGTCAGTTATCTGACTTTCCAAGTACTAAATGCAACATGCTTGGACAACGGTGAAATAATATGCAAAGGATGGAATGATATTGCAGACTCCACTGCAGCAATCAAAGGCCTTCAGCTTCATGTTAGATGTATGTATACATTTTATTTTCTAGACATTAAACATGTTTCGTAATTCATTCGTAAAGTGTTGTGCTGACTGTTGTTATTGTTGATATGTTTTAAGTTTCATGTCACACACATTTGTGATATTATCCGTAAACGCGACATAGACAGCTTGCTCACAAATATACAGCTTGTGATATAGTACGTTATAAAGTGCTCAATATGCACGGTTCGAGAAGCTGAATTTGAGTTACATGTATGTATGTGTATTTTTTTTTTCTTTGATATACAGAAGGTGGACAAAAGAATTCGTCACTTTTGAAAACTCCATAGACTTCAATGTATTATAATGTTTACAAGAACAATTATTCTGTCTCTTCTGGTCAACGCATTTTATGATTTTGTTGCCATATGAAATTAAATTAAATAAAGCAACAAACAAAGGTCATTTGACGAAGTTTTGACATTGCATTTTTTAGCTTACCTGAGCCGTTAGGCTCACAAGGTGAGCTTATAGGTTGGCCATGATCCGGCGTCCGTCCGTCGTCCGTCCGTCGTCTGTCCGTCCACAATTTCAAAGATTTTCTCCTCTGAATCCGCTTGGCAAATCAAAGCCAAATTTTAAATAAAGCATCTATAGGAAGAGGAAACCGATGTATATATAAAGAATCCAGGTCACGTGACCAAAATGGCCGCCACGCCTGTAAATGGTAAAAATCTTTAAAAATCTTCTTCTCCAGAACTCAAAGGCCTAGGACCTTGAAAGTTGGCATGTAGCATTACTGACTCAAGGTCCACAATGTATATATAAATCATGACCCTGTGATGATCTTGATATATTTTACGACACGGTCAACATAGGTCGTCAATGCATTTGAATGGAGAAAACTTCTAAATTGTCATTTAAAGTTAATGTCTTGCATGAAATGGGCAGTAGGACTGAATATTAATGATTCTAAAAAAAATGGACATCAGGGGCTCATATGCCCCCACCCAGGGCAATATACATGTATATCTCCATAATACTCAAACATCTCCTCTGAAACCACTTGACCAATCAAAGCCAAATTTTATGTGAAGCATCTATAGGATGAGGTGACCAATGTGTATATTGATAATCAAGGTCACATGACCAAGATTGGCATCCTCTTCTCCGGAACCGATGGGCCGATTTCAACAAAACTTGGCATGAAGTATTGATGACTCAAGCACTACAATGTATTTATAAATCATGACCCTGTGATGACCTTGACCTATTTTACGGCAAGGTCGCCAAAACATCTGAATGGGGAATACTTTTAGAAAGTCATTTAAAGTGAAAGTCTTGCAGGAAATAGGCAGTAGGACTGAATATTAATGATTCTGAAAAAATTGGACATCAGGAGCTCATCTGTCCCCACCTCGGGACATTATACATGCAAACAAAGCCGCAAACAATGTTGTTGTTGTTTGTAGGCTTCACTACGTTAACACCTTAAAACAGGAGCTTGATGGTACCAGGGCTTATCTGGAGACAGATACTAATGAAATGTCTGTAGTTAATGCCCATTTAAACGATTTACCTGTTAAGTTTTCTGTTTGTGTCAATGAAGGCCAAGACAAACCTCCTACGATGTATTGGTTACCTAAGCTTCACAAAAGACCATACAAAGCTAGATTTATTGCAAATTCTAGCTCTTGTACTACTACTGAGCTTTCTAAATTATTAGCTTCCTGTCTTGCTGCTATCGGGTCTCGTGTTGTGGGGTGCTGTGAGACAGTGTATGAGGCTTCAAATAAAAATTGGTTTTGGTCAATAAAGGATTCTGGTGGGGTGCTCAGTGAGTTGGAGTGTGGGGGGCTCCGTGCGGCGAGATTGTCCGCATATGATTTTTCTACTCTATATGCAGCTTTGCCGCATGGTCTAATTGGAGAAAAACTTCTGGATTTGATAGAGTGGACCTTCAAAAGGGCATTAAAAAACGATGGTTCACTTTGTTTGGCATGTGGTGGCGAAGGGGCTTTTTTCACTTCCTCTGGCCAAGGTCGATGTGCGCTTTGGTCGTGTCAGAATGTGTGCGATGCCTTATCCTATCTCCTGGATAATATTTATATTAGATTTGGGACCAAGTTATACAGACAAATTGTTGGAATTCCGATGGGTGCAAATTGCGCACCTCTCGTAGCTGATTTATTTTTATACTGCTAGATTTCGTGGGTTCTCTTGGCCGTGGTGGTCGGGCTGATGTTGTCGGGGCTTTTGATTCCACTTCTGGGTGCCTCGGTGACTTTTTGGGCATTGACGGCCCTTGTTTTGAAGGTATGGTCAATCAAATTTATCCATCTGAACTACAGTTGAACAAAGCCAGTGTCTCGGATGCCGAGGCCCCCTTTTTGGATCTGCATCTTTCTGTTGCAAATGGATTTGTTTCTTCTGGGGTTTGTGATGGGCGCGATGACTTTGGTTTTGATATAGTAAATTTTCCGTTTTTGGATGGTGGCGTTCCTCGTCGTGCTTCTTGTGGTGTGTGCATTTCGCAACTTAATAGGTTTGCTGGAGTCTGCGGTCGTGTTGCAGACTTCATCGCTCGGAATAGGTGTTTGACGGCCAAACTTCTCCGGCGGGGCTGTCGGTGTCGTGGGCTTCGAGGGACCTTTTCTAAATTTTATCGTAGGCGCTGTGGGTTGATTTCCAAATGTGGTGTTGGGTTTGGGGCGCTTTTGGGTGAGGGCCTTTCGGAGCCGGAATTTTATGGTGACTTGGTTTGCGGATTTGGGAAACTTATAGGAAGTAATGATTTTTCTTTTCGGTTTGGAGGGGTCGTGGCGCGTTGCAGACGTATAGCTTATGGCTTGGGTGTTGTGCGGCAGTCTGCATGCTTGGTTTTTGGCCCGGTCGCGGTTGATGGCTGTGCTGCCTTCTTTGGTTGCGCGCCGGTGGGTCGGGCGTCGGGCTCTGTGGTGGCCCCGACTTGGGGCTATTCATTTTAGTTGGTTGGGGCCGGGGCTTCTTGTCTGTTGCTTGGCCCACCGGGGTCCAACTGATGTTTTTCTTTTGCTCCGGAGTTGGTGGGTTGTTCGGCGCCCGGGGGTCTCCGTCGTCGAGCGGCTTGCTGTTTCTGTGAGTCCTGGTGTTTGATTCGTCGGGATGTTTGTCGTGATTTATTTGTTTGTTCTTGATAGTTCGTTGGCTGGTTGGGGATTCGCCGCGGGGGCCGAGGAGCTGACTAAATGTTATGAACCACTGCAGAGGCTGAGGGTGAGGTTGTGGCCATGTGGGATCGATTTGGGCCCGCCAGTGGCTTTGTGTTACTGATCGTTCCGGGTCGATGCTTCTGAGGTGGTTCTTTTAGTTTCGTGTCTTGGTGTTTGAATTATTTTGTGCTGTTGGCGCCTTGTGTGTGTTTTCGTGTTTTTAGTTAAGTTGGGGTGGCTGGGTGGCCGCCTGTTGGGAGGGTGGCTGCTCGTTCGGCTTGCGGGGTGTTTTTGTGGTGTAGGTGCCTGGTTGTTGTTTTGGTTTTTTCCCGCCTCGGTTTTTGGGGTGGGGGTCTTTCTCTGGTTGCGCCTTTTCCTGGTCTTTGCCTACTTGTACCATAATATTCAAATACCTTCTTTTCTAAAACCGCTTAGCCAATCAAAGCCAAATTTTATGTGAAGCATCTATAGAATAGGGGAATCAATGTGTATACAAATAATGTAGGTCACACGATCAAGATGGCCACCATGCCCATATATGGTAAAAACCCTTCAGAAATCTTCTTCTCCGGAACCGGCAGATTGATTTCAATGAAACTTGGCATGAAGCATCGATGGCTAAAGTACTACAATGTGTATATAAATCATGACCATGTGGTGAGCTTGACCTATTTCACGACAAAGTCAACATAGGTCACCAATGCATTTGAATTTGGAAAACTTTTAAAAAGTCATTTAAGGTGAACATGATGCACATTATGGGAAGTAGGACTAAATATTAATGATTCTGAAAAAAATGGACCCAATGGCTCATGTGCCCCCACCCCGGGGCAATATACATGTATATTACCATAATATTTAAACATGGCCAATTAAAGCGAACTTTTATGTGAAGCATCTATTGGATGGGGAAACCAATGTTTATGTTAATAATCTAGGTCACATGACCAAGATGGCCGCCATGCCCATATATGGTAAAGACCCTTCAAAAATCCTCTCTGGAACCAATGGAATGATTTTAATTAAACTTGGCGTGATGCATTGATGGCTAAAGTACTTCAATGTGTATATACATGTAAATCATGACCCTGTGATTACCTTGGTCCAGTTATGGCAAGGTCAACATGGGTTGTCCATGCATTTGAATGGGGAACACTGTTAAAATATCATTTGAAGGGAAAAACCAGCAGGAAATTGGCAAATGGACAGAATATTGATTATTCTGAAAAAAGAAAATGGCTTCATCTGCCCCCTGCACTGGGGTTAAATACCACAATATTCAAACATGTTTATTGGTATATGCAGCAGATTTCAAGTGAGCGTTTACAGGTCCTCTGTTTTTTTATACATCAGTTTAAAGTTGAAGGAAATTTCCCATTGACGTCAATGGTGACGTCTCCCAAAAACTGTAAAAAATATTTCACAACTTTTTAAAAAAATTGTAGCTTGAAAACGCATGCATGGAATTAAATGAAAATACCTTGTTTATTGCTTCGTTCATTCACCTTCGAAATGACACCAAAAACATTAAAATGCGTTTACTAGGAGAAGCCTGATAATTTTTCTTGCAAACATGAAAATACAGTGAAGTCTATGGAGTTTTACAAACGTGACGAATACTTTTGTCCACCTTCTGTACATGTCTTATCTTTATAAAACCCGATAAAGTGTGGAATAATACAGCTATCTTTACTATCTATAAGATCTTTGTCATGATTATCTGTCAGTACTTTCACTACAAACTCACATGACCGTGGACAGTTTTCAATATGCATACAAGGTATATTTTCCAGGCTCGCCCAGGCTGGAATACAAGACAAACTCCATCATTGTCGCTAGACAGGGCACGTCAGTCGTAATGTCTTTATCGATCATTGCTTACCCTGCCCCAACATCGCATCAGTGGCAACGTCTTGTAAACGGCAAATGGTTAGAAGTGGGAAACACTCCGAACTTTATGCTTACTTCAACGTCTCACCAGTATAGCTTAACAGTTATGAATGTCACACGGCATCTATATGGTAGTTATAACCTGACGTTAGCAAACGGAGTTGGGTCTCCTCTAATAGTCACTTTCAAGTTACAAAATGGTAAGCACCAAAATGCAGAAATGCATGACTAATAGTGAAACCATTTGTATGTCCTACCTGTAAGCAGACTTGTATTCACACCTAGTTTATTCAAACAAGATCCTCTTTGTATTGGTCGGTTTCGGTATATAATCTTCCCGCATAGCATTTATAAACCTTTCGATATCACGCGATGTAAACTAACATGTAAAATGGAAAAAAAATAATTTATGTGTATTAATTTTTTTATAACATGTGCCTCTCTGTAGTTACATGTAATTAGCTTTCTAACATTTCATTGACATTGCAGGTAAACCGGAGGTGCCAACTGATATTGCAGTGTCGGTTGTATCCTCAACGGCCATATCGGTGTCTTGGACGGCTGGATATGATGGCGAAGTCCAGCAATCGTTTCATATACAATACAAAGCTACTGATGCACAAGACTGGACCACAAAGCAAGTTGCAGATCACAAATCAGATGACAGACAGTCTATCGATCTAGAAGGGCTAAAGCCAGCAACAGATTATATGCTAAGAATATTCGCTGCAAATGCTGAAGGAAACAGTTCATTGTCAGAAACGTTGACGTTTCGCATGAAAATGAAAGGTACATGTATTTTGTCATTGTATGTGGAATTTTTCAAGAAAGAATGGCGAAAGAGTGATGTTAATCCAGGCAAATCCAGGAATCATATTAAACGTTAATGATATACTGTAAACCAATTTTTTTTCGCGGCTATTTATTTTCGCGTTCTAAGCAACTGGGACATTTTCGCGGCGATTTATTTTCGCAGATTTAAACATTTGAAAAGAAATAATAATAATAATTTTCGCGATTTGTCATGCTCTGGCCCATATGAAGTATGTTTTTCGCTTGTACACGGCGAATAGTTAGAAGTGAGAAACAAACCGAGCTTTGCTGTAATGCTAACTTTAAAGTCTCTCCAGTATAACTGAAAAGATAATGGATGTCTCACGGCAGCTATACGGAGTTGGATCGCATCTTATATTCACCTTCAAATTGAACAAAAAAGTATGCAACATATATCGAAACGTCT
Organism: Rugalucina vietnamica; assembly: GCA_964017185.1. Taxonomy (NCBI): domain Eukaryota; kingdom Metazoa; phylum Mollusca; class Bivalvia; order Lucinida; family Lucinidae; genus Rugalucina; species Rugalucina vietnamica. The sequence continues at coordinate 27,348,975 of OZ024880.1, read as the reverse complement.
GACTGGTCGTTCGTCTTGCGCTAATGAGAAAGACCATCATTATTTCTTGAATAAGTTTTAATTGAAGTATTTCAATTTTTTATATGTTAAGAATCATCTTCTTAACAGTATTTTGATTATTTGGCCCCTTTGGGAATTTGAGTCTTTGATTTAGACTACACAGTTGTAAATTCTTGAAACTGCAGCAAAATGTCTGGCTTTCGCTGCCAGTTTTATAAAGGGTCACTGATGAAGGTTCATTACCCGAAATTGTACAATATGGCCCATCTTCTAGCTTTGTATTTTAACTGCTTCCAAAGGATCTAACAATTATTTTTATTTGCTATTACTGCAGCTGGTGTTGTGCCGTGTGGCGGCCCTAAAAAGTCTCCCCGTACATCATTCATAGTGCAGATTATATTTTTCTTTTGATCCTTTGGGATCAGTGAATATATATGAAGTATTTCAATTTTTAATATGTTAAGAATCATCTTCTTAACAGTATTTTGAATATTTGGCCCCTTTGGGAATTTGAGTCTGATTCAGACTACACAGATGTAAATTCTTGAAATTGCAGCAAAATGTCTGGCTTTCGCTGCCAGTTTTATAAAGGGTCATTGATGAAGGTTCATTACCCGAAATTGTACAATATGGCCCATTTTCTAGCTTTGTATTTTAACTGCTTCCAAAGGATCTAACAATTATTTTTATTATATGTGTGTTGGGGAGTTCTTGGATGGCTGACAATGCAAATTCTAGCTCTAAATTGTCTGTTGCAAGTAGAGCAAGTGACACGTCAATGTCATGGAATCAGCTGGTGGCCCACTTTTCTTGGCTTTGCGTTCTCTGAGCTTTTTTTAAGCTTCACAGGTCCTCATTTTTCAATAAGGAGCTGCCCCGTTGACGATAAGTTCTCGCCACTTTGATCGCTCCTGTGCGATCTGTTCCCAAGACCCCATAAATATGTTGAAATCCTTCATAGAGGCTTTTAGGGTGTCTTTGTGTAGTTTCTTCTCCTTAAGAGCGCTTTCCCTCCTTTAGTTCTCGATAAAAGACTTTCTTTGAAAGTCGCTCATCAGGCAGTCTTATAACATGGCCTGTCCATCTTAGCTGTGCTAGCTTTAAGACTTTGTGCATGCTTTGCATCCCTGCTTTCTTCAGCACATCCGTGTCTGGAATCTTGTCTTTCCATATGATTTTAACTGCTCTCTCAAACAGCTTAAGGATGTATGACGGTCTTGTTTTCGAACTTCTGCGCACGTCACATGACTTTTGGCACGCGCCTGTACACTGGTTACCGGCATTCAAACGTTTGCCGAATCAATGAAACGGAAACCGGCTATGGATTTCCCAATGAGCCGCCATTTGCAATCTGACAATCGATACAAATTAGAAACCAGTTGAAAACGGATTATTTCCCCCATTTGAATGGTCATCAAAACACAGACTGTTGGATATATGGAAATTGAATGGTATGTCATTGATTTGTTACAGTATTTTGCGCAAATTACGGTGTGTGTATGAGCTGAGTACTTTTCAAAAGTCTTTTGTCACGTATTTTCGCGAACGTTATTCAATGGAAGTTTCATCTTTACGAATGGCTAATTGCTGATCAATGCAATGTATCAAGTGAAATTGGACACGGCGTGTGTTAAGTGCTTATGATTATTTACTCCAAGAGTGAGAGTGATGGGATTTCTACGGGAAACTCAAACTGTACAATTTCAGTCTATGATCTACTGTCCATACACTGTCTTTAGGAAACTACATTTTCTATATATACTTCATATATATAGAATATATATGAAGTATTTCAAATTTTTATATGTTAAGAATCATCTTCTTAACAGTATTTTGATTATTTGGCCCCTTTGGGAATTTGAGTCTTTGATTTAGACTACACAAATGTAAATTCTTGAAATTGTAGCAAAATGTCTGGCTTTCGCTGCCAGTTTTATAAAGCGTCACTGAAGAAGGTTCATTACCCGAAATTGTACAATATGGCCCATCTTCTAGCTTTGTATTTTTACTGCTTCCAAAGGATCTAACAATTATTTTTATTTTCTATATATACTGCAGCACCCTCTCGCGAGGATTATGTGCAGGTACCTTGATATCTGGACAGAATTGTTTGAATTGATGCTTAACATCACAGTCAACAGCCAGGGTCATGTCAGGACACGCCTCAGAATATAACCACCCAACTAAGCCAGTAAGGCTTATATGTATGGATGGTAAGACTTGAAACCACTTTTCCTTGGCAGGCTCAGACCGGAGTGGTTAACGAGTAATCAAGGCGGCCAGTCAGTAGCGAATAAGCTTTGTCTGGAGGCACAAGCAGCCCATCTATTTTTCAGGCCCCAACGGGTAGGGGTGTTTCAGAAAAAGGTGATTTTGAAAACACAGTTTCTGACAAATGTTGTTTGGACAGTATGGGTAATAGTACCTGGAGCTCCCTGTTTCTATAGAGTTATAGATTATGCTGTTGCATAAAATGTTGCAGTTCAATATTGATTTTAGACTTTGAACTAGAACATGTACATGTAGAATGGGTACAAAATTTCTAATAGCGGCTCCCGAGGCCTAGTGGTTAAGAGCACTGATATTTCATTACTGTCACCGGGCTTAATCATTCAATTACCTCATTGACATGTCTGGTGTGGGGCACATGTGAGACAAGCCAAGTAATGCCTGTGGGTGTGTCATGTGTTATTTTTCTTGGGGTTCTCGTGTTTTCGCCCCACCTACTGATTGACTCTCCCCATACATCAGGAAAACATGTCTGTGAAATGTATACCCGCTTAAACCCCACTTTAATATAGTAAAACTGGGGTATGCAGGGATATACCTATTTTTCTTATTTTCATTCCAAAACAGATTGTGGGTACTCATTAGAACCAACTTGGGGAGGTAGTTCTAACGTGTACCCACAATGTTTTGAACAAACATGTTAAAATTATCAATTTTTTCTTATGAATTTTTCAAATTTTGATGCTGAAAAAAATTCTCTGTATATTGTTTTGTAATGTATGAGCTGAAATTGTCTTGAATTTTGAAAAGGATGAAATTAAACTGAATCCAAAGTATATCTTTAGAATGTGACACAGCCAGGTTTTAATATGAATACAAGTTGAATGTGTTGGAGCCATATATTATTTATTTTTCTGTTCAGTGAGCTATTTTTACTTCAGAAATTTCCTGTACAATGGTGAGGAGATGAATAGCAAGCCAGATGAATCAACTGAACAGTTGCAGCATAATTGTACAATGAGGCAGCTAAGGTGAATAAAATTTAAAAACAGTAAAATTAACAACTATTGAATTTAATAATTGTTCCATTGAATATGTAGAGAAATAATAAAATGCAGAGCAGCAAACCCATCTTGACAGAAATATTGTTATTGGGGCTTAACGTCCCACTTAACAATTTTTCAGCCATGTCGGGATAGAGCAAACGCTCTTGGTTTAACCAGTACTGTAGGGAGTTAATGTGTCTTGCGCAAGGACACAACACGACACCTGTGGGGACCGAACCCAGGACCCATTGATATGGAGTCCGAGGCTCTACCACTATTCCATGTATTAAAGCAAATTATTTCGCAACAAGACAGAATAACCAATGCAGGCGAAATCAATTTGCAACATTGGGGAGTACATAACTGTCTAGGAACAACTTAAACCATGGGTTTGAATGCTTACTCTATGGTTAATTGTTCCCACACAGTAACATCTATGTACATTAGTTGTTCTCAGTTGCATTGGTTGTCTCTCGATAACTGATGTGTCACAAGATTTGTCATATTTTTGTGCATAAATCTCACACTATTATAATTACAGCCAAAATGAGTTGCAGCCATAACAGTATCACTGCGAATGGTGCTAAAGAAGAGGTCCAGCATTGGAGGACTGGTAATTGATTTTGTTTGTTGCTTTTCATCTATCTTTTATCGTCTCAGGCAATGTAGGGACAGATATTAAGGTTAACAACATTTTTTTTCTATAGCTAGCCATCTAAAAAGACAGATTTGCCATTTTGAAAATAACAGCTTTCCTAATCTGGAAAAGTGGAGTATGCCAAATTTGAAGCCATCTTCTAATACTGCAAAGGCCTAACTCTATAAGACCTGGTCAGAAACCCTGAAGACCGATTTTCTCGCAGCGTTTAAAAATGTTTAATCAAAATACATGTAGGTCTGGCATGAGAGCTTTGACCATGCCATGCATGCTTTACTGGGCCAGACACTTTCATTAACCGCAATACATTGCCAAAACTACTTACGTTAAGGATATTTCATATCTTATTGTATCTTAGCTGGTCACTGTGATACATGAATATTTTTTCGCAAAACAAAATGAGTTTACTTCATTCCATGTATCAATATTTTTGAATATCCCGTTAATGTTAGTTATAATGTGACGAAATATCATTTTCACGTTTTAAGGCTGACAGGGTTGGCATGTGCAACAGGGTCAAAGCTTTTATACCTGGCCACCAGAACAGGTGTAGATGCATGTATTCATTTATAATTAGATTGCATGTGATTATTTTTTCAGAATCTGACATTGAATGGAAAGATGTGACAGATATATTGGAGAAAGAAAACATCAACAAACTCGTGCCCTGTATATTTCACATTTGTTGTAATTAAAACAATAAAGTGACCAAATGAATGGCTTTTGTGATTTAAGACAGAAATTTCCACTGATTTTAGCCATTGCAGTATTGTCGGTTGGTTATAAATCCCACTCAACAGCTGAGGTCATACAGAGACAAGCTCCCTATATATCAAGTCTCATTTGAGAGGCTGAGAAGCCTGGCATCCATCCCACGATCCCTGGTTTACAAGCTGATTGGCTTTATTACTATGCCAGGGTAGGCTTCCTATTCCAGTATTTGATGGGCATGAAAAAAAAGTATCATAACCTTGGGCTGGAAACAAAGCGAAGTCTGTCATTTGATCTTCTTGTGAGAAAAGATAAGAATTACCGTAGCAATGACCAGGAATTGGAAAATCGTCTGAGTATGTTTCAGATTCTATATATTTTACAAATGAGAATGAGCAAAATTTTAAGGAGTCAGAATGGATCCAGTATTTTCTCGCTATGTGGTTATTTCCGACAGTTTGTTTTCAGGAATTCCACAAAAAAGTTTATGAAAATAAGACAACACACCCTTTCATAGAGCTCAGCAGCCTTTAGTGCTCAAGATGACCTAGGATACCCACGATCTGGTTTTCGCTCACCTGAGCTTGCTCAGGATGTGAGCTTATAGGAAGTTACTCGAGCCGGTGTCCATCTGTCTGTAGGTCTGTCTGTTAGTCTGTATGCCTGGCCACCCTTTCAAATACATGTATGTATTTATCGCTGAAACTTGCATTTATTTTAAGATTTCACGAATTGGATAGTAAAAGTTAATGACAAGTTGATTTCCTTGTTGTTTTGACATTAAAAATGTCCAAGGTGTAATTATGGCAAAAAACCTTTATTTCATGCTATGGCTCAAAATATAAAGGGTATCTGGCATTAATTTGTTTCACTGATTCATATAGTAAATCAAAACAATAACTGTGTGTGACAATTCTTAGCATAGATTTTGGCCTTTAAAATGACCAAAATAGTTGCTTTAGGGTAAAATTATGGCAAAAAAGCACATTTTGTCATGCCCTGACCCCTTCATTTATTTGGAAACACATAGTTATTGTATGTATTTTACCCAAGTGAAAAGTGAAGTTAGTAACATGATTAAGTATTACTATTTTATTGTTTATTTGAATGTTTAATAATGACCAACCATGTAAATTTATCGTAAAAATTCCAAAAAAGGGTTATAAGAACACCTTTTTCCTTGACATGACCCAAAATATAATGGGTATCTGGCTTTTATTTTATGCCATTTCACAAACTGGAATGGGAATGTTCAACTATGATCAAGTATGACAAGTTTTTCATTCATTTTTGTGCTTAATAATCATGTCCAAAATAGTTATTTTAGGGTGAAATTATGGCAAAAAGGCACTTTTTTCATGCCCTGACCTCTATATTCTTATAGATTTAGGACTATATGTCATTATTTTCTATGTTTTTTGTAAACAGGATGAAAAATTTAATAAGAGGACTTTATTTGATGACTTTCTCATTTTTATTCCTTTAAAATTGCCCACAATGGTAATTTTAAAACAGCAAAACACTATTAAAAGGGTCCTTTTTTCGTGTCGTGGTCTACGTATTAGGGACTATCTGTCGTTATTACTACGTATTTTGCAAATAGGATGAAAGACTTAATAAGAGGACTTTGTTTGATGACTTTCTCATTAATTTCATTCATTTAAACTTGCCCACAATGGTAATTTTGATGGAAAATATGGCCAAAAGCCCCCTTTTATCATGCCGTGGCTTCATAAAAAGGCTGGTTACACATGTTTTTTTTCATCATATTTTTAAAGAATGTACCTTTATTGGTTGTTGTACAGAGTGTCACAAAATTGACATTATAACATGATATCTAAATTTTGATAAATGTCATAAAAATAGACATTTTCCCATAGGCACTAATGTTAAAATGTCATTTTGGGTACCTTTTCGCGTGCCCCTCCAGCACCCAAACGAATATGGGTACCTATTGATTTTTTATGTTAATTTGTTTAACCAAGTGTTATACTCGACAAAAAAGTTCTTTTTAAAAAAATGACATTATTCAGGCAGAGACCTTCATACATCCTCAAGAGAAAATGGTTTAAGTCCCTTTGCATGACGCTGGTATACTGTCCAGGTCTCGCATGCATACAAGAGGCTTAGCTACAGCCTTTTAGACTTTTAGCTTTGTGTCCAGCTCGATTCCATTTCGCTCCCAAACATTTGCACGGAGGCTTCCAAATGCCACGCTGGCTTTTGCAATTCTGACCTCATCATTAATGTGCACTGCTGCTCTGGAGAGAGTGCTTCAAAGGCAGGTGAATTTGTCAACAACTTTCAGTTTTTGTCCATTCAGATTGATTGTTGGTTCATTGTTTTCCAGGTGCTGGATGGTAAACATCCTCTGTCTTTTTGTGCTGATTGTGAGATCATAGTTATCACATGAATGTGAGACTTGATCCATGTTTTTTGCGTTTTTGCCTCTGAGCTGGCATTCTTATCCATATCATCTGTATAGAGGAGCTCATCTAGCAAATACTATAAATTCGGAAATTTTCGTGAATTTTGTATTTCCGACTTAATAGCGTGTTCTTGAATTCGCGAGTGATTGTCCATGTATTCTATAAAGTTTATAGTGACTCTTTAGTAGAGAGAACTTTGAATTCGCGAGGCAACCAATTCGCGAATATTAGCGAAAATTAAGTTCTCGCGAATATTACCGTATCTACAGTAAGTCTGACTCAACCCAGACGAACCCAAAAACGGACTCCGTGTATTAATGCGCGAATAAACACGGCCGGGTTTAGCGACGTCAACTTATTGTCCTATAAGTAATAGTTAGAGAATATCGGTATCGGTCAAAACGAAAATTACAAACCCGGCACGTGAACTTATTTACGTTCGCGTGCTGTGTCTAAAATTTTCGTATTGACCGATACCGACATTGTCTAACGGACTTATATCATAGGTGGTAAACACGTGGTAAGGAATGGGTGACGCATAATGCAATTCTGACCGTATTCGAGTTTTCTCCTATACCATTTGTTCTATTTACTGATAGATAGGCACAGTCAATGCAGAATTTGAACAATCATTCATTAAATGAAAGTAACATAAGAAATCAAGGTTATTTCGTTTTCGCACACCCTTCCGCCCCATGAACATAAAGTGCTTCCAACACAATAACATTGAAGTGTATTTGCGAAAACAAAATAACAAAATAACCGGGATTTCTTAAGTAACTTTCTTTCAATAAAAGTTCAATTTCTGCATTGAATGCATCCATCTATTTTTCTCAGTAGAGTACACGTTTTAAGAGAAAACTCGAATATCTAACCTCAACTTCCGTCTCTACCGCAGTGTGTGTCACCGATCATTTACCGATTTGTATGTAAACAATACCACGTGATTGTCAGTAATGTACATATTAGCTTGTTTCGTTATAACAAATACTATTAGGCATGGACCTGAGATGTGGGCTTCGGTTATACCTTGTTCTTTCATTTGAGATATGAGGTTATGGCCATGTAAAATCGATTTAAACCCGCCAGTAACTTTGTGTTACTGATCGTTCCAAGTCGATACTTCACCGGGGTCCAACTGGTGTTTTTTCTTTTGCTCCGGAGTTAGTAGGTTATTCGGCGCCCAGGGATGTCCATCTTCGGGCAGCTTACTCAATCTGTGAGTCCTTGTTTTTGATTCATCAGGATGTTTATCATGATTTATTTGTTTGTTCTTGATGATTCATTGACTAGTTAGAGATTCATCACGAGGACCGAAGAACTTACTAAATGTTATGAACCGCTGCAGAAGCTGAGGGTGAGGTTAGGATCCTGTAAAACCGGTTTAAGCCCGCCAGTAACTTTGTGTTACTGATCGTTCCAAGGCGATACTTCTGTGGTGGTTTTTTTGTTTTATGTCTTGGTGTTTAAATTTTTTTTTGTGCTGTTGGCGCCTTATGTATGTTTTCATATTTTTAATTAAGTTAAGGTAACTGAGTGGCCACCTATTGGGAAAATAGCTGCTCATTCGGCTTACGATATGTTTCATGGTATAAGTGCCTGATTGTTAGTTTGGTTTTTCCCACCTCGGTTTTTGGAGTGGGAATCTCTTTCTGATTGCGCCTTTCCCTGATCTTTGCCTACTTGTACCTTTCTGTGGTGGTTCTTTTTGTTTTATGTCTTGGTGTTTAAAATATTTTTGTGCTGTTGGCGCCCTATGTATGTTTTCATATTTTTAGTTAAGTTAAAGTAACTGAGTGGCCACCTATTGGGAAAATAGCTGCTCTTTCGGCTTACGAAATGTTTCATGGTATAAGTACCTGATTGTTAGTTTGGTTTTTTCCCACCTCGGTTTTTGGAGTGGGAATCTTTTTCTGATTGCGCCTTTTCCTGATCTTTGCCTACTTGTACCTTTTTATTAATCTTTAGATAGCAAGCCGGTAGTCCAAACCTTGCACAGCATATTTTAGACAAATTTTAATTTCGCTTAAGTTTCGTTCACGTGACATGGCATATTGGCCAAACTATACCACGGACATAACGAGGAAACTTACATGGTGAAGGCTATTTTTATTTCCGCGAGCATTCATGTGCAAATAGAACCTTCATTTGGTATTTTCCCTTTCGCATTGCTTATGATTAATGCAAATTATTCTATACCATTTAGGTATGATTTTGCATAACTACATAATGTACGTAAATGGATGAGATAGTGTACATGTATATGGATCTGTTTAGGACAAATCACCTTGCTCGATAGACAGAGGACCATTATTATGCCCGACTCTTCTAGGGGGGAGGGGGGCGGCTGCTCAAAAATAACTGAGTGAAGTTAACTCCTACTGCCATGTTTCTCATTCACTTCATTGTAACTCTAACCTTCTACTTACAATGAAACCAGGGAGCAAGAGCCATTATTTAATGTCTTTGAACATAGCCGAAAACACTATTTTTCTGCTGCATCTGACACAATATATAACATATAGGTAAAATACTTTGACCCTGCTGCTTGAACTGATATGAAGTTTTGTAAACACGGTAAAAGGGGTGCCTATTTGTTTTACACATTTCTCCAGTGCCTTGTGCAGCACGTGCTCTGTTTACGTCTTAGAGTTGCATTATTGAGAAAATAGTCATTTAAGCAGTCCGATCAACAAATGTGTATTTTATGTCATAGGTTAAACGGCACGGTCAAAGCGTTTTACCTATACTTACCTTCAGCTGAGTCTACCATAAAAGAAACACCATATATCTACAAGAGAACTGATGTTTCCCGCCTGATATTAGAGACCGGTGTCTAAGATTCCCGCCGGATATTATACACCGGGGTATAATTAACGGCTGGAAAATGATAAACCCCCGTCAAAATTTCCTTTGTTGAGTAGCTGTATATATTTGTTAGAGACCTGCTCGAAACAAAGGAGTCAGTATATAACTTTTCAAATTTAAAGATTTCATGAGCACTAAAATTTCTGGCACGAAAAAGGTTTAATAACCATGTGTTTCTTTGTATAAACAATTAATTCAGGAAACTATACATAATATATATGCAAACAATGCATAATTATGAATTTCCTTTGAAACTATGGAAGAGTGTTTTGCGAAAATGTATGTATGATTTCAAGCGTTACCCGAAATCCAATAAAAATAAATTTCAAAGTATATAGGTCAATGGGGACGAGATAAATTCTTCAGATCAAACATGATATCTGGCAGGAAAAACCAAAATCCAAACGAACGTTGTTGGTTGGCTTTCATTTGCACTTGAAACGTGGTAATTACGCCAGTTTAAAATTATCAAGAAAACTTAAATGAAAACAAATATATATTTTTTGAACACAATATATAAGCAGGGAACTAACGTGAAGGTAGCATAACTTTTGGTGCTGTAATCGAATGTCTCTGTGCTATAAGCGAAAAACACTTGCGCCTTAAACCACATTGAAGGCTAGCGCTAATGTTTATCTTGCTTTCTTATGCTTTAGCTTTGTTTGTATCACCGGAGATGGCATGCTTTCACAAAATCCCTTTCTTGTAGCCACTGTCAGGTTTTATTAAAAAAATACGTATCGGTGACTTTGAAGAAAGCAGCTTCATCAAAGATTTCAGCGATCAAATTTCTTAGGAATTATACTGTGTATTGTGTTAAGATTCGCGATATTATGTTTGTTTATTGTATGCTTAAGTTTAACTTTAAATCAGTTTTAGGCATACGATAACCGATATAAAGTGTTGCCTTATTAAAAGTCCGTCATTATATAAGCAAATATCATCTCTATTTTCAGTTGACGATGGTCTAAAGGACAACATAAATACTAGCGCAGTCGCACTTGGAGTTGTAGCAGGTGTTCTTACGCTCGTTGTCTTTGGCTTACTGTTGTTTATATTTCGGAGGAACAGTCGTCTACAAGGTAATTTTGCAGCCATTTCCAAGACAAAGGACACTTAAGTTCTATGTAACAAGGACTACATATTCTTCCATTTTAGTTTGCGTTCTGTAGTTGTCTAAAAAGAAGAAAAAAGATCCATTTTTTTCAAAATCTTGTCTCGTCTATCTATAATCTTACTATATTTTAACATGCATCTCATTTTTGCTTTAATTTAGCTAAACAGTCAAGAATTTACATTTACCACAAACCATACGTTGTTCATGTAGACTATATAAGGAATCATCGTTTGCATGATGGTTTATTGAGCTGAGAACATCTACTTCATGTGCAAAAAATAATGTCAACGAATTGAACATTCCTGAACCCAGTTTTAATCTGAAATAAGAAGGTGTTGTAAGATGTACTGTATGACATAAATTTGGTATTCTAGGGTGGTAGGATTGATATTGGGACCACTTCCATTGGGGCCGATAGAAATTGATGGGCTGATTGTGCCTCCGGGCCAGCATTCTAATTGACTGACAAACAACCTAGTTACTGGTAAACCGCTAAGCGATCCTGAGCCTGAACAGAAGCATGCTATAGTTAAACCACACATACATATTAAACTTAGTTGTCTACTTGGATGGATATATCTTCAAAGTTAACGCATTTCGCCATGACATTCATTATATTGGATGGAAGCCCCATAAAATTGAAGCCTCGTCCCGATTTGCTATAGCAGCTGTTAAGCGACTAGGGCGTTAAGCACAAAACCTTAATAGGAATCAAATATTTTGTTATTCTACTTTTAATTATGATTCTATATTACAGCTTGGATAAACAAGAACAATAGGTAAGTTATTTTCAAACCGATTACAAAAATAAATCCGCGCCAGACACTGGAAGCGATAGGTTTTGTTTTTTTTTAAACAAAAACGTCACTCTGGGTTTTTGTCATTTTCGAAAGTGCTGCATACATCATCTTGGAATGTTTACACTTTTCATCGATACTAAGTCGGTAATCATATCATTACACGTATTGTGTCATTATTCGAAACATTGTTACAAAAATAATTGCACACGTTCTTGATCATATTTAATTTTACCTTATCGATATGGTTTACAACTTTCGTCAAAACATTTACACCAGAATCCTATTTGATGCAGACTTTTTTCCCGCCCGAGTTTGGATTATGACTTTGACTGTTACGGTAACGGTTCGCATGAATGTTGATTTTCACTTACCAATACATAACGCTTATTTTTAGTCGCCAACTGTTTTTGTGAATGTAGGTAGATGAATTAATATGTATTTGCATTTTACAGCAACGCAACAAATCAAGAATCAAGCTCTAAGATTGGTATGTACTTTTTCATTACCGTATCGTTTTTAGCTCATCTGAGCTGTCAGGCTCACAAGGTGAGCTTATAGTATACCCATGCTCCGTCGTCCGTCCGTCCGTCCGTCCGTCCGTCCGTCGTCCGTCCGTCCGTCGTCCACCATTTCAAAGATCATCTTCTCTGAAACAGCTTGGCCAATCAAAGCCAAATTTTACATGAAGCATCTATGGGAAGGGGGAACCAATGTGTATATAAATAATCCAGGTCACATGACCAAGATGGCCGCCATGCCCATATATGGTAAAAACCCTTCAAAAATCTTCTTCTCCGGAACCACTGGACCGATTTCAACCAAACTTGGCATGAAGCATCGATGGCTCAAGTACTACAATGAGTATATAAATCATGACCTTGCGGTGAACTTGACCTATTTTACAGCAACGTCAACATAGGTCGCCTTTGCATTTGAATGGGAAAAATTGTTAAATTGTCATTTAAAGGCAAAATCTTGCAGGAAATGAGCAGTAGGACTGAATATTAATGATTCTGAAAAAAAAAATTGGGCACCAGGGGCTCATCCGCCCCCACCCCGGGGCAATATACATGTATATTATCATAATATTCAAACATCTTCTTCTCTGAAACCGCTTGGCCAATCAAAGCCAAATTTTACATGAAGCATCTATGGGAAGGGGGAACTAATGTGTATATAAATAATCCAGATCACATGACTAAGATGGCCGCAATGCCCATATATGGTAAAAACCCTTCAAAAATCTTCTTCTACAGAACCGGTGGATCGATTTCAAAGAAACTTGGCATGAAGCATCGATGGCTCAAGTACTACAACGTGTATATAAATCATGACCCTGTGATGACCTTGACTTTTTTTACGGCAAGGTCAACATAGGTTGCCAATGCATTTGAATAGGGAAAACTTTTAAAATGTCATTTAAAGTGAAAGTCTTGCAGGAAATGGGCAGTAGGACTTAATATTAATGATTATGAAAACAAATTGGACCCCAGGGGCTCATCTGCCCCCACCCCGGGGCAATATACATGTATATTGCCATAATATTCAAACATCTTCTCCTCTGAAACCGCTTGGCGAATCAAAGCCAAATTTTATGTGAAGCATCTATGGAATTGGGGAATTAATGTATATATAAATTATCTAGTTGACATGACCAAGATGGCAAGCCATATATGGTAAAAACCCTTCAAAAATCTTCTTCTCCGAATCTGGTGGACCGATTTCAAAGAAACTTGGCATGAAGCACCAATGGCTGAAGTACTACAAAGTTTATATAAATCATGACCCTGTGGTGACCTTGACCTATTTTATGACAAGGTCAACATAGGTCGCCAATGCATTGGAATGGGGAAAACTTTTAAAAAGTCATTTGAGGTGAAAATCTTGCAGGAAATGGGTTGTAGGACTAAATATTAATGATTCTGAAAAAAATGGACCTAAGGGCTCATATGCCCACACACCGGAGCAATATACATGTATATTACCGTACTATTCAAACATCTTCTCCTATGAAACCACTTGGCCAATTGAAGCCAAATTTTATGTGAAGCATCTATAGGATGGGGGAACCAATGTATATATTAATAATCTAGGTCACATGACCAAGATGGCCGCCATGCCCATATATGGTAAAAACCCTTTAAATATCTTCATCTCTGAAACCAATAGATTGATTTCAATGAAACTTGGTGTGAAGCATCCATGGCTATAGTACTACAATGTATATATAAATCATGACCCTGTGATGACCATGACCAAGTTTTTGGCAAGTTCAACATGGGTTGCCCATGCATTTGAATGGGAAAAACTGTAAAAATGTCATTTGAAGGCAAAAGCCAGCAAGAAATTGGCAAATGGACAGAATATTGATTATTCTGAAAAAAGAAAACGGCCCAAGGGCTTCATCTGCCCCTGCACTGGGGTTAAATACCATAATATTCAAACATGTTTATTGGTATATGCAGCATACTCAGGTGAGCGTTTACAGGACCATTGGTCCTCTGGTTATCAGTTTAGCATGGGGTACTTTAGTCGTACTAGCACTTCTACAGGTACTGGCCAATAAATTGTATAAAACATATAGGGAAAAATATTTAACACTTCATAACTTTGTTATTTCTTATGATATTTTTATATCACGAACGGCGTTAGAAAGTATAATTCTTTATCTTTACCATACCATAGTTTTTAAATTTTTGACGTAGCACTATTATAAAATGGTCTGTTTGAGGACGGCCGTCTTGTTGTACGCAATTTAATTAAATATATAGCAAAATTTCCGTAAAACGCGGTTAATTACGCCTAAGTACATGACTTCAGCAACAATTTTAAGCTATAATTTTACATAAATGCTTGGCGTCACAAACGGTCCAATTTAGTACAAATATTATATTTTAATCTGGTGTATTTTTTATTTTTGTAGCTCAACGATAAATTGGTCTGTTTGAGCAAGGACCAAAAAAATAATAAATATTATTTTCTATCTGGAATTTCCGTGAGTATCCGTAAAATGCACCGATAAGACCCGACTTAATTTCCAGGTATTAATGCCGTGGGCGAAGATTATCGCTCTAATATGAACATGAAATGTATTTGATGACTTAGAGTGTAATAAAGAATTTTATATGAATAAATTAATGGGCTTAAGTTTAGAGAGTGATATTTTGCGGAAATAAAACATTAAACTTTACCATATTTTGTTCTCCTTTTTCGGCAGTAGATGCTGAATTGAAAACACAGATGTCAATTCGCTCATGATTGCATAATGTCAATTAGTAATGCCACTGTGTTAAATTCGCAATCAAGTTCTACGCATTTTATTTATCATTTTATTTTTATGAGAATCTTTTTATAATTATTTCGTGAGGTATTTGTATTTTTCTTTTGATGCTGTAATCCGCAACAGGACGAGTGCTCGATATCTGTCATTCAAAGTCAATCCAAACAAAATAGCAGCTTTTGTTAGCTTTAATTAAAGAACAAAAACATCAAACATAAACGTTTAAAGCGATCATCGCCTGAACAACTGAATCCCGACAACAATTAAAGAAATCAAATTATGTACATGTAATCCATTTAACTTAAGTATTTCACACATACTCGAGATATAATTGAGCAAACCGAACGAGTTTAATTACTCATTTACCGAAAGCGGTGCATGGTGATGACACTGTGCCATAACACATTATGCATGCCTTATTTAACCAAGGTGAAGAATTCAAAGATATTTAAAATTTATTTTTTAATATCTTTCTCAAAGCATTTTGACACGAAACAAAAACATTTAATCATTATACATCTATAGTAGTAGAGAAAACTCCTACATTTATCAACCTAAATATGTGTAATTACGCATTCATTCATTCATTCATTCATTTCTTTCTTTCTTTCTTCCTTTCCTTTCCTTTCCTTTCCTTTCCTTTCTTTCTTTCTTTCTTTCTTTCTTTCTTTCTTTCTTTCTTTCTTTCTGTTTTCTTTCTTTCTTTTATTCATTTCTTTCTGTCTTTCTTTCTTATATGCGATATATGAAATTCTTGAAGACAAAGAAATAATTTGAGATAATTCTCAATGAAAATGGCAAGTTTCTGCGTCTTTGTTTTCGCTTCATATATAGCAAATTCCTCTTCTTCTTAAATACGAAGCTTCATAGATAGCAAATTCCTTTTCTTCTTAAATACGAAATTTCAAACTTCTAGCCTGCTTCTGTGACTGTACAGGCTGGCTTGTGCCTGACCTGGTCGGAAACCAAACTTGTTTTCTCATGCGAAGGCTCATTTGGTATTTTATTCTTGTACATGCGATTGTTTCTTGGCCTACCGTAGAAAATAAACCGATTGCATTATTGAGGCGTGTCAGGTTTACACCGCATGGTGCTTTAACCAAAAAAAATGTAGTTTTTAATTAAACATGGAATTTCGTTTTAAGAATCTAGATCTCTATATGCAGACTTGGCTAAGAGTAGCCTGCCTGATATGCAGAATCATTTTTGTCTGTCAAAACAGCTTTCCTATGACGCTGCCAAATTATCATGTGAGAATGTTTTTTATAAGAAGCGTGACTTTTATACCTTGCGGCGGCAGCCTAAATACGCTGGATGTCAGGTGTAATCCTTTTAACTATCTTATAATCACCAAAGCGTGAAAACCTACTTTCTGGTCGGCATTTCTGACCATGTCAGACAAAGACCGTATTGGTTATCATTAAAACTGTATCAAGGTTGAACTGCATACTTGGGTCTAATGGAAAATGGTGTTTCAGCGCTGTGCAGGTCATAACCGCCTTTACACCGCCCGTTTGAGTATAGAAGTGAATAATTTAATTCGATATATATAGACTGTGAATATCTAAGTTTTTTTACCCAGCGAAAATGTATAAATATTCTAAATTCATTTATTTGGCACGAATTACATTTAATTTCTATATAAAGAAAAACGAATTTATTTAATATTTTATATGTGTCTTTCACATTCGGATCCTGATAGCCTTCTAAATTCATTTTTAACAATATGATTACTACTGCGCAAATATTTTCAAAAGGGAACAATACGTTTATTCTCCATATAAGGTTACAAACAACTAATGAAGTCTATTAAAATAATAAATGCAGCATCTTAAATCATCTTGAAAATGCATCTGCAAGACGAATGATTTTGTTTACGTTGGTTCTCTGTTATATCCTATATAAAATCATCCGAAGTGACATGGGGGTAGCAGATGAATACCCCCGGTCCCTGCATTACGAAAACTTGCCCATGCAATATACAGAGATTTATTTTAGCTATAAAAATTGAAAATTTTCATCTGAAAAAAAAATGATTTTTTTCTTATTTTTGCTCAAAACATAGATTGTGGGTGCACGTTAGAATCGCCTCATCGAGGCGGTTCTAACGAGTACCCACAATCTATGTTTTGGAGCAAAAATAAGAAAAATAGGTATACCCATGCATACCCCAGTTTTGCTATATAAAAGTGGGGTTCAACTGCGCTTAATTAAAATCAAATTTTCACACAGAGAAGCGATGAAATCTCAACTGTCCCCAGGCAACACTGACATTACCTGGACAGATTAGCCGAATGATAATCGAATATCGCCGGCCAATATCGGATATTATCGGAAAGTCTCCGTAAATTTACCTGAGCGCTAGTAAAATCGATTGCTTGCTTATGTGCCTATATTTAAATACGACTATTGTTCCGGTTGCTTGTTATTGTGAGGACCAAGGATTTGTTAACTCAGGAAAACATGTTCATGCACATAAATTGACAATCAGGTACTCAGGAGAACATATCGTAAGCAAAGTGAGCAGCTATTTCTCAGTAGGCGGCCACTAAGTTACCCGAACTTAACTAAAACTATAAAACCGGAGCAAAAGAAAAACACCAGTTGAGCCCCGGTGGGCCAAGCAACAGACAAGAAGCTCCCCAACCAACTAAACCATTTTGACATAGTTTACTGATGACACGCAAATTGACAATACTTCTACAAGTTGTGGGGTACGCCATGAGAGAAATTAGTCCCTTGTTCTGCTCTGTGATATTTACATATAAATGTATATACCCTTCCGACAAATTGTTGTTCAGCCTGTAATGTATGGATGTTTGGTTTCAGGTAATGCGGTAGTCAACTCGGCTAATGTGGATAATACAAGGTACTCCAAAAGTATAGTTGACAAGATGAAATGAGCTCATGAGGCAAATAATCGTACTTGATAATTTAGATACAAACACAGATCAAACCACCAACACTAGAACTTCTTCGTGTTCCTTCAGACAAAGCTACTTACTGAGCATCTTATGACTTGTTAAACGCTTAGATGCTCTGTGCCTGCCCAGAAACACTGATTAAGATATCAAACATATTTAAATCCATTAGTTTATTTTGTTTTCTTGGGTGGCTATTTTCGAAGCGAAGTAAGCATGTCATGACACCCCAATTTGGGTAGAAGTCGCATGAAATGAGGTGGAGAAAACGTCTAGACATGACCATAGCTATTGACGGAAACGTAATAAATTTTGGTAGAACTTGTAGTCCATTTTCTTTGAAAGATATCAGTGTGTCAAACTAACACAGTTCCCTTTATTTCATTCCGCTATAATCATTCCCGATTCAGATATGAATATACCAGAACGAAAAGAGTTTATTCATGACATAAGAACAACTAATTCATCGTTTTTCTTTGCCTGTCGTGTCGTAAAGCAAGCAGTAAAAACGTAATTAAAGACAAGAAACCTTTGCGATGTCAATGACCCGCCCTCATTCATAGTGAAACCAAAACAGCATACGGTCACCAGATTGAATAGTTTTTGTCTCAAAATTGTCATCTAACTTTGGTAACTCATTATCATTTTAAGAGTGGGCGGGTGGGAAAATCCCCCGCACATATGTGCCGTGAGACGTATATGGGCTATTTGTGCTTCAAGACAGAAATTTTAAGACCTGATTGACTATCTGATTACTGGTTAACGGCCAAAAAGGTCTGAGCCTTTCCAAGAAAATTGGTTAAAGCAAATTAAACTACTCATTTATATAAGCCTTAGCTGTTTACTTGTGTGGTTATTTTTTCAAACACAGGTTTGGTGAAATGGCATCGTAAAGTTTGGCAGAAGTCCAATTAATGAAGGCCACCACCCGTCATGACAATAGCTGTTGAATTGTGTCCAATAGGCTTATTCCACAAATCTTATAAACAAACATAAAACCTTTTGACTGTGCTGGCCCATGAACTGCGACCCTGAAAATGCCGTCACGTTGATCAGTTACAAACATGAGCAAAGTGGTTATGTTTCTTTCTTGTATAAGTTTAAAGAGTTAAAATGACTAAAAAATATTTGACTTGGACACAAAGCTTCACCGTTTTCCTAAAATTAATAGATCAGATAAACCATTAAACCTTTATCTTTTACAGGTCTTCAAGCAGTTTACATGTATATGATGATATGAACACAGAAACGGAAGCTACCAATACACATACAGCGCTGCAAGGTAGAGACATTATAAAACTAGTTAGACATATATTAGTACATGTATATGAATATTAGCGTATGAAAATACGGTAAAGGTTTATTTCTTATGAAGGTGATGTTTCAACTGCAATAGTGCTTATAGGTTATCCTTTTGCAAATTAAATGCATACTAAAGGACTTTCAAAACGCCTCACTATACATTTATCATCATTCTGCTGCCAACTGGTTAAAATTAATCTGAAGTATTAAATACACATAATAGTGTGTGTCTTAACATGATATACAATTATTCATAAAGATTTGTTTGCTCAATTGTTTGTTCAATACTTTTTTCTTGATACGTAACGTTTTGGTTGTTTTGTCAAAGAAAACCTTAGATCGGCTAAAAAAGAGCCTTTTTGTGAAAACAAACCATCTACGGTGACAGCGTACATTTTAAGCACAAGAAAAAAACAAAATAAAACTTACGTTCAATTCCGTTTAAGGAGCAAGCGTTTTTCGCTGACGTCAAGCGTAAAGTGGCCAAAACGAACAGACAAACGATTACAGCGCCAAAAGTTATATAAATAAAAAAATTAAAACTGAGATCCTTTAAGATCCTACAAGTCCGTGCCTATGTATTGTGTTTGAAAATTCGTTTCATTTCACACGCAAAAATTAAAGTGTTCTTCGTAAACGTTAACATGACATAATGAACACAGTTTCAGTGCAGTTGCAAGACAACTAACAACATTTGCTTGGCTTTTGGTGTTTCTGTCAAGAAATCATGTTGAACCTGATGAATATCTTTCGCCCTTATAGTTTTTTGTTTAATTTTTGGTTACGTTTGAAATCATACCGTATATCGTAAATCACTTGCGTTAGCGTTTCGATATACTTGCTCCGCGATTGTGTAAATGACTGACAATAACGTGAATAATGATTAGTCCATTTTGATTTTAACTGTGTTTGTTTGATTGATTCGTTTGTTTGTTTCCAAATATAATGTTGGGTTAAAGACGCTTTTAAGTGAGGGCCTTTCGGAACCTGAATTTTATGGTGACTTGGTTTACAAATTTAAGAAACTTAAAGGAATTAATGATTTTTCTTTTCAGTTCAGAAAAATCATAACACGTTACAAACGTATAGGTTATAACTTGAATGTTATGCGACAGTCTGCATGCTTAGTTTTTAACCCAATCATGGTTGATAACTATGCTGCCTTCTTTAATTGCACGCCGGTGGGTCGGGCGTCAGACTCTATGATGGCCCCGACATAAAGCTATTCATTTTAGTTGGTTGGGGCCGGAGCTTCTTGTCTGTTGCTTGGCCCACCGGGGTCCAACTGGTGTTTTTCTTTTGCTCCGGAGTTAGTAGGTTATTCGGCGCCCAGGGATCTCCATCGTCGGGCAGCTTACTCAGTCTGTGAGTCCTGGTTTTTTATTCATCAGGATGTTTATCATGATTTATTTGTTTGTTCTTGATGATTCATTGACTAGTTAGAGATTCACCACGAGGACCGAATAACTAACTAAATGTTATGAACCACTGCAGAAGCTGAGGGTGAGGTTATGGCCATGTAAAACCGGTTTAAGCCCGCCAGTAACTTTGTGTTACTGATCGTTCCAAGTCGATACTTCTGTGGTGGTTCTTTTCGTTTTATGTCTTGGTGTTTGAAAATTTTTTTGTGCTGTTGGCGCCTTATGTATGTTTTCATATTTTTTGTTAAGTTAAGGTAACTGAGTGGCCACCTATTGGGAAAATAGCTGCTCATTCGGCTTACGATATGTTTCATGGTATAAGTACCTGATTGTTGGTTTGGTTTTTTCCCACCTCGGTTTTTGGAGTGGGAATCTTTTTCTGACTGCGCCTTTTCCTGATCTTTGCCTACTTGTACCTTTCTATATTTTACTAATTTCTTTATATTTTTTCATAATATTGTAATACTGTCTGAATTCATGTTTTCAGCTCTGTGGCATTAATCAATGTACTAAATGATACTACTTGCTTTTGTTTTCTTTTATTTTAAGAAGCCGACACAATGTCGCCAACACAAAGGAATGTAAATAAACATGGGTAAGCTTGATTTTGCCTTTAACTTTATCAAATTCAATACATTCACTTTATTGTTTAAAACCTTATATGGGCCACAACGTGGGAAAATGTACCTTCAGACATTTTTTAAGTATTTGAAAGACAATATTACTTTTAATGTATAATGTTTCTAGGGTCTGTTAGTCTTTATTTGACCAGATTATTCAAGTTATTCTGTGAGTTATGACCAATTTACTACATGAACCCTACAGACGTCATTTTCCTGAAAAATGACGTCAAAGTTGCGTAATGCATTTGTGCATGTTAGTAGAGCCTGCAAAACTCGATGCATTAGCATAAAAATGTAAAAGCACTGGTCAGGACCTATTGCTAAGATGGAAGCATGCCTCTCTTACAGGCAATCTGTCGCAATTATTTTGTCTATTTTCTGAACGATGCGGTTGCTATGGTTACCATTTAACGACATATGTAGGAGAATTTAGTATATTATGGGCTAAAACAAGGGCAGATAACTCCAAATATTGAAAATTAATATGTTCCAAACTCGTTAATTTAGTAGCCCAGTATTCCAAGTATACAAATACAGTGTTATTTCGATAGCATACATTACATGATTTTTCCGCTTTTGTGCCGCTTTCTACTGGTAATGCCAGAATGTCCGAAGGTACATTTTGTCGCGTTGAGGTTCATATATGTTCATCTCAAATGATTGTATACACCAGGAATACAATTGCTATCTGCAAGTTCGAAACTCTTATGTCGTGACATTCCAATTAGAGTAGACGTCACATGACCATAGTTGTTGACTGGGACATTAAGCTACGAATCAATCAAACAAACAAACACAGTTCACTTTTAATTTCACTCCTTCAACATGCACGATTGGCATATTTTAATTCTGACAAGAATAGGACTGAACAGAAACAAAAGTTAGGACATGACTTATATAATTTATCATCTTTGCCTTTGTTGTCATGCCAAAGAAATAAGTAATGACAAGAAACATACGACTACATTTCGTTAGCTAATTATCGTCTGTGCTTAGGCATTATATATACCTCTGAAAATTTAATCGGTTACAAATTGCTGCGTTTCTGTTGCGTCTACGAATGAAAATAGTATAATACTATTTGTTTAATATGACTGAAACAATAGTTAACAAGAACGCAAAACTTAACCGCACTCTCTTCAATCAACTTATAATAGATAAATGAAGTGGAAAACTTTTTATATATACGATGTACTTTTACAGGTCTTCAAGAAACGTTTATGATGATCTGAACACAGAAACAGGAGCTGCCAATACATATACAGCACTGCAAGGTAAAGACATTGTAAATAGAACATTCTAAAACATCAGCTATAATAAAATAAATGTTGCCAGAATGTATTTCTTCGGCTATGTTCCAAATGCAGTCCGGTGTCAGTACTAATGGATTATATCATCTTGCAAAAATTTATATATGAATTGTATGTCAAATCCGCATCTTAGACCTTAAACAAACGTTATAATATATTATAGTGCTTGTTCCGCGATTGTCAATCAGATTTTATTTTATTCAGTGCAGCTGACGTGAATCATGCTTAGGCCATTGAATTTTTAACTGTGTACTCTATCACTGAGTTTTGTTACACTGTTTGGTTAAATTATGTGACTTCAAAATAATATGACGTGCATGTATCCTTATTTTCTCTTTTCAGAAGCCGACATAGTACCGCCAACACAAGGGCATGTAAATAAACAAGAGTAAGTTTGATATTGTTTTGAGCACTTTCTAATTTGTTGATATCCATTTAATTGTTTTAACCAAATATCTATTCTTCACAAAGTTTAGTATGCAACTAGACGGTATTTTCTATCTTCAAGTACATGTAGTAAACATTCAAACTGTAATCCTAATTTTATGGTTACCTATTAAGTTCAAGAATTCCCAGATCCATACCACACATCGAGGATAGTCTTCGAGATGTTTGTCTGAATCGGAATTAGGCCGGACGAAGTCGATTCCACTTTTCTCGTATACCTGATACTTAGCAAAACAGACAGTCTTTCCAAATGAGTATTTTGTGCTTGTCTTTGGACCTAGTATTGATTTACTCATCGACCACAATGCCGCCTCTAGGTCACATATTTTTATTAGGTTGTGATAGCCCTTCAACAGCTGGTACACATGCACTTCAAAACTGCGCCGCTGTAGATTTAGCCAAACAAAGTAGATTCATATAATAACTATACTGTATTAATATTTTCAGTTCACAAATGACGATGTATCACAACGTATCAGACACAAAGCAGCCTTTAAAGAATCAAGGAAGTTCAAGAGGTAAGACGTTTATATACAATTAGTTCGTAAATGATTATAGCCAGGCATTTTGAACGCACGCGTTGAGGTTGAAAATGATATTGGACTCATATTTGTATTATCTTTTAAGTCACCTTTCACCTGCACTTCGTTCCTGTGATTCTGTAAATTTTGTTTTGTTAGATTGGATCAAATTAATTTAATAATGTGTTTACATGTAGAAACCTTTAATATACATGAATGGTTTATACGCATCTTAAGTTTTATAATTAATTTGTCACAATAAATATTTAAATCTGCGTATATAAGCTCGTATTTGTAATAGACATTTTTCGCTTTTGAACGTAAATTTTGCTGGCGCTTGCGGTTACGACTTTGTGTGTGATGGGCGACGACTCGTGAGGGCATATCTGAGACGAAGGCGAGGGGAGATATGAAGAATTACTTATTCAAAACTACCAACAACCCACCGGAGGTGTATTAAATGAGATAATCAAAAAACGAAATTGTCCAGGACGCCTAGCTGAATAGTTCAGTAGGTAGAGTGTAAGACATAGAATCGAAAGGTCCTGGGTTCGAGTCCGGGTAGGACAAAAATATTTTTCCTTTTCTTTGTTTCTTCCTTCTTTCGCACCTGTGGCAATAAAGCTTAGAAAATTAAAAAGAAATGAAAAAAAAAAGGAAAAAAAAAATTTTTATCTATTGGCAAATGCAAGAATCACAGAATTCACTGCTGCATTTAATCGTAAGTTTCTGGATTAAACTGTCTAGTGAGAAGGCAGACCGCATGTATAGGTTTTTATAGGTCTTGATTTTTCACCCATTGAAGCCGATAACTCGATCGTCATTTTCGGCTGAAGAACGGATCAGCGACCGATCCTAACGTCAACATTTATTTCCTGACTGGCTGGAACAGATAATGTGGATAAGCTGACCGCCTGTAATGACTAAAAAAATACGCAAGCGTCCCCCGTGGCCGAGCAGTTAAGAGCGCTATTTCATAGTCACTTAATCATCTCACCGATGTGTCTGGTGTAAGTTCGAGACCCACAATGGCCACATGTGAGACAGGCCAAGTTCTGCTTGCGGGTGTGCCAGGCGGTTTTTCTCGGGGTACTCCCGTTTTCGCCCCACCTACTGTTTGGTGCTTTTCATATGAGCTAAAATAATCTTGAAAGGGACGTAAAACTGAATTTTAACAAATACACAAGACACCAAATCAAAAAGTATAGTGTACATGTTCAGATATATGTGTATTATTAGATGTAAAACTACAGTTTCACGTGCTATCTCGTGAGCGATCGATGTTTATTTTGTCGATGTCTAGTTTTGAGTCCATTCGACAGTAGGAAGAGCGATGGGGGCAATACCCTACATGTAGCTACAATATGCCTAGCCACACAACTGTTTTTGTTTATTGTAGACTTTCAACAGTATTTCTGCCATATCGAGTGCGATGGTTACGATGTAGAAAATTAATTTGGCAAGACATAAGCTTTCGTTCTGATCCTCATTTATTCTGAGTCATTACGAAAACTTGCCCATGCAATATACAGAGATTTTTGAGCTTTAAAAATTGAAAATTTTCAGCTGAAAAAAGTTGATATTTTTCTTATTTTTGTTCAAAACATAGATTGTGGGCACACGTTAGAACCGCCTCGCTGAGGCGGTTCTAACGAGTACACACAATCTACGTTTTGGAGCAAAAATAAGAAAAATAGGCATACCCCTGCATACCCCAGTTTCTCTATATAAAAGTGGGGTTCAAGGGGGTATACATTTCACGGACATGTTTTCATGATGTGATAGTATGCGTGCTGTTTCACCTGGTTGAATTCAAATAAATAAATTAAAATCAAACTAACACAATTATATTATTTTCATGAGTTTTTAAAGTGTTTCCGTAGAGGACGCATAGTGTTTCAGTCGCCCCGTAAAGCGGTCGCGCGTCACTTCGCCGCAGTTTACTTTTGATGTTCGCCATTTCACATACACGTAGAAGCAATTTTGGACACTACAAAGAGCACATATTATTCATTTGTTTCACAAATAATGGTGTATACAGTCTTCACATTGACACATGTGTTTTCTTAAGATTATTGCCTCGTGTATTGTCCCTTTTAACAGAATGGACGCTGGTCTTGTTTGGAAAGAGCTAGTAATTTTGTTTTTTATGCGTGTTGTTAAATTGCTTGTGATGTGTTGCACCGCCATGTCTCTCCCGCCTGGTGTCTATGTTAGGATGGGAAATTTAATCGTATAGATTCTTGGTCATTTTATTGTTACTTGATTACAGATAAGGGTCTGATTGTGCTCATTTCTGATTATGATGATGCGTTTTTATACAATTTTCGGCCCGTTCAAGATTATTTTAGTTCATATGAAACGGGTAAATCAGTAACAGGGGGAAAAGAGGAGAACCCTGAGAAAACGAACTTGCACACTCACAAGCAGAACTTGGTTTTTGTCACCCGTGATTGTAAGACTGATAAATTGGACAGCAACCTACGGCGAAGAGTTCATTGTCTTGGTGTTGGTAGTTGCCAAAACGATATCGCTGCGCTGAAGGTTGTTTTAATCCATTTTATCACATGTTGTGTGATGTTGCATCAATCTTTGTTGTAAGGACTTTGATTGTATCGCAAGCATATACAATGGTGCTGACACTGATAGACAATACCCGAATACACATATACAGTATACCACGCAGACATTTCACGTGTCCATTTACCGACCTTTTATATGTAAACAAACGAACCGCCATTAATGATTCTAAAATATATACATGTAACAGGAGAAATTTAATTGTGTTGTGTTTGGCTATTGAAATTTGTCCTAGGGCCCATCGACAAAACAAAGATCATATCAAGCCGGATCAGTTATCAAACCACATTGCTGTTCGTGACGATATCATTACAAAACCTTAACAAGCAAAATACAGTGTGTTTTTCTATTGTGTGACATTGTCTTATAATAGGTTAATGTCATCCCTGTGTCATATATAGACTTTGTAGATGCTTCATGCCAAGTTTCAAAATCATAGGCCTACTGGTTCTGAAGAAGAACATTTTTCAATTAATAGCCATGGCGGCCATTTTGGTCAAGTTACCTTGACCATTAATACAAACTTCCGTTCCCCTTCCACGAAGTTTGGCTTTGATCGGCCATGAGGTTGCAGAGAAGATGTTTAAATATTATAGTCATATACATGTATATATCCCCCAGGCAGGAGCAGATAACCACCTGGGTCTTAATGTTTTTATAAAAATAAATCTGCCCATTTGTATTATCATAGCAAGTTTCCACCCATTTAATTACATTTAACTGATTTCTCCATTTAAATGCATGGGCGACCTACATGAAAGTTGATCTTACCGTAAAATAGGTCAAGGTCATCCCAGCGAAATGATTTATACAAACTTTGTAGTGCTTTTAATATTGTTTGATGCTTCATGCCATCTGGTTCTGGAGAAGAAAAATTTTAACGGTTTTTGCTATTTATAGCCAAGGCGGCCATCTTGGTCATGTGACCTGGTCCATTTATGCAAATTTCGTTCCCCCTTCCTAAGAATGCTCCGCAAACAGTTTTAACTTTGATTGGCCAAGCTGTTTCAGAGAAGAAGATCATGGAAATTGTTGACAGACGACCGTACGGACGGACGGCGGGGCATGGTCATCCTATAAGCTCACCTTTTGAGCCGAAGGGCTCATGTGAGCTAAAACTAGGTATACCCCTGCATACTCAAGTTTTGCTTTATAAAAGCGTTGTTCAATGGGGTAAACATGTCACGGACATGTTATCCTGATAAGGATAACAGACCATGCTCGATATTACTTGAAATGTGTCAAAACGTTGTAAGGCGTAGAATAAAAAAAACTGCACATAAAATTAAAGAACAACTAAATGTTTCAAATCGTAAATCTTGCCATGTTTACGTGTAAAAAAATTACTGTGTGTTCACGAAAAACACGTGAAATGTAGCTTAACAGAACCAATGTACGTATATACATGCACCAGTATGTTAAAAGTCACATGGCGATAACAAATAGTTGATAGTTGCTTTCCCACCAACAGTTATCGTCATATGCAGACGGGATCTCGGTTTATAGTGTCACCATAAAGCCATGGACAGCTCAGAATTGAACTAGCGATCCCTAGTTATGCACACGAGTGTCTAAAAAATAACATTCTGCACTGGAAGTTGTTTTATTCGCGCCAAGCATTTGTAAGGCCGACTCGCATTGAACGCGTAATGTATCTTTAATGGCAAACATGGCGGTTGATGATGCGATTTTGTAAACATGTCGTGTCAAAGGCCACTTCTGGTTCATCGTTCCATTAGAATCAGATAGTTAAATGAGAAGACAACAATAATCATTGTTACCATTGCATATGATAACATTGTTTACGATTTATATGTTTAATTGCTGTCTGGATTAGTTTAATTTTTATTATTTTTTTTTTGTTGTTGTTTTCTACGCAAGAATATTGTCAAAGATGCGAAAAAAAAATTAAAAATAATAATTCCAATAAAAATAGGCGTTTCCTACTCGCGCTTAACCTCCTGAGCTAACGAGTCATATGCTCTTATCAAAATCATTTTTATTAAGGCTTTATGTCCCAGTCAACATTTTTTCAGTCATGTCGGGACGGAGCCAACGCTTCCTGGGTTTAACCAGTTAGTAAGGAGTTAATGTGTCTTGCTCAAGGACACAACACGGTGGCGCCTGTGGGGATCGAACCCAGGACCTCTCGATTCGGAGTCAGACGCCCTACCACTACGCTACCGCGCTCCCTAAAATAATTTTGTACCAGTCTTATATCAACTACATGTACGTATTTATTATCGACATGTGATTTTACGAAGCGACTGACTTAACCACTGCGACATGAAGTCATCTACGGATTTTGCGTGCGTGCGTGCGTGCGTGTGTGTGTGTGTGTGTGTGTGTGTGTGTGTGTGTGTGTGTGTGCTCGCGTAAAGAATATTGTTAGCCTGTTTTAGGGCTAAGCAAGGTAGGCGGCACATTATGAAAAAACGAACTGTATGTTTCTCAGTCTATAAACATTCATTTTCTTGAAAATAATATTGTTTTAGTTTGAAGTTTAATTATATTTATTTGAATTCAACCAGATAAACATCACGCATAATTCAAGAGCATAAACGAGGATCAGAAAAAAAGCCTTTGACTTTGAAAAAAAAATCCCAAAAATCGTAATTATCGCATTCAAAATGCTGAAATACTGTGGAAGGTCTACAAAACCTCAACTTATTTGTATGGCTATGCAAAATGTAGCTAGGATATCGCACTTATGACTTGCAGATGATTGTCTAATGGACTCAAAACGAAACATCAACCAAATAAATAACATCAAGATTTCGAGTATCTGTTTGAAATACATGTATAAACATGCCAAAATAAATTATGTTCTCTCACGAGACAGCACGTGGAACTGTAGGTCTTACACCTAATAAATATACATACATGTATATCTTTACATGTACACTGTACAGTGTACTATTTGAGCCGCGGAAAACATTTTAAGTCGTTCAGGATGTCTAACTTATCCTAGCCACATTATGCCTGTACAAGCCTTCAGTATATTCATATTTTCATGTCTCCCAGAAAGAAATATTGACGTGAGGATAGATCAGCTCTTATACCAAAAATACGATCGAGCACCCAATACAAGAGAAAACATACATGGGCTGCCGTCTCAAACTTCAATTCCTTTACGATTTAAGAATTTAATGTAGTAGGGCATTTCATGATTCTTGCATTTGCCAAAAAACATAATCAGCTGATAACATATGTTTTATTTCCAATTTGAAAGCTTTTGTGTCACAAGAGAGACAAATAAAGAAAAAAAAAAGTGATACGTCCGGGACTCGAACCCAGGACCTTCCGCTTTCAATCCCAAGCACGCTACCTACTGAGCTACACAGCTACACGTCCTACACTATTTCATTTTTTGACTCTCTTATTTAATTCGTCTTCGTCGGCTATTGGTAGTTTTGACTAAGTAATTCTTCATATCGTCCCTCGTCTTCGTCTCAAATATGCCCTCACGAGTCGTCCCCCATCACACGGAAAGTCATAACCGCAAGCGCCAGCAGCACTTACGTTCAAAAGTGAAAAATGTCTATTATGCAAACCACCCCAAAAAGTCCGCACATCATTTTGTGTTTCGTTTTTTATTTCAGATGCACCAAGTACAAGCAGCGGACAGGCGACTGTTTATAGCAATCTAAAGTTGGCTGACGAATGATTCGTTGACCTCATCCGAATAAATGGGAAAGCTTTCAACCTAAAGATGTTAGCTTCTAGCTACCTAAACATATAACACTGAATAATAAGTGATGTTGATCAGTTGTGTTTCCTGGATGAAGTCGCATTTGACATTAGATCCATTTTACAATTGACTTGGTTTATATTATGTTAAATCGACATTTGGTCCGAATACGGTACTTTTATTTAGTTCGAGTTTTAATCTAATAAAGATGCGTATGTAAATAGAATGTATGGTAAGGTCACAATAGTCCAAGATACGAATAATTATTTTGTAACTTTATTATTCGAAC
Source organism: Rugalucina vietnamica (assembly GCA_964017185.1). Classification (NCBI taxonomy): domain Eukaryota; kingdom Metazoa; phylum Mollusca; class Bivalvia; order Lucinida; family Lucinidae; genus Rugalucina; species Rugalucina vietnamica. The sequence goes on along the minus strand of OZ024880.1, from coordinate 27,318,732 downwards.
ATTTGCGGAAGTAGGTGTGATAGTTCGTCTCTCACTAATGAGAAAGACCATCATTATTTCTTGAATAGTGCTGATGTGTGTTGGTGAGTTCTTTGATGGCTGACTAGGCCAATTCTGGCTCTAAACTGTCGGTTGCAGGTAGAGCAAGTCAATGTCATAGAGTCTGCTGGTGGCACATTTGTTTTGGCTTTGCGCTCTCTTCGCTTTCTTTCAGCTTCACAGATTCTCTTCTTTTCATAGAGAGCTGCTCCTTTGTTGATGAGACCTCGCCACTTTGATCGCTCCTGTGCAGTCTGTTCCCAGGACCCCATTGGTATTTCGAAATCCTTCAGAGAGGCTTTGAGGGTGTCTTTGTAGCGTTTCTTCTGGCCACCTTGAGAGCGCTTTCCCTTCTGTAGTTCACCATAGAAAACTTTCTTTGGAAGTCGCGCATCAGGCATTCTTATAACATGGCCAGTCCATCTTAGCTGTGCTAGCTTTAAGACTGTATGCATGCTTTGCATCCCTGCTTTCCTCAGGACCTCTGTGTCTGGAATCTTGTCCTGCCACTTGATTTTTAACAACTTTCTCAAACAGCTTAAGTGGAAATGGTTAAGTCTCTTTGCATGGCGTTGGTATACTGTCCAGGTCTCACATGCATACAAGAGGGTTGGCAGTACCACAGCCTTGTAGACTTTCAGCTTGGTGTCAAGCTTGATTCCATTTCGCTCCCAGACATTTGCACGGAGTCTTCCGAATGCCACACTAGCTTTTGCAATTCTGCCAGTGATCTCATCATCAATATGCACTGCTCTGGAGAGAGTGCTTCCCAGGTAGGTGAACTTGTCAACAACTTTCAGTTTTTGCCCATTCACAGTGATGGTTGGTTCATTATATGGTTTTCCGGGGGCTGGTTGGTGTACAACCTCTGTCTTTTTTGTGCTGATTGTGAGATCATAGTTATCACATGACTGTGAGACTTGATCCATGGCTCTTTGCATTTTTGCCTCTGTGTTGGCATTCTTATCCATATCATCTGCATAGAGGAGCTCATCTAGCACATCAGTCTGGACCTTAGTTTTGGCTTGCAACCTTCTGAGGTTGAATATGTTGCCATCAAAACGGTACCTGATTGGAAAACCAGTGTCACTGTCCTGAAAAGCATCCATAAGCATGGCAGAAAACATCATGCTGAACAGTGTTGGTGCCAGAACACAGCCTTGTTTGACCCCATTTGTTACTTCAAATGGTTCAGAGAACTCTCCATCATTTTGCACACGTGCCTGCATGCCATCATGAAACTGCCGCACCATAGCTATGAATCTGGGTGGACAGCCAAACTTGGCCATGATTTTCTAGAGTCCATCACGACTAACAGTGTCAAAAGCTTTGGTGAGGTCAACAAACGTCATGTATAGATCTACATTCTGTTCTTGGCATTTCTCCTGAAGCTGTCTTGCTGTGAAGATCATGTCTATTGTCCCTCTGTCTTTTCTGAATCCACATTGACTTTCTGGGATAAGTCCCGTCTGATCAAGATGAGCATTCAGACGATTTAACAGAATTTTTGCAAGTATCTTCCCAGCAATGGATAGGAGGGAGATGCCTCTGTGATTGTCTCAGACTTGAGGATTTCCTTTCCGCTTGTATAGGTGGATTATGGATGCATCCTTAAATTCTTGTGGGATAGCCTCCTTCCTCCACATACAGTGAAACAACTCTGTCAGTTTCTCTGCCATGGGTAGCCCCCCAGCCTTGTAAACTTCGGCAGGAATTGCATCTGCACCTGGGGCTTTGCCAGATGATAGTTGTTGAACTGCTTTTCTTGTTTCCGTAACGAAAGGAAATTCATCTAACAGAACATTGCACTCTATCTGTGGAAGTCTGTCGATTGCATCCTGATTGATGCTTGATGGTCGATTAAGCACACTATTGAAGTGTTCTGCCCACCTTTCCAAGATAGCTTCTTTATCTGTGAGAAGAGTGTTTCCATCTGCACTGAGCAATGTGGTGGCTCCAGAACTCTTTGGACCATTAATGGTTTTCAGTGCATCATGAAATTTCTTCATGTCCTTTCTATCCGCAAAAGACTGACTTTCTTCTGTTTTCTTCCTCAGCCAGGAATCTTGCATGTCCCTAAGCTTGGTCTGGACTGTCTTACAAATGTTGCTGTAGGCTGCTTTCTTTGATACTGAGCTAGTATCATCTTGATGTGCCTTGAGCAAACGGTGCTTTTCTTCAAGAAGCCTCTGAATTCATCATCATTCTCATCAAACCAGTCTTGATGTTTGCGAGATGGATTGCCTAAGGTGCTTGCAGCTGAAGAAAGAACTGTTTTATGGAAAACTGTCCAGTTTTCTTCGGGGTCCTCTGAACTGAGATTCATTGCATCCAGTTGGTTGCAAATGTCTGTTAAGAAATCTTGTCTCATGATGTCTTTATTCAGCTTTGAGACATCCAGTCTCTTAGGAGCTTTCTTGCCTTGAAGTCGCCTCGCAGGCTGTATTCTTAGGTTGAGTTTGCTGACAACCAGTCTATGATCTGTCCAGCAGTCTGCACCACACATAGTCTTTGTCACTTTAACATCCTGCCTGTCTGTTCTCCGCACTATGACATAGTCTATGAGATGCCAGTGTTTGGAACGGGGATGCATCCAGGATGTTTTGTTCCTATTAGGTAGACGGAAGACTGGGTTGGTGATTAGAAGATCATGTTCAGCACACTTCCTGAGAAGCAAGGGACCATTGCTGTTGCACTTTCCAACCCTTTCTGGACCTATAACTCCTTCCCAGGTCTGGTGGTCTGTACCCACTCTGGCATTAAAGTCGCCAAGAAGGATAAGCTTGTCTGTGCGGGGTGTTGCAGAAATAACATTGTCTAGGTCATCATAGAACTTGTCCTTGACCTCATCTGGATTGGTCATTGTGGGTGCATAAGCACTGACAATAGTTGCATGTTTATTGCCTGACAGAGGAAGTCTCAATGTCATTAGACGGTCATTAATGCCTTTTGGCAATCCTGTCAGCTTACCAACAAGTTCTGTTTTGATGGCAAAGCCAACTCCTGCTTCACGCCTCTCTTCACTTTTGCGTCCACTCCAGAAGGTGTACCCAGCACCAACTTCTTTGATCTCCCCAACATCTGCGAACCGAGTCTCACTCAATGCAGCTATCTGTATATCATACCTCCCAAGTTCTCTGCCCACAAGGGCCGTTCTACGCTGTAGGTGTACATGTTTATGTAAATATATAATATAATTATATAAGTCAAAGAAAACTGTTCAAACGTGCAAGGATTACATAAAATATGAAAAAATTTTGTCCCGATATCACAGTTTCTGTATTTTCTATTCAGTGTTTAAATTAAAATCGAAAAGTATTGTTTCTCCTACCGGTTACACTTATTTGTAAGCTCATCAGTGAGTAGTAACGTTACTTAGAATCGCATAGCAACGTTCTAAGTAACGCGACGCTTCCGTTTTTTATTAACCAAATGGACGTTATTGAACCTAATGGACGTGAGCGTCGAACGTCGCACCGCCGATTAGGGTATATGACATTAGTAAATAAACATACAATATTAAAGTAATATTTGAAGGCATGGAGGATCATTAGTAAATAAACATAAACATGATCCTCCATGCCTTCAAATATTACTTTAATATTGTATGTTTATTTACTAATGTCATATACCCTAATCGGCGGTGCGACGTTCGACGCTCACGTCCATTAGGTTCAATAACGTCCATTTGGTTAATAAAACACGGAAGCGTCGCGTTACTTAGAACGTTGCTATGCGATTCTAAGTAACGTTACTACTCACTGATGAGCTTACAAATAAGTGTAACCGGTAGGAGAAACAATACTTTTCGATTTTAATTTAAACACTGAATAAAAAATACAGAAACTGTGATATCGGGACAAACTTTTTTCATAATTATATAATATATTTTTACTTTAATCGCACTGTGTTCGTCTATTACACTATTATGTTTGGTTAGGGTAGAATGACATTGATGAAGAAATTAGGAAATTAGGTTTACATGTGTATGTACGTGTTTGTTTAGATCATCTATTCAAGTGTTTTTAATTTAAAAAAGATTCTCATGTTACAACCTCAATCATTTTGGAGAATGATATACTGAGATACTATACAAAAGCACCACTTACTAAAATGTTTGTACCTTTGTAAGGTCTCAATACTCTTATCGTATGGCTTCGATTAAACGCATAATTCAAAAGGTTATGATTTGTGACTACCGATAATGTTTAAAAACGCGATGATCCAAAATTTCAAAAGTCACAGAGCTGCTGTACTATACTTTATAAATGAAAAAGTTTTTTCAGTGAATATTTTAAATGCTTGAAAAGGTACAATTTAATTTACGATTTCTTTTGCCTCCGAGTGCATTAATATACGTAGACAATGGCTTCTTAAAAGCGTAACGTTATTTATTCGTTACTCGTCAACGTAATGTCTTAATCAAACCTTATGATGTCAGAAGACAGACTACAGTACTACTATGTATATGACATTGTAACAAAAAGTATCACGGCATGTATCTGTGACGTATGACTGATAACACATGATTTAAGCCCGTAAGTAAAGAAACGCTGTATCCGTGAGCGTAAATTAACGATGACTGCTGATATTGCTTTCGTTTTTCCGTTGCATGCAGTTAGGACCTATGGCTCAAGCCGATACCATATGTGTTCAAATCAAAACAAACCTCAATATTTTAGGTACAATTTACCGAACGTCACGATTAGAGCAAAACAAACAGCGCAATGAAAGCTATATTTACAGCAAATCATTATTAGTTGCGTCAGGTACATGTATGATATACAATCAAGAAAATACCATAGAATCTATTGAAAATTTGAAAAGAAATCCCTATAAATAAAGTGGTGCGTTTCTAAAGTGATTCAGTATATATGTAATTGAGGTATTTAAAGTAAAGATGATATAAAGACAGGAATTGCAAGAGTTATACATTGTCTGTCTTTGCATTATGTTGATTGCTTAGATGCGGAAGGTCATTAATATTTATAATATTCAATTTAATAACTGAATGAGGTTCTTTGTCAAGGAATGTAACAGACACGTCAGTTGAAATTCGTCAATAAATCGTGCTTTACTCTGGGCGGCAAGAAAGAAATCAAATAAAGCAAACAAAACATCTCATGCACTCGTATGTACAGTACATAAAAACAATATGAATTTTTCATTTTGTTTTTAACTTTTAACAAATTGTTTATTGTTGAATTTTTCATTTTGGATTATACCTACACCTCGATGTTATATCGCTGTATTCTCTCATACATTTATCCACTTGCTTATCGCATATTTACTGACATTAACTTGCTTTATTCTTGGAAATCATATGTTTAACATTAACAAAATCTAGATCGAAACCTTAATTTCGCAAGATTACACCCAACTCGTCCCTTTTCGCGCGACGGGTCACAAATGTTATTACTTTTTTCGATGAAATTCCTGTAAGCAAACAAAATAGCCCCAGATGGGACGCCGCGTTCTGCGGCGTCACATCTGGGGCTATTCTGTTTGCCAATGTCCCATAAAAGGGACGCCAGGCTTAAATGAGTTAATATTGATTTAAAGTAGGCTGCGACATTTGGTCTAAAAATTCTTATTTTTTTCTTAATTTGTTTTGACCAAATGTCGCACCTGCTTGATTTTTTAGACGAATTGTCCATTAGACGAATTGTCCATTAGACGAAATGTCATTTAGACGAAATGTCCCTTACACGAAATGGCCTTTAGATGAAATGGCATTTAGACGAAATGGCATTTAGACGAAAATGTTTTAGACGAAGTGTCCTGCACCCACGGTACAACACCAGCTGCAGTAATAGTAAATATAACTAAAACTGAGATCCTTTAACAGCAGTGATCATATTAATGAGAATAGGGATGGGCCATACCGCGGTTTCGGCTACTTAAGCCTCTTCAGTGACCCTATAGATTTGGCAACGTGGTCCCAAAAACAATTACTGTAATTTCGCATTTTTTCGACAGGATAGTCTATACAAAGACTATTATAATCAAAAAGGGGCCAAAATACATTAAACGTTGGTTAGAAAATGAATCTAAGCCGATAATAATTTTCTGATTTCTCAGAAAAAGAAACAAGAAAGAGTTGTCAATTTATTTCTGAATATTGCAGGGGTATATCAATTATTGAACGCAACTGTAATCATCATGGTAACATGTTCGTAAAATCTACAAAAAAGGGCTTCATGAAATTTTCGTATAATAAAATCTGTCTCAAAACAGCTTGTCAATGTATTTCCGAATATTGCATGGGTGTACGAGGATGGAATAAAAAGTTCTGTCATAGGTGTAATAACCTATAAGCTGTTGTATTATACATTGATTGGAAGTGATACATTTCTGCTTTATGTTGATAGCAATGAAATATATTATTTGCCTTGAAAGAAACATGGGATGTAACCACTGACATTTTTTTCTGAAAGCGTGTTGTGTGTGTTTCATGTGTAATGTATTTATAACTACCGATCACATATTCTTCAACTTTATATTTACAATATCTTAAATGAACGTTGTCAGTGCGCTGCTGGCTGTAAAATAAAGCGACATATATGACGTCATTAAATATTTTCAAGTACTGTCGGATCATTTTACTTGCTGGCATTTTTATGATTTTACTTCAGGGCGCATTTAGAAGAAATAATAAAATTGTTAAATGCATTTTAGGCCCCGAGGACCATGTCTGAATGTCAGTTGAATTTAAATTTCCCTTGAAGGGAAACTTTAACATTTTCTTATGCAGTAAACTAATTAAAATTAAAATGAATAATTTTGATTATTGGAAAATGTATTCATCTATTTCCGAAAAAAGGCGGCCCCCGTGGCCGAGTGGTTAAGGTCGCTGACTTCAGTGCTCTTGATCATTCGATCATCTCACCGATGTGGGTTCGCGCCTCGCACGGGGCACGAATTCATATGTGAGACAAGCCATGTTCTGCTTGCGGGTGTGTCAGGTGGTTTTTCCCCGGGTACTCCGGTTTTCGACCCACCTACCGATTGATTCGTCTCGATATGAGTGAAAAAGCTTGAAAGGGACGTAAAACTGAATAAAACAAAATCCGAAAAAAGTATATGGCAATAGTTTCTTATTATGAAAGGAGTTTTTTTTCTGTATTTTTGCATTATATTCTTTTAACCATGTCAGTATCAGAGAGTCACACCATTTCATTTTATTCACGAAGAGCCACACAGACGTTTTACCGCATACGATATCCAGAAAAATGGTATTTCGTTTTGGATTCATCATGGTGTTTATCATGATTTATTTGTTAGTCCATGATAATTCAATGACTAGCTAGAGATTCACCACGAGGACCGAACAACTAACTAAATGCTGTTAAACACTGCAGAAGCTGAGGGTGAGGTTAGGCACCTGTTAAATCAAATTAAGTCCCCCCCCCCAGTTATTTATAACTGACAGTTCCAAAGCGGTAATGCTGCTGTGGTTCAAATTTATCCAATTTATACTTCTGTGATGGTTCTTATTGTTAGCTCACCTGAGCCGAAGGCTCACAGGTGAGCTTATAGTATACCCATGCTCCGGCGTCCGTCCGTCGTCCGTCGTCCGTCCGTCCGTCGTCCGTCGTCCGTCGTCCACAATTTCAAAGATCTTCTCCTCTGAAACTGCTTGGCCAATCAAAGCCAAACTTCATGTGGAGCATCCTTAGGAAGGGGGAACGAAAGTTTATATAAATGGTTCAGGTCACATGACCAAGATGGCCGCCATGGCTATAAATAGCAAAAACCTTTAAAAATCTTCTTCTCCAGAACCAGTGGGCCGATTTCCATGAAACTTGGTATGTAGCATTGGGGACGCAGGCCCATCATAGTTTATATAAATCATGACCCTAGGATGACCTTGACCTATTTTACGGCAAGGTCAACTTAGGTCGCCAATGCATTTGAATGGGAAAAAATGGTAAAATGCTATTTAATGGGTAAAACTTACTGGGAATAGGCAAATGGACAGAAGATTAATGTTAATGGAAAATTTTACCCCTGGGGGGTTGTCTGCCCCTGCCCTGGGGCTATATACATGTATATGACCATAATATTCAAACATCTTCTTCTCTGAAACTGCTAGGTCAATCAAAGCCAAACTTCATGTGGAGCATCCTTGGGAAGGGGGAAAGAAAGTTTATATAAATGGTCAAGGTCACATGACCAAGATGGCCGCCATGGCTATAAATAGCAAAAACGTTTAAAAATCTTCTTCTTCAGAACCAGAAGGCCTATGATTTTGAAACTTGGTGTGAAGCATCTGGGAATGGAGCTCTACAAAGTTTATATAAATCATGACCCTGGGATGACCTTGACCTATTTTACGGCAAGGTCAACTTAGGTCTCCCATGCATTGGAATGGGGAAAACTAGGAAAATGTAATTAAACATACATGTGATGAGCTGGAAAGAGGAATCAGGGAGATTTGTCTTTCATTTCAGGGAGGTTTTTGAAAAATGTATAGAACATATAGGGAAATTCTTGATTCATTTCAGGGAGATTTGAATTTTTCACTAAAAAGTGGTACTTTTTTTAAAGAATTTTACAGCTCATTTCCTGGAGTCTCCCTGATGATGAGGGAGGTATCACATGTATGAATTAAATGGCAGAAAACTTGCTAGAAATGAGCAAATGGACAGAAGATTTATGTTTAAGAAAATATTTTGGGCCCAGGGGGTTGTCTGCCCCTGCCCCGGGGCAATATACATGTTATGACCATAATATTGAAACATCTTCTTCTCTGAAACTGCTAGGCCAATCAAAGCCAAACTTTTTGTGGAGCATTCTTAAGAAGAGGGAATGAAAGTTTATATAAATGGTCAAGGTCACATGACCAAGATGGCCACCATGGCTATAAATAGCAAAAACGTTTAAAAATCTTCTTCTTCAGAACCAGAAGGCCTTTGATTTTGAAACTTGGTATGAAGCATCTGGGAATGGAGCTTTACAAAGTTTATATAAATCATGACCCTGGGATGACCTTGACTTATTTTACGGCAAGGTCAACTTAGGTCGCCCATGCATTTAAATGGGAAAAAATAGGAAAATGTCATGTAATGGCAGAAAACTTGCTAGGAATGAGCAAATGAACAGAAGATTTATGCTTATGAAAAAACTCTAGGCCCAGGGGCTGTCTGCCCCTGCCCTGGATACATATAGATGACCATAATATTCAAACAGCTTTTTCTCAGAAACTGCTTAGCCAATCAAAGCCAAACTTTATGTGGAGCATCCTTAGGAAGAGGAAATGAAAATTTATATAAATGGTCAAGGTTACATGACCAAGATGGCCGCCATGGCTATAATTAGCAAAATTTTTTAAAAATCTTCTTCTTCAGAACCAGAAGGCCTATGATTTTGAAACTTGGCATGAAGCATTAAGGAACGGAGGTCTACAAAATTTGTATAAATCATGGGATGACCTTGACCTATTTCACGGCAAGGTCAACTTAGATCGCCCATGCATTTGAATGGAGAAAATTGTTAAAATGTCATTTGAAGGACAAAACTTGCAGTTAATTGGCAAATGGACTGAATTTTTATGATTTGAAAAAGTTCTGACCCTGCCCTAGGGTTATATACATGCATTGTACCATTCTAGTCTAACAAGTTTATTGGTACATGTATATATCTCAGGTCTCAGGTGAGCATTTACAGGACCATTGGTCCTCTGGTTTTATGTCTTGGTGTTTAAAATGTTTTGTGCTTTTGGCGCCTTATGTATGTTATCATATTTTTAGTTAGGTTTAGGTAAGTGAGTGGCTATTTATTGGGAAAATAGCTGCTCATTCGGCTTACTACATGTTTTCATGGTACATGTATATGTACCTGATTGTTAATTTAGTTTTTTTCCCACCTCGATTTTCGGAGTGGGAATCTTTTTCTGATTGCGTATTTTCCTGATCCTTGCCTACTTATACCTTTTTTCAGATATGGATCTTGCAAATATTTTAAATGACAGTTACTAAAGAATAAAGGCAGTGACAGAACTTTTTTGACCGATCCTCGTATGAACAAATGAACGCATCTGTACACGTTATAACACAAGATTAAATCATTTTATTGGAATTATACCATTTTCTTATTCAAGATTTTAGAGTTAACATCACCGCCATATATGAATGTGCTTTGTGGAGCACATATTATACAACATAACAAAAACTATCAAAGGACTTACAAACACATGCAGGAAAAATATGCCATAATAAATAAATATAAGCTTTTTGAGGAGAGAAAGGGTAAATGTAGGCAATGACCATGAAATGACACAATAAAAAAGGTCCCACTTCAATAAAAAAACGAGGTGGGAAAAATTAAATTAACAATGCATCCACACCAAGAGAATACACCGAAAGCCGATTTGAGCACCTATTTCCCAATAGGCGGACACTCAGTTGACCATTTATCATGAAATATTATAGCTCTTGCACATGCAGGTTACGGCTACCAAAACAGTTAATACGTCAGTTTATTTTATCAGTAGTTCATGATACAGTTTATAATCTAACACACATTAGATCTTCCCAGTACAGACTAGAGCATACGCTACAATATTGGATACATTCGATTTTCTGTCCCAAATTGGTGATATCGTCTTTTACCAGCATAACAGCTATTTGATGTTGCGAATATGTGAATTTCAGCAGTACAATTACGCTGCCAGAAAGTTAAAATGATTTAATAAGGAAACTGAATGGAGAGACTATAATCGTTCAATATGTCATGACGTTAGAACTATGCAGTTATGCAAAATTGGAAGTTAGAAACAGCTTATTAGACGAATCAAACGAAAGTGTTTCTCAGTGGAGGTTGTGTGCAAATACCATTCAACACGAAATTTATGAATATTAAATTTGATGGGCTAAAAGATAGTCATAAACTAGCGTTTAAAGTTGTGAAGTTATATGTAAGGACATTTTAATAGATTCTTGCATGCGGATATATCGACATGATACACGGTTACTTTCAAAATGAGAATATAATGTCTATAATTAGATATAATGTATTTCAAGTCGTGAATGCTAAAAAAAGAACTTTTTCCTGGATAATGTGCAATTTAAATATCTCTGTTTTGGTTATGTGTATTTATGTGACAATGGGGAGTGACACAAAGAACGTTTATCGAGACTGTTGTAAAAGTTATGGTGAAAATACCACTGCCATAGTTGCAAAACAAACAATTCCCCTGATCGAGGCTGCTACTACATCAATGGGTTTGCGCATTAAAGCCAAAACAGCTGCTGCTGGTGCTGAGTTACCGATTGGTATCCAAATTATTGAAAACCTTGATCTAAATGTGATCGACCTGTATGAAGACACAGTTGACACAGAAACAATTTGGGATGATTTTTCTACCTGGCATGACGATGAAGACCTTTATCAAAGTCATCTTAACCAGGAATCGAGTATAATAGCTGCACTGATAGAAGGAAGTTCTGATAAAACATTGCATTAAAATTGTGTATAATAATGAACCCATTTAATATCAACATGTTTGCTTATACATGTAGACAGATAAGATCAAACTAAAAAAAGACAAACATAATAGATGATAGGAACTTAAAGCTGGTACATGTACATGCATTTAGAATACAATCTCAATGACTATTAACGAAAATGTTCATTGACTATAATTTATCTTCAGCTAACACAGAATTAACATCGCGCGCAGGCCTTACCATTTCAATGACAGACTTCCCTGAGACTGTATTACGGTACAAGTAGGCAATGGCCAGGAAAAGGCGCAATAAGAAAAAAATTCCCACACAAAGAACCGAGGTGGGAAAAACTAAATTGACAGTTAGGTACGTATACTTAGAAAACATATCTTAAGCCGGATGAGCAGCTATTTCCCAACAGGCGGCCACTCACCCGAACGTAAATAAAACTATGATAACGTACACAAGGTTCAAACACTCCTAAATATAAGACAAATGGAACCACAACAGAAGTATCGCCTTGGAACGATCAGTAATATAAAATCACTGGGAGGTTTAAACCGGTTTTACAGGCGCCTAACCTCGCCCTCATGTTCTGCTGTGGTTCACAACATTAACTTAGGTGTTCGGTCCTCGTGGTGAATATGTAACTAGTCAATAATCATCAAGGACAAATAAATAAATCACGATAACCACCCTGTATTTATTTTCTTCAAGGTATCCGCCGTCTTGTTCAAGTTTATGCATGCAGCTATGTTCTTACACTGAAGTACAAGAACATCTAAATTAACATTTAAATTTACCTAAACATTTCATTCGTTAAAAGCAAAAGCATCATGATACAAAAATCACTCAATATTGATTTGTGTATTTAGGGTTCCGAGTAAGTTCGCCTATAAAAACGGAACTTGAATGTTCTTAACTGATAAAATGCGCTTTTAGCGTGTATTTGCCTATGTCCCACAAATATTATACTAGACATGTGTGATCCCAAGGATTACATCGGCTTTGCCATCGAACAAAGTTTCTTGCGTCGAATTCTATATGCTACCGTAATAAATCTAATCCTTTGGATTATTTATTGTACTTTACATTTGGCTTTTTGTCTGCAAAATAGTTAAATCCTTCCCAGTGGAATTGATATATTTGAGAAGAAGTATTGGTGACGTGAGATGAGGTTGCTACTGTTATCATCTCTATTGTTGCACGATTTCAACGATATTTGTTAAGAAAATGACTAAATCTAAATTTTCAACGCCTACTCTGAAATGTTTCCATAAAAAAAAAACATGTGATGGGAAAATACCAATGATACAGAATAATCATAATAATTTTTCACTTACTTTTTACGTTTCCATTTAAATGTACTTAATACAATCACAATGACAAACTGCTGAAATGAATCACCAACTCATTAAACAAATACAGCTTATCCCTGAATTATGGAGTTGTTAATCACCTTTTCTGGGCGTGTTCAGACCTTCTTAGCGACAAACCGTTTCTTACCTTGTCATTCTGGTAGCAACTTTGCACGGATATATCATACAACCTATGCATTTTCAATTCCCCGATGAACAGACGCCAAATATTTAACTGAAATATAACAATGACTTTTGTTTGGCGCCCAGGGCTCTCCATCGCCAGGCACCTTATTGTATGTGTGAGTCCTCGTTTTGATTCATGGTAGCTACATGTGTCAGTATTTATTTGTTCATTGAACAACTTACTAAATGTTGTGAACCACTGCAGAAGCTGAGGGTAAGGTTTGGATCCTGTAAAATAAAAGTTAAAACTGAGAGTAGTTTAAGACCGCCTGTAATTTTATATTACTGATCGTTCCAAGGCGAAACTTCTGTGGTGGTTCTAACTGTTTTAAGTTTTGGTGTTGATATTTGTGTTGTTTGCACCTTATGTTTTCATATTTTTGGTTAAATGTGGGTAACTGACAGGCCGCCTGATGGGAAAAGGCTGCTCACACGGATTACGATATGTTTTCTTAGTATAGAAGACTGATTGTTAATTTTGCTTTTTTTCTCATCTGGGTTTTTGGAGTGGGAATTTCTTTCTGATATCATTGCCTACTTTTACCTTTCTATATATGCTTCGGTTGCAGTTTCTTGTCTAAATAGAAATTCGGAGTCCTTTCCCGATAAGGCAATGTTTTATCAATACTTAATGATATATTTTATCATCTAACATCTAATACATCTTCCATCTTTTTATCATCTAACATCTAATACATCATACGGGCGGTTTAAGCCCGCCAGTAACTTTGTGTTACTGATCGTTCCAAGTCGATACTTCTGTGGTGGTTCTTTTTGTTGTATGTTTTGGTGTATAAAAATTTTTTGTGCTGTTGGCGCCTTATGTATGTTTTCATATTTTTAGTTAAGTTAAGGTAACTAAGTGGCCACCTATTGGGAAAATAGCTGCTCATTCGGCTTACGATATGTTTCATGGTATAAGTACCTGATTGTTAGTTTGGATTTTTCCCACCTCGGTTTTTGGAGTGGGAATCTTTTTCTGATTGCGCCTTTTCCTGATCTTTGCCTACTTGTACCTTTCCATGTACAGACTGAAACATAAGCTATGATATTAGATAAATTCGATTTTCTGTCCTAAATGGACGGTATATTACCGTTTCGCAGCATAACGATTGTTTAACTTAACAGAAAGCCTGAGCAGCGGCCGAGAAAACCGGTATTCAGGGTATCTCAAACTGGTCTGTACAGTCACAGAAGACCACTAGAAGCGTGAAATGTTGATACAATTTCTATCCATGAAGCAAAACAAAGACGCTGATCAGCTGTGCAATTATTTCAATATGCCATGATTTTCAGAGTTTTGCAATAAATACCGTTTTCGATAGCTACTAGTATATAAACCGAGTTCGTGTATTATGTACACTCATATACAATGTACAATCATTTGGCGTGAACTGATCATATAGAGAGAATGACAAGCAGTTCGCGAAATAAGAGGCAAGGTAAAATAAGACAAGAGAGACCAGGAATCAATGAAATTAAGGGTCCCGCCATAGACATGAAGCGAGAAAGTAGATATAACACAAAACATCACAAAATATCTTTTCCGACAAAACACTCGAAAAGCACGATGATTAGATGTTTCCAGTTAAGGTAGCCATCCGGATAGTCTCAAACATCCGGCAGCTCTTAGGCAGCTAAGAGAAGACACAAACACGCCCATGCAATATACAAATATCTTTAAGTTGTAAAAAAACCGAAAAATTTCAGTAGAAACTTTTTGATATTTTCTTATATTTGCTCAAAACATAGACTGTGTATACACGTTAGCACCGCATCGCCGAGACGGTTCTAACGAGTACCCACAATCTATGTTTTGGAACAAAAATAAGAAAATTAGGTATATCCCCTGATAACCCCAGTTTTTTTCTATATAAAAGTGGGGTTTAACGGGTTATACATTTCACAGACTTTTTTTTTTGATGATAGTGCCACAACAAAAGTACTGTATTGGAACGATCAGCAATAAAACATTCATATGCTGTAAGTTTTGTTGGCAAATTGTCTCGGTAATGATATTTTCTCGTGAACAGCGAGGAAAACAAATTCAATTTCTACTCATTATACGTTTCTTATTCGTAAGTGTCAACATTAGTCTAACATTAGTATTTCATTTGATTTCTAAAACTGCATATAGCTCTATTCCTGCGTGGTAGCCTTCAGCCCAGCATCAACCAAAGAAAAATTCAATAAATAACGTTCCAGATCCAGAATCGTTGATTCCCCAAATTTAGCAAAACATGTGCAAATCCAATTTTCAGGAAGAGGATTTAGGACACTCCCCTAAATTATGCCCAATATGACGAAGTTAAAAAAAAATCATATTTAAACAAAATAGCATTTTGGAATTCGGGGTTCAAATATATTATGTACAAAAGAGTGTATTTTTACCCACGCAAACCTCTTTTTTCTATATACTTCTCAAACTTTGATAAGCATCAAAACTTTATTTTTGATTACAGGACATCACAGGAAATAGGACACCCGAAATTTTCCTATAGATAGATAGCAGCACCATCACCGTGCAAACACTCGCTCTTTTTTTCACGTTGTTTGCGAGCCCTTCTCGCAGACTTGCAGAAACGATAGAAAACCCCTGAAATTGAAGTTGCCACTGTTGCCTACCCAATCCGACTCTGTCAATCATCCCATCTTACTGGTTCATTGAACTGCAAAACTGTTTTGATAATTCAAATGTCGATACTTTTGTGTCTAAAATGCACTTTATGAAAATTACAGAAACCTATGATTTTTATCAAAATCGCGAGGTAAGAGGGGTGAATGACAGAATTGGATGGGGTAGGCAACAGTGACAACGTCAATTTCAGGTGTTTTCCATCGTTTCTGCAAGTCTGCGAAAAGCGCTCACAGGCAGCGCGAAAAAAAGATGGAATGTTTGCACAGTGGTGGTTCAGCTCCATATCTATAGCAATAAAATGGGTGTTAGATTACAAGTATGTCATGTGAACAAAAATAAAGTTTTGATGCTTATCAAACTTGAGGCAGTATATATTAGTGGAGGTTATACGGGGTTAAATTCACATGAAGTTTCCATGATCGTAAGAAAGTATTCATGAACATGGAAACGTTTTTGTCATGACGTTTCCCTTAAAATGCTGAAATTTTTCACTAATAGATGACAAGCGTTGCAGCCTCATGTCACGAAACCAATACTTCTTCCCAGATAAATCTATTCCATTGGGATGGTTTTAACCGTTTTGCAGACAAAAGGCTAAGTGCAAAGTCGGTAAATAATTCATAGGATTAGAATTCTCATGCTGACGAATAGAAATCGAATCGAAAAATGCTTACTGTAATACAAAATGTTAAAGCCGATTTTAGACTCATACAGAAGAACGCATTACACTTACACCCGTGTTTTCACAAAAATACTTTTTGAAGCCGTCCTCAGCTATTGTTTTCTTTTTAGAAACAACAACGACGTTCCGTATCCCGAAAGCAGTATTCATTCATTTTAGTTGGTTCGGGCCGGAGCTTCTTGTCTGTTTCTAAGCCCACCGGGGTTCAACTGGTATTTTTCTTTTGCTCCGGAGCTAGTAAGTTATTGGGCGCCCAGGGATCTCCATCGTCGGGCAGCTTACTCATTCTGTGAGTCCTCGTTTTTGATTCGTCATGGAATTTATCATGATTTATTTGTTTGCCCATGATGATTCATTGGCTTGTTAGAGAATCACTACGAGGAACGAACAACTAACAAAATGTTTTGAACCACTGCAGAAGCTGAGGGTGAGGTTAGGATCCTGTAAAACCGGTTTAAGCCCGCCAGTAATTTTATATTACTGATCGTTCCAAGGCAATACTTCTTGGTGGTTCTTATTGTTTTATGTCTTATGTTTAAAATTTTAGTGCTGTTGGCGCCTGATGTATGTTATTATATTTTTAGTTAAGTTTAGGTAACTGAGTGACCACCCATTGGGAAAATAGCTGCCCATTCGGCTTACGATATGTTTTCATGGTATAAGTACATTGTACCTGATTGTTAATTTAGTTTTTTCCCATCTCGGTTTTTGGATTGGGAATCTTTTTCTGATTGCACCTTTTCCTGATCTTTGCCTACTTGTACTTCTAATAATACCCGTATTGGCAATTCTAGACACCAAGAATCACAGGGCAATTTTAGTCACACGTATGCCTACTGATTGACAATTTGAAAAACGCCATATCTGAATGTGATTTAAAGATAATTTATCACAAAAAGGAAGAATAAATATCTTAGCACTTGTACATGCAGGTAAATTACTTTCATAACAGCAAAAAGCAACTTTTTTGATACGGAATTTTCATCAAAAGTTAATGATACAGTGTATTTTCTGAACTACATTATAACATTTTTCCAGTAAAGACTAGAGCATACGCTATGATTTTGGATACATGCGATTTTCTGTCCTAAATTGCCGATATCGTCTTTAAGCAGCATAACAGCATTTTGATGTTGCGAATATGTGGATTTCAGCAGTTACATTTCGCTGCCAGAAAGTTAAACTAATTTAATAAAGAATCTGAATAGAGAGACAGAATTCGTTCAATATGTTATGACGTTTCGAATTTTACAGCACATGTCCAAAATTGGAGAGACAGCAACAGATAGCTTGAGGCAAATTAATCGTAAGTGCTTTACTGTGCAAGTTGTATTCAAAGGCCATTTAACACGAGCTCTGAAAAGTAAACTTGTTATGAAGGTATAGCCGGATAAAACTGAACGTTTTATATGGATATTTACATGCGGATATAGCGAAATGATGTGTTCCTTCAAAGTGAAATAGAGATTCCATAAATTGATATAATGTATTTCAAGCCGTGAAAGCTAAAGAATAACTCTTTCCTAGATAATGTGTAATTTAACTATCACTGTTTTAGTTATGTTTATTTATGCGACAATGGGGAGTGACACAAAGAACGTTGATCGAGACTGTTGTAAAAGTTATGTCGAAAATATCACTGACATAGTCCAAAAGCAAACGACACCTTTGATCGAGGCTGCTACTACGTCAATGGGTCTGAAAACTAAAGCCAAAACAGCTACTGCTGGTGCTGAGTTACCAATTGCTATCCAAAGTATTGAAAACCTTGATCTTAATATGATCGACATGCAGGGAGACACAATTGACACAGAAACGATTTGGGATGATTTTTCTGTGTGGCATGACGATGAAGACCTTTATCAAAGTCATCTTAACCAGGAATCAAGTATAATAGCTGCACTTATAGAAGGAAGTTCTGATAAAACATTGCATTAGAATTATGTATAATGAACTCACTTGAATGTCAACAGGTTTGTTTATACATGAAGGCATATATGATCAAACTTTATAGTCAAAAATAATGGATAAGAGGAACTAAAGGCTAGTACATGCATTAACGAGGGATTATCAAACATTACGTGGACTTTTCTCATAACTTGATAACGGTTCAGGCAAAGATCTTCAAATTTCAGTTGACGATAAACTTGCTTAAATCCAATCAATTCTGAAACTTTGGTTAGTTAAAAGTGTTTAATTACCAGTGAGTGATAGTTTTACTTAACCCACCCACCCCATCACGGAGCACGTCAGAAATGACGTTAAGCTTGGCTTTGCAGTATCGCATTTCTTTTGCGTTTTCTTCAAAACTATTTTTCAGATCACAGCGAAAAGTGTCACATGTATCACATGTCTTGATGAATCCATTACAAAACATTTTATGCTTGCTCAAAAAATTGATGGACCGTTTGTGGACTTATGTTGTTTTGCTAAGGCCTGCATGTTTGCTTTTTCAAAATGTTTAAACGGCATCTGAACTTCATGCAACTCAGATCAACCGCCAATTTTGTACAATTCCCCTTGAAACAAACAGTAATGTCTCATTTTCTGGTAAAACTTCAATGACAATTTGTAATACATTACAAATCAAAACATTACATGAACTTTTTAACAAATAGTGTCCAAATAAATATCAGATGTTCATATCCGTCATTTAAATTTTTCAAACATCTAACCATAATGTTCAAAATCAACATCAATATACTAAGTCCAAACTTATTGTGAAATCAAAGTAATGCATTATTGTTTTTATACAAATCGGTAATTTAAACCATGCTCCTATAGTGGACAAGTTTTTAACATACGTAGAGCAATAAAATGTAAAAAAATAGTATCCCGAAAAAGCACATTTTCTGGTTTCAAAATCGTTGTTTTTGCGGCGACGTCACTGACGTTATCAGACTGCTCCATGATGGTGAAAGTGAGTGTTTTCATTTCACTGTAATTTTATAACGGATAAAGGGAATGTGATGAAATTTGTAGACCGCTGCATAATACATGGGAATATATGCATTGTAAGTTTGAGTGGAATTCAATCAGATATTCAAAACTATAAGAAAAGTCCGCGTAATTTTTGATAAGCCCACGTACATGTAGACTAAAATCTCAATGACTGTTAATGAACGAATTGGAACACGCAAATGTTCATTGACTATCATTTATCATCGGCTTCCACAGAGCTACATGTACCATCGCGCTCAGGACTTACCAAATGAATGAAAAACATCCCTGACACTGAAATAAGTATTTTTTCTTGAGGATATCTAACGTCCTGTTCAAGTTTATGCATGCAGCTATGTCCTCAGACTGCCGTACCAGAACACCTACATTACACACTTAAATTTACCTGAACCTTTCATTCATTGACGCTAAATCATCATGATACGAAAACCACTTCCACATTAGGATAACTTGTCCGTGTAAAGAACGCCCCTTAAACCCCACTTGTATACAAAACTGGGGTATACATGTTAAAACTATTCATTTTTATTTTTTCTTATTTAAGACCCAAAACATAAATTGTTGGTACTTGTTAGAACCGCCTCACGCAATCAATGTTTTGAGCAAAAATATTAAAAGTATCAATTTTTTTTTCCAATGATATTTTTGTTGTTGTTTGTTTTTACTGCTAAAACATCTCTGTATATTGCATGGACATGTTTTTGTAATGTGTATTGATTTGTACCTTTAGGGTTCCAAGTGTGTTTGTCTATACGAACAGGAGGACTTGAGTGTTCTGAACTGACAAAATGCATTATATATTGCGTCACATCTGGGACTATTGTGTTTGCAAAAGTGTCTCACAAAAATTACACTAGGCTTACTATTAAGGCATGTGTGATTCAAAGCATTAAAGCGGCTTTGTCATCTTATACAATTTTTGTGTCGAATTCCATATGGAACTAAAAGTAAGAAGTTTAATCCTTTGAATTATTTATTGTACATTGTACTTTGCATTAGGCATTTTGTCTGCCAAACGGTTAAATCCTTCCTAGTGGAATTGATATATTTGAGAAGAAATATTGGTGACGTGACATGAGGTTGCTGCTGTTATCATCTCTATCGCTGAACGATTTCAACTATATTTGTTCAGAAAATGACTAAATCTAAATTTTCAATGCCTAATCTGAAATGTTATGGAAACAAAATTCACATAAAAAGCCTTCGCGCAGGCGTATGTATACGTAGTGTAAACGTGCTGTGCCGTTTTAGAGATGAAAAAAAAAACTTTTTCCGTAGATAATTGTTTTGATATTTTTATTATTTTTCCTCAAATCATTGGGGTACACAAAAGAACCGCCCGCCAATGTTTATGATCACAATTAGAAGGTTTGAATACCCCTTCGGTTCGGTTCGGTTCGGCGACACGGACACAGAATTTTGAAAGAGAAGTTTTTTTCTATTATTTTCGAATTTCCCATTGTTTTGTTTGTAAAACTGTCCCGACTTTAGGTCAGGAAGTTTGGGACCTGCAATTTCTCATTGTTGGTCGCTGTTTTCCCCCAAATTAAGAGTCTAAGCATCGATTTTCTTGGTCGTGCGATTCGCGCCAAAACGATTCGTACTTTACTTGAAAATTTCTTTTCTTGAAACTTTTTGGCCTGAGAGCTGACAAGCTTTTGGACCAGAATTTGTTCAAGCTTCATTGACAGTGACATTTAACGGCTCTAGCAGGGCTGCAACGATCTGTCATAAAAGTTAAAGAATCTGAATAGCTTTCTGGTTTGACCTTCCCCCACCCACTTTTTTTTCATATAGTGATTGAAGGTCTTTTTGTTTAATCATTTGAATTGAAACTCATGGCTTCAGGGTTTGTCGGTCCAACTGCGGGGCGGTTGACTTGTCGGGGTGGAAAAGAGCTGGTATGTTGTTTCCATACACCGAAGTCTTGTCCGCTGCTCCTCAGGTTGGCTTTGTTGATGGTTTTCGGGCTTTGTGTTTGGAAGTGGACAACAGGAGATATTTTAGATTCAAACCAGGACTGTAGTATAGGATTTGGAAAGTCAGTTGGTGGAACTGCTCAGAGCTTGGCTTTCACAAGGAAAATTGGTAACCGAAGAGGCTCCGAAGGATTACGCAGTTTCAATCCTTCAAAGGGAACAAACTTGTTGATTCTTATTATTTTGGCTGGAGATATCGAAATGAACCCAGGCCCCAGGTTCCAGTGCCGCACGTGCAAGAAGTATTGCAAGGCGGCCGAGAAAGCAGTAAAATGTGAAGATTGCGAGAAACGCTTCCATGCGTCTTGCGTAAATCTTGGTCCCGTTGAGTTACAAAAGATTGAGTCGGGTAATGATTCTTGGTATTGTTCAAACTGCAAAGCTGAGTGCAGCCTATGCAGTGGTGCTGTTTTGAATTCCCATAAGGCTGTCCAGTGTGACAAATGTGAAATGTGGGTGCACAATAACTGTTCTTTTATGTCAGACTCAGAGTATGAAACGATGCAAAACTCAAACTGTACATGGATTTGCCCTAAATGTGACTTTTTCAATTTCTCAGACTCGTTTTTCAATGAACAGTTTAACTTGGAAAGTGAAAATAGGTTTGACCTACTTGCAAAAGGTCATGAAACCAAGTCCACTGAAACCTTGACTAGCAAAAACAGCTTTATTAGTGGTCTGAAATTTTCCAGTATCAACATAAACAGTATAAGAGGCAAAAAACTTGAGTTGTTGGCCTTCATTGATTTTCATCAATCTAAGATTTTGGCGATTCAGGAGACAAAAATCGACAATTCCATATTAACGTCTGAATTATTTCCGGAATCCTTTCCATACAGCGTGTACAGAAAGGATAGAACCTTAAATGGTGGTGGTGTTATGCTTCTTGTGCACAAGGACATCCCACACATGCCCCTCACAGAATTGGACAATGACTCAGAGTCAGTTTGGGTCAAACTTTTTGTAAATAAGAAAACTCACTTTGTGGCTAGCTGGTATCGACCACCTGTCGATGGTCACTTACCAGTATCGGACAATGGAAATGACTTATTGAATTCCCTGGAAAAGTTTGACAATTTATTTAGAGAACAGCTTGACAAAATCAAAAATATTAACAAAGGCAACAAACCGCCCTTAATTCACGTTTTAGGTGATTTTAATTTTAGAGATATTGTATGGCCGGACAGACTCAGCAAATCTGGGTCATCATTGAGTCAGACAGAGGGTCAGATTTTGATAGATATCATGAATGACCATGGTTTGGAACAATTAGTCAATTTCCCCACCAGAGAAAGAAATACTTTGGACTTAATTTTGACCTCTCTTCCTGGTCAGTTTGCAGACATTCATTCCCCGGATAAGCTCAGTGATCATGACATTGTTTCTGGCACATTGAAAATTGCTATCCCTCCTATAAAGAAACCTAGGAGAAAGGTGTATCGTTATCAGAAAGGTGATTATGAATCTATGAGAGCAGAAACACTTAAATTTGCAAAGGAAAGATACTTCAACGGTTACTCAGATACTCGGTCGGTTCAGGAAAATTTCAATCTCATTACATCGTTCATACAGGAATCGGCAGATAAACATATCCCCTCAAAAACTAGTCGCTCAGTTTCCTCTGTCCCTTGGATAACACCTGAAATAAGAAGGAAGATTCGCAGAAAAAAATGCAACTCATGCAAAAGCTAAAAAGACTGGTAGTGCAAAATTTAGATCTAAATTTGAATCTTTACGGAAAGAGATCAAAGCTGATATCAGGAAGCAGCATGATCTTTACGTGAACAACTTGGTAGGAGATGTTAAGGCTAATCCTAGAGATTTTTACAGGTACATAAACAGTCAGAAAAAAGATACCCAAGGTATTCCCCCGTTGAAAAAGAGAAATGGAAGTGGAATTGCACAATCCGAATTTGAAAAGGCGGAAGAATTTAATGGTCAGTTTTCGGATGTTTTCACTAAAAGTGAATACAAACAGGTCCCTCTTATGGACAGATCTGCCCCATTCATGCATGATATTGTGGTCACAAAGGAAGGGGTGACCAAACTTCTCAAAGGTCTAAACCCGTCTAAAGCCTTAGGGCCTGATGAGCTTCATCCCAGAGTCCTAAAGGAACTGGCTATGGAATTAGGGCCGGTATTCGCCCATCTCTTCCAGCAGTCAATTGATACAGGTGAAATTCCTAAAGAATGGTCTCTTGCTAATATTTGCCCCCTGTTTAAGAAGGGCGACAGGTCACTTGCCCGCAATTACCGCCCTGTTTCTTTGACATGCATTCCTTGTAAGCTTCTTGAACATATTGTATGCTCAAATATTATGGCCCATCTTGATGAACATGAACTCTTGTCGGACAGGCAACACGCATTTAGGAAATGGCATAGTTGTGAAACTCAGTTGACTACAGTGATAAATGACTGGGCCAAAATCTTAGACAAAAAAGGCCAGGTCGACACTTTTATACTCGATTTTGAAAAGGCTTTCGATACTCCTCCCCATGAACTCCTTAAAAGCAAATTGTTTAGCTATGGAATAGGTGGAACAACACTGAATTGGATAAATGCTTTCCTTTGTTTCAGACAACAAAGGGTAGTGGTTAATGGTATTAAATCGGATTGGGCTCCAGTTGTGTCAGGTGTCCCTCAGGGCACCGTTCTTGGTCCCTTGCTGTTTTCCTTGTATATAAATGACATCTCAGCAGACATTGAGTCTGAAATAAGACTCTTCGCTGATGATTGTGTTTGCTATCGTGAAATCAAGAATGAAGAGGATACATTGAAACTTCAGAGAGACATTGATCGTTTAGGCAGTTGGGCTAGGAAATGGGGAATGAGATTTCAACCCGTCAAATGCAACATGATGCAGCTGACAAATAAACGGTCTAGTAAGATACAGGCTAACTACACCCTTGAGGGCACTGTACTGGAAAACGTTGAAAGCATAAAATACCTGGGTGTAACTATCACAAATGATTTGAAATGGAATACTCATATTTCCAATGTTTGTACAAAGGCTAACAGAACTCTCGGATTCTTGAGGAGAAATTTGTATTCTTGTCCCCCAGATGTGAAAGAAGCAGCTTATAAAGGACTGGTGCGGCCGGTCTTGGAATATGGAAGCTCAGTTTGGGACCCTCACACTCATGGCCTCCAGGAAGAACTGGAAAAGGTCCAAAATCGTGCGGCAAGGTTTGTGACGGGAAATTATGTTTTTGAAACTGGGAGCATGACTGGCATTTTAGGTCAACTGAAATGGGAATCTCTTAAGAAAAGGAGGAAGGATAGTAGACTTATATTGCTATACAAAGGTCTAAAGGGTAAAGCCAGAATACCCACAGATGACCTTATCCCAAAGAATAGGCGTTGTAGAAATCAACACTCTTTGGCTTTTCAGATACCTTCAGCTAGCAAAGAAGCGTACAAAAGTAGTTTCTTTCCACAGACTATCAGGGACTGGAATGACCTCCCTGATTCACTTATCTCCTCTGCTGAAATGTCTGATGACTGTGTGTCCAAGTTCGCTTCACTCGTGCGTTCAAGGGACTAATCTCTCCCCCATCCGAACTCCCTGGTGAAATAATGTCATTTGGCGTGTCACCAGTAAACTATTCAGATTCAGATCCCTGAACACCCCGGTTTTACTTATTTACTTCAATATGATAAAGTTTTTTAAATCATCATTAAAAACATTTGATGAGAAAATACCTATGATACAGAATAAACATAATTTTCACACCGATGCCAATACCCTTCCTAATACGTTAAGGAATAACTGATATTAATAAATACAATAGATGCTTTCGAGGAAGACATACATGTGAGAGTACATTGTATATTACAGTACATTGACCATCTGAACATTTTATAGTGCAGATTATACGTAAATGTAGGGTTCCAAGGTCTAAAATTACAACAATGCTCTTTGGCTCTATGTTGTCAAATCTAAAGGATCACTGATGAGGCTTAAGTAGCCGAAACCATAGTATGTCCCATCACTTTTCTCATTGGTATGTTCACTGCTCTTAAAGGATCTCTGTTTTATTTTTGCTTACTATTACTGCAGCTGGTGTTGTGCCGTATGACGGCCCTAAAATGTCTCCTCGTACATCGTCCATATTGCAGATTATATTTTTCTTTCGGTCGTTTGAAATCAGCGAGCATATTCTGAGAAATCGGAAAATTCTTATCGGGTTGGACACATTGTCTAACCAAGATTTGATATATTTGGTCCCATTTGGATTATACTTGTCTTTGTATCGACTGCCCTGCTGAAAGGTGCGAAATGACAGCAACGTTCTTTGGAACCATGTTGTTAAATCTAAAGGGTCACTGATGAGGCTTTAGTAGCCGAAACAATAGTATTGCCCATCCAATTTCTCATTAATATGTTCACTGTTCTTAAAAGGATATCAGTTTTAATTTCAATTTATTATGACATGCACATGTTATCCTCATGCAAAGAACCAAAGCCATTATAATACAAATCTCAGCCATGAAAACTAGTATTAGTAAGACAGAAAATGAGAAAAAAGGTACAAGTAGGCAAAGATCAGGAAAAGGCGCAATCAGAAAAAGATTCCCACTCCAAAAACCGAGGTGGGAAAAAACAAACTAACAATCAGGTACTTTTACCATGAAACATATCGTAAGCCGAATGAGCAGCTATTTTCCCAATAGGTGGCCACTCAGTTACCTTAACTTAACTAAAAAGGTACAAGTAGGCAAAGATCAGGAAAAGGCGCAATCAGAATAAGATTCCCACTCCAAAAACCGAGGTGGGAAAAAACCAAACTAACAGTCAGGTACTTATACCATGAAACATATCGCAAGCCGAATGAGCAGCTATTTTCCCATTAGGTGGCCACTCAGTTACCTTAACTTAACTAAAAATATGAAAACATACATAAGGCGCCAACAGCACAAAAAATTTCCAAACACAAAGACATAAAACAAAAAGAACCACAACAGAAGTATCGACTTGGAACGATCAGTAAAACAAAGTTACTGGCGGGCTTAAACCGGTTTTACATGGCCATAACCTCACCCTCAGCTTCTGCAGTGGTTCATAACATTTAGTTAGTTATTCGGCCCTCGTGGTGAATCTCTAACTAGTCAATAAATCATCAAGAACAGACAAATAAATCATGATAAACATCCTGATGAATCAAAAACCAGGACTCACAGACTGAGTAAGTTGCCCGACGATATAAAACTATGAAAACCCACAGAAGGCGCCAACAGCACAAAAAATTTTAAACACCAAGACATAAAACAAAAAGAACCACCACAGAAGTATCGCCTTGGAACGATCAGTAACAAAGTAACTGGCGGGCTTAAAAAAGTACAAGTAGGCAAAGATCAGGAAAAGGCGCAATCAGAAAAAGATTCCCACTCCAAAAACCGAGGTGGGAAAAAACCAAACTAACAATCAGGTACTTATACCATGAAACATATCGTAAGCCGAATGAGCAGCTATTTTCCCAATAAGTGGCCACTCATGTACCTTAACTTAACTAAAAATATGAAAACATACATAAGGCGCCAACAGCACAAAAAAAATTTTATACACCAAGACATAAAACAAAAAGAACCACCACAGAAGTATCGACTTGGAACGATCAGTAACACAAAGTTACTGGCGGGCTTAAGCCGGTTTTACATGGCCATAACCTCACCCTCAGCTTCTGCAGTGGTTCATAACATTTAGTTAGTTCTTCGGTCCTCGTGGTGAATCTCTAACTAGTCAATGAATCATCAAGAACAAACAAATTAAATCATGATAAACATCCTGATGAATCAAAAACCAGGACTCACAGACTGAGTAAGCTGCCCGACGATGGAGATCCCTGGGCGCCGAATAACCTACTAACTCCGGAGCAAAAGAAAAACACCAGTTGGACCCCGGTGGGCCAAGCAACAGACAAGAAGCTCCGGCCCCAACCAACTAAAATGAATAGCTTTATGTCGGGGCCATCATAGAGTCTGACGCCCGACCCACCGGCGTGCAATTAAAGAAGGCAGCATAGTTATCAACCATGATTGGGTTGAAAACTAAGTTTTTAAAGCGTGTTTTAGAATATTATAGACGAAATGCTACCATGGACATGCTAAGGCATAGCAATTTTACTTTTATCCCTATATGCAAAGTATTTAATTTGAATATTCATGAACATTAAAGAATGAAAACGAAAACTGGTGCCTTGTGAAAATATTTACAAGAAAAGGGATGTTAAATACTAAAGCTGCATCAGTGTCACTAAAAACCTAAAAACATGAAGCTAGACGGAATTATTGTTGTTTTTGTGTAATTTTCAAAAACGAGTCATATTACGAGGGTGGGTCAGAAAGTTCTGTCATAGGTGTTATAACTTTGTTAATAGACATGATAGGTTGCTGTATTATACCTTGATTGAAAGGGCTACATTTCTACTTTATAATGATGCCAAAAGAATGCATGAAAGAAATAAATACTTCAAACTAGACGCCTTGAAAGACACCTGGGGTAAAACCAATAGCACTTTTTCTTGAATTTGTGAATATCTTTTAAGAAAAACGACTTCGAAAAAATATAACCCCTGCAATATATTTTTCAATCATAGATGAATATATCCTGCAAAAATCAAAATAATTCAATTAAAATCAATTGAGTTTTTGCAAAATGAAATAGTGAAATTTGCTTGTTGTACATACATTAAAATTACAGTTCAAATTCAAAGGGCATTTATTGACATCTACACGTTGACCAGGGACCTAAAATGTATTTTACCATTTTATTGTTTCATCCTAGTGTGTCCTGTCGTAAACTCGTAAAAATGCGAGCTAATATAATGGTTCAGCAGTGCCAGAAATGCTATAGGGGTACGTATTTTAATGACGTCATATATATCGTTTTATAATAAAGTCAACATAGCATCGATACAAGTAATTTTTGTCACATTGCTATTATAAATATGCAATTATTTATCACTGTAAAGTTGGAGAAAATCTGATCGGTAGTTATGACGATATGACGCATGAAACGCACACAATAACATTCACAAATTCTAGAAAACGTGCCATTGGTTTTACCCCAGGTGTCTTTCAAGGTGTCTATTTCTAGGTATTTATTTCTTACGGGTATTATTTTGACATCATTATAAAGACGAAATGTAGCCCTTTCAGTCAAGGTATAATACAGCAACCTATCATGTTTATTAACAAAGTTATAATACCTATGCCAGAACTTTCTGACCCACCCTCGTATTACAATGGAGCCAACTATATTTGAATGCCGTTTGGAAAACTATGTATACATTTGAGACAAAGACAGAAAATAAGGGGAAGTACCTATAAAAAAGCACAAACCGGTACTAAGCTTGTCCTTCTGGTAGCAACTTTGCATGGTGCTATCAGGCAACCTATGCATTTTCCACACACCATATATGTAACTGAAATACAATAATGGCTTTCCATCACCAGGCACCTTATTGTATCTGTGAGTCCTTGTTTTGATTCATCATGGTGGTTACATGTGTCATAATTTATTTGTGTGCCCTTGATGATTCACTGACTAGTTAGAGATTCACCACGACGACCGAACAACTAACTAAATGTTGTGAACCACTGCAGATGCTGGGAATAAAGGTGGGATCCTGTAAAACTAGTTTAAGCCCGCCAGTAATTTTATATTACTGATCGTTGCGGTACGTCTGTGGTGGCTCAAATTGTTTTGCTTTGGTGTTGAATTTTTGTTCTGTTTGTACCTTATGTACCTTTTCATATTTTTGGTTAAGTTTGGGTATCTGACAGGCCGCCTAATGGGACAAAGCTGCTCACACGGCTAACAATATGTTTCCTTAGTATAGAATATTGATTGTTAATTTCGTTTTTTCCTCACCTGGGCTTTTGGAGATGGAATGTTTTTCTGACTGCGCCATTTCCAGAGCATTGCCTACTTTTACATTTCCATGTATGTTTGCTGTTTTTGTCTAAAAAGAAATTCGAAGTCCTTTCCAGATACGGAAATGTTTGATCAATACTTAATGATGTATTTTATCATCTAACATCTAATACATCTTCCATGTACAGACTGAAACATAAGCCATGATATTAGATATATTCGATTTTCTGTCCTAAATGGACGGTATATTACCGTTTCGCAGCATAACGATTGTTTGATACTGCGAAGTGACTTCAGTTATCGTATAGTTCAGTTTGGTAATTTAATATGGAAGCTTAACACAAAGCCTGAGCAGCGGCCGAAAAAACCGGTATTCGGGTTATCTCATCAGGTACGACACAAACTGGCCTGTACAGTCACAGAAGACGACTAGAAGCGTGAAATGTTGATACTATTTCTATCCATGAAGCAAAACAAAAACGCTGATCAGCTGTGCAGTTAATTCAATATACCATGATTTTTTGTCTAGAACGAAATTCGAAGTCCTTTCCTGATACGGCAATGTTTTATCAATATTTAATGATATATACTATGCAAAATAAATTTAACAATTTTTGATGTTACAGCTATTTTTTTATCACCTAAGAGCAATTTTGGACATTTCATTAGTTTAAATGATAAGAACAGTGTCTTAGGCACATGATACGATGAAGTTAGAAACGCCATCCTTTAAAGAGGCTTCTGGAACAACCAACAAATACAGAAAGGGCGTGGATGCAAAATTCTCAACCATTGAAAACAATGCAAACAGCTGACTTTTGTTTAGTCCATTAGGTCCATCTCTTTTCAACACCTCTTTATGAACGTTGTTGATCATGTGACAAGTGAGATAGGGCTTTTTCGGTACAAATTTTACCTGCCAAAAACGACGTCAACGCGCCGTCAATAGGTCGAACTTGCCTTAATTTCGGGTAACTTGGTTTCCATTGATTTTATAAAACCAAAACAAGACAAACTAAGCACAATGCAGCCAATACCGTGGTCAGTAACACTTGACAAATTCAGAGCCGTAACGCGTCATGCTAGTGAGATAACGGTGACGTTATACCCTCTATTTAAGGTTCACGTTATAAAGCCAAGATAGGGAATTTGGCAAACTCTCTTTATTTTAACATATTGGTATGCATCAGACATTTAAACTCATTGCCGATTTTCGGAAAATTCCAGTTAGAAATGTAACTGTAAGGCGATTACGTAGGAGCAAAAGAAGAAAAAAAAACGTCGAATCCAAAAACTTACGATCTTAATTTCTCAGCGATAAAATTTTGTTTCCAAACGTTTTAAACGTTTTCTTTTGTTTTGGTGACTAAAGAGATGCTTAAGTATGGTTTTGGTTTCCCACTGTAAGCAGACCTGCAAGTTTTGATCATGTGTCTTAAATTGTAACGTCACGTCAGTATCGCCGTAAGGTTTGATTTTTTCGAAATGTTTCATTTGGAAGTTCTTGCCGAAAGGTTACCACTTACGTCCATGTTCCAAAATATGACTTTTATTGCTTATGTGCAGAGACTGGCGAATGCTACGAAAATTGCTAAAGGGGGTGTTACAAATGTGCCCACGCATGGATTTTCTTTAAATTTTACAAATACGTAGGTCATCATATATGAGCTACGAAAATGTATATATTGAATTAAATAATTAATTATAGGACTCAGGAGGCAACCTTGGCTCACTCCCACAATGACATGATACCCGCCCTCATCTTTGTGTGTCCTAAAACTTAAGTTTTATAATTTTCTAAGATTTGTCAAGTGGATTGGCTCGAGAACATCCCAGGCATTATACTTATACCGTAAAATCATTTTACAGAAGTATTATATTGATTTCCTGATTAAATAATTATGAAATTTCTCAATTTTTTCTCGAAAATTTACAAAAAATACCAAATTCAACTTAAAAGATAAATATGTTCCAGTCTTTGTCAAGATACCATATTTGCTTAAAAACATGCCATATATATCCTCTTGATATGAGAAAAATTTCATGATAATTCAAAGCCGGTAACATTGTCATTTTTTACGTTGTATACATGTAGGTCACTTTTCATAATTTTAACAAAATGTTGAAATTGCTCCAAATCATCGCAAAAAGGTTTTGGATTATGACCATAATGCATATTTCTGACGCACATTGTGATAAGACAATCCTGAATGGCATACATGTAGTTACATTTATGTGACTGAGTGACCACCTGTTGGGAAATAGCCATTCTCTTGGCAAACTGTACATTCTCTTTGTACAAGTTACTATTTGTTATTTCGCTTGTTTTCCACGTGGGATTTTAGGTTGAACCTTGGTTCTAATTGCAGCAGCTTCTGGTCACTGCTTACGTTTGCCAAAAAGATGTTATTCATGATGGTTTTCTACCATCTGTTTTTCACAATTGACTGTTTTCTTTAGGTTTAGAACAATATAAAGTAATTCTAAAATAGCAGTGAGACCAAATGGCTTACAGTTTGCCTTCAGTTGAATCAATGCTGAAAGCTCTGGACTCCGAATTATTCTATTGAGGAAATAATAGAGGATGTTTAACTTTGTTTAACTGATAATCATATGTTATGCTTCTCGTATAGGAGTGAGACAGGGAGGTCCATGTGGAATTGTCTCGTAGTGATAAACTGAATCTGATATTATTATTTCTCACTCTTGGACCAAATGTATTTTCTTGTAAAAGACACAAGTGGAAATATAGACAAATGTTTACTGTATATTACTTTATCATACTGTACCAATTCCATGTTTTATTTCTTTAGAGGGAAAGCTAGAGTACCTGACCTCCTATATCTCTTACTGTACCCAAATTGTATAACTTTGATTTTCAACAAACAATCTGATTTTGATTTTTTTCATGAGATTAAAACAGACATAAATTCTGTAAAGTCATATGCCATAAGTATTTTAAGCATTTAGCCTTCAGTCAAATGCAACATCTCTGCATTACATATGTTACCCTCATAAATGCTTGCAAAATAAACATCAAACCAAAATCTCCTATAAAATGTATGCATTTAGGCTGATTATGAAGTATGTTTCATCGTTAAAGCAAGTCCACTTCCTATATTCCAATTCCTATGGATCTTATTCAGCATATTCAATGTATATTGTACGTTACATACATTACATCATTCAAAACTGAATATAAGTTTATATTTTCTTGGTAAAAATAGGTTTAATAAAGTACGTTCTGTCATATCATGACAAACGTCTTGTAGACAAATTAGTTTCCTTTCATACAAATACAAACATTATTAATCTGCATATTATGCGTTCTTATCGGTTGCACAAGCCTGCAAAAGTACTAAGATAGGGTTTGCATCAAAATAAAACATTGAATGATGAATAAATGTCAGAAAAACAGATTGGGTTGTGAGCTTATAATCTTTTCTTGAGATTAATATCGCGGTACATGTATTGTGATGTTCAATGAAATGTAATTTCTTAATTTATAATGTTGTAACATGCTAATTAAATAAGGATAAGATGAATGCAATTGAACAGCCTCATGATTTAGCATGTGTATTAACTAGTTACATATAACATCTTTTTAAAACAAGAAGAAAAAGTTCAGCATTTAAAGATCGTATCATATGAAAATTGTTCACAGTACATGTTTGCGCTAAATGTAACATATGTTACAAATTGAAAGGGTTCCGAGAGACAACTTCTGAATTCAGGAAGATCAATAATATTGCATTTTAAACCCTGCAGTTATACTAATGTGATGTTTAAACACAAAACTTTATTGAAATCTTTAAATTATTTTAAGTCTGTCCAAATGGTAATTTATGTAAAAGGGTATAAGGTCTGTGTGTTGGGTTTCATTAAAAGCATGCTATAATAATATAAATGACTTATAATAAGCCTACAGTAAAACTCCTACAGTCATAAATCATTTATTAAAGTACTTTGTAATTATTAGTGAACAAGTTAACATTTTGATGAATAAGGGTCATGTGTAATGAATGTAACAAAACACCATGTTACCGGTCCACGATTTTCGTGAAATTTCACGAATATATTTCTAACATATGTGGGCAGTTTTTATATTAAAATGGTGTCTTGACAAAGACTGGAACACAGAAAAATTTTAATTCAAATTCTACCTCTTTTAAAATAAGCAGGTGAAAATTGGGGTTACATGTACATGAAAATGATAGCTCCGCCACTATCTTGATACCAACAAAGTCATTAATAGTATCAGCAAACTTACCAATGACTACTTTATTTCTGGAAAGCTTCCAACATTTGCTTCATGAATTGTTGGTCACTATAGAAATGTTTAAAGCGGGGTGCCCTTAGCTATCGTAGTGACGTCATATATTACGTCATAATTTGCCAGTGGAATTGAATTTATAAGGGAATATACCATTATTATAGCAGTCATAACCAAGACAATTAATGCACATAATTTCATAAAATTCCATGCGTGGGCAAACTCCCATGTTAATTTCCCATACCCTGTAACAGGCCCTTTAATTTGCCTAGTATATTTTATCATCTAACATCTAATACATCTTCCATGTACAGACTGAAACATAAGCTATGATATTAGATATATTCGATTTTCTGTCCTAAATGGACGGTATATTACCGTTTCGCAGCATAACGATGGTTTGATACTGCGAAGTGACTTCAGTTATCGTATAGTTCAGTTTGGTAATTTAATATGGAAGCTTAACAGAAAGCCTGAGCAGCGATCGAGAAAACCGGTATTCAGAGTATCTCATCAGGCACGACACAAACTGGTCTGTACAGTCACAGAAGACCACTAGAAGCGTGAAATGTTGATACAATTTCTATCCATGAAGCAAAACAAAGACGCTGATCAGCTGTGCAGTTATTTCAATATGCCATGATTTTCAGAGTTTTGCAATAAATACCGTTTTCGATAGCATAAGAGGTAAGGTAAAATAAGACAAGAGAGACCAGGAATCAATGAAATTAAATTTAGGGTCCCACCATAAAGATGAAGCGAGAAAGAAGATATGACACAAAACATCACAAAATATCTTTTCCGACAAAACACTCCAGATGAGGTAGCCATCCGGATAGTCTCAAACAAAAACAAAGGCAGCGAACAGAAGGCACAAACACGCCCATGCAATATACAGATATTTTAAGTTGTTAAAACGAAAGATTTCAGTAGAAATGTTTTGATATTTTCTTATATTTGCTCAAAACATAGACTGCGTATACACGTTAGAACCGCATCGCAGAGACGATTCTAACGAGTACCCACAATCTATGTTTTGGAACGAAAATAAGAAAAATAGGTATATCCCCTGTTAACGCCAGTTTTTTCTATATAAAATTTAACGGGTTATACATTTCACAGACATGTTTTCTTGATGATAGTGCCACAACAAAAGTACTGTATTGGAACGATCAGCAATAAAACATTCATATGCTGTAAGTTTTGTTGGCAAATTGTCTCGGTAATGATATTTTCTCGTGAACAGCGGGGAAAACAAATTCAATTTCTACTCATTATACGTTTTTTATTCGTAAGTGTCAACATTAGTCTAACATTAGTATTCCATTTGATTTCTAAAACTGCATATAGCTTTTTTCCTGCGTGGTAGACTTCAGCCTAGCATCAACCAAATAAAAATTAAATAAATAACGTTCCAGATCAAGAATGGTTGATTCCCAAAATTTAGCAAAACATGTGCAAATCCAATTTTCAGGAAGAGGATTTAGGACACTCCCCTAAATTATGTCCAATATGACGAAGTTAAAAAAATCATATTTAAAAAAAATAGCATTTTGGAATTTGGGATTCAAATGCATTATGCATTTACCCCCGCAAACCTCTTTTTTCTATATACTTCTCAAACTTTGATAAGCATCAAAATTTTATTTTTGTATACAGGACATACTGGAAATGTGATACCCGAAATTTTGCTATAGATAGATAGCAGCACCATTACCGTGCAAACATTCGCTCTTTTTTCACGTTGTTTGCGAGCCCTTCTCGCAGACTTGCAGAAACGATAGAAACCCCCTGAAATTGAAGTTGCCACTGTTGCCTACCCTATCCGACTCTGTCATTCGTCCCATCTTACTGGTTCATTGAACTGCAAAACTGTTTTGATAATTCAAATGTCGATAGTTTTATGTCTAAAATGCACTTAATGAAAATTACAGAAACATGTGATTTTTATCAAAATCGCGAGGTAAGAGGGGGTGAATGACAGAATTGGATGAGGTAGGCAACAGTGGCAACTTCAATTTCAGGTGTTTTCCATGATCGTAAGAAAGTATTCATTGACTAGTTAGAGACTCACCATGAGAACCGAATAACTAACTAAATGTTATGAACCACTGCAGAAGCTGAGGGTGAGGTTAGGTACCTGTAAAACCGGTTTAAAGTTCCAAGTGGATACTTCTGTGGTGGTTCTTTTTGTTTTATGTCTTGGTGTTTAAAAATTTTTTGTGCTGTTGGCGCCTTATGTTTGTTTTCATATTTTAGTTAAGTTAAGGTAACTGAGTGGTCACCTATTGGGAAAATAGCTGCCCATTCGGCTTACGATTGTTTCATGGTATAAGTACCTGATTGTTAGTTTGGTTTTTTCCCACCTCGGTTTTTGGAGTGGGAATCTTTTTCTGATTGCGCCTTTTCCTGATCTTTGCCTACTTGTACCTTTTCAAGCCCGCCAGTAACTTTGTGCTACTGATCGTTCCAAGTCGATACTTCTGTGGTGGTTCTTTTTGTTTTATGTCTTGGTGTTTAATTTTTTGTGCTGTTGGCGCCTTATGTATGTTTTCATAGTTTTAGTTAAGATAAGGTAACTGAGTGGCCACCTATTGGGAAAATAGCTGCTCATTCGGCTTACGATATGTTTCATGGTATAAGTACCTGATTGTTAGTTTGGTTTTTTCCCACCTCGGTTTTTTGAGTGGGAATCTTTTTCTGATTGCGCCTTTTCCTGATCTTTGCCTACTTGTACATTTTCATGAACATGGAAACGTTTTTGTCATGACGTTTTCCTTAAAATGCTGAAATTATTCACTGATAGATGACAAGCGTTGCAGCCTCATGTCACGAAACAAATACTTCTTCCCAGATATATCTATTTATATATGCTCACTACTCACTGCTCTTAAAGGATCTCAGTTGTATTTTCATTTGCTATTACTGCAGCTGGTGTTGTGCCGTGTGGCGGCCCTAAAAAGTCTCCCCGTACATCATCCATAGTGCAGGTTATATTTTCCTTTTTGTCCTTTGAGATCAGAGAGGATATTTTGAAAAATCAGAAAATTATTATCGGTTTAGATTCATATTCTAACCAACGTTCAATATATTTGGCCCCATTTTGATTATACAAGTCTTTGTATCGACTAGCCTGCTGAAAGTTGAAAAATTACTGTAACTCTTTTTGGCTCCATGTTGCCAAATCTAAAGGGTCACTGACGAGGCTTGAATAGCCGAAACCGCGGTATGGCCCATCGCCTTTCTCGAAAATATGCTCACTGCTCCTAAAGGATCTCAGTTGTATTTCCATTGGGATGGTTTTGACCGTTTTGCCGACAAAAGGCTAAGTGCAAAGTCGGTAAAAAAATCATAGGATTAGAATTCTTTTGCTGTCGAATAGAAATCGAATCGAAAAATGCTTACTGTAACTTTAAAAGATTAACAAAATGTTAAAGCCTATTTTAGACTCATACAGAAGAACGCAATACACTTACACCCGTGTTTTCTCAAAAATACTTTTTTGAAGCCGTCCTCAGCTATTGATTTCTTTTTAGAAACAACAACGACGTTCCGTATCCCGAAAACGATTTACCTGTTAAGTTTTCTGTTTGTGTCAATGAAAACCAAGACAAACTTCCTACGATGTATTGGTTACCTAAGCTTCACAAAAGACCATACAAAGCTAGATTTATTGCAAATTCTAGCTCTTGTACTACAACTGAACTTTCCAAATAATTAACTTCCTGTCTTACTGCTATCAAGTCTCATGTTATAAGATACTGTGAGACAGTGTATGAAACTTCAAATAAAAATTGGTTTTTGGTCAATAAAAAATTCTGGTGAGATGCTCAATAAATTGAAGTGTAGAGGGTTCCGTGCGACGAGCTTGTCCACATATGATTTTTCTACTCTGTATACAACTTTAGCACATAATCTAATTAAAGAAAAACTTCTGGATTTGATAGAGTGGACCTTCAATAGGGCATTAAAAAACTATGGTTCACTTTATTTGGCATGTAATGACAGAAAGGCTTTTTTCACTTCCTTTGACCAAAGTCGGTATACACTTTGGTCATGTCAGAATGTGTGCGACGCCTTATCCTATCTCCTGGATAATATTTATATTAGATTTGGGACCAAGTTACACAGACAAATTGTTGGAATTCCGATGGGTACAAATTGCGCACCTCTCGTAGCTGATTTATTTTTATACTGCTACGAAAGAGATTTCATGGATTCTCTTAACCATGATAATCAAGCTGATGTTATCGAGGCATTTAATTCCACTTCTAGGTACTTTGATGACCTTTTGAACATTGACAATCCTTATTTTGAAGGTATGGTCAATCAAATTTATCCATCTGAACTACAGTTGAACAAAGCCAATATCTCGGATACCGAAGCCCCCTTTTTAGATCTACATCTTTCTGTTGCAAATGGATTTGTTTCTTCTAAAATTTATGATAAGCGCGATGACTTTGATTTTGATATAGTAAATTTTCCGTTTTTGGATGGTGACGTTCCTCGTCGTGCTTCTTATGGTGTATACATTTCGCAACTTATTAGGTTTGCTAGAGTCTGCAATCATGTTACAGACTTCAACGCTCGAAATAAATGTTTAACGGCCAAACTTCTCCAACAGGGCTATCGGTATCGTAAACTTCGAAAAACCTTTTCTAAATTTTATCGTAGACACTATGAATTGATTTCCAAATATAATGTTGGGTTAAAGACGCTTTTAAGTGAGGGCCTTTCGGAACCAGAATTTTATGGTGTCTTGGTTTACAAATTTAAGAAACTTATAGGAAGTAATGCTTTTTTCTTTTCAGTTTAGAAAAATCATAACACGTTACAGACGTATAGGTTATAACTTGAATGTTATGCGACAGTCTGCATGCTTAGTTTTTAACCCAATCACGGTTGATAACTATGCTGCCTTCTTAAATTGCACGCCGGTGGGTCGGGCGTCAGACTCTATGATGGCCCTGACTTAAAGCTATTCATTTTAGTTGGTTGGGGCCTGAGCTTCTTGTCTGTTGCTTCGCTCACCGGGGTCCAACTGAACCGGAGTTAGTAAGTTATTCTGCGCCCAGGGATCTCCATCGTCGGACAGCTTACTCAATCTGTGAGTCCTGGTTTTTGATTCATCAGGATGTTTATCATGATTTATTTGTTTGTTCTTGATGATTCATGGTTTTTGATTCATCAGGATGTTTATCATGGTTTATTTGTTTGTTCTTGATGATTCATTGACTAGTTAGAGATTCACCACGAGGACCGAAGAACTAACTTAATGTTATGAACCACTGCAGAAGCTGAGGGTGAGGTTATGGCCATGTAAAATCGATTTAAACCCGCCAGTAACTTTGTGTTACTGATCGTTCCAAGTCGATACTTCTGTGGTGGTTTTTTTGTTTTATGTCTTGGTGTTTAAAATATTTTTGTGCTGTTGGCGCCTTATGTATGTTTTCATATTTTCAGTTAAGTTAAGGTAACTGATTGGCCACCTATTGGGAAAATAGCTGCTCATTCGGCTTACGAAATGTTTTCATGGTATAAGTACCTGATTGTTAGTTTGGTTTTTTCCCACCTCGGTTTTTGGAGTGGGAATCTTTTTCTGATTGCGCCTTTTCCTGATCTTTGCCTACTTGTACCTTTTCATTCAATTAATTTGGTTCGGGCCATTCGCAACTATATCTGACATTTCACTACAGACCTTACCTGGATTTCTGCCTTTATCCGTGAAGCGGCCGCGACATTACCTGGCTACCGCAGTATTAATTTTTAATATGGAAGTTTAACGGAGAGGCAGACTAATTGTCCTAATTAAAGTTTATTAATAAAGTTGGATATTTTGTCCTCATATTTTTACAAAGCTGCTTTCATTAGCTTTCCAATGATATATTTTATAAGAAAATTGAATAATTTTTCACTTTGTCACTTTTGAGTTACTTGCAAGCCATATCAATTTTGTATCAAAATGTATAAGATATATAGCGATTGATAGCGAAAAAGTTACAAATTTGGTTATACCTTGGCTACTTTGACACATAAAAATAAGCCTTTAATTTGTATTTGCAATATTTGTCCTCATATCACAGTGTAGCTGGATTAATTACGTACATTTTGGTATAATTTTTATAAGTCTGTGAAAATGTTTGCTTTTGTCAAAATGTTTATATTCAACAAAGTCCACAATTATTCGCTTGCAATTTTACACGCTGCGTGTAGTTGTGTGTGTACAAATAGATGAGTGACATAAAAGTCAGGAAAAGTAATTTGAGCAAAGAATTATGAAACATGCCGCATAAAACAAAAATAATTAGACTTTATAAAATAATGAAACTTAATTAAGCAAATTTTCGTAAAATATCATTGCATTTAATTATCATTTATTTTCGGGCGGTAAAATTTAAATAACGTTTGAACGGCAATCAGTTTACGGTAAAATGCAAGCTCAAACAACTAAATTATGTTTAAAGCAATTAGACATCTGTTCAATTATCACATTATCATTAAGAATTTAATTCATAATTGAAGAAGATTTGTCGGCAAGGTGGTTTCAAAGTAGACAGATTACCAAGATTACCGGTTTCGGATTACTCAAGATTCTGAAGGCGACATTTTGATAATTGTTTTCAAAACAAATCATTTTTTGTGTCCACGGTTCATGGTTATATTCACCTTCTTATATTATATATTACGCATCTTTTAACCTTTGTCATTCTGTAAGCAAACATGGCTTCGAAATTACGTCATAGACAAAACGTAGATTATAAGCGTCTACATGTTGGGGAACCATTACCCAAAGGCCAGTCGGTCAGACGAACCAGAGAACGTCTACCAGAAACGTTTTTGGTAGACAGAATTATCAACAAAAGAACATCAAGCGAGGTATCTATCTATCTATCTATCTATCTATCTATCTATCTATCTATCTATCTATCTATCTATCTATCTATCTATCTATCTATCTATCTATCTAAATGGTTGTTGTGCGAGAACAAATTAAGCATACATCAATTAATCAATACACAGAAATTGTTTTTCAGCTGTAAAAATGAAAATTTTAAATAGAAATTTTTAATATCTTTTCTTATTTTTGCTAAAAACTTAGATTGTGGATACACGTTAGAACCGCCTCGCCGAGGCGGTTCTAACGAATACCCACAACTTATGTTTTGGAGCAAAATAAGGAAAATAGGTATACCCCTCCATATCCCAGTTTTGCTATATAAAAGTGGGGTATAAGGGGGACGTCGTTTCTAAAACGCACCACAGTGTAGTGGGAGTTCATGTGAAATACGGTATCAATTGCTGATGTTTATTAGATAAGTTATGTTTATTTAACACCTGTTGAATACAACACCTCTGATATTCAAATTAATTTAAGCCTTAAATTAAGTGTGCTCAAATTAAGATTAAGTGCTACTTAAACTACTTCACCTGTCAGAAACATATTAATGGGATATTAGATTAAATTAAGTGTGCTCAATTTAAGATATAGTGCTACTTAAGGATCTAAGTTTTATTTTTATTTACATGGCATTAACATATAAACGGTAAAATCTGCTTCCATTGTGTCATAACCGTGACATTTGAATTTACGTTGTTGTATTTATTTATGTCTCTATGGGGCATAGAATGAATCTTAAATTCATCTTATTTTCAGCTGTTTCTTAATTTCATACAGTAACCTTTCAAGCCTATAGAACTATACAAATTAAGCACAATCATTATGTAAATTTACTCAAAAATAAAAAATTGCAGGTTACCATAAGTATTGCCTCTGTAAGACGCTTCTATTGTTACTCTGTGTATCATATCATTGCTTTATTTCTTCCCCAATTAGGAATGAATTTGTTAAACAATAGAAGAATAATTCTAAAGCAAATTCATTACGAAAACACGTCCATACAATACACAGGAATCGTTTTTCAGCTGTAAAAAATGAAAATTTTAAGTATATGTTTTTATATTTTTCTTATTTTTGCTCAAAACATAGATTGTGGGTACACGTTAGAACCGCCTCGGCGAGGCGGTTTTAACGAGTACCTACCATCTATGTTTTGGAGCAAAAATAAGAAAAACAGGTATACCCCTCCATACCCCAGTTTTGCTAATATAAAAGTGGGGTATAAGGGGGTATTCATTACATGGACTCATTTTCCTGATGAAAGCCCCTTATTTTAGCTACTGTTTTGTGATCACTGTATTTATTGCTTTCCCTTGGGTTATATAACAAGATAATGTATACAAGAAGGTCCATTATAACAATCTACAAACATCAAGATTTTAAAAGTCGCATTATCATTTCTAACGACAAATTATTTTATTCATCTTAAATTGTCATGCATCGAGTTTTTCTACTTTTATGTATGTGTGCTTTTTTCCTTTTAAATGCTGTGATAGATTGTTTGTTTTAAAAAAAAGTTTATTTGTGTTGTTATAATATGTTCTTTTATGCATTATATTTTTATATAACACATTTGATTATTTTTTATGTACAACTATCATCTAGTAAATAAATGAGATATAATATATGGTGTATTAGTTATTATTTAATGTGTTTCTTCTTTCTTTTGCGCTACCTTTTTCGTCATAGTCCCGACTTGACTGAAAGTTGTTAGTAGGACATGATCGCTGATTTAGATAAGCCACATAAATGAATGACTGACCATCTATGTTTAAATACTAAAGACTGCTTTCAATTATATGATACTTAAAAATCGTAAAGCCTGTCAATATTGAGCCACCTCTTGGGAAAACCAACAATGTGGTTTCCGAACAGGTCCAACACAAACCGGGCTGTACAATCACAGAAGATGGCTAGAGACTGGAAATTTTGGATTTAGAAAGTAAAGGAATAGTTCTATCGGTGTAGCGAAAACAAAGATGATGATCAACTTTGCAGTTACTGCGATGCTGATCTGCGCCTTTGTTTTTTCATATGCAGATTGTTGGTTTTCTCACGAGGCATCTCAGTGTTCTCTTCTATAGGTGACAGATATCACATTCCAAAGTCAATATTTTGTTAAATCATACTGAGCAGCTTAAATGTGCAATCAAGCGATGATGATGGTAAAGGCCGTGTCATGAAAAAAACATTTGGTCAGATCAGGTCTGCGCATCAGTGGAAGATGCGGGTAGATGTCCAGCTTGTTGTACATGCATCGCCTCGAATTAGTTAAGGCAATTATATTTGTTTTCTCCATTAAGCAAAACCTCTAACCAGCTTGCGCCCAGTTTCGTTTCCTTTTCATTCTCATTAAGACTGCACATTTTAGCTCTGCATTGTTTAAGCAGAATTAAAGTGTACAGACTTTATATTGCGAGACGATTCGGCAAATTATCTAGACAAGCGTTACGTATGGAAAATAATATGGCTGAGCGAATCAAGATATAGATTAATAATCCAAAATAATAGGACTATAATAATATTATGAGAATTGAGATCGCATCAGATCATATTATTTTTTTTTTTTTATTTTTTTTTTTTTTGTTTAAGTATTGAAGAAAGGATTAAGAATTTCCTAGTAACTGTCTTTCTGCTAAGTAAAAAATGCATTTAAATTTAATATTTTTTATTTTCCGATAATTTCATATATTCTCAGTGAAAATCTAAAATTTTTAAAATTTATCCATATCGCCCAGGCTATACATTATAACAACATGAGAATTCCGATGTTATTTGATAACCCAGTTTACCGGGCTGGCGTGTTATATCTTGACACCCGCAGGGCTTAACAATGTCAGCAAACACGCTGGCTACACAAAACTTTGAGTTACCTGGTCAATTTACCTAAGATGATCCCAGGGAGACAACTCGCTAAGCGGATTAAAGAAGTCTATTATCTCTCTTGCATAAAGGTATATCGGTCATAAAAAAGCTGCTCATGCGGAGCTTCTTGTCTGTTGATTGGCCCACCGGGGTTCAACTGGTGTTTTTCTTTTGCTCCGGAGTTAGTAAGTTCTTGTGCGCTCAGGGATCTCCATCGTCGGGCAGCTTACTCATTCTGTGAGTCCTCGTTTTTGATTCGGCATGGGATTAATCATGATTTATTTGTTTGTCCATGATGATTCATTGGCTTGTTAGAGATTCACTACGAGGAACGAACAACTAACAAAATGTTATGAACCACTGCAGAAGCTGAGGATGAGGTTAGGATCCTGTAAAACCGGTTTAAGCCCGCCAGTAATTTTATATTACTAATCGTTCCAAGGCAATACTTCTTGGTGGTTCTTATTGTTTTATGTCTTGGTGTTTAAAATGTTAGTGCTGTTGGCGCCTTATGTATGTTATCATATTTTTAGTTAAGTTTAGGTAACTGAGTGGCCACCCATTGGGAAAATAGCTGCCCATTCGGCTTACGATATGTTTTCATGGTATAAGTACCTGATTGTTAATTTAGTTTTTTTCCCATCTCGGTTTTTGGATTGGGAATCTTTTTCTGATTGCACCTTTTCCTGATCTTTGCCTACTTGTACTTCTAATAATACCAGTATTGACAATTCTAGACACCAAGAATCACATGGCAATTTTAGTAACACGTATGCCTACTGATTTACAGTTTGAAAAACGCCATTATATATCTGAATGTGATTTAAGGATAATTTATCACAAAAAGGAAGAATAAATATCTTAGCACTTATACATGCAGGTAAATGGCATTCATAACAGCAAAAAGCAACTTTTTGATACGGCATTTTTATCAGAAGTTAATCATATAGTGTATCTGAAATCTATTATAACATTTATCCAGTAAAGACTAGAGCATACGCTATGATATTTTCTGTCCCAAATTGCCGATATCGTCTTTTAGCAGCATAACAGCTTTTTGATGTTGCGAGTATGTGGATTTCAGCAGTTACATTTCGCTGCCAGAAAGTTAAACTAATTTAATAAAGAATCTGAATAGAGAGACAGAATTCGTTCAATATGTTATGACGTTTCGAATTTTACAGCACATGTCCAAAATTGGAGAGATAGCAACAGATAGCTTGAGGCAAATTAATCGTAAGTGCTTTACTGTGCAAGTTGTATTCAAAG
This sequence comes from Rugalucina vietnamica, assembly GCA_964017185.1. NCBI lineage: Eukaryota > Metazoa > Mollusca > Bivalvia > Lucinida > Lucinidae > Rugalucina > Rugalucina vietnamica. The sequence continues at coordinate 27,274,258 of OZ024880.1, read as the reverse complement.
GCCATTTAACACGAGCTCTGAAAAGTAAACTTGTTATGAAGGTATAGCCGGATAAAACTGAACGTTTTATATGGATATTTACATGCGGATATAGCGAAATGATGTGTTCCTTCAAAGTGAAATAGAGATTCCATAAATTGATATAATGCATTTCAAGCCGTGAAAGCTAAAGAATAACTCTTTCCTAGATAATGTGTAATTTAACTATCACTGTTTTAGTTATGTTTATTTATGCGACAATGGGGAGTGACACAAAGAACGTTGATCGAGACTGTTGTAAAAGTTATGTCGAAAATATCACTGCCATAGTCCAAAAGCAAACGACACCTTTGATCGAGGCTGCTACTACGTCAATGGGTCTGAAAACTAAAACCAAAACAGCTACTGCTTGTGCTGAGTTACCAATTGTTATCCAGAGTATTGAAAACCTTGATCTTAATATGATCGACATGCAGGGAGACACAATTGACACAGAAACGATTTGGGATGATTTTTCTGTGTGGCATGACGATGAAGACCTTTATCAAAGTCGCCTTAACCAGGAATCAAGTATAATAGCTGCACTTATAGAAGGAAGTTCTGATAAAACATTGCATTAGAATTATGTATAATGAACTCACTTGAATGTCAACAGGTTTGTTTATACATGAAGGCATATATGATCAAACTTTATAGTCAAAAATAATGGATAAGAGAACTAAAGGCTAGTACATGCATTTACGAGGGATTATCAAACATTACGTGGACTTTTCTCATAACTTGATAACGGTTCAGGCAAAGATCTTCAAATTTCAGTTGACGATAAACTTGCTTAAAGCCAACCAATTCTGAAACTTTGGTTAATTAAAAGTGTTTAATTGCCAGTCAGTGATAGTTTTACTTAACCCACCCACCCCATCACGGAGCACGTCAGAAATGACGTTAAGCTTGGCATTGCAGTATCGCATTTCTTTTGCGTTTTCTTCAAAACTATTTTTCAGATCACAGCGAAAAGTGTCACATGTCTTGATGAATCCATTACAAAACATTTTATGCTTGCTCAAAAAATTGATGGACCGTTTGTGGACTTATGTTGTTTTGCTAAGGCCTGCATGTTTGCTTTTTCAAAATGTTTAAACGGCATCTGAACTTCATGCAACTCAGATCAACCGCCAATTTTGTACAATTCCCCTTGAAACAAACAGTAATGTCTCATTTTCTGGTAAAACTTCAATGACAATTTGTAATACATTACAAATCAAAACATTACATGAACTTTTTAATAAAAAGTGTCCAAATAAATATCAGATGTTCATATCCGTCATTTAAATTTTTCAAACATCTAACCATAATGTTCAAAATCAACATCAATATACTAAGTCCAAACTTATTGTGAAATCAAAGTAATGCATTATTGTTTTTATACAAATCGGTAATTTAAACCATGCTCCTATAGTGGACATGTTTTTAACATACTTAGAGCAATAAAATGTAAAAAATAGTATCCCGAAAAAGCACATTTTCTGGTTTCAAAATCGTTGTTTTTGCGGCGACGTCACTGACGTTATCAGACTGCTCCATGATGGTGAAAGTGAGTGTTTTCATTTCACTGTAATTTTATAACGGATAAAGGGAATGTGATGAAATATTGCAGACCGCTGCATATTACATGGGAATATATGCATTGTAAGTTTGAGTGGAATTCAATCAGATTATCAAAAACTATAAGAAAAGTCCGCGTAATTTTTGATAAACCCACGTACATGTAGACTAAAATCTCAATGACTGTTAATGAACGAATTGGAACACGCAAATGTTCATTGACTATCATTTATCATCGGCCTCCACAGAGCTACATGTACCATCGCGCTCAGGACTTACCAATTGAATGAAAAACATCCCTGACACTGAAATAAGCATTTTTTCTTGAGGATATCCAACGTCCTGTTCAAGTTTATGCATGCAGCTATGTCCTCAGACTGCCGTACAAGAACACTTACATTACACATTTAAATTGACCTGAACCTTTCATTTATTAAAAGCTAAATCATCATGATCCAAAAACCACTTCAACATCAGGATAACTTGTCCGTGTAAAGAACGCCCCTTAAACCCCACTTGTATACAAAACTGGGATATACATGTTAAAACTATTCATTTTTATTTTTTCTCATTTAAGACCCAAAACATAAATTGTTGGTACTTGTTAGAACCGCCTCACGCAATCAATGTTTTGAGCAAAAATATTAAAAGTATCAATTTTTTTTCCAATGATATTTTTGTTGTTGTTTGTTTTTACTGCTAAAACATCTCTGTATATTGCATGGACATGTTTTTGTAATGTGTATTGATTTGTACCTTTAGGGTTCCAAGTGTGTTTGTCTATACGAACAGGAGGACTTGAGTGTTCTGAACTGACATAATGCATTATATTGCGTCACATCTGGGACTATTCTGTTTGCCAATGTCTCACAAAAATTACACTAGGCTTACTATTAAGGCATGTGTGATTCAAAGCATTAAAGCGGCTTTGTCATCTTACACAATTTCTTGTGTCGAATTCCATATGGAACTAAAAGTAAGAAGTACAATCCTTTGAATTATTTATTGTACTTTACATTTGCCATTTTGTCTACAAAATGGTTAAATCCTTCCCAGTGGAAATGATATATTTGAAAAGAAGTATTGGTGACGTGACATGAGGTTGCTACTGTTATCATCTCAATCGCTGCACCATATCGGGCCTAATAAAATTTATTTCTATTTATTTATTTATTTATATCATTTATTATCTATTTATTTAATCAAGTCAATGAGTAAGGTGTAGAACCAGATGCTATAAAGCCTTTGATATTGGAAAGAATCATGTCATAGATGCTTTCCATATTTTATATATTGTAAATAATAATAAAAGTTACTGTACAAATAAAAATTATAATGATTGTAATAATAATTACCTGTATCGCAGAGGCGATGGACGCTGTGTGGACGAACGTTGCGTCTGATTAACTGTCTTTTGCCGATCTCGTGCCCACGCTTCTCGCAATAATACATGAGAACAGATGCGTTATACAAACACATATGTCCGAATTTCATTTTAACTTACGCTTTAATACTGATTAAAATAAGTGCATTGTCAAGCATGACAACATCAGGAAAACATGTCCGTGATATAAATACCCCCGTGAACTCCACTTTTATATAGCAAAACTGGGGTATGCAGGGGTATGTCTATTTTTCTTATTTTTGCTCGAAATCGTATATTGTGGGTACTCGTTTGAACCGCCGCGGCGAGGCGGTTCTAACGTGTACCCACAATCTATGTTTTGAGCAAAAATATTAAAAATATCAAAATGTTTCCAAATAAATTTTCCATTTTTACAAATTATAAACAAAATCTCTGTATATTGTTTGGGCGTGTTTCGTAATCCGCGCGTAAATAATCCAATTAAAGCCAATTAGACCATCTGTAACACAATTAGCACCTACTAGGACAATCTCCTTAATGATATTACGCCGCTTCGGTTCGCTATGCAAATGTCAATCTGTGTTATTTTCATTAGTGGGCAATTAAATGTCATCACATGTAATTCTTTAAGGGCCTTGCTTTAATCGAAAAGTAACCATCAAAGCATATTTTCTGAACTAATTATCACCCGATGTATTTTGGTTGGTAAGACGTGAAAACTCGTTGGTAAATTTACCAAATTTGGTGAAAGCAAATTGATGTTGATGATAATGGCATGTGCATTATGTATTTTTTATTTTCTTCTTTCTTTCATAGTTCTTTTTTTTCCTGTTCTTGGAAAATGAAATATGCATTCTTTACTTTCTTCTTTCTTTCTATTGTTCTTTTATTCCTGTTCTATATGGAAAATGCTGAAAATGAAATATGCTGAAATAAACAGGTGCCGAAGTATCTAGGGTCCGAAATGACTAGGGTGCGAAGTGATAAGGGGACGAAGTGACTATGTTATTTTTCTAAAGTGGTGCCGATTTGGCACTGGGGTCGATTTAACGAGGGTCCGATTTGCCTAGGTGCCGAATTCGTGGTGGTGCCGAAGTGTCCGATTACCCCATGGAATTCTAAAATGCACATTGAATTCAGTAAAATCAGGAAGCAGCTTTGTAAATAGTGCCCATTTAGACCAAATTTTCAGCCTTAATACAAGTGTTTTTTTTCTTCATAAATTACAAATAGAATTACAAACCATTAACCATGATTCCTTGTGGAATCTTTGAAAAGGTACAAGTAGGCAAAGATCAGGAAAAGACGCAATCAGAAAAAGATTCCCACTCCAAAAACCGAGGTGGGAAAAAACCAAACTAACAATCAGGTACTTATACCATGAAACAATCGTAAGCCGAATGGGCAGCTATTTTCCCAATATGTGGCCACTCAGTTACCTTAACTTAACTAAAAATATGAAAACATACATAAGGCGCCAACAGCACAAAAAATTTTTATACACCAAGACATAAAACAAAAAGAACCACCACAGAAGTATCGACTTGGAACGATCAGTAACACAAAGTTACTGGCGGGCTTAAACCGGTTTTACATGGCCATAACCTCACCCTCAGCTTCTGCAGTGGTTCATAACATTTAGTTAGTTATTCGGTCCTCGTGGTGAATCTCTAACTAGTCAATGAATCATCAAGAACAAACAAATAAATCATGATAAACATCCTGATGAATCAAAAACCAGGACTCACAGACTGAGTAAGCTGCCCGACGATGGAGATCCCTGGGCGCCGAATAACCTACTAACTCCGGAGCAAAAGAAAAACACCAGTTGGACCCCGGTGGGCCAAGCAACAGACAAGAAGCTCCGGCCCCAACCAACTAAAATGAATAGCTTTATGTCGGGGCCATCATAGAGTCTGACGCCCGACCCACCGGCGTGCAATTAAAGAAGGCAGCATAGTTATCAACCATGATTGGGTTAAAAACTAAGCATGCAGACTGTCGCATAACATTCAAGTTATAACCTATACGTTTGTAACGTGTTATGATTTTTCTGAACTGAAAAGAAAAATCATTAATTCCTTTAAGTTTCTTAAATTTGTAAACCAAGTCACCATAAAATTCAGGTTCCGAAAGGCCCTCACTTAAAAGCGTCTTTAACCCAACATTATATTTGGAAATCAATTCATAGTGTCTACGATAAAATTTAGAAAATGTTTTTCGAAGTTTATGATACCGATAGCCCTGTTGGAGAAGTTTTGCCGTTAAACATTTATTTCGAGCGTTGAAGTCTGTAACATGATTGCAGACTCTAGCAAACCTAATAAGTTGCGAAATGTATACACCATAAGAAGCACGATGAGGAACGTCACCATCCAAAAAAGGAAAATTTACTATATCAAAATCAAAGTCATCGCGCTTATCATAAATTTTAGAAGAAACAAATCCATTTGCAACAGAAAGATGTAGATCTAAAAAGGGGGCTTCAGTATCTGAGATATTGGCTTTGTTCAACTGAAGTTCAGGTGGATAAATTTGATTGACCATACCTTCAAAATAAGGGTTGTCAATGTTCAATAGGTCATCGAGGTACCTAGATGTGGAATTAAAAGCCTCGATAACATCAGCTTGATTATCATGGTTAAGAGAATCCATGAAATCTCTTTCTCTCCAAGATTACAATTATGACAAGGTCTATCTTCTCTTCTTGAAATTTATATATCAGCTATGCTTGGTGTCAAAAAATGGGCTCTATGTGTTATGTAATCAAGTTAGGCTTAAGGGCTGTCAATAGTTATATAAAAGACAACTGTAATGAGCTAAAAAACAAGAGTTATCGTTATTTGGTTCTTGTAAAATTTGTATGACTTAATATAGATTACACATATTGTGATGAAAATCATATGGTTGAAGAAATTTGCATATCCCATCAATAGAAGAAGTAAAAACAATGGAAAATGAAATGCATCGACATTGCTTGTTTTTTTTTTTTTTTTTTTTTTTTTTTTTAAAGTGTTGATTATTGAACAGATGGTTTTTTTTAATTCTCTTATTAGAATTCCTCATCTGACTCATATCCAGCCGGTTTTGAAAGGGAAATAACAACTTTTTACATTCAAGTTGAAGCTTTTAAAAATGTTACATATAACATACTAATTGTCGAGACTATATGACCGCAGTATATGACACGTGGTGGTTCGGACATCATATCTCATCTAATATTTATCAGAATTTAATAACTTTGGTATCGTCACATTGACAATTTTTGAATCTAAACATCCATTTCAATTCTTTATTCCGTAAGTCATACGACTTATTGGAGAGTACAACATATATACATGTGAAACAAATACATATAAATACAAATACAAACATGGAAAACAAACTGAATAATAAATATTTAAGCTTCAGTCGAAAAAATGGTCGTGTACAATGTTGAGTTGGATTATTGCCTCATGGAAAATGCTATTTTTATATACTTAGCTAAATTACAAAGTTCTTTGGTGTTTTCAGTACATAACAACTGGACATGTTTGTGCGCACTTGGTCGGCGGTAATAATATGACTTAAGGTATTGATGTCTTAAATTTGTATATAAAGGGCACTGTAAGATGAAATGATATTCGTCTTCAATCTCTCCAAGATTACAATTATGACAAGGTCTATCTTCTCTTCTTGAATCTATGTAACGACCAGTCTCTATGCCTAATTTATGCGACGAAAGACGTAATTTTGAAATAATTATTCTCATACTTGGTAAAATTGGTTTACTAAGATACGGCTGTAAACCTCTCACATTAATGAAATATTTATAAAGTGAACATTTACTAGATACATTTATATCATGGTCAATATTCTGAAAAGCAATATCTGTAAGACGTTGTTTCAAACTAAAAAGAAATGCTTTTTCGTCTGATACATACTGATGTAACCATACCTCGGACATTCCCGTGTTATGTAGGATCTTTTGTATTTCACTGAGAGCCAGTTTTTAGAGTTTTTGAAATTACAGTCTTCTAGTTCGCTTTCATATATAGACTTTAAAATACAGTTTTGTGTTGTGCACAGCTTTATCCAGTATTTAACCATATTAAATTGCCGTTTTATAATCAGAGGAACGCGTCCCGTTTCGCTGTATATCATTGCATTTTTTGTACATCGCTTCACACCAATTATACGCTTCAGGAATGCAGTATGTACCTTTTCAATTTCACAAGCTTTCACATAGCCCCATGTCTCGCTACAATAGTTAAGAATTGGACCAACATACGTGTCGAATAAGCTTATAAGAGTTTCTATATTAAAGTTATGTTTATGAATTTCTTTCAGTAATAGAAACACCGATTTCTTAGCCTGATCAGCGATATGTTTTTGCGTGGTATTAAATTTACCATTATAATACAGCAGCAGACCGAGATATGAAAAACTGTCAACGATGTCGACAGCTTCGTCATTATAAAAGAATTGTACATTTGGTCTTTGCCACGACGGTCTGAAGATTACTATCTTGGTTTTGCCAACATTAACTGTTAAACCATATTCGTCTGTCCATTCTTTAAGCGCGTCTAACATTTCCTGCAATTTCTCTGGGTTCTCAGCCATTAAAATCGTGTCATCCGCGTACATCAGCAAAAATATGTTTACCTCATTTATATCAATCGGGTCACAGTTATTGTGTAACAATGCCATTTCAAGGTCATTTATGAAGAGAGCAAAAATAAATGGCGACATCGCCTCACCCTGAACTAGTCCTTGAAAACAATTGTAAAAAGACGATTTTTCATTATTAAATTTGATGCATACTTTGATTTGATTATACATAGACTGTATGACTTTAAGTAACTTCCCATTTATACCGTATTTGATTAATTGTTTCCATAATTTAGAATGATCGACACTGTCAAACGCTTTTTTGTAATCCACAAAACAGCAATATAACATTTTCTTATTATTGAGATATCTTTGAATAATAGAATGCATTGCAAAAACAGCATCAGATGTGCCGAAACCCGAACGAAAGCCAAATTGTGAATCTGTGATTGTCTCATTCTCTGTACTCCATTTCATTAATCTAGCATTCAAAACCGATGTGAATAACTTTGCCATATGATTCATCAAAGTGATCGGCCTATAATTGCCAGGATCTGATGTGTTTCCTTTTTTGTATACAGGGATAACTAGACCGCAACACCACGACTGCGGGAAAACTCCGCCCCTCAGAATCTGATTAAAATGTTGCAATATGATAGGGGAAAGTATATCTTCGCATAAAATAAACAGTTCGTTCACAAGTTGATCCGTTCCCGGGGATTTATTTGATTTTAAATTACGTATTTGATCCTGAATTTCTTTAAGAGAAAATTCTTGATCTAATTCTTCATACACACATTCTGACGGCTCGGTATGCATATTAGCTGTCTCATTATTTTGCGTTTGGGACATCATATCGGAGAAAAACTCATAGAAATCGTTAGCTGACAAGTTAGTGTCTACCCGACGTTTCCGTTTACGGAATAATTCATAGAAACGCTTTGGATTTGTCCTTTTCATATTTTGCAGCATATTTCCTTCTTGCCTACGAAATTGCCTTTTTAATCTAGCCTCGTACAGCTTGTAAGCCGCTTTTTTATTTGCCAGATCAATTCTGTTCATATGCGTCCTATGTCTGTTAAACTGTTTTAAAGCACGTATGTAGATATTATGTTTCTGTATACATTCGTCGTTAAACCACGGTTTATGTTGTACAGCGGATGGCCTAGAACCGCTTGGGCGAAAAGATTTTTTACATGACTCACATGTATGCAACTTTACGAATGATTTTGCGCAGTTTTGTTCAGTTAATGACTGTAACGCTGTAGTGAATTCCTCGGTATTTACATTTATATCGCTTGAACTGGAAACAGTATGCTCTAGGTGCTCCCTATTTTCATATATACATTGGTATATTTGTTGGGCGTAGTTAACATACATAACACGCTTTAAAAATATTTTTGAATAAAAAAAAGGTTTAATGAGGTTTGATTATACGCCGGGATATGCATCTTTGTGAGGGGTGGTTGTGGAAAAATGCTTATAGCGGCTTAAAAAGCGTGGAAACACCTATCGATTTATGCATTTTCTTATTTGATTATCATTCCCATGTTTAAAAATCAGTTTTTCGTTATTCTAAGTATATTCTCGGAGATGTACTGGACAAATATGTTCAAAGATATAATAACAATATTTTCTGCAAAAAAAAAAAAATCATTTTGCCCTAGAATGCATATATTCATTTTAGCTCGCCTGAGCCGAAGGCTCACAAGGTGAGCTTATAGTATGGTAGTCGAGCCGGCGTCCGTGCGTCTGTGCGTCCGTGCGTTCACACTTTCAATCTTGAATATCTCTCAAGGCCAATCGCAATCAAATTCTATTTGAAGAATCATTTAGGAGGGGGAAAGGTTGCATCAGGTTTTGGGCCAGGTCGGATCAGAACTCTGGTTTCCATGGCAACAGATAGGTCCCATTGAGTTATAATGGGGAAAATGTTGTGGCCACTCTAGCAACTTCATTTTTGATTGGATCTTCTTCATTTTTGGGAATAACAAGGACAAGCATAACATCTCGGATGAGTTCGAATTTCGGCTAGGTTCGACTTCAGATTGCGGAGTTAGCTGCCCTTGAGCGTCTGTAAAAATCCCCATAGACTTATAATGGGAAAATGTTGTGGCCACTCTAGCGCCATTATGTTTCATGGATCTTCTTCATTCTTGCAGGTAACAAGAACAACTTTGATATCTCGAATGGATTTGAATTTCAGCTAGATCCGACCTCTGACTGTGGAGTTAGCTGCCCTTGAGTGTTTGAAAAATCATTATTTTATGTTGTGGCCACTCTAGCGCCTTCTATTTTGATCGGATCTTCTTCATACTTGGAAGTTACAAGGATAGCCAAAACATCTCAGATGAGTTCGAATTTCAGTCAGATCCGACCCTTGACTGCAGAGTTATCTGCCCTTGACTGTGTGAAAAATCAGTATTTAGTGTTGTGGCCACTCAAGCGCCTTCAATTTTATTTGGATCTTCTTTATTCTTGGAAATACCAAGGACATCAATAACATCTCGGATGAGTACGAGTTTCGACCAGATCCGTCCTCTGACTGCGGAGTTATCTGCCATTGAGTGTTTGAAAAATGAATATTTTGTGTTGTGGCCACTCTAGCATCTTTGTTTTACAGTGGATCTTCTTCATTTTTGCAGATAACAAGGATAACTACAATATCTCGGATGAGTTCGAATTTCGACCAGATCGGACCTCTGACTGCGTAGTTAACTGACTTTGAGTGTTTGAAAAATCAATATTTTGTGTTGTGTCCACTCTAGCATCTTTGTTTTTTCAGTGGATCTTCTTCATTCTTGCAGGTTACAAGGATAACTACAATATCTCGGATGAGTTCGAATTTTGGCCAGATCCGACCTCTGACTGTGGAGTTAGCTGCCCTTTAGTGTTTGAAAAATCAATATTTTGTATTGTGGCCACTCTAGCGCCTTCAATTTTGATCGGATCTTCTTCATTCTTAAAAGTAACAAGGATAACCATAAGATCTTGAATGAGTTCGAATTTGAGCCAGATTCGACCTTGGACTGCGGAGTTACCTGCCCTTGAATGTTTGAAAAATCAATTTTTAGTGTTGTGGCCACTCAAGCGTCATCAATTTTGATCAGATCTTCAAAAAAAAAATAAAATAAAAAAAAATTACAATTTGTCCAGTGACTGTACTTGTTGACTCTCAGGTGAGCGATCGTTGCCCTTGGGCTACTTGTTACATTTTAATTTTGTTATTTGGCAATTAGCTTGTGAATACATTTACAGTTTAAAACACATTCCGTTTACATATTTTAGATCTATTCCGTGAATAATGAAATTGAAAATATTTCAAAAAGTCTATTTTTCTCAATTTTGAAAATCCGTAACTTTTTTAAAAGCATGGATACCCCCACAAATAATTTGCTTTTTGAGTAGCATTCCACCTATACTTTAAGCTGTCTAAAAATCATAGATTTATTTATCAACAAATATTGGTATCGAGCAACCTTAAAGCATCACAATATCTGGAAGTTTTATATACTGGATGATGTACGGGGAGACTTTTTAGGGCCGCCACACGGCACAACACCAGCTGCAGTAATTTTGCAGTAATATCAAATAAAGCTAAACCCGAGATCCTTTATTTATAGTGATCATATTAATGAGAATAGGGATGGGCCATACCGCGGTTTCGGCTACTTAAGCCTCTTCAGTGACCCTATAGATTTGGCAACGTACAGCCAAAGAAAATTACTGTGATTTTGCAATTTTCGAAAGGATAGTCGATACAACGACTATTATAATCAAAAAGAGGCCAAATATATTAAACGTTGGTTAGAAAATGAATCTTAGCCGATAATACTTTACTGATTTCTCAGAAAAGGAAACAAGAAAGAGTTGTCAATTAATTTCTGAATATTGCAGGGGTATATTAATAACTGAACGCAACTGTAATCGTCGTGATAACATGTTCGTAAAATCTACAAAGAAAGGACTTCCTGAATATAATCTGTCTCAAAACAGCTTGCCAATGTATTTCCGAATATTGCAAGGGTATACGGGGATGGATCAAAAAGTTTTGTCATAGGTGTAACAACCTTTTTCATAGACACGATAAGCTGTTGTATTAGACATTGATTGTGATACATTTCTGCTTTATATTGATATCATAACCCCGCATAAAAGAAATAAATCATTTGTCTTGAAAGACACATGGGATGTAACCACTGGCAAGTTTTCTGAGCGCTTGTTGTGTGTTTCATGTGCTATATATTTATAACTACCGATCACATATTCTTCAACTTTAGATTTACAAATTGCCTTAAATTAACGTTGTCAATGCGCTGCTGGCTGTAAAATAAAGCGACATATATGACGTCATTAAATAACTTCAAGTACTGTCGGATCATTTTATTTGCTGGCATTTTTATGATTTTACTTCAGGGCGCATTAAGAAGAAATATGAAATTGTTAAATGCATTTATGGCCCCGAGGGCCATGTCTGAATGCCAATACCCTTCCTTTGAATTTAAACTGCCATTTCACACTATGACACAACAGGTCAACTTCAACATTTCCTTATGCAGTAAACTAATTAAAATGAAAATGAATAATTTTGATTATTGGAAAATTTATTCATTTGTTTTCGAAAAAATATAGCGCAATGGTTACTTATTTTCGAAAAAAAAAATTTCTGTATTTTCTTTTAACCATGCCAGTATCAGAGAGTCACACCATTAAGGACGAAATATTTCATTTTATTCCTGGTAGCCAGGAAAATGGTCTTTCAGATATGGATTATGAAAGATATTTTTAATGACAGTTACTGACAAATTATGGCAGTGACAGAACTTTTTGACCAATCATCGTATTAACTGAATGCAACTGTACACGTTTAAACACAAGATTAAATTTTATTGGAATAATACCATTTTCTTATTTAAGTTTTTCGAGTTAACATCTTTCTTATTTCCAGCCCTGTATAGTACCAGTAATTGGCAATTCTTGATTCTTCTTATAAGACACCAACACTCATGGACAATTTCAGTTACTCATAGAATAGAATAGGCCTACTGATTTACCGCTTGAACGCCATATCTGAATGTGCTTTGTGGAGCACATATACTATTGGCATAAAGTCAAGCATATTCCACTTTCATCAGCAAATATGATGATATCAGATATCCGAAAAATAATATGCTTCATACACCAGTCAGAGATACTTATTTGAAGGGTGGTGGAAAATTTTCGGTTTTCAAAATGACAATTATCAACTCGAATGAACGGCATTTCGACATGTACTACCAGTAGGCGAAATGCCAAAAGTTGATGCTGTTCTAAGATAACGACATAGAATTGGTCTAATTGTTTCAAAATTTAAGAGAAATTGTTCAATCTAAGATTTGAAAGTCAAGTTTTACAGATCACGTGATCATGTAGGCAAAAAAAATGAAAGTAAAAAATTACACATTTCAATAACAAAAAGTGCCATTGTTTCCAAGTTTTGTCTATAAATTTGTTGTTTGGCTGTTTTTGCTGCCCATACTTGGTTCAAAGTATTGTTTAAAGATGGAAAAAGAGGCACAATCACATTTAAAGGCAATGGAAACTGTCAAAGGATTTTGCAAGCCATTACCATGAACACACCTTAAATCAAATGAGCAAAATTTCATTACTGTTTTACCCCTGTATTCTTTGACATGACTATTGAACTATACCAGTTCCATAAACTAGAGATGCATATCTTAAAACTTTGATAGGAAATCAATGATTAAATTCCCGAATTTTGGAGAAATACACATGCTTGGTTATAGGGGGTGTCTAAGTAGGCACATGAATTGGTCTGTCATGACGTCACAGAGATTAGTAGAAGTACATGGTTTTGAATAAAAATTAAAACTGAGATCCCTTAAGAGCAGCGAATACGCCAGTGAGAAAGGGCATGGGCCACACCGCGGTCTCGACCACCAAAGTCCCGCCAGCGACCCCTCAGATCCGGCAACACGGAGCCAAATGGAACCACCGAAACTCCGCAACCATCAACAGGGCAGCCGACACAAAAACCAGCACTATCCAAATAGAACCAAATATATTAAACATTGGTTAGAAAACAAATCTTGACCGATAACAAATTTCAGATTTCTTAGAATATCCCCACCGATCTCAAAGGACCAAAAAGAAAATATAACCTGCACTATGGACGATGAACGGGGATACTTTAAAGGGCCGCCACACGGAATTTTGGAATGTTGAATAACAGTGCTTTCAAAAAGGTAAATTTTGAATTTGTTTTCAATTTTGGTAAATTTTAAAGTCTGAAAAATATATACAAAAATATCAAAATATGATTAACTTAATGCCATTAGTATATTATACAACATAACAAAATCTATCAAAGGACTTACATAGACATGCAGGTAAAATATGCAATAATACATGTAGATAAATATAAGCTTTTGTGGAGAGAAAGGGTAAAAGTAGGCAATGACCATGAAATGACACAATAAGATAAGGCCCCACTCCGAAAAACCAAGGTGGGAAAAATTAAATTGACAATGCATCCACACCAAGAGAATACACCGAAAGCCGATTTGAGCACCTATTTCCCAATAGACGGGGTTGATCATTTATTATGAAATATTATGGCCCTTGCACATGCAGGTAAACAGCTACCAAACAGTTAATACGACAGTTTATTTTATCAGTAGTTCATGATACAGTTTATAATCTAACACACGTTAGATCTTCCCAGTACAGACTAGAGCATACGCTACGATATTGGATACATTCGATTTTCTGTCCCAAATTGGTGATATCGTCTTTTACCAGCATAACAGCTATTTGATGTTGCGAATATGTGAATTTCAGCAGTACAATTACGCTGCCAGAAAGTTAAACTTATTTAATAACGAAACTGAATGGAGAGCCAAAATCGTTCAATATGTCATGACGTTAGAACTATGCAGTTATACAAAATTGGAAGTTAGAAACAGCTTATTAGACGAATCAAACGAAAGTGTTTCTCTGTGGAGGTTGTGTGCAAATACCATTCAACACGAAATTTATGAACAATAAATTTGATGGGCGAAAAGATAGTCATAAAACTAGCCTTTTAAGTTGTGAAGTTATATGTAAGGACATTATAATGGATTCTTGCATGCGGATATAGCGACAATGAGAATATAATGTCTATAATTAGTTATAATGTATTTCAAGTCGTGAATGCTAAAAAAAGAACTTTTTCCTGGATAATGTGCAATTTAAATATCGCTGTTTTGGTTATGTGTATTTATGTGACAATGGGGAGTCGAACAAAGAACGTTTATCGAGACTGTTGTAAAAGTAATATAGAAAACATCACTGCCATAGTCGCAAAACAAACAATTTCCCCGATCGAGGCTGCAACTACATCAATGGGTTTGCGCATTAAAGCCAAAACAGCTGCTGCTGGTGCTGAGTTACCGATTGGTATCCAAATTATTGAAAACCTTGATCTAAATGTGATCGACCTGTATGAAGACACAGTTGACACAGAAACAATTTGGGATGATTTTTCTACCTGGCATGACGATGAAGACCTTTATCAAAGTCATCTTAACCAGGAATCGAGTATAATAGCTGCACTGATAGAAGGAAGTTCTGATAAAACATTGCATTAAAATTGTGTATAATAATGAACCCATTTAATATCAACATGTTTGCTTATACATGTAGACAGATAAGATCAAACTAAAAAAAGACAAACATAATAGATGATATGAACTTAAAGCTGGTACATGTACATGCATTTAGAATACAATCTCAATGACTATTAACAAAAATGTTCATTGACTATAATTTATCTTCAGCTAACACAGAACTAACATCGCGCTCAGGCCTTACCATTTCAATGACAGACTTCCCTGAGACTGTATTACGGTACAAGTAGGCAATGGCCAGGAAAAGGCGCAATAAGAAAAAAAAATCCCACACAAAGAACCGAGGTGGGAAAAACTAAACTGACAGTTAGGTAGGTATACTTAGAAAACATATCGTAAGCCGGATGAGCAGCTATTTCCCAATAGGCGGCCACTCACCCGAGCGTAAATAAAAATATAATAACGTACACAAGGTTCCAACAGTACCAAAAGTCGACTCCAAAACATAAGACAAATGGAACCACAACAGAAGTATCGCCTTGGAACGATCAGTAATATAAAATTACTGGGAGGTTTAAACCGGTTTTACAGGCGCCTAACCTCGCCCTCATGTTCTGCTGTGGTTCACAACATTAACTTAGGTGTTCGGTCCTCGTGGTGAATATGTAACTAGTCAATAATCATCAAGGACAAATAAATAAATCACGATAACCACCCTGTATTTATTTTCTTCAAGGTATCCGCCGTCTTGTTCAAGTTTATGCATGCAGCTATGTCCTTACACCGAAGTACAAGAACATCTAAATTAACATTTAAATTTACCTAAACATTTCATTCGTTAAAAGCAAAAGCATCATGATACAAAAATCACTCAATATTGATTTGTGTATTTAGGGTTCCGAGTAAGTTCGCCTATAAAAAACGGAACTTGAATGTTCTTAACTGATAAAATGCGCTTTTAGCGTGTATTTGCCTATGTCCCACAAATATTATACTAGACATGTGTGATCCCAAGGATTACATCGGCTTTGCCATCGAACAAAGTTTCTTGCGTCGAATTCTATATGCTACCGTAAAAAATCTTATCCTTTGGATTATTTATTGTACTTTACATTTGGCTTTTTTGTCTGCAAAATAGTTAAATCCTTCCCAGTGGAATTGATATATTTGAGAAGAAGTATTGGTGACGTGAGATGAGGTTGCTACTGTTATCATCTCTATTGTTGCACGATTTCAACGATATTTGTTAGGAAAATGACTAAATCTAAATTTTCAACGCCTACTCTGAAATGTTTCCATAAAAAAAAACATGTGATGGGAAAATACCAATGATACAGAATAATCATAATAATTTTTCACTTACTTTTTACGTTTCCATTTAAATGTACTTAATACAATCACAATGACAAACTGCTGAAATGAATCACCAACTCATTAAACAAATACAGCTTATCCCTGAATTATGGAGTTGTTAATCACCATTTCTGGGCGTGTTCAGACCTTCTGAGCGACAAACCGTTTCTAAGCTTGTCATTCTGGTAGCAACTTTGCACGGGTATACAACCTATGCATTTTCAATTCCCCGATGAACAGACGCCAAATATTTAACTGAAATATAACAATGAATTTTGTTTGGCGCCCAGGGCTCTCCATCGCCAGGCACCTAATTGTATCTGTGGGTCCTCGTTTTGATTCATGGTAGTTACATGTGTCATAATTTATTTGTTCATTGACTAGTTAGAGCCAAACAACTAACTAAATGTTGTGAACCACTGCAGAAGCTGAGGGTAAGGTTAGGATCCTGTAAAATAGAAGTTAAAACTGAGAGTAGTTTAAGACCGCCTGGAATTTTATATTACTGATCGTTCCAAGGCGAAACTTCTGTGGTGGTTCTAACTGTTTTAAGTTTTGGTGTTGATTTTTGTGCTGTTTGCACCTTATGTACGTTTTCATATTTTTGGTTAAGTTTGGGTAACTGACAGGCCGCCTGATGGGAAAAGGCTGCTCACACGGATTACGATATGTTTTCTTAGTATAGAATACTGATTGTTCATTTTGCTATTTTTCTCACCAGGGTTTTTTGAGTGGGAATTTCTTTCTGATATCATTGCCTACTTTTACCTTTCTATATATGCTTGCTGTTTTCGTCTAAATAGAAATTCGGAGTCCTTTCCCGATAAGGCAATGTTTTATCAATTCTTAATGATATATTTTATCATCTAACATCTAATACATCTTCCATGTACAGACTGAAACATAAGCTATGATATTAGATATATTCGATTTTCTGTCCTTTATTCAGGCCTTTTCCAGCATAACGATTGTTTGATACTGCGAAAAAGTGAATGTAAGCAAGAACCTAACATTGCCAGGAGAGTTAACTAATTTAATAAAGAAGCTGAATGCGACAAAATGAGTTCAATAAGCAACGCCCTTTAGAATTATGCAATAGTTACAATACGAAACAATGTCCACCTTCAGGATAACATATCCGTGGCATGTATACCCCCTTGAACCCCACTTTTATATAGTAAAACTGAGATGTGCAGGGGTAAACCTATTTTGCTTATTTTTGCTCAAAACATAGAACGGCCATATCAATCTTTGTTTTGAGCAAAAATAAGAAAAAAAAATATCAAAACATTTCTACTGGAAATTTTCAATTTTTACACCTTCAGAAAACTCTATTATATCGTATGGGCCTGTTTTCGTAATGACGAAATAATGTCCATACAAGTTACATATTTTCTGAAGCTGTTTCAATTGAAATAAATCAAGCAGAAGCATGATGCTATTTTTACTTGTTTTTGCTTAAAACATTGATGGTGAAGACTCGAATGTAACCAACCGAGCATTACGAAAACACGTCCATGCATTATACAGTGATTTTTAAAGTTGTAAAAAATGAAAATTTTCAGTAGAAAATCTTTGATATTTTTCTTATTTTTGCACAAAACATAGATTGTGGGTACACGTAAGAACCGCCTCGCCGAGGCGGTTCTAACGGGTACCCACAATTTATACTTTGGAACAAAAAAAAATAGATATACCCCTGCGTACCACCGTTTTGCTATATAAAAGTGGGGTTTAAGGGGGTATTCATTGCACGGACATGTTTTCCTGATGTAAACAACTACAGCTTAAATATGTATGGATTGTTTGACTGTATCACTTTTCGCGGGCAGGCTCAGGTCTTCTAAGCTGTGAACCAGTAATCAGGTGGCCAGTCGGTCGGTAATAAGCAGTCCACCTATTTCTCAGGGCCCCAATGGGTCCATATTTCCACCCGGCCACCTGGTCATCTGTGTTGAATAGGTTACAAAATCCACTGTTTTCCAAGGTTTTTCAACGTTTCAGCCATCTAGTGGCCTTTTTCAAGAACATAGTCACATAGTCACATATAGGTTGAATAGATTAAACAGTTATAATGACAAAACATTGTCCATGCTGCACATTGATACTGCAATGATCTTTTTCTCGTGGATAGCAGTCAGAACCAATTCAATTTCTACTCAATGCAGTTTTCTTATTTGTAAGTGTCAACATTAGTTTCATGATTTGTGATATATGAGCCGCCACATGGGAAAACCAACAATCTGCATAGGCGAAAACAAAGGCGCAGATCAGCTTCGCAGCGAAGCTGATCAGCGCCTTTGTTTTCGCTACTCGGATAGTACAATTCCTCTTCTACTTAAATCCGAAATTTCAAGCTTCTAGCTCTTGTCTGTGCTTGTACAGGTCGGTTTGTGTCGGACCTGTTCGGAAACCACATTGTTGGTTTTCCCACGAGGCGGCTCATATCTTGATCGAAGAGTTATGTAGAGGTCAGACGAAAATGGCAGAACATTCTCAAAAAATTGAAGACAGATGAGATCAGCTGTGAGCACGAAAGTTATCCATCAAAATAATAAAATGTGAGACAATTGTTTTATTTTTGTCCTATGTTTAATATGCCTTGGAAAGGTCACACTGATCTCTTAAAATGTGGTGGTGAAAACTGCAGTTGATTATAAGATTTACATAAAGTCTGTCTGAACGCCTAATCTGTGTTATTTATGAATTTAATTCTTTGTAAGTGAACCGTACCATCAGGAAAACAGGTCCGTGGAATGTGTACCCCCTTAGACCCCACTGTTATGTAGAAAAAACTTGGGTATGCAGGGGTATACCTATTTTTCTTATTTATGCTCCAAAACATAGATTGTGGGTACTCATTAGAACCGCCTCGCCGCGGTTCTAATGTGTACCCACAATCTATGTTTTGAGCAAAAATTAGAAAAATATCAAACATTTTCTACTGAAAATTTTCAATTTTTACAACTTAAGAGAAATCTATATATTACATGGGCATGTTTTCGTAATGCGTGGAAAATAAATAAATAAATAAATAAATAAATAAATAAATAAATAAATAAATAAATAAATAGATAAATACAAAGCATATCAAAATATTTACATGTATATCAAAAATGATTTTACAACATTTTCTTACACTTATAATTATAACAACACTTATAATTTAAACAACACACTAAGAATAAAAAGTACAGGAACTGATACAATACAATTAAAATTGAAACCCCAACCCACACACCAAATGGCAAAGAAGTAAAAAAGGGGGCCAGGAACTGACGTAATTAGATTTAAAGTCACCAGGCGGGAAAGAAAATACAAAAAAGAAGAAAAAAAATCCGACAACACACTCGAAGAGCAGGGTGACTAGCCCTTTCTCACTAAGGTAGCCATCCGGCTTGTCTCAACCAAAACCAAAAGCAATCAGCACAGCAGAGAGTAGTAGGGGTGCCAGCCATCAGAAAAATGTTGATAGGTGGTCGGAGAGTAGCAAAAATTTCATTCATACCCTCTGGCAGAGTACCCCACTGGAAGCTTGGAAACCAATGTTTGGTCAATTCTAAGTCTTGCAAAAGTGTTGAAATTAACGGATGTATAACGCAACACATGACATTCAAAAACACGGTATTCGAGGATGGAGTGTACAGCTCATATTACAACTAATACCTATCAAAGACCAATGAATATGCTATCCTTTTACAGCTTAGATACTGTCCTTTTATTCAGTAGGAAGAAATGACAATAAACTTACTTGCATCATTCGTGCATATTCATGAAATATCAATTATAAAGGATATCAATCATTTCAACTCCATTATAAACTATTTTCAGACCCATTCTATCATTCTGGACCATAATTTGACTGAAGTTATAAAGCTCATTGATGCAATTTCACCATTTCTTTAAGGTAATAGGGCTACATATGTACAAAAATCATTACAATTGTATTTTCATGAATATTAATGAAAAAATGTGTCCCTGGTAACCAACAATATAAAAAAGAATGGGTGCCTACCTACAAAAAACTCACATATGAGCAGTCAGTTATTCTAAAGATGACTAAAATTGAAGCCACATTAATGCATGGATATAGAGCTGTCTTTCTGGTTGTCAACAATGCAAATATTTACTAGTGCCTTGTATAGTTATAATGAATATATTTAATGGTATATATCAATAAAATCACAAAAATCATTAAAATCCATAATTAAACTCATTTTAGGCCCAATCAATAATCCTGATACACTGTTATTGCACCAGTGATGTCATTTGGCAACTTTATAAGATATCAAAGGCCTGATATAAGAACATCTCATTTGCATATTCATGATTATTATTTATTAAAAAACCTAAGAAAACTGGAGAAAAAAACGCTAAAAACTTAGGCTTTTAAAGTAAACTTTCTGAATCACTTGTATCTGCCATCTAAATTAACACAGGATGCTGAAAGTGGTATCGAATGAATGCTTAGACTATGAACTATTGCCTTTTAGTCATAGATATATATGAATCATTTGCTTTTCACTTTCAAGAATATTAATGTTAAGGTAAGAATAATGGATAAAAATCAAAGAAAAGTTAAGAAGGTACATCTTCAAAATGATTTGTATCTTCGCTACTGATAGCATAAAATAGCAGAAATTGGTAGCAGATGGTTGCTTTGACAATGTACCATAACTGTGTAATCTGATGTTCTGATCTAATGTCTCATGAATATTAATGAAAACTTTAGAAGTAAGAGAAAAAGTTTGAAGAATGAAGGGATATACCAACTAAATCACTAATATATCAGATGTTCATTGCCTTTGAATGCTGAAATTGACATCAAAGTGTAGCTAGGAAATTATTATTGCCATGTGGTCTCTTAAAATATACAAATCCTTTGAGATTTGGTCTCATTGATATTGAGTAAAACATCGATACAAATAGAAAATGGCAGGCTAGTAAAGGGTGTCTATCAACAAAAACACTTGCATTTTGGTTGCTTGCTCATATGCTTTGGTATATCTGACAACTTGACAATAGAACATTCTACTCAGCAATTTAGCTCTCAAAGGTCATTGCCAGCAGAGAAATAAGCGAATTTGTTGGTTTACCACTTCGCATGTCCGCATTTGTTCTCTCACTTCTGAAGTTCTCATTGAAATTCATGAAACAAGCAATCAGTTTATACCAATTTCAGCTCCCTATGGCTATCAATAGCCAATACACATAATAGTTAAGTAGGTTTTCTCCTACATAATTCTGCTACAATTTTTCTCCAGTATCTAAAGATTTCATTAATACTCATGAAATCCAAAAAGTCAAATGGCTTGCATATTACAGTACATGCTGATTGAAAACTGTCCTAACACTTGTTTGGTACCATTTTCAGCACATTAAGGATTTTGGTACTTGAGTTCCATGTCATTTTGCAGGTATACTCGCTTAATTATTCTGTGGTGTTTTCTCCATTTTTAATTTTCAAAAATAATCATGAAGATTATATTTCTATCAAGCTAGGGGACAAATGTACATTGCATTAACCATTTGTTTCATACCACTATAAGTAATCTAGGTCTTTAAACAGCCTAGGTACAAAACTTTGTTATTTTGTAGGTATATCCCTTATTTTCAAAACTTCTCTGCGATTTCTTAAGTTTTTATTCGTATTCATGAGTATGCAAATTAATTGTTTTGCTTATTAGGCATTAAGTTAAATGTGCTGCGCCCATGGATGCCTTTGATGAAGATTAGTTTGGGATTACTAAAATTGATAGAATTATTTATTTGTTTTGTTCAAGATGAAGTTATCTTCTCTGCTCTACACAGTTCAGCATTAGAAAGGTGGTATTTGAATAGCCTTTATTCTATACACATATTCATAGGCATGATCTTTAGAAATGAATAAGTTGTTGTTGTTTTTTTTTTTTTTTTTTTTTTTTTTTTTTTTTGTTATGTTTTGTTTTGTTTTGTTTTTCTTCTTTTTTTTTTTTTTTTTTGCTTTTGCATAAAAGACTTATAGGAAACGTAAAGTCTTCACTTTATTTTGAAATATTACAAATATTACATGTCCTTCTTTATTCATAGCATGTTACATGCGATACATTATTCAGTAAGATCTCTGAGCCTAGGTTCTTGGTAACAGTCGAAACAGTTGTTCAGATCTTTGGTACTCAACTTTCAAGGAAGCATCAAAATCATAAGATATAACCACCATTCCCTAGAATTAACATGTTAAAGGTAAATAGTAATGCATCATTTGGCATAGAAAGAAATAAAATTAACCTTGTGTGTTGTCATTTGAACATGGTAATGGACATAAATATATTGTTTTTGGCAAAATGCATAGAACACCCGCAAAAGTAAATGGCGTCACTTAAAATTGTGATTTTCGAAGGATATTTTTATTTACATAACATGTACACATTACAGTCGGTGGAGGTCAGAAGTTCGTTCAAACAACTTTAATATGTAGCATAGGCATGCAGAATGCAGACTTTATGAGTAACTTGAGTAAAATGATAAAGTGCTTACATTTTTTTCTGTATCTCAAACAGTCATATCATATTTTCATTTTTACCAGTAATGTATGTAACAGCCTGCTACATGATAACGCCCCAGTGCTCAGAGTGCAAACATCTCTTATTCGACCAAGCTTGAGTTTTCTTTAAGATAAAGGCTTTTATACTGTCCAAAGACTGTACTCAACACCTGTCCCAGCAACCAAAATGATATTGTTTTTCTTTGTTTGGAGCCTTAAATTTAAAAACTAACTTCTGTTACATACGTTACACGTCACAAAAAGCTAAAAAAAATAGTCAAACACATAATTTTTGTAAAAAATATATTTTGCTAGCTTTATTGTTGTAGATAATGGCTTTAAGGGTTTTTAACATGAATTTTCAAGATGACGGGTCACTATAGAATACGCAAATACAGGGATTTATTCTGTTTATAATGTTACACTATGGACAATTATTTATACTGTGAGTATCCGTAGCTTTCCATTATCTTAAAATAGTCTATTACTTCCTAAAGTTTAATGCAGAACCAAACAGTTAGGCAAAGTGATTAACAAAAAAGACTATAATTTTACAATTCAAAATAAATTTTTTAGACATCTCTGAAAAATGGCGTAGTTACGTCCTTAAAGCGTAACGTATGTAACTTTATTTTTTGTTTAAAAAGCAAAATCAAGTCTCACGAGCAACTATATGTAATTGCTAGCAGCTGCAATGAAACCATATTGCATGAACATGAAAATAGGCAACATAGTAACGGTTTGTGAATATGCTGGCTGTCCTAGAAGTCACGGATCAAATAAGCTAGGGTACGTCATTTTCACCTACAATAAAAGTACTTTTGCAAGACCGAAAAAAATTAAAACATTGGTTTTTATACTTCCCAAAGACTGTACTAAACAACTATACAAAGGAAATTTTTGCTAACCAGGTGACCACCTTAAGTGCTTTTTGGTGGCTTTTACCCATCTGGCACCTTCACTAGAGGCAGACAGAATGATCGGAAGATGCATCACGAAGATAAACGTTTTTTACCGGGACGCCGATTACCGTTGTTACTGGGGACAACCTGACTACCGTTTTTACTGGGACATTAGATGAGGAAAGAAAAAAAAAACAAAACTTGTGCTCAACTGGCCTGGCGCTTTTGATGCAAGTAAATTAAAATTCTAACTAAAGACATCAGGCTGGCCGGTACCATTTTTATTTGGTCAGCGAAATTGTAGTCACGATTTACTTAAAAGGATTTAAATAAAAATATACTATGTGCTCAATTGGCGAACTGACGAAAACCTTATTCTGTGACTAAAGATAAAATCTTATATTCGCCGTTTATATCTGTCTGCCTAATGATTGCTATATTCACTTTTGTATACGAAAGGACTTTGAAAACGCCTCACTATACATCGGTTATAATTTTGCTCAAAACTGGTTAAAATTAACCTTAAGTATAAAATACACTTATAATAGTCTGTATCTTACCATGATAAACAATATTTATTCATAAAAATGTGTTTGTTCAATTGCTTGTTAATACTGTTTTCTTGATACTTAACGTTTTTGTTGTTTTGTCGAAGAAAACCTTAGGACGGCTACAAAAAAGGCTTATTATGGAAACAAATCATCCCCAGTGATGGCGTACAACCTTAAGCATAAGAAAAAAAGCAAAATCAAAATGGTGACTTTCGTTCAATGATGTTTAAGGAGCTAGCGTTTTTCGCTGACGTCAAGCGTAAAGTTGTCAAAACACACAGACATACGATTACAGCCCCAAACGTTATGGCAATTTTTTACACAAGTCCATGTCTATTCATTATGCTTGAAAACTTTCGAATTTATTTCAGTTTACACGCGAAAATTAAGATTTTCTTCGTATACGTTAAAGTGACGTAATTACTACAGTTTTAGTGCAATTGAAAAACAACTAACAACATTTGATTGGCTTATGTTGTTTCCTTCCAGAAATCATGTTGGACCTGATGAATATTTTTCGTCTTCGTAGTATATATTTGTTGAATTTTGGGTAACGTTTTAAATCATATATTATGACGTAAATCACTTGCGTTGACGTTTTGGTTTTGGTATAAAATTGAAGCAAACTGACTGTACTTTTCTGTTCGAAAATATTTTGCAAAAATATCCTGTATTCTAAAAGAAATAATCATCATTGCGGCCAAATTATAGTGAAGCGTTTTCCAAGTGCTTTAGTATATTTGCCAAATGCTAGCCGAAAAGCTATATATGAGCCGTCTCGTGAGAAAACTAACAATGTGGTTTCCGAACAGGTCTGACACAAACCAGCCTGTTCAGTCACAGAAGATGTCTAGAGGCTTGAAATGTCGGATTTAAGAAGAAGAGAAAGAGCACTATCCGTGTAGTGAAAACAAAGGCGCTGATCAGCTTCGCGGTTACCGCGAAAATGATCTGCGTCTTTGTTTTCGCATATGCAGGTTGTTGGTTTTCTTATGAGGCGGCTCATATGTATTTATTTGGAAAAAGTCAAGTAAGTTTCCTTTTCAAGTAAGTTGTGAATAATTTGTGATGTAGTGTATTGTCCTTTTTCCCGTGTGGTGAATGGGTTGGAATATTAAATGTATCAATTACTTAATCTTCTATTCTTGATTTGAGCGACTATCAACATGCCAGTGGAATGGTTATAAAAATCAGTTTGAGGCTTGTTTGAGGCCCACTATAGTTATTTCCCATATTTAGCAATCTGCGTTCTAATCATATTACACGTATCAGGATATGAATCTAGGGCGCTCCCCTGAATTGTGCCATCACATAATATCACTACTTATAACAAAACATTGGACGGCTTTGCATATCTTTCTCCTGTATGAGTCTAAATCGGGTCTAACATTTTGCCAATCTTTTAAAATCACAGCAAGCATGTTTCGATTCGATTTCCATTCGCCAGCATGAGAAATCTAATCCTTTGAATTATTTACTGACTTTGCATTTAGCCTTTTGTCTGCAAAAGCGTTAAGACCATCCCAGTGGAATTGATTTGTTCGGGAAGAAGTATTTGTTACGTGACATGAGGCTGCAACTCTTATCATCTCCATCAATGAATAATTTCAACGTTTTCCAGGAAAACTTCATGTCGAAACAATGTTAGCCTTTCAATTTGTATAACCAAAGATTTTACTGTGAAACTGGTTCATCATGAATTCATTTTAATATGTTTAAATAATTGGCGCAATCGCCAATGAAAATTCAATACAGCTTGGAGTGCTAGAAAAATAAAATGATAAGAAGGAGATTCATATAAGTTACTTTCATATAAGCTGTAACTTGAAATAAAAAGGTACAAGTAGGCAAAGATCAGGAAAAGGCGAAATCAGAAAAAAAATCCCACTCCAAAAACCGAGGTGGGAAAAAACCAAACTAACAATCAGGTACTTATACCATGAAACATATCGTAAGCCGAATGAGCAGCTGGTGGCCACTCAGTTACCTTAACTTAACTAAAAATATGAAAAGGTACAAGTAGGCAAAGATCAGGAAAAGGCGCAATCAGAAAAAGATTCCCACTCCAAAAACCGAGGTGGGAAAAAACCAAACTAACAATCAGGTACTTACACCATGAAACAATCGTAAGCCGAATGGGCAGCTATTTTCCCAATAGGTGGCCACTCAGTTACCTTAACTTAACTAAAAATATGAAAACATACATAAGGCGCCAACAGCACAAAAAAATTTAAACACCAAGACATAAAACAAAAAGAACCACCACAGAAGTATCGACTTGGAACGATCAGTAACACAAAGTTACTGGCGGGCTTAAACCGGTTTTACATGGCCATAACCTCACCCTCAGCTTCTGCAGTGGTTCATAACATTTAGTTAGTTATTCGGTCCTCGTGGTGAATCTCTAACTAGTCAATGAATCATCAAGAACAAACAAATAAATCATGATAAACATCCTGATGAATCAAAAACCAGGACTCACAGACTGAGTAAGCTGCCCGACGATGGAGATCCCTGGGCGCCGAATAACCTACTAACTCCGGAGCAAAAGAAAAACACCAGTTGGACCCCGGTGGGCCAAGCAACAGACAAGAAGCTCCGGCCCCAACCAACTAAAATGAATAGCTTTATGTCGGGGCCATCATAGAGTCTGACGCCCGACCCACCGGCGTGCAATTAAAGAAGGCAGCATAGTTATCAAACATGATTGGGTTAAAAACTAAGCATGCAGACTGTCGCATGACATTCAAGTTATAACCTATACGTTTGTAACGTGTTATGATTTTTCTGAACTGAAAAGAAAAATCATTAATTCCTTTAAGTTTCTTAAATTTGTAAACCAAGTCACCATAAAATTCAGGTTCCGAAAGGCCCTCACTTAAAAGCGTCTTTAACCCAACATTATATTTGGAAATCAATTCATAGTGTCTACGATAAAATTTAGAAAATGTTTTTCGAAGTTTATGATACCGATAGCCCTGTTGGAGAAGTTTTGCCGTTAAACATTTATTTCGAGCGTTGAAGTCTGTAACATGATTGCAGACTCTAGCAAACCTTATAAGTTGCGAAATGTATACACCATAAGAAGCACGACGAGGAACGTCACCATCCAAAAAAGGAAAATTTACTATATCAAAATCAAAGTCATCGCGCTTATCATAAATTTTAGAAGAAACAAATCCATTTGCAACAGAAAGATGTAGATCTAAAAAGGGGGCTTCAGTATCTGAGATATTGGCTTTGTTCAACTGAAGTTCAGGTGGATAAATTTGATTGACCATACCTTCAAAATAAGGGTTGTCAATGTTCAATAGGTCATCGAGGTACCTAGATGTGGAATTAAAAGCCTCGATAACATCAGCTTGATTATCATGGTTAAGAGAATCCATGAAATCTCTTTCGTAGCAGTATAAAAATAAATCAGCTACGAGAGGTGCGCAATTTGTACCCATCGGAATTCCAACATACATAAGGTGCCAACAGCACAAAAAATTTTAAACACCAAGACGTAAAACAAAAAGAACCACCACAGAAGTATCGACTTGGAACGATCATTAACACAAAGTTACTGGCGGGCTTAAACCGGTTTTACAGGTACCTAACCTCACCCTCAGCTTCTGTAGTGGTTCAGTGATAAACAAGAAATAAGAAATCATATTAAGAAAAACTGGTTTTGGTCAATAAAAATTCTGATTAGGTGCTCAGTAAACTAAAGAATAGAATTTTCCGGTCAACGAGCTCGTCCACATACGGTTTTTCTACTCTGTATACCGCACTGGCACATATAATCTGATTAAAGAAAAACTTCTCGATTTGATAGGGTGGACCTTCAAAAGAGCATTAAAAACCATGGTTCACTTTATTTGACCTTTAATGACACCTGAAATACAGTTGAATATAGCCAATATCTCAGATACCGAAGTCCCTTTTTTCTGTATTTCTGTATTCCAATATTTGTAAGGTTGTTTGTTGTACTTTGTTCTATTTTTATAATAACTTTTGCATACCTAAAGTTTTACTCCCACTGCATTTTA
The DNA here is from genome assembly GCA_964017185.1 of Rugalucina vietnamica. Lineage (NCBI taxonomy): Eukaryota > Metazoa > Mollusca > Bivalvia > Lucinida > Lucinidae > Rugalucina > Rugalucina vietnamica. The sequence continues at coordinate 27,245,748 of OZ024880.1, read as the reverse complement.
AAGCATAAAAAGTAGCATGTTGTTTTACTCTTGTTTGTCGAAACAAAAGCCCTACTGGGCTTATGTTACAAGTAAGTGAATATTCGACAAAATATAAAATTTCTATGTCTATGTCTTATGTCTTCGAAAAACATCTTTTTAATTTTATCGCAGACACTATGAGTTGATTTCCAAATTTAATGTTGGGCTAAAGACGCTTTTACGTGAGGGCCTTTCGGAACCAGACTTTTATGGTGACTTGGTTTACATATTCAAGAAACTTACAGGAAGGAATGCTTTTTGTTTTCAGTTCAGAAAAATCATAACACGTTACAGATGTATAGGTTATAACTTGAATGTAATGCGACAGTCTGCATAATTGGCTTTTAACCCAATCATAGTTGGTGGCTCTACTGCCTTCTTTAAGCACTCTATGCACTCCGGTGGGTCGGGCGTCAGACTCTTTGATGGCCCCGACATAAAGCTATTCATTTTAGTTGGTTGGGGCCGGAGCTTATTGTCTGTTGCTTGGCCCACCGTGGTTCAACTTGTGTTTTTCTTTTGCTCCGGGTTTCCGTAAGTTATTCGGCATCCAGGGATCTCCATCGCCGGGCAGCTTACTGAATCTGTGAATTCATGTTTTTGATTCAAAGTTATTATCATGATATTATGATTTATTCGTTTGTCCTTGATGTCATACTTCTGTTGTGGTTCTTATTGTTTTGTGTTTTGGAGTCGATTTTGTGCCGTTTGAGCCTTGTATGCGTTTTCTTATTTTTAGTTGAGTTCGGATGGCTGGATGGCCGCCTGTTTGGGAGCGGCTGCTCACTCGGCTTACGATATGTTTGCTTGGTATCAGTACCTGAGTGTCATTATGCTTTTTTCCACCCCTCGGTTTGTGGAGTGGGACTTTCTTTCTGATTGCACCATTTCCTGATCATTGCCTACTTTTACCTTTTTTGAAGCTTGTTTTCTTATCCTTTTAGTTATTGATTGTTATTATTGTAGTTTGTACATTTATGTATAAACTATTGTTTTAAACCAAAGCAAAACGGCTTTTGTACATCTGAACCATTTAAACATGGAACTATATATACACCGGGAGCTAATTTGACCTACCTTTCACCCCCAGGACAATTTTTCATGGGTGCCAAATCGTTCATTGGGACCCCAGAAATGCAAAGAATTTTTGTCCTCAAGGATAAACTCAATTGCACTATGAAAAAATGCATGGTTTCCATTGCAATCGTTAACGCGATTCTTGAGCATAGGGTGTAAAGCTTAGGGTGTATCATTTTAAAGCTTAGATAGAGCCCTTTTCGCCATGCATAGACATAGCCCTAATAAGTAATGCAAATTATCAAATTTACATATTCATGAAATTTAATGAAAACATGAAAAATTACCGAAAAATCGTTTAAAATCCATAAATAAACTAATTTTAGCTCCCTTGGTAATATATATGCGAACGATCGAAGCAATTGTTGAGATAGCGACGTGTTCAGCTAGAATTATGGTTATGTGTGGCAAATAAATGCTAAGACGAGATAACAGTGAAGAGTGGCGATCGCTTCGTTTCCGCTGCGTTTTGACCGATTTTTGGTTTGTCCCTGCAGTCGCCAATTCTTCGCTAATAGTTAACGTAGGCCGATATGTGTAACCTTTTCGATGCGATATTCACTTATTGACATTAAGATTATACTACACACTGATATGCATTTAACACAGATGAGGTTAAAGTCTATGTTAAATTTATATAAACAAATCGATTACGGATTATGAAATTAACAATAAAAACAGTAAACATTTACCATGTCGAATTTCAACAAAGTTCCGTTCATGACGGGAATGCGGCGTATGTTCTATGCCGTTACGCCGAACGAGACGTCATTCGAGACACGAGAAGAAACGCCTGAGATCATAAATGAGGTAACGTTCGTTATCAATGTTAACCCCGATATTAAAGTTAAGCCTACATAATGCTACTGTTCAAATTGCCTTGAAAAATAAATAGTCACTTAAAATGCATGTTTAATCATATCTTTTCAGCCAATTTCATGCTTGGTTTTGGCTATTTAGTTGTTTGGCGTCTAAATACGACTGGCATACACATTGAAGAGTATACTTGGCGCTTTATTACATACTACGTATAAACTGCCTTCATCGAAATAATATATATAATTCCAATAAGAAAAGAAAGGTACCTACCGGTAGAACATAAAGAAATTTAGAGCGATTGCTCAACCGGACGTGGAAACGCGGAAAACGAAACACATGAGCTTAAAGAATCGGCAAAAATCATTTAGTATATTATAAAACATGATCTGTATGTGTTTCTTTGATAAGTAATGTCTTATGTCGATTTTATTTCAGGCCACACCGTTCTTCATTGTTTTCATGTTCATGGAAATACTGATATCTTGGTATAAGAAAGATGGTAAAATACGGCTCAACGATGGTATTACTTCTGTTAGTGCCGGCATGTTTTCAAGACTACCCATGTAAGGATGTTATCTTCCGATATTTAGGATGTTTTTCTGCGTTTGCAATTACAATTTAATTACATTGAAACATATTACAATTACAATACATTAACAATAATGAAGCAGACATATCTAAATGCTTTCTAGAGCGGGTTACCGATACAAAATTCATATTGATTCAGTAAAAGCGTAATGTATTGCGTTTGCGTCCCAGTCAATTCTTACAGTAATTTGGTCACGGGTTACCATGCATTAATTTAACACGATTTCCGACCTATTAATAAAATAATGCAATAAATTGTTCTCACAGGATACTCGTCCGATCTATCACAATAGAGGGCTACACATGGGTATATACTAACTACCGCTATACAGAATTACCATGGGACTCAGCATGGACATGGTGGCTTACGTTTCTGGGAGTCGATCTTGGGTATTACTGGTTCCACAGACTTGCACATGGTATTCTTGGACAGTGTCAACATACCTGTACATTACTATGGTTAATCAAATGGCACTACCTGTGCTATCGTTCTAGCCAGTTGTATAACACCCTCTGTACCCGTGATACAATCAATTACCTAACGTCGGAGACTGATACAACTAAACGCGGAAGATGGAGTCAGGTGAGTTGACGATTATTTTAATTTTACAGGCATTTATGCGGGGGAGTTTGGGTCAAGAGTTGGCAGAGAAATAAAGTGCACATACCTCTGTTTGTTTGCCATCAACAGTATTTTAAACAACATCTCCTTGCCACAGAAACAATAGTTTTCTCGGCTGAAAATTCCACCATCGTCACGAAAAATGATTGCATTTGCTAATTTCTCCAATCTTTCGTCACCTATTGACATTTTTAACGTTTCAATATAGACCAAAAACATTCTTTGTTACATACAAACAGAAAACAATAATGAAGTCAGGCTGGTTTGTTCACAATATGGTGTTGAACACACACAGGGTAGATCGCTTAGGATACAACTTACATATATGAGTCAATTACCTTGATACAACTAACGTATACGACTTTTGGACAGAAAATGATGCTCCTTACGTCAGAGAATAGAGCAAAAAATGATACTACTTACGTCAAAAGACTATTATACATTGAAAAGCCCACGGACTAGAGAGCACGAGTGTGTCAGGCAGGGCAAGTTTGCATGTGTTCCTTATATCAACATGTTCCCAAGGGCTCTTGTTTGTGCAATTTTAACGGTTGGTAATACGGAATGCTAGTTATTTATTTTAGTCACAACGCATCTAAGGTTGACCAGCAGTTCACACATTGGACAGGGGTACCTTGTGTGCGCAACTCCTCCTACAGTTTTATTCCGATTCTTTTGAAACTTTACAGATGTCTTGACCTTGCTTTGAAGATGTGCTGTGGTTTGGATATAATCCTCAGATTAATTTTTGATACTTTTTGCAATTTGAACTTAGTCGTTTTTCGGGTATTTTGACAATGAAAATGAATGGACAGTGGGTACCTTGTGTGCGCAACTCCTCTTACTGTTTTATTCCGAATCTTTTGAAACTTTACAGATGTCTTTATGATGCTTTGAAGATATGCATGTGGTTTGGATATAATCCTCAGATTAAATTTTGACCTTTTTTTGCAATTTGAACATAGTCATTTTTCAGGCATTTTTACAATGAAAATGAATGAACAGTGTGTGCCTTATGTGCACAACTCCTCCTATTGTTTTATTCCGATTGTTTTGAAAATGTACATATGTCCTGACCATGCTTTGAAACTGTGCCTGTGGTTTGAATATAATACATAGGTTTATTTTTGGCACTTCTTTTTGCAATTTGAACTTCATTGTTTTTCGGATATTTACACTAAGAAAGTGCATATGGTTTGGATATACATCATTCTCAGATTATATTTTGTGTAACTAAACAATTAAGGCGGGGGACATAAATTCTCTGAATTTGCTTGTTTTTTTTTTTTTTTTTTTTTTTTTTTTTTTTTTTTTTTTTTTTTTTTTTTTTAAGATTGAGATTTGATAAAATGTATGTGTTTGTTGGTGGAAATGTGTGAACTGTTGGTCAACCTTAGATGCATTGTGACTAAAATAAATAAATAAATAAGTAGCATTCCGTATTACCAACCGTTATTACACAAACAAGAGCCCTTGGAACATGTTGATATAGGGAACACATGCAAACTTGCCCTTCCTGACACACTCGTGCTCGCTAGTCCGTGGGCTTTTCAATGTACAATAGTCTTTTGACGTAAGTAGTATCATTTTTTGCTCTCTTCTCTGACGTAAGGAGCATCATTTTCTATCCAAAAGTCTTATACGTTAGTTGTATCGAGGTAATTGGCTCATATGGGTAAGTTATATCCTAATCGATCTACCCTGTGTGTGTTCAACGCCATATTGTGAGCAAACCAGCCTGACTTCATTATTGTTTTCTGCTTGTATGTAACAAAGAATGTTTTTGGTCTATATTGAAACGTTAAAAATGACAATAGGTGACGAAAGATTGGAGAAATTAGCAAATGCAATCATTTTTCGTGACGATGGTGGAATTTTCCGCCGAGAAAACTATTGTTTCTGTGGCAAGGAGATGTTGTTTAAAATACTGTTGATGGCAAACAAACAGAGGTATGTGCACTTTATTTCTCTGCCAACTCTTGACCCAAACTCTCCCGCATAAATGCCTGTAAAATTAAAATAATCGTCAACTCACCTGACTCCATCTTCCGCGTTTAGTTGTATCAGTCTCCGACGTTAGGTAATTGATTGTATCACGGGTACAGAGGGTGGTATAACGTAACATAACACACAAAAACCCTCCGTTTCTCCAGGATATCAACGGCCGTAAAAATGTTGGTTGAATGCAAAGTCAGTTTCATTTAATATTACGGCTGTCGATAGCACAGTTAGTATTATTTGAATTACCTATACATGTACACCATTGGAACAGAGTTTATAGCCTAGCATGTAAAATGTATAGACGTGTGTGCGTCCGTTCGTGCGTGCATACGTTCATGTATGGGTGTGTCTACATTGGTTAATTATGACTCTTTATTGTTAAATTCACTACTGCATACATCATGCTAACATCATGCAATATGTAAACCCCACTTTTATATAGTAAAACTGGCGTTTACAGGAGTCATTTTTGATCCAATATTTTCATTTTTATTGCAATCGCCCTTGATGAAAGTATCTTTTTTGATGTTCTTCATTTCCCAGTGAAAAACATTAAGTCACGTGATCTAGAGGCCATGCCTATGGGCGGGGCGACTTAAAAAAACATCCAGTGACGTTGTTTGTTTACTCTTGTTGTCGTGACGTTGGTCGCGTATCGCCATGACGTTAGGTGCGAAAAGTTGACGTTTTGGCTGTTCCAAAATTACGTTAAGTGGGATTTAATGTCAAATAACATGAAAATGAACGGTGATATGCGCAATTAAAAATCTGATACTTGGTTGATAATATAAAATGTAAATATAAGTATTGAAATTCAGATTTTAGCTTTCACTGGATGATGAAAAACATTAGCTGTTTTAATGTCTCCGAGAAGCCCGAACGGGCTTCACAGACATTAAAACAGCCTAATGTTTTTCATCATCCATTGAAAGCTAAAATCTGAATTTCAAACCTTAAAAACAATCTATGTTTTGAGTAACGTTATTGAAAATGTCATTTTTTTTTTCAAAAATCTCTGTGCATTGCATGGGCGAGTTTTCCTAATGTTACGTGTGGCGAAATTAGTTTATACAAACAATTCACCTTTTAAGCAGACACACCTATAGCCATGTGATGCGATTGATAACATTAAGCGTTTTATAGCATACGTAAATATGACGGTACCATATGTTTGCGGGCAACTGTGCGTAAAAGCAAAGGACTAAGGTTGATACATGTAGCGCCTCACCTATTGAGAAAAAATCCCAAATACTTATTAGATAAGTAGTTTTCTTATAACTAAAAGATATTATGCTACAGTCCATGGAAACATGTTTAAAATTCCAATCAGGCACCCGATGCTGCCTTGGCAACCCAACAAATGCAGATGAAATGGCATTTTCATCATTTTCCCACCATTTTCCAATCTTTGAATGGATAGTTAAATATCGCACCACCCGTGAACCAACACAAAACTTTGCATATATCAAGAATTTATATAGATTTACTTAACACTGAAGTATGGTGTTGAATCTCGAGTGGTGTGGTATTGTATTTGTTATTCAAAGCTCCAAAACTAGCAGGAAAATTGTAAAACTCTTAAAAAATAGCATTTTCTAACTTTTGCAAGTGTTTCCATGGCAACGGATGACGTGTAAACAGATGCTTGAGCATAAATTGTGTTACTATGGCATATCGCCTTTGTAATGTGTGTGGAATCTACATAAAATATACATTATGAAAACACGCTCATGCAATAAACATATTATTAAGTTGTAAAATATGAAAATTTGCAGAAGAAAATGTTTGATTTTTTTTTATTTTTGCTCAAAACATAGATCGTGGGTACATATTAGAACCGCCTCGGCGAAGCGGTTTTAACGAGTACCCGGCACAATCTATAATAAGAAAAATAGGTATACCCCTGTATACCCTAGTTTTACTTTATAAAAGTGGGGTATAAGGGGGTAAATATTTCACGGCGGACATTTTTTTTTCCTGATGAGACCTTCATATTTTCATAAACTTTGAAGCCAAAAGCCTCTTATAGACTTCAGCCTTTATCAAAGCATCCAGAAATGTTATCAAATGATGATTTCAAAATGTACTTAAAAGCATAATTGTATCAGTGGGGTGCGTGTTGTGTTTTGAGACATTTATTCATAATATTGGCTGTTTCAGAGGTGAATTTTATGTGGGCATTCCATCAGACCCATCATAGTTCCGAGGACTATAATTTTACAACCGCTTTGAGGCAGTCGGTACTACAGAACTACACGTCATGGGTAAGAGAAAACCAACGATAAGGGTTTCCCATTAGGTCCGATACAAACCAGGCTGTACAGCAGGCTAGAAGTTTGAAATTTCAGATTTAGAAAGAAGAGGTATTTATCTTTCATTTTAGCGAAAACAAAGGGACTGATCAGCTGTGCAATCAGTGCACAAATGATCTACACCTTTGTTGTCACATATGCAAATGAATGTTCTTCTTATGCGGCGGCCCATTTCTAAACAGCTGTACATGAAAGGGAACGTCTATAATCCACAAATTAGAGAATAGTAAATTTAGGACCATGCTGATGCGCAACCAGTGTGAAATAGGAGCAAATAAAAACACAGACAACCATATAAAAAGTATATGTAGGCAATAATCAGGGAAAGGCGCAATCAGAAAGAAATTGTCACTCGGAAAACCGAGGTGGGAAAAACCAAACCGACAACCAGGCACTTATACTTAGAAAACATATCATAAGCCGACTGAGCAGCTATTTCCCAATAGGCGGTCACTCAGTTACATTAACTTGAATAAAAATATGAAAACGTAGTACTACTCAATGTTCACACAGCACAAACATGCGACTCCAAAACATAGAACAAATGAAACCACAAAAAATCTATCGCCTTGGAACGATCAGTGATATAAAATTACTGGGGGCTTAAATCGATTTTACGGGCACCTAACCTCACCCTCATCTTCTGCAGTGGTTCACATTATTTAGTTCGTTGTTCGGTCTTCGTGGTGAATCTCTAACTAGTCAATGAATCATCAAGGACAAACAAATAAAACATGATAACCACCATGATTAATCAAAACCAAGGACTCATAGAATCAGTAAGCTGCCCTACAATGGGGATCCCTGGGCACCGAATATCTACAACTATTATCAGAAACTACAACTATTATCAGTCACATGAAATACACTACTTTGCTCCTTTTCTAGAATGGCATAAGCTGTTATAATATTTTTTGTCCAAAGCTGGGGCGTAGTTGTAATGCATCTCGCCTCGTTAACCAATGGTTATAACCCTGGTTCATTCTTTCGAATGACTTTAACCTGGCCATGAAAACATGACCATTTATACTATACAGAGATTTTTTGGTTTTGAAAGTGAAAAAAAAAAAAAAACGTTGATTTTTTATATTTATGCTCGAAACCTAGATTGTGGGTACACGTTAGAACCGCCTCGGCAAGGCGGTTCTAACGAGTACCCACAATCTATGTTTTGGATCAAGATAAGACAAATAGGTATACCCCTGTATACCCCAGGTTTCCTATATAACCCTGGGGTTTAAGGGGTAATGCATTACACGGAAATGTTTTCGTGATGCCGTCTCATCAGCTACGCATCAATTACACTATCATTTGAGCATGTGCTCGAGAAAACCAACAATTTGGGTTTCTGACCAGGTCCAACACAAGTCACAGTTGATAGCTGGACGCTTCAAATTTCGGATGAAGAAAAGGGATTGTGCTTTCTCACCCACCAGACAAGCATATCCCATTGTGTGCCTGTCTGAGATATTTCTGTACCAGTACTAGTACAATTTTAGCTGTCTCAAAATGCCAATCATTTCTGTATTTAGCTAATAGAAATGTACACCTCATGCTTGCTTCCATATAAGGAAGTGATGAGCTAGGTGTCAACTGTCAGAGACAAAAATAGCCTAGCAGGTGTTAATTCAGGAAGATATCAAGAGTAATTATAATCTGCTGCTCTCATAAAAATCTAAAAAATTAATTTTGCCGGGAATTTTGTGAAGAAAACAAAATGATGATTTAATATTTTTGTAAGGTGAGTGAAAATACCAAAAAAAAAAAAAAAATATTTGTTTCACTGGCTAATTTGCATATTGTTTTATGTCCAAACAAAGTGGCTGCCTGAACAGAACTTGAAGCCTTTTCAGAGTCAAAATGTTTTAAAAGGTGGGTGAGAAAAAATAATCAATGATGATGTTGAAGCCTCAACAAGGAAATCTCAGGCTCGTTTTCAGATTATTCGAGTCTCATCCTCGGCAGAGCCTCGGATGAGACTTGAATAATCTGAAAACTTGCCTGAGATTTCCTTGTCTCGGCCTCAACCCCATCATAGATTCTTTTAATCTATATACCGAAAACAAAGGCACTGATCAGCTTCGCGGTTACCGCGAAGCTGATCTATGCCTTTGTTTTTGTATATGCAGACTGTTGATTTTCTTATGCAGTGGCTCATTTTATACAAATAGTTGAAGCATGGTTTTCATTGCAGGTGTTCTACTTGCCACTAGCATTATTTGTACCACCTTCGATTTTCCCGGTACATCAGGAACTCAACATTATATACCAATTCTGGATACATACGCAGGTAAATATAAATAATATTTTAATAATTATTCTTATTCACTGCTTGTTCCCATAAAACAAATACGGGTATACGAGTAACCATAACCCCTCGGGGGAGGGGGATACTAATGTGTCCCACACAAGCCCCCTTGTTTGAGTTTTTTAGCCCTGAAAACACCTATTTTTCTGTTCGACCAGCTCTAAAAGCACCCACTATTTCCAAACGTACCCATTTCCCCATTTCGATCAGCTCTAAAGGCACAGCATTTACAGTTCTATCTGCTCTGAAAGCACCAACTTCAAAATTCATCGGCCCTATTGGCCCCCTTCATTTTAACGTAGCAGGGCACATACATGCCCATTTTATATGCGAATACCCCCCTCGGGCTATAACCACCCTTTATAAAATAATAAATAAGATAAAGGTGGTGTTCCGAAATGGCCTCATTCAGCTTAGAATTTCATTTACATAATTCACCATCGAAATGTTCCAATCCAGCTCAGAAATATCTTTGAAATCGCCCGTCACATCAATGAAATATCGCTGAATGACACCGCTCACCATGGAAATTTTTTACAAATAAATCCACTCAACAGAGATATCACAAATCTCTCTGCAACGCGTTGCAACATTTAAACACAAAATACATTTTAATACAGCCACATATTTTGATGAAGACTTGATTGTTACTTTGTATATTCTATAGTGTCACATGAATTATTCTCGAATGCTAAGTTTTTAGCGTACATGTAGACAAAAGTTATTGGAAGTTATCTAAAGATTGCTAAAATACTGTCATTCATTCTGTTCAAACCTTTTATCAGCCTTAAGAATAAATCAAAATACAAATAAAAAGGATGGTATTCGAACCGACTGTGCTATTTTCTGTCAGTTCGTTAAATTATTTCACTAACTACGGCACGATTTTCATTTACAATTTCAGTATATAAAGAGCTTAGGTCCACTAGAATATATCCTAAACACACCTAGTCATCATCGTGTACACCATGGCAGAAACCCTTATTGCATAGACAAAAATTATGCCGGCACTCTCATCATATGGGATAGAATATTTGGTAAGTACTGTTTCAAACACATTTAAAGAAAGTTTATTCACTCAGCAATAAACAGATTTTTCTGAAGTTTTAAAAAATTAAAATTTTCAGTAGAAAGTTTTTGATATTTTTCATATTTTTGCTCAAAACATAGAGTGTGGTCACTTAAAATGCATTTTAAAGCAGGTGCGGTTCTAACAAGTACCCACAATCTATGCTTTGTAGCAAAGATAAGAAAAAATAGGTATACCCCTGCATACCCAAGTTTTGCTATATGAAAGTAGGTTTCAAGGGGGTATAAATTACAAGGCCATGTGTTCCATGTGTCATTGCATACGTGATTAAACGCTGGCATCTGCTTCGGTGTCTGAAGCAATTGACTCCTCCGCCAGCAAGGTATAAACGCACCCAACCCCATTTCCTTAGACAAACATTGTGTTTTGCACCTATATTTACATGTAAAAAGCACGTGTTTGGTTTGTTTGCCTACCCCCCCCCCCCTTGTTGTCTAACCGTCATTGACCGTTAGCTCATGTGCTGAATTGAATGGTCAATATGAAGTTAATGATGGGTGGTTTGACGAAAGACTCAATTCCTTTCCTTCCTCCTTTTGGAAAGAACACCTTTCTACATTTCATTAAGAAAGTGTCAACCCCGTGCATTATGGCGCAAAAAATTCACAATCAATATTTATTTCTAATTTATACTGTACGGGTTTCGTTTTCTTTGTAAACATAATCAAACGAGGTCAACCATTCGAAGAACTCCCTACACTCTTCTTTTATCGTTCCTGTACTCCTATTTCATTAGTTATATGTGAAATTTTCTGTGTAGTAAATGTTTTTGTCTGCTGACCACAAAACTTTTCAGATATGGAATTTGCATTCATATTAATGAAATTATTAAACATATTCGACAAATGAGTGAGGTTGGTAATTTCATAATTAAGTACTTTGACACTATTGATAATATGACAGTCATGCTGGACGGTAACATTATGATTTCATAACGTTTGAAATCCGTTCTGGCTATTTTATTTGAAACAGAAGTTGTAACATGAAATAATTTTGTTTCCCGATACCCGATATCATGTATCTGTAGAACTGTTCTAGTGGAAGAGATCAGTTGCTCTGCTATCGTCAATTTGTCCAGAACCTGATGATCCCCCACTCCCGCCACCCATTCCTTCGTCTCCTTTCTCCCCCTTTTCACCTTTATCTCCTTTAGCTCAAACTCCATCCTGCCCGTCAATGCCTTCCATTCCCTTTTCACCTTTTGACCCATCCCTTCCATTATCTCCTTTAGACCCTGTATCACCTTTAACTCCATCAATCCCAGCCATGCCTTTATCGCCTTTGGCACCGTCTCGTCCGACCCTCCCTTTGTCCCCTTTATCACCATCTCTCCCATCCGTCCCTTGTTCACCCTTCGCACCATCAATACTGTCCATCCCATCCATTCCTTTTTCTCCTTTCGCCCCACTGTCACCTTCTTGCCCTTTGTCGCCTTTGGCGCCATGAACTCCCTCTCCACCATTCATCCCTTTATCGCCTTTAGCCCCTTCCCCTTTTCAACACTTAGCCCCATTCTCGTCGTCCCTCCCGTCCATGCCTTTATCTCCTTTTGTTCCATCCTGACCGGCCAGTCCATCTCTCCCTATATCTCCTTATGCGCCGTCTGCTCCGTCTTTTCCACTGTCCCCTTTAGCTCCGTCTTGTCCATCGTCTTCTCTTTTGCCTTTAGCACCATCGATCTCGTCCCTCCCATCCCGTCCGTCCATCCCTTTATCTCCTTTTTCTCCATCTTGACCATCTTGTCCGTCTCTTCCTTTGTCCCCCTTTGCCCCGTCACCTCCATCCGTCCCTCTATCACCCTTCGCACTATCAATACCGTTCATCCCATCCATTCCTTTATCCCCTTTAGCCCCATTTTACCATCCGTCGCCTTATCTCCCTTTGCCCCATCTTCCCCTCTATCGCTTTTGCTCCTGTCCACCCCGTCCCTCCCCTCCATTCCTTTTTCTCCCTTTTATCCATCGTCTCCGTCAATTCCATCATCACCTCTATCTCCTTTATCACATTTGGCGCCGGTCATCCCCTTGAGCTCCTTTAGATCCGTCAATACCGTCTATACCTTTATCGCCTTTAGTACTGTCAATTCCGTCTCTCCCTTTGTCTCCTTTAGCACCCCGTCATTTCCGTCCCTACCGTCCTCTCCGTCTTCCCCATTCATTCCTTTCACTCCCTTCGACCCATCTTCTCCATCCATCCCTTTATTCCCTTTTGCTCCATTTGTCCCATCCTGCCGTCTTCCCCATTCACTCTTCTGTCGCCTTTAGCCCCATCCGTCCCGTCCGCCCATCTATCACCTTTATCCTCATCTGTCCCGTACCTACCGTCCATTCCATCTTTTCCGTCTCTCCCGTCGATTCCTCTCCCATTTCGCCTTTGGAACATCAATACCGTCCATTCCATTCATTCTTTTTTCTCCTTTCTTCTCTCCATCATCCCCTTTATTTCCCTTTTCCCCTTTTGTCCCATCAGCGCCTTTTGGCTCGCCTAAGCCAGGTTCTCCTTTTGCTCCGTCGGTTCCGAGAAATCCTTTGTCACCTTTTAGGCCATCTTGTCCCGTGTCGCCTTAAGGGCCTGTAATAAAACAACATATGCATAAGCACTCAAACAGAAACTATCAATGGCTTGAACTAAAAAACTAAGGGCGCTGCTCAGTTGTGCAGTTAATGCACATCTCATGTGCGTATTTGTTTTCTGTCACATATCTGACGATGCCTTAGTTCTTTGCCTAAGTTCATTTTGCATGTACCAAACGCGGGTTCTCTCATGGTGCGGCTTATTTTATTTTAAAAAGTTAAAAATGCAAGAAATATTTGAATTTCAAAACAATACAACAGCATGAAACGTTCAACCAAAATGTTTGCTTCACAAATGTGTTGAAGTGCCTCTTTTGTGTTAGGAAGATATGTGCACGTACTTCGTTCATGCTTGAAGTCATTTGCAAAATTCAGCATTAATTTTCTCCTTTCTGTCAAATCTTAAAGTAATTACTTCTTGTAAACCGATGCGTTTGAGGCTACTATGTTAACGTTAGGGTGTCAGTGACCAAATTTATGTCGTAGTTGTTAAGAAATCACAAAATGTCTTGACTGTTTAGAATATGCTAGTCACATGGGCAGTCTATGGTTTGTTCTAAGGCAAACACTTATTTTTGTGTGATAGTGCCACTTCATGGCCAAACTGTCAAAACTGTCTATATGTCATAATTGTGCAAAACGGCAAAAAGAGAAACAGACTAAAAAAAAAAAAAAAAAAAAAAAAAGAACTTATTACATCTTTCACATTGTTGGATTGTAGTGCATGTTAAAATGAAAGTTTGATTAAAGTTTTTTTTTCTTCATTTGATATTTCAATTTGTTAAATGTCCGAACATCTAACAATTTTCCAAAACCAAGTAGTTGGGTGTAGAGCTACACTATGTCACGAAAGGCTCCTTGCATGTGAACAGGGCTATGTTAGAGAACAATATATTTATTCAACAATGTTCTTTTCAAAACCGCCAGTTTTATCTAAAAAATTAAAAATTAAATTTTAATGTCCGAATTAGAGTTGCTAGGTGAAAGCTAAATTAAAGCCGGTAGTTTGTGGAATATTGACTCGTATCGCCCATCCCCTTTCTCATTAGTATGTTCACATCTCTTATAGGATATCCGACTTATTTTTCTAGGCGGAATAATTCATAAAATATTAATTAATGGAAAAGAAACTGTCCAATCAATTAATTGATAAGGGGTGTTCTGGTATTAGTATAAGTAAGTCTATTTGGAAGCGGAAAAAAAGGCTCAATAAGGGGTGCTTAAAATTACCTAGAGCTAGTTCTTCTTAGGTTTGTTTGAAATTGTTTAATTATAGCATGTTGATAAACCTGCTGTTTGCATGTAGACGTATTTGAATGATTTTTCTTTGTTCGTAGCAGTGTTCTTATTTATTTACTTATTCACTTGTTACTTTTACTTATTTACTTGTTCTGTCTGTTTTCATAGTGTATCTGTTTTCCCTGTATGGGGCCTCTATTTTGCTCTTCACAGCCTAAAACAATGTCTGCCATTAATTTTTACTGAATCAATTAGAAATATATTTTTATTTGCTTTATTAGTTACTGGATATCAGTTTTGTCATATCAGAGTGTAGAGAGAAGGATTAATGTGCTTAGTTTTAGTTTTAGAACAATAGTTCTTATTAATGAGATTTATTTTGCTAAATCTGGACTGTGAGTGTGAAGCTGACCTACTTTTCATCTGAGGAATTTCCAATACAGTAGCCAGTAGGTAAAGTCATTTGCATGGTTTGTCAGATGTATAATATATTGCTATATTTGTTATTAAGTGTTTCTTTGTTTACCATTGCTGCTTAATCTGAATCTGATTAGTTTACTGGTGACACGCCAAATGAAAATATTTCACACCAGGGTTTAGTTTTCCGGTAGGTACCGTAGATTATCAAATCCACCATTTTCTAGATTCTAAGATCGATGTAAACCTTCCGTAAAAAAAGAAAAGATTAAAGAAATGTGAGTTTAAAACTGTATCCCTCTTTCTATTTATAAATGATTGTCAACGCAGTGAACTGTTGAATATTTGGAAATAAAATTGTGGGGTATTTCATGATTTTTAGGTCACCAGGTGACTTTCTTGCAAAGTATTTTGTTTATATACAAGTATAAGCTTTTAAAAAAAAGCTTGTGGTCATCAGAATCAATAGTTTACTTGCGAAACGTTAAATTGACAATACCACACCAGTGGGACGGGGTTTGACCGGTGGGGATTAGCCCCGAGCTCTCACCATGCTCACAAGAAAAGTAAATTTGGACACTGACACAAATGTAACGAATGGCCGAGCCGAGCCACAGAAACCCCCGTCGGTGGAAAAGCATGCTCATCCACCAAGGGTGGTTTACTGCGCTATATACCTAACACTTACTCTAATCACAAAGTTTCGAGTTTCTAATTTGCATATTACTACCCGCTAATATGCCGCTAATACGTTGCACCAACGTATTCTACAAGGGAGACTATCCCGTTACATTACTTCCCCCTCCGGTAAGACTCGCCCCGAGTCTTGGCCTGGGGACTACATGGGTAAGGCAACTCCGTTCTGGCAGTTGTCATCATCCCACCGCTGCCACCAAATGTAACGAACAGCCGAGACAAGCCACAGCAAACCCCGTCGGTGGAAAAGCATGCTCATCCACCAAGGGTGGTTTACTGCGCTATATACCTAACACTTACTCTAATCACAAAGTTTCGAGTTTCTAATTTGCATATTACTACCCGCTAATATGCCGCTAATACGTTGCACCAACGTATTCTACAAGGGAGACTATCCCGTTACACAATCATCTGCAGTGATTTTTCTGGCATTCAGTTTGAGCGATTAAGTGGTGGTCAAAAAAAAAAATGGTACGGCGGATACCATGCTCGGCCAAATAAGTGGTTCGGCGCTCGCCGGACTTGCCGCATCGATGACAGCCTTGATTCCATTTTATTACCGGTGTCGTAAGATAAACACAGACTTTGTTTTAATTTTCTAAAGCTGTGTGAAAACGTCTATTGGAAAGATGGAACTGACTTGTATACACAGTCAGTGTGAAACGCCCATTAAATGGGTATTTTTTTTTTTTCATGTTTAGGCGTTTTACATATTGGCCATTAATCCATAACATAGGAACCATCAGTATCATATTTCACACCACTTATTATAATTAAGTGCTTCATGATGCATAGCGTTTACTTTATAGAAATACTGATTCTGACTGATGGTTTCAGCGGGGGTTTCAGGGGAGCCTGGTGGTAGAGCATCAGACCCAAATTGATGGGACCTGGGTTCAATACCCACTTGGATCGCCTTGCTGTGTCCTTGAGCAAGACACAGTAACTCCCCAGAGTACTGGTTAATACCCAGCAAGTGGTGGCACTATCCCAATTCTGAAAGGAATAAACTTTTGATAAAAGGGCTAAGGTTATACCTGAGCATAACATGATTCTCCTCTGCTGCCAAAGTCCTACAAGAACACCTTGAAGCAGCCTCTTCTTGTTAATGTTTATGTGTTTCACATATATTGGCCATTAATCCATCAGTATTATATTTCACAACACTTGTTATAATTAAATGCTTTGACATGATGTAGAAATACTGATTCTGACAGATGGTTTCAGGGAGCCTGGTGACCTGGTGGTAGAGCATCACACCCCAAATCGAAGGGTCCTGGGTTCAATACCCACTTGGATCTGGGTTCAATACCCACTTGGATCGCTTTGCTGTGTCCTTGAGCAAGACACAGTAACTCCCCAGAGTACTGGTTAATACCCAGGAAGTGGTGGCTCTATCCCAACATAACTGAAAATTACCCCCCCCACCCCCCACCCCCTATGTACATTTACTTATGAGCGGCTCAGCCACGTGAAGAGAAAATCGGGGTTTTGTCAATGCGAAAACATTTAAAACGCAGATCAGCTCTGCAGTAACTGCACAGCTGATAGCATTTTTTGTTTTCGCTACTGGAATAGTACAATTCCTTTTCTACTTGTAGCAAAACTTTCAAGCCTCTAGCCTTCTTCTGTGATTTTAAAGGCTGATTAGTGTCAGACCTGGTCGGAAACCCCAAAGACCGGTTTTCTCTTGATGCGGCTTATATGTATTTTGTTTGCTGTGTCATGTTGTTGGTATTTTCTGGTGTGTAGGTTGTGCTAGAACAGAGGGGTATTATAAACAGAGTGTGAGGGAAAAGGCGCAATATCTTCAGGGTGCTTATTACCAACAGCTAGCCGCAGAGAAAGCCAAATAATTGGTAGGTTTAGAAGTTATTGTATATTATGCTTTCAAATTGAATGTTTTAAATTTTCTGTTTCTCGGGGAGTGTGGTTGCATAATGATAGAATGTTGTGTTGGACTCAGGGATTTAAGTTCAAACTTAATACATAGGAGTAACATAGCTTTTGATTTTGACTCCCAACTTACTGTAAAGCCCCATAGAAAGTACCATTCATGAAGAGTGGGGTGGGCCTTTATTAGAGGCCATAGTATTTTGTGATTGATCAGAAACACTTAAAATCCTCAAAATTGCATCTGCTTTTCCGATGCTGCTGCCATATTGGTTCCAGAACATTCAGAACTCCTCGGCTGTGATATCACTGTGATTAGTGATACAAAGTCATGCAAGTAGCTGCATCCTGATTCCTCATATCTGGGTAAACATGCAAGGGGTGGCCCTTTGCCAAGATGTGTGGACAATATAGTTTTATACAAAAGTGATCAGTGTGTTCTGTGACAAAAGGACGAATTAGAAAGCTTAGTACTTGACTGAGGTAAGTAAAGTTTCATACACCATACTGAGCGTTTATTAGAGGCTCCATTCTGCCCCAAAATTGTCCCAAAAATGGCCCATTCTAAGGTTAGAATGGGGGAGTGGGCGTTTATTAGAACATGGGCGTTTAATAGAAATTTTACGGTACTAATCAGCCACATTATATCGCTGTCTTTGGGGTCCATAGTCACAGACAATGTTATAAGTGAAAGCATGTTCAAATGTTACAATAGACATTGTTATACTGACATCTTATATTGAAAACCACTATAGGATTATATTTGATCATATGAACTGAAATGACTCGAAACAGTGTTATGCAGTTGTTGCTATAACCAAAGTGCAGTTGTGGTTATACATTCAGAAAAAAAAGAGTCATATTTTTTTTTTTTTTTTTTTTTTAATTCAGTTTTACTTCCCTTTCAAAATTGTTTAAGCTCATATGTGACGGGCCAATCGGTAGGTGGAGCGAAAACAGGAGAACCCTGAGAAAAACCACCTGACACCCCCGCAAGCTGAACGTGGCTTGTCTCACACGTGGCTAGAGCGGGGCTCTAACCCACACCAGACACAGCGGTGAGATGATCGAGTGATTAAGAAACAGCACTCTTATCCGCTCAGCGCTTTATAATGAGGTTTACCTGTGGAGCAAAAAAACAACATTTAATAACAGGCCTTAGTTTTAGTCAAAGGCCTTATGTGAAATCCTAGTGAGAAGCCACTGAGTTATGACGTGTGGCACATTGTAGAGAACTGGTTACATGTAAGTACCCAAGAAACCATGGCTCTGGGCTCTGTCCCAGCAGTTAATATGAGTTAAACATGCTTGGATGTTTAACAGTAGGCCGAACACAAACAAACTTTGAAGACTTCGGTCAACCAGGGCATCTACCCAGTCTGGTCTAAACTATGCTGTTTGAGTATGGGCATTACTTTCATCATGTTGGCATTAAAAACTTACAGATTGTCAGAATCTCTTTAAATTGTTTCCAGCTTAATCCATCACGACAATGCAATAACAATGATTTATTTAATTAAAGCATGATCTCTATTTCAGGAGGGTGGTGCCTCCAAAACAGCGCAGCAACAGTCCAAACAGGCATCTCGTGTGGCTCGGCATGACAACCCTCGTTTACAGACTACATAGTTATTATGCAGATCTCCATCTCGGAGAATTACTCAGGTTTAACCAGCTCAAGGTAAGAAATGAGCCATCATGGGAGAAAACTGGCCCTGAGGTTAAAAAACTTTTTTCATGCTCAGCTCAGCTGAGAATAAAATTTATCATGCTCATAAATATAAAAATACTATTAAGGAAATGTTTATGGGCAGGATAAATTACTAATTGTTGAGTACTGATCCTAAATTTTCCACTAATTTCTACTATTTCAACATTTATGAGTAGTTGAAATTTCATGCTTAGCTGATCTTGAAAAAGTTTTATAACCTTAGGGCCTGGTCTTCAGTGTTCTTGACAAGGCCCTGAGGTTATAAAACTTTTAATTATGCTCAACTCAGCTGAGACTAAAATTTATACAGTTCTTAGATATTACTGTTAGCAGTTTAGCATTTATGACATTTATACGCAAGATAAATTCTAGTTTTTTTGTTTTTTTTTTTTTTTTTTTCACCATAAAGCAGAAGATACCAACTGCTTTGGCTACTCTTTTAATTTAGAAGCTGCTCAAATTTCAGGATCAGCTGTATTGAGCATGAAAAAGTTTTTTAACCCTGTGGCCTGGTCCTACACAAACCTGTCTATACAGTCAAAGAGAAAGCCAACAGCTTGAAATTTCAGATATAACTAAATAAAAAAAAGGGATTATAATATCATTCCTTGAAGCTAAAACAAAGGTGGCGATCAGCTGTGCAGTTACTGTACAGCTGATCGGCTTCTTTGTTTTAGCATATTATGTGAAATTCTAGGTTTCTATTGACACAGCTGAAATAGATGTAAATGAAAATAATGTAAAAATGTCTTTTTTGATGGTTTTGGTTTGGAAATAATTTGTTCCGTTTTTGTGGACAACAACCAAAAAACGACTAATTTATCAATACCAGTAGAAAATCTAGATATTTGGAAATCAAGGGCCCTAAATGCACTTCATTGTCAATTTCATCATAGCAGAAAACAAATATCAAGGTCAGACTTCCCACATAAGAACAGTCTATACTGAATCTGCACTGCTTTTGAATTTTTTTAAAACCTAGTCGTAGCTTTTGTTGCATGTAATCATAAACTGACATTAAATAAATTTGGACTTTGACTATGCTTATTTTAAATTCAATTTTTCAGTTCCCTACAAAAGCTCTGGAGTTTGCTAAGAGTGGTACCCTGGAGCCAATAGCACGTGACGGAAATAATGGGACATGAAGACAGGATATATTCTGACATGTGGAGAAAAAAAAGACGTTTTTCTTGCTTTTTCACATTAAAATAATTCTGGTTTCAAAGCCTAGCTGTATACATGTATTTCAGAGCTGAACTGTATGTGTCGTGAATTATCTTTGAATACACATTAGCAGCATTAAGCTCAACATCCCAAAAACATGGGAGACTCATTTTACAGCCCCTTTCACTCGAGTTTGCCATTAGAGCATTTAGGTCAGTTAAGTTTGTGTGTAAATCAGGTAACTTTTTTATTCTTATTTTGTCTATTTAGAACTGAAATAGTGTCCCATGTGCTAGGTGTTCTTAAAATCTATTTAGCATTTTATCTTTATACCCCCAGCATACAAAGTATTAGGTATATAGGATATAGTACATAGTTTTTGCTTTTTCTGTCTGTCTGTCTGCCTGTTTGTCTGTAAACTTGCTTTGTGTCAAAGATTTCTAAGGAAATAGTTAACCTAGAATTTTAAAATTTGATACAATGCTTGTATATGTCAAAATGAATTGTGTAATAGAGAATCAACAATCTCCTGCTTATCATTCCCTATATTTATACATTTTTCTTTCTATCCAAGAATTTTTTTTCTGTCAAAGATTTCTCAGAAACTATTTTACCTAGAAGTTTGAAATTAGGTACAAACCTGGCATACAAAGTATTTTGGGTATATAGTTTTTGCCTTTTCCGTTTGTCTGTCTGTCTGTATGTCTGTCAGTTAACTTTTTTGTGTCAAAGATTATTCAGGAACCACTTAACCTAGAATTTTAAAATTGATACAAAGCTTGGTATGTCAAGTTGTATTGTGCATTTGAGAATCAAGAATCTCCGGCTCATCATTCCCTTTATTTATCCATTTTTCTTTTTATCCAAGAAATTTTTCTGTCAAAAATTTCTCGGGAACTACTTTACCTAGAAGTCTGAAATTAGGTATCACTTTGGGTACCACAAGTTGTACTGTGTATTTGAGAGTCAGCTGTCTCCAGCTTTTCAGTCCCTTTATTTATCCATTTTTCTTTCCACCCAATTAATTTTCCATCATCTATGCTCAGTCTGTATAAGAGTTAGAGACTTCATATTTCATATGCATGTTCAGAATGACCAAATCTATTACTGAAAACAAGATTAAGATGCTGTGGTTTACTTTTGTCTTCTTTTTGCACTATGTTTCTTTTTCAATCACGTAAAATTTTCTGTGAACAAATTCTCAGCAACTTCTTTACCTAGACAGTTGAAATTAGGTACAAACATTGAGTAAAAGTTCTATTGTGTGTTTGAGAATCAGCTGTCTCCAGCTTATCTTTTCCTTTATTTATCCATTTTTCTTTCTATCCAATAAATTTTCCTCATATCAGCTCAAGTCTAAGAGTTGGAGACTTCAAAATTCATATGCATGTTCAGAAGGACCAAATCTATTACTGAATACACAATCAATATGCCGTGGGCTATTTTTGTTTTCTTTTTTAGTTTGTTTTCTTTCCATCTGTCACTCCTGACTAGATGTATACCTTTTGTTGCAATCTGCTTTTTTCTCTCAAAGTGGTATGACCTCTGATGGCTACCGCTGGGGTATGTGAGCTTTCATTTTGCTATATTTAGGTAATGATGTCACCTCTTCTGATAAAATTATTGTAATTGTTTGGTTAAAGCACATTTCCATTTAAAGATTCTTTGCACAACGTATACAATGCATATTAATGCATATTAAAAACACACATTTGAAATAAGATGGGGACAAATGCAGAATTTTAGAATTCAAGTATCAGTATCTACATGGCCAAAATTCCACATAGTACCATAAAATTTTCACTTGAGTTTGCTGTTTTGAAGGTCATTTAGTTTGAAACTCACTCAAATCAGCAGATCGATCAATCTAGATGTCTTTGTGGACAAAATGAGAAGAAACTTAAATCTTCAGAATGCATGGTCTTCTTGATAATGCAAATGGTCAAATGGCAAACTTGAGTGAAAGGGGTTGTATTCTTGATAGATGCAACAAATCATGATGATAAGAGTTGTGTCAAGTGAAATGCAGCCTTTTTTTGAATTTGTATTGTTTTATTTAGAAAATAATTCATCTTCAGTATGTAACTTAATATGCATTTTTGTCTGTCAGTCCTCACAAAACCTTGCAGTCTGTTGGTCAAAACCAGCAAAATTTCATTCTGGCTGACAAAATATTTTATTCTGTCAGACAAATGTCCCGCAAAAAATTCCCGAAATTATGAAGATAACATAGAAATAATGTCCTACAGAATTGGGTTTTGACCAGCAAAAACTTGCAGTCTGCTATACAACTGTCCTGCAGCTGAAAAAATATTTCGCGAAGACAGGTCTGAATGAAAACTGGAATTACAAGCATTAAGCTCAACATTGCAAACAAAATCATGAATAACTTATTTTATTCAAATGATGAAGATATGAGCTGTGTCAAGTGAAATATCATCATCATGATTTTAATAAAAGTTGAAACTTTTGCAACAATGTGTCAGATACGAATACTAGACACTTAAACTTCTGTATGAAAGGTTTCACAGCTGTAATGTGTTGGTATTTATGATGCAGCTCATATGGAAAAAGTCAATTTATATGTTAAGTTTTCAACAATTAATTTGCATTATGACATGTTTCTTATTATGCAGTCTTTAACTGTAGTTTAGTGTACATTAACTGCCATTGAAACTGTGTAAATTCCATTAGTGAATATCTTGGAAGACTAATTTCCATGAAAATTGAACAAGCAACCAGAGCTGCATGATGAAATGATAAAACCACACACAAAGTTACAAATATCAAACTGGGAAAAGTCACAAAGAATGCTAAAACCTTGTTGTTTGTATTTAAGAACAGAAATGATATCACATGCACATATAATGAAAAAAAAACAAAAAAACAACAACCTAGCTTGCCACTTCTTTTCATGTATACAAAAAATGCTAACATTCTCATCATGCAGCACATATGAAATAAATTATTAACTCTGTATTTAACCTAAAAACTGTTCTTCAAGGATTGTAACAAGCCTGTGATGGCACAAAATATGGTTTGAAAAATGAAAATTTAGAATTTAAAAAACATATTTACAAAACTGCAAAACATTCTGTCGCTTGCTTCAATTTATAGTTTTATACCAAAAATACTCTCAGGTGTAAATTGTGAACCATCAGTTCTTCGATTAATTTCAGTTAAATAGATAAGCAGTGAATTTTAGGGAAAATTGTAGGTGCTCATAACATTAAATTAGAACAAAATACATAATTTTGTTTTCATTTATAACATCCTAACCCCACCGCCTATTTTTATACATGTGAAAACATGTTAAAGCTTTTCTTGTTATTTCTAAATGTTTGATTGAATCTGAATGGGAATATTGTCTATCAAACTAGTGATTATTTACATCTGCAATATCAAATGTCTGTAATACAACATTATTTTGATTACGAGTACACAATTCATTAAATTAATGTTTCATATTTGACCATGATTGTTAGTCGGCAAACCCCAGAGAGAGAGTGAGAGAGAGAGAGAGAGAGAGAGAGAGAGAGAGAGAGATGTCTTGGATATGCATTCATATCCATGAACATTTTCGGGGATTTTTATGGTTCGTATCAGTGAAGAGTCGTGTGCAGATAAAATGCGAGTACGTGTAGCAACTGTGTTTAGTTTTAACGTTCAAAGTAAGTTTTGGTTTGTTTGTATTGGTTTTACTTTAATTAAGTTTTTTTTGTCCTGAGCACAAAGTGCAACGTCTTCCTGTACGTTAGTTATCTGAAAATAAAAACCAAAGCAAATGGCTTGATGTTGACTGGTTCCTCACCATAGCTTACTTTTAACTTTACGTGAACAGTGTATAGTTTTGACACATAACATATATAACTGCAACAAAAAATGGTGTTTGATGAAAGCCGAAAGAAATCAGAAAACCTTTCTAACATTTTTCGCATTTGTAATATACACTGAACGGGCCATAAACCGCAAAAGTAGAAATTCAAACGTTGTGCATATTTTTAAAGCCCCAATGGGCGGGGGCCGCAAAACGTGTAAAATGGCTTTTTATTGCTGGGGATGATCGGTGTGCCGGTTTTATATACAATAGTCACATACACCTTGGTGTAAAAATACTAATTATGTCTCCCCCCGACAGGGTCGGGAGACATATTGTTTTTCCCCGTGCGTCTGTCCGTCCGTCTGTCTGTCTGTCCGTCCGTCCGTCCGTCTGTCCGTCACAAATCGTGTCCGCTCTATAACTTAAAAACCGTTAAAGATTTTTCAATGAAACTTGGTACACTCGTAAACCACGATGAGACGATGTGTCATGCACAAGAACCATAACTCTAGCTTGAGTATTTTTGGAGTTATTTCCCTTTGATTGTTTTCGATACAATTTCGTGTCCGCACTATAACTTGAAAATCATTCAAGATTTTTCAATAAAACTTGGTACACTTATTAAGCATGATCAGACAATGTGTCATGCACAAGAACCGTAACTCTGGCTTGTGTCTTTTATTAGTTATTTCCATTTGATTATTTTCCATACAATTTCGTGTCCGCTCTATAACTTAAAAACCGTTAAAGATTTTTCAATGAAACTTGGTACACTTGTAAACCACGATGAGACGATGTGTCATGCACAAGAACCATAACTCCAGCTTGAGTATTTTTGGAGTTATTTCCCTTTGATTGTTTTCGATACAATTTCGTGTCCGCACTATAACTTGAAAACCATTTATGATTTTTCAATAAAACTTGGAACACTTATTAAGCATGATCAGACAATGTGTCATGCACAAGAACCATAACTCTGGCTTGAGTATTTTATGAGTTATTTCCCTTTGATTATTTTCCATACAATTTCGTGTCCGCTCTATAACTCGAAAACCGTAAGAGATATTTCAATGAAACTTGGTACACTTATAAAGCACGATGAGGTGATGTGTCTTGCGAAAGAAACATAACTCTTGTTTGCATATCTTTGGAGAAATTTCCCTTTGATTATTTTCCATGCAATTTCGTGTCCACTCTATAACTTGAAAACCGTAGGAGAAATTTCAGTGAAACTTGGTACACTTATCAAACACGATAAGACGATATGTCATGCATAAGAATTATAACTCTTGCTTTCATATCGTTGGAGTTATTTCCCTTTGATTTTTTCCATACAATTTCATGTCCACTCTATAACTTGAAAACCATAAGAAATATTTCATTGAAACTTGGTACACTTATAAAGCACGATGAGATGATGTGTCATGCTTAAGAACCATAACTCTTGCTTGCATATCTTTCGAGTTATTTCCCTTTGATTTTTTTCATACAATTTTGTGTCTGCTCTATAGCTAAAAAACCATTAGAGATTTTTCAGTGAAACATGGTACACTTATAAAGCATGATGAGACGATGTGTCATGCACAAGAATCATTACTCTTGCTTTCATATCTTTGGAGTTATTTCCCTTTGATTATTTCCATACAATTTCGTGCCCACTCTATAACTTGAAAACCGTAAGAGATATTTCAATGAAACTTGGTACACTTATAAAACAGAATGACAGGATATGTGATGCACAAGAACTATAACTCTTGCTTGCATATTTTGGACATGCACGTAGAAAGGGGGGAGACGTCAGTTTTCACAAATAGAAAACAAATTCTAGTTTTCTTTATCTTTTTATTTTTTTTTTTCTTTATTTTTATTTTATTTTATTTTTATTCATTTATTTAGTTTTTATTTATTTCTTTTTTTGCGCTTTGAAAGCTCTTCGGTGTGTTACCGTATTGCATGTTATATAGGCAATAAATTTTAAATATACATCTACATAACTTTAACTTCTTAACTTTATGTTTGAATAACCGATGTCACAGGGAACCATGCTTTTGTTGCTCGTTTGTTCTTATTTTTATTATTTTTTTTTTTTTTTTTTTGCACTCATTCGCACATGTATGCATCTTTTACGTTGTGCAGTTGTTTCACGCATTAGGATAACTTGTCCGTGAAATTTATACCCCCTCATATCCCACTTTTATGGGGTTTACAGGCGTAAGCCTGTTATTCTAATTTTTTTTTATCCAAAACAAAGATTGTGGCTACTCGTGAGGATCGCACAAACAAGCACAAACATATCAAAATTTTGAAAGCGAAGCGAAAACGTCATTTTTTACAGCTGAAAGTATCATTGCATGAGCAAGTTTTCATAATGATTGCGTGAGATACGATGTACATGTAGGCTAACAATTGTCCAGACATCAAAACTCTGATCTTGCTTTGAGAAGTTATGGACTCTGCCAGTTAGGACTAGGCGGTTTTGAATGTGCTAAAACATTGACCTTGTGACATTAGCAAGTCGTTACAAAATGTAAACCAGAGGACCATTGGTCCTGTAAACGCTAACCTGAGATCTTTCATATACGGTAAGCTTTTTATATACATGTATTTAGCCGTAGGACAGGGCCAGTTCCTGGAGGCCAATTTTTTCATAAACAAAAATATGCTGTCCATTTGCTCATTCCAAGCAAGTATTCTGCCATTTAATGACATCTTCCCACTTTTCCCCATTCAAATGCATAGGTGGCCTAAGTTGACCTTGCCGCAAAATAGGTCGAGGTCATCCCAGGGTCATGATTTATATAAAATTTGTAGAGCTCCTCTCCCTGATGCTTCATGCTAAGTTTCAAAATCATAGGCCTTCTTGTTCTGAAGAAGAAGATTTTAAGGGTTTTTGCTATTTATAGCCATGGCGGCCTTCTTGGTCATGTGACCATGACCATTTATACAAACTTTCATTTACTCTTCCTAAGAATGCTTCACATAAAGTTTGGCTTTGATTGGCCAAGCGGTTTTAGTGAAGAAGATCTTTGAATGTCACTGTATTACACATTGCCCCGAGGTATAGGCAGACAGACCCCTGGGGTCCAAATTTTTTTTCCGAATCATCAATCTTAAGTCCATTTGCCCATTTCCTGGAAGTTTTTCCCTACAAATAACATTTTAACACTTTTCCCCATTCAAATGCATGAGCTGCCTATGTTGACCTTGCCGTAAAATAGGCCAAGGTCATCCCAGGGTCATGATTTATATAAACTCTGTAGAGCGCCAGTCACTGATGCTTCACACCAAGTTTCAAAATCTTTGGCCGTCTGGTTCTGAAGAAGAAGATTTTTAAAGTTTTTTTTTTCTATTTATAGCCATGGCAGCCATCTTGGTCATGGGACATTGACCATTTATATAAACTTTCTTTCCCCCTTCCCAAGGATGCTCCATATGAAGTTTGGCTTTGATTGGCCAAGCGGTTTCATGGGAGAAGATGTTTCATTATTATGAAAATATACATGTATATAGCCCCGGGGCAGGGGCAGACACCCCCCAGGCGCTTAAATTTTCCATTAACATTAATCTTCTGTCCACTTGCCTATTCCCAGTAAGTTTTACCCATTAAATAGCATTTTACCATTTTTTACCATTGAAATGCATTGGCGACCTAAGTTGACCTTGCCGTAAAATAGGTCAAGGTCATGTTAGGGTCATGATTTATATAAACTATGATGGGCCCGTGTCCCCAATGCTACATACCAAGTTTCGTGGAAATCGGCCTACTGGTTCTGGAGCAGAAGATTTCTAAAGGTTTTTGCTATTTATAGCCATGGCGGCCATCTTGGTCATGTGACCTGGACCATTTATATAAACTTTCGTTTCCCCTTCCAGAGGATGCTCCACATGAAGTTTGGCTTTGATTGGCCAAGCGGTTTTAGAGGAGAAGATCTTTGAAATTGTGGACGGACGACGACGACGACGACGGACGACGGACGGACGCCGGAGCATGGCCATCCTATAAGCTCACCTTGTGAGCCTTCGGCTCAGGTGAGCTTAAAAAATAACACAGCCACTTAATACCATAGAACTCTATTCCTTGGCCTGTCCTCGTTAGCATTTAAATGTGTACACGCAAAAGGCTTTGTAGTCAAGGAACGGCTTCACGCATTCCTCTCTTACTTGCTTATCGTCCACTGTGACGCGCTCAGGCATGTACAAATCTAAATATTTTATGGCCAGAAGACGAACATGTACATACCTCGTATATGCCAAGGGGATAAAATATGTTTATTCCGCCATCAATCGATCGAAATTTTACCTAGATAAACGTTATAAAAATTAAATAAACCCTGTCCTAATTTTTTTCCTACTTTTATCAGGTTGATGCTCATCAATATCAAGGTCGCGTTCGGGTGTTCCCATAGAGCCCTAATGTTCTCATCCTCAAGTAAAGTGTCGAACCATTTTTGTATTGACCAGGTACTTTCTAGCCTGAGGAAGATGCTGTGGCATATGGCCTTACTCACCCGCTTGGTACCTTTGGAGCATTTAGGATACAGGTGAGAGAATATTAAAATAATTGACTAGGTAAATAACATTTCTAGGGAAAGCGACAGTAAAGTATCATAGCTTATCCAAGATCCCTTAGGTACAAATTATCCCTTGGACATAAATAATAAAATGGCATGCATTCTAAAGAAGAAAAGTCGTTTCGCTCCTCCCCGACCAAAGTACCGTATGTTAAACCAAATTAAAGACTTACTTCTGAAGAAGCTAAAAGTACCACTGTTAATTCGGTTAATGGCCCCTAATGGTGCAATATGGACTGTCATAATGAGATGATAATCACATCTCTGCAGGGGGTCATAAAGAGGCCCCTAAAAGATAATACCTGAAGTTCCACTGTTTATTGATTTTGTGGTCCCTGATAACCTGTGCAATAAAACAGCCTCCCTCTGCAATCGATATTTTTTCCTGTTTTGGCCCCTACCTGTATTCTGAGTCATTGTCAGGGCACTAGATTTTCCAATGCCTTGTCCCTGATCTAATGACCTTCAATAGACATGGAAATAGGTCTTTAACCAATTCAGCAAATTGCACAATATGACCCATACTACTTCCATTTGAACGTTTTTACTGCTTCCAAAGGATCAAACCTTTATATTCTAATCTTTAAAACTGGAAGATGTTACGTACACATGTATATACATTTATTTTAGTTTGATGTTTGCAAGCACATAATTGAGAGGTTTAAAACTGAACAAGGAGTACTCAACAAGGTGAAGGCCGTTATCTATGGTCCAGGCTGGAGCCCAGGGAAACCAAGGACAGGTGACGTAGCGGATATACCAAAGGTAACAATTGTTTCGACCACGCCCTTTGTGGCCATGAGAAATAGATAGACTGCTTTGCCTCCAGGCAAAGCTTATAACCCCATGATCGACCTCCTGATAACAGGTTAACCGGTTAGAAGGTATGAGTTTGCCAAATTAGTCAAACAGTCCGTACATATAAGCCTTACTAAGGCTAAGGATAATTTCAAAGACTGTATGAATGTTGGTTAAGTCCATAAAATGAAGTCAATGTCCCGATATGACTATTGCTGTTGACTCTGACTCTATGTCGCAAATCAAACAAAATAAATCAACATTGGCAGGTTTTATCTTAAAACTGCTGCCTCTAGCGATTCAGTTTGTGGTTTGGCTACTTAATTTGTTAGCGCTGCTTGGTCCAAATAACTTATTGGGAATACAAGGTATTCTTCGAGACTTGTTTTAATAGCATGCTAATCATTTAGTACTCTATTAAAGGTGTTTTATGAGATTTGGTTGCAGCGACTACAATAATAAGATAACAGCTAAAGTCTTCGTTTTGAAACAAAATACCGTTGATAACCGCGCAGCTGAATTTTAGCATTTTGCATATAATAGAAGAAGAAACAGTGTCTCAGGATGAGCATAAAATACATTCATGTATATGTAGTTGATATTCTAGACAATAACGACAGCTCATTGTTTGATATTAAAACTACAGTATAGTTCGATTGCTGGGCTTTTGCATGGTGAAATGTGTACGACTCAGTAGGCATTTGCGACATTTTGTGTCAACAGGAAATAACGGAAATAAATGATTGATGATTTATTAAACACCTGTTGACAATCTTTTTCCAAGAAAGTCAATAAACCTACTGACCTACTGAGCCAAAGTTTTAGGTGTTACTGAACACAGGTCTACCGCAAAACAACTGTTTCTCCCCGCTAGACTGCTGCAATATCAGTAACTTTGTTATCTTTTACATCATCATCATCATCATCATCATCATCATCATCATCATCATCATCATCATCATCAGCATCATCAGTATCATCATCATCATCATCATCATCATAAGCGCCATCAGCGTCATCATCATCATTACAACCACCACCACCATAAATTATCATCATCATCAATATCTTCATCGCCTCGTTATCACCTCATTCACTACCACCACCATCGTCATCATAATCATCATCATCATCATCATCATCATCATCATCATCATCAAATTGTTTGGACCAATTATTCGTAACACGTTATACTACATCAATACAAGATATTTGTTACCAGTTAGATTAACTGGTTACAAGTTGAACTAAATTGGTTCTTCAGGTTGAAACCCCAGTGAAGAAATATAACACCCAGATCCCGTTATGGTTAAGTGTCTACGTAACGGTACACTTCCTCCTGTTTCTAGTTGGTTACCAGGAGTTGATGGCCAGACATGGGGTTGGTAAATAACATCGCTTTATACATATGCATATCAGTTTAAACCTACTTGCGTCTGTTCGAAGTGAGCAACAATGTAGATGCGTTGTGATTTTGATTTTACCAGTTTATGAACATTCTATTTTTTTAATGTTTTTTCTCGCGTTACAATTGCATTCGATATTTCGTTAACTGTTTGTTGTAGATTTCTCGACTGTTTTAAATGTTTTCAACTTGAGAAGACTGCATTTTCACTGCAAGTATTCGTACCCTCTCTATTGTACCAACATACTCAAATATGCATATCAGCAAAACAAAGTAGTAATGCGTTTCATTGCTTTTAATTGGAATTATTTATCTCCAAATGGATTGTTAGTCCATTCATTTATTTATCAAGAACATTCATTATCTTCAAAAATCGAATTTCAGGTTCATTGCTATATAGTTATAACCCCATATAGACGCGTTTTGAAATTTTGTATGCAGAATAGATGTATAATGTTTGATTTATTGTTGTAGTTACTGTCTCAAAAGGTTGTTTTATTGTCAGTGGCATATTGCTTCCTTAATCTTACATGTTTTGGCCGAATACTGGATAAAAGGTAAACTATTCTTCAGCTTTTAATTTAAAGCTAACATCAGGACAATATGTCCGTGTAATGTTTACCCCCTTATACCCCACTTTTAAACAGCAAAACGGGGGGATGCAGGGGTATACTTATTTTTCTTATTTTTTCTCAAAATATAGATTGTGGGTACTCGTTAGAACCGCCTCGGCAAGGCGGTTCTACCGTGTACCTACAATCTATGTTTTGAGCAAAAAACAAAGATAATATCTAAATGTTTTATTTAAAAAGTTCAATTTTTAAAGCTTATTGCGTGGGTGACTAGGATTTGCACGATTATCGTTATTTGATAGATGGTATCTACACAGTTTTTATTACATTCATTTTGGTCAACAATTTCAGGTAATCTAAAACTCTCATCAGTGACCCATTCTAAACTAGCTACAAATGTCTGACAATTGTGTAATAAAATGGGTCTAAAGCAAAGGCGAAACACATAATGAAATGTTGATTATACTCGTACTTCGACATTATGCTGAAATGTTAAAAAATAACAAAGAAATAAATGCCTACAATTTTGATCTAAATTTATGTATTACAGTCCCGGGGCAGCTTATCTAGAAATGATTCGGTGTGGCTTATTCATAGTTGGAGACGTTGCGCTGTGCCAGGTGGGTGTTTTTGGTGACAAAGGATACCGACCCGCTGCCATGCAGGGATTAGACATTTTATATGCATTTAGCATTGCAATTTGGATTGCCGAGTTAGCTCGACGAACAGTAGTTGTGCAAAAGAAAGACATTTGAATGTCGTAAAATACTTGTTTCTCATCCGTCAGACAAGTATGCTCATTTTGTAGGTGTCAGAGATTGAATTTTCTCACCCATCAGACAGGCATATCCCTTTGAGTGCCTGTCGGAGGGTGTTTTTTTTTCTATTCCAATACTGGTACGCTTCAGCTGTCTCAAAACGTCAGCCATTTCTGTATTTAGCTTACAGAACTTAAGGTACACGTGAAGTGATAAGATGAGTGTCAAGGGTCAGAGAGCCCCCGCCCATTGGGGTATAAAAATAGATGGGCTCTGCTTGTGTTAGACGTTACTGACAATCAGATGACTGGTTAACTGCTCTGGTCTGGGCCTGTCCAGGTAAAGTGGTTCAAAGTGAAATCGTCAATACATAAAAGCCTTAGTGGCTTTCTTGGTTGGTTATTATGCATTTGAGGTACTTTTTGGATGTCATGACATCCCGATATGACCATAGCTGTTTACTTGAACGTTAAGCATCAAACAAACAAAAGTCAAATGTCTGAGGCAAACATTCCCTTGCAGATGTTAATTTCAGGAAATTATCGCGATTTACAGTGTGCTTCTTTGAAAAAAAAAAAACAAAATATAATTTTGCTGACTCAGAGACTTGTATGCATAAAACAAATGCTGATTTAATATTTTTGTAGATTGAGTGCAAACAAAAATTATTTTTATACTCTCCCTTCTCTGAAATGGTTAATTTTGCTGATTGATCAGCAAATTCAGAGTCGAAATGTTTAAGAGATGGGTGAGAAAAATAATCTAAGATGGTGATGAGACCTCAACGAGGAAATCTCAGGCCCTTTTTTAAATAATCTAAAATCTTTGTCTCAGGCTCAACCCGATCATAGATTCTTTAATCTTAATTCAGGTACTTAACAGCGGTCTCAAAATGTTAATCGTATCGTTAGTCAATACCCCTAGTTTACTTACGTACATGCACATGCATGTTAAAGGAATTGACATGCTGACTGCCAACTGTAAAACACAACCAGAGGACCAGTGATCCTGTAAATCCTCACCTGAGATCTGGGATATATACGATCCAATGCACTTTTGACTATTATGGTCATATAAATGTATATATAGCCCCAGGGCAGGGAAAGATAAGCCAATGGGGCCAATATTATTTTCAGAATAATAAATATCTTGTCCATAACTCATTTCCTGGAATTTTTCACCTCTAATGACATTTTGACCCTTTACTGCATATGCGGCCTAAGCTGACCGGGCCGTTAAATAGGTCAAGGTCATCACAGGGTCATAATTTATGTACACATTGTAGTATTCTAGTACCCAATGCTACAGTTGCAAAGTTTTGTGGAAATCTGTCCACAGGTTCCAGAGAAGAAGATTTTTAAAGGTTTTTACCAATGACGACCATCTTGGTCATGTGCTTTATGTACACACTGGTATCTCCTTCCTATAGATGTTTCATATAAAACTTGGCTTATATTGGGAAAGTAAGTTCGGAGACGAAGATCTTGGAATATTATAATGATATACATGCATATTGCCCCGGAGTGGGGACAGAGCCCGGCAGACCAACAACTAGGGACTCAACGTTTTCAAAATCATAAATCTTCAGTCCATTTTCCCATTTCCTTTTCAAATGATATTTTAACGATTTTCCCCATTGAAATGCATGGGCGACATGTGTTGACCTTGCCATACAAAGGTCAAGGTCATCACGGGGTCATAATTCATATAAACTTTGTAGAGCTTCATGCCAAGTTTCAAAACCATATGCCTTCTGGTGCTGGAGAAGAATATTTTAAAGGTTTGTGCAATATATAGCACTGACGGCCATCTTGGTCACGTGACTTGGAAAGTTTATATAGACTTTCTTCCCCTCCTTGTAAGGATGCTCCACATGAAGTTCCGCTTTGATTGGCTAAGCGGTTTCAGACGAGAAGACATTTGAACATTGTGGACGACAACGACTACAGCGACGACGGACAACGGGGCATGGGTATACTATGTGCTCACCTTGTGAGCTTAATGGCTCAGGTGAGCTAATAACACATCGGAATTGTGTTTATTGCTCACTTTTTTAACTTTTGACATGGATTCATAATATTCTAGTCAGTTTAAGAGCTTTACGTTTCAAAGTCTCATTGCTTCTTTTAATAATTGCAGATATAATGTACTTGAATGTGTAACAAGTAATAGCCAGAAAGAAATGAATTATAAAGACATACACTTATAAACATTTATATCTGAAGAAGCAAATTTTGAAACATACATTAATCATTGAAGACAAGCTGTGTTAATTTATTTTGATTTTATCCCAAATAAATAAATAATCAAAGTTATTTCGACTGTGAAATAATGCAGTTCCAGAAGTTATTACACAATTAAAATTGAAGTCGTCATATTTGATATGCGTGAGTTCAAAAGGGCCAT
The DNA here is from genome assembly GCA_964017185.1 of Rugalucina vietnamica. NCBI lineage: Eukaryota > Metazoa > Mollusca > Bivalvia > Lucinida > Lucinidae > Rugalucina > Rugalucina vietnamica. The sequence goes on along the minus strand of OZ024880.1, from coordinate 27,210,887 downwards.
AATTTAAGCAGAACAGAAATGCATAGAGAGTTTACATTTATATACCTTTATTCGTTTTGCTATTTTTAAATAACGTTAGAAAATTTAAAGACACACGTACTCATGTACAAACAAGAAACCGGTACAAACAACCTAAAACCAAAGTGATAATAATGAAACAAAAACAAGCAAATACTGAGTAGTTCATAAGATGGTACATACATGTACATGTACATTAACCCACACTCTCCATAAACCCTTATAAGTAATTCCAGGTAAGAAGAAAAATAAAAAGCCAGGAATTGGCACAACTGAATTCAAGTATTGACCACGACTACAAGCCTCAAGACAAAAATAACATTCACTGGAACACTGAACGCGCATGCAGAGCAAGATGACTGGCTCTCTCCAACTAAAGTGAATATTATGCTAGCAATATGCATTAAGAAAACGTGTCCATACAAAATACAGAAAAATGTTGATATTTTCTATTTCTTTGCTCAAAATATTGATCGTGGGTATACGTTGGAACCACGAGTACCCACAATCTATGTTTTGAATCAAAAATAAGAAAAATAGGTATACCCCTGCAAACCCCAGTTTTCTATATAAAAGTGGAGTTAAAGTGGGTGTTCATTTCACGGACATGGTATCCTAGCCACGAGGTTATAAAACTTGTTTCATGATCAGCTCAGCTGTAGTGAGACTATAATTTATCCTGCTCATGAATGTTAAAATAAACATTTATAAGCAGGATAAATTACAAGTTTTGGTGTTCTAAACCTATAGTTAAGACAGGAATTGAGAAAAGTTAACAAGTACAGGCATTTTGTGAGGAAAAGGGTTTGACACTTGAACTAGGAGTAATTTGGTGTGCTGAATCCAAAAACCAATGTTGGCAAGTTGAGAAATGACGTCTTCATGTCCTAATTTGCATATTTTCAAAATGGCCGCCAAAATATATAGAATCTGTTATATTGATGAAACGTTTCATTTGTTTGTCATGCTCTGAGCCTTAAATCACTTAATATATATTGTTAGATGATTGCTTGACTAAATTATATAAATTTAAGTGCAAAGAATTTTTCCCCGCAAAGATAAACTCAATGTCACTATGAAAAAATGAATGGTTTCCATGGCAACTGTTAACGTGATTCTTGACGAGGGGTGTACCTACAAAATTGATCATATCGCCACTGTTGCTCGTCACAGACCACTGAGCCTGGTATCATTGTTAAGCTTAGACATATCCCTTTAATCCTGTGGTAAGTGATGCAAATTATCTAATTTGCATATTCATGAATTATAATGAAAACATTAAAAATGGTTCAAAATCCATTAATAAACAATTTTCAGGCCCAAACCACCATTATGACACTATTATTGCATTAGTAATATATCATGTGACAAATATATTGATGTCATGGACTTATTTGAAAATTTTATCTCATTCGCATATTCATGAATATAAATTATAATGTTGAAAACTGGGGCGAAAATCAGGGGAAAACTATTGTCATTGAAAGGTTTTTATGTGGATTATAAGATCTTTCTTGCATTTTAGGACAATTTCTCATGGCTGCTTGTTTGGTCAGAGGGACCACTCAAATGCTGTGAAATATTGTCATCAACAATGAACATATTTGCATGATGTAAAATCATATTGTTTCCACGCCCATCCATTGTGGGATTCAAAACAATGGAATGGACTTACAAAAATACCCATATCCTACCAAAAGCATGCTATAGAATACTATAATTGATCTGATAGTTGTGATTGGACATAACGATTCAATGGTAATCATAACATTCAAATCATTGAATTTGCATATTCATGAATATTAATGAAAATGGTAAGAAATGGGAGGAAAATCATGGAAAAAAATATGGGGTGTACATACAAAATCACTTGTACCTGGGGTGTAAATAAACCAAGGACGGCGAAAACGGTATCAAATAAACGCTAAGGTATCGCACTATCCCTTTAAAGTGTGATATAAGAAAAATAGATTTTCAATTTCATGTATATTAATGAAAACTTATGATTGGGAGAGAAAAATGGAAAAGATTAAACAGATACACCTTCAAATACAATTGTGTCTAGGCAAACAAAAGCCTCAAAGTGCTGAAAATGGAATCAAATGGTTGCTAGGGCAATATTATACCATCCATACTGTAATAAATACGTTTTGAGTTTCATTTTCGTGACTATTTTATAAAATCTTTAGGAATTGGGGTAAAATGCAGAAAAAATTAAGAGGTATACATTTAAACATAGGTATCTTGGCTACTGAAGGACCTAAAGAGCCGAAGTTGAAATCAAATGATTGATATGACAATGTCCTATAACCATATGATCTGATATATTTAGAAGGGCATTTAGATATTTTTGTTGTGTGGATATTAATGAGATCTTTTAAATCAGGGAAATTTCATCGACAAGTAAAGGCGGTATACCAATAAATTTGCTTATTTTTCCACTGCTAATATCCTTAGAGGGATGAAAATTGTACCCGTAGAAAGTTAGGACAATAAAGTCTGATAGGTAAACAGTATGTGATTAAAAACCATGTAGTCTGATTAATAAACACCTTATTAAATGCCATAAATGTTACGAAAAATTGTAAAAATTACATAAAATTAAAGGTTGTGCTCGAACAAAATCGCTTGTATTTTGTTTGCTAAAAATATGATTTATATAAACATATGGCAATAATAGATTGTACGTGTACTTGCAATAATTTGATGCCACTTTGAACTCTCTCAGCCTATTCGCAGCCCAGACAAAAGCAATTTTATTGGTAAACCCCCTTCATATTCCTGTCATTTTTCTCTAATTTATAAAGATCTTATTAGCATTCATACATTAAATAAGTCAGAAAAAGCAAATAGCAGATTATACAGTTATGAAACAATGTCTAAGCAATCATTTGATACCAATTGCAGCTCTCTAGGTGTATCAGTTACCATGATGTGCGTTTTTACGCCTGTATACCGCCTTATGCTTTTAGCATTTTTAACCCCAGTTCCTAAAGATGTTATTTATATTCATGAAATTAAAAATCAAATGTATAAATTGTAATATAGGATGGCATAATATTAACAACCATTTGATACATTATTCAGCACTTAAGGGCTTTGAGTTGCCATGATACAAACCATTTCTTACGTTTACCCCTTTAATTTTTCCTTTTTCCTGTCCTTTTTTTTCAAGATTTCATTAATATACATGAAATTACAAATCTGATTATTCTTATATCATATTTCAGAGTGATAGTAAATTGCCACAGCAATCATTTGATATCTCTTTTGGCATCCTAGGTTCATTAACAGCCTGGGTACAGGTGTTTTTGTACGTTTACCCTCTATTTTTTCCATGATTTTTCTCCCATTATGATTTTTATTAATATTCATGAATATATGTAAATTCAATGATTTATGAAAGTTAAATTGCTATGTTAATGCAATACTATCAGACCAATCATAGTATTCTAAAGTATGCTTTTGGTGGGACATTGGTATTTTTGTAAGTTATCCCCATTTTTAGAATCACACTAGGGGTGGTTGTGGAAACAATGTGATGTTTACATCATGTGGATGTGTTCATTGTTGAAGACATCTTTTGATGGCATTAAATTGGCCCATCCGACCAAACTGGCAGCCATGAAAATTTGTCCTAAAATGCAAAAAAGATCATATAACCCACCAAAAACCTTCAACGGCAATAGTTTTTCCCCTGGTTTTCGCCCCTATTTTTGACATTTCAATTAATATTCATGAATATGTTAATGAGATGAGTTTCATATTGACCCATGACATCAATATATTTGTCATAAATGGTATAACTGGTGCAATAACAAGTTGCCATTATGATAGATTCTGCCTAAAATTTGTTTGTTTATGGATTTTAAAACCAATTTTCAGCCATTTTTAATGTTTTCATTAAAATTCATGAATATTCAAATTAGATAGTTTGCATTACTTACCAAAGGATCTAAAGACTATATCTATGCTTTACAATGAGACCAGGTGCAGTGGACTAGGACGTTACAGTGGAAATATGATCACTTTTGTAGGTACAAGAAGAAAAACCCACACCCCTGCCCCCTCCGCACCCCCACCTCAGCCTTTTAACTTTCGAGATTCTTTTTATTCATTGAAGACCTTCTAATCATTATAAAAATGTTATTTTTATTATTTTGTAGCAGTTTGGAATCCTAAACATATAACAATTTGCAGCAATTGGTGTTTTTCTTAATTTTGGCGGCCATCTTGGAAATATGCAAATTAGATGGTGAAGGAGCCATTTCTCAGCTTGCCAACATTGGTTTTTGGATTCAGCATACCCGATTACCCCTAAAAATGGTCTCAAACTCTTTTCCTCTCAAAATGCCTGTACCTTCCTTACGATGCGTCTTTTTTCATTTTCTGTCTTAACTACTACAATTTAAATATATTTGGGCTATTTTGGTGTTTAAGAACAGTTTAAATTTCATGCTCAGTTGGGCTGAGCTTGAAAAAAGTTTAATAGCCTTGAGGCTAGATGCTAGCAAGATGAACATGGTGGGTACAACAGCGATCCAGACAGGGTACCAGACAGACGGATGACGCATTAATCAGTTTTAGGGAATGCCTGCTAGTATTAACATGGAACCAGAGTTTTATTTTCAAAATAGATTGTTTTTTTTAAATAGAATGTAAAACATTATCAAGCTAAGGTTTGACGAGTTTTTCAACATGACGTTCGAGTGATTTCTTTGAAATTATATATAATTCGGCAAATAGGTCACTGTATGGGCGTTACCTCATGAATACGTTATTGGGTATGGTTTACTTTTGACCTAGGTAAAAGTTAAAGGTATACAGTTGAAAGATTTAACTCACATGTTTTCCATTAGAAAATATGCATGAAATACGACTTTGTCTAATTCACTGGATTGGACAAAATACAGGTAGCTGATCTTTAACGGTAAACATGTGACAGCCCTCTATGCTGACTGAATTCGACTTTTCTATAATCTCCCTACTTGAACACATGGACTAGCCGACCACGCCCAGATATGAATATTAAAGTTGCCACCTATAAAGTGACCTATTTGCCGAACTATACATTGAATTATGCCATTTCTTATGATCTTGAACAAGTGATGGTCGAATGAAAATAAATATGAGAAAATTTCAAGTTTGGGAGGAAAAACATGAACAAATTAACAAAAGTGCAGTTTTTAGATTTTTCTGTTTAATGTGTTGCTGGTGTTAAAAATAAGACACAGCTGACACAAAAACCGACTGTCAAGTCATTAACGTACACCAGTCATCAGTAGCAGAGCTTATGATATGAGCCACCGCATGAGAAAACCAACCAATTGCTTATGCGAAAACAAAGACTCAGATCAGCTGTGCAGTAACTGCACAGCTGATCAGCGTTCTTGTTTCCGCTACACATATAGTACAATTCCTCTTCGACAAATCCAAAATTCTAGCCTGCTCCTGAGATTGTACAGGCCGGTTTGTGTCGGACCTGGTCGGGAACCCAAATTGTTGGTTTTCTCATGCAAAGGCATACTGTAAAACAACAAGCAATGACCACGACCTGACACAAGCATGAAGTAAAATCGTGTCCCTGAATCACCGGAGGGAAAATAAACATTCGTCACGAAAACATGTCCATGTAATGTATCCCCCCTGAGACCCACTTTTATATAGCAAAACTGGGGTATGTAGGGGTAAACCTATTTTCTTAGGCGGTTCTAACGCGTACCCATAATCTATGTTTTGAACAAAATAAGAAAAATACGAATAGAGTTTTCAGCTGGAATTTTTGTTTAATTTTAAAGCTCAAAAATCTCTGTTTATTTCATGGGCAAGTTTTCGTAATGCACACGATGATAGTAGTAGTAGTAGTATACTTTTATTTCCTCAGTTAATGTACAACATGCAAACAATACATTAGCGGCCACCTGGTCCCAGTGGTTACATCAGGATAACATGTCCGTGTAATGCATACCCTTTATACCCCACTTTTATATAGTAAAACTCGGATATGCAGGGGTATACCTATTTTCCTTAGTTTTGCTCCTAAACATAGATTGTGGGTATTCGTTAAAGCCGCCTCAATAACGTTTACCCACAATCTATGTTTTGAGCAAAAATAAGAAAACTATCAAAATATTTCTACTAATTTTTTTTATTTTTCTAAACTTTAAAAAAGCTCTGTATATTGCATGGGCATGTTTTCGTAATGAAGTCGCTGATTTCATAAGTTCGATCAGCCCATTGTTGTGTCCAGTGTGTCCAAGACGATCACCTTTTTCGCCCATCCTCTAGATGGACCCATCTTATACGAGTGAAATAATCGTAAAAGGGGCGTGATACATAATAAAATATATTCAAACACATGCACAATATATACATGTACAGGGTGTTGAGAAAGAAGTTCGAAAACATCGCTCAAAAGGACACTGTTTGATAAAGCATTTAGATATCATATTTTACTGTTATTTTAATCTATGTTTGTATTGAGGCTTAACGTCCCAGTCAACAATTTTTCAGTCATGTCGGGACGGAGCCAGCTCTTTCTGGGTTTAATTGGTACTGTAGGGAGTTATGTGTCATGCTCAAGTGCACAACACGGTAACGCCTATGGGGATCGAACCCAGGACCTCTCGATTCGGAGTCCGACGCTGTACCACTACGACACCGCGCTCCCTATATTTTTATTCTTGAAAATATGACATACAATATATAATGGTTAAAATTTGTTTTAAATCAAATTGATCAGAAAATTATATGTGGCATTAAGCGACCCCTTTTCTAAACTGAGTGTCATAAAATGCAAAATGTGGGTTTAAGCTGTGCTTCGCTGAAAAACTGTTTAAACCAATACCAGTGAAATCATATTGATTACATTGATTAAAGATATGTCAGGAATGCTTTTATGCTACTTTGAGTCATCATTTCCTATTGTCTCGTAAACTTTCTGGAATAGCTGAGCAAAATCTTAGGGTACCCCCATTCTTGAAATAGGCCACAAATAGTAGGTGGTATAGGTAAATATTTTCTGAACATTCAACACTGCGTGGTTAGTGTCATTTATTTTACTAGTGTACTATATACTCAAAGTTTGATGAGGATCACTTTTTCAGTATTATGCCAGGGTACCTAAAACGAACATATCTTCACAATTCTTACATATATGAAGGGCATTTATCCATGTAAAGAAAATTGAATGTTTGATTAATTGATTTTTCTTCATTTTTTCAATACATGGGTCCGAACACATTCACCCCTAAAATTTGCCGTAACACAAAACCAAGTGGATGGGCCTAGGGGGTACACACCCTTACACTGGTTGCAAGAAAGATATGTTCCCTTACACTGGTTGCAAGAAAGATATGTTCCCTTACGCTGGTTGCAAGAGAGATTTTATCCCGAAAAGGTATTAAGTTTTATTCACAAAATACTAATCTTTTACCTCCTAAACCCAAATCGTCATTTAGGCATTTGAAGCAGGGTATCCAAGAATTTCATAGAAAGTATGTCTTGGTTCCGGCAGATAAAGCCGCAAACAATGTTGTTGTCGTTTGTAGGCTTCACTACGTTAACACCTTAAAACAGGAGCTTGATGGTACCAGGGCTTATCTGGAGACAGATACTGATGAGGTGTCTGTAGTTAATGCCCACTTAAACGATTTACCTGTTAAGTTTTCTGTTTGTGTCAATGAAGGCCAAGACAAACTTCCTACGATGTATTGGTTACCTAAGCTTCACAAGAGACCATACAAAGCTAGATTTATTGCAAATTCTAGCTCTTGTACTACCACTGAACTTTCTAAATTATTAACTTCCTGTCTTACTGCTATCAAATCTCATGTTATAAGATACTGTGAGACAGTGTATGAAACTTCAAATAAAAATTGGTTTTGGTCAATTAAAAATTCTGGTGAGGTGCTCAGTAAATTGAAGTGTAGAGGGTTCCGTGCGACAAGCTTGTCTACATATGATTTTTCTACTCTGTATACAACATTACCACATAATCTAATTAAAGAAAAACTTCTGGATTTGATAGAGTGGACCTTCAAAAGGGCATTAAAAAACTATGGTTCACTTTATTTGGCATGTAATGACAGAAAGGCTTTTTTCACTTCCTCTGACCAAAGTCGGTATACACTTTGGTCATGTCAGAATGTATGCGACGCCTTATCCTATCTCCTTGATAATATTTATATTAGATTTGGGACCAAGTTATACAGACAAATTGTTGGAATTCCGATGGGTACAAATTGCGCACCTCTCGTAGCTGATTTATTTTTATACTGCTACGAAAGAGATTTCATGGATTCTCTTAACCATGATAATCAAGCTGATGTTATCGAGGCTTTTAATTCCACATCTAGGTACCTCGATGACCTTTTGAACATTGACAACCCTTATTTTGAAGGTATGGTCAATCAAATTTATCCACCTGAACTTCAGTTGAACAAAGCCAATATCTCAGATACTGAAGCCCCCTTTTTAGATCTACATCTTTCTGTTGCAAATGGATTTGTTTCTTCTAAAATTTATGACAAGCGCGATGACTTTGATTTTGATATAGTAAATTTTCCTTTTTTGGATGGTGACGTTCCTCGTCGTGCTTCTTATGGTGTATACATTTCGCAACTTATTAGGTTTGCTAGAGTCTGCAATCATGTTACAGACTTCAACGCTCGAAATAAATGTTTAACGGCAAAACTTCTCCAACAGGGCTATCGGTATCATAAACTTCGAAAAACATTTTCTAAATTTTATCGTAGACACTATGAATTGATTTCCAAATATAATGTTGGGTTAAAGACGCTTTTAAGTGAGGGCCTTTCGGAACCTGAATTTTATGGTGACTTGGTTTACAAATTTAAGAAACTTAAAGGAATTAATGATTTTTCTTTTCAGTTCAGAAAAATCATAACACGTTACAAACGTATAGGTTATAACTTGAATGTTATGCGACAGTCTGCATGCTTAGTTTTTAACCCAATCATGGTTGATAACTATGCTGCCTTCTTTAATTGCACGCCGGTGGGTCGGGCGTCAGACTCTATGATGGCCCCGACATAAAGCTATTCATTTTAGTTGGTTGGGGCCGGAGCTTCTTGTCTGTTGCTTGGCCCACCGGGGTCCAACTGGTGTTTTTCTTTTGCTCCGGAGTTAGTAGGTTATTCGGCGCCCAGGGATCTCCATCGTCGGGCAGCTTACTCAGTCTGTGAGTCCTGGATTTTGATTCATCAGGATGTTTATCATGATTTATTTGTTTGTTCTTGATGATTTATTGACTAGTTAGAGATTCACCACGAGGACCGAATAACTAACTAAATGTAATGAACCACTGCAGAAGCTGAGGGTGAGGTTATGGCCATGTAAAACCGGTTTAAGCCCGCCAGTAACTTTGTGTTACTGATCGTTCCAAGTCGATACTTCTGTGGTGGTTCTTTTCGTTTTATGTCTTGGTGTTTAAAATTTTTTTTTGTGCTGTTGGCGCCTTATGTATGTTTTCATATTTTTAGTTAAGTTGAGGTAACTGAGTGGCCACCTATTGGGAAAATAGCTGCTCATTCGGCTTACGATATGTTTCATGGTATAAGTACCTGATTGTTGGTTTGGTTTTTTCCCACCTCGGTTTTTGGAGTGGGAATCTTTTTCTGATTGCGCCTTTTCCTGATCTTTGCCTACTTGTACCTTTTCTTCGTGTGTTAAGGATGATATCCAAGTTATGTAATAGAGATTTTTACAAATTCCCCAAATTTGTGACTTTTTGTCGAAAGAACCGGATTGTACCCAAAAAATCGAAAAAAAAAATGTTTTTTTACTGAAAATGATGTCCATTCACCGTTTGTGTTCTTGAGTAAGCCACATAAATTCCCTACGGTACTGGTTAAACCTAGGAAGCGCTCGCTCCGTCCCGACATGACTAAAAATTGTTGACTGTGACGTTAAACCTCGACACAAATAAACAAACATTCCATCTGAAGTTGGTTGGTGAAAACCAAATTCAAATCTGATCACTAGTTGGATAGATACATGTATGGGCTTTCAAAATATTCCTGTAAGGAATTTAGATGGGTGTGATCCCTATCAAACTTTAAGTAGTATATAACTGCTATTAAATATGTTGAAGCATAACGAAAACTCATTTTCGATGACGCCGGACAAAACTTAATGAACGAAAATATATTATACCTAAGCTTGTCCCTCACATTCGTCAACATGATTTTTTGTGTTGAAAACTTCTTTATTTTTGATTTAACATACGCATACAATAGTTCATTAAAATTTGCGTGGTTATATTTGATTCAGGGGGTGTGTATTGTAGTGATCTACGGTGCATATGCCTGTAAAATATATCGTTGACGAAATTCTCAAGTTTCCGTCATTTTCCCTAATTTCGGCACTTTTCGGTGTCAAACTTAATGAAGGATAAATTTTAACCAAACAATCCACAAAATGGATATGTTTAACAATTCTGTTTACTTTACCGACACTTAATACATAACATGAAATATTTTATGTAGGTAATTTGCTTCATATTGTGTTTCCATAAAGTCTTGATTACCCCTATCACCTATCAAAACACACATGTCTTTCCGTTCGTAAATCATGTGTTCCATCTGATGAAGCAAAATATGGTCCGAACTATCTTAAAATAACTTTTGTATTCATGGTGATGTTAAGAACAGTGACTATCACTTAAAGTTATTTTATGTCCCCTGATTTATATTGTGGATATTTGATTTTTGTTTAATATCCCACCCCCTTTTACACAATATCTCATAGAACATGCAACAATCTGTACCGCCCTAACTTAGAACTTGTGCTGTTAATCAGTCAAACAGTAGTTATAGAAGTTCTGTTATACTGTGCAAACTGATATTCAAATTGGTTATAAGTGTGTAGATTTTTGAGGTTGTGTGATTATATATTGTAAAGTTATAATGAATATTACAGTGTCTTCGAACTTTCTTAACACTCTGTACTTACATGTACGCAGAAAAAACATCATAATATGAATAACAAAAAAGTATACTGGTCAAAATAAGTTAGGGATCAAACTTTTAAGGATGCATTTTGGGTCAATCGAAAATTAATCATTTTTTTCATTTATATGGTGGATTAGCAGTTTTATCGCACTTTCATATACCACCAATTTTGAAATTGTGCATCATCAGACTTAAGCAAAGCTGTTCTTTAAAGCACACTACCCTAAAACCAAAGTGATAAAAAGTGCATTGACACTAATTCCACAAAAAAAAATCAATTTTGCCAATTCATGAAAAGTTTGCGAATTTGCATGATAGTCATCAAGATTCATCATTTCTAAGGTCAGCCAGCTGAAAAAGATTGAAAATTTCTAGCCATTTTGAAAGTTTTGCGCGAACAAACTTACACACCATCAGTTCTCTATGGGAATTTCATATCACTTTCATTTTAAGGGTAGTCTGACTTAAAGCCTGGTCCTGTTGAATGCAAAGACTATTGTTTCGACCCTTAAGTGTACAAAGCTTACAAATTGAATTACCTTGATGATAGAAATGTTTCCTTCCACCAGCAGTTCGAAATCTTGTAGAAATTGCACATTAAAAGGTTGATCCCTAACTTTATTTGTCAAGTATATTAAGGAATGAATTCCAACGATATGTTAAAAACATAACTTCATGCTGGTACTCATCAAGGTGTAAAATAGCATTACGAAAACTTGTCCATGCAAAAAACAGAGATTTTTTTAGCTTTAAAAATTGAAAATTTTCAGCTGATTTTTTTTTTATATTTTTCTTATTTTTGCTCAAAACATAGATTGTGGGTACACGTTAGAACCGCCTCGCTGAGGCGGTTCTAACGAGTACCCACAATCTATGTTTTGGAGCAAAAATAAGAAAAATATATATACCTCTGCAAACCCCAGTTTTACTATATAAAAGTGGGGTTTAAGGGGGTATATATTGCGCGGACGTGTTTTCCTGATGGTGAGTAATTTGCGATGAGTACTGTGACTATATTATATGCATATACAAGCCAAAAGTTCTAGCCGAGGCGGTTCTAACGTGTACCCCCAATCAATGTTTTGAGCAAAAATATTATTATTATTATTATTTTCTCTTTTTTTCTGATAAAATGTCCACTAATTACAAATTTATGTCTATTGCATAGGCGTGTTTTCGTGTTTCAAGCCTCTTGCCATCTTCTGTGCTTGTACAGTTCGGTTTGTGTCGGACCTGTTCAAAAACCACATTTGTTTGTTTTCCCATGAGGCGGCTCAAAATTTAGTTGAGTACGGTCAAGAGGGTAGAGTGGTTTACGTACATATGTACAAATGTACCCGACAAAAAAGAAACGCAATTATGAGTTTTTCCCATTAACTTCTTCATTAATAGCTCAAAGTCAAAATGTTGTAGTTTTTGTTTATTTCTGTCCAATCGTGATAAAATTCACATTTGCACTACTGGAATATTTGTACGTTACAATACAATCGGCAAACATACTTTATGAATATTTGTACGTTACAATGCAACCGGCAAACATACTTTAAATAAGATTATTCAATGGAACCATCAATTCAAGTTTCGGGTATTAATTTTGTACGCTGCAATAAACAGACTGTTGTAGTTTTACGGAGCTTGTGAAGTTGAACCAAATGAAATGCTGTTTGTCTATAAAAAAAAACTCCAATTTCATCGGCCGTGACCGTATAATTTGATCATTAAAACAATGCTTGAACATTTCACGGTTCATTAAGTTTATCTCCGATATGCGGTTGTTGTTGAAAAGGGTGTCATGTGACATGAGCTGCCAAGCCTTTAGAACCCGTATTTGAACAAAATACAGATAAAAGGTGGAGGGAACATGTGTCTGAGTACCTTCAGGTGTACTCAAACGGTTCAATACACCTGCAGCAACCAATGTAAAGAGACTGAAATATGGTAAAAGTTTAATGCGACTTGAACATTTGACCCCACATGTGTTTAAGTATATATGTATGGAGTTTTGACACCTGGTTTCAAAAGATATAATTATGCAAATACATAGTACTGAACAATGTGTTTTTGAAATTATATACATGCGATTGTGCCATTTCTTATGACCTTTATGAACAATTGATGAACGATACACTCGCGTTTCATATTTTGTCGGGTACATCACAAGTCAAAGTCCATGCTCCGATTCAATACACTACACACAATCTCTCACATTACAAAGTATCATTTCACATATTCTAATTCCTTACATATATAATTAAGTAACTGAATTCGATAATGATGCGTATTACAAAATAAATTTCTATATCCATGCCGTCTAATATTTGCAAACTATAACAAACAAAAATAATATATAGAGTGCTCAGAACACATTCTCAGAACACATTCAACCTGACAAATGTTAAATTCAAAACTGATCGAATGGAGTACTAACATAAGAAAATTTCAAATTTGGGAGATTAGATTAAACATATTTATTGCAATATACTACGAATGGGATAAGACAAAAGTTATATCAACAATATGAAATCCTCTCCCTCAGCTCAACTAGCTTGTACAAATGATACAAAAACAAATTTAAAAAATGCAGTTTTAGGTGTTCCTTTTAAATCTGTTGTTGATATTAAGAAAAGACACAGTTGACACCACAACCGACTGTCAAGTCATTAACGTACAACAATCATCAGTAGCAGAGATTATGATATGAGGCACCGCATGAGAAAACCAACCAATGCTTATGCGAAAACAAAGACTCAAATCAGCTGTGCAGTAACTGCACAGCTGATCGGCGTCCTTGTTTCCGCTACACGGATAGTACAATGCCTCTACTTTCCAAATCCATAGTTTCCAGCCTCTAGCCATCTTCTGTGACTGTACAGCTTGATTTGTGTGGGACCCGGTCAGAAACCCAAACGTTGGTTTTCTCATGTGAAGGCATATTATAAGAAAAACAAGCAATGACCACGACCTGACACAAGCATAAAGTAAAAAGAAAGTGTCCTTGGAAAAATAAACATTCACACGAAGATAGTCTATAGTAGTAGTAGTATACTTTTTTATTTCCTCAATTAATGTTTAACAATACATAAGCGGCCACTTTGTCCCAGTGGTTAAAGTCGCTGATTTCACAAGTTCAATCAGCCCATATTGCTGTGTCCAGTGTGTCCAAGACTATCACCTTTTTTCGCTCATCCTATAGATTTGCCCGTCTTATATGAGTGAAATAATCGTAAAACGGGTGTGATACATAATAAAATATATTCAAAAACATGCACAATATGTACAGGGTGTTAAGAAAGTTCGAAAACATCGCCCAAAATGGCACTGTTTGATAAAGCATTTAGATATCTTATTTTACTGTTATTTTTTAAAATCTATGTTGGTCTGTATAAAGGCTTAACGTCACAGTCAACAATTTTTCAGTCATGTCGGGACGGAGCCAGATCTTCCTGGGTTTAACCAGTACTGTAGGGAGTTATGTGTCATGCTCAAGGACACAACACGGTGACGCCTATGGGGATCGAACCCAGGCCCCGAGGTTATAAAACTTTTTTCAAGCTCAGCTCAGCTAAGCATGCAATTTAAACTGCTGATGAATGCTGAAATAGTTACAAATTGTGGAAAATTCAGGTTCAAAACTCAAAAACTAGTGAATTATCCTGCTCATAGATAACAATTGTTGGCATTTTAACATTTATGAGCAGGATAAATTTTAGTCTCAGCTGAGTTGAGCATGGAAAAAGTTTTATAACCTCGGGACCAGGACCTCTCGATTCGGAATCCGACGCTCTACCACTACGCCACCGCGCTCCCTATATATTTTAATCTTGTAAATATGGCATTCAATATATAATGGTTAAAATTTGTTTTGGTTCAATCTGATCAGAAAATTACATGTTGCAATAAGCGACTCCTCTCATAAAATGCAAAACGTCGGTTTAAGCTGTGCTTGGCTGAGAAACTGTTTAAACCAATACCAGTGGAATCATATTGATTACATTGATTACAGATATGTCAGGAATGTTTTTATGCTACTTTGAGTCATCATTTCCTATTGTCTCGTAAACTTTCTGGAATAGCTGAGCAAAATCTTAGGGTACCCCCATTCTTGAAATAGGCCACAAACAGTAGGTGCTATAGGTAAATTTTTTCTGAACATTCAACACTGCGTAGTAAGTGTCATTTATTTTTCTAGTATACTGTATACTCAAAGTTTGATGAGGATCACGATTTCAGTATTATGCCGGGGTGCCTAAAAAGAACATATTTTCACAATTCTTACATATATGAAGGACATTTATCCATGTAAGAAAATCTAAAAAGGTACAAGTAGGCAAAGATCAGGAAAAGGCGCAATCAGAAAAAGATTCCCACTCCAAAAACCGAGGTGGGAAAAAACCAAACTAACAATCAGGTACTTATACCATGAAACATATCGTAAGCCGAATGAGCAGCTATTTTCCCAATAGGTGGCCACTCAGTTACCTTAACCTAACCAAAAACACGAAAACACACACAAGGCGCCAACAGCACAAAAAATTCCAAACACCAAGACATAAAACAAAAATAACCACTACAGAAGTATCGACTTGGAACGATCAGTAACACAAAGTTACTGGCGGGCTTAAACCGGTTTTACAGGTACCTAACCTCACCCTCAGCTTCTGCAGTGGTTCACAACATTTAGTTAGTTCTTCGGTCCTCGTGGTGAATCTCTAACTAGTCAATGAATCATCAAGAACAAACAAATAAATCATGATAAACATCCTGATGAATCAAAAACCAGGACTCACAGATTGAGTAAGCTGCCCGACGATGGAGATCCCTGGGCGCCGAATAACCTACTAACTCCGGAGCAAAAGAAAAACACCAGTTGGACCCCGGTGGGCCAAGCAACAGACAAGAAGCTCCGGCCCCAACCAACTAAAATGAATAGCTTTAAGTCGGGGCCATCATAGAGTCTGACGCCCGACCCACCGGCGTGCAATTAAAGAAGGCAGCATAGTTATCAACCATGATTGGGTTAAAAACTAAGCATGCAGACTGTCGCATAACATTCAAGTTATAACCTATACGTCTGTAACGTGTTATGATTTTTCCGAACTGAAGAGAAAATCATTTATTCCTTTAAGTTTCTTTAATTTGTAAACCAAGTCACCATAAAATTCAGGTTCCGAAAGGCCCTCACTTAAAAGTGTCTTTAACCCAACATTATATTTGGAAATCAATTCATAGTGTCTACGATAAAATTTAGAAAAGGTTTTTCGAAGTTTATGATACCGATAGCCCTGTTGGAGAAAGTGGTCGTTAAAGATTTATTTTGAGCGTTGAAGTCTGTAACATGATTGCAGACTCTAGCAAACCTAATAAGTTGCGAAATGTATACACCATAAGAAGCACGACGAGGAACGTCACCATCCAAAAAAGGAAAATTTACTACATCAAAATCAAAGTCATCGCGCTTATCATAAATTTTAGAAGAAACAAATCCATTTGCAACAGAAAGATGTAGATCTAAAAAGGGGGCTTCGGTATCTGAGATATTAGCTTTGTTCAACTGAAGTTCAGGTGGATAAATTTGATTGACCATACCTTCAAAATAAGGGTTGTCAATGTTCAAAAGGTCATCGAGGTACCTAGATGTGGAATTAAAAGCCTCGATAACATCAGCTTGATTATCATGGTTAAGAGAATCCATGAAATCTCTTTCGTAGCAGTATAAAAATAAATCAGCTACGAGAGGTGCGCAATTTGTACCCATCGGAATTCCAACAATTTGTCTGTATAACTTGGTCCCAAATCTAATATAAATATTATCAAGGAGATAGGATAAGGCGTCGCACACATTCTGACATGACCAAAGGGTATACCGACTTTGGTCAGAGGAAGTGAAAAAAGCCTTTCTGTCATTACATGCCAAATAAAGTGAACCATAGTTTTTTAATGCCCTTTTGAAGGTCCACTCTATCAAATCCAGAAGTTTTTCTTTAATTAGATTATGTGGTAATGTTGTATACAGAGTAGAAAAATCATATGTGGACAGGCTTGTCGCACGGAACCCTCTACACTTCAATTTACTGAGCACCTCACCAGAATTTTTTATTGACCAAAACCAATTTTTATTTGAAGTTTCATACACTGTCTCACAGTATCTTATAACATGAGATTTGATAGCAGTAAGACAAGAAGTTAATAATTTAGAAAGTTCAGTGGTAGTACAAGAGCTAGAATTTGCAATAAATCTAGCTTTGTATGGTCTTTTGTGAAGCTTAGGTAACCAATACATCGTAGGAAGTTTGTCTTGGCCTTCATTGACACAAACAGAAAACTTAACAGGTAAATCGTTTAAGTGGGCATTTACTACAGACACCTCATCAGTATCTGTCTCCAGATAAGCCCTGGTACCATCAAGCTCCTGTTTTAAGGTGTTAACGTAGTGAAGTCTACAAACGACAACAACATTGTTTGCGGCTTTATCTGCCGGAACCAAGACATACTTTCTATGAAATTCTTGGATACCCTGCTTCAAATGCCTAAATGACGATTTGGGTTTAGGAGGTAAAAGATTAGTATTTTGTGAATAAAACTTAATACGTTTATCCACGATAGTGAAGATACTTCTTTTCCATTCTTTAAGAGCATTATCCTCAACACCCTCTCGTTTACACCATCGATTACCGAAATCATTTAATGCAGATGCAATCTCCTCTCTACATTTGTCGAAATTAATGTAGGAAGGGAATCTATATTTCGGACCTTTAGAAACAATTTTGCGAATTCTAGAATCCGAAATTATTTTTAAATTTCCAGTAACTATATGTCCAGCTGGTTGATAAACATATTTTGAATCTTTACAATCTCAAGACTTAGGAGTATTAGCATGGATATCAAGATCAGAAACAAGTTTATTGAAATTAAAAATAGTATTTCTGATTGGTTTGTTATATTTGTAACAAATAATAGGAGGTTCTGAATTTTGGAAAGGTACTAGTAGGCAAAGATCAGGAAAAGGCGCAATCAGAAAAAGATTCCCACTCCAAAAACCGAGGTGGGAAAAAACCAAACTAACAATCAGGTACTTATACCATGAAACATATCGTAAGCCGAATGAGCAGCTATTTTCCCAATAGGTGGCCACTCAGTTACCTTAACTTAACTAAAAATATGAAAACATACATAAGGCGCCAACAGCACAAAAAATTTTAAACACCAAGACATAAAACAAAAAGAACCACTACAGAAGTATCGACTTGGAACGATCAGTAACACAAAGTTAGGAAGTAGGTAGGTATAGACTGTATCACTGATTTATCCTGGAATATGCTTGGTAAATCAATAAAGTCAATTCCTTTATTGATGAAAGGAATTTTAATAAAACTTCTAATGTGATTAGATTCGGAATCGATAAATGGACGAAGAGCATGCTGAGTATAACATCTTGTTAACAGTGCAGCGTCATACATTTGATGATTTCTATCGTAAAATCTATTAGCCTCTGTGTCCAGGGAACGTAATGCAGCAATAGTTAGAGAACTAAGATAAGACAGCATTGGATGTCGACCGTGAATCCTTAGTTTAACAGCTAAATCATTAAGGGAAATGTTCGATTTCAATGCAGCGCACCGTTTACGTTTGTCATTACCCCTTTTCCGTATACCATGAGATCTAGATTTACGTTTAAGAGACTCTGAAAGTGTAAGTACATCAAAATCGGGCATTTTGGAAATATTGCCTTCATGGTAAATGTTGTCGTTAAATCCCAGTGGAAAGGGTGTTTGCATTAATTTTATCCATTTAGGTTCAGTTTCAAATCGTTTAATATTTTTGAATCGAACTGAAGAATTTTCATCATATGAGATTTTCTCCACTGGTTGAACTTTAACATCATTGGGAGAATGACCAGTGCGCTTAAAATGCTGGTACAGAAAGGTATCATTATTTTTGGGCTTTCTGATTCTACGATAGTGCTCACCAAATCGTTTTTGCAAAGTTCGACAAGTTTGTCCAACATATTGCATCCTACAATTGTTTGTATTTCAAGTAAGAACATATACAAGATCCATTGATTTTCAGTCTAAATCAGAATCATTAACCACTGAAAATGTCCTACCATTCACAGAAGAAGTGAAGAAAGTTCGATTAAGTGATCGTTCTTCATTTTTTCAACACATGGGACCGAACACATTCACCCCTTAAACTTGCCGTAACACAAAACCAAGTGGATGGGCCTAGGGGGTACACATTTCCCTTACACTGGTTGCAAAAAGGATATTTTCCCTTACACTGGTTGCAAGAAAGATTTTATCCCGAAAAAGTTTCTTTGTGTGTTAAGGATGATATCCAAGCTATGTAATAGAGATTTTTACAAAGTCCCAAAATTTGTTATTTTTTGTCAAAAAGCGGATTGTACGCAAAAAATCGATACAAATGTTTTTGACTGAAAATGATGTCCATGCACCGTTTGTGCCCTTTAGCAAGCCACATTAACTCTCTACAGTACTTGTTAAATCCAGGAAGCGTTGGCTCCGTCCCGTCATGACTGAAAATTTGTTGACTGTGACGTTAAACCTCGACACAAACAAACAAACATTCCATCTGAATAAAATATAAAGGTTGGTGAAAACCAAATTCAAATCTGATAACTAGTTGGATAGATACATGTATGGGCTTTCAAAATATTCCTGTATGGGATTATCAAACTTTAAGTAGTACATAATTGCTATTAAATATGTTGAAGCATAACGAAAACTCATTTTCGAAGACGCCTCTTCCTTTTCTTTGGACGGCGGCCCCCGTGGCCGAGCGGTTAAGAGCGCTGTTTCTTAATCACTCGATCATCTCACCGCTGTGACTGGTGTGGGTTCGAGCCCCGCTCTGGCCACATGTGAGACAAGCCAAGTTCTGCTTGCGAGTGTGTAAGACGGTTTTTCTCGGGGTTCTCCCGTTTTCGCCCCACCTACTGATTGGTCCGTCTCATATGAGCTGAAATAATCTTGAAAGGGACGTAAAACTGAATTAAAAAAAAAAATAAAAAAAAATTCTTTGGACAAAACTTAATGAACAAAAAAATATTATACCTTAGCTTGTCCCTCACATTCGTCAACATTGATTTTTTGTGTTAGAAAAACTTTAGTATTTTGAATATTACATACGCACACAGTAGTTCAATAAAATTTGCGTGGTTATATTTGATTCAGAGGTGTATGTTGTTGTGATCTACGGTGCATATGCTTGTAAAATATATTGTTGACGAAATTCTCAAGTTTCCGTCTTTTTAGTCTAATTTTGGTACTTTTCTGTGTCAAACTTGATGCATGACAAATTTTAACCACACAATCTACAAAATGGATATGTTTAACAATTCTATTCACTTTACCGACACTTAAAACATAGCATGAAATATTTCATGTAATTAATTTACTTCATATAACATGTATTATGTTTCCATTTAGTCTTGATTACCTCTATCACCTAAAGTTGACGTCACAAAACTGCATGCAACGTAATTGGATTTTTGCGCACTTAGTCACTAGTTTCAAAACGCCGTCTACATGTAAAAAGAAAGGTGGGATTTTTTTAGCAAGAGATTAATATTCGATTCTACAATATTTAGACAACAATCATCGTCAACTAACAGAACAGCACACTATAACTCATTGTTACAAAAGGCTAATATTAGTTTTTTACCAATTCAAAAAAACCCTATTGTGCAAACTGCGGGGTGCGAATTTTCTCTAGTTTTCTCAGTAATGGTTAGTGTTATTATTAAAGTTTTTGGACATGGATTATAAATATTATAAAAAATGTAAAAAATGTTAAAAACTAAATTTCCGACTTTTTACTCCACAAGACACTAAATGTTAGATACTGTCACATATTAAAACACTTTCAACGAGTGACTCCTGATTGATTGGCTCATCTCATATTGGTGAAATAATCTTGAAAATGGGCGTAAAACAAAATAAAAATACATTCAAAGACATTCACGTATATACGTGAATATGTACACAAAAATATCATATACATGTATTAAACAAAACTAAGCATAGAATTCCAAAGATATGTTGAGAACATTACGAAAACATGCCCATGCAATAAACAGAGATTTTCGAGCTTAAAAATTGAAAATTTTCAGCCGAAAAATTTTGATATTTTTCTTATTTTTGCTCAAAACATAGTTTGTGGATACACGTGAGAACCGCCTCGCCGAGGCGGTACTAACGAGTACCCACAATCTATGTTTTAAGCAAAAATAAGAAAAATATCATCATTTTTCTGCGGAAAATTATCGATTTTTGATCTGAAAAAAAAATTTACTGTATATCATATGGGCATGTTTTCGTAATGAAAGTGTCGTCTAGTAAGTATACCAAACAAGTAAAGAAACGCATACACTAACATTTCTCCATTACGATCAGTATAAATCATTAGAATACAATATACCTTGAAATTATTATTTCGAATTTCATGAAAAGTACAGTATAGTTTAGATGAATGTCATGTATTTGTAAGAACAAGGAAGTTTATCTAACAGGCGATTTCCAAATGTGTTGTCCTATAGAACTTTTGATTTTGCATTTCCAATAGCAAATTGCAACAACGATGCGTTTGCATTATTTGAGTCATTAAATATTTTGTGGAGTCTACTCATTCCTTTTTGTCTGTCTTAAAACATTTTGATAAGATGTGACCGTTTAAAATGGATTAGATGTGTGCAGCACTTTTCACAGTTTGTTAAATTTATTTCCAGTATGCGATGACAATGTGGACACTGACACGACAAGGCTTACTAAGCGTTTCAGAGCGAGCAATAATTGTCTGAATATCTTTACTGGGTGGATTCCAAATGATTACTCAATTTACGTGAAATTTCTTATGATTTTGAAATTTGGCCCGTCCCATTCCTGACAAATTTTCGTGATCACAGTTTTTATCCCAAGTTCGAAAGGTGTTCAGTTCAACGGCAAACAAAATGTAAGTGGTATTTGATCAGCCGTTCCGATCTCTCTGAAAAAGGAATTAATGTTACTGTATGCGTTTTGTTTTCTTGGTATAATTTGCTATGAGTATTTTGATAGTTTTTTTTTTTGTTGAGAAGCCGAGTTTATTCGGCTTACTGTATCTATACGTTCAATAGTAATTATCATATAAGACATGTAATACAGAAACATTTTCACACAGGTATATAATTGAGCGGCAGAGATGGTATTTCTTCGAAATGAATATATCATTTGTCTATGCAAATCGTTTTGGAATCGTCATTATGCATTTTTCTTGCGTACGAAAACACCTATTCCTATGACAGCAGCAACCCCAGCGATAACTCCTATAACAATTCCTGCGATAGCTCCTCCGGACAGTCCACCATCATCTGAAGCAAATACAAATTCAACCATTACATGTACATAGAAAAAAACAATTGAAGGATATTTAAAGTTCGATATTCCATATTTGTCATTTATAAATTCAGTTAAATTCAAATTTATTTCAACATGCGTCCATCTTTTAGTTTCATTTATCTATAAAAATGCGTTTTTAACAAAAGTTATGCTTCACTGTTTTAAGTACAATGCGATGATCACCAATGCATAATATTATTTGCATTTTCCTCTAACATCACCTTTGTAGTGATCTGAGATGTAAAATAAAGTTTAGTTCAGTATATTACAGTTCAGCAAAACCTTGATCCATCAAAAATGTATTGTGATTGTCTAGAAGGCATTGCAGAGCAGAGGATCATCTGTCCCGTAAACGATCATATAATTGTGAATGTTTTCATTTTTGTATGCCCGGGTATGTATGACTTCGTGGTAAGCGTCAGTGCTCTATGTAAGAAAGACAGCACCGTTGGTCGAATGAGGACCATTGAAAATTAAACATTGCATATCCTTTTATTTTCCATTGATGTGTCACTAAAAATTTATGTTGGTTAATTAAAGGTTTAAGCGAAAAAGATGGTCAATTATTAGGAGCATGTACATTTATCATGATAAGCCTAGAACCGAAGCAAGCCAGCCTCTGGTGTATCTTGATATAAATTTGCTGACACGTTAACCAAACGTTTTTACCATTCAATGAAGTGAACAATGTTGGTGTTGCAAATAAGGTCGATGCCATCACAGTGTTATGATTAATGTAAATTCGTAGAGCCAGAGCTCAGATGACATAGGCCAAGTTTAATAGTCATAGGACTTTGAGTTCAGGAAGAATGGATTATTTTATTAAAACGGACATGGTTGTTATCTTCACTACGTGAGCGTGACCATTTATACAAACGTACGTTTATCTTTATCATAATGTCTTAACCTTAAAGGCTTAGCTTCTGAATGAGCTAAATTGCTACCACTGTATTTATGAACCCTGCTGGTGTTATATGGTCGAGAGATCAAATGACTGTCATAATGAGGTGATTACCTCATCTCTAGAGGAGGAAATAAAGAGGTCATTTTTCATATTTT
The DNA here is from genome assembly GCA_964017185.1 of Rugalucina vietnamica. Taxonomy (NCBI): domain Eukaryota; kingdom Metazoa; phylum Mollusca; class Bivalvia; order Lucinida; family Lucinidae; genus Rugalucina; species Rugalucina vietnamica. Next base: position 27,187,444 of record OZ024880.1, on the reverse strand, counting down.
CAAATTTTAAGGAAACTGAGGGGCCGCCTATTGGGAAAACAGCTGCTCACTCGGCTTATGATATGTTTTCTTAGTGTAAGTACCTAATTGTCATTTTTGTTTTTTTCCCACCTCGGTTTTTGGAAAGGGAATTTCTTTCTGGTTGCACCTTTTCCTGATCATTGCCTACTTGTACCCTAAAGGATAATACTTTCAGCATTACTGTTTATTTGTTTTATGGTCCCTGCATAACGTGGCCTTACCAGTTAAGTGTGGTTAGCCGCGTCATGAGAAAACCAATATTTTGCATATGCAAAAACAAGGCGCAAAACTACGAAGCCGATCAGCGCCTTTGTTCTGAATCTGAATAGTTTACTGGTGACACGACAAATAACATTATAGTACGCTACACGGATAGTATCATTTTTCTTCTTTCTAAATCCAAGATCCCGGCCTTTAGCCATCGTATGTGCTCAGTTTATGTCGGACCTGTTCGGGAACTTCAATGTTGTTTTTTATGACGCGGCTTGATTGTGTTTAAAAATGATTGACGGGCGGACTGACGACGGGGCGTTGTATACTAAGAATCTGAAGGCTAAAGACAACTGAAACCGTGTTACCCCTGTTCAATATGTATTGAACAGATCGTGCTTTAAAGTATGACTTAAGAAAAACAGCATTTATCAGTTTATATGCACCAAAATTCCGCTATACACACAGCGGAACAACATACAATCAAACTGATACATCATCGATAATTTGTGTAAGAGTAAAACCTTTGGTATGCTATTTTAACAATTGAAAAGAAATATGACCCTCTAGCTAACATAAATTATTGCGTATTTTTAAAGTTTTAAAACGATATATAGTCTTGAATATGTTCACAATGCGTTTGGCATATTTAATTGACCTGTCATTCGTTCAAAATATTTTATCTTACCTTTAGGTTTACTTGTGTATTGTTTTAACGTATCCTTAACAGCATCTGTAGTTGATCCGTCGGAAAGTCTGAATGATACTCCCCACTCTTTCCCGATGGCTGAGCTTGGCACGCTGGTAATGGTCGCTGTGTATGTATGTGTGCTTGCATCACAGGTGTATGTCATTGGTGGGTATCCAGTATCGCTGGAAAATAGTTGACACGAATTTGGAATTTCAACGACATTATCGGTGGATACTCGCCCAGAATAATACCAGTGTACGAATTGCTCTGTCCCACCTCCCGTATATTTGGCAATAAGTTTAGCACTGTCACCTGCGTTATAACCCGCTGAATTTTCGAAACGAAATTCCACTTGGGCTACTGTTATTGATGCCAACACAGTAAGGCACAGCACAACATGAACTATCATAGTCACTCTTTAACTGGGATAATGATCCTTAAACTATGTACTAAATACGCACCATATTCAAGTATTTCGAGCATCAAATATCAATATGACGAAGCGTGTAAACATGATTCTACACAGCAACACAATACTTAGCATGTATTGATTAATCCTTCAGTGTTAAAATGATACGTGGTGTGGTGTTTAATCAGAAAAGATATGAACTTTCTGTGTATCGAAACCAAAGACGGTGATCAGCAGCTTAGCTGATCTGCTCCTTTGTCAAGATTACGCCCATACAGATATAGGATTTTCTGATGCGCCGTGTCAAGTAACACCTTGTGTACCGTTGATGCAACCAAAGCAACCAAATTTGTAACGGCACAGATTAATGCAACATTTCACGAAGGTAGACCATTGTTTCAATTTTACAGGCATTAATGTTAGAATGTCTGGGTTGTGACTTTGTGGGTAAACAAAGTAAGGATGCCTTCAGATTTTGCCATAAGTAGTTTAAATTGTTAAAAAAAAACCTTACCTTGTGACAGGAATTATAAATTTTATTGAAGAAATATGATACCAGAAACACGAAAATTGATTATGTTTGCTAATTGCTCAAATCCTTCATCATCGTTTGTCATTATCAAAGTTTCAATATACGGGGGATTATCAAAAATTACGTGGACATTTCCCATAACTTGATAACGGCTCAGGCAAACACATTCAAATTTTAGCTGACGATAAACTTGCTTCAATCCAATCAATTCTGAAAGTTTGGTTAATTAAAAGTGTTTAATTGCCAGTAAGTGATGGTTTTACTTAACCCACCCACCCCATCACAGCCCAGCAGGCACCTGACGTCTGTTCGACGTCAGATATTGGTTATATTTTGGTCGCGACGTCATATAACCAATTTCCAACGTCTATCAGACGTCGTTTCCTGACGTCTTTTGGACGTCTGGATTAGACGTTGTTTTGACGTCCAACTAGTTCGTCAGTTAGACGTCGTAATCAAGACGTGATTTAGACCTTGTGTTTTTCATACTTCTGACCATGTGTGGTGTGCAAATTAATGAAACTTCACTTTGGGTAAAAATCAGATCATTCGTTTCGTGTGTTTCTTTTGCTTTCTTTCTTTCTTTTTTTTCTTTTTTTCTATGTTACTTCCAGAAGACATTTGACGTCCAACCATTTGACGTCCGTTGGACGTCAGTTTGACGTCAGACTCCAACGTCATAATAACGTTGGAGTAATGTTGATTTTGAAAGTTTGTTTGTTGTCAAAACTAGACGTCAATCTGACGTGCTAAAGCCAACGTCGGTTTAACGTCTGAAAGCTGACGTCAATCTGACGTCCTAAAAACGACGTTTGAATTAATGTCATATAAATAGTTTAAGGTGTATATTTTTTCGCATTTTTGAATAACAGTGGATTCAGAAGAGCAGTGATGCACTTTTGATAGTCCCTTTCACTCCTTTTTTTTTTTTTTTTTTTTCCTTGTTGTTTTTTTTGTGGGTTTGTTGTTCCGGGAGCACCCGAAGGCTCAACCGGAAGGAGGTTTTAGGTTTAACTCCTTTTTTTTTTTTTTTTCCTGGGCGAGATCAGTACTATATGAGGTTGTTTTTTGTGGGTTTGTTGTTCCGGGAGCACCCGAAGGCTCAACCGAAAGGCGGTTTCCTTTGATAGAGTTTTTCGGGACATACACAATGTTCAAGATATTAATTCAGCCTGATGTTGATACATCTTATTTAAGCAAAATTTTATTGCTTTATGGTGCTAAAACCAATAAGACATTAGTGTGAGAAATAAGATTATTCTGAACAAATAATTATTTAAAATGGTGAAATAAATATTAAAATATACAAATTTTATTTTCATCTTAATTGAAAGTTTGATAATTTAGTGAAAGACTTTATTTTGATTAATAAATAATCATTTTTTCTACATTAATTAAGCATGAGGGCGAAATATGGGATTTCCCATACGAGACTCAGGGCAAGGTTGAAATTATTATTTGAATTTGATATTATTACATAATATGTGTAAGAAATTATGTCAGTTTAATGGCAGCTAACTCTGACGACATATACGAAAAACATGTCCCCAGCAGGCATCTGACGTCAACTTGACGTCGGATATTGGTTGTATTTTCGTCACGACGTCATACATACTCATTATTACTTCAGTAACTTGATCTGATGGGTCGGATCACGTCGAGTAGCTGCGCCAGGAAAGACCAGATCACGCGAGTCGGAGACGAGCGTGATCCGGTCTTTCCTGGCGCAGCTATGAGACGTGATCCGACCCATCAGATCAAGTTACTGAAGTAATAACGCGTTTATTATATACCTACAAAAGTAATCAGCCACAAGAATTCATATCGTTAATTTGCGACGTAATGACGACGTACCATACGACGTTGCGTCAAATCTTTGATGACGTAACATTGTGCCAGTTCTTACGTCAAAGCTAGAAAAGTCGTTAATTTTTTGTTAATTATGTTGCTTTGATGACAAGCGAACCTCTTTAACTTCTGAAACAGTTGTTGTTTTATAAATTAAAATAGAAATTACTCTAGTTGTCATTCAGATTTAGATGCCGGCTTTAGGTGCTGGATTTTATATTGTTGGGTAAAAAATGGAGGATGGTGATACGGAATCGTATCAGGACAGTGTGGTGATACAAGATTCCGTATTTTTGTCTCGGAAAATGGGTAGTATCAATGGTTATTTTTGGTAGGTATATAATAAAACCAATAATCAACGTCCACCTGACGTCCAGTCCTGACGTCAGTGGACGTATTGATATGACGTCGAAATGACGCCGGATTCAAACGTAAGTCTAACGTCATATGTCGACAGAGTTAGCTGCCCTTGAACTGACATAATTTCTTGCGCAAATTATGTAGCAAAATCAAATTCAAATAATAATTTCAACATTGCCACTTTTAAAAAAGTCATATCTAGGTCTCGTATCGGAAATCACATATTTCGCCCACCATGCTTAATTTAGAAAAAATAATTATTTGTTAATCAAAATAAAGTCTTTCACTAAATTATTAAACCTTCTATTAAGACGAAAATGAAATTTGTATATTTTAATACTTATTTCACCATTTTAAATTATTGATTGTTCACAATAGTCTTATTATTTACACTAATGTCTTATTTGTTTTAGCACCATATAGCTATAAAATTTGACATAAATAAGATATACCATTGCAACATCAGAGTGATTTAACATCTTAAACATTTTGTATATCCCGAATAACTCTATCAAAGGAGTGAAAGGGAAAAACAATAGTGCATCACCGCACTTCTGAATCCACTTCAGGATTTCAGAATGAAAATTATAATTACAATCACGATATCGGTTTTAGCGCGTCAGATTTACGTCTGTTTTTGACGTCAAACAAACTTTCAAAATCAACCTAACCCCAACGTCATTATGACGTCACATTTGAGACGTCAAACCAACGTTGTTTTTCTGACGTCAGAATGACGTCTGTTTTTGACGTCAGAATGACGTCTGTTTTTGACGTCAAACAAACTTTCAAAATCAACCTAAATCCAACGTCATTATGACGTCGGAGTCTGACGTCTATCCGACGTCCAACCGACGTCAAATGTCTGCTGGGAGAGCACGTCAGAAATGGCGTTAAGCTTGGCATTGCAGTATCGCATTTCCTTTGCGTTTTCTTCAAAACTATTTTACAGATCACAGCGAAAAGTGCCATGTGTCATAATGAATCCGTTACATGCTCAAAAATTTTGATGGACCGTTTGTGCACCTATGTTGTTTTGCTTTAGGCCTGCATGTTTGCTTTGTCAAAATGTTTAAACAGCATCTATACTTCATGCAACTCAGATCAACCGTCAATTTTGTACAATTCCCCATTGAAACAGCCCATAATTTCTCATTGGCCGGTAAAACTTCTGAATCAATGACATTTTGTAATACATCATAAATCACAACATTGCATGAACTTTTGAACAAATAGTGCCCAAATAAATATCAGAAGTTCATAGCCGTCATTTAAATTTTCCAAGGTCTAAACCATAATGTTCCAAATCAACATCAATATACTCAGTCCAAACTTATTGTCAAATCAAGGTAATGCATTAATGTTGGTATACTGATTGGTAATTTAAACCATGCTTCTATAGTGGACAATATTTTTAACATACTTTGAGCAGTAAAAATGTATAAATCAGTATCCTGATTTAGTGAAAAAGCACGTTTGGTGGTTCAAGTCGTTTTTGTGACCACGTCACTGATGTCAACAGACTGCTCCGTGATGGTGAAAGTTGGTGTTTTCAATTCACTGTAATTTTATAACAGATGCAGGGATTGTGATGAAATTTTGCAGACCACTGCATATTACATGGGAATATTTGCATTGTAAGTTTGTAATAATATAATGAAAAGATATAAGAAAATTCCACGTAATTTTTGATAACCCCACGTATACCGGAATCATTCCTTGTTCACCAAACAACAATCATGTATTCGGGCCAACTTTTGCACAGTATGGTGTTAACTACGAAAGCCGGGTAGGGCCATTTCTTATTTCTAACTTCTAACTTCTAACTTCTAACTTCTTACTTCTAACTTCTAACTTCTAACTTCTTACTTCTAACTTCTAACTTCTAACTTCTAACTTCTTACTTCTAACTTCTAACTTCTAACTTCTATGTTTGTATGTTCACATACATGCTTGAGCATGTGTATGTTTGCGCATGCGCAGATACCATACCGTCCGTCCGTACGTCTGTCTGTGCATGGCTCTGTGCATCCGTGCGTGCGTGCGGGTGTGAGAATGTGCATATAAGCATCCCAATCCACTTGTGCCTAAGTCCGAAAGGAGGCGCACGTGCAAGCGTGCACACGTGCGCTTGCATGCATACTCGTTAGTATTCACCTCTGCATGTACGTATGTTCGTGCTAGTGTATGTGTGCGTGTATGCATGCGTACTCGGTCGTGCATGCGCACTGGCACGTGTGTAGGACCTGGTGTTTCCTTATTTCTAACTTCTAACTTCTAACTTCTTACTTCTAACTTCTAACTTCTAACTTCTTACTTCTAACTTCTAACTTCTAACTTCTATGTTTGTATGTTCACATACATGCTTGAGCATGTGTATGTTTGCGCATGCGCAGATACCATACCGTCCGTCCGTACGTCTGTCTGTGCATGGCTCTGTGCATCCGTGCGTGCGTGCGGGTGTGAGAATGTGCATATAAGCATCTCAATCCACTTGTGCCTAAGTCCGAAAGGAGGCGCACGTGCAAGCGTGCACACGTGCGCTTGCATGCATACTCGTTAGTATTCACCTCTGCATGTACGTATGTTCGTGCTAGTGTATGTGTGCGTGTATGCATGCGTACTCGGTCGTGCATGTGCACTGGCACGTGTGTAGGACCTGGTGTTTCCTTATTTCTAACTTCTAACTTCTTACTTCTAACTTCTAACTTCTAACTTCTTACTTCTAACTTCTAACTTCTATGTTTGTATGTTCACATACATGCTTGAGCATGTGTATGTTTGCGCATGCGCAGATACCATACCGTCCGTCCGTACGTCTGTCTGTGCATGGCTCTGTGCATCCGTGCGTGCGTGCGGGTGTGAGAATGTGCATATAAGCATCCCAATCCACTTGTGCCTAAGTCCGAAAGGAGGCGCACGTGCAAGCGTGCACACGTGCGCTTGCATGCATACTCGTTAGTATTCACCTCTGCATGTACGTATGTTCGTGCTAGTGTATGTGTGCGTGTATGCATGCGTACTCGGTCGTGCATGCGCACTGGCACGTGTGTAGGACCTGGTGTTTCCTTATTTCTAACTTCTAACTTCTTACTTCTAACTTCTAACTTCTAACTTCTAACTTCTTACTTCTAACTTCTAACTTCTATGTTTGTATGTTCACATACATGCTTGAGCATGTGTATGTTTGCGCATGCGCAGATACCATACCGTCCGTCCGTACGTCTGTCTGTGCATGGCTCTGTGCATCCGTGCGTGCGTGCGGGTGTGAGAATGTGCATATAAGCATCCCAATCCACTTGTGCCTAAGTCCGAAAGGAGGCGCACGTGCAAGCGTGCACACGTGCGCTTGCATGCATACTCGTTAGTATTCACCTCTGCATGTACGTATGTTCGTGCTAGTGTATGTGTGCGTGTATGCATGCGTACTCGGTCGTGCATGCGCACTGGCACGTGTGTAGGACCTGGTGTTTCCTTATTTCTAACTTCTAACTTCTTACTTCTAACTTCTAACTTCTAACTTCTTACTTCTAACTTCTAACTTCTAACACGTGCCAGTGCGCATGCACGACCGAGTACGCATGCATACACGCACACATACACTAGCACGAACATACGTACATGCAGAGGTGAATACTAACGAGTATGCATGCAAGCGCACGTGTGCACGCTTGCACGTGCGCCTCCTTTCGGACTTAGGCACAAGTGGATTGGGATGCTTATATGCACATTCTCACACCCGCACGCACGCACGGATGCACAGAGCCATGCAGAGACAGACGTACGGACGGACGGTATGGTATCTGCGCATGCGCAAACATACACATGCTCAAGCATGTATGTGAACAGAAGTTAGAAGTAAGAAGTAAGAAGTTAGAAGTTAGAAGTTAGAAGTAAGAAGTTAGAAGTTAGAAGTTAGAAATAAGGAAACACCAGGTCCTACACACGTGCCAGTGCGCATGCACGACCGAGTACGCATGCATACACGCACACATACACTAGCACGAACATACGTACATGCAGAGGTGAATACTAACGAGTATGCATGCAAGCGCACGTGTGCACGCTTGCACGTGCGCCTCCTTTCGGACTTAGGCACAAGTGGATTGGGATGCTTATATGCACATTCTCACACCCGCACGCACGCACGGATGCACAGAGCCATGCACAGACAGACGTACGGACGGACGGTATGGTATCTGCGCATGCGCAAACATACACATGCTCAAGCATGTATGTGAACATACAAACATAGAAGTTAGAAGTTAGAAGTTAGAAGTTAGAAGTAAGAAGTTAGAAGTTAGAAGTTAGAAGTTAGAAGTTAGAAATAAGGAAACACCAGGTCCTACACACGTGCCAGTGCGCATGCACGACCGAGTACGCATGCATACACGCACACATACACTAGCACGAACATACGTACATGCAGAGGTGAATACTAACGAGTATGCATGCAAGCGCACGTGTGCACGCTTGCACGTGCGCCTCCTTTCGGACTTAGGCACAAGTGGATTGGGATGCTTATATGCACATTCTCACACCCGCACGCACGCACGGATGCACAGAGCCATGCACAGACAGACGTACGGACGGACGGTATTGTATCTGCGCATGCGCAAACATAAACATGCTCAAGCATGTATGTGAACATACAAACATAGAAGTTAGAAGTTAGAAGTTAAAGTAAGAAGTTAGAAGTTAGAAGTTAGAAGTAAGAAGTTAGAAGTTAGAAGTTAGAAATAAGGAAACACCAGGTCCTACACACGTGCCAGTGCGCATGCACGACCGAGTACGCATGCATACACGCACACATACACTAGCACGAACATACGTACATGCAGAGGTGAATACTAACGAGTATGCATGCAAGCGCACGTGTGCACGCTTGCAAGTGCGCCTCCTTTCGGACTTAGGCACAAGTGGATTGGGATGCTTATATGCACATTCTCACACCCGCACGCACGCACGGATGCACAGAGCCATGCACAGACAGACGTACGGACGGACGGTATGGTATCTGCGCATGCGCAAACATACACATGCTCAAGCATGTATGTGAACATACAAACATAGAAGTTAGAAGTTAGAAGTTAGAAGTAAGAAGTTAGAAGTAAGAAGTTAGAAGTTAGAGGTAAGAAGTTAGAAGTTAGAAGTTAGAAATAAGGAAACACCAGGTCCTACACACGTGCCAGTGCGCATGCACGACCGAGTACGCATGCATACACGCACACATACACTAGCACGAACATACGTACATGCAGAGGTGAATACTAACGAGTATGCATGCAAGCGCACGTGTGCACGCTTGCACGTGCGCCTCCTTTCGGACTTAGGCACAAGTGGATTGGGATGCTTATATGCACATTCTCACACCCGCACGCACGCACGGATGCACAGAGCCATGCACAGACAGACGTACGGACGGACGGTATGGTATCTGCGCATGCGCAAACATACACATGCTCAAGCATGTATGTGAACATACAAACATAGAAGTTAGAAGTTAGAAGTAAGAAGTTAGAAGTTAGAAGTTAGAAGTTAGAAGTAAGAAGTTAGAAGTTAGAAATAAGGAAACACCAGGTCCTACACACGTGCCAGTGCGCATGCACGACCGAGTACGCATGCATACACGCACACATACACTAGCACGAACATACGTACATGCAGAGGTGAATACTAACGAGTATGCATGCAAGCGCACGTGTGCACGCTTGCACGTGCGCCTCCTTTCGGACTTAGGCACAAGTGGATTGGGATGCTTATATGCACATTCTCACACCCGCACGCACGCACGGATGCACAGAGCCATGCACAGACAGACGTACGGACGGACGGTATGGTATCTGCGCATGCGCAAACATACACATGCTCAAGCATGTATGTGAACATACAAACATAGAAGTTAGAAGTTAGAAGTAAGAAGTTAGAAGTTAGAAGTTAGAAGTAAGAAGTAAGAAGTTAGAAGTTAGAAATAAGGAAACACCAGGTCCTACACACGTGCCAGTGCGCATGCACGACCGAGTACGCATGCATACACGCACACATACACTAGCACGAACATACGTACATGCAGAGGTGAATACTAACGAGTATGCATGCAAGCGCACGTGTGCACGCTTGCACGTGCGCCTCCTTTCGGACTTAGGCACAAGTGGATTGGGATGCTTATATGCACATTCTCACACCCGCACGCACGCACGGATGCACAGAGCCATGCACAGACAGACGTACGGACGGACGGTATGGTATCTGCGCATGCGCAAACATACACAAGCTCAAGCATGTATGTGAACATACAAACATAGAAGTTAGAAGTTAGAAGTTAGAAGTAAGAAGTTAGAAGTTAGAAGTTAGAAGTAAGAAGTTAGAAGTTAGAAGTTAGAAGTTAGAAGTTAGAAATAAGAAATGGCCCTACCCGGCTTTCGTAGTTAACACACCTAGGTTGGATCGTTTGGGAAGCAACGTACGTCAATGATTTCATTGCCTTGATGCTACCTACGTCTAAGAGGTGTTGTTGAAAAATGATGCTAACTACGGCAGATCTTTAGGCCAAAAATTATTTTTCTTATGGCGGACACTTTCGCAGAATAAAATTGATGTTTAATCTTTAACATTTTGTACTGTGAATTGACAGCTTTAGTATTAATTTGGATAAACATATTTATTTTTTTTTAAATTAATTTTAAATTAAGTGTATAACCCTATACCTATTCTACATAATGCAGCAAGTAAAGCTTCTGATATCCTTGTCCGTTGTTGTGGGCGACGTATTGCACAATGTGAATGCTGTTTCACCTTGCTCTTGATCTGGAAATCGTTTCTGGAATATGACTGATGCTAGAGGTCCTGCACACTGCAGTTTGTTACTCCTCTCACGTTTCATATGCTATAGCAACATTGCAAAAAACATAGTTGAGTCCCTACCAGGTATTTGGGGAAATGGGGGGGGAGACAATGGCTAGTTCATTAGCTAGAAAGAGCATTAGTAATTATTTGTGGGAAGGTACAGAGCAAGCACTTTATAGGTGGGGGTGGGCAGTGTTGAGTATGTGCAAAATACTTTTAGGGGGAATGGGTAAGCAATGGCCGGGTGGGGGGTCACTCTTTTACTTTCATGTGCAGGGAGTTCACCTGGATGGACCTTCTGTAGTCTTTACATCGTGCGCTAGTTCACTATGAGCAAGAACAAAACATATCCGTAAACCTATTTTAGACGCACATTTACCTGTGCTTTCAAGAAAAATGCGCAACGAGAAATTTAAATGAGTACCAAGTGAAAAATATTTCTGGATCTGTGCATGGGACCCTCACTGACACTCCCTCTTCTCACACCCGAGGATACGATACGAAATTTAGAATAAGTGCCTTTTCAGCAAGATTTAACCGCTTAAATTTACTATTCAAGTTGAATTAAACACGAATCAACACTAAAATATTCAATTATGACACACACACACACACACACACACACACACACACACACACATCGTTTCAAGCTTACAATGCCAATATTTCTGACGAAAACAGTCATGCTGCATTATAAAGGCTAACAGAAAACCAATTGATGAGACATCTAATAAGTTGGCTTTTGGGAAGTGGGGAGCGCGTTGGCGTAATGGTAGAATAGGGCACCAGAGCGAGAGGTCCTGGATTTGCTACCTACCTTCACCATGTAACGGTTTGCTTGAGAAAAACATTTAAGTTCTGCACAGTGCCCATAAACAACTAGGAAGCGTTGACTCTGTCCGTCATGACTAAAAATATTGATTGGGATGTTTGAAGTCATTGCCAAACGAAACAAAAAGTTTTGGAAGCTTGTGGAAGACGTATACAAGAAATGCATACAAAAATATGCAAAAATCACAGCCCCGCTCACTCAAGCTTTAACGGTCACAGGATTTCCCATTCTGCAAATAGTGTCCGCCGTAAGAAATATCATTTTTGGCCCAAAGAACCGCCGTATGTAGCATCATTTTTAAAAACAACATCTTAGACGTACGTTGCATCCAGGCAATTAACTCTTTGACGTACGTTGCTTCCAAAACGATCCATCCTAGGTGTGTGAACATCATATTTTGCAAAAGTTTGCTTAAGTTCTGGATTGTCTTTTGGTGGTATGATACAAGGAATGATTCCGGTATATACCGAAACTTTGATAGTTACAAACGATGATGAAAAATTCGAATGATTAGCAAACGTAATCTATTTTCGTGTTTCTTCCTTCAATGAGATACATGATTTCTGACACAAGGTAAGGTTTTGTAACAAACTACTTATGGCAAAAACTGAAGGATCCTTACTTTGTTTTCCCACAAAGTAACGACCTGGACATCTTCGCATAAATGCCTGTAAAATTGATATAATCGTCAACTCACCGCTCTCCATTTCCCCCTACCTTCGTGAAATGTTGCATCAATCTGTGCCGTAACAAATTCAGTTGCATCAACAGTATACAGGGTGACAGAACAAGAGCCAAAGTCCATGAGATTGTACAGTAAATTGCTCAGTTCCGGGTCATTTTTTTTTTCGAAGTGGTTTCCAGATAATTGCTCAGAGCACATTAGAGCTCAATCTTACCATTAGAAAGCATAATCATTCTTCTAAATAATGAATTTCAATTTGATTCATTGCGAATATGCTGTGTACCACACCACGACTTTGAAGCAGACCACCAATTTTCCCAGTTCCAAATCGTTTTCCCTGTTCGATAATTTTTAAATAAGAACCTCACAGGCGCAATTGCGTTATGATTTTGTAGCTTCGTCACTTCAGAATTACATACAGTTTACCAAGTATCCAAAAATTGTGTACATGTATACTACGGATATTGGCGACAATCGAGCATACATATGTTCTAAGTCTATATAGGCGTCTGTACGCCTAAATGGTTCCAATTTACTGCAGTTAAGTGCTGGTAATTAAGGAATTAAGGGCTTTGCATTGGTTATGGACATTTTTGTTTGTTTGTTTTGTTGTCGTTTAATGAGTTTCACTTTCATCCGTATGAGCATTGAATTTCAAACACAGCTTTAAGGTTGCACAAACAGGTACATCTAACAGGTGTATGTCAACTAGACTAGAAATCCATCCAGGCAGTGTGTTTTGTTCGCGATGCAGATTGACTGCACAAATACTCACCCGCGTAAGGGAGCGACCATTTGATTTTATGGTGGTGGGGGTGTGGGGGAATGGAAGATTTTTTTTTTAAAAAAGGACCGGATTTTGCCTGAAACACATATCTAAAACAGAGTAAATTCTACTGTACGTAGTGTATTATATACATACAAAAGGAAAGGTCCGCGTCGCGAGTGAAATATTATCCAGGCCCGAAAACATCTTTAGACCTCGCCCCGCCCCCCCCCCCTCCCTATAAAATCAAATGGTTGCTCCCTAATAGCTGCAGCGATGACTTGGATGAGATGAACACTGTTGTAATTCAAGGAGATGGTAGATCGTTATGGTTACTCGGACAAACTGCTGCTCTTTTGTTTGAGTTAAGCAACGTCCCATAAATAATGTACTATTCATGTCGACACGAACCATCGCTTTCTCAGTAAAAAGTACTTTAGGGGGAGCTGAAAGCGTCTTAGAGTGACACTACATGGCTGAGGTAGATACTGAACCCAGGACCCCTCCCTCTGAAGTCAAGAACTCCACCACTGGGCCAATGAGGTTCCACCCTCGATGATTGACATAAAACGTTTCTTTGATCGCTGATTTGATTTGCTTGAGTTTGTTTTGTTTGTTTGATTTGAGGTTTAACGTCCCAGTCAATAATTTTTCAGTTAGGTCGAGACGGAGCTACCGCGTCCTGGGTATGAACAAGGGAGTAAACTTGTCTTGCTCAATGACACAACACGGCACAACAGCGAACCCATTCCGACACTACCACCAGGTCACCTCGGTCTCTGCTTGAGCTTGTGTTTTACATCAACGGTTAACATATAAGGTCATGTCGGGTGGTCAGTTATCCTAGCTAATGATCCGAATAGCATGAACAAGAAGATTTATGATCAAATTATCAAAATCTTATTCTCTAAAATACAAAATTAAAACTTGGCGTGAAGATTAGTTGGAGTTTGATTGTTTGGTTGACTTATGGCCAACAGTGAATGCCATGTCAGAACAGTACCATTTATCGTAACAACACTGTGTCTGGGCAAGCCCACCAGATACAAATTACCAGTGTTTAGTGTGCATTTCTGTCACCATTAGCTGACAGACACAGGAAGAGGAAGAAAATAGTAGGAATATGAGGCATAACGATTGTATAATCGATTTTAAAACCCCAAACTCAGACACCGAGTACAGAAAGAAGGTACTACACACACACACAGAGAGAGAGAGAGAGAGAGAGAGAGAGAGAGAGAGAGAGAGAGAGAGAGAGAGAGAGAGAGAGAAGAGAGAGAGAGAGAGAGATGCTGCAAGATTCCTAATATGGGGAGAATGTATCAAAAAGCATAACTCGGCGCTCAAAGTGAAGGGATCGAACCCTACAATGGCTGTCCTTCTTGGCTTTGTTGGGTGGTTATATTTCAAGCACTTTTGGATGTCAAGGCATCCTAATTTTGGACACAGGTCCCATAAAATGGAGGCTAAGTTCCGATACGACCATAGCTGTTGACTAGGGGTGCAGCACACAGATTTTACCCACTTGTCCTGGGCAAAAAAGTCAATATAGAGGGGTATGGCTACATTTTGGTATGTAAATGTGTGTAAAAATATTTTGAAGCAGTATTTGACTTTTATTTCACTCAAGCAGTTGTTATTTATGATTTAAATTGATTTTTGTCAGGTCACATGACCTTCTGTATTTTTTTATTAGTGCAGAACTTACTTGCTGGATTTTACCCTCAACCCCGGAAATCAGCTGTTCAAAAATGGCTCATTTTTTGAAGTGGAATTTACTATGATAAGTCAACGGCTGGCAGGTATTCAAATGTGTATAGAAATTAAGCATTAGGGTGTATCTACACATGGGTATGCAGTTTATGGCCATTGCATGTGCAAGTGGCATGTCACACTTCAAGGAAAATGTGTCTTTTGGTGCAAAAATTGCCCTTTTAGTAAGGGGGGTGGGGTAATGTTTACATTTGCACAGAGATGGTTCCAGTAAGCAGAAACTGTTTCTGTTATTTTAAGATTAATTGCTGGTCTATTTGTAATTGACTGTGAGTATATATGAAGGGCTATTAATGTTTTGTCTTGTTGCAAGGGGTAATTTATTGAGTAGCCATCGTAAAAACTTTGACCGGCCATTGGAAACCGTGTAGTGCCCCCTAGGACGTTAAGCATTCAAACAAACAAAATATTACTTCTGTACTGCAATTGAAAGACTGTGGTATTGTGACGACACGCACGCACACACACACATACTCATATCAAATAAAAAACTGAGTTTTAAACACCTCCTCAGCTCCTCATTTAGCGCTAAGACGTGTACTGTGGTATTAATAGATGTACGAGTACATGTACTATTTGCCGACACAATTGATTTTTACTGACCCGGAACTGGGAAAATTGGTAGATAAAAATTAAACAGCTTCTACGCAACAGAAAATCAATAAATGAAGTTCAGTTTCCCTGGTGTGTTATATACTTAACTACACTTCCAACGCTACCGATAGCGTTTTTGCTATAATTTCAAAACTACACAAGATATTGAAATGAAAATCGCAGGGATGATAGAAAAATTCATGAGACGTGTGCTGAAGGCAAAATCATCCTAGTGAACCTTTATTAAGAAACAGCCCGGGCATTTAGAAACACTACACTTCATTTTCAAAAGTCGCAAAACTTGAGGGATTAAACAAAACATCATTTCATCAATAAACAAAAAATGCCACGGTGTATTTCTTGTTTTTCTTTTATTCATGAAGAAAGAATATAAACAAAACAACAAACAAAACAATTGAAGTTAAACTATCACACCAAAATATTCATCTGATCTGATCAAATTACCTAGTCAGGCCGCCATTTTCGAATGACAGCTAGCTAACAATTACGCATCGAAGCCACGTACCGCATACAAGGACTACTGGCGCTGCGCTATACCATTCCACCCATACCTTACAAATTTCTGAAACTTTATAACATTAGCAGGGTACCGTCTCCTTCCTACACAGCTGATAATGTCCCAGATATGGGACAGATATGGCCTATTTGATTTAAGTCGATGATTTGGATGGCTAAATAATTAACTCTGTTTGCTTGCAGACGGTTTACAGTCTTGCGTGTTGCATGAAATGTCGCACCCTCGTGCGTCAGACGCATACCCCTGTCAGTCCGTACATATGATTTGTTTTTCTGAGAACTGTTCTTCCCGTCATGTGCTGTGGCAAAAAGAGAAAACAAAACCAGAAGGAAATACGGAGGAACCATTGTGAAGATCTTTGTTCGCTACACATGTTTTGTGACTTTTGAAAATGAGGGGTGGTGTGTCCGAACGCCAGGAGCGTTTCTTTATAAAAGTCTGTTGGCATCATTTTGCCTTCAGTACACATCTTATGAATTTTTCTATCGTCCCTGCAATTTTCATTTCAATATCTTAAGTAGTTTTGAAATTATAGAAAAAACTCTATCGGTAGCGTTGGAAGTGTCGTTAAGTATAGTTAATGTTGGAATGTATGTTGGAACCAAAAGTGTAAAAAAAAAGATATTCTAGGTTCATGCATTTTGTGGAAACATGAACCTTGTGGATAATTACACAGGTGCAAAATATGTTCAAATTCGACAGGTCATCTCGAAGAACAGATTTATTTTTAGCATGCAGATAAATTTTCAAAATCTGACTTCCTGCAGAGTAAAAGAAAAAGATGGTCTTCATGACTATACAAAATATTTGTTGCTGTGTAGTTCGTGACAATACGACCACTTGGTTCGGAACTTGGAAGATTCGAAACTGGGTAATTTACTGCAACGAACAGCCGAGCAAAGCCACAGCAAACCCCGTCAGTAATTAATTTCACAAACTACCGAGTGTGAAATTTGCATATCAGCATGTATTTATAGCAAACATACTCCCCACTCTGAGAAAACTCACCCCGAATCTTGGCAAAAGAACTACATGGATAAAGCAATTATCCCACCGCTGCAACCAAATGTAACTTACAGCCGAGTAAAGTCACAACAACCCCGTCAGTGGAAAAGCATGCTCATCTAGCAGCACTAATTATAATTAACTTATTTCATACATTACCGACTTTGAACTTTGCATTTATCTATTTATAGCACACCGTTACAAATATCTGCAAGTTAAGGGGTCTCAATACTAGTTTTGTTGATAAATAAACCTCTTTCTTTAAGACATTTTGAAATATAGATGGAAAGCTACAAAACAGCATACAATCTTTGTGGCTATCCATCTGTTTTTTTTTTTTTTTTTTTTTTTTTTTTTTTAATTCAAAAACCACTTCCCCGTATCATCGTTGAGCGTGACGATATAATCCCGATAAGAATCTTTGACGTTCTTAGGGGTTTGATGCCTCGTTTTCAAAAGACCAGAAAAATGCCTCAAAGGACCTGGTGGTAGCATTTAATGATTAGGACAAAGGCCCAATATATTCTGAACCTATTACTGCTAAAAGTTATTTCCTCCATATAGTGTAAAAAAGCGATTTTAGTGGGGGTGGGTGTCAAAATTCATATGTGAGAAAAATGATTTTTTTTTTCGCTTTTCCTTGTTGTCCTTTAATTCCACTACTGTATCATATTTTGTGCATGCAACGCTGTATTAAGTGCGATAAACATGCACAATGCCATTGAAATAAAATTGAAATATTACAACGTCATCGTTTTGGGTACCAACCTTTAGCAGTAACCTGTATAATATTATTGTCTCAGTACTAGACATTTCTTGCCTAACTCGAGATGTATTTTGACATATACATGTACCATACTTAGACAAAAAGTCAGGGATTATCTCATGATAAATTCTATCGACACACTTTATAAACAACTGTACTGGTACTAAAAGCCGTGATCTGGCTTAGTGTAAGAACAGTCTTTTGAGTATTTTACGTATTAAACAGAGTCGCATTGCACAGTCCTTATCTCAGCATAACATGCTGTTTTGGTTTCTATCGTACAGTATCGTATCGTAACAAATTTAACCGTGCCGCCTTGTTCCGTTAGCGAAGCGTACCACAGCGAACAACACGCATCGTATTGCGTCATACTGTTTCGTATTCATCGAACCCTACCTCACTGCATTTTGCACACCATATCGCAACGTACCGAATCGTATCTACCTTAACGTATCGCATCGAATAGTTTCGCATCGTACTGTACCGATTCGTACCGAATGTTGTTGTATCGTATCGTCTCGTGTTGAACTTGCCATACTTATCGATACCATACTACACGGTACAATACGTAATGAAACGGCACTGTACAAATCGATATGGCACGGTATGCTGCGGTACGGACGGTACTATTTTTTATCTTACGTCGATGGGATGGTTTTCTTGTACATCAGATTGCCATTTAATAATCTTCGTTATGATGTGGGAAAACCAGCTCCACCCATCAATGCACATCATGCATAGCCACTTAGATTACATACATGTGTTAGATAGGAATTCCTGAATCAAAATAACTGTGAAGACCCAGGTAACCAGTTACCTGATCGGCAGATCAAAAGTCGGCGTGTATGGCAAATTGGCATTTTATTTTGAGAAACCCCCTTTTAAAGGTGGTCTATTGTATGGTGTACAAGTCCATCTCGGTTTAGGCAAGAAATGTCTACTTCCAAACATTATACAAGGCAGTGTTACCTCATGAGAAAACCTGCTATCTGTTATATGCAAAACCATATACCCAGATCAGCGATGACCAACCAGCTACTCAGACTCGAATCATTAATTAACACAACTTCATTTCATCTTCTGTGTGTTGTACAGCTTGATAAAAGTTTGATCTTAACCAAAACATTTTCTCCAGACACGGCCCATTGTGACAAAACTTGGTCACACTGAGCAACCTTGTATGAATATTTGTTTAGCTGTATAAACCTGTTACAATACGGCCCTCAGTGAATTTATTTTTCTGATTCAGTTTAATGTCCCATTCAAGATTATTTCAGCTCGTATGAGACGGACCAATCAGTAGGTGGACAAAAAACAGCCGAACCCCGAGAAAAACGACCTGGCCAAACCCGCAAACAGAACTTGGCTTGTCTTACATGTGCCTCGTTTCAGTGTAATGGTTGTGTCGTAGTGATTCTAATCATAAACGTTATTTTTGGTTCGGTTAAATTATGGCCGAACATCCTTTAATAGTAACAATTTTCAGTCATTTTTGGATTGAGCCACGTATTGCTTCTTGTACCCAGTACTCTGGGGAGTTAATGTGTCTCAGGCACAGCACGGCTCCCCACGATTGGATCAAACCCAGGGCCTCTATTTAGAGTCTGTTGCATTAAAGAACCGAAAGATTCATGTTTTGGTGCCTAACTTGATATAATAATCAAATAGTTTTATGAGAATGAATGGCAAACTATTAAACATACCAAAAGACGGTGATTTGAAATTTTAAGTCGTTGTAGTGTACGAATGACAAAGACATTTTAAGTTCCCATAGTACTGGCGCCAATAAGAGCCTAGCCAGTGGTGGAATCGTACTAACGTGACTGAAAAATTGTTGATTTGGAAGTTAATACATTTTTAAAAAAAGGAAAACAGTCCACCAATGTTACTGTTTGTGGTGCAAGAGGTTACTGGCCGTGTAAATAAATGGACAATATTAGTATAGAATGATTACAAAAGTTTGTTCCATAGAATGTACAGTACCCTCATTGTCTGGGGAATGGAACATAAAAGGAGGTTATAATTCATGCAGATTTTGTTTAATTTGGGAAACATATATATATATATATATATATATATATATATATATATATATATATATATATATATATATATATATATATATATATATATATATATATATATATATTTATATATATATACATTGTAGTACTTTAGCCATCGATACTTTACTCCAAGTTTGTTTCATGGAAATTTGTCTTTTGGTTCAGAGAAGAAGGTTTTTGAAGGGTTTTTACCATATATAAGCATGGCGGCCATCTTGGTCATGTGACCAAAATTTTTAATATACACAGTGGTTCCCCCATCCTATAGATGCTTCAGATAAAATTTGGCTTTAATTGGCCAATGGTTTCAGAGAAGAAGATGTTTGAATATTATGATAATATACATGTATATTGCCCAGGGGTGGGGCATATGAGCCCTTTGGTCCATTTTTTTCAGAATCATTAATATTTATCCTACTGCCCATTTCCTGCAAGATTTTCACCTCAAATGACTTTTTAAAAGCTTTCCCCATTCAAATGCATTGGCGACTTAGGTTGACCTTGTCGTAAAATAGGTCAAGGTCACCACAGGGTCATGATTTATATACACATTGTAGTACTTTAGCCATATATACTTCATGCCAAGTTTCTTTGTAATCAGTCCACCTGTTTCGGAGAAGAAGATTTTGGAAGGTTTTTTACCATATATATCTTGGTCATGTGAACTTGATTATTTATACACACTTTGATTCCCCAATTCTATAGATGCTTCACATAAAATTTGGCTTTGATTGGCCAAGCGGTTTCAGAGGAGAAGATGTTTGAATAATATGGTAATTTACATGTATAATGTCCCGGGGTGAGGGCAGATGAGCCCCTGGGGTCCAATTTTTTTCAGAATCATTAATATTTAGTCCTACTGCCCATTTCCTGCAAGACTTTCACTTTTAAATCAAATGACATTTTTAAAGTTTTCCCCATTCAAATGCATTGGTGACCTATGTTGACCTTGCCCTAAAAAGGTCAAGGTCATCACAGGGTCATGATATATATACACATTGTAGTACTTGCGTCATTAATACTTCATGTCAAGTTTCATTGAAATCGGTCCACCGGTTCGGGAGAAGAAGATTTTTGAAGGGTTTTTACCATATATGGTCATGGCGGCCATCTTGGTCATGTGACCTGGATTATTTATATACACATTGGTTACCCCTTCCTATTGATGCTTCACATAAAATGTGGCTTTGATTGGCCAAGCGGTTTAAGAGGAGATGATGTTTGATATTATGGTAATGTACATGTATATATTGCCCCGGGGTGGGGGCAGATGAGCCCCTGGGGTCCAATTTTTTTTTCAGAATCATCAATATTCAGTCTTACTGCCCATCTCCTGCAAGACTTTCACTTCAAATGACATTTTAAAAGTTTTCCCCATTCAAATGCATTAGCGACCTATGTTGACCTTGCCGTAAAATAAGTCAAGGTCATTATAGGGTCATGATTTATATATACATTGTAGTGCTTGAGCCATCAATGCTTCATGCCAAGTTTCGTTGAAATCGGTCCATCAGTTCTGGAGAAGAAGATTTTTTAAGGGTTTTTACCATATATGGGCATGGCGGCCATCTTGGTCATGTGACTTGGATTTCATATATACACCTTGGTTCTCCCTTCCTATAGATGCTTCACATAAAATTTGGCTTTGATTGGCCAAGGCAACTATTTTTGTCAATAACAAAGGAATGACACTTATTGGCCACCGTGCAATTACAATGCACTTCTTTTTCAAAAGTGAAATGAAAGATATTTAAACAATTTTTGAAATTGAATCTGTGTTTTAATTGAAATTCTCAACAAAATATAAGATCTTACCAAGATATTTTTGTGTTCTAGTTTGTCAGACATTATAAGAGGATGTTTATATAAATATACTGCTCAAAGGTTCGACCATCATGCAACAATTGGGGACTATTATAAAGAGCTCTAAACCTATCACATTTCTTTTCTGTTCTGGTTTTCAAAGCAAATACCCTCCAAATGTCTAGTTATTACTTGGATAGTAAATATTTTCAAGAAACTTTAAAATTTACTTCAACTCAAACCTAAAAAATTTCATTACCCCACCGCAAATTTCTCATGTCGGCGAATTCTTAAAATGGGCATATTTTGTATTAAACATATAGAAAAATAGAAAAAGTATTTTTTACATTGTTCCCCCCCCCCCCGAGTCCCAAGAATCCCTTTGCATGTGAATGTATTGTCATAATTTACATAATATACGCGAATGGCGTTCTGGGACTCGAGGGGGGGGGCACTAACCTACAGCCCAAAATGTTAACTCAGTACTAGAGCTTAAGTATGTGAAATTGTTTTAAACTTAAAATTAAAAAGAAAACGAAACAGCAGTTAAGTTATAAGCCATATAAAAAGTACAAAAGTAGATATATATATATATATATATATATATATATATATATATATATATATATATATATATATATATATATATATATATATATATATATATATATATATATATTGAGCCTGCGATGACCTTGACCCATAAAACAATATCACAAGCCTGAAAACATCGAAATAACATGTCCATAAAATATTTATACCCTCATAACCCCCATCCTTCTGATTGTGAAAATGGGAATTGAAAATTCCTTCAAAACCTAAAATTTGTTTTCATAGGTTAAATTTTGGAGAAAAATGCAAATAATTAAATTGAAAAATTATTCATAATCCTTCAAATCATTTTGCAAATGATATGCATTAATTCACAGGGATTGTTCTGTAAGGGGCTCTGTGCTTTAACAAAACACTATCTCTATAAATGGTCTACCATTTATGTATGAACTATAAAAATGGGGAAGTGCATCAAAGCTTGGGCAAAAGTACAAATTGCTTTGGAAAAGGCCCATACTGATTTCTGTTCAGAAATATCCTTGCTTCATGTTGTGTCCTTACAATATATGGTTCTGATTTATGAAACTAAACCATCAATTTTAGCTTGTCAATATGTTTAATAAATTCTGGACCTTTTAAGAGAGAAACTTCCCATGTGTTGTGGTAAAACAAATGCCTCATAAAACAGCACCTGGTCATAAATTCATACCTAGTTTCCCCAGTCCTTCACACTTTTAACCGAATTATAGCCTCTATCAGTCCGTCCATGTGATATTCGTTTTTAGTTGATGAATGGGACGATGAACGCCAATTAAACCAACATTTGTGTGACCTGTAAATTACAAAGAAGAAAATATACAAAAAGCCAAAAAGCCTTATATATATTTTTAATGTGAATGAAGTCCATAAATTTATGACCATTACCTCAGGAGTTGTGAAAATGTGACTTGCTGAAAGCCACAACAAACGGTGCTCCCACCTCAGATCCAATAAACCCTGGATAGGTAATTACGGTGTATATTTATGGTATTTATTGGAATAGAGGAGACGGTGGGTAGGGAAATTTTTCGTTTCGCACAACACCCTCCACATACTAGGTTTGATTATATGGGTGGCTTCTTTGATCAATATAAAGAGCTTCTAGGCACGTTGTCGCCCTGCGATATGGTGCATTTGTCCTCCAGAAGCCGTTACGTATGTTACCCATTCAAACCAGAAATGTGCTCTAAGTTTGTAAAATACACTATGAATCTCTAATCTAAATTCCAAACCTAAATGTATCAATATCATCTGATGAAAGAATGTTACGGGTACACATATTGATATATTTAATCATTTTCATCCATCGATGGTGTTACGTATGTTACACTCTCAAAACAGCCTGTGTAAATGTTAATTACAGAACAGAAAGCTATTTTAATATACTTCTTTTTGCGAATTTCACTTTTAATACACTACGGGTGGCTTCGTTGATCAATATAAAGATTTTCTATGCACGTTGTCGCCCAATGGTATGGTGCATTTGCCCTCCAGAAGCCGTTACGTACGTCGTATGTTACCCATTCAAAACAGAAATATTCTCTAAGTTTGAAAAATGCACTATGAATCTCTAAAATAAATTCCAAACCCAAATATATTAATGTCATCTGATGAAAAAATGTTACTGGCACATGTGTTGATACTTTTAATCACATATATGCATCGATGGTGTTACGTATGTTACATTTTCAAAACAGACTGTTCAGAGTTTAATTACAGAACAGTAAGCTTTTTTAATATACTTTTCTTTGCACATTTATATTTTAGATACACTGGTCTAAAAGAGACTTATTCCTTTTCTTTTACAAAGCAGAAAAAAAACTTATCATCATGTCATTCCTTAGTCGAAAGTAATTGCATATAGTCCACAGTAACTCACTTCAGATTATGAAAGAATAAAGTGTTCAAAGTCAACTATGAACAGACAAGTTTGAAGAAAAGAAGAAACATATACAATCATCTTGTTGTAGATCAATAACATATATGCCTTCTTTAAGTTTAATGCTCACTGCTTTGCCAGAAATGTTACTTTTGATTGGTAAATATGGTAACGTATGTAACGCATATTTATTAAATATCAAAAATCAGTTTTAATGATTTTAATGCCGATAAAATAATCATCGCTGTATGTAATTATGACTTAGCACTAATTTAGAAATCATATAAGATATGAAAAAATTCAAGAGTGTAATCCGTTTGTCAGTAAACTTAAAGCGTACACACCCAAACCGCAAAATCCCAAATCATGTTTAACACCATTGTTAGTATCCAGTGTTATGACATTATCAACACCGTCGGTCACTATTTCTTAAGTTACCTTTTACAAAGCTTGCCAATATTAGTAAGCAAATATAAATGCGGGTCACGGGCGATTTAATTGTAACGTATGTAACGTATTGTTCACTTAAAATTTTAGGTGTTAAAACCTAAGGAAAACAAATATTAATGAGATATGAAATGACTCGCCGGCCATACAAAAGCACAACTCTGCGCATGCTAGTTCATTTTTTCTGGGTTCGGGGCACATGTGGGTCAAGCCAAGTTCTGCTTGCGCGTATGCCAGGTGTTTTTCTCTCGGGGTTCTCCCGTTTTCGCCCCACCTACCGGTTGGCCCGTCTCATATGAGCTGAAATAACATTGAAAGGGGCGTTAAACGGAACAAAAATTGTTCAGTCCTTAGTCATGAGCACTGCTTCAATATAAGTACCATTGATGTTCCAGACATTGCCTGATGCGGTTGTTTTGTTTGATTTTGAGTTGATGCTTAACGGCATAGTCAACAGCTATTGCCATATTGAGACGTTGGCTCCATTTTATGGGACATTTGTCCGAAAATCGGATGCCATGACATCCAAACAATGCTTTTAAATATAACCACCCAAGTAAGCCATTACGGCTTGTACGTATGGATGGTTTGATTTAAAAACACTTTTCCTGGTCAGGCCCAGACCTGAGCCGTTAACCATTAATAAGATGGTCAATAAGTAGCGTATATACTATGCCAGGAGGCAAAAGAAGCCCATCTATTTCTTAAGGACCCGATGAGCGGGGTCCATATTCCCACCCGACCAACCTTCTGAGGGATTCTGCTTAGGCTGATACGGTTGAGTGTTTCTGAGGCTGAACACATGTTTTTGAAGTTTTCACGTTATAAATGTGTCATCAAACGATCGATTTTGGTGGTACATTTTCATTTGTGTAGCGCGCTAATGGCAACAGAACAAGTGACGGACACTATTTACACTTGAACCAGATTGCCCAGCAGGTGAACAGAATCGGCAGATGTTTTTTCGTACACCTTCTTATGTGCTGTGGGGAGTGTTATCGTCTGTTTGCACAAGGTAGTTTGTGATTGATCGCTTTTCTCAGCAACATTCCAAGCTTTCGTTTTGCCAATGCCATTGTGTGGAGTCTCACCTAAACTGCCTTATTGTGTAGTAATAACTTCTATTTTCTTGAAGATATGGAATGGTCGAGAGTCTCACCAGGACATCAAGGCTTGCTCAAAACGACAGACTGCTGCTAGTATCGTGCTTTTTCAGGATTTCCAGCGTGGAACCATAATGTAATGCAATCATTTGGCTAGAATAGACAGCAGCATTAAATCAAGACATCTGATTCAGATGATTGTACCGTCAGAAGCATCGTGGTTGTTATGAAAATTTGCGTATCTGTGTCTTCTTTGTCTAAAATGCAATAACGTCATCCCTGGCAAGAAAACATTTTCGTTATCTGTAAAAACGCATACACGTTGTTTGCACATCCTGTTCTATGTTCGGATTTCACACCGAGGGCCCTCAAGAAATTCACATTTTGCGTTATTACTGCTTTACATTGGACTTTGCCACTCCCGGGGAACTGGTGTCGCAGGGCTAGATAATGTCCTTCTTTCTCGTTCATCCGATCTGATACTCTACAGGTATATATCAAACACTACGTCAAATCAATAGTTTCGAAAGGCGCACACAAGCTGTAAGGAATATCACATATAGTATAAAATAAATGGGTCCAGGAGTTTGAGGATAATATCCGCATCTAGTTGGATGCGACTGTCAGTGAAATATTTGCGAAGTCTTTGTCTTCCTAAGTCATTAAGTTCGCGCATGTGAATGATTCATCGTGGATCGTGCATCTTGTTCAAGGACACAACATGGCACCGAAGAGGTCGAACAACACAAACTCGCAATCAGGAGCGGGCGCTTTAACGATGGGTCACCAACTCATAATATATACCTTACAGTGCCCATTATGAAAAAGGTGTCACATACGTTTCCATGAGCATACTTACAAGTCACGAGTAGGTCAACATATTTCAAACACCTTACTGTGTTCTATGCGAAAACCTTTGCAGATAATTATGTGAGGCCACTTTCACGTGAGCCGCAGCGCGCAAAATCCCTCTTCCGACAATATTCCTTCTACACAGTCACATAATTTAGACGCTTGAAATTTTGAATTTAAGAAGAAGTTTGAATTATCTGTGAAGAGTAAACAAGTGTGCTGATCAGCTGTGCAGTAACTGCATCTTTGTTTTCATATAGGAAGAATCTGATTTTCGCATGAAGCGGCTCACTAGATATACATTTATAATCACCAAAATGAAATCTACCCATGTTTGAACATTAAGGTGTTACATACGTTACCATGAACATACTTGCAAGTCACAGGCTGTGTATTTTAACACACTATACATGTATTTATCATAGTGTGTGTAAAATAGAACTAAATAATTAACACAAACATATAACAGTTATTCATTTTGATATTTTTGTTGAAACGCCTACTTTTCAAATGTTACAGCATACGGCGGTATCCTTAGGAAATGTTAAATTATTTAAATGAAATAAATCAAATATTTAATATAAATATATGAGTTTGTGTAATAGCTAAGTTGAACTATTGGTCAGTAAGAAAGGACCTATCGTTTTTGGAATGTGAAGAAAGAAATGTCAAAAACAAAAACGTTTTTTGAACCCAAACCCCTAT
Source organism: Rugalucina vietnamica (assembly GCA_964017185.1). NCBI lineage: Eukaryota > Metazoa > Mollusca > Bivalvia > Lucinida > Lucinidae > Rugalucina > Rugalucina vietnamica. Next base: position 27,160,122 of record OZ024880.1, on the reverse strand, counting down.
TTTCACGCCATAGATGTAGAAGTAACGTTTGTAACACCGTATAATGTCTAATTTCAACTTTTAAAGATCACAAAGCATGTCTGTTAAATTGTTCTAGTACGTGATATAATTAGTGCTGTTGCATGATTAAAGAGGCTGGAGCATAGTAGGTTTAGCTATTTCGTTGGTACAAATATATTTTGAATATGTAACTTATGTAACGAGCTACAGAAATATTGTGCACCACTTGCCGGGGCGACAACGTGCCTAGAACTCATATAGGATGACCAATGGACCAATTGCATACTGCAAACAAAGTATGTGGAGGGTGTTGTGCGATTTCGTTAAATACGGTAGATACAGAATCTAGCGTCTCGCCTAGAAATATGTGGTCTCGGCTAAATTGTCACAGCTGTGATAGCTGATATTTTAATTATTTGAATATTTAAAAAAAAGCAATAGCTTAATATACCAATTGTAAGACTGTGTAAAACTATTTCTGGAGAAATGAACATGTTCAGCACAAATCGTCCAGAAAAGTAGATACATGTATCAAATTTAACTGTTTCCCCTTTTTTGGTTTAAATTCAATAGTTTTGGTTAAAAATGAAGGGGAAAACTCCAATTTCTTTCATAGTAACATAAATTTTGACCAAACATGATAAAAAGGTACAAGTAGACAACGATCAGGAAAAGGCGCAATCAGAAAAAGATTCCAACTCCAAAAACCGAGGCGGGAAAAAATCTCTTATTATGCACTAGTCATTTGTAACCCCTGCTCCCCACCTACGGGGAAGGGCGTGGATTATGACTTTTCAGCTTTCAGGCCCCTGCTAGAAGCCCCACCCCCAGGGGCAAACTGTAGGTAAAAACTTTGCTCTTTGCCCTGCCCTTCGCAATAGAAGGTAAGGATTCTACTGTCAAAACACTGTCATTTCCACTGCACTGTGGGAACACTTGAAAAAGTAATTACCCCGCAAATTACCCCGCATTTTAGCCCGACCATCCCCCGACCTTCCCCATAGGTGGGAGGGAGGGGACAGTGGTTTCAAATGACTGGTGCATATCTACACTGGCACTTTTGGCGGGTGTCAACATAAAAATGTCAAATTTTAGAATCCGGTGAAACTATGAGTGATTTTTTTATATTGTAGTTTATAATGAATAAGAATAACCATCATTCTTCACAGAGAGCATGAAATTTTGATGAATGAATGCTGTAAAACTTTGAACTGATAATTGTAGCTAGGTCTCTTCAAAATTGTCTGGTTTTGTCATAAATTTAAGTCCGCTAAAAAAATAAATGACGAATCCTGACATTTCTGACAAAACTGTATATGTAAATTTGTTTATTCTTAAAACGAACAAAAAGTTTATAAGTGCACAAAACTTAAAAAGAAACGTGGTTTTGCGAACAGAAATGCTATTGGTCCAAACTCGACCACGAACACACTCCTGAGAGGGGTTCCTAATCAATGAACCCCAATTATCAGAAAGTTTGCATTTTGTGTTTTGAAACAACGGCGGGAGGACGAAACGCAAAATGCCAGTGTAGATATACTAGAGTGATTAGAGCCTTAGTTGTCACCTTAACTTATTCTAGACCATCCTTATGTGTTTTTGATACTTTAAATCAAGCAGAGACGACATATATTGACACTTGCTTTAGTGCCGTATACAGGTATTTTTTCATCTGAGCTCCCACTGAGGATAGAATCTGATCGAGTCCAACAATCTACCGCTGTGTCAGTTATCTTTTGATTGGACTCAATAATTTCAAATATGCGACTGCCGTATTGACCACCATACATTCAAACATTTACAACCTTTACAACCTAGCGTAAAGCAATAGTTTTGGATGTATCTTCGAAATTCGAGTTGAAGTTTTATTCGTTCTATAGAAGTATCTATCAAGTATGCAAAAAAGAAGTAAAATGCACACGTTTGCAATAATACTTAACTCCATCGCTCTTTGTTAGTCCTTTGAAAATGTTAAAATCCTGTTCAAATTATTGTCAATGGGGGATTTTGACCTAACATCTTCGAGAGACGATGTGCACCTACGCCTGAGAAAGTAGTGCTATTCTAATTATATTAATTCTTGTTCACGTATATTTTATGAAGCGAATTAAACACATATTATATTAATTTTATAGACTTTCAATCCAGAATATAGTACGTTTTGAAAATATAAAAATTATCAATAACAAAATAGCTGAAACGGCTAGAAAACGACATCAGATGCATTATCCGCAGTCTCTCAGCATCTTCTTTGGTATCAGTAGCCATTAATCAGAAAATGAAATAGAAATTTTCAAACAAGTCGACGCCTCATTTGAAAATATTTGTTACAATCTAAATATTACATGTATATAAATTGCTGAGTACAAAATGCATACAACGGTTAGAAAACGGTACCATATGCATCATCTGAAGTCTGTTAGCATCTTATTTGATATCAAAAGTTATAGTTTAGAAGATAAAACGGATATTTTCAAACGGATTGATAGCCCAATTGGAAAGTTGCTAGAATTTGCATATTTTGTGGATGTCTGCTCGTGGAAGGTCTGAAAACGGATAGTTAATGACGCCAGATGCAGCAAGTGGATTCTCTTAGCATCTTATTTGATATCAGTAGGTTTTCCTCACAAGATTAAATTGTCATTTTCCAAAGGGGTCAACAGCCCATTCGGGATTTTTTATATAACTTGCATATTATATCGATTGTTCTCATAAATGTGTTCGCTGATCTTAAGGGATCTCAGTTTTAATTTTTATTAAGTAGAAAAAGCTTGAAATTGAATACGAGTTGACGTAGACGGAATATTTCCATCGGTATTCCGTTAAACCTCTCCATACCGACGGAAATGGGATATATTCAGCACTTGGTCGAAAGTGAAAATTCAGCAAAACTGCAAAACTTTGTAATTCTAACTTAAGTAAGATCTTTTCTACATGTATCCATTGCTAAGAAGAAAAACAACGAAATCGAATACGAAATGACGTTAGATGCATCATCTGAAGTATCTTAGCATCTAATGTGAAATCATTAGTTAATAATCCGAAGATAAAACAGAGATTTCCAAAGGGGTCGACAACCCATTTGGCAATATTTGATATCCACATGTAATATGCATATTATATCGATTGTTAAGGACTTATGGGTGGTCACTGTACGAGGGTGGGTCAGAAAGTTCTGTCATAGGTTGTATAACTTTGTTCGTAGACATGATAGGTTGCTGTATCATACCTTGATGGAAAGGGCTACATTTCTCCTTTATAATGATGCCAAACTAATGTCAGAAAGAAATAAATACTTAGGCATATACGCCTTGAAAGACACCTGGGGTAAAACCAATGGCACGTTTTTCTAGAATTTGTGAATATTATTAAGTGCTTTTCATGCGTCATATCTTCATAACTACCGATCAAATTTTCTCCATCTTTATAGTGGTAATTAATAGTATATTGAGAAAAGCAGTGTGACAAAAATTATCGTTATCGATGCAATGCTGACTTTATAATATAGCGATATATATGACGTCATTAAAATATGTACCCCTACAGCATTTCTGGCACCGCTGAACCATAATATTTGCTTGCTTTTTTATGAGTTTACTACAGGGCACACTAGCATGAAACAATGAAACAATAAAATGGTTAAATGCATTTTGAGGTCCCTGGTCTACGTGTAGATGTCAAAAAATGTCCTTTGAATTTAAACTGTAATTTTAATGTATGTACAACAAGCCAATTTCACTATTTCATTTTGCAATATCTCAATTAAATTCAATTGAACTATTTTGATTTTTGCAAGATATGTTTATCTATGTTTGAAATATATATTGCATGGATTATGTTTTTTCTAAGTCGTTTTTCTTTAAAAATATTCACAAATTCAAGAAAAAGTGTCATTGGTTTTACCCCAGGTGTCTTTCAAGGCGTCTATTTCGAAGTGTTTATTTCTTTCGTGAATTATAAAGGGGAAAGGTAGCCCTTTCAATCAAGGTATAATACAGCAACCTATCATGTCTAATAACAAAGTTATAATACCTATGACAGAACTTTCTGACCCACCCTCGTATATACATAATTGAAGATTTACCTGTATAAAAAAGCATTGTTTATTTTGTCAACAATGCTACATTCTTTAGCATGCTTTATCATGGGACTATTGAATATGTTGCAAATACATGGATTTGTTTATACATGATTGTGGAATGAGTGTTCAGCTCAGAGCAAGTGAGTCATTTTTTTAGTTACTTCCGGGTTGAAATCGTCGGACCCATTTTTCTTAGCTTTTTGAAAAAAATAAGACAGATTTTTCGATGTAGTCATTGACTTCAATAATATAAGAACCTGAAACAAAAGGCATGTCATCTTTCAGCAAACAATAAGCGCCCACGAGCCGCCCCAAGTTACCCACTTTCAGAATTTTCCAGAAAAATATGTTTACACTAACTTTTCCGAGAGATATACATTCCCATGACCCCAAAATAACCCTTTATTTGTCAGATTATGTATCCTAGACATTTAGGCTTTGCGTAATTTTTATTCAGGTGCATTCCATTTTCCAGGAAATGGGTCCCACGAAAACCAGTTACATTTCCAATTTTACACCAAGCTATTAAAAATTTTAAAATAATAATTATATTGAGTCATTCCTAAAATCAGTGACGTCTATTAGCAATAAATACATATCATCATTTGATTGACAGATTCAAGAAAACAGTAGATTTCTGTTTTACATACCCCACCCACTCATGTCAATATTGATAAATCCTTAAGTAGAAAAAGCTCGAAATCGAATTACGAAATGGCGCTAGATGCATCATCTGAAATATCTTTCTAATAAGCACACACTACGAACGAAAACAACACATCAAAATGCTGAAATAATCATGTCAAATCTATCCATGGTGATGCCATGTAGTGTTCAAATTGTAGAATTTAGTATTTTTTTATCATTTACGGTTTTAAAGTGTAAATGTTTCTAATGCGGTATTAATGTGTAGAATTGGTGTAAAATACCAGTACATAGTTGAATTTTTATGTGTTGCGTATTTTAATTAAGTATAATTGTATGAATTTGGTAATTGTTAACTCGTTGATCTATGGATATTTGGCAGAGAAGGATTACGTTTTTAACATTTTCTAAAATTGATTTATATAATAAATAGAATAAGAATGTCCCGTAAATCTACACACGATCAGAAAACAAACATGAATTATAATGATTTTAGTATTACAAAATGAACCGCGACGCAAGAAAAATAGTCTTGTGGATTTCTGACCTGGATCAACACAAACTGGCATGTACAGTCACAGAAGAAGGATAGAAACTTAAACGTTTGGATTTAAGTCGGAGATTGCAGTGTACAAAGCGAAAACAAAGGTACACGTCAGCTACGTGTTTTCGCATATATGCAACAATTCGGTTTTCTCAGGACGCGGCTCTAATGTTTCGAAGCAATAGCATAGTAACTATACAAAATAAAAAGTACAATCCATTTAAACTTCGATCTATCATACTACCGCCCATTAGAGAACTTTATTTTTTCACTTTTGAATACGCTTTTACTCAATGCGCTTAGCCGGTGAGTAAAAAAACGTATAAAATATTATCTTAATTGCAAAAAATTATATGGTGATGTCGTATTCTGCTTTGGCTAATTAATGGCAATAAAATCTCAATGCCTGATTATTCGTATAGACGAATATACGTCTTTAACGTTTAATCAACGGATAGGTTTTGACCCATTTACAAACGGGTCGACCCTTTCAAACTTATAAACGGACTGTGAATATTGTAAATACATTACTTACTTACACTACAATACCCTTGCTTGGGGTTAAAACGAGGTGCGGCGATAAGTGAACGGCGGAACACTACAAACATACAATATTCCGTGTTTTAGTAACTGCCTACATACAACATGTACAATGGCGGATTAATTTAGATTAGAAATCATTAGATGTAGAAATGCCCCGATGTGGAAAATTGGCAGAAATTGCACATCTGACAGCTTCTTATACCCAGATTCAGACTAAAACTGTTACAGAGAATCATACACTTTTGCCAGGTACATTTCGATTTTTTTAAATCGTGACAAAAGTTGATCAAAATGCATACGACTGTAATGTAAACAAAAGGGATAAATGGGGTAAATGGGGACTTTGAAAACACATGTTTTCGAAGACAAAAAACAACTTTGTCACAACTTTTCATAGGGAATTACGGCGTTTTGGGATGCAGTACTCACGTACTGGGTAGTTAAAATGGTCGCCTATGTCCCTCACTCTTTCTAAAGTTTCTGACACATTGGTGACATGTCATATTTGTTGACCAACAGAAACGCTTAATTTTCTTAGTTTTTTTTTTTCTCTTACTATACATTTTTTTTAAAAATAACTATCTCTTCCCTGCATAACAGAAATACAAATAGGTTTTGGACATGCACAAAACATTCCATATACTTGGCTAATTTATAGTATGCTATAAGTAACAAGCTTTTAATTTGATGTTATAATAATAATTATTGTTATTTCCCTTTTGACGCTGTCGCGACCTGGGTCAGAAGAGGTCTAGAATTAGAAGCTACACTATCTGTTCGATTAATAATATTTCTGAAATAAGAAGGACTAAGCCAGTGTGTACGATTCATTTTCATTGTTCCAATTTTTTTGCTTCTTCTGTCACTGAAATATGCATGCTTCTCTTTCCATACGATTTGTTTTTACAATATAAGTATGTAGTCTAAATAAGATCACACAAACGCTGCACCTGCCAAATAACGATAACTCTTATGCTCCTTTAAGCTCGTTACAGTTGTCTGTATTCGCCGGCTCTTGCCGGCGAATTTTATTCGTGATGGTTCTGTGACTATACAGAACCATACTACATAGCATTGTCATCCCAGTGTTTTGTATCGAAAAGTAGCTACAATATTAATGTAGCTGTTGATCGTTCCGAGTCTTTACCAGTTCCCAAGCACGTGGTCGTATCTTCGCGAACTACACAACAGTGGTTAGAGTCCATTTTGTTTTCTCTTACTTTGCAGGAAGTCAGATTCTGAACACTTATCTGCATTCTAAAAATAATTCCGATCTTCGGTATGACCTATATGAATGAAAAGGTACAAGTAGGCAAAGATCAGGAAAAGGCGCAATCAGAAAAAGATTCCCACTCCAAAAACCGAGGTGGGAAAAAACCAAACTAACAATCAGGTACTCACACCATGAAACACACCGTAAGCCGAATAGGTGGCCACTCAGTTACCTTAACTTAACTAAAAATATGAAAACATACATAAGGCGCCAACAGCACAAAAAATTTTAAACACCAAGACATAAAACAAAAAGAACCACTACAGAAGTATCGACTTGGAACGATCAGTAACACAAAGTTACTGGCGGGCTTAAACCGGTTTTACAGGTACCTTTTTGCAGGGAAATTGCCCGCAAGGTGTTTGTTTCCGGGAAATGCATTGATCAATAGTAGTTTTCTTTTTACACTTTTCATTTCAACATGCAAGGCAACATTTATTATAACACATCAGGTAAAGTTAACCTATTTTATTGATTTTCTGTTACATAGGAGTCGTTAAATTATATTCACTGATTTCCCAGTTTTGGGTCAGGTAATTTCAGTTCCGCTTATCGGAAATGATGGCGATGACGTCATCGATTATATCACCTGTGAGCTCACGGGTACAGAGTCAATAGATACACAGACTTAATACACATATTTATGCGGGGTACTGTGTCTTAAATTGTAAATATCACATTGAAATCCAAATTAACTAAAATTAAACTTGACTTAATATTAGAATCACTGAAAAAGAAATATCCGCCATCTGTCTGAAAAATTATTTTGGCAAAGTTTGTTTTAAACTCGGAAAACTGAATGAGCTTCTGAGAAAGAGTTACATGTAATTGGATAACTTTGTCCAATTTATTCACTTATTATTTTCAGTTCACAATTTTCTAGATTTGTTTTTATCTAACCGCAGCTTATATTTCACGAGTTTATCTTGTAATTATGATAATTTAATAGAATAATAGATAGAAATGTACAATAACCGTGCCGTTGAAGTTTTACATACCCTCATCCAAGCATGCGTGGTATGTTATATAAAATCGTAAATATATCTCCTCCAAAAACAGATTCTACAAAACGACAGCAGAAATACTACAGCGTAAAAATTGTCATAAAATTTCAATGTAATTTGAGGCTGAAGTGTGACTGCGTCTTTATTCACCATTTTTGTATTATCGGCTGGTTTCCTGCTGACAAATATCAATATTGGAAATACAGGTAACCAGAACCCCCCTCAGGGGGGTTCGTGGTTACCTGTATTTCCAATATTGATATTTTTAAAGCTGGGAACCAGCGGATAATGCAAAAATGGTGAATTTGTTTGCGATTCTGAGGAACGAAATGACCATGATCAAGTCGGTGAATCGTCTTGCTTGTAAAAGTGTTGGTTTTTACCCATTGCGTTGCGGCACGTTTTTGTGCAATCCTTTGTCTTCTTTGCGGGAAAGTTTTCCAAACCTTTTTTAGAAAGATCTGCGATATTTAGCTTACAGTTTCTTGCTATATAGACGCCCAAAGAGGTAATTGTGTTGCGGGCACAGATGTCACGCTTGTAATTTTCAGGATTGATCTTTGCGAGTCGGTCAAAGTTTGACATTGTAATGAACCTATATTCGGACATGAATTTTCGTGCATTTGTTGATCAATATTTAAGGAGACAATTAATTCCTCAGCTCTAAATAGCATGGCTCATAATGTGAAACTGGTTTCTATTTTCAGTTTGACGTTGATGTTGGTTGATGTTGGTTGATGCTAGTTGGTGTCAATTGATTTAAAGCAGTTGAAGTTGATCGATTATCTGCATCAATGTGACCTGATTCCCTGAGACTAACATTATCAGTAAACAAACTGTTGGGCTCGATTTCATTGTGTTCCCCATAACACCATCTCCTAAGGTCAAGGAACCGTAAGCCAGGACGGCTAATTATTCGGCAGCCACAGTCAAACTCTCTGTCTATGTGTCGGAGGAGATGAGTTACAAGAGACTCCACGACAATGTTAAGAAGTACAGGAGAAGTGTGAACAATCTTACGTGTACACCAGTTATATTCAGCGACAGTAAGGAGAAATATCTTCAGAGGGTATTAACCCGAACTGACCCCACGGAACAGAAAATTAAATTTCTTGGTAGAAGCGGGTTTACCTCATCAAATACAGTGAAATTTCTGACAGTTAAAAAATTAAAATCAATCGTTAAATTTAATAACTGTGTTCATATTTATGTATGGGTTGGTACATGCGATCTGACCGCAAAGGGTAAGAGATTCATTGATCTGAGAAAACCCACTAAGAAAACTTTAGGTGTTCTTTGTAGTAATCTTGAATTGATCAAAAACAGGTGCATATCATGTGGAATCAAGGTAACATTCCTTCAAATTCCGTACTATTCAATTCAGTTCTGGAACAGGAACAAAGGTCATGAAAATCCAGACATTTTCAGTGAGAATGATAAAAAACTTACAGAGTTGGTGAATGACACTAATGAATTTATTTCCAATTTGAACAGGGACAGTAATACTTATTCCCCCAAATTGAATCAGGATCTAATGCGTGGGAGAAAACGGAAAGGACAGAAACAGAGAACTTCAATAAACTTTAAACTGTTTCTTGACGGAATTCATCCTGATAAAAAAACTTGCTAAATCATGGTTGTGCTCCATAAAGAGAAAAATGGAAAGAGATTGTGAACTTTGTCATGCACAGGCAGGGAAAGCCCAGTCGTGCATGTAAATTCTAGAATTTTGCTGTGAACTTGACAATTAATGCACAGGCAGGGAACGCCCAGTCGTGCATATAAACTTGACTTATTGCTGACATTGTGATATTGTGATATAATGCATAGGCAGAGAATGCCCAGTCATACATAAAAATCAGTGAACTCAATGTGAATTTTGAATTAATTTCTGAATCAATTTTGATAGGGTGCAACATAAACATTTGCAAACATGTCTGCTAACAATTCACCAGAAAAAATTGACACACAAGAAAGCACTGAAAATGGGTTAGGTGCACGTTCTAGAAATTTAACTGAAAATGGTCATGAGCACCAAATTTCTGTTTGTGAACAAAAGTTAAGATCTGCAATTTCTTCATGGCGGCGGCAGTTAAATAAGCTTTTGGTTGAAATATCAGATTCTGACAACATTGAGAATGAGACAATTCGCGAGAAGCGCGATTTATTTCAGCTAAATTTTGATGCAATTTTCACAAATTTTGAAAATCTTCAAAGTTTAAAGGATGATGTAAAAACAGAAGCTTCTAAATTAGAAAATATTGAAGTTGAGCATCAGGAAGCAATGCAAAATGTAATGCAGCGAATCCGAGAATTAGATTCCGTGAAATATAAACTAGGCTCAAATGTTTCAGGCAAATCTTTTAAAAGTGCAATTTCAACAAGTCAATCCTCCAGCTCTAAAAAGTCAGATTCATCACGAATTTCAAATGTTGCTGCAAAAAGGGCTGCTTTAAAATCCAAGCTTAAATACATTGACATAGAATCCAAATGTTTGGCAGAATTGCAGAAAATCAAAACCATCAAAGAAATAGAAATGGTTGGGGCAGAATTAGAAGCACTAGAAGACCCAGGCTCTTATGAACCACCTAAACCTAAACCACATGTCCTGTTTCTGAGTGAAAGCAAGGTAAACTCCAAAGATTATGTTCAAAATTACATTGACAACTTAGGTCCCCCTCCCCCCTTTGACATTTCAGACAGTCAACTTGTACATGCACACCATCCACCACCAATAGATGCAAATGTTGTGGTATCCAACAGCCAAAATGAAACTTTGGCCCCAGTCACACCGTCTTCTGCGGCCCCAGTCACACCGTCTTCTGCGGCCCCAGTCACACTGCCATCCACACACATGACTGGCAAGGTCAATACAAACATTAAATCAGAAAACCCTGCAACCAGTGGTGCTCAGAATGGCACGGCCCAATTTGATAGCACAATTACATCATCACTGAATCCAGCAGCTTCTATTTTTAGCACAGGGGTACATACTCCCATGATTCCCCCTATTTCCAGTACAACCACCATTACTGCTGTAAATGAACAAAAGGGACAGCAAAATGTTGAAGGTGCGAGTGTACAAATGTCCGGTCCCAGTTCTAGTACAGTACAGCATTACAGTCTGTGAGTAAAAGTCAGCCCACAAGTACAACAGAGCAAAGTTTGATAGAACTGGCTAAGTCTTTAGCAGACCAAGTGAGCTTGAATAGATTGCCACCACCAGAACCAAGCATATTTTATGGTGATACTATTCAGTATCCAGCCTGGAAGGCAGCTTTCAAAACTCTCATTGATCAAAGGTGTATACCTGCTGCAGAAAGAATTTATTACTTGAAAAGGTACAGTGGTGTTATGGCTAAAAACCCAAATAAGCCGTTTTAACGACTAATTTGTTAACGGCTAATTGTAAAATTTCGCGGCGAAATTGTGTGAAAAATTAAAGTCAGCGCGGAATTTCGCCGCGAAATTTTACAATTAGCCGTTAACAAATAAGTAGTTAAAACGGCTAATTTGGGTTTTTAGCCCGGATTTCGCGGCGAAATTTCGCGGCGGAACACGGCGAAAAAGTATACCTGTCATTACGCATAAAAATCAATTGACCGGTGTTTCGCGGTGTTTCGCGGCGAAAAAGATGACAGTCACAAAAGTTTTTTTTGTTGTTGTTGTTTAAATTTAATTTTAATTTGGATGTTTTTTATATCATTTCAAGTCGTATCAATATTTTGTTTTCTTTTCAATTTTGTATAATTATCGTTTTAGTCACAAAAGTTTTATTGTTTAAATTTCATTTTAATTTGTATGCATTTATTTCTTTTCAAGTCGTATAGATATTTGTTTTCTTTTCAATTTTGTATGATAATCGTTTAAGTTTCGTGTTTTATTCGTGTCTTAACTGCTTTGAAGTTTTGGAGACCCCAATTATCGGCTTTGTGTTTTATTTTCATGCTTCTTTTTCAGATTAATCAGATTTACCCAACAATATTAGATCCTATTATCTAGCTTAATTAACAGAACAAAAGCTTATAGCGGCGTAAGCAATTTTCATGGGATGATTGTCCACAGATTTGTTTGTTTGTATTGAGGCTGAACGTCCCAGTCACCAATTTTTCAGTCATGACTGGACGGAGCTACCGTTTCCTGGGTATTAAGTAGTACTGAGGGTAGTTAATGTGCCTTACACAAGGACACAACACCGTGTCGCCAGTGCGGATCAAACTCATGACCTCTCGATTCGGAGTCTGATGCACTACAACTATGCCACCGCGATCCCAACCCACAGATGTATACAAGTCTTTGGATTCAACATGATGAAGCAATCGGCTTCAACTCTAACTTCTTTAAACATTTAATCGCCTGTGGTAATGGCACTGCTTAAAGGATCAGTGAATTTTCGATTACGTCAAGTGGACGCCGTTTCGTTGAAATCAATTTAGTCGAAACGATATTTGGTCGCATACGACCTTCACCGGGTCGATACGATATTTGGTCGAATACGAGCAATACAGCAACGTACATGTACAAAACTGTGTCGAAATTGTCAATAATTGACGGGCTTCTTTTGCTAACCGTTTTGAGTTAAACAGCGTGTTGTGTGCCTTCTAAAATCCACATGTACGGATGGCTTGGAACACGTACATGTATATACATGTCGAATGTCAAAACCTCATTGTATACAAGGCACAATATACTAGAAAAAGGAGGATACTGCGTTTAAAACAAAGCATTGTAGTTCATACTTGTACACTAATTTTGAGTAAGAAATGGGTCGTATGAAATATTAGTTTATTTCGGAACACATATATACAGTAAGGGCCACGAGTACGCACCGTGGCAATATAAGCGCATGCCGCATAAATCGATGGTGAATAGATTAATTAGAACAAAATTGAGCGCAGAAGCCTAGTAGTGAATTGTGTGAATTGACCGGAAACAAAATGTACTGTGTTCGATTCCTACATTCGTTGGGTTTCGTACTTGAGCAAAACCGTATTACATGTATTACCCTGAAAGTGTTTTCGCCATGGGACTCAAACATTGTTGACTGTTAAGCTGAACTCAGGATGATCTTCGCTAGTTGTACTTCTAGAAGGCAAGTTCAATGTATAAATCGACATGATTGCGATTAGTCTTGTGCTGGCATTCAAAGAGGGTGGTCAGAGTGGTAACCAGCAAGCCCAAATGTCAATATGTCTTTTTTTTGTTTTGTCGGTTTTACATGGTTGATCGTAGTTCACACCTTAAGCGCTATAAAGTGAAGAAATTGAGGAAAATGTTAAAAAAGAAAGCAAGGAATCTAACTGTTAATTAAGCAACTTTAGAAAATGTTTGTGCTGCAAAACAAGGCACAAAGTTAGATGGCCCCAGCCCATTGGGACCTAAAGAAACATATGGGCGGTTTGTGCCTCCAGGCAAAGCTTATACGCTATTGACTGATCATCTGATCACTGGTTTACCGCTCAGGTCTGTGCCTGCCTAGGAAAAATGGTTTCAAGTCAAACCAGCCATACATATAAGCAGTATTGGCTTAGAGGGATGGTTATAATTCAAACACTTGTTGGATATCATGATGTCCCATAAATGGAGGCAGCGTCCCAACATGAACATTGCTGTTGATTGGAACGTAAAGCGTCTATTCAAACAAACAAACAATGTTAGCCTTCAACGAGCTGGCTCATTACGTTATAAATATTTTCTTCTATCCGTGATTTTGCTATCGTACCATGTAATACCAATGGAAAAGTCGCATTATGCACGTTTTTCATTTCTATACATACAGAATCGTACATATTATTCATGTGCACATTAATCACGATCTATACTAGAAAAAGATGAATCATAGTGTGGTTATTAAATTAAAAATAAATAATTTTATCTTAACATTTCCAGGTATTTCGCCGTGTTTCGCGGCGAAATAAGAAATTTAAACTTACCTGTTGTAAACGTTAAAAAATGATTTTCGCCGCGAAACACGGCGAAATTTCACCGCAAAAATCGGAATTTCGCGGCGAAAAAATTAACCGATTAAACGTTTAAATTTTCCCTTGGCCGGTGAAATTTCGCGGTGGTTTCGCCGCGAAAAATCACAAGTGATCAGCGCGAACTGTGCAAAAGTGGGTTTTTAGCCATAACACCACGGTACATTGGTGGTAGTGTGAAGCAGGTAGTTGAAAATTATTTTTTGTTGTCAAGTGACAATGCATATGATGATGCAAGACATCTCCTTGATGAGAGATATGGAGATCCATTTATTATAGCTAGCGCCTTTAGGTCAAAGTTGGACCATTGGCCAAGGGTTGCTGCCAAAGATTCCAAGGGCCTGTTAACATTTTCGGATTTCCTCAAACAATGTTTGTCGGCAATGGAGACAAATAGTGGTCTCAACATTTTGAACGACAGTTGCGAAAACCGCAAAATGCTGGGAAAATTGCCAGAGTGGCTTGTAAACCGCTGGAATAGAAGTGTTGCTCAGCATAAAGAAAGGTCTGGGGAGTTTCCAGCCTTTAGGGTTTTTGTTGATTTTGTGAGCAAAGAGGCTAAAATAGCATGCGATCCAGTGACATCTCCCCTGTCACTTAAGGATCTTAGTCTTTCAGATGGTGAGAAAAGGTTCACACCTTTTCCAAAGCAAGATACACGAAAGCCACAAGGTGGTCGTTCATTTCTGTCAGAAGTTACAGAAAATACAGATGCGAAATCTTTTGGTACAGATGCGAAATCTTTTGGGCCTAAATGTTCATTATGCGAAGGGAAACATGAACTTGATTCTTGTCCTTCCTTTCTCGGAAAATCTTTACATGAAAGAAAGGCATTTGTAAAGGAGCATAAATTATGCTTTGGTTGTCTGTACAAGGGGCATGTTTCAAAGAAATGTAAATACAAGAAGACTGGTAAAGTATGCTCTAGGCAACACCCCACATCTTTGCATGGCAATGTCAATGATAAAGCAAAGACGTCAGGACAGTCGGCCGACTCTGGCAAGGTGCAGGATACACAGTCTGGTGTAGCATTTTTAGGCGGCACTGGTGGTACCAGCAAATGTTCAATGATAGTGCCTATATTGGTATCACATTGCGATAATCCTGAAAGGGAAATATTAGTGTACGCACTTCTTGATACTCAGTCCGATACATCGTTTATCTTGGAAAATACTTGCGAAGCTCTTGGCCTTAATGGTGTTGAGGTCAAGTTGTCCCTGTCAACGATGTATGCGGAGAACAGAGTAATTGATAGCCAAAAGGTCAAAGGTTTGACAGTACGGGGCTTCAATGACTCGGTGCATATTTCTCTGCCAGATACTTTTACACGGAGTATCATGCCTGCCAATAGGTCACATATACCTACACCAGAAATGGCTAAAAGATGGCCACATTTGGAGGCTATTTCAGATAAACTAATGCCTCTAAGTCAGTGTGAAATTGGTTTGCTCATTGGCTACAATTGTCCCCGAGCTTTACTTCCACGTGAAGTAATTCCCCCAGTTGATGATGGACCATTTGGTCAGAAAACAGACCTTGGGTGGGGTATTGTTTGTGTCATTGACTCTTGTCAAATTGAGGCTGACACAATAGGTGTAAGCCATCGGGTAATTGCTATGGAAGTGCCACCTTGTCATTCCACTGCAATGGTAAAACCCGAGCCGGATCATGTATTGTTTTCTGTGAAAACCAAAGTGAAGGAAGTGAAAGGAACTGATGTGCTTAGAATTATGGAGCGTGAGTTTTGTGATCCTGTGACTGATTCAGCCTCTTATTCACAGGAAGACCGTAGGTTGTTAACCATGCTAGATCAAGGCATCAGTTTCCAGAATGGTCATTATGAAATGCCATTGCCATTTAAGAATGAAAACCCCATTCTTCCGAACAATAAGCCTTTGGCCATTCGTAGATTACAGTGTTTGAGAACACGTTTGAAGAAAGATAGACGTTTCTGTAGTGACTACTTTGAGTTCATGAACAATCTTGTTAAAAATGGCCATGCAGAAAGGGTCCCAGATTCAGAGAAATCAAGTGGTATTGGCCAGACATGGTATATTCCACACCATGGGGTTTACCATCCCCAGAAACCCGGTAAAATTCGGGTTGTGTTCGATTGTAGTGCCATCTACAATGGAGAAAGCCTGAACTCCCATTTGCTTCAGGGCCCGGATCTGACAAATAAACTTGTTGGAGTGATATGTCGCTTCCGAAAGGAAAGTATAGCCATAATGTGCGATGTAGAACAAATGTTCTACCAGTTCAGGGTGAACAAAGCACATCGTGACTATCTCAGGTTCCTATGGTGGGACAATGATTATAGTGCAGAACCGGTCGAGTACCGCATGACTGTACATCTGTTCGGCGCAACTTCTTCCCCCGGATGTGCAAATTTCGGGCTGAAGAAGATAGCTTCTGACAATGAAGCGGAGTACGGAAAAGAAGTAGCAAACTTTGTACGCCAGGATTTTTATGTCGATGATGGCCTGAAATCACTTGCTACAGTTGACAGTGCTCAAAAGCTGATCAACAATAGTAAAGCCATGTGTAGCAAAGGTGGTGTTAGACTACATAAGTTTGTATCTAACAATAGAGAAGTTATTGACTTTCTTGACCCAGAGGATAGGGCCAAAGATCTGAAGGACATTGACATTTTGTCCGATAATTTGCCAGTAGAGAGGGCGCTTGGCATATCATGGTGTGTTCAGTCAGACACATTTCAGTTCAAAATAAATTTGAAGGATCAGCCGCTCACACGACGTGGGATTCTGTCTATGGTCAGTTGTCTTTATGACCCACTAGGTTTTATTGCACCAGTCATTCTTGCTGGAAAGCAGATATTGCAGCAAATGTGTGCTGACCATGCAGACTGGGATGATCCGCTTCCGGAACCATTGCATGCAAAATGGCTGCAATGGCGAGCTAGTTTAGATAGCTTGAGTACACTGAAAATACCCAGATGTGTCAAGCCGGAAAGCTTTGGAAATGTCAAATCAGCTCAGTTGCACCACTTCTCAGATGCAAATACGTATGGGTACGGCCAATGCTCATACTTGCGCCTTGTTAACGAAGAAGGTCAGATTTCTTGCTCCTTCATAATGGGCAAAGCAAGAGTTGTCCCATTAAAACCAATGACAATTCCACGTCTTGAGCTAGCTGCAGCTCTCATGTCTGTGAAGATTGCTTCATTTTTGGACCAAGAACTGGACTATGAAAATATCACACACTCGTACTGGACAGACAGCAAAGTCGTTCTCTGTTACATTGCGAATGAGTCGAAGCGATTTCATGTCTATGTCGCAAACCGTGTGCAACAAATAAGAGAGAAAACAAATTTCAGTCAGTGGAGTTATGTAGCTTCAGCTGAGAACCCAGCTGATATTGCTTCTCGAGGTCTGTGTGCAAATGAATTGACAGCAAACTCCACTTGGCTAAAGGGTCCAGACTTCTTATGGAAGTCAGATGTTTCTAAGACAGTGCCTGAAGGCATTGATATTAAGCCTGACGACCCAGAGTTGAAACGTGGCCAGAGTTTTTCTGTTAGTGCCAAATATGTTTCGGCCTCAATGCTTGAGCGTCTAGACTATTTTTCTGACTGGCATCGTGCGAAACGAGCCATTGCACTTTGTCTTCGGTTCAGAAAAAAGCTTCAAACGCGCTCAGTTAAAAAACCCAGCCACATTTCAAGCCCAGATGTTTCTCAATATCAGCCAGTATCTGTCAGTGAGCTTCAGGAAGCTGAATTTGAGATCATTAGAATTGTGCAAGCTGAAAGGTTTCATTCAGAGTTAAACACACTGAAAGCCTACAAAGTGTACGGCAGTCCTTCTGACAGGAAGGATATCTCAGATAGACATAAGTCATTAAAGGGAAAATCAGACTTGTGCCAACTAGACCCCTTTATTGATTCAAATGGCATTATTCGTGTAGGCGGGCGCATTCAGAACGCCACGGTGCCTGATGCCGTAAAGCACCCAATTGTACTCCCTAAAAAGGGGCATGTGACAGAACTTGTTATCCGGCATTTCCATGAGAAAGCCCTTCACCAGAGCCGGGGTATCACGGTTAGTGAAATTAGAAATACTGGGTATTGGATTATCAATTGTAGTTCCAATGTGGCAAATACAATTGCAAAATGTCTGATCTGTAGACGACTTCGCAGTCCTATACAAGAACAGAAGATGGCTTCTTTGCCAGTCGATAGGTTAGAACCTACCCCTCCGTTCACTTACTGTGCTGTGGATTGTTTCGGTCCGTTTTACATTAAGGAGGGTCGTAAAGAGTTGAAAAGATGGGGTGTATTATTCACTTGTATGTCTTGCAGGGCAGTGCATGTTGAAACAGTTAATACCATGGAAACGGATTCTTTTATCAATTGTCTCTGACGCTTTATATCTATCCGTGGTCCGTTGCATCAGTTACGGTGTGATAGAGGTAGCAATTTTGTAGGAGCACAGAATGGGCTTAACAAAGCACTCAGTAGCCTTGATGATGAGCGTTTGCAGCAATTTTTATTGCAAGAAAACTGTGATCTGGTCGGATTCAAAATGAACGTTCCGGCAGCCAGTCATATGGGAGGAGCATGGGAACGTCAGATACGTTCAGTACGGAATGTCTTATCCTCCTTGCTGCTCAAACACGGTGAGCAACTGGATGATGAAAGTTTGACATTTCTGCACGAGTCAGCAGCTGTTGTAAACAGTAGACCATTATCGGTCGACAACTTATAAATGATCCTTTGTCTGTCACCCCTTTAACACCAAATCAGTTACTCACGATGAAAACAAAGATAATTCTGCCTCCACCTGGAAACTTCCAAAAGGCCAGCATGTACTCGCGTAAACATTGGCAGCGTACTCAGTATTTGGTAAATGAATTCTGGGCTTGCTGGAGGGCTGAATTTCTTCAAAATCTTCAGGTGCGAAGTAAATGGTTAAAGCCTAAACGGAACTTAGCAGTAGGTGACATAGTCCTCTTGAAGGACGATAATCAGTCGCGTAACGTTTGGCAGTTGGCTCGTGTCACTGAAACTTATGCAAGTGAAGATGGTCTCGTTCGTAAGGTCAAAATTGCATTGGCAGTTTCAGACTTAGATGCAAATGGTAAACGAAAAGGTGAATTCACATATCTGGAAAGACCAATTCATAAATTGATTTTGTTGCAAGAGACCGAGGAAATCCCAGTCGAGGAGCCATAATATTTGACAGTGACATATTAATAGAATTTTGTGCTATTGAAGTTATTAGTCCAGAGATCAATTTGTTATATTTGTAATGCATATTTGTATTAATTTCATGATCAGAATTTGATGATTTTCTGAAATCAAATGATTTTGTAGCGTTACATGCATACTTCTTAATGGTGCCGTGACCAGGATAATTTTTTTGATTTTCGATAAAACATTTTTAGTGCTTTCTTTGATGTATATAGCCCCGGGGCAGGGGCACACAACACCCTGGGCACAAAATATTTTCATAAAAATAAATCTTCTGTAGCAAGTTTTTCTGCCATTAAATGACATTTTCCTATTTTTCCCAATCAAACGCATGGACGACCTAAGTTGACCTTGCCATAAAATAGGTCAAGGTCATCCCAGGGTCATGATTTATATAAACTTTGTAGATGCTTCTTTGTAGAGTTTCAAACTCATAGGCCTTATGGTTCTTGAGAAGATTTTTAAAGGTGTTTACTATTTGTAGCCGTGGCGGCGATCTTGGTCATGTGACCTGGACCATTTATAAAAAATTTCCCCCTTCCTAAGCATGCTCCACATGAAATTTGGCTTTGATTGGCCAAGCAGTTTCAGAGGAGAAGATCTTTGAGATTGTGGACGATGGACGGACGACGGACGGACGACGGACGCCGACGAACGCCAGAGCATGGGTATACTATAAGCTCACCTGTGAATCTTCCGCTCAGGTGAGCTAATAATTAAAAACATTTAAAAATATTGAATGAACCTGGGTCGACAGATTAGAAATCAAGTAACACAACCAATACGCCACCGAGTCCGTAGCAAAAATTATAAGCTTGCAATGTATTCATAGTATCATAAATGAACACTCGCGTGTTGGGTGGATCTAGATATTCATTCTTAGTACCCGCTAATTTTAACTGAAATGCTATACTTTTTGCCTTAATAACTAGATCTGCCATTAACTTTGGATACGTAATTGTATAATTTGTATTATTTGGAAACACGTACACCGAATATCTCTATTATTATTATTATTATTATTATTATTATTACAAAGTTACGCCAGAAACTCTGATAAGAGTTATACCTGCACATTTATGCATTCATCCAACGTCATTGGTATCATAATGGTGATTTCCCGAATATGGAAATTACTACCAAATCACAACTGATTCCGACAGCGAGTTCCGAAATATTTTAATTGCGACTCTATGATGACAATACTGGACTCTTAAAATAGTAAAGCCATATCAAATAGTTTACTTTTTTATATCAATGTCTGACAGTTTGGCCATTAAATCCATTGTTGTTTCCATGTGCGCATCCATTTTTCTTTAGGCATAACCGAGTTCGGTTACTGGCATAACCGGTCTTTCTATTATCAGTAGCAGTCTGCTTCTATACAATGTAAACTTTCGATTGCGACTATAAGATGACTATCGTACTGGACCCTTAAAATTGTATAACCATATCACTTTATTGACTTATTAGCAACTGGCGATACGTAAAAAATAGCGTTGAGAATGTTTACAATAAAATATCTTCTTTCCAGTCATTTCTTCCTAACATAACCTTTCTATAGCTAAGGAGATTTTTTTCAAAATCAACATAAATAAAACTCCCTTAAAATGTGATAAATTGGTCTAAATAATGTTAAAGTTACGATATTGTTTAGTAAATATAAAACCAGGTAGTGTAGTGTAAACACGAATGGACATCATTTTGACAATATTTGGTTGCCAATGGGGCAATGGTCCCTTTTTCTGTTATTATTGTTGCTGTTTTCATTCAGCACTTATAATATATTGACGCAAGAATTGGCCTTCGCAGAACATTGTTTTAATGTCCTTAAGAATTGCACTGGTACATGTATGTCTCTTGAACAGCCCTAAGGATGACTCGCACATCTCTTGTCGATGATTTTGTTTAGCACCCTGGTGATGGCCAATGCTTTAGAAGCCTCCTTGGCGCAGTGGTTAAGCCATTTGCCTTGTAAAAACCAAAAATCATGGGTTCGATCTCAGGCTTCTCCAATTCTTAGGATGAAACTATCAACTGATGTCCCATCACAATTTACAATTTTCTGGGACAAACTGGTGACAATGATTTGCTGGAGACTATGTTATTATGCTAAATGTATTGTCCAAGGGATATAGTATTCAGACCTACGCTCGAATGACTTCGACCATTAGTAGACTCAAAATTTGAATGTCAACTACATGTACAGCAAACAAATTCATGTGCCTTTCAGGAAACTATTACTTAGCATTGATCTCTTCCTAGTCGCTCGGATATAGATGATACGTGTTAAAACGTTTTGTTCACGATACATGTAACAACAGAGTCGGAACACTAATATAATTCATGTAAGTGTAGGTCTGTATGAATTTGAAATGCAGTCCTTAAACTTATTTTTTTTGTTTTTTATTTTATATTCAGTTTAAGTCCCTTTCAATATTATTTCAGTTCATATGAGACGGGCCAATCAGTAGGTGGGGCGAAAACGGGAGAATCCCGAGCAAAACTATCTGGCACACCCGCGAGCAGAACTTGGCTTGTCTCACATGTGCCCCTTGTAGGGCTCGAACCCACACCAGACACAGAGGTGAGATGATCGAACGATTATGCGCGGTAATGAAATATCAGCGGCTACTGGCACCGCCAAAATAATTTCTTAATATTACATCGATACATATGCTAGATTATACGATATCTTAAGTTTTTATCGCGTTCTTTCAAAGCGAAGCCTCAGCCGACATAGCGTTCACATCTTGACATAAGCTACAAAGACAAACCCTGATCTACCATTTGTCATACATTTATTTGTCCAACATTTTTCCATACTTAATCTTTGGCGTATTGTATTATAATTGTTCCATATACATATACAATGTATATTATTTGAAACAAATAGCAACGGCAGAATTGCTTGGTGCTTTGTTTCATAGGAATCTTCATACTCGTATATCTAAGTCGAACATTCGACACATTTATGACTGTCACAATGATTTGTCTAAAGATGATTTGATATTAAACGTGAATCTTCGATCGCAATCCGAGGTAAGCTGTCGACATTTTGTAATGAGACGAATGCTTTGTGTATTTATAATGTTCTAGTCAGTTAAAGAGTTTTTATTTTTACACCGTGTCTTGTTTCATCAATTTTTAGTGTTTTGTTTTGCCAGAATTCAGACTGTGCTAAGATGGTATGTAAAGTATTATGTGAAGAGCAGTGAACATATTCATGAGAAAATGGTAAGGAAGACAAGCCTTACATTTAGTACATCTATATCTTATATAAAGTAATTTGGAACATGAGCATGTAAAAAAGAAAGCGACACAAGCGAAGCCGAATTACCGCCCCAAAAACCAAAATGGGAAATAACGAAACAAAAACAAGTACTAAAAAGTAGCTCGTTATACGATACTAAGAACTACCAATAAGTTATCCCTCATTTTCCGAAAATCCTAAGACGTAATTCCAGGTAAGAAGTCAAACAACTAAGTTAATGCAACAAAATACCATTCTGATCAGCGCACACTACAAACGAAAACAACACACGAATTGCCGAAATATCAATGTGGCCCGATAGTGGCGACAATTGTGTTTCATCCATAAAGGTTAAATTGTTATATGCTTATTATAATGTTTATGTAAAAAATAAGTGTAAAATAGCAATACACTAAAAGAAAGTTATAAGAGGCCACTCATTTTTTTCTGAGCGATTTTCAGAATTTCGTGATTTTTTGCCAAAAACGTGTCTTTTAAACGAATTCAGTTGCAACGTGTTTAGAAATACTAGTTTCTGCAGAGATGACGAAGATAAAAGTCTGTCGTATGTTTTCTTTCCTTCGTCGACGTAAGAAACAATAGTATCAGTTCTAAACAAGAAATGATATATAGGTGTGGATGGTGTGTCTTTCTTGGCGTTACAGATGATGTAACTGTTGTCTATGGAGACGTCATGCTATAATGTGGTCCATCAGACGATTTTCTTGTTGACAACTGATAGTTCTGGGTCAAGTATAGTATAAGAAAAAAATAATCCCCGCGTCAGCGCTTTGCTAAAATGTTGTAATTAGGTTAACCGCATTACGACATGTCATGCTAAGCAATATTATCCAAAACATAATCCCCCTATCACCGCCATGTTAAATAAGATGAACCTCTCTTTCCCACACCCCTTTATAATATACTGGATGTCATTCAGCATAGCACTGACAATCCTGAATCTCAATTGACGGTATATTATACTCATATACAGTAAGTTACTATCAGTTTTGTGGGTTGACAGGTCGACGGGTCGACGGGTCGACAGGTCGACGGGTCGACAGATCAAATGAACATGAAAAGAAATGCAACAGTTTACCGTCAAACAGCTACATGTAACTTTCAGCAAAATCTATATTCAGCAAAATCTATATCGTAAAACATTCAAAACGTCATTCAACGTCATTCAATGTTAGCGCCGCAAGCATGACTTTACTTTGGCGCCGTTTTTCTGTCACGTTGACGTCAAAACTCATGAGTATCACAGACAGCACCTAAAGAGTAATAGTTCGTGCCACGCAAAGGGTTAGTACCTTTATATGACCTGTCAATCAACGTTTGCGCCGTCACCAATCTTTACTTTGGCGCATTTTTTCCTGAAACGATGACGTCACAAATGATGTGCAACAAAGAAAACAGCTAAAGAGTAATAGTTTTTGCCACTCTAATACCTGTCAACCCGTCGACCTGTCAACCCGTCGACCCGTCGACCTGTCAACCCGTCGACCTGTCGACCTGTCAATCAACGTTTGCGCTGTCACCAATCTTTACTTTGGCGCCGTTTTTTTCTGAAACGATGACGTCACAAATGATGTGCAACTCTAATATCTGTCAACCCGTCGATCTGTCGACATGTCGACCTGTCGACCTGTCGACCTGTCAACCCGTCGACCTGTCAACCCGTCGGCCTGTCAACCCGTCGACCTGTCAACCCGTCGACCTATCAAACCGTCGATCCATCGACCTGTCAATCAACGTTTGCGCTGTCACCAATCTTTACTTTGGCGCCGTTTTTTCTGAAACGTTGACGTCACAACTGATGTGCAACAAAGAAAACAGCTAAAGAGTAATTGTTTTTGCCACTCAAGTGGTTAATACCTGTCAACCCGTCGACCTGTCGACCCGTCGACCTGTCAACCCGTCGACCTGTCGACCCGTCGGCGTGTCAACCCGTCGACCTCTTAATCCGTCGACCTGTCGACCTGACAACCCGTCGATCCATCGACTTGTCAATCCGTAGACCTACCAATATGTTTACATATAATAAAACTATTTGTATTATTTCAGCAAAATCGTTTACGTAAAATCAAGCCAAGAACGTCATTCAACGTGAGCGCCGTTACCACGACTTTACTTTGGCGCCATTTCTCTGTAACGTTCAGCCACAACTAATGGACATCAAAGAAAGCTGCTATGGAGTAATTATATTCATACGCCAGACCGTATGAATACTTATTTTCATATATTCATACATTAAACTCATGAACTTCTTTTTGCTTATACTATACTTGAGCCCTTCTTACGTCGATGACGGGAAATAAACACACGGCGGACTTTCATCGTCATCTCTGCAATACAAATGCAAAGGAATGGCATATATCTGACACAAAATACATACATCCAAACAATATATATATTACACATGAGCCAATTTCAGAAATTAACAAAACGTATTTTATTATGGTAGATACAGTCCTGTTTATGCGTCCAATCATCACATAGCTAACTACACGAGTCATCTGTTCTGCTTTCAAACCAGAGCTGGCATGAAAACCTGATCGCTGCATATTTTGAAAGCTGTGTGTTTTGTAATACTATTTGATGAAAACTCAACGTATTTTAAAAGGGTGACGCGTCGTATTTCGTAACGAATGTTGTCCAACTTGATTATCTGAGTTAAAAGATGTGACTTACGAGTATAGCATTGTTCTTGTCGAAATATTGAAACAAAAACATATTTGTAAACTTTGTATGACGGTCTACACAGGGTCTAGGTGATTCTTCATGGACATATCTCTAGCCACGCATTTAAAACGCTGGGTGTATCATCTGATTATAAGCCTTACGCATAAAATACCATGAAATATCTTCTTTTTCCATCAATTTGAAATTTGGTGAGAAGCATCTGCGTTGTTTTAGATTTAGAAGCCAGGTGCGTTGTAAATGAAATTCTTGGATATTTTTTTTTTCCTAAAAAAGTTGTGAAATTATTTGGGTGCTTGTCTTTCGACGTCACTGTCTTGGCATTCGATGTTCTTGACAGAACAAGCGCTTCGATCGTGTATTAATGAGAGAAATCGGTAATGAAAGGGAATTTTCCTACAAAATACCGTTACCTGAAAAAGTAAATTTGGGTCTATTTTTCATTTCGAAACAAATTGACTTAAATTTACTACCCTTGTAAAGGGAAATGAATAGGGGGTACTTTAAGGCATGTGTCAGATTTTATAATCGTTGAACAATGGTAAAATAGTTAGAAAGTATGTATCATACCTTTTTCACCTGTCAAATATCCGCCATTTTATGAGGTAGCCTGTGCGTCCTAAAACGAGTGTCTGTGCGTTTCAGATGTTGTCTATGCGTTTACCATGACCAGTGTGTTGTTGTCATTTTAAACAAACGACATATTTTTGTTTTCTTTCAGTCAAAATAAAATTAGTTGTCCTTCATACAAATAAAACTGATGGTGTTATTTTTTCTGCTCATCATTTACAACTTGGATAATGAACTTTATCTTTTTAACAAGGACGGCGTAATAAATGCTTATATGGCAATATTCATGATAATTACGGCTCTAATAAAGAGATTGCATACAAAACATTCCACCACCCCTCCACAAAAACATAGCAAAATGATTTTCCACGTGCTCTGTAAACACGGATACACCACCATGTAAATGCTAATAACGTTTGCAATGTTTTAGCGATTTGACCAATATTTTCCCGGATTGCTCAGTCAAAATGTAGTTTAAAAGCCTGAAACTATTTTTTAAATTTCAAATAACCGTTCGCGAATTATTAGTCATGTTTATGATTTCCCGGGATGGACCTCGTATACAGGTATAATGGACAATTCTATTTACAATTAAATGTTTGTCGTCTTTGCAGTATCTTGCAACAGGTTTTGGCACACAAACGGACTAGATCTGGGCTAGAAAATAAAATACAAACTTATTTTCTAGAGACAGTGAATCAAAGTTTGGATCAAAGTTGATAGCTTGGGCTTAAAGAGCACCTCTCAAATCATCGTATACCTTACAATTCAAAATAACTTGTATTTCATTTCCGAGAACATTACAAGACGGACATAAGGTGATTCTTCGAGTAAACCCTCATAACGTCCTGTTTCAATCCTTATTGGTGCAACACCACAACGGAAGTTTTCGGCAATATAATTTTGCTTAAAAGTTTTGTATAAACGAAGTTTATTTCTCCCCCTACCCGATGGACCCATGTTACTATTAATCCTAGCTAACCAACCGGTTACAAACTTTTCATTATATAAAAAATAAAATAAAACATGCAGAAAGGAAACAGCCGTATCATTTTTAAGTATTTCAGCGGGAATATTATCTATACCGGTAGCTTTACCACGTTTACAGAGTCGATGACCTTTTTGACCTCAAAGATAGTAATGTGTTCATTGTAATTCTGTTGAAAATGATGACTGGATGCATCGTTAGTCATGTTACTACTTGCGTTGCCATTGCTATTATCCAAATTGATATCAGTATCAGTAACCGGAGTAGTACCACTGAATAAAGAACAGAAGTCATTGCGCTATTTACGTAATACATCATTAATATCAAATGATATGGAACCATCGTCTAATGCTACTTCCATGGGTATAGCGTGTTTTTTTTTTTTTTTTTTGTTGTTTTTTTTTTGCGTGAGAAATACCAATTTTACCTATAGATTTCCAACATTTCGATTGATCAACATTACACTCATTTAAAATGCCTTCTTGCAAACAATACCAATGAGACCGTTTTGCTCTTTTGACTTCCCTGTCAAATACCTTGCGCACTCTAACGAACGTAGACTTGTTTCTTAATGCATCGCTTCGAGACTGGCTTCGTAGCCATAGTTTTTCGGCATCGCAAACATATGACCATAGATCGGACAGTTTATCGGGTCACCAAGGCTTGTTTGGTCGATGCTTTTTATTCTTCGTTGAGTTACTTGTACCCTAGAACCCGAAATCCTGTATCTCGAATATTTAGAGTTTGAGGTGACATCTCCTGCTATAGTTGGTTTGAATGCATTTTTGGCTAGTCCTAACCTTCCCTAAGAAGGATTGGGTGGGCTGCTCTGGAAATTTTTTTGGCATGATAGTCTAATCAGGCGATGTTGTATGGTACTGCTATGAAATAAGCTTTAAATCTAATAAACAGACAACTACATACCTTTCCCTTATCCAGTCATTTCACCTGTCTGTATGACTTGCTTTTGTATTTTAAACAATTTTAGAAACTACTGATTTGATTATGAAACACCTGTATTGCTAAAACATATTTCTGTATTAATATTTTTACCACTTAACATGTAAAATTACTCCACCCACCTTAATAATATGCATGTATGCGATTTTAATGTTAATCTTCTTATGGTTAGTTTGTTTTTAACAATTTATCCTCTTTAACATGCTTAAACAATCGCCTGAAAAGCAATAAAAACTGTTTACTAAACTGTATGGACCTATATTTAAGGTTATACCTAAATGTGGTAATGCATCAATGGTATCAAACAGCGTAAAATCAACTACATGCGCATTTGTACTAGTGAATATTTTCACTAAGTCTTGGTTTAAATATATTTCTAAATTAGACATTCTTCCTTTTCAATGACGGCAAAAATAATGTGAATTAAGAACTGACTTGCCTCTATGAACAGGAGCGGTGGCTGCCACGCGACTGACAGCCTGACAAGATCATAACTAATTACCGAGGGTGTAATGCATTAAAACAATCCAGACTATAATTAAAAGTGAAGTTTGTGGCATTTTCTTAGAGCTGAATGATGCATATTAAATCAATTTAGATATATTTGGTAATGGTCAAACTCGGTACAAACACAAGATATACTAATTGTATGGACGCTTAAGCATTATTTTGGTATATTTCTGATACTTACGTTACTATACACTGAAATCAAATAATTTCTCTTATTCTAGAACACAAAAAAACCTGTATGTCTCATATTTTGAGTTTGAGGTGACATCTGCTAAATTTGGTTTGAATGTTTTTAAGTAGTCTTCACCTTCCCGATGAAGGATCAAGTGGGCTACTCTTGTATTTTATTTGGCATACTGCTCAAATTCATTGATGTATGGAGGTAGTGCTATGACAAAAAGCTATATATCCTATGAAAAGTCTGCTAAAATGTAGTATATAAATTGGTTCTTGTTTCTTATTTATTAGTTACTTTCCGATGCATTTTATATTGTTTGTAAGCAAAAGTATAAAGTGCAGTCTCATTTTGCACTAAAAACCTCATGGTCTTTTGAAAGTATGGCATTTTTTCACACAGAATTACCCCACCAACTTTAAAACTCTGCATATTATTGATACTCTGTCTAAAAATTTCCGAAGTATTACTCCCATTTAAATGGAACTATAAATTATATTATGTTATTATATATCACAGGCAACTGTGCAGTGCCTTAGCAATACATGTAATTGGATGCCATTTGAAGCTTTGCAGCCAATTTACAGGTAATTTTGTGAGTCAATGTCTTATTTGTCTGCATTTTGCTCTTATTTCTTAAAAATATTGAAAGATAAAGTCGCACGATTTATATTTCTGAATATGGACCCATAGAGCATTGTCTAAGCAATCTTATGATGCCATCTACATCTCTATAGGGACATAAAAAGCCAAGACGCAGTAACTTTTGTAAGTATACCCCTTCAATTTTTCCTCATTTGTTCTCTAATTATTTAAGTTTTCATAAATATTTTTGAAAACTGAAATCACATAATTAATTTAATTGAACATATACAAAAAGACAGTTGTCTTGGATATCATTTTGCACCATTTTCAGCTCTTTATGGCCATTTGAGGCCACGATAGAAGGACTTTTGTATGTACACCCCATTATTGTTTCCGCTTTTTTTTTTCCAATAAGTTTTATTCTTGCATAAAATTATAAAAACATTTAATCGTATGGTTAATATATCTGAATACCAGCTAATGAGCCTTGGTCAAAGCAATCATTCAACACCATTTTCAGCTATTTGGGGCCACCAGAGGCCACGATACAAGAACTTATGTTAGTATACCCCTTCATTGTTTTCTCAATTTTTGTTTAAGTATTTATGTTTTCAATAATATTTTTGAAACTTGAAACCATATGAATAATTTATATTATTACACTCAAATAGATAATTGTCTAAACAATCATTTGATGCCATTTTCAGCTCTTTATAGTCATTGGTTGACTAGAAACAAGAACTTATGTAAGTATACCCCTTTATTTTTACCGCTTTTTTCCTCCATCTTCTATGCCTTCACAAAAATTATTAGCACTCAGAGTCCCTTTGATTTATATATATGAATACAAACTTATAGAACAAAGTTAAAGCAATCTTTTGACGCCACTTTCAGCTATTCCGGCCCATCAGAGGCCAAGATATAAGATTTTTTGTAAGTATACCCCATTTTATTTCCCTCATTTTTTCTTTAATTATCTATGTTTTCAATAATATTTTTAAACTTTAAATCATTTTATTAATTCATCCGATTTCATACCAAAAGATAATTGTCATAGCAATTATTTAACACCATTTTCAGCTTTATATGGTCATCTGATGCCAGGATACAAGGACTTTTGTATGTATACTCTGCCATCGTTTCCACATTTTTCCTCTATATTTTTACGTATTCATAAAAATCATTAATACATTTAATCATATGGTTTACATATCTGAATACCAACCAACGTCCCTTGGTCAAAGCAATCATTTAACACAATTTCCAGCCATTTTGTGCCACCAGAGGCCGAGATGCAAGAACTTAAGTAAGTATACCCCTTTATTTTTTCCTCATTTTTTCTTTAACTAGCTATTTATGATTTCAATAATATTTTTGAAACTTGAAATCATATGATTAACTTATCTGAAAACAAACCAATAAATAGTTGTCTACACAATTGTTTGATGCCATTTTCCGCTCTTTATAATCATGGTTCGACTAGAAACAGGAACTTTTGTAAGAATACCCCTTTATTTTTCTGACATTTTTCATCCATCTACTATGCCTTCATAAAAATTATCACCACTTAGAGTCATGTGATTTAAATAATATTATATGAATACAAGCTTAAAGAATAACGTCAAAGCAATCATTTGTTACCATTTTGCTATTCGGGCTCGTAAGAGACCAAGATACCAGCTTTTTTGTGCGTAAATCCTTTTACTTTTTCCACATTTTCCCCATATCTTCTATGCCTTCATAAAAATATTACAACTTTTAGTCAATTCAATTCAATTCAAACTTTATTTTACTCAATCCATCATATAAAATCGCAATATGAGGTAATGTAAAACACTTTGACAATGGAGGCTCTAAAGAGTCGCATGATTTATGTATATGAATACAAGCTTATATATCAAAATCAAAGCAAACATTTGACACCATTATCAGCTATTCATAAGTATACCCCTTTTATTTTTCCTCATTTTTTTCTTTGATTATCTATGATTTCAATATTAGATTTAAACTTTTAAATCATGATGATTAATTAATCCGATTTCATACCAAAAGATAATTATCTCAGCAATTATTTTACACTATTTTCAGCTCTAAATGAGCATTGAACGCCTAGAAACAAGAACTTTTCTGTGTATACACCTTTTATTTGTTTGCATTGTTCCTCTATTTTCAATGCATTCATCAAAAATATTAATATTTTAAGCCATAAGATTAATTTATCTGAAAACCAGCCTATCCCAGATAGCAAATATCATTGGGCCAACATTGCATATTGATTGGGTAATTGGCGTTTGGTTGCGGTCGCATGTGCATGATTGGACCAATGTTGGTGTAGTAGTGCATTCACATGCAATATTTGCCGACGTTGGCCCAATTTTGGCAAATGATCTGTTACTGCAACGGATCATGAAAGTGATTTTCTTTCACAGAAACAAGAGTGGCCCAATATTTGTTAGCCACTGTAATAAACGATGTGCATTGTACTAATACCCAACAGGCACACAACGTTCGTTGATGTTGTGTGCCTGCTGGGATAGAAATAGGATTTTTCTATAATATAGTAGTTTAGATGACATTAATGCATAATAGTTTAAGTTCGAATTGACATATATTTAAGGAAAATGTTAACTGTAGTGACCATGTATGTATGACAGGCTCATACAAAGGAGCCTGAGAAAATTAATAAAAACTTGTCTTGTACACTTTCCGTTGGCCGATGGTTGGCATATCATTGGCCGACTCGTATATGATT
The DNA here is from genome assembly GCA_964017185.1 of Rugalucina vietnamica. Lineage (NCBI taxonomy): Eukaryota > Metazoa > Mollusca > Bivalvia > Lucinida > Lucinidae > Rugalucina > Rugalucina vietnamica. Next base: position 27,128,346 of record OZ024880.1, on the reverse strand, counting down.
AAATACTGACCGGTGTTAATTTGTAATCGATTGTCTTTAAATCTTATTCAATAAAGAGACTTAATAAACAGTCAAAGTTTCAATTTATATATCTATCAAAAATAATTATTATGCTTTATATGTAAATCAACATCAATGATTTTAAAACCATTATCTTAATTAGCAGTTACTTCCTTGACCAGGCCATTTAAATTTACAGTATATCCATTCTGTAAATATTTAGTGAGCAATGGGAGCAAAATTGAAGTTATCACCTTTTTCACTGTAACACGTCTTTTCATAATATTGTGGTTTATTATTTGCTTCGCTGCTCCAGCCAGAGTACAAGAGTACATCAGTTGTCATAGCAACGAGAAAATTTCTCAGGCATGTGAGAATTATTAACAGGTGTTTCGCATGAAGTTTTAGAGAAGTCAGTGAAACAGACACTCTGAGGTTTAGAAGGTAAGTTTTATTTATTATTTTGCATTAATTATTAAGCTCATTTCTCCATCTTATTAAAGGCAGTTGCGTATATAAAATTGATTTCATATAATATACTTCATTGTTTTATATATACTTCGTTGCAACAAAGAGGTTTTTGTTTTAACATGTATTTCTTTAACAGCTATTCCTTTATGAGCTAAAATACATGCGTTAAAATGTTGCATAAATGAGGCTAGTTTATGTTTTTGCCATGGTGCTGTATTTTTTCGTTTGTTTTCAGAGCACCAGTCGTCAAAGTAATCCAGCACAGAGAAAACGAAAAATGAAGAGTTTACCTTCTCCAAAGACAAGAGACCAAGCTCGACTCTCACCATGGTGCTGCAGATCAAGAAACTGTACCGAGTGGACATATGCGATAGAAACACATCGTCGATAGCTTGTAATGAGCACATTCAAACAGTGATGGGCCTACAAAAAATGCAAAAACTAAGCATTGGCCCAATGTCGAACCAATGTTATGGGCCAAAGATGGGCCGATGAGCAAACGCTACGTTGGCCCATTCAAGATTTACAACCATGGGCCAATCGTGCGGCTTCCGGTGGGCCAATGGAGGGCCGATGTATACGTGCTATCTGGGTATAGAACCAAGTCTAAGTAATCATAAAACACCATTTCAGCTATTTAGAGCTGTCAGAAGCAGAGATACCAGAACTTTTGTAGGTATACCTCTTTATTTTTTTCATTATTTTGCGTAAGTGTTTGTTTGTTTGTTTGTTTGTTTGTTTGTTTGTTTCATAACCTTTTCTTGACACTTTAAGCCTCATGATTATATATCTGACAGTGACCGACTTTACATTGTTTCAACATTTTTTTCGATACCATTTCCAGAGGATCTAACAAGTATTTTTATTTCCGTGAGAAGCTGAAGTACAATAACTTTGAACAGACCGAAAACGGTCAGCTGTATATACAAATTCCCAGATAGGCACAAAGAGAGAGTGTAATCTCGATCAAGGATAATGTTTCAAATAAAAGTATCTAAAACGCAAATGTATAGATAAATTTCGAACACGCACATTGCTCGAAAGTGGGTGGGGTAACTTGGCATGACAAAACCCTATATTATAAAGGATTTATAGCACTTTATGATCTTTAAATACATTTTGAATTGTGTTAAGTTATTCATATTCAAAGTATTTGCATAAATGTGCATTGTTTTATTTATCAAAAAAGCACAATGACCCCATAAATGATGTAAAACTCTGCTTTGTATGGAATGCGTATATTCCCATGGTACCTCAGAACATGGTGGGAGTAAACCTATCTGCCAAAAAAATTTCCAGAGCAGCCCACCATAACCATTTATGGGAAGGTTAAAACTATTCAAAAATGCATTCAAACCAACTATAGCAGAAGATGTCACCTCCTTCAAAAATTACCCTGGCTGGATTCTAGGGTATTGAATATATTTACGTTCAATCACTGACAACTGTTTATGCATTTTGTCCTTAAGAATTCTACACCAATCCGAATAAACGCCATCAATATCCGATTGTGAATGTAAGCTACTTTCAAGCTTTGAAACCGATTCATTTACTCAAAACAAAAGTGCGTCGTCATCTAAGAAATTTTCAGAAACATTGGATACATCGAACTTAAAAATCGTCATTAGTATAGGAGTGCTCAGAAGATGCATTCGCTGATTTACATGTACCCCCTCCTGAATCAAATTCAACATTCCATTTCAGTAATGAATGATCCGGTAGACCTACTGGTCCCGCGCAGTTCAGGCTACCAGATTGATTAACTAACTCACAATTCCTTGTTACAGAAAAATTAGAGAAACTACCTAGACTTGAGTGAGAAAAAAACAGTAATCAACGACTGCCTTGCCATTTGTGGAAACTGATATAAAATCATTGTTCTTTCCTCTACCATCCAAAAACACATGTTTGTGTTAATCAAAAAGTCAATTGAAAGTTTCCCATATTGGTTTAAATCGAATTCTATAATTTCGCGGTCAGGTACATGTATGCAATCTACACCTCTAATAAAATCGTCCAAATCTCCACATCGGCCATTGAAATCCCCACAAACATACATGATACCCTCGTTTTAATACTTGTATACATCTGATAGTAGATTATCAAAAATGTGTTGACATCAAAATACCTTGAAGAGTTGTCTGGTGGTAGGTAGCAGACGCACGGGACTGTGCACAAACTGCTCGATTTATGACTTAATTTCAACCATAAAATATCCCCATTACTGTCATCTAATATTGAAATATCAAATTCTAAAAATAAGTGATTACGAATAAACAAGCCAACTCCTCCAGAGCCAGGCCTAGCATTTCTATGTTGATGTTTTCTATCATTACCGAACCATTTAAAACCATTTAAGTGAGCAAAATATCAAAGTGCTCAGAACTCATTTCGTTGGTGCGAAATACAAATGGTTTTCGGAAGATTTGTTTTGTGTGACGCCCAAGAAATTTCCAAAATCTATAAGTCCCAGGCACCGAAATGAAGTTTATTACAGTCGAAATATAAGTTTCTATTGTATTTAGACATGTAATGTTTTGAGTAACTCAAGCACCGACTTCTTTAAAATTGGAAAAAAATCTTCGAATTTAATATAGCATATTATAGAAAATAGAAAACTTATTATAAGACCATGTCCCCTCTCCCCTTGCGCGACTAAAATATTTGAACACAACTGTCTTTTTTTTTTTTTTTGTAAATGACATATTATATCAAAAGACCCAAAGCCGATAAATGGGCTCAGCTCTACTATATAATATGTAATTCACCAAGGCTATGGAAATATACTGTATATTTATGTTCTAACTGAATGAACAGACTATCTGTCCTATTTTAACAGGTATACACAAAGTTTACACATTGTACATATGTTCATTGTCAGAACTTCCCTTATGTCTACAATTCATATGAAGTCACTGTTAAAAGTGAAAGTTGCTTAACTTATTTTGCATAATATATTTGCATAATATATTTAAGGAACAGGTTTTTGCATAAGTGATGGATAGTGGTATTTATAGTTATAAATGTATCTTTTATTCGTTCATAAATAGTTTCATCCATAGTGCAGGTTATATTTTCTTTTTGGTCCTTTGAGATCAGCTAGGATATTCTGAGAAATCAGAAATTTATAATCGGTTAAGAATCATTTTCTAACCAATATTTAACTTATTTGGTCCCTTTTAGATAATACTAGTCTCTGTATCGACTACCCTGTTGAAAGTTGAAAAATTATAGTAATTATGTCTCCCCACGACAGGGTCGGGAGACATATTGTTTTTCCCCGTGCGTCTGTCTGTCTGTCTGTCTGTCTGTCTGTCTGTCCGTCACAAATCGTGTCCGCTCTATAACTTGAAAACCGTTAAAGATTTTTCAATGAAACTTAGTACACTTGTAAACCACGTCGAGACGATGTGTCATGCACAAGAACCATAACTCTAGCTTGAGTATTTTTGGAGTTATTTCCCTTTGATTATTTTCGATACAATTTCGTGTCCGCTGTATAACTTGAAAACTGTTAAAGATTTTTCAATGAAACTTGGTACACTTGTAAACCACGACAAGACAATGTGTCATGCACAAGAACCATAACTCTAGCTTGAGTATTTTTGGAGTTATTTCCCTTTGATTATTTTCGATATAATTTCGTGTCTGCTGTATAACTTGAAAACCGTTAAAGATTTTTCAATGAAACTTGGTACACTTGTAGACCACGACGAGACGGTGTGTCATGCACAAGAACCATAACTCTGGCTTGAGTATTTTTGGAGTTATTTCCCTTTGATTATTTTCGATACAATTTCATGTCCGCTGTATAACTTGAAAACCGTTTAAGATTTTACAATAAAACTTGGTACACTTATTGAGCATGATCAGTCGATGTGTCATGCACAAGAACCATAACTCTGGCTTGAGTATTTTATGTGTTATTTCCCTTTGATTATTTTCCATACAATTTCGTGTCCGCTTTATAACTCGAAAATCGTAAGAGTTATTTCAATGAAACTTGGTACACTTATAAAGCACGATGAGATTACATGTCGTGCTAAAGAACCATAACTCTTGCTTGTATATCTTTGGAGTAATTTCCCTTTGATTATTTTCCATACAGTTTCGTGACCACCCTATAACTTGAAAACCGTAATAGAAATTTCAGTGAAACTTGGTACACTTATAAAGCATGATGAGACGATGTGTCATGCACAAGAATTATAACTCTTGCTTTCATATCTTTGGAGTTATTTCCCTTTGATTATTTTTCCATACAATTTCATGTCCACTCTATAACTTAAAAACCATAAGAAATATTTCAATGAAACTTGGTACACTTATAAAGCACGATGAGATGATGTGTCATGCTAAAGAACCATAACTCTTGCTTGCATATCTTTGGAGTTATTTCCCTTTGATTATTTTTCATTCAATTTCTTGTCTGCTCTATAACTCAAAAACCATTACAGATTTTTCAGTGAAACATGGTACACTTATAAAGCATGATGCACAATAATCATTACTCTTGCTTTCATATCTTTGGAGTTATTTCCCTTTGATAATTTTCCAAACACTTTCTTACCCCCTCTATAACTTGAAAACCGTAAGAGATATTTCAATGAAACTTGGTACACTTATAAAACAGAATGACAGGATATGTGATGCACAAGAACTATAAATCTTGCTTGCATATTTTGGACATGCACGTAAAAAGGGGGGAGACATCAGTTTTCACATAGAAAACAAATTCTAGTTCTCTTTGGCTCCATGTTGCCAAATCTTAAGGGTCACTGACGAGACTTTAATAGTCGAAACAGCGGTATGGCCAATTTCCTTTCTCATTAATGTTTTCACTGCTCTTAAAGGATCTCAGTTTTAATTTTATCTACTCACAATTTTAGGTTTCAGATATTGTAGTATTTTCGTGATAATCCATTACGGAAACTTCTCCATGATTACTTGAGAATTTCTTTTAATTACATATAAAATATCTATTTATGAACTAAATTTTAATTTCACAAATATTTATCTTGCCTATCATAATATAATGGTTTATCATATTGATTATTGTTAGAATTTAGCATTTTTGCCTTTTAAATTACATAATTATATCAATTATTGATTTTTTCTCTTGACCCTGTCAAACCTCAATTTTACTACATACGTATAGGTTAGAAGGGGTTAAGTTCCACACGGAGAGGTTTCCATGATGTAAAATGTTATCTGACAAAATAAGTTTGTGAAAGAAATCGGACCCCCTCCCCCATTGACACAGATTTATGCTGCATGTATGTAATATCAAGAGGTTTCCACCATATTGTTGCATTGATAAACGGTTGTTTGTTACGGAAAATGCAATATATATTCTAGATAAAAAAAAAATAACACAGAAGCTGTCAGAAACACTCAAACTCCATTGAAATCTTTCGAAAACGTTAGTAATCAACTACAATAGTGCTCTCTCTCTCTCTCTCACATTTTGAGGTTATTTAACTGTCGTGGTGAATGTCATAGGCTTTTTACAGTGTGTGAGAATATAGAACAAATAAATGAAAAAAAAATCCATTGGACCAAACTTAAAGCAATCTCAAGTTTAGGAGAAAAATCATTACAACAAAAAGAACAAATAAACGACGATGCAGTTACACACTCTGCATGCCAATTATCGATATTTGCCCAACGCCGGAGTGAAATAGCTAACTCCGAGGCAATAGCCAACGCCTGAGGAACAGCGTGTAAAGGGTTGTCAGCAAAACTATGAAATATTTTATAGAGCATGAGGATAATGTATTTGTTATGATAAGTTAGTGTGGTAAGATGGTCTTGCTTCCACATAAAATTTACAAAATGTTACAATACATTGACTGAAACATATAAAATACAAGAAAACATGCACGATTTTGTGGTTTTGACTGTCAATATTGATTTAGAAGTCAACAATTCTTTAAAGTCAAAACTTTTCATTCTCTATTCACGCTATAATTTATAAATCATATTCGCTGTACAAACTATTTTACTTAAAACTCATTTCTGACGAAGCGTTAGATATTATTCGCCACCAAAGACGCCTTGTGGAAAAAGGAATGGGATCGCCAACGCCGGAGGAAGATTACATATGGGCATGGCGAACGCCTGAGGATGATAACGTTTGCACAGAATGCTGATTCAAAACAAACAAATAGTTTTACTCTACTTTGTCGTTGAAGTCCTTGTCACGATCATTGATATTGATTTCTGTCAAGCATATTTTCAAACTGTTCAAAATATTTCATGTCATTTCAGAGCACTAAAACAGCTATAATTGCTAATTAGCGTCGTAGACTTGCGGCAAATATTTATCGTTATAAATATGAATGATACGTCTGTTCCGATTCGTCAAATATATTCATTTCATTTATAGCGGTAAATCTGTGATGCTTAGAACGTATAACCATTATTAAGTCTTTTTTTTAAGTATGGAGATGGATAAAAAAAAATTCCAAGGACAGCTACATATACATATCATTATAGGGTCCTGTCATATTTCGAACTGAAATAAGATCTGATCTAAATCATAAAGAAAATAGGGTGGTAGCAACAGTAGTTGGCAGATACGGTATATACGGTACATCTCTATAATGATACATGCGTGCACGCACGTGCAAGGTTATGGAGATACCGCGATGCAGATTTAAGATAGGAATACCCATTACCGTGTTTTAATAAAATTATGACTATTCGTATTCAAAAAGTATGGCATGAACATTTATGTTCTGCATAGTAACTCGTTTGTGTCGTCGTGTACAGAAATATCTTTATTTATGATACACTACGAATTTGAGAAACGTGTGACTGAAACGTGCGCGCGCGATCCCACGCCACAAGGTAAGCGTATTGTAGCAGATTATAGTCATTACAGACCAGTATAGGGTGAAAGTAAATATTATTTCTTGATAAAAAAGACCATTAAATCTTGAGAACAAAATCGGGCGTCGTGTTGGTCTTATCTCTTCGACTGCAGTCGAACCTAACTGCGGCGTTAACGTTACCCTCATTTCGTCACGCAAGAGGGTTTGTTAATTAACTGCTTAAAAGGTTCAAAATATACCAAATACAAGTGTGCTTTCGGTTGTGTTAATATCAGATATACATTGTTTCTTCTATATACACAATTTCATATAACAATCATTTATTAGCTTGTCTTCATATACCTCGTGAAGTGCAAATCAACGGAAAACGGAAAACAGGCCAGCAGTTGACTGTACGTACGATATGCACATTCTTATATTATTTTCTTTGTCTTTCTTTAAAGATTATGAATCACATGCCGTATTAATTAGCGGTAAAATTTAACTTTTATTTCTTCGTACACTGGACGCCAAAGCTTTTAAACACAAATACGCCTCACCGTTGGTCGTACCCATTCAATCCGTTCCTCCGGCGGCGATCGTATCATACTCCGGCGTAGACGTTACCCTCATTTTCTCAATTAAAACAGTGCCCCGTTTAAATGATGTAAAATGACCAGAGAATATTATATAGGGGTGTGTTATTGTTTTAGTTTGGACTGTCAGTGGTTGTTGCTTTTATATGTGCACGGTCGATCATACATCTGCTCAAAGAAACACGCATATTGACTGATTTATGTTGATAGTTGTGTAAAGCACATTGTGCTTACATTAATCATGTATACGGATATGGTTTCACATGAAACTAATGTGGAACACTTGTTCAACATGAAATAAAGATACAAAAATAGGAGAAACTCGAGTAAAGGCGCATTTCTACTTATTTTTTGCAAGTTTTCAAGAAACACACTCACCATATTCCTCAGCCGTTGGCTATTGCCTCGGAGTTAGCTATTTCACTCCGGCGTTGGTCAAATATCGATATTTGGCATGCAGAGTGTGAGTTATATTAGTGAAATAAAGCAAAGTTAACGATCGAAACAACAATATGTACAAGTTAAAGATAATCAATGAACATGATCTGACGCAAGCATAAACTAATACTGTCCCTGCAACTCAGATGGAAAGTCAACCACGAGCAGGCAAGATAGACGTAATACTCGTTGTTTCTTTTATTAATGTACAGAACACTTGCGCATCCCCCTCCCGTGCCCAAGTGGTTGACGCTGATTTCATTTCTTCGCTGAACCCCTCAATAAGTCCAGTGTGGGTGTGAGTCCCTTACTATGATGGACCACATGTGGGACTAGACGTTCTGTTTGAGTGTGCTAGAAGCACTTTCATCGAATTACTTCTGTTTTCGCCCACCCTGTTGATTTGCCCATCTTATATGAGTGACATAATCTCGAATGGGGCGTAATACAAAATAAAGATACATTCAAAGCCATTTGCATACATGTATATACATTAATCTGTACACAGAGCATCATATATTTATCAGAATTCAACAAAACTGATAATTAAATTCTTACATGAGGATGTAATGTGATTCATAAATATAACCACCCAACTAAGCCAATACGGCTTATATGTATGGATGGTTTGACTAAACCACTTTTCCTGGGTAGTCTTAGCCATCAGATGGTCGGTCAGCAGATGAGCTTTGGCCGGTGGCACAATCAGCCTATCTATTTCACCTAGGCACCAATGGACCGGAGCCCATATTCCTACGTACAATAGTAATTATCATGTAATAAAGAAGCATTTTCCCACAGGTATATAATTGAACGGTGATGATGGTATTTTTTATTAAATGATTATCAATTTTTTATGCAAATTGTTTTGGAAACCTTCATTATGGATTTTTTTTCTTGTGTATGAGAACACCTATCGCTATTATGATAGCAACCCCAGCGATACTTCCTATAACAATTCCTGCGATAGCTCCTCCGGATAGTCCACCATTATCTGAAGAAAATAGAAATTACAACGTTACATATACGCCATTAAATGAACATATTATACACATAGAAAACAACAGAATGATATTTAAATTTCGACATCCCATGCCATTTATAAATTCGTTTATTTGAACATGGGTCGATTTATTAGATTCATTTATCTGCTAAAATTGCATGTAAAACTGTTGCAATGTTTCATTGGTTTAAGTACAGTACAGTTCCAAAAGGAATACTCCCCAAAATCAAAATTTTGCAAACATTTATTAATCATATTGTGTGTTTGCAAACTCATTACTGATTCTTGTACACAATTTCCATTATGATATCAATCTCTTCTGGCCAGTAGTGTGTTTTGCAAACATATGTTAAATGCATCCGTATTTTCAGGCATGTTCTGTGCGTTATTTTTGTGTTACAGGGGTATATAAGCTATTCGTTTGCTCGAATAAAATGAAAGCAATATGTTTTGACAAACAATGACTCAGCTGGAAAGTTTGTGCATGCGATTTTATTCGGCGCCCAGGGATCTCCATCGTCGGGCAGCTTACTCATTCTGTGAGTCCTGGTTTTTGATTCATCAGGATGTTTATCATGATTTGTTTGTTTGTTCTTGATGATTCATTGACTAGTTAGAGATTCACCACGAGGACCGAAGAACTAACTAAATGTTATGAACCACTGCAGAAGCTGAGGGTGAGGTTATGGCCATGTAAAATCGATTTAAACCAGCCAGTAACTTTGTGTTACTGATCGTTCCAAGTCGATACTTCTGAGGTGGTTATTTTTCTTTTATGTCTCGGTGTTTAAAATATTTAGTGCTGTTGGTGCCTTATGTATGTTTTCATATTTTTAGTTAAGTTTAGGTTATTGAGTGGCCACCTATTGGGAAAATAGCTGCTCATTCGGCTTACGAAATGTTTTCATGGTATAAGTACCTGATTGTTAGTTTGTTTTTCCCACCTCGGTTTTTGGAGTGGGGATCTTTTTCTGATTGCGCCTTTTCCTGATCTTTGCCTACTTGTACCTCTTTTTAGGTATGATGGGTAGCTACATATGGCGGGTTACTATATTAACGGTGACGCGTAAATTGTGTCAAATGCATTCACATTGCTCTTCATATTCGTTTATTATTTGGCTGGAAAATGTTGTCAAGGTTGTGATTTTACCGAGTGAAGTCAAATATCCTTCAAATGATTTTATAAGTATATTTATTCCATTCATATTTCCACTCATAATTATGGTAATAGCCCAGTTATGTACCAAGCTATAATCGTTCTATACTCTTTACAATATTGTGACAGCTGTCAAGTAGAAATATGTTTTATCTCCTATTTTTGCTTAACAATGATGGTTTAAATACATTAGCACAGCCTTAACAGATTATATCTACTGAGAATCACGTGGTATTTTATACATACAAACCGACAAATGATCGGTGACACACAATGAATTCTGTCCGGAAGTTGAGGTTAGATTTTCGAGTTTTCTCCTATAGCGTTACTTGCACTGACTGATAGATAGGTGCGGTCAATGCAGAAATTGAACATTTACTGAAAGAAAGTAACATAAGAAATCCCGGCAATTTTGTTTTCGCAAACACTTCAATGTTATTGTGATGGAAGTACTATGTATTTATGGGGCGGTAGAGTTTGCGAAAACGAAATAACCTGGATTCCTTATGTAACTTTCATTCAATATATGTTCGATTTCTACATCGACTGCGCCTATCTATCACTTGGATTTCTCATCTCAACTTCGTACATAATTTCATTGTGCGTCACCCATTCCGTACCAAATGTTTCTCAGCTGTGGACTGTTATCGGAAATTATGTACAAATTTAAAAGTTCAGTGCTTGGTCCTCGTGAGTTAAAAAAACAAAGGCAATATGCCGATTATTGATATAAATACCTTAATATTTGGTTATCGCCCGCAGGAACAACCCAAGACCCCGCTATAATAACGGTCGAGGGCTGATACTGCTTGCCATGCTTGTTGGAATGATATCCGCTCTCCTCTCAAAATTCATGTTTTGCGTCCTCCAGTTATCATCCCATCCGTGAAAACATATAAGTCTAATGCAAATTTAAGATTTTCGGGGGAAACATTAGCCTAAGTGATAAGTCATTATTCTGACTCTTCATTACAATTTAAATAAGGTTATTTACTTGTTGTTAGTTCACGTGATGATGATGATGATGATGATGATGTTCTATTAAATGCTTTAATTGTACATTCAACAGCACCTTAAATGTATTGTGATTGTCATAAAGGCATAGCAGACCAGAGGACTATTTGTCCTTAAAACGTTCATGTGAACATTTTCAAATACAGCTGCGTTCAATTATTATACCCCTGCGATATTCAGAAATAAACTGCCAACTCTTCTTGTTTTTGATCAATTGTCACTGTCTTGAAATGGACAACTGGATGGATTTGTTTAAATAGTGTTTTAAATAGGAGTTATTTTATTAAATTTTACTCTGTATATAAAACTTCCAGATCATTTGATGATGTATGCCTAAATTGATTACATAACATATTGACAAAAACTGTTTACAAAGTTACACCCCGATTTTCATTCATTGAACATTTTAGAATTGCATGGTAGTGCGGTTGTTACAATATAAAACTAAGCATATCTGTATTATTTCGCAAATAAAATATAATTGTTAGAATACTTATATTCTACAAGGAGGGTTTTACTCATAAAAAGCTAGTGCGTTCCTTTTATGAAGTAAGCATGTCTTAAAGCACTGTGGAGTCACCTATGGCCGTATTCTACCAAACATGTGGGTTGGTATTTCATCATACAATTTGTTTGTTTTCTCGGCACAGAATACTATAGGAGACTGGGACTTTCACAGAGAAGCTTTTACTGTTAGGCTATCTCTTACAGCTTATCTTCATGTTATTTCAGTCCTCTTGTATAGGCTTTAAGACAAGGGAATCACCAGGACTTTCAAAGACGACTGTCATTCCGCTAATACATGTATCAATAATGTTGCGGATGAAGGATAAATACAACATCATTGCCTTCCATAAATACTATTTTTGCATCCTTTATTGGCATGTTAATTTCCATGACTTAAACACTATAGAAGAGGTTTGGAATATCACGAAAAGGTGATGTAAGTGATTGTCTAACAATGAATTTAGCCCACTATAGTATTCGGTGCGGAGGAACAAATCATGAAACTGTAGGATGAAATGCCAACCCACGTTTTGGCAGAATACAAAGTCATTGATGACTCCACAGTGCTTTAAGACATGCTTACCTTATGAAGGAATCCACTAGCAAGCTTTGTTCGTAGATTCGTGGATTCGTCTGCGCATGCGTCGAAATACTCCTTCGACAGCGCATCTGCCTAGAATATTCGTGAGGGCGTATGGCAGTATATGAAGATAGATAGATAGTAAAACCGTCCTGATAGAATATAAGTTTTCTTGCAAAATAACACTAGCATGCTTAGTTTTATATTGTAAAAAAGTACAAGGAAAAGGCGCAATCAGAAAAAGACTCCCACTCCAAAAACCAAGGTGGGAAAAAACCAAACTAACAATCAGGTACTTATACCATGTAAACATTTCGTAAGCCGAATGAGCAGCTATTTTCCCAATAGGTGGTCACTCAGTTACCTTAACTTAACTAAAAATATGCGAACATACATAAGGCGCCAACAGCACAAAAATATTTTAAACACCAAGACATAAAACAAAAAGAACCACCTCAGAAGTATCGACTTGGAACGATCAGTAACACAAAGTTACTGGCGGGTTTAAATCGATTTTACACGGCCGTTTAAATCGATTTTACACGATTTTACACGATTTTACCTCAGCTTCTGCAGTGGTTCATAACATTTAGTTAGTTCTTCGGTCCTCGTGGTGAATCTCTAACTAGTAAATGAATCATCAAGAACAAACAAATAAATCATGATAAACATCCTGATGAATAAAAAACCAGGACTCACAGATTCAGTAAGCTGCCCGACGATGGAGATCCCTGGGCGCCAAATAACCTACTAACTCCGGAGCTAAAGAAAACCATCAGTTGGACCCCGGTGGGCCAAGCAACAGACAAGAAGCTCCGGCCCCAACCAACTAAAATGAATAGCTTTAAGTCGGGGCCATCATAGAGTCTGACGCCCGACCCACCGGCGTGCAATTACAGAATGCAGCATAGTTATCAACCGTGATTGGGTTAAAAACTAAGCATGCAGACTGTCGCATAACATTCAAGTTATAACCTATACGTCTGTAACGTGTTATGATTTTTCTAAACTGAAAAGAAAAATCATTACTTCCTATAAGTTTCTTAAATTTGTAAACCAAGTCACCATAAAATTCTGGTTCCGAAAGACCCTCACTTAAAAACGTCTTTAACCCAACATTTTATTTGGAAATCAATTCATAGTGTCTACGATAAAATTTAGAAAAAACCGCTTTTCTATGAAATTCTAACATGTAAAAAGAATGACAAATTGACCAGGGTGTAACTTTGTAAATAATGCTCCACATTTTCAGCCACAGTTTCAGCCTTAGTACAGAAATGGTGATTCTTTCCTAATTTACAAATAAAAGGACCTCTGACAGTGGTAATGGGAGTCACAATGTAAAGCTTCCCTGTATTTCAAAAAAAAAAAAAAATAAAAAATAAAGATTGGTAAAATGCTTCAACCATCATAAGTTAGGTCACTGTCAGTCCATATTTTAGCATATTGGACTTTGGTACCCATTTCGATAAATGTATGGCTTTATTTTTGGGCTAGAACAGCTACTTTTTGTATTGAACATTAAGGAAAACAGAAAACTAATTTTTGAACATTGCCCCCCACCTCCACGAATACCAACAAATCCGTTTGCATGTTGATAGGTCATCATACATAAAAAGCAGATTATATTTGAATGGCGTGTTGGTACTCGGGGGGAACAGTGTTGCCCAGTCAAAAATGTAACCTGAAAATTGTGTATATGTATGTAAAATAGTGATACATACTTTATACGGTGAGGATGGTAGAAACTAGGTTCTTTCCTATCAAGACATACATGTACTGTACTAATTTTGTCATCTGATACGGGAAAATAATTGATTTGTAACCATTTTTCATTTTTGGTTCATCCAAAAAATAGAGAAATAACATTTCATGGAACAAACATTCGCACCAGTCTAATATAGTATACGATTACAAGTTAACACATATACGCCCCCAACACATATACGCCCCCTAACGTTTTTAAAGCACATGGCTGAATTCAACATGCGGAGAAATCAGTCTTGATTAAAGGACAAATAACGTGGCATATTTTTCCCATAATGCACTTAGACTATACATTGGAAAGTTGTCAGTATTAAAATTGTTCATGGATGATCTCTAAGCATTTTGGTGTCAGCATCATGACATGAAGATTTTGACTACTTCAGGCATTTGCTTCATTAAATTTCTTAATACATGATTTACAGGGAATTAAGGTTTGTGAATCTAGTCAAATACAAGGGTATTATCTTGGTTTATTCTTGGCAGTATGTCTTGACGCATCTAGACCAATACTTCTTTCTCCATACATTTTATTGCTGTGCATTATGAAAGAGCAGGGCGTGTTATAGGTAAAGAATTTCATGTATACCAGGTTTATACGCCATAGTTTTAACACTGAAAAATAGTTGATCAGTGTAGGAAGATTTTTACAACAGAAGGCATTTAGATTTCATATGTATCTAATTTGAATGGTGGCATGCGGGCGTTCATTCATTCCAGACTTGCATATAAATTCTGTGTCATTTTACGTTTGCGAAAATTATACAGTAATTGAGGCATCCATGTACCAAACTTAAAGTACAGATCAGCTGTCTGGTAGTCGCTAATGTCATGGACATATTTTGCTTCCTCTGTGTTTTTAAACCCATATTTGTGAATAGTTTGCCATGTCCTTTTGCTCTCGGACCCAAAATAACCCGGATAAGGCACTATAGCAAATGTCACTTTATGTTGTCTCTGCTTGATTTTAAGTATCATAAAATGCATTAGGATGGTCTGAAATGAGTTTAAGTGACAACTAAGTTAATATGAATGAAAACGTATTTTTCCCCTTCATTTTTACCAAATTCTGGTGATTTTCTATCAAAATAACTGAAAACTGTAAAATTTGATGCCTAACTTTCTAGACGATTTGTGCAGAATATGCAGATTTCTCCAGAAATAAAATGATACTGTCTTAAAGTTAAAATATTAAGCTATTGCTTTTTGAAAACATATCTTGGATATTTTCTCAAATAATTGAATTATCAGTTTTTAAACTTTATCAATTGCAGCTTTGCCAACCTGGCCGAGACCACATATTTCCAATAAATACCATAAATATACCGTAGTTACCTATCCGGGCTTTATTGGATCCGAGTTTTGCTACATAACTTGGGTTTATGGAAACTAATGACAGATTTTCTCATGACTTTGCTCAATACTTGTCATTGTTAGCAATGATATACAGGTAACTTCCAAAAGAATTTATGAAAATAATGTCTCTTATTAAGTATCAAACCTTTGAGATGAATTTTAAGGGTGTCTACGACCCTTGACACTGACCTACATGTTTTAAAATCACGACAGTTTTGGAACTGAATATACATGCAACAGAAATGATTTTTATTCCAATTCAAATTTTCATTTTTTTGACTCCTACCTCCACTTTGCTAGCCATTTCTCCAGTATGTGGAGGAATGCGTCACACGAATGCGTTATAGCATTTATCCATTCTTAAGACATCATACGACCGTCCTGATTGCACAGTTGTAGTAGAAATTGCTTTAAACGGAGTTTTGGGCTTTCGAAAACAAGGCATATATTACAGGGAAGAGTCAGTGTTCCTTTCAAATCATTAACCAAGGTATCTTGTGGAATCTTTGAAACTCGAATATCAGCGATTTTTTGTTAAATATTTGTCTCCATATGTTATGTACTTAACACATTGCATAAAAAAATCATCCAGTTGTCTATTTCTTGCCAGTGACGATTGATAAAAAACAAAAAACAAGAAGATTCGTCAATTTATTTTTGAATATCGCAGGGGTATATTAATAACTGAACGCAGCTGTATGTATGCCTTTGTAGTAAGCGCCAGGGCTATATGTTAGACAGACAGAATAAGACCATTAAAATATAACATTGCATGTCATTTTAATTTCCATTGATGTACTGTATCACTTAAACTTTGGTGTTGATTGACCAAAAGTTTAAGAAAAAAGATGCATGTAAATTTATCATCATAAGCCTGGAGCCGAAGCAAGCCAGCCTCTGGTGTAAAAAGCTTAATGAAACAGTATTTCATATAGATTTGCTGACACGTTAACCATAAATTTGTACCATTCTATGATTTATAAAAATAAGAAGTTTTGGCCTTTTATTTATGTAAGCAAACAAGGTTGGTGTTGCAAATAAGGTCAATATCATCACAGTGTTACGATTTATGACATAGGCCAAGTTTGATAGTCATAGGACTATGGGTTCAATAGAATAAATATTTTTATCAAAACGATTTTTACAACACGTATGGACATGGTAGTTATCTTGACTACGTGAGTGTGACAATTTATACAAACGTACGTTTATCTTTCCTTTCTTAACCTTAAATGCTTAGCTTCTGAATGAGCTAAATTGCTTCCACTCTATATTCGATTTATGAAAATCCTGCTGGTGCAATATGGTCCAGAGATCAAATGACTGTGATAATGAGGTGATCATCTCATCTCTAGAAGGGGTAATAAATAGGTCTCTGTTCATAGTTTTAGTGAAGTTCAGGTAACTGAGTGGCCGCCTATTGTGAAAACAGCTGCTCACTCGGCTTACGATATGCTTTCTCAGTATAAGTACCTTATTGTCATTTAGTTTTTTTCCCACCTCGGTTTTTGGAGTGGGAATTTCTTTCTGATTGCACCTTTTCCTGATCATTTCCTACTTGTACCCTGAAGGATAATACCTGTAGCATTACTGTTTATTGGTTTTATGGTGCCTGCATAACGTGGCCTCACCAGTAAAGTGGTAAGAAAGGAGAATGTAGCCGCGTCATGAGAAAACCAATATTTTGCATATGCAAAAACAAGGAGAAAAACTGCGAAGCTAATCAGCGCCTTTGTTCTGAATCTGAATAGTTTACTGGTGACACGCCAAATGACATTATAGTACGCTACACGGATAGTATCATTATTCTCCCTTTTAAATCCCAAATTTCCGGCCTTGTCCATCTTTCGTGCTTGTACAGCTCAGTGTATGTCGCACCTGTTCGGTAACAACATTGTTTTTATGACGCGACTCAATTGTTTACAAATGGTTGACGGACGGACTGACGACGGGGCATTGTATACTAAGAGTCTGGGTGGCAACTTGTCGAAAAAAAGAATATTTTATAACAATCTATAAGGCCTTAAATAATTTAACGACGGAATACTTATCTAAACTTCTGACACCTTTTCCACAAACACATGGCCTTAACTTAAGATAATTTAAACGTGCCAAGGTCTGGAACAGCACTTTATAGTAAAGCATTTTCATGTTCGGCGCCTAAACTGTGGAATAATCTTCCACAGTCACGAAAAGACTGCGATACATTGGAGTCTTTTAAAAGAAGTCTTTAAAAAAGTGTTTAACATATCTGTAGCTCGTTTCACGAAGCTCTCTTAGGACATTTCTTATCTTATGATCGAGACTACTCTTAGGAGTGACTTGTGATCTATCTGAACGGTAATACTTGTCTTATGTTTGAGGTTGTGATTTGCTCATAAGATTTATCTCAATTCAAGGTCAAACACAACAAACAGTTAGTTGCAAGTATGTTAAATAATAGAATTGATTTAGTATTGGTGATAGCTCAGTGGATTTATGCAAGTAATTCAATTAGTATTTTTGCCATACTATGAGCCAGGCGATCCGAGATCGAATCCATTTTTCTCTATTTTTTTTTCTTTTTTTTTCTTTCTATTTCAATATAAATACATGCACTTAGATCTACCAACTGTTTCATTGTAATGCTATAGGCTCACTTAGATCTACCAACTGTTTCATTGTAATGCTATAGGCTATTTCGTCTGCAAATCGAAACCAAATCTCTTTAACACGAGTGTTTCCCTTATACACTGTATGATAAACCTGATGCATCGGTCGGTCGATCTGTTTATCATTTGGGGAAATATAGTCAATTTGCCATATTGAACTTAGGTCTAGTTATACTAGCAATTATGTATACAGTTCATGATGTTTGCAGTTAAAATAAAAAATGGACCCATTGGGGCCCTGAGAAA
The DNA here is from genome assembly GCA_964017185.1 of Rugalucina vietnamica. Lineage (NCBI taxonomy): Eukaryota > Metazoa > Mollusca > Bivalvia > Lucinida > Lucinidae > Rugalucina > Rugalucina vietnamica. Next base: position 27,109,749 of record OZ024880.1, on the reverse strand, counting down.
TAATAGATGGGCTGCTTGTACCGCTCCAAGCAAAGCTTATACGCTACTGACTGGCTATCTGATTAGGCTACTGGTTACTTTACGAAAACACGCCCATGCAATATACAGGGATTTTTAAGTTGTAAAAATTGAAAAATTTCAGTAGATTCTTTTTTTTTTTGGCTCAAAACATAGATTGTGGGTACACGTTAGAACCGCCTCGGCGAGGCGGTTCTAACGAGTTCCGACAATCTATGTTTTGGAGCAAAAATAAGAAAAATAGGTATACCCTTTGCTATATAAAAGTGGGGTACAAGGGGGTGAACAGTTTTCCTGATGAACCGTTCAGGTCTGAGCCTGCCTAGAAGGTTAGGTAAAACCATCCATACACATAAGCCTTACTTTGGTAATTTATACTGAGCCAAACACAACGCATTACGATTATGGCATGTTTTCGCTTTTCAATGAAATGTAATACAGTCTACCATATATATGCTGGTCAGCAATCGCCTATGATTTAATATGGTACAATTTGGCTTTCAAAGTATGGACCATTGAGCTCGAATGATATTGGCCAAAGCGGTTATTTTGGTGGCATGCGACTCCTGAGAGATTCTGGAAGTCAGTCTTCCTTTTAGATCGTGAAAAATGATTAATTTCTTGAGACGCATAATACAGAATGTTAAAACCAGATGTTGTTAGATGTGTCAATCGCACGGCAATCTAATCCAGTGGAAATAAAGTTTATTTATAACAAATAAATCGTTGTTGCGATATAAGTTTGACTGAGTATATTTGAAGCACGTTTTAGATGCCATGGCATCCTAATTTTGTATGAACGCCTCATGAATAGGAGGCAACGTCTCGGCTTGAACATAGCTGTTGAATGGGGCGTTAAGCATTAACTCAAACAAACAAACTAAAATAAAATGTTGGCCTTTATCAATACTGAACCAATATATAAACAATATGACTCGGTGGCTCAGTGGTAAGCTATGTTGTCTTCTGTCCAGGCGATCCGAGTTCGAATCCCGTCTTGGTAATATTTTGTTGTGTTTCCCTTCACATAAAAACGTCCGCCATTTTTAGATTACGTACTATAAAATAAGTTCAATCATAAGTTGTGTCCTATTGTTAGGATAAAGTTAGGACATCTTTAAGGATGAGACATATCTTAACAGAAATTAGTCCTAAGTTCAAACTTAGGATAAAATTTGTCTTAAAACGCTTTGTGAAACGAGCCCCTGGTCACATTTAAATAATATTACTCTTTGTATCGACTACCCTGTTGAAAGTTGCAAAGTTTCAGTAATTCTCTTTGGCTCCACGTTGCCAAATCTATAGGGTCTCTGACGAGACTTTAATAGTCGAAACCGCGGTATGGCCCAACCCCTTTCTCATTAATGTGTTCACTGCTCTTAAAGGATCTCAGTTTTATTTTTTAAAACTACAATGTGATTAGTTTAACACACTTTATAAAGATGTTTATTCAAATGTCAGTTTTTTTGTCTAATGTTAAGCCATCAATTTAGTATTTTACAGATTTGTATATATGGCTATTTACTGTCTGAGCTGATCAGCAAGCTGCATTGAGGTACGGTTGGATGAACCGAATGATGCAAATAGAATTTCTAAACCTACATTTGGTAAAACTATAAATTTTTAACAAATGTAATTGTTTTAACGCGTTTTAAGATTTATGTGCCCATTAAAATTGTTTTGACTTTTATGAATTTATGGTACTTTAAGATTTTTCATCTGAACATGAATATATCCCTACTTCTAAATATCATCTTGTAACACTTATATGTTAATTGTACATACTGTAAATGTGTTACTGGTTTACAGAGGGTCACAAGGTAGACTGTTTTATAGCTAATTGTGTTTTCCTCTATAAATATTGTATAAATAAAAAAAAGACAACTGAAACCGTGTTGACCCTGTCCAATATGTTTTCAAAAGACCGAGTCTCAAAGTATGACACTTGATTGAGAAAAAACAGCATTTATCTGGAGACTGACACTGATGAAATGTCTGTAGTTAATGCTCACTTAAACGATGTACCTGTTAAGTTTTCTATTTGTGTCAAGACAAACTTCCTACGATGTATTGGTTACCTAAGTTTCACAAAAGACCATACAAAGCTAGATTTATTGCTAATTCGAGCTATTGTACTACTACTGAACTTTCTAAATTATTAACTTCCTGTCTTACTTCTATCAAATCTCATGTCATAAGATACTGTGAGACAGTGTATGAAACTTCAAATAAAAATTGGTTTTGGTCAATAAAACATTCTGGCGAGGTGCTCAGTAAATTGAAGTGTAGAGGGTTTCGTGCGACGAGATTGTCCACTTATGATTTTTCTACTCTGTATACAACATTACCACATAATCTTGTATTAAGAAAAACGTCTGGATTTGATAGAGTGGACCTTCAAAAGGGCACCATTCAAAAGAGCATTAAAAGTGTGGTTCACTTTATTTGGCCTGTAATGACAGAAAGGCCTTTTTCACTTCCAGTGACCAAAGTCGGTATACACTTTGGTCATGTCAGAATGAGTGCGACGCCTTATCCTATTTCCTGGATAATATTTACATTAGATTTGAGACCAAGTTACACAGACAAATTGTTGGAATTCCGATGGGTACAAATTGCGCACCTCTCATAGCTGATTTATTTTCATACTGCTACGAAAGAGATTTCATGGATTCTCTTAACCAGGATAATCAAGCTGATGTTATCGAGGCTTTTAATTCGACTTCTAGGTACCTCGATGACCTTTTGAACATTGATAACCCTTATTTTAAGATGTGGTCAATCAAATTTATCCACCTGTACTACAGTTGAACAAAGCCAATATCTCAGATACCGAAGCCCCCTTTTAAGATCTACATCTTTCTGTTGCAAATGGATTTGTTTCTTCTAAAATTTATGATAATCACGATGACTTTGATTTTGATATAGTAAATTTTCCTTTTTTGGATGGTGACGTTCCTCGTCTTTCTTCTTATGGTGTATACATTTCTCAACTTATTAGGTTTGCTAGAATCTGCAATCATGTTACGGACTTCAACGCTCGAAATAATTTTTTTACGGCCAAACTTCTCCAACAGGGTTATCGGTATCATAAACTTCGAAAAACCTTTTCTAAATTTTATCGTACACACTATGAATTGATTTCCAAATATAATGTTGGGTTAAAGACGCCTTTAGGTTAGGGCCTTTCGGAACCAGAATTTTATGGTGACTTGGTTTACAAATTTAAGAAACTTATAGGAAGGAATGATTTTTCTTTTCAGTTCAGAAAAATTACTACACGTTACAGACGTAAAGGTTATAATTTGAATGTTATGCGACAGTCTGCATGCTTAGTTTTTAACCCAATCTGCCTTATTTAATTGCACGCCGATGGGTCGGGCGTCAGACTCTATGATGGCCGCGACTTATAAAGCTATTCATTTTAGTTGTTTGGGGTCGGAGCTTCTTGTTTGTTGCTTGGCCTACCGGGGTCCAACTGGTGTTTTTATTTTGCTCCGGAGTTAGTAAGTTATTCGGCACCCAGGGATCTCCATCGTCGGGCAGCTCCTGAATCTGTCGAGTCCTCGTTTTTGATTCATCAGGATGTTTATCATGTTATATGTTTGTTCTTGATGATTCATTGACTAGATTCACCACGAGGACCGAACAACTAACTAAATGTTATAAACCACTGCAGAAGCTGAGGGTGAGGTTAGGTACCTGTAAAATCGATTTAAGCCCGCCAGTAATTTTATATTACTGATCGTTCCAAGGCGATATTTCTGTGGTGGTTCTTTCGTTTTATGTTTTGGTGTTTAATTTTTTTTTATGCTGTTGGCGCCTTATGTATGTTTTCATTTTTTAGTTAAGTTTAGGTAACTTAGTGGCCATCTTTTTGGAAAATAGCTGCCCATTCGGCTTACGATATGTTTTCATGGTATAAGTACCTGATTGTTAATTTAATTTTTTCCCATCTCGGTTTTTGGAGTGGGAATCTTTTTCTGATTGTGCCTTTTCCTGATCTTTGCCTACTTGTACCTTTTTATCAGTTATATGCACCGTTATCCGGCAATACACACAGCAGAACAACATACAATAAAAATGATACACAATCCATAATTTGTGTTGGAGTAAACCTTTTTGTATGCTATACTAACCATTGAAATGAATTATGACCCTCTAGCTAACATAGATTATTGCGTCTTTTTCATTATCATTGTCTTAAAGTTGAATTATAACGATAGGCAATCTTGAATTTGTTAACAATGCGTTTGGCATATTGACCTGTCATTCGTTTAAGATATTTTATCTTACCTGTAGATCTACCTGTGTATTGTTTTAACGTATCCTTAACAACATCTGTAGTTGATCCGTCGGAAAGTCTGAATGATACTCCCCACTCTTTCCCGATGGCTGAGCTTGGCACGCTGGTAATGGTCGCTGTGTATGTATGTGTGCTTGCATCACAGGTGTATGTCATTGGTGGGTATCCAGTATCGCTGGAAAATAGTTGACACGAATTTGGAATTTCAACGACATTATCGGTGGATACTCGCCCAGAATAATACCAGTGTACGAATTGCTCTGTCCCACCTCCCGTATATTTGGCAATAAGTTTAGCACTGTCACCTGCGTTATAACCTGCTGAATTTTCGAAACGAAATTCCACTTGGGCTACTGTTATTAATGCCCACACAGAAAGGCACAGCACGATATGAATAACTACCATAGTCATACTTTATCCGGATGCGTGAGAACAAGCTATATACAGTACCACCCTGGTCCGTCATTACGTACAGGAAACTAAAGCAACGTATAGATTACTAAATCGCAACGTATAGTTTACTAAAAAAATGGCGGATTTTGGTGGACACGAATCGGTGAGTAAGATTTGTTTATTGATTCTGATGTTCCTTTTTTGTTTATCTTAATCAAACACACCTTACGGACCAGCAAAACTATTGTGTTATTTGCCTCGATCGGTACATTCTGCAGGAAATCACCCATTTAAGTATAATGTTCGACACCCTTAGACAGCTGATTGCCAAATCGTGTGTTTTGAACTTCTCCGAGAAGAAAACCTTATATTGTGGTCAAAGTTCGATGGTAAATGGGTTGATTTTTGATGTCGAACATAGATACTGACCTAATAAGACGATCTGGCCAAAAAAAAAATTCAAATGTCCTTTGATAGCGAAATTATTAATGATTTTTCATTACAACGCATTCGGCACCTAAAACGGTACAACGAAAAAACAACTAAAACGTTCTAATTTGGGTAAAATAAACCTTATTACGATACTGTATGTAACATTGTTTGTGACTATAGCGTTTTATTTCATCCAAAGTTTTCATCTCAAGATTTGCTGATATAGCTCACAGGTTAAACCCTAAAACATTAAAATAGGCATCAAAACCATCATATGAAGCCAAACTCGAGTTTTATGGCGACTTAATGTTTAAATTTAACAAAAAATTTGGATGAGAGTAATTTAAAGACAAAATCTGATCATTTTGCTGTTAAATTTAAAAAAAGATAGTCAATCGATATCGAAGAATCGGTTGAATTTAATGCAATATACTGCATGCTTAGTTTTTAATCCAGATACGGTAAAAAACTTTACTTTCCTCTTTAAGTGCACGCCGGTGGGTGCATGGGCCCTCAGACTCAATGACGGTACAGAACTAAAGCTGTCTTACAGATGGGAGGGACCTGACAACAAGTTAAGGTTACGGGATAAACATATGTCTCTGGTCGGGTCCACCAAGGTTGAAATAGTTGTTTTGTTTTGCTCCCGGCGGTTTTTCAGTGTCGGCGTTACTGTTGAGTCGTCGTTTTTGTTTCATCACAGTGTTTACATTTGTTTTCTGTGATGCTTCATTGACGAACTAGGACGCTTCTATGAGAACCGAACATTGTTTGTTATTGAATCACAGTAGACTAAGGGTGAGGTTTGGCGCCAGTAAAACCGGTTTAAGCCCTCCAGTAAAATTTCTTTTGCTGACCATTCTAAGGCGATTCTACTGTGATTCTTTATGTTGTATGTTTGGCATGTCAGCTTCTGTTGTATACGCTTAATTTGTATTTAGTTGCAGGAAGCCGGATGGCTACCTTCCTTGGAAAGAGCTAGTCATCTTGCTCTTCATGTGTGTTGTCACATTTTCATGTTCAGGTATCCTGAACCTTCTGTTGATCTATTATGTTTGTTCTTGTTAAGTCTATATCTTTCCCGCTTGGTGTCTGGGTTTGGATTTTAAATTTAATTGTGTCTATTCCTGGGCTATATTTTCTATTTTATCTAACGTACATGTATAATAAACCTAAATTGATTTTTTTTGCTGTATTTCAGGCCAGAATGTGTCAGTGATGCTGATGAATTACCGACTGAGACGTTAGCCAAGTGACACAAACTAACTAACCAGCGCCCAAAGAGAAGTTCCTGTTGCGACGTTGTTCCTGTCCTATCCTTTCTGTGTAAATACAAAGATCAACTCGTTCAAGAATTTTTACGTTAATACGTTTTTGATTGTTTTTTTACCCAAATTAGAACGTTTTAGTTGTTTTTTCGTTGTACCGTTTTAGGTGTCGAATGCGTTGTAATGAAAAATCATTAATAATTTCGCTATCAAAGGACATTTGAAAAATTTTTTTGGCCAGATCGTCTTATTAGGTCAGTATCTATGTTCGACATCAAAAATCAACCCATTTACCATCGAACTTTGACCACAATATAAGGTTTTCTTCTCGGAGAAGTTCAAAACACACGATTTGGCAATCAGCTGTCTAAGGGTGTCGTACATTATACTTAAATGGGTGATTTCCTGCAGAATATACCGATCGAGGCAAATAACACAATAGTTTTGCTGGTCCGTAAGGTGTGTTTGATTAAGATAAACAAAAAAGGAACATCAGAATCAATAAACAAATCTTACTCACCGATTCGTGTCCACCAAAATCCGCCATTTTTTTAGTAAACTATACGTTGCGCTTTAGTAATCTATACGTTGCTTTAGTTTCCTGTACGTAATGACGGACCAGGGTGAGTACATCCACCATAAATATTTTGAGCAGCAAATAAAAACCAACAATTACATGTAATACGATATTGAATCACGGAAGTTAAAATGACGAGAAGTGTAAACAAGTCTGTACACAGGAACACAATACTTAGCAACAATCACTTCCTAGTCGGCTAATGCACCATCATGTATTGATTAATGCATGGAGATTATCGGTTAAGGAATTTAACTTTCAGTAGTTAAAAAGATATGTATTGTGGATTTTAATATGAACAAACACATGTAAGTGAGCATTCGCTTGAGAAAACCTACCATTTGGGGTTTCGAGGAGGTCCGGCACAAACCGGCCTGTAAAGTCACAGAAGCAGGAAGCTTGAGATTATGGATTTAAGAAAAAAGAAGGGTTTGTCCTATCTGTGTAGGAAAAACAAAGAGACAACTCTGTAGTGACTGCACAGCTGATGTTCGCCTTTGTTTTCGCCTATGATGATTGTTAGTTTTCTAATACACAGGTTCATGTAATAAGATACGGAACAAGGGGCAAAATCCATGTGATTGTGTCGAACAGCCGAGCCAAGCCCGAGAAAATCCCATAAATGGGAAACGGAAACACGCTCATCCACTAGGAAACGGAAACACGCTCATCCACTAAGGATGGTTTCACAGTATGTTAACTTATTACGTAATCAGTGTACTACAATCGGATGTGGATCGTGTGTAAACAATGAGTACACATATTCGTTTGTTACATTATTATGGAAATCTTTATAATTTGAGGTTTTATCTCGGAAAAACTGTGTGACATAATATGGTTTAGCTATGGTCGCCTAAATAGGGTGTTAGAAGTATTTTCGTATGTTTTTGTATTTTGATTTTTTCGTTCAATGATAAACTCACTGCAAAGGCAAGCGTCTCGTGGCCGACTGATCGCTTACATGGCGAGTTTTTAAACGAAAAAGGTCATATATCTATCTTTATAGAAGTGAATGAAATAGGCATTATAGTTATCTAGATGTTGTTCAATGGATTCTATCAGATTCCTCCGAGAACATGTTCTAAATTGGTTCTAAAAGACACCCACGACAAATCTGAAGATGTCCCATTTTTTGACTGCAATGTGTACGACTTAATGATTTTTTATGATGCAGTAATGTACCATTTCATGCAATTAATGCATGCGTTCTTGCAGTAAACGCATCCTTTTATTGCAGTTTATGTACCCGTTATTTCGGTCACTATGTCTGATACAACATTACTGAATAAGTAATAATACATTTTGTAGCCACTACTACTATTTTTACGCACTCTGACGTTACTTTTCTTCATACATGCACGAGTTTCGTTGACCATTAAAATAAGATTCTCATTTTATGTTAAACCAAACCTGAGTAAAGGCATGATTTGGAAGATATTATATAATTATATATGACCTATTTATGAACTCTTTCTAGGAAGACCATCTGATTACTATTAAACTGTTCCGGTTTGAGCCTGCCCGGGAAAAGTGGTTAAGGTCAAACCATCCAGCCTTTGTGGCTTAGTTGGATGGTTATATTTTAAGCAAGTGTTGGATGTCATCACATTCTCATTTTTGGTAAAACGTGGTTCACCGTGGCCAAATCCTATAATCGCTTTCACACTTTTGCGTATCGACTCACGTATCTACGGCGTATCAAGATTCGAAAGGTACCCTACGCCACGCGTACGTCGTACATACGTGAGTATACGTAGCTCATACTCCTCGACACGTAGCTCATACTCCTCATATGCCGAGTTGCTACGTTTTTATGTGTGCACTTAAAAATTCGTAGCACGTACATGTAAGTAGCAGGTCCGATACGCCGTACATACGCCACACACACGTCGTACATACGAAAGCAATGTGGCAGATACGTAGCTCATACTCTTGATACGCCACACGTACGTCGCGGATAACATGCCACGTAACCGTGACGTATGTACAGCGTTGCTTTCGTATCTGCTACGTATGTATGGCGTATCCTCGACTCTCTTTTCGTATCTACGGCGTATTAGCGACGTATGTGTGTCGTATCTTGCGTATAAATGGCGTATGTGCTACGTACGTATCGTTGCTGTAGAGTATGTGTGACGCATACGGAGCATTAGGAATATTTTGTGGCGTTCCAAGAGAATCTTAAACTTCTATATAATTGTTTTCGTTCTTCCGAAGTCATGTATCAGATGTTTCTCACGGTTCTCAGGGTGCCGTGCAGGGTTTGTTCAAATCTACGCTAGGTGTAGCGTCTGTCTTTGATCATGTCGTCTTACGACCAGGATAGGGAACTTGGAGAGCCCCCCCCCCCCCAAACCTCGATTTTTTTCGGTGTTAATCTAGATTATGTAGATTTTGCCGGTTTCATCTTCGACCTCTGTAATGTGCGAATTGCCTGAACAAAGTGAACACAACCGTTTGTTTTCTCAAAGGTATTAAAAAGCAATTGGTACAGAACAGATACACCGCAGATAAGAAAGGAACGTTGTACATACGTCGTAGATACGTCACGCGTACATTCCATACGCCATACATACGACATACGTACGTAGAACATTCGCCTTGATACGCCGTACAAACGAATTTGAAATTTCATAGGAATACTGATACGTCACTGATATTTGCACTGTGGATGCTCGTAAGAACCGCCTCGCCGAGGCGGTTCTAACGTGACCCCGCAGTGTGTGGTTTGGGCGAAATGTGAAGAATATCAAACATTTTCCCAAAGAATTTTTCCTATTTCTTATACAGTTGAAAAAATCTCCGTATTTTGTAGGGGCAAGTAACCACGTGCAAGAAACGAATTAAATTGCAAGCTATTGTCTGGATCAGACATTACCAAATACACGCTTCTTAGTCATCTCTATGCTCAACATATTGCTGTCGAAGCTGGTTCTACTCGGACAACAACTCGTTCTTTTTCGCTTTCGATACGAGCAGTTGTACCAACGGACCGAGAGTAGGAAAGTTTTCCTTCTGCCATTGGAAATTACATAAACTGTACAAGAATTGCCAAAATGGTTAGAACGATTTGTACTCGAAAAATACGTCTACACGTCTGTGCAATGCTGGGGCGACCTAAATGACTTTATTTAGAAAGATAATAATATTTTGGAATGTAATCTATCTATACTTTTTAGAAACGCTTATTTGCATTTGGTCTCGAAATGACTGAATAAATGTTGACTTAGATTTTAAGCACCACACAAACAAACAAACATTGGTCTAGACAGCATGGACGTGTTGTCGTGATAGGATGATTCTGTTTATATCTCTGAAAAAAAACGATCTTTGCCTACTTGTACCTTTTTGTTGCGTGTGCACTAGTGTCAGTATATATCATTTGATTTGTTGCTTTTTACTGTGAGAGACTCAAACCTCCTACCAGCAATCTTTACAAGACACACTTACCATGTAACCGAATTCATACTGTGGATCAAACTTGAAAATTCCAAAACACTATGAAACTCTTTTTGTATTCCAAGTACCGGTACATTTATTTCACGAAACACACTTTGAGGGAAAAACACGTGTTTCTAAATCTACCTAAGCGGACCCCCATAGCGATAAATGGGACCGATATAACAACCTTTTTAGATATTCAATTATTTTATTAGATAATTGTATAAATGATTGACATGTGTCGATTTTGACAAGCATAACTGAAAACCTGGCTCACCTTTTTGATAAGATGTGATTTCATAGTCAATTTGATCCATATCGTGTTAAAGGATAACAAAAATATGTATATTTAATCATGTTAATTGGGGATGTTCTTTTTTTTACCTTGAATTACCAAACAATTTCACCATACAATATTTATTTATTTATTTATTTATTTATTTATTTATTTATTTATTTATTTATTTATTTATTTATTTATTCTGTATTGCCACCATGAATATATTTTCTACATTGCTATATTCGCTCATATGTAACTGATCTGAGTACTTATCTGTGCTTTGAATAAAGAGAATGTTTGCTGTTTGATTATTTTATACGGCGCAGGAACGTAGCAGGAACGTCACACGTACGTGCTAGATACTTCACTCGAACAAAATACGGCTCAGACCTCGGCGTATCGAAATTCTCATAGATATGCGAGCGATACGCCGCTGATACGTGAATGTGTGACAGAGCTTTTAAAGACGGTTTGCACGAGTTCCGACCCGGTTCACCCTGACAGTGTTCCGGTGAGACCCCGGATTTTGCCGGAATAACCAGTAGTTGTTCCGATTACTCAAGGTTTATGCTAGACGGAATATTTCCATCGTTATTCCGTAAGACCTCTCCATCACGGGAGAGGAGCGAGGTCACGAAGTGTATCGGAGTGCAGGTTAGCCAGCTGATCTAGGTTTATGCCGGATTATGACGGTCGAGCTCCGGTGGTATCACGTGGTTCAGGTGTATCCCCGCTGATACGTGAATGTGTGACAGAACTATTAAATACGGTTTGCACCAGTTCCGACCCGGTTCACCCTGATGGTGTTCCAGTGAGACCCCGGATTTTGCCGGAATAACCAGTAGTTGTTCCGATTACTCAAGGTTTATGCCGGATTATGACGGTATAGCCCCGGTGGTATCACGGTTTGTTCCGGTGTATCCCCGCTGTTGTCTGGTTTTTTACACCCCCCCCCCCGGTTAGCCCCGGTTGCATTAAACATTTAAAACGATCGTGAATGCTCCCCGGTTTACCCCGGTTTGCCAAGGTACACATGTAGCGCGACGGTTCTGTCACGGTGAAACCCGGTTTATCAAAAGTGAATCGAAGGTTCACAAGGTGAGCTTATAGGATAGACTTGAAACGGTGCCATTCCGTGTGCCAGGGAATCCGTGCGGCTGTCAACATTTTCACAAATGAGTGTTCTTGAGACATGATAACCAAAGGCAATAAACTTTTATATAAAACATGATTAGGATGGTGGGTTGCCTGCGTGAAAACGTTACATTGTCATTATTTGGTTACAAAATATAATTGATTTTTGATTTTGCATTTTCACCGTCTATCCGTGTTACATGTATATGGTCATTATTGTTTCAAATAGAAATCATATTGTGCATGTATAATGCGGTGCTAACTGCTAGATGCAGATTAAGAGAAACGTCGAATAATATTTACAGCACATTTAATTATATACTAAGATGCTTATCTCTGCACAAAACGAAATGTACGTAACCATTTATAGGGTATGAAATATTTGAAATTTATCCGTGCCGTGTGAAACTAGGTCTTCTTTAATTCGGACTAGGTCCAACATTAGTCTGTACAGTTACAGATGAAGGCTAGAAAAATGTAAACGTAGGCAATGATCAGAAAATGGCACAATCAGAAAGAAATTCCCAATCCAAAAACTGATGTGGCAAAAAAATTAAATAATCAATCAGGTATACTTATACTAAGAAAACAATTCATACGCAGAGTGAACAGCTATTTTCCCAGTAGGTGGCCACTCATTTACCAAACTTAACCAAAAACACAAAAGCGCACATAATGTGCAAACAGCACACATATATCTGCTTTGCTTGGGAAACCCTGTAGAGGCTTACCATTCGAAGATCACACAGAGCAGACTACGCATGATATGCTGAAAAAACACGTTGGTCAGGATTCATTTAATAGTAGTATTTTCCACTAATTTTAATCGCATATCATTGCCCCGGCTACGCATTCTCATAGTCAGTACAGACGACTTACTTATATGTACAGTTCTTCGCCTAGAATTGCAATATAAGCGGCACCACGGCCGTGACTGAACTACCTTTGACGCTGCTACATTGTATAATCCGAAAATAAACACGTTATTTCAGCAAGCGTGAAAAAATGTGTTTATCCATGTTTGAAAATGTTGACATCTGGACGGAAGAGCGCACTCTGATTCTTTAACCTAGCGTTTTATCTTTCACCTCAAGTGAGCTAAAACAGCAATTAAGTGATTTTTTCCTATTAATTCCGTGCATCAATAAACTGATATTTGTGGTCAGCATAAAGTTTTATGCCGTAACAAGTTTTGAAAACAGCACAGTAGAGACCAAAGAAAAGTTTATTTATCGTAATATACTTTGATTTAAACTCATCTACTGCCGCTAACAGAATCTTTCATCACTGAAAATGGTACATTGAATCATCAGGTAATGGTACATTCTTTCCATTAGGAATAACGGAAAATGGGACATTCGAAAATACAGCAGGCCGTCTATTTGTCGGAAGTTTTCCCCATTATGTAAGATACCACAACCATATCAATTAAACATTGATGAAATAGGGTATTTATGGATTACATTTAAACCTTACATCTTTGGATAAACACACTGATCTCACAAAGCGGGTCTGCTTTAGCGCAAGTTCTGTGTGTTAAACAAAGTCTTTGGAACGAGTTTTACAATTTTATGCTGTTTTAAGATTCAAAAATGTGTAAGAGACGTCAAGCCTACCTAGGCTGGTTATCCAGACGCCAATCAAGTCCAAATTCTTCTTTCCAGCAACGAAACCCTTTGCCAAACGTGAAATATCCGACAACTAGATATACACGAATATGTGTAATCATTGTTTACACATGATCCACATCCGATTGAAGTACACTGATTACGTAATAAGTTAACATACTCTGGGTTTACTGTGCTGTATATACGGAGTTCAACAGCCAACACAACTTTATTTTTTACTCTCGTTTTTTTTTCATCGATCACTTATCTGAAAACTTTTGTAGCAAATCAGCATACAATAACCGAAAAACTATCCAAAGTTTTAATGCGCATATTCGAAGCATTGCCTTAATGTAAAAAAGTGCTTTTTCAGTGGGCTCGTGATTTTTCAAAACCATGCACTCATTTCAAAGCTTGAAAGATCGCCCAATGAGCGTGTTGTTTAGTTCAACGCCAAAAATTGTCATTGATTTTTGGTACCTGTAAATTGCCTGTTTTTTCAACGTTCAAGGTCCCTTGGTCACGTGGTCGACGTCACTGCAGATGAAAATCATATGCTTTATTTTGTGTTAGCAATCTAGTCGTCACGAACAAAGTGAATCGCAGCTAATGGAAATACGCCCTCGGTTTTCAACACTTTCCGAGGGACCTAGCGAATGTTAATCAATGACAAAATCAGTTTTGAACGCTATCATTGCATAAATTTTGCATAAACGAATTCAAAGCAATAACGGTGCACTATATTTTACAGCCTCATTATATATTCATATATGTACGCGTAAAAGCTTGCATTTTTATGCTCGTTCCGGGCTGAGTTTAGTTTCTTATGATTAGCACGTGCAGTGCGTGGTGCCCGGTAGCGAGCATACACTAAATAAATTAGCAGCACGTGGGCACGTAAATCGCCTCATTAATACACGGCTTTTTCCTTCGTTAATAATCGGCTGTTTATATCATGTGAGGTGGGTATTTCTGCAACCAGTAACGAAGTTTAAATGGCGAGTTGCGTTGGCTGTGGAACTCGGTATATACATATATGCAGCACTGATTAATTTCACAAACTACAGGACATTTATAGCGTAACCCTTACACTTTTTATGTTAGTTAGAATTTTATGTGAATATTTAAATGTCGGGACTCTTAGCATGTGCTATTATTGTATTAGTGTTTTAAAGTCTCACCATTGGATAAGGATAATCGTAACTTATCGTAAAACAAGCATAAACGTTCAAACCCAGACGCAAATAAATTTGTACAATTAAATCTGGAACAAGAAAATGCAACAAACATTGTTGTTATTGTAGGCTGGCTTTGTAATGCATTTATTTGGTATAATTGAACTTATTACATGAAAGCGGTATCTAAACGTCAAATTACAGCAGGTTAAACCATGGTTACGTATGCTTGATGGCGTGTGCATAACCTCACTGATCCATGATCAATTAAAGCCAAATTTGAACCAAAACAAATTTTATTGTGTCCAAAAGTGCTAAAAGTGATTCCAGGTGTAACCAATCACCCTTCGGTAGCATTATGTTATGATTTGGAAGGTTTCATTTCACTGACGTCAATGCCAAAAGAAACGAAAGTTGTCTCATTTCTAAAGTACCCGTGACGTCATTAGTGCTCTTTAAGCATGTCGTGTCGTCTCTCGGTTCGATCAATACCGAATAAGCACAACAAATCTAAATGACATTAATTACTCATAATCAATTCTTGTGCTTTTTTTGCATTCCGTTAAGCAGTTTTAACGCAACACGGGATGGCATCGAGGTATGCAATGACCTCAATCCTTATAGCACATGATCAATTCGACGTCAGATCATCAAGCATTTACAATATTTGGCATCTTTACATTCGCCCTGACGTTTACGTCACAATTTGCGTTTTATGTGTTTGACGTTTGGGCGTTACTTTTATGAATAACATGATGATTTCTCACATTTCATCACATGCAACAAGTCTGCAAAACATTTCTATAACATTTTAATTTTATCAATACGTTAAATGCATGCATGTAGGTTAAGTTGATTTTTTATGTGTTGCGTATTTCAATTCCTTAAGTATAGATAAACACACGTTATCAGAGAGGAAAACGTTACGCCAATATCTTGATATGACATATGCCTTTTTAATTTCTTGTTAACATAATTTTGTTAAAAGTTAGATATAATTTACAATGGTCATTTAGTAAGTTTTGAAAGTGGGTGCGTAAATAAAACTGTGTCAGCCATGAAATGTAAATGTATTGTGAAAGAATAATGTTTTGTCTTTCCTAAAGTATAACATGTGAGGACTTTCTACTTAAAATGCAAAAATAGCACATACCTGAACAAGCTGGTGGTTTTGTAATTGAACAGAAAATAGAGATTTTTTTCTCCAATTTTGTTTAGTGAAAGTATCTGGAATGGCGTTTCCATTATAACTCCTGCTTTGTATATGTTAGTTAAACAGGTTTTTAAATTTGTGTTAGAACGGCATGTCTCAATAAAATAGTACTGGCAATTTGAACACAATTTATTAAAAGGATAAAGCTTTTAAAAGATTGTCAAAATATGGTCATAATCACTGTCAGTTTTACAATTTTACTTGTATAAAGTCATATATCCTTGAGATCATTTCTAAGTAAAAATATAATAAATGAGTGACGCCTGGCCACAAAAACAAACAAGTGTATGATTCGGGGACTAAAAGTGAATAGTTAAGCATATTTGTGGAGGACACTGACAAAATTTTTAAGTCAACCCCAAAATTTTCATAAGTGGGTGGGGTAATTTGACACCTTATAATTGTGTAAAATATGATATTAAGTATATCTAACTTGACACAAAATGTGAAAGTGGGCTAAGTGTGTATTTAGTACAAACTTGACACCTAAAGTATCATTTCTTTGCTCAAAATACTTGTTTGCCTTCATAAGCAGGCATTTTTCGGGGGCTTGTTTATCGATTCACACCCTTAACATACATGTACATGTAGATACTTGAATTTCGAAATTCAATGTCGACCATATCCATTTAATCAGTTGAACTCTATGCTGATATGTCGTCAAAGAAAATTCGAAACGCCAATAAAAGGTATTAGATGTTTTACATAAACATGTATTGGTGTATATTTTTGTTAAGCCATATGTTCTATAATATAATTTTGTTTGCGCCATTTTTGCGTATCTGTTTGTCGTATTGATTTGGAAGTAAGCTTGTTGAAAGCCCACATTTAGTTTTTGGTGTTACCATAAAAAGAGATATTTTAAGGATCAGTGAGTGATTTTGGCAAGCACACCATTTTCTTATTTGTATGGCTATTTCCGGCATTTTCAAAGACCAAAACAGTGGTTATTTCTAAGGGAGGTAACTCTGACAAAAAGATGCTGTACCCATTTGTAATAGTGCTCGCCTAAGCTGCGGATGATACTTCGAAGATATTTATACGTATATGTACTTTAATCGACAAATAAGGTAAGGAATCAGTGAATTTCAGGGCTAAATTAATGCCCCTCGTATCTTATACGCTATCCCGCTATCCCCAGACCTCAATGTTATTATAATACACTACAAACGATTCACTTTCCGACTCTTGTTATTATAATACACTACAAACGATTCACTTTCCGACTCTTATGTCCATACGGTTTGCCTATATGCATCCGAAAACTTGCTGTTGCAGCTCACCCTCCACAGAAATATCACAACAAGGTTTGCGTAGTGTGGATAATGTATTGTATCGTTTTTGTAGATATGTTATGGCAAATATAGAGGTTTAAGTATACTTATATAGACAAAATCTAAGAATACAAATATCTTGCAAAATATCTTGTTGATAATAAGGCTTGATGGATAAATATCACCCAAAAGAAAATAAAAACACAAAAAATAACAACATTGGAGGCAGAGGAGAGGCAGAGATTTTCACTTTGTTTGCAATTCAGCATTGAGACAGTACGTGTGTGAAACGAAAAGAAAGCGCACCCATGTGTAATCGCATTATATATCAAATCTAAGCCACAGGTTTCCAGTAATGCATGCATTCCAACAAAACCAAGTTGAACAGAAAAAAATAATAAATTTCAGCGGGGAACGACACAGTGTGGCGTTAAGGCTTAAAACTGCGTTTACACTATGTTTGCGGCGGCCCCGGCAGCCCCGTTTGCTCGAATCGTAGCGTGCCGTGGAATTTTGGTCATGTATTTCTCTGTTTTCAAGATCTATTACGTCTTGTTAAGTTATCTTACGTTGTATTACGATATCCGTAACAAGCCGTGGTAGGGATAAGCCGGTGTATCGTGGAGGCGCTGAGGTACGTTACGGTTATCCATCACGATTATCTATCACGATTATTAGCACGTTCTGCTACGGCCTGTTACGTTTTTATGCGGTCAATTGCGTTTTGAACAAGGTGTAACACGTATTTTTGTTCTGTCAAGGTCAGCTACGGACGAAACGTGGATACCATGCAATTTAAAGCGTTTTGTGCCTTTTATATAAGAATAAGGAAACTGGACGAGACGTAAGACGACCGTGATCAAAACGCAGCTGAACGTGGAAGATCCGTAGCTTGCCGGGCTATCCTGTTGCACTACGGACCGCCTCCAAGTGCTGTTACGTACTGTCACGGTGTATTGCGTTCAGCCCGTTTTCTGACCACCCATTACGTTTCTTATTTCCGCCGTGACTTAAATTGAGCTCAACCATGTAAAAAACGACAAAACAAAGAGAGGCATATTGACATTTTGGCTAACTGGTTACCACTCTGATCACCCTCTATGAATGCCAGCACAAAACTAATCGCAATCATATCGATTTATATAGTTCGGCAAATGGGTCACTGTATGGGCGGCAACTTTAATATTCATATCTGGGCGTGGTCGGCTAGTCCATCTGTTCAAGTAGGGAGATAATAGAAAAGTCGAATTCAGTCAGCCTAGAGCGCTGTCACATATTTTACCGTTAAAGATCAGCTACCTATTTCGTCCAATCCAGTTAACTAGACAAACTCGGATTTTCATTCTAACGGACAACATGTGAGTTGAGTCTTTCAACTGTATACCTTTAGCTTTTACCTAGGTCAAAAGTAGATCATACCCAATAACGTATTCATGAGGTAACGCCCATACAGTGACCCATTTGCCGAGCTATACTTGCCTTGTAGAAGTACAACTAGCGAAGATCATCCTGAGTTCAGTTTAACATTTAACAATGTTTGAGTCCCATGGCGAAAACACTTTCAGGGTAATACATGGATACCGGTTTTGCTCAGCTACGGAAAAGAAGCCTCCGTGGCGCAGTGGTTATGTCACTCGCCTTGTAAACCAGGGGTCGTAGGTTCGATCCCGGGCTTCTCCAGCCTGTCGGATAAGACAATAAACCGAGGTCCCGTCTCCATATGACCTTAGCTGTTGGTGGGACGTTAAACCCCAATCAATCAATCAATCAATCAATCAGCTACGGAAAGGTACAAGTAGGCAAAGATCAGGAAAAGGCGCAATCAGAAAAAGATTTCCACTCCAAAAACCGAGGTGGGAAAAAAACAACTATCAATCAGGTACTTATACCATGAAAACATATCGAAAGCCGAATGAGCAGCTATTTTCCCAATAGGTGGCCACTCAGTTACCTAACCTCAACTAATAATATGAAAACATACATAAGGCGCCAACAGCACAAAAAAATTTTTAACACCAAGACATAAAACAAAAAAGAACCACCACAGAAGTACATGTATCGCCTTGGAACGATCAGTAACACAAAGTTACTGGCGGGCTTAAACCGGTTTTACATGGCCATAACCTCACCCTCAGCTTCTGCAGTGGTTCATAACATTTAGTTAGTTCTTCGGTCCTCGTGGTGAATCACTAACTAGTCAATGAATCATCAAGAACAAACAAATAAATCACGATAAACATCCTGATGAATCAAAAACCAGGACTCACAGAAACCCAAGGAATATAGGAATCGAACACAGGACATTTTGATTCCGGTCAATTCCTACAATCCACCACTAGGCTTCTGCGGTCAACTTTGTTTAAATGAATCTATTCACCATCGGTTTATGCGACATGCGATCATATAACCACGGTGCGTACTCATGGCCCTTACTGTACATATGTGTTCCGAAATAAACTGAAAACTTCATATGATCCATTTCTTACACAAAATTAGTGTACAAGTATGAACTACAATACTTTGTTTTAAACACAGTATCCGCCCTTTTTCTAGTGTATTGTGCCTTGTATACATATACAATGAGGTTTTGATATCTGACATGCATGTACATGTACGTGTTCCAAGCCATCCGTACATGTGGATTTTGGAAGGCACACAACACGCTGTTTAACTAAAAACGCTTAGCAAAAGAACTCCGTCAGTTACTGACAATTACGACACAGTTTTGTACATGTACGTTGCTTTATTCGTCGTATTCGACCGAATATCGTATCGACCGGGTGAAGGTCGTATGCGACCAAATGTCGTTTCAACTAAATTGATTTCAACGAAACGGCGTTCACTTGACGTAATCAAAAATTCTCAGATGCTTTTAGCAGTGTCATTACCACAGACGATTAAATGTCTAAAGAAGAGTTAAAGCCGATTGCTTCATCATGTTGAATCCAAAGACTTGTATAAATATGTGGATTTGGGATCGCGGTGGCATAGTTTTAGTGCATCAGACTCCGAATCGAGAGGTCCTGAGTTCGATCCGCACTGGCGACACCGTGTTGTGTCCTTGAACAAGGCACATTAACTACCCAAAGTACTAGTTAATACCCAGGAAACGGTAGCACCGTCCAGACATGACTGAAAAATTGGTGACTGAGACGCTCAGCCTCAATACAAACAAACAAATCTGTGGGCAAGCACCCCATGAAAATTTCTTACGCCGCTATAAGCTTTTATTCTGTTAATTAAGCTAGATAATAGGATCTAATATGATCGGGTAAGTCTGATAAGTCTCAAATAAACACAAAGCCGATAATTAGGGTCCCAGAAATTTCAAAGCAGTTAAGACACGAATAAAACACGTAACTTGAACAATTACTATACAAAATTGAAAAGAAAACAAACTATTTATACGACTCGAAAAGAAATAAACGTATGCAAATTAAAATGAAATTTAAAGAATAAAACTTTTGTGACTGTCGGGACTAAAACGATAATTATACAAATTTTAAATTGAACGAAACAAAATATTGATACGACTTGAAATAAAATAATAATAAAAAAAAAAACCTTTCTGACTGTCTTTTTCGACGCGAAACACCGGTCTATTGATTTTTATGCGTAATGACAGGTATACTTTTTTCGCCGTGTTCCGCCGCGAAATTCCGCGCACTGTAAAAATGGATTTACTGCTGTGTAACTTGTACAAAGAGTCCATATCTTGACAACAACTTAATAAGACCTTTGACCCTAAAGTGCTTATAGATCATTGTGACCTTATTTCACGGTTCAGTGATTTAGCCTTGTATCCCGGCACTCAATTGGTATATGAACATACTTCTTTCACAATATGAGTGAGACCTTTAAACGTTAGGTACTTATAATTAACTGTCATGGTTCAGTGACTTTGCCTTTCAGCATCAAGGCAAAAAGGTGCATGAGCATAATACTTCCGGTCACAGGTGGAGTTTGGCCTTAAGTTTGACAAAGCTCAGAGCAGTCGAGCGCGCTGTCCTGCGACAGCTCTTATTAATATAGGAAACACATATACGACTGCAAAACCACAATCGGTATTTTATTTTTTTCCTTGGAAATGTTAGGTTAATAATAATAAAAATAATTATAACAAAAATCGTCTTTATTTTCGGAAGGTAACACATTTAGCAACAGCTAATCTTCTATGAGGCCTTCTATACTAACTACGACAAAATACAATATATACAAAGAAAATAAAAGTTGAAATATTAACATAACTACCTATGAAAAAGGAAAACAAATACATTGACGAAAGAAAAGTAAAATAACATGTATTCTTACATACCACCACATACACACACACACACACACACACACACACACACACACACAAGAAAAAAGAAAACAAAATGAAAATAAAAACAATCTAGATTGCAATGTATATCCAAAGGCTATCTATTCGCATAGCTGTTTGAAGCCGTTTTAATCGGTCGAAAACCGTGTACAGACAGCAAACGCCAAGTTCAAATAATAAAATCCGCGTGCCGTTTGAACATGATTTTGGTCGACGTCATTGGTTAATGCGACGTGACATCATTGTGTTTAATAGAAACAAAATGGTCGACGTTGAAGAAGCTACGCGGTGTTCGGTAAGTTTTTACGTTGTTAATGTTATTTTCAAGAGATTGTAAGTGAATTAGTGTGAAAATGCAAGAAAATCGATCAACCATGTTTTGTTTCAGTGTTCAAACGTTCGCTTGATAACTCGGAAGGGGTAGAACACGCGGCCTTCGGCCTTGTGCTCAAACATCGAATGTTTGAACATTGAAAACCATGGTTGATCCCTATAATTTAGAACAGAAGAGCCAACATTTTTGCATCAGCAAAGCAAATCAACGGCCTGGATGTAGTTCCGTCTACGTGACATCTTTAGTTTCGTTTATCGCAAACATTAATGCAAACATAAAAAGGAAAAACAAGTTCATTCTACGTTTTTTATTGCAGGGTCACATCAGGGCTTAGCGATTTGTAGATAAATAAGAGGACAGAACATGCTAGCAGCCAAGGGCACCAATGGTATTCTTCTTTGCATTTCCTTGTGTGTTCTGCTCTTCATTTCTATGTGTAAGTTACATTGTTTTTCCTCGTTAATTACTAGCTGACTAGTTCTCGATTGAAAAAAGTATGTATGTTGCAGACGTGTTGGTTTACTTGATTGTCGGATATGACTTTTTAATAATGCAACTCTATGATGGTAAACAGTATATGACCACGTGCTTTACATGACATTGGGAAAATGTGTTAAACGAATAGGTAGCTCACAAAACTTCATCACGTGAGTTCAAGCGGCACGGTCGAAGTATTTTACCTATACATGTATTAGCGTTTTTCTTTGACCGTGTCGTTTTACCTCTCGTAAATTATAAAATTGTTTGTAAATATAAATAGAGGAGGAATCAACGAAAACATATATGTTATCAAAGTTAAGCCGGCACGGTCAAAGGAATCGCGCGCTATACCGTCAATTATTATTTTGCAAATGTTTAGCCCACGTCCGAATCTAATTGCCGGGTCAGTATGAACAAAGGGTTGTGCTCATATTCTTTTCTGTTGTCTTTTTGGTTCAGTTCAACGAATATTTTAAGATTATTTCAGCTCACTCGAGAAGGGTCAAACGCCCAGTAAAACACCTGTCACAGCTGCACGCATATTTTTTGCTTTTCTCACATGTGCTGCGTGTGAGGCTCGGACCCACACCCGACACAGAGATGAGATTATTGAATGGTTTTCGGATTTGGTTTTAACATATTCATTCAGTATAAACTCTCAAATATTACATACAATAAAAATATACAGAAAGAAGCCAAATGGCTTATATGAATCTGTCTCCCTGATAACATAAATTACAAACGAAGCGTGTTTAACCGCATGACCAGGGGATTAATTAACACTGTATTGTTTCTCCTCAACATTATTTGGACAATATTATTATTTACAGATGATGCCAACATTTCTTTTGGACTTGAACCAGGCACGAAATCCTTGAAAGGTTCTCAAATAGACATCGTATGTGATCTTGGTAGCGCGTACACGACGGTGACCATATACAAAACCGACACCTCAAACACGGCGGGTGCTTTACCATTGACTATTTGCACGGCCAAGTGTCTACCAGCGAAAGGCCACACATTTAAACAGACTGCCACGTCTGTGACCATAACTATCTCAGTGTTAGGACGGGACAGAGATGAGAAGTTGTGGACATGCATAAATAAGAATGGGGACAAAGCGCAGTTTAAATTAACAGTTTTCAGTGAGTTTTGTAACATTCTTAAAAACCTCAAATTATCTAGAAGTCAGTCCATTTTAATCTGATCATCTTATTCCAGCACGTTTTCCTTCCAAATCGCATATTAAAATCTTCTTATTTCTAGTTTTGTAAATATGTTCTTTCTTGACAAATTATCACGTTATGACTACAAGCAAGGACTGCTACAAAATCGGTTCTGTTTTCAACACCAACTAGGCTTTTTGAAAGGCAAGAAGAAATGACTACTGACGATATTATGTAATCCTGTAAATGGATGAAAACCAGTGTTTTATCAAAACTCAGAAGTTAAAAATGATACACCTTTCCCGCATTATACAGTCACGAGTTATCCCTGACTAAGCCAGAAAGTTGCAATGCTGTTATTTGTATTTTAGCTGAACCATTAGGCGCCGAGTTTTCATCGACCAAAGATTGTGATCTTTCGAAAGAGGCGTGTAGTTTCACTTGTCAGACAAGTTCATGTACTTACCCTGACCCATCTTTCCGTTTGTTTTATTTTGATGTGAGTTTTTGGACGTTTTGTATATCATAATGATTTTAACGAAGCAAGCTATGTTAAAAGGTGCAAAACCATACGCTTTATATTAAGAGTTGTGCATCATAATTTCCTTTCAAACGTTCTGGTGCCTCTGCAGCATATATTAGAACCTTTTGCAACATATTCAACAGCCCCATGATAAAGCATGCTCGAAGCAAACCTCTCTGACAAAGTCGCATGTCATGTTCACATACTGCTTTAAAGTTATTTGTTAGATACTGTATTAAAAACCATCCAAACCAATAGAAAACACATAAAAAAGAAACGATTATCTGTCGTAAACGGTACGTATAACGTACTGTATTTTGTGGTGCATTTAAAATTCAATCGCCATTTTGTGTCATCCATTATCAATTGAATATTTTTAATTTTCAGCCCACAGAAGGAACTACCAAACCATTGTTCGGAGATTATGTCAAAAGCAGTGGCGGTAGTGGCGGTACCTGCACTGATAAGGAAAATATATACAGCGTGCCTATAACGATACCAATATATACCACGTTTCCAGGAAATGTAGCAAAAACGATTACTCTGGAGTGTAGGGTTGGGTTTGACACACTAGGAAGTTACCTCAGTAGTCAGCCATCAGACCCTGTGCAGTTTGCAGGTATAGTATACAAATGTAACACAAGTAGATACTATGGCCGATTAACTGATTATAAATTAACCGCTCAGGTCTGAGACTGTCCAGGATAGCCATTAGGGACCAACAATGCATACTCGTAAATGCCCTGGGCCCAGAATAACAATGCTTCCTTGAAGTTAAGGTCCACCTTAGTAAAGGTTACAAATTTATTTTGACTCCAAATTTACCGTAAATGTCAAAAACTGCTTTATAAAAATAAACAAATGTGTAAAATTAAATGTCATTTACATAATAAAACCGACACGCATGGTTTCAGTATGCTTTGGGTGAATCCTTTCAGATACACGTGGAGGGAGGGTTGTAATTCTGGGCACTGGTTGCTTACATGTGCTTTGATGGTTTTATTATAAAGTAAAGAGTAGCTACGAATAAGGCTTGGGAAGTCCTTAAAACAAAACTCAGATAAAAGATTGTCAAAATTTGGACCAAACTGAGTAAGAATGGGGAGAGAAATTTTGATGGAAAACAATTCATATTGTGTAACTTGACATTTACAAAATCCACCAAATTTCGGCGAAAATGAACCGAGACACTTTCGATTGATTTACACGGCTATGTTGACAGCGCAAACTTACATGTACACTCCCGGTAAAAAAATAACAACATATTCCGCGTTTCTCCGCAACCATGGCAAACGCGAAATTTTTATTTCTCGGAGAAACACCGCGAAATAAGCCAGGTAGACGAAATTGTCTGCGCGAAATTTCGCGGTGTTTCTCGGTGAAATTTCTCGGTGTTTCTCCGAGAAAGGTAATTACCTGGATTTATCGATTAAACTCTTTTTCTCGGAGTTTCTCGGAGGAATTTCAAAGACAAATGCATGTTTATAATTTTTGAATAAATATAAAACAATAAATTAAAAAATAATCAGTATTTGCAAGTATGAAAATTGCAGATGTTACGTATTTGTTTAGATGGCTTATAATCCACATAAATATATTCTTGATTACATTAAAATTTATGATCACCTTTGTCACTTGTGTTGCTTTTCACATCATCCATGATTATTCGATCTTTGAACAGAAGTATGGAAGCGAAAAAATCATTTAAAAATCAAGGGCGTCATTAAAAATTCGCGCCTTGAGCATTGTCCTTTCCGACAAAGAATAAAATTACCACACTTCCAGTGACTATGTGGATAATCAGAATCATTTTCATTGAATGAATAAAAAAGTTTAATGACATTTGTCAAAGGTATTTAATTATGTACAATAGCAATGATTTAACAGGCGGTTTACTTTAATTATGTCAGGATAAACACAAGTCATCAAAATAACATGAATATACCGGCCGGAGATCGAAATCGCAACTTTTTTTTCGAAGCGAACGCACTATCTATACATGTAAAACCATCGCGGCCTGTCTTATTAAATGTTCCGACCTTACTTGTCCGCCAGCATTTCTTGGTAAGCTGTTAACGTAACCGTTATCAAATATTCAGATTATGGTTCCATATAAATCGCAAATAATTTGAACATTCGTACATGTACATGTACATGTATATATACTTGTATGTTTTAGATCGAGACTACTTGTAGTAGGAAAGAATTTGCATCAAAAGTTATTCTCCATGAACAACCACAAAGCCGTTTAAATCATGAACTTATGGGATCGCCTAAATTGATGCCCTTTCACCCGTAATATTGCATGGTATTAACATACATAAATGGTCAACAAAATTTACAGAAATCACTGTTGACTGATTTGGCCAAGTGGTAGAATTTGCAGCATTACCAGGAAGTGTGTTTCGGCATACACAGTCATGTTCTTGTGTCACATTCTCTAATGAACACGAAGCTGACACTGCTCCTTCACATGATAAGGAAGCTGTCTGCCGTAAAGTGAAATAAAAAGTCAAGCAAATAAAAATGCCGACCGTGCAACCAACACTGTCATATGACTTACTCCCAATTGACGGCTAAATACATCACGTAGATATGAATGTACATGTCCATACATTGCTATTCACGCACATGCACTTGCATCATTAAAATCATTATTGTTCAAACATTTTACATCAGGAAAACATTTCATGGAAAATGTATATCCCATCAAAAGCAAAACTGGGGTATGCAGGGGTATATCTATTTTTTTTATCATTTGCTCCAAAACATAAGATTGTGGGTACTAGTTTGAACAGCCTCGGTGAGGCGGTTATAACGTGTACACACAATCTATGTTTTGAGCATGAATAAGAAAAAGCAAACATTTTCTACTGAAAATTTTCATTTTTTTTTTTTTTCATCTTTAAACATCTCTGTATATTGCATGGGCATGTTTTCGTAATTTTAAAGTTACGGTATATGAAATTATTTCTTTAAAACATCATCGACACAAAACGCAGCAACGCTTTCGGAAGGAGAGATCGGAAGACCTTATAAATACATTTACATGTTTGTTATACCTTGTGCAGAATTGCGGTTTGTATGGAACATTGTAAATGTACATGTATATACAGTCGAGAAATTTTAATGGTCTTAAATTTTTATTTCGCTCCCTCTTTAAATCTGATTGATATTATTAGATGAAAAATGCATAATGTGCAACAAATACTTTTGTATAGGATATGTCACACAGTGCATCAAAGTAAGTGGCTGAAATATACAAACTTTTCTTTACATGTACATGAATTTGGGACAATGTCGGTTATGATAGTATTTTTCTTTTATTTTTCTTTTACGTATGCACCATTATTTTGTCGTCATTTGTGTTACGACATCGAGATATAAATGTGGATGCATCAAACATACAAAACATACATACTCAAGTATCTGCAGATCATAGCGTGTCGGATGCTGCTTCGGTAGTTTTTGTAAGTGAAGGGTTTACAAATACGAATGTTGTGTAGCCCATTTCGAACGTCAGGACATCCCAAACTTGTACAGTACCATAAAGCGACGAAAACGTACCGACATAACCGTGGCTGAGGACAAGGACGTTAGTAACAGCAATATTGCGCAGTGATTTTTCTATTCATGCACATGCATATTAAAGTTTGTATACGTAGACGGTCCCGGTAATTTTTAAAGCTGACACCAAAATATAAGGTCATGTATTTGTTTTCGTGTAAAATGAGTGTATCCGTTCCTGCTTTCTACGCAAACATTAATAAAGGTTAAGTTTTAATGCGATTTAACGTGTAAATTTGATGTAAGATATCCATACGCCAGTTGAGCTGTGTGCTAGTCGAGCTGCACATGTTTTTCGGAAACGATCAGGATGTGCGATTTTTTGGAACAAGTGCACTTATTAGATCGAATACGGTGAAAAATTCATATCTATACATCTTGATCATGTAACGGGATAGCTTCCCTTGGAAATATGCAAATTTCAAACTCGAGACTTTGTGAATCGAGTAAGTGTTAGGTATATAGCGCAGTAAACCACCCTTGGTGGATGAGCATGCTTTTCCATCGACGGGGTTTGCTGTGGCTTGGCTCGGCTGTACGTTACATGTAACGTACAGCCACGTTACATGTAACGTACAGCCACGTTACATGCCCGTACAGCCGAGCCAAGCCACAGCGTACAGAAATATCAGATTAAAGAAGTAAGGGGATTGTACTAGCCGAGTAGTGAAAACAAAGGCGCTGATCATCTGTGCAGATACTGTACAGTTGATCTGCGCCTTTATTATCGCATGAGTATTATAAGTCCAGCGTTCTCATGACGCGGCTCATATAAAAGTGGGGTATACATTACATGGACATGTTATCATGATGTGTGTAAATATGTTGAGGAAAACCTCATACAATGTATATGGGTTTAAAGCACATGAACATGTAAATGCGTTTGTTAATTTACTCGATTAATTATCAATTAATTTATCAATTATCAGTAATTGATAAATTGTCTTTACTTGTCATTTTTCACCATGTATCATGCACTTTCCTATGCACTTGACATTTCGGACCGCACCTTGTAAAAACAACATGCCGCCAACACAAAATGTTCATGGCGGAGTTGTCGTTATGCATGGCAATAGGTTTTGCGTTTATGCATCTAGCAAGAAAAACAGATGCTTAAAAAAAGAAAAGTGTATAAATTGTTTTCTCGTTATCCGCCTTATTCTTATGTGAAGATTTGGTCATAAATTTGGTATGAAAAAAGTGTTTATGCGAACAGTGCCCCTGATAAACGAGTGATTTAGAGGTATTGACAAAACTTTGTGTTAGTTGAATACTGTGTATCCTTATCATCGAGAATGTTGTAATGCATATTCATATAAGAGTTAGAAGATCGCTGCAGGGTAATCGGGTCAATAAAATTTTACAAATATAGCTTGCTCCATAAGCAATGACAATGTGATGAAATTATGCCATTTCATTCTACATGCACGTTTCCATAGCTTGACATACAACCAGAACCAGAAAACATTTATTTCATTACAATATGAATTCAAGAATGCGCAAAATGGTTACTTATTATACTCGTACATGTTTATGGCCTATTGCGTTTATGTTTCCTAGCTCAAACAAATGTAACTACTTGGATAAAGACATAATTGAGACGAAACAAAGTACTTCTTAATGTGTATGTCAAATGCGAGTCGAGTCATGCCTGACCAACCGTAATGGAAACCAGTGAAGAAGATTGTGGAATGTTTGCTCAGTAATTAATGTGCCTTATTAAAACGTGTCAAACTGTTAGAGGTGCCATATACAAAAACACTTATAAATACTGATCAGTTAAATGTCTAAAACTTCTTTAATTATTAAAAATATGGTAAAATCGATTTTCACAATCGTGCACAATATTTCTCCGAGAAACACCGCGAACAGGTAAATCTGGACTTACCTGTTTTCACCGGTTAATACCTGCGGTCGCGGTGAAATTTCTCGGTGTTTCTCCGAGAAATCAAACTGAACG
The DNA here is from genome assembly GCA_964017185.1 of Rugalucina vietnamica. Lineage (NCBI taxonomy): Eukaryota > Metazoa > Mollusca > Bivalvia > Lucinida > Lucinidae > Rugalucina > Rugalucina vietnamica. Next base: position 27,080,277 of record OZ024880.1, on the reverse strand, counting down.
AAACGCGAAATATCTTAATGAAAAGAGAAATTTAGCGTTCTTTCTCCGAGAAAAATAGCTTAGGGTCCTCCGAGAAAAGAGGAATATGTTGTTGATTTTTTACCGGGACTGTATATGTGTCAGCTGACCAAATGAATACTAAACAACGAGTCGATTGGTTTGCAATAAATGTAAGCCCCTCTTGATCCGGGCATGGCCTTTACCAGTAACTGTGGTTTTCACATACACATTATTAATATACAAGTGGCATTCTGGGTCAAGGTGTCACAGGGTCAACCAGACGAAAATGTGTATCGTTGTTAAATAACATTATACATGACGACCGAGTCAAGGTCAGGGTTGCTATTTATGTTGCACTTGAGGCAAAATTCACTATCTTTGTATTTTCATTTTTCTTGGTTTAACTTAAGACCACTCAGGTTTATATTTCAGTGAAAATTCTTTTTGTTCTCGTGTGTTTTCGAATTTCACTATAATCACAGCTGAGAAACACGTGGTATTGTTTACATACAAATCGATAAATGATCGGGTGACGCACCATAAAATTCTGTCAAAAGTTGAGATGAGAAATTTGAGTTTTCTCCTATAGCGTTTACTCAATTGACTGATATATAGGGGCAGATAATGCAGAAATTGAGCATCTATTGAATGAAAGTAACATAAGAAATCCAGGTTATTTCGTTTTCGCAAACACGACCGCCCCATGATTTTATAGTACTTCCAAAACAGTAGCATTGAAGTGTTTGCGAAAACGAAATAACCGGGATTTCTTATGTTATTTTCGTACAATAAATGTTCAATTTCTGCATTGACTGAACCTATCGCTCCGTGAGTAGAAGAAACGATGTAGGAGAAAACACGAAAATCTAACCTCAACTGCGTTCTCATTGTAGTGTGTGTAACCCGATCATTTATCCGTTTGTATATAAACAATACCACGTGATTGTCAGTAGTGATAATGGTAGGCAATAAAATGGATAGTTCATTACAGGAGCTTCAAAACAGTGTTTTGGACTGCTTGAATGAGATTATATGCAGCCTAGATGAGTCAATGTTCCATGCTGCAGTTGGTTTTATACAATCAACTATACTATGCAAATTAAATTTAGCAATTTTCGTAAAATTCGCCAGTCTCTACACATAATGAATAAAAGTCATATTTTGGAATATGGGCGTAAGTGGTAACCTTTCGGCAAGAACTCGCAAGCGAAAAATTTCGAAAAAAAAATCAAACCTTACGGATATACTGACGTGACGTTACAATTTAAGACACGTGATCAAAACTTGCAAGTCTGCTTAAAGTGGGAAATCAAAATCATGCTTATGCGACTGTTTAGTCATCAAAACAAAGAAAACACATTTAAAACGTTTGGGAAAAATATTGCTGAGAAATAAAGATAGTAAGTTTATGAATTCGACGTTTCTTCTTTTGATCCTACATTATCCCCTTACAGTTACGCTTCTAATTGAAATTTCCCTAAAATCGGTGATGAGTTTAAATGTCTGATGCATACCGATATGTTTAAATAAAGAGAGTTTGCAAAATTCCTTATCTTGGCTTCAAAACGTGAACTTAAATAATGAGTTTAGTGTCAGCGTTATCTCACTAGCATGGAGCGTTATGGCCGTGAAACTTTTAAGTGTTACTGACCACGGTATTGGCCACATTGTGCTTTGTTTGTCTTGTTTTGTTTTTATGTTAATCGATGGTAACCCGAAATTAAGGCAATTTCGACCACTTGACGGCGCGTTGACGTCGTTTTTGGCAGGTAAAGTTTGTACCGAAAAGGCCCAATCTCACTTGTCACATAATCAACAACGTTCATAAAGAAGGGGTGAAAACGATGGGCTTAATGGACTAAACAGAATTCTGCATTTACACCCTTTCTGTATTTCTTGGTTGTTCCAGAAGCATCTTTAAAGGATGGCGTTTTTAAATTCAACGTATCATGTGCCTAAGACAACGTTCTTGTCATTTAAATTAAAGAGATGTTCAAAATTGCTCTAAGGTGATCAAAAATATATGTAACATCAAAAAAGGTACAAGTAGGCAAAGATCAGGAAAAGTCGCAATCAGAAAAAGATTCCCACTCCAAAAACCGAGGTGGGAAAAAAACCAAACTAACAATCAGGTACTTATACCATGAAACATATCGTAAGCCGAATGAGCAGCTATTTTCCCAATAGGTGGCCACTCAGTTACCTTAACTTAACTAAAAATATGAAAACATACATAAGGCGCCAACAGCACAAAAAATTTTAAACACCAAGACGTAAAACAAAAAGAACCACTACAGAAGTATCGACTTGGAACGATCAGTAACAGCTATTTTCCCAAAACGAAAACGTACATAACTTGCTAACAGCACATACTTCAGCGGAAGGCATTCTTCAATACCAAGAGATAACACAATACGAACCACCACAGAAATATTGCCTAGGAAAGATCAGTAATATACAATTACTGGCGGGCAAAAATTAATTTTAAAGTTCTTACCTCACCCTCAGCTTCTGCAGTGATTCACAACATTTAGTTAGTTGTTCGGTCCTCGTTGTGAATCTCTACGTCGTCAATAAATCATCACGGACAATCAAATTAATCATGATAACGTCCATGATGACTCAAAAACAAGGACTCACAGAAACAACAAGCAAATTCGGAGAATTTATGTCCCCCGCCTTGACAAGTTAGTTACACAAATATTATCTTAGAATAACATATATCCAAACCACATGCACCTTCTTAGTGTAAATGCCTGAAAAACGACTTACGTTCAAATTTCGATAAAAATTAACGTGAGAATTATATCCAAACCACATGCGTATCTCTAAAGCATGGTCAAGACATCTGTTAAGTTTCAAAAGGATCGGAATATAACTGTAGGAGGAGTTGCTTGCACAAGGTAACCACTGTCCATTCACTTTCATTGTCAAAATGTCCGAAAAAAATTACTAAAAAGGTACAAGTAGGCAAAGATCAGGAAAAGACGCAATCAGAAAAAGATTCCGACTCCAAAAACCGAGGTGGGAAAAAACCAAACTAACAATCAGGCACTTATACCATGAAACATATCGTAAGCCGAATGAGCAGCTATTTTCCCAATAGGTGGCCACTCAGTTACCTTAACTTAACTAAAAATATGAAAACATACATAAGGCGCCAACAGCACAAAAAGTTTACACCAAGACATAAAACAAAAAGAATCACCACAGAAGTATCGACTTGGAACGATCAGTAACACAAAGTTACTGGCGGGCTTAAACCGGTTTTACAGGTACCTAACCTCACCCTCATCTTCTGTAGTGGTTCAGTGATAAACAAGAAATAAGAAATCATATTAAGAAAATACTAAACATAGATACCAACGTTTAACATGAATAACGGAAAGCAGAGTGAGCAGCTATTGAAGGTATTAGGTGGTCACAGTGCTAGCTTGGACAAAACAAGTAAATGCAGAGGGCTAAGTGAACAGCCATTATATTCGGGTGGTCACAAAGCCATGCAACATGAAACTCGTAATTGGAATAACTTTGATAAGTGTGAACCAGAACAGCAGTACCGCCTTGGTACGGTCAGTTATAAAATAACTGGGGGGCTTAAACCGGTTTTACAGGTACCTAACCTCACCCTCAGCTTCTGCAGTGTTTCATAACATTTAGTTAGTTATTCGGTCCTTGTGGTGAATCTCTAACTAGTCAATGAATCATCAAGAACAAACAAATAAATCATGATAAACATCCTGATGAATCAAAAACAAGGACTCACAGATTGAGTAAGCTGCCCGACGATGGAGATCCCTGGGCGCCGAATAACCTACTAACTCCGGAGCAAAAGAAAAACACCAGTTGGACCCCGGTGGGCCAAGCAACAGACAAGAAGCTCCGGCCCCAACCAACTAAAATGAATAGCTTTAAGTCGGGGCCATCATAGAGTCTGACGCCCGACCCACCGGCGTGCAATTAAAGAAGGCAGCATAGTTATCAACCATGATTGGGTTAAAAACTAAGCATGCAGACTGTCGCATAACATTCAAGTTATAACCTATACGTCTGTAACGTGATATGATTTTTCCGAACTGAAGAGAAAAATCATTTATTCCTTTAAGTTTCTTTAATTTGTAAACCAAGTCACCATAAAATTCAGGTTCCGAAAGGCCCTCACTTAAAAGTGTCTTTAACCCAACATTATATTTGGAAATCAATTCATAGTGTCTACGATAAAATTTAGAAAAGGTTTTTCGAAGTTTATGATACCGATAGCCCTGTTGGAGAAGTTTTGCCGTTAAACATTTATTTCGAGCGTTGAAGTCTGTAACATGATTGCAGACTCTAGCAAACCTAATAAGTTGCGAAATGTATACACCATAAGAAGCACGACGAGGAACGTCACCATCCAAAAAAGGAAAATTTACTATATCAAAATCAAAGTCATCGCGCTTATCATAAATTTTAGAAGAAACAAATCCATTTGCAACAGAAAGATGTAGATCTAAAAAGGGGGCTTCGGTATCTGAGATATTAGCTTTGTTCAACTGAAGTTCAGGTGGATAAATTTGATTGACCATACCTTCAAAATAAGGGTTGTCAATGTTCAAAAGGTCATCGAGGTACCTAGATGTGGAATTAAAAGCCTCGATAACATCAGCTTGATTATCATGGTTAAGAGAATCCATGAAATCTCTTTCGTAGCAGTATAAAAATAAATCAGCTACGAGAGGTGCGCAATTTGTACCCATCGGAATTCCAACAATTTGTCTGTATAACTTGGTCCCAAATCTAATATAAATATTATCAAGGAGATAGGATAAGGCGTCGCACACATTCTGACATGACCAAAGGGTATACCGACTTTGGTCAGAGGAAGTGAAAAAAGCCTTTCTGTCATTACATGCCAAATAAAGTGAACCATAGTTTAAAATCAAAAATTGCTAAATTTATTTTGCAAAGTATATAGTTATCTTATAGGTATATGTATGTGTGGTTGCATACGAAAATTTGAAGGAAACCTTGACTTCAAGTTTTATTTCTACATTTTCAACAGTTTATGTCTAAGATGCCTCTTACCATGGGGCTACGGACCCAACAGGCCATGTAAAAAATATCTGACCATATCAGCAGACTATTTTATCCTTGTTTATAGGAACTTGGCTTTGAACTTTCATTTTGGAAATAGGGGGCTACGGACTCTACATAAAAATAATGATTCTTAACTTTCTTTTGTCTACACAATGAAAGCACAGATACCAAATAATCATGTTCAAAACATGGGTGTAATTTCTTTGGCCTGCCAACTAAAGAGAGTTGAAAGACATAACAAAAGTAAGTTTCACTTCCTACGCTATATCATCGTTATATTATGCCCAAAATGTACACTGTATATTACATGAAAAATATGTGCATTTAATATATATTACATAATTATAGGTCCTTTCTTATTCTTGAACAGAATAGCAAACCAGGTTACAATACACCAAAAATTAAAGTGCAACATCATAAACATATGAAAAATGGTGATTTTTGACAAATATTGCCTTACTTTAGCAAAAGGTTGGATAGACGATCCTGTTTTTATATATCGTAAGAAAGCTTATTATCCAAGTGTTATGTCAAAACAAAAACATCTATTTTTGGGTAATACCCTATTGAATTACACGCGCATAACATGGTCTAGGTAGTAAAAGCAACCCTGATCTTGACTCAGCCGATATATTGACATGATGCTTAGAATACAAATTCCATAACATTGTCCAGCATGTGCCAGAACAGTTAAATCCTGTAAGAAGTATACACGTATGTAGCCTTTTTAAGTCAAATGACGTAGTCGTAATTTCAGGAGATCTCTGAGTTATCCGTAGATGTTGTATTGCATATCATGACATAACCATTATTGGGTAGAAGTCCCGCGTCTCGATATGGTAGCTGTTGATTTAGAGGTTAAGCATCAAATTAGACAAACAAAACAAACACTTTAAAATATCTCTACAGTAACTGTGATTGATCGCAAATCTCGTCAACGATCAACTCTATGGGCTCCTTTTGATTTGCTGCCTATTGTTTTCAGGAAGAAAAAGTCTGTAACGCATGGGCAAATTTATGAGAAATAACAAATAGAAGAAGTTTTAACTCGGATTATGTTATCGATTAACAAAGCTTTTCTAACCTTTAGTTTCAGTCGAAAAAGTACACATCTCGCCAGAATCAGAATCTTTCATCAGTATCGTTGAAAACAAAGAGGCACCAGTTAATTGTATAACATCTGGAAGTCGACCAGCTGCGACAGTCACATGGTTCCTAGAGAAGGCAGGACAACCAACGAGGCAACTTGGGAGAGGAAATGATCGACATGTCACCGAAGGGAACGATTTGATAGTCACAAACAGCATGCTTATACTAAACAGGACGAGGGGGTATCAAGGTTGGAAACTAGCATGTGAGGCTACTAGCTTTGGTACAAATAAAGTAAACGCTAGCAACCCGAAAGAACTAAATATACTATGTAAGTTTCGAACTGAGATAGCAAATTGTATAACAAACACGTAAATGACATTTCTTCAGTCAAAAACGTCAAATATATGTAAAGACTAGGATAACTTACATGTAGGTGAAGTTAATATTCCATCAAAACTCACTCATTTGAAACAAAGAATTTACAACCTAAGAGAAGTGCAAAAAGGAATCTGTGATCTCGAATAATTATGAACCCGTGTTAACATTAAACAATAGCAGTTACCTAAAACATTTCAAACACGTACATGCCTCATTTGCGGGACTTTCTTCAAATTCTATAAAATTAAGAAAAAAAATAAGAAAAATAAATTTGCCTCATCGAAAGACGAAAGGTATATCCAGTTACCATATGTAGTTTAATCTGCACTTGTTTCAGATCCTACCAGCATTAAGAAATTCATTGGTGGCAAAGTTGGAGAAAGCCAATCACCTGAGAGTGTCACAGTAAATGAGTATGAGGACGTCACTGGTAAATGTCAGGTTGACAGTAACCCAGAATCTTCTATAGAAATATCACACCGAGGTCTAGCCATTGCGAAAGCTGATGAAGTCAATGATCTGAATTTCCAAGTACTAAATGCAACATGCCTGAACAACGGTGAAATAATCTGCAAAGGATGGAATGATATTGCAGACTCTACTGTAGCTACCAAAGGCCTTCAGCTTCATGTTAGATGTATGTATACACTTTATTTTCTAGACATTAAACAGATTTCGTAAAGTGTTGTGCTGACTGTTATTATTGTTGGTGTGTTTTTACACTATTATCCGTTAACGCGACATAGACAGCTTGCTCACAAATATACAGCTTGTGAGATAATGCGTCATAAGATCCTTCACATGGTTCGAGAAGCAGAATTTGAATTAAACACCACGAGTTATTTATGCGTATGTTTGTTTTCTTTGATATACGTACATGTCTGAACTTTATTAAACCCGATAAAGTGTGGAATAATACAGCTATCTTTACTATCTATAAGATCTTTGTCATGATTATCTGTCAGTACTTTCACTACAAATACACATGTCCTTGGAGTTAAGTTAGAGTTGTATGCATGTTTTCCAGGCTCACCCAGGCTGGAACACAAGACAAACTCCATCATCGTCGCTAGACAGGGCACGTTAGCCGTGATGTCTTTATCGATAATTGCTTACCCTGTCCCAACATCGCACCAGTGGCAACGTCTTATAAATGGCGAATGGGTTTACGTGAGAAACACTCAGAACTTTTTGCTTAGTTCTTCATCTCTCCAGTATAACTTAACAGTTAGGAATGTCACACGGCAGCTATACGGTAGCTATAATCTGACGATAGGAAATGGAGTTGGGTTGCCTCTAATATTTACTTTCAAGTTGCAAAATAAAGGTATGCATCAAATACAGAAACGCATGACTAATAGTGAAACCATTTGACATGTTTATTTCCTACTACCTGTAAGGAGATTGGTATTCATGCCTAGTTTATCTAAACAAGGTCCTCTTTGTATAAGTCGGTTTCGGTATATAATCTTCCAACATTATGTTTATAAACCCTTCCATATCACGCAATGTAAACTAACATGTAACATGAAAAAATATATTATTGATTTGTATGTATTAACAAGTTTTAAAAATGTTTCTCTCTGTAGTAAACTGGTTTTCTAACATTCCATTGGCATTGCAGGTAAACCGGATGTGCCAACTGATATTGCAGTATCTGTTGTCTCCTCTACGGCCATATCGGTGTCTTGGACGGCTGGATATGATGGCGAAGTCCAGCAATCGTTTTTTATACAATACAAATCCAGTGATGCGCACGACTGGACCACAAAGGAAGTTCCAGATCACAAATCAGATGAAAGACTGTCTTTCGATCTTGATGGGCTAAAGCCAGCTACAGATTATATGCTTAGAATATTCGCTGCAAATGATGAAGGAAACAGTTCATTGTCAGAAACGCTGACGTTTCGCATGAAAATGAAAGGTAGATTATTTTGCCATTGTATCTGCAATTTTTCAAAAAGGGATTGCGAAAGAGTGGTCAAGGAATCGTATTAATAAAAGTTAACGATATAGCGTTCATTGCATTAAGATAGAGACAAGTCTCTTTTGGAGTAGACCCGCGCCAGTGATCTTCAGCTATGAATGAAATGCATACCTGTATATTAGAGCCGCCACATGGGAAAACCAACAATCTGCATAGGCGAAAACAAAGGCGCAGATCAGCTTCGCGGTAACCCCGAAGCTGATCAGCGTCTTTGTTTTCGACACGGATAGTACAATTCCTCTACTTTATAAATCTGAAATTTCAAGCTTCTAGCCTGCATCTGTGCTTGTACAGGTCGGTTTGTGTCGGACCTGTTCGGAAACCACATTGTTGGTTTTCCCACGAAGCGGCTCAATTGTAAAAAGAACATCCTCCATTCGTATCCATCACGTGATTCTGTGGGAAAAAAGCTTAACAAATTAATAAAGTTGTTTTATTTAAGTTACAGATCAAGAATCCAGTTCACTTGGTGCCATCATAGGAGGCATAGTGGGTGGTATCGTCGCAGTGTGCCTGGTTATAGTTGGCATTATCTGTATCCGTAGGAGGACTATGTCGCCTAAAGGTAATTGTAGTCTAGTTGTGTTTTTTACTGATGTATTATAGTCTGCAAATTTATAGAAAAAGTCCGTAAAATTACTTATAGATACTATATTAAAACATCACGTCACCCGACAATGCTCAAACCTGATTTCGGGTAAGGTTTACCTAAAGTGCACATACACATGTTTGATTACGTACATGTAGTTAAAGTATGATCTCCCAATTTTATATCACACGCAGTAGCAATTCCATTGAAAGGCGCATGCAGTCAAACAAGTTAAGCAATTATTGTTTTATGCAATGGCTACAAGAAGCATTTCATCATTTATACAAAATACTATGTCATAAATCTACATACCAGAATTTGTGGCTGTCTACTTATTTACGGCAATTCAACCTGTGAAATTGTCACAGAGTGTTGCTTTTTGATTTTCATTACACTTAAATGGCTAAAATTCAAAATCTGTCGCGTAGCGTTTATGAGTTTGGGTTGGCGTTTTATGTACTTTTTGACGACTATCCGTTACCACTATATTTATAATTTACTTACACTACGTATAAAATAGCTCGACGTTCATCTGTTTGCAGAATCGGCTACTGATTATACATATGCAGTGGTGAATAAAAAACCCACAAGCCAACAACTGGCAGTTTCAATTGGTGAGAAACTAATAAAATATATTATTATATAACTATAAATAGACAGTATTTCAGACAATGCTTTCAGCCCATTGCATATTTTGTCATATTCTATGACCTGGGGTTTTTCCCATTGAATATATGTTACTAAATTTAGAACTCTCCCTGTCATTGGAAATATACACTAATTGCTGTCAAGCAGTAATGCGGATGAAGTACAAATGGTGTGTATTACTGTTAAGTTTATTTGAATTTAGACTTTATGTCCCAATGAACATTTTTCAGTCATGCTGGGACTATATGTAAACTTATACACTAATTCATTTAAAGATAAAAATATTTATTTTAACATTATTTTTATCATATTTGTATAAAAAGTGTTATATAATAAAACAATTGTTGACTATTGAGTCATTGAATATGATGTGATATCCAACAGAGACTACCAATATTGACCTTGGCTTCGCCTCGGTCAATATTGGTAGTCTCTGTTGGATATCACATCATATTCAATGTCTCAATAGTCAATAATTGTATAATACAAATGATATCTCGTACAAAAGATAAATAAACGATACATTTCGTCGCTACGAGTGTAAATTCAGATCCTTGGTACACTCAGCTGTTTTGGTTCTGTGCTTTTTTCGTTTTAAACAATGTGGCAGATTCTTTTTTTTTTGTTTTGTTTCAAAGTATAGAATATTGGCATTTTGGACTTGGCCAGAAAAAACGTATTGATGTCAAATAATAAACCATACTGGGGGACATTACGTAAAAAAGATACTTCACGTAAAAGGGTCGCCTATACGTATTAATAATACTTTACCACAAACACTTTATTATCGTATGTTCGTATTTCGCATGTAAATGCAAATGTTGATCACGGGTAATCTGCACTGTTGTCATGGTTGTTAGATATTCACGTTTGCCTGACTCGATTCATTACCAGAGGCACATACATCTAACGAGAACGAAGAAGAGAAAAACTATGTGAATCAAGGATTTCAAGCGGAAAGTAACAGTCCACAAAAGAAAAAGAAACCTAAGAAAAATAAGGGCGAGACTAAACAAAAGGTAAGTTTGCACTTCATCTTTACGTTTGGAAAAAAATGTTTCAAAAATGTATACCACTCAAACTCCATTTTTATAAAGTGAAAATTGGGTATACATGGATATGCATTTTTTCTTATTTTTACCCAAAACATTGATTATGGGTATAGGCCTTTATCTGTCTATAACAAATTGATGTTTTTGCAGATTTTCTGGTTTGTTATTGGTGATATAATAAAATTACATGTAGTTTTCCAATGTTATTTTTACACTTAATGATAACTCGAAACTGATTTTCAGAATATTCTGTTGTTTTCTGGCTTTTGTCTATTATGTTTAATACAAAACTTAAGACAGGATGAAGGGGAGTATTTTGGCTATAGGCACCGCCCATACACACATCCCATTCGATACAATTTCTGTAGGCAAATTCAGCAGAATACTTATCAACAAAGAAAATCTTAAGAATGTATATGGCATTTCAATAATGTTTAGAGTGACCACTAATGTTCATTGCTTCAGTTTCATAATCTGACTCAGCACTAATGTTCATTGCTTCAGTTTCATAATCTGACTTAGTCTAGTCTCCTGCTTCTGTAATTCACTATCAGAGTCTGTGCTTCAAAAATGTATAGATTTTCACATTCATACTTGATTTTCCTTGCGTTTTAGGCGGCATTTCTTTTTTTTTCTTTGTGAATACAAAAATAACAAAGTTTTACCCAGACAAAGGATTAACAGTTAAGCACTTTAATAAATGCACATTGCGCATTATAGTAACGGGGTTTCAAAATCTTTGTCATTATATGTGTTTCCATGTACATTATAAATTACATTCTGCTAGACTTATCAGACTCTACTTACCATCGGCAGGTCTCTTTGGGACCTTGCTCACAAAACATACTGCCCAGAGTCTTACCTTGGAACACATACCATTTCTTTGGTTTTACCCAGTATATTTTTAAATGTGCAGTATAAATGCTGTCTAACCAACAATGGATATTGATATTGTATACAAAGAAACATATTCATAGGTTATTATATACGTACAAAATACTCCATTATTCATTACAGCCAAAATGTACTACAAAAATGGCTTGTTTTCAAAAGATTGTTTTTTAACCTCAAAGTGTAAAATGTTACAAATATATATTAGTTATTTATTAGATAACCATTCAAGATACACCATATCTTAAAGAAATTTACTTTGTTGCTTTAAGATATTTTGCAAAACATCAGTTTTTTATAGAAAGAAAAATGATTATACTCGTAACAACCCGGTTCTAACGCCGATGCGGCTCTAACTTTTACCCAAAAGCAATATTCTGAGTAAAATATTGAAAACTTCAACAATTTTCTGAAGCATTTTTCTATCTTTTAGAGCTGAAACATTTTCGTTATACTGCATGAACATAGTTTTGAAATGTACTGTTTTACGAAATCGTGGTCTCAATCATGAATCGAGCAATGTTGACGAATTCGAAACACATAATTATGCAGTTAAAAGAGTCAAGCTGTAGATAAAAATAATTGTTAGATCCTTTGGAAGCAGTAAAATACAAAGCTAGAAGATGGGCCATATTGTACAATTTCGGGTAATGAACCTTCATCAGTGACCCTTTATAAAACTGGCAGCGAAAGCCAGACATTTTGCTGCAGTTTCAAGAATTTACATCTGTGTAGTCTAAATCAAAGACTCAGATTCCCAAATGGGCCAAATAATCAAAATTCTAAGAAGATGATTCTTAATATATAAAAATTTGAAATACTTCATATATATTCACTGATCCCAAAGGATCAAAAGAAAAATATAATCTGCACTATGGATGATGTACGGGGAGACTTTTTAGGGCCGCCACACGGCACAACACCAGCTGCAGTAATAGCAAATAAAAATAATTGTTAGATCCTTTGGAAGCAGTAAAATACAAAAAGGTACAAGTAGGCAAAGATCAGGAGAAGGCGCAATCAGAAAAAGATTCCCACTCCAAAAACCGAGGTGGGAAAAAACCAAACTAACAATCAGGTACTTATACCATGAAACATATCGTAAGCCGAATGAGCAGCTATTTTCCCAATAGGTGGCCACTCAGTTACCTTAACTTAACTAAAAATATGAAAACATACATAAGGCGCCAACAGCACAAAAAATTTTAAACACCAAGACATAAAACAAAAAGAACCACTATGCACTATGGATGATGTACGGGAAGACTTTTTAGGGCCGCCACACGGCACAACACCAGCTGCAGTAATAGCAAATAAAAATAATTGTTAGATCCTTTGGAAGCAGTAAAATACAAAGCTAGAAGATGGGCCATATTGTACAATTTCGGGAGTTGATTTGATTTAATTCATTTCATGTAATGTGATTAGATGGGAAACAAACGGTTAGAATGTGGTTACCATTTCAAACTACCATCCATCCTTAAAAGACGGCGCTTTTCGACGTCTTATAATTTGATTTCTATTTACAGGTACCGAGGAATCTCAACCAAGACGGTCTTCACTATGCAGATTTAAGTTTTGACAACACGGGCGCTGCGAGCAACAAAAAGCCCAAAAAGATAAGGGAGGAAGGAGTCGTATATGACGCAGTCCAGATCGGGGTTGTCGGAGATGCCTATAAGGAGCCTGAGAATGAAAAAGATGGAAATGAAAACAAGCAGGGGGATTGAATTAACAAATAGGATATTGCGGGCATATTGAATGACGCAGGACAAAACAGTTGGTGAAATTTGCAGCTGTTTTTCAACATAGACTTTTATATATATATATATATATATATATATATATATATATATATATATATATATATATATATATATATATATATATATATATATATATATATATATATATATATATATTGGGAGAAATAGGACAAACATCAAACAAAAATCTTCCCGGTGGCACTGGATCCTAAGAAAGGATTCGAAAATGATTGAAATAAGTATATAGGGGGATTAAACCATTAACAGTGCAAGAATAAATCAAACTAAGCGCGCTTTCGGCTTTCGCCGGGATAAAAATATCTGGTTGCCTCTAGCCCTGGTTCCCCAATGTTTAACTTACATAGCTAATACACAATTACCGAGTAAAATAAACACACCGCTACAAACTGACTAAAATATGTAGTAAAGTGACGCGCAATTTTTGCCGCCATTTTTAGCAGATACTGGGCCCTTTCAAAGGGCGTTCATGAATTAATTTTAAGTCGTTTACCCACTGCCGAACATACAGTGGTGTCAACTTTGTCACATTTCATGTGATTTTTGTGTATTTGTGTATTTTTGCATTGTTTTTTATTTATTTTGTTTATTTACCTATTTTCATTTTTTTTCCAGTTTTTACCTGTAAATACATATTGACTCTGAAGAAGGCGAAAGCCGAAAGCGCGCTTAGTTTGATTTATTCTTGCACTGTTAATGGTTTAATCCCCCTATATATATATATATATATATATATATATATATATATATATATATATATATATATATATATATATATATATATATATGTGTGTGTGTGTGTGTGTGTGTGTGTGTGTGTGTGTGTGTGTTTATCCCGGTGTTTGTTATGGTTTAGCAGATTATGCAGAAGCAAAGCTGATACAACCAGATGAATTAGGTTTTTCATTTGCTTCAACGTTACAGTACGAAAAATGTAAATAAGAGATGTGAACAGATAGTGTACTTATTCGTTGTGCCTTTCTCTTAAACGAAATATATTTTCTCTCTCACACTTTTCAAGCTACATTTATAAATGTAAGTCATACATATTTTTACATATTAAAACGATGTCCGGCTACTTTTTCGGGACCTCGTTTGCTTTATCATCATGGAAACATCTTCTTGTGGAACTTAACCCCTTCAAACCTATACTTATATAGTAAAATTGAGGTTTGACGGGGTCAAGAGAAATAATCAATAATTGATGTAATTGTGTTATTTAAAAGTCAAAAATGCTAAATTCTAACAGAAATCAGTATAATAAATCATTATTTTATGATCTGATGATGGGCAAGGTAAATATTTGTAAAATTAAAATTTAGATCATAAATAGATATTTAATATGTAATTAAAAGAAATTCCCTAGTAATCATGGAGAAGTTTCCGTAATGTTTGCATCGAAATCGTTTTTTATCCCCGAAAAAATAATTAAACTATCAATACGACGGAAGCTTTTATCATAACGATTCACAAACTATTTTTACTTCCACATAAAAATGGAACTGCCCTAGACCCTACCTTACATGTATATGAACACTTTCAGGTCAGTTTACTCATTTCCATCAGTAAGACCTATCTGACTTTCATTCGTTTTATTTATCGTACATTTTCTTCAGAGCAAAATAAGCATTCCCTGACTTTGGAACCAATTATTGTATATATTGTATGTTATAGTTTTAATATGTAGACATTGTACATTTTTAAGGAATATTGATATTATGTATGTGCTGTCTTTTATTCATTGGTTTTCTGTTCATTCAACTACATTACATGTTTTTATATTCGAACCGCCGCATAGGAAAACCAACAATCTGCATATACGAAACCAAAGGCGCAGATCAGCTTCGCAGTTGATAAGTGTCTTTGTTTTCGCTACATGGATAGTACAATTCCTCTTCTTTCTAAATCCAAAACTTCCAGCCTCTAACCCTCTTCTGTGACTGTACAGGCTGGTTTGTGTCAGACCTGGTCGGAACCCAAATTGTTGGTTTTCTCACGCACAGGCTCATTTCAAACATATTCATATCCCAGATTTTGTTGCTTTGTATAAATAAGCTGTTTATGCTGAAGCGAAGCTTAAACAGCCAAATGAATTCGGTTTCACTTTTAACTGATCGTTGCAGTACAAACATACAAGGAAGAGGTGATAAAATATCTACGATTTTTATATTTGACATGACCGGGAAGCACTATATAAAAGCTTAGTACTATACGAAAAATACTTCTCGCCGTATAAGAAAACCGACATTCTGGCTTTTCATTTGTTTGTATTGATGCTTAACGTCCCAGTCAACAATTTTAGTCATATCAGGTGGAAGCCAACGCTTCCTGGGTTTAACCAGTACTGCAAAGAGTTGTGTTTCGCTCAAGGACACAACACGGTGCCGCCTGTGGGGCTCGAACCCAGGACCTCTCGATTCGGAGTGCGATGCTCTACCAGTACACACCGCGCTCCCTAATCTGGGTTTCAGAACAGGTCCGACACAAACCAGGCTGTACAGCCAAATAAGGCTAGAAGCTTGAAATTTTGGGTTTTAGATGAAGTGTGATTGTACAATCTGTGTTGCAAAAATAAACAAAGCTGATCTGTGCCTTTGCTTTCGCCTATGCATGTCATTGTGTGGCTAATTTAGTAGTTTACTGTATTAGTTCTTAATATACGAACAGTCGGTTCTGATTCAGTATGAATTAAACATACTAATAACAACACGGCTGTCTAAGATCTGTCGATATTGTATTGTTTATTTGTACATACATGTAATGCTCAGAGGCAAAGAAATACATGAAAATCTCATTGGGGCTGTTTAAATCGATACAGCTTTAAAACCACTTACATGTATATGTAATAGACTCAGATTGAAATTACCAGTCATGAAACTGTGAATAAAACCTAACATTTCCCCAAAAAAGATTGAAGTATCGCATCTGTTTTTGCCAGTGCGTACATGTACAACAATTGTCGTTCTTATTTTAAAACGATTTTAAACAAAAGGGAGGTAATCTAAAAACAATGAGAATTTGACGTTATTTCTCGAGACTGCGGCTGTATGTTTCAAAGATTATTTTTCTTTTCGGATTTTTGTCACTAGCAACAACTCCTTTTAATCAGAACAGTGATTTTACATTACGAAAACATGCCCATGCAATATACAGAGATTTGTAAACTTGTAAAAAATGACAATTTTCATGTTTTCAGTTTTTTTTTTTTTTTTTTTTTTTTTTTTTTTTTTTTTTTTTTTTATCGTTACAGCATTTGCAAAGCTAATGCGTAAATGACGTAATCTAATGTAATGATCATGCACTTGTGACGTAACTTATGGCCTATGAGTTTTTTTTTTTTTTTTTTTTTTTTGTTGTTTTGTTCGTTTTTGGTCAGTGCTGTTGTAAACATGCTTGCAAGTTGATTTGTTGTAGTTTTGGTGTATACCGAAGTGATGATTTCATAACCTAGGGGAAGATCACCACCGAGCACACCGATAGCTCGCTAAATGCTGACGTTGTTAATACATGACGTTTCAGCAAAACTCAAAAAAGGCACATGTAGGGTGTTTTTCTGAACACTGATAATGTGCAGATTGCATAAGTGTTGCAAAATTTGCAGTTTGTCATTATGGTGCCAATTAAATCACGAAAACAATTAAATCACGAAAAACATGTTTTCGTAAAAGCGCCTTTAGCATTCCTGGGTCGGGGTGTACATTATCGATATATCTGCGTTGACCATCTCTATAAAGTGGGGTTTTACGAGAGCAAGAGAAAACACGGCATTTTTCTAATCACAATTTTTAGGGTGTAGCTTTTCTTTTGTCAGTCAGTATATACCGTATATCTTCTCTGAAACCGCAATAACCAATATAAGTATGCAGCAATTTCATGTGGAATTTCACATAAATCTGTCAATCATGTCCCTGCGATAAAAAAATGGCCCCATCCTTGGGATCATTACAAGGCCCTGACCATGAATTAGTTTCTGTGCAATTTTATGGCGGAAAAGCGGATATACAGATTCTGTTGATGTAATAGGCTTTTGCAGGTCACATGACAAAGATGATCGTCATGCCCATATACGGTAAAACCCTCCACAAATCTTCTTCTCTGGAACAGGTGGACTGATTTCAACGAAGCTTGGCATGAAGCATTTATGACTAAAGTACTGTGCTGTGTAGCTAAATCATGACATTGCAATGAACTTCACCTATTTTACGGCAATGTCAACATACATGCATTTGAATGGGGAAAACTGTTATATTAAAATGTCATTTAAAGGGAAAATACTGCAGGAAATCGATAATCGGACTGAATATTTATGATTCTGAAACAAATGGACCACGGGGATTCATGTGCCTACTCTACGGGGAATATAAATACATATGTATATTAACATAATATTCAAACCTCTGCTCTCAAACCGCTTGACCAATCAAAGCCAAATTTTGTATGAAGCAGTTATAGGAAGGGGGAACCAACGTGCATATAAAATCCAGGTCGCATGACTAGGCGGCCGCAATGTCCATATGCGTTAAAAATCTCAACTACTTTTCTTTTGTCCAGTAACTGTACTTGTTGACTCTCAGGTGAGCGATCGTTGCCCTTGTGGTACTTGGTGCACTTAACCAAGCGCAAAAGTTGACATACAGTAGTCGTTGAAGGGACTTAAAATTATAGGAGTAAATTTCTCAATTCAATGCACTCTCGCTTTACTCGTATGAACCTGTCTGAAATGGCAGGACCATTTTCATACGTTTTGGAGCTGTTCCTCTTAAAACTGCATTACGTCCGGTTTTTCCACGCAAGACACCTTAGAATGTACACTGAAACAAAGTTATAAAGAGGCCACTTTTCAAACTCATTTTTTGTTTCTAAGCCAAGTTCAAAATTGCACAATTTTTTGCCAAAAGACGTGTCTTTCAAGTAAGTAACGTTCCAAAGTGTTAAGAAATAATTTTCTTTTACTAAAGGCGTTTTTGGAGTAAAAATGCAAAAATCAATGTTTTTAAATAAAAAATTGGATACAGCACACCATTTATTGAAATTAGGAACGGGTGTCATCAAAGGGGTCGTTACGGCTCGGAAAAACATCAAACATTCGAATTTTCTCTACTGGTAGAATTTTTATGCATTTTTAAAAATCGCCAATTTTGAGATTTTTTGAAAAATTCATAAATGTGCCTCTTAAACATGTTGACCCCTGTTAAATTCACTTGATGAGGCCTGGATGAGAGATATAATTCGACTGAACTGTTTTTGACCATTTTCGAGGACCAACATGTCAAGGCTGCCGCACACTTCCGGTTTCAATGCCAATTTTTAACGAACAAAATAACAAAATTTATGGACGATTTTTTTAATTTTCAAAGTTTATCAGAGTCTAGTATTTGACCTAAATAATCGCTGAAAATTTCAATGCCGTGCTGCTGATAATAACGCAACTGGAGAAGAACAAAGTTGGTATGCAAATTGCATACAAAAGCTGAATTCCTGTTATTCAGGTTGTTGTCTTCTTGCATGTGCAAAACAGAAACGAAGATTCTTATTGCAGCAACACTTTTGACTTAATTTTATCTTGCATCATGGCAGTCAGTAGCACTTTCAAATAAATTAAAATGTAAAAACACAACGTCATAATATGACATTTAATTTGATGTTAATAAAGTGTGACTTTTTGAAATAGGGTACCTTTACACATGCTTCGTCTGTGTGAGAAGTATCACGCATTTTGGAATGCAGAAACTCACAGAGCCACTGTTAGACATTGGTTTATTCATATGATCATGAATTTTAATTGATCGTATTTTACTTTCTGAACTAGAAGACAAAATATGAGGTGGCCTCTTATAACTTTTTTTCAGTGTACATCTATAGTACGACATAAGGGAAATAAACCACAGTGCATGTATGCCCTTCTAACACTATTACATGTATGCATCATGGTACACATTCATTTAAATGTATTAACATACAGACCTGTCAGTATGGAGGTGATAAGTATGTTAATTTGGCCATCACAATACCATTAAAAGTAGAGAGGTTGAGAAAATAAACTTGTAACGTGTACGTGTACTTGTAGCTTTATTTACCCGTACACGATCGTTTTGAGTGTAAAATCGTTTGAGAAAATCGAACGTGTACGTGTAGATTTCATAAAGTATATACAGCTGAATTTTTTATTGTTTATACATGTGTTGATATATGAAAGTAAATATGGATGATTTATTGTTAGCCGGACTTTTGTCACAAGTTTGTGACTGTACAGCCTGGTTTATCTCGGACCTGGTCGGAAACTAAAACGCGGCTAAATACCCTATAAACAAATTAAATTGCGTTACCACAAACGTCAGAAAGTACATACCTACATACATATATGGTCACGTGTACGTCGATTCGCCTTTGGTCAGATATACTTCGGCTGCACGTGCAAAACGATTTGGCAACGCTTCATCGAACTTCGTTTCTGCTTGTACCTACCTGACCTATCGATGGAAACATATAAAGAAAACTTACAAGTCGCAAATTTATTTCAGATTCTCAACGTGTAGCGAGTATTTTGAACTTGTAATAAATGACGAAGTTTGGGGATAAAACTGTTCTACACGTACACGTACAAGTTACAAGTTAATTTTCTCAACCTCTCTAGTATATCCGTCTGGTGCCAATTTGTTTTTCCTATTAGAGGTGTTTATGGCTGTATAAATTACTGAGTCCTGCCTTTTTCGCCTTTCGTCTACCATATGTTTCTAGGTAGAAAGTGAGGGTAGACCCACCAACTTGAAGGTACATTAATCAGGAAAATATGTCCATGAAAAGTATACCCCCTCAAACCCCACTTTTACATAGCAAAACTGGGGTTTGCAGGGGTATACATATTTTTCTTATTTTTGCTCCAAAACATAGATTGTGGGTACTCGTTAGAATCGCCTCTGCAAGGCGGTGTTAACATGTACCCACAATCTATGTTTTGAGCAAAAATAAGAAACATATAAACAAAAATATCCAATGACAATTTTCATTTTTTACAAATTAAGATAAATCTTTATATTACCTGGGCATGATTTCGTAATGAATGCAATATATATTGATCTGATTTTTAGAAAATGTATTGACATACATGATGTTGTTGTCTCTCCTTTGCGCGTGTTGCCTGGTCGTACAGCAGGGAAAAGCAATAGCATCGGTACTGACTTCATAATTTATAAAATGAAGCTCATACGTAACTATCTTTTCTCAATTTTGTATATTGTGCTCTTATATTATGTATATAATGTTCATCTGTGATATTCAGACTCTATACTTATATATTTATAATGTTTATGTATGTATGTGTAATAGTATCTTTACTGGTTGGTTTTGTATTATATTTGCATGCTTACTTTACATATAAGTGCTTTAAACTGCTTTACACTGACCTCATATATTTGATATTAACATACTGATAATGCTAATTAATCAATTCTTTTTATTGCAGCTTTTTAAGGTTAAGGTTAAACATATTTTATTGCCATATTCATATAGCAACGGGGTCGGGTCACAAGTTCTCCCAACATTAGTTACGGCCCTTTCCTTATTTTTTTTTTTTTTCCAAATATAACATGGCGAAACAAATCATATTTACAAATTCAATAATTCAAGAGCGAGCGAGCGAGAGAGAGAGAGAGAGAGAGAAAGAGAGAGAGAGAGAGAGAGAGAGGGAGAGAGAGAGAGAGATTTGCGTCCATGCTGGCGTCTAAGTGTTAGCTTAAAGATTACCTGAAAGAGGACAAAATAATATACCCTTCAAAAAAGTGCACCATTTAGATTTTTTCCTATTTTCAAGTGACATTTTGACTTACAAATCTTCAGCCTAGCTTTTTGAATTTGCACAGTCTGAAAGAGTGTGATAATGTGTGTGATAAGACCAAAACAAGTTGCGGAAACAATTTTGGAAAAATTGAAAATACAGAACATTTGAAAATCGAAAAATTAAGTTAAGAACACATTTTTGTTTCCCAATTTACACACAAGAGCCCCAAAGCTAATGATTAAGCCTAAAAACAATTTTAAAAATCTCAACATTTTTGGTAAAAATGCATTTTGTTTTGACAAAATTGCAATTTTTGAGAAATAAATCATAAATATTGGAGTAAATGAGTAAAATCAAAAATCATTTCAATTTTGATCACTATGAGCTGAATTAACAACAAAACCTGACGCTTGTTTTCTTTCTGTTAAAGGCGATCTCATGTTAAAGATGCTGCATGAGTATGTTTTTGATATGCAGCTTTTAAAAAAGTCGGACTTTGGATGGGTTGAAAAGCAGTGCCTCCAGTTGAACATTAAGGGGTGTTACATTCTGTGTTTGAAGGAAAAACAACCCATTTTATTGGAGAGATGAGACACTAAGCTTTATCTGAGAATTAAAACAAAATCTCAAAATCGTTTTTTTTGGTCAAAAATAGTGTTTTTTGTCCAAAAAATTCAGTTTCTATTTTTTGCTTCAAACTATTGCTTTCACTATCTTGAGTCATGATGTGAAACAAATTCAGGTTTGGAAGCCCATGAAAAATGCGGGCTTTTTGTTGCATCCCAAATTTTAGTGTTTTCAAAAACATACATTTTTTTCACATTTTTACTTAAACTTTTTAAGAAAACATACATGTATTGATTTGTTATTCACGAAGTCCAGGTCTTTAACATGGTATTAAGTTTTAAAAGTTTATTTAAGAAATATCTATACTTCACATTATTTCAAATGAGAAAAATATTAACTGGTGCAAAACTTCTTTTGATGAGTATAACATGAATTGGATTGTAAATATCATACACTATGTCAGTATAATTTAAATAAAGTAAATTACTATTTGCTTTGTTATATTTTAGTTCAAAATGTGAACTGACCTTTATGCTAGAGATATTGTTCAATTATTTTCGTAAGAGAGGTTTGCAAAAGGTAGTATTTCTTTATTTAGAGGATGAAAGTGTCTTGTTTCATTTAATAGGTGTGTCCCTTGTACATTGTACAGACGGCATCTGCTCTGCCATCAGGAAAACTTGTCCATGTAACGTATACCCCCCTGAACCCCACTTTTATATTGCAAAACTCGGGTATGCAGGGGTAAACCTATTTTTTCTTATTTTTGCTCCAAAACATACATTGTGGGTACTCGTTAGAACCGCCTCGACGAGGCGGTTCCAACATGTACCCACAATCTATGTTTTGAGCAAAAGCAAGAAAAACATCATTTTTTTTCTACTGCAAATTTTCGATTTTTAAAACTTATGAATAACCTGTATATCACATGGGCGTGTTTGCGTACTGTTCTCACCACCATCACGACAGTCACAACATATAGGATCATCTCAAAGATGATTTATGACTACATCTTGGTAAACTTCGGATCACTGCGCTGATTTCGGATTCTGCATGCCATGTACATGTACATGTATTATTTAAAGTTTTCTGTTTCCTTATATATAAAACATCGATTCTTTGTCTTGTAAATTGTGATTTCAATGCGTAGCAAAAGAACTAATAAAAAGGCATTTTACGGATTTCAATATAAAAAAAGGTACAAGTAGGCAATGATCAGGAAAAGGCGCGATCAGAAAGAAATTGCCACTCCAAAACCCGAGATGCGAAATACTAAGTTGATAATTAGGTACTTAGAAAACATATCGTAAGCTGAGTGATCAGCTATTTCCCAATAGGCGGCCACTCAGTTACCCGAACTTAAATAAACATGTGAAAACGTACAATGTCATAAGGCTCAAGCAGAACAAAAATTCGACACCAAAACACGAAATAAATATTACCACAACAGAAGTATCGCCTCGGAACGAGCAGTAATATAACATGAGTGGTGGGGGGGACTTAAATTGATTTTACAGGGCTGGCGCCTAACTCACCCTCATCTTTTGCAGTGGTTCAAAACATTTTGTTAGTTGTCAATGAATCATCAAGGACAAAAGAAAATAAAACATAAAATCCACCATGATGAATCAAAAAGGAGGACTCACAGATTCAGTAAGCTACCCGACGATGGTGATCCCTGGGCGCCGAATAAGATTATCCTACAGATTGATGGCTGAGGGAATGCATGGGTGTTGGAGTGTTGCCGGCGTCATAACGTTTTGTGAGTTCCTTATATTATATTTAGAGCTGTTACCAACTGTTGGTGGAATTAAATTTAAGATAAACGTATATTGTTTGCTGCTCTATACATGACGTTAAACCTTTGTTTTGAGCGTCGAAACTGCAGGACCTCCTAGCCGCATTCTATGTATATGTAGCGGCGATCACTTATTTTGCCCAAGGCTTGTTTCTCCGCCACAGTACAATATTTTATTCCAGCAAAACAACACAACTTGATAAATCTACTTATTTTTATTTTACTTTTGCACACAATATCAACCTTTCAATTTCGCCTTATTTTGCCTTGCTTTGAAAAGAAAATGTGGAATTTATATAGTGTCACGAAGCTCCGCTAACAAAGTCACGAGCTGCACGAAGTCATCGTGGCATGAATACCTCGTGACTTCATGCAACACGTGAAAGCTCCATCGGAGCTACATAAAAAACAAACAAACAACGTTGGAGCAAACAACTGTACAAAATAAATCGCGTGCTTCGCGACAGTATAATCTCTCTTACACTACTGATATAGATCTAGTCAAGCATCTTACTATGCGGACTGCTTCGATCTGGATTTTTTTCTACTGAGTTGGATTGCTCAATTGTACGACCATTCACCATGCAACTATTTTACATGTGTTGTTCTACTTATGTTTGTAGGGAAATAGCTGCTAGCTAATATGTTAATTGTTATTCAAAACCAACGTTATAAAACTTCTCGTAGCTGATTTATTTTCATACTGCTACGAAAGAGATTTCATGGATTCTCTTAACCATGATAATCAAGCTGATGTTATCGAGGCTTTTAATTCCACATCTAGGTACCTCGATGACCTTTTGAACATTGACAACCCTTATTTTGAAGGTATGGTCAATCAAATTTATCCACCTGAACTTCAGTTGAACAAAGCTAATATCTCAGATACCGAAGCCCCCTTTTTAGATCTACATCTTTCTGTTGCAAATGGATTTGTTTCTTCTAAAATTTATGATAAGCGCGATGACTTTGATTTTGATGTAGTAAATTTTCCTTTTTTGGATGGTGACGTTCCTCGTCGTGCTTCTTATGGTGTATACATTTCGCAACTTATTAGGTTTGCTAGAGTCTGCAATCATGTTACAGACTTCAACGCTCGAAATAAATGTTTAACGGCAAAACTTCTCCAACAGGGCTATCGGTATCATAAACTTCGAAAAACCTTTTCTAAATTTTATCGTAGACACTATGAATTGATTTCCAAATATAATGTTGGGTTAAAGACACTTTTAAGTGAGGGCCTTTCGGAACCTGAATTTTATGGTGACTTGGTTTACAAATTAAAGAAACTTAAAGGAATAAATGATTTTTCTCTTCAGTTCGGAAAAATCATAACACGTTACAGACGTATAGGTTATAACTTGAATGTTATGCGACAGTCTGCATGCTTAGTTTTTAACCCAATCATGGTTGATAACTATGCTGCCTTCTTTAATTGCACGCCGGTGGGTCGGGCGTCAGACTCTATGATGGCCCCGACTTAAAGCTATTCATTTTAGTTGGTTGGGGCCGGAGCTTCTTGTCTGTTGCTTGGCCCACCGGGGTCCAACTGGTGTTTTTCTTTTGCTCCGGAGTTAGTAGGTTATTCGGCGCCCAGGGATCTCCATCGTCGGGCAGCTTACTCAATCTGTGAGTCCTGGTTTTTGATTCATCAGGATGTTTATCATGATTTATTTGTTTGTTCTTGATGATTCATTGACTAGTTAGAGATTCACCACGAGGACCGAAGAACTAACTAAATGTTGTGAACCACTGCAGAAGCTGAGGGTGAGGTTAGGTACCTGTAAAACCGGTTTAAGCCCGCCAGTAACTTTGTGTCACTGATCGTTCCAAGTCGATACTTCTGTAGTGGTTCTTTTTGTTTTATGTCTTGGTGTTTAAAATTTTTTGTGCTGTTGGCGCCTTATGTATGTTTTCATATTTTTAGTTAAGTTAAGGTAACTGAGTGGCCACCTATTGGGAAAATAGCTGCTCATTCGGCTTACGATATGTTTCACGGTATAAGTACCTGATTGTTAGTTTGTTTTTTCCCACCTCGGTTTTTGGAGTGGGAATCTTTTTCTGATTGCGCCTTTTCCTGATCTTTGCCTACTTGTACCTTTTTGTATCCTATATCCATCATGAAAACATGTCCATGCAATATACAGTGATTTTTTTTTTTCAGGTTAAAATTAGAAAATTTCATTAGAACAATGTTAATAAATTAATAAATATTATTAATTATTTATTGAAAAAGTGGTATTTTAATATTTTTCCTCATAACATTGATTGTGGGTACATGTTAGAACCGGCTTGCCGAATGGTTCTGAGTAGTACCCATACTAATATGTTTTGGATCAAGAGTAGGAAAGACGGTCCCCGTGGCCGAACGATTCAGAACACTGTTTCTTAATCACTCTATCATCTCACCGCTGTGTCTGGTGTGGGTTCGAGCCCCACGCTGGCAACATGTGAGACAAGCCAATTTATGCTTGCGGTTGTGCTACTGTCTAAAAACTTGCCTCTTGATAATGGTTTTTCGCAGAAAATTTTTGTATGGGGGGACGACAGAAAAATTACTTTAATGTCAAAATCTTGATCTTAGTTTGTCCTAATAGGACCTGCAAAAATTTTGAAAATCGGTGAACAAATAAAGTTTTTATGGCCAAAATGAATTTTGCATAGGGATTTTGCATTGGCAAGGGAGATAATCGATGATCGTGAAAATGCATATTTTTCGAGAATTTTTACCTGATCATGAAGATTTTGTCTCAGGTATGTCATTTAAAATAATTTTGAGCAAACATGATTAAATAATTAGAATTTAAAATTTTTGCGGGAAAATATTTACCTCTCTTCCATGAGATTTTTGTACAGGGAATCCCTATTCAAAAATGTTTTTGATCAGAACTTTTTTATTTGTCAACCGATTTTGAAAATTTTTGCTGCACATTTTGCGACAAACTAGATTCTATATTGTGCCAAGAAAATATTTCTTCTACATTTGAACAGTTGTAAAATATCTGCGAAAAACCATTATCACACACTACGAAACAGACTTTACGAAACAGACTTCTGTTGCTTGGCCCACCGGGGTCCAACTGATGTTTTTCTTTAGCTCCGGAGTTAGTAAGTTATTTGGCGCCCAGGGATCTCCATCGTCGGGCAGCTTACTGAATCTGTGAGTCCTGGTTTTTGATTCATCAGGATGTTTATCATGATTTATTTGTTTGTTCTTGATGATTCATTTACTAGTTAGAGATTCACCACGAGGACCGAAGAACTAACTAAATGTTATGAACCACTGCAGAAGCTGAGGGTGAGGTTACGGCCGTGTAAAATCGATTTAAACCCGCCAGTAACTTTGTGTTACTGATCGTTCCAAGTCGATACTTCTGTGGTGGTTCTTTTTGTTTTATGTATTGGTGTTTAAAATATTTTTGTGCTGTTGGCGCCTTATGTGTGTTTGCATATTTTTAGTTAAGGTAACTGAGTGGCCACCTATTGGGAAAATAGCTGCTCATTCGGCTTACGAAATGTTTTCATGGTATAAGTGCCTGATTGTTATTTTGGTTTTTTCCCACCTTGGTTTTTGGAGTGGGAGTCTTTTTCTGATTGCGCCTTTTCCTGATCTTTGCCTACTTGTACTTTTTTAGGTGTTTTTTTCTCGGGGTTCTCCCGTTTTCGCCCCGCCTACTGATTGGCCCGTCTAATATGAGCTGAAATAATCTTGAAAGGGACGTAACGCTGAATTAAAAAATAAATAAGAAAACTTGTATATATTAATTCACACTCCAGTTTTACTAAATTAAAGTGGGATATAAGGGAGTGTACTATTCATGGATATATTTTCCATATGTCTTGTACTGCGCGTCATTAGAATGCCGTTATGTCATGCACTTTTCGCGAACTGGCTGGGTAGTTATCAATTTGCTCAAACAGTAGAAATTACAAATAGGTGAAAAACATCTCTAGCAAAGTAATAGAATGGGCATGCACCGAGACTAGAATAACTTGTTGCGTGTACAACAGGGCATTTGGTACATAAACTGTAAGCAATGTCTTAAGTTCCAGCTAAATTATATTCAAACCAAAATCAAAGGTTCTAAACAACCAAAATAATAAAAAACTACTTAATAACTAAATTATTTGATCCCGTTTAGAAATGTGTCTTTGATTTAGACTTGTCGTGTAAATTTTCGAAATTCAGTATAAAAGTCTGGCTTTTGTTGCCGGTTTAAAAAGGTCTACTGATGAGGGTTCATTACCCGCATTGCGCAATATAGTCCATACTATCTCCCTTTGAATGTTTTTACTGCTATCAACGGATCAAAGCTTTGTATTTTATTTAATACAAGGAGCATGAACGATTATCTGAGGCATTGGTGCATTAAAATATCATTACGAAAACTTGCCCATGCAATATACAGAGATTTTTTTCACCTGTAAAAATTGAAAATTTTCAGTGGAAAATTTTTGATATTTTTCTTATTTTTGCTCAAAACATAGATTATGGGTACACGTTAGAACCGCCTCGCCGAGGCGGTTCTAACGAGTACCCACAATCTATGTTTTGGAGCAAAAATAAGAAAAATAGGTATACCCCTGCATACCCCAGTTTTGCTATATAAAAGTGGGGTTCAGGGGGGTATTCATTGCACGGACATGTTTTCCTGATGTAAAATCGTAACTCATACATCAGGCAGAAAAGAAATAAATAAAATAAAATTAAATGTATGCAAGGGAAGGCATTTAAGGATGATACCGACCTCAAATGCGATTTTAAGCTACTTTAGAATGTTTTATTTGTACTAAGCAAATAAAAAATGGGGGTCACCAGGTTTAATTTTGAGTTATACCTGTTGAAAGAATGCGTGTGCCAAAAAAGGCGTTTTCTGCTGGTTGCTACGACACTTTGGCAATGAAACATTCGCAGAGTACTAGTAGTACTATCCAAATACCATACATTTCAATAAGACCAGACGTTGTTGAATTAATATAATCATTATCAGGTGTGAGCTTTGCCTAAAAGTGGTATTACTATAAGTTGTGATTTTTTGTAAAGTTGTTGTGTGTGGTAAAGTTGTGATGTTTTTGTTATTTTGTTTTAATCCTCGTTAACGTAACAAAACTAATATTATCCAAGAACCCTCCAATAAATTTCCGCGAAAAAACTTTCACTTACAGATCATCTTATAACAAGTAATTTGATGAGAAAAAAACAACATGTGGTTACCAGAATGAAAAAAATACGGCTACAGACGAATATGTTTCCCCCACCCCTTTAATTTTGCTAACGTTGTTCGTGATGTTATAGTTATTGCAAACGTAGTCTTTAAAACTGTAGGCTTTAAATCGTGGTGGTGAACTTGAATGTGTAGTGCAAAGTTTATATGTTGATACATGCATTCAGTAAAAGTTTAAAATAAAAAATTAAACTGAGATCCTTTAAGAGAAGTGAACATATTAATGAGAAAGGGGTGGGTCATACCGCGGTTTCGGTTACACAAGCTTCATCAGGGACTCTTTAGATTTGACAATATGGAGCCAAAGAGAATTACTGTAAATTTGCAATTTTCAAGAGGGCAGTGTCAACACAAAGGCTAGTGTTATCCAGATGGTGTCAAATACATGAAATATTGGTTAGAAAATTAATCTAACCTGATAAAACATACTTTTTCTGAATTCTAGGGTAAAGTTGCTTTTACCAAAACTATGGTTAAAAATCAGATTATAATAATTGTCTTTGGATGGTGAGTTATGTCAGACTCATTGGCAGCCTCGTTCATAAAGGTGAATGTAGGCAGTGATCAGGACATGGCGCAATCAAAAAGAAAGCATGACATGGCGCTATCAGAAAGAAATTCCCACACCAAAAAACGAGCTGGGAAGAAAAACTAAATTAACAATCAAGTTTTTAAACTAAGAACACGTATTGTAGGCGTGAGTGAGCAGCTATTTTCCTAATGCTACATGTAGGTGGCCACTCAGTTACCCGAACTTAACTAAAAACTGTACACATACATAAGGTTCAAACAGCACAAAAATTCTACTCCAAAACATTAAACAATGAGAACCAGAATTGAAAAAAAAAACAACTGCAATATAGTTTCTATGGAAAGGTTTGTTTTAACAAAATCGTGGTTTAAAATAACGTTACAATTTTTGTCTTACAGACGGCGAGTTATGACAGACTCATTAACAGCCTCGATATAAACCTTAAAGCATAGTAAGTGTCTTTGAGTGGGCCCACTGTAGTTCAATTATTAGTTTAAAGCGTTAAAACTGAAATTCTTTCAGAGCAGTGAGCATATTAATGAGAAAAGGGGTGGGCCATACCGCAGTCCAACTATTGGTTATCATAAGCACTGGCTTATAGTGTTTCTACGGTGTTTCATCATCAAAAAGGGTTCTGCATATATGCGTTAACTAGCTCTAGGCCCACTGCATGCTCCTGTCATCTCATGTTAAGTCTTGACAACTAAAACCCAAGCACGTTTTGATTGGTTTTATGAAGTAAAATGCCTCTCAACATTTTCCTGGATGTATAGAAGAAAACTTTAACTGAAAGTATTCAGAACTATTTTTTCCTCGTAAAAAGCGAAATCACGTTTTTCCTCTCTATACAAATCATAAAATAATGCTAACGATGAGGCGATATTGTGTCAACCTATAATAATTTTGCTAATCTATCTCAACAGGGATTTATTGTTCTAGCAACGTTTTTGTTCTGTAATTGCCTGATCAATAAGTCGCTATATTTCCATGAAGACGTCATGCTACGGAAACGAATAAATGAGCCTTGGCAACTGGCAATCTGTCTGTAAGATACCTGTCGACTTGTGTCTACTTTATATATATGTGCACATAATAGCTAGAAAGCGTTTGAGTCTGATTTGTCAGTTTGTAATGATTTGAAAAAAAAATCGTATTTCGTTAATTTAAAAGCGGTTTACATTGAAAGAGTGTCCACGTGATGTATAACAACGCTTGATCCTGACTGGACTCATACAAAAACAATTATGTTATGTTATGGACAACCCTGTTTCTTAAATGTGATCAGATTTACTATATAGGATGGATCATCCATTCATTGTTCGTCCCTTAATCGTCCGTCCCTGATCACTGCCAGGTATTTAAATGTACAGAAATCTCGATTTTCACATGATTGTTAAAAAAGCTATATTTTATATTTTCTCATGCGAAAATACAACATTTTGGATTACGTCTGCCTTTTCCATTTACAGCTTTGTTCCCCTGCAATATTTAGAAAAAAAAATGACAGCTCTTCTTGTTTGTGAACAATCGCCACTGGCAAGTACTTAAACTGAATGACCAATTAGAGGAATTTGATTAAATTAGTTTGTTAAGTATGAGGGTAAATATTTACTCAGTAAATAAAACTTTCAGATTTTGTGATGTTGTACTGAGAAAAAAATAACCAAATCTTGATCGGATACGGTTTCATAGATATAGTTTTATCGGGAAATGGTATAACTCCATATGACTGAAACTGGTCATTTTAGCCATTCATAAGAAATCCTGCTTTTACATACGCTGACAATACGGGAAAACTAACGCAAATGTTGTACACTGCACAGCTAGGCTAGCTATTGAGCGCATTTGTTTAACTTTCCTCAGTACAATCCAGCTTCTTTACGAAATATCAAGCTTGTGACTGTATTTGACGGGATATTCGGACCTATTTGGAAACTTTGAAACACGTTTCTCACAATACGGCTAATTTAACGATCGCGATTGCGAAGGAGTGTTAACACTGGGTGTACGTGGCATTTATTGCTTTCTTATAGAATTGGCTTACGATCTACTAGGGACGCAGTGCCATTAGTTAGATTGTGATTGCAAGATAAGGACAATTAAAAGATATGTCAGACATTTCTGAGAAAATATATAACCTAAGTTTTATTTGTCATACAGGTGTTTCTTATTTAAAAGGATGTAGATAAACGGCTTGAAACGTATATGTAAGTTACAGATGACGGAATCATTCTTAACTGCATTTCATGAGTAGATGTTTTGTGTTATAAACACACATTTTTCAAATATAACATATATTTGAAATTTTATATTTTCACATAATTGTGAAAAAGGCTATATTTTATATTTTCTCATGCGAAAATACAATATTTAGAAATAAATTGACAGCTCTTCTTGTTTGTGAACAATCGCCACTGGCAAGAAATGGCCAACTAGAGTAATTTGTTTATATAGTTTGTTAAGTATGAGGGTAAATATTTACTCAGTAAATAAAACGTTCAGATCTTGTGATTTTGTATGTCTAAATTGATTACATAATATAACAACCCAATGGTTTAACAAACAAACCGCTGGTATTCGACTTTTAAAGATTCCACAAGGAACCATGGTTAATGATTCGTAATTTTACTTGTATTTGTCATTTATGAGAGTAATCATTTTGTACTACGGTTTTGCGTCTTTATGAGCACTACTTTTTTTCAATGTGCGTTCTAAAATTTCATGGTAAAGCGGATGTTACAATATAAAACTAAGCATGTCAGTGTTATTTTTCAAGAAATCTAATATTCCATCAGGACGGCTGTACAAAGAAAGCTTGCTTGTGGGTTCCTTCATGAGTAAGCATGTCTTAAAGTATTGTGAGTCACCTCTGGCTTTGTATTCTGTCTAAACCCTCATATTGAAATATAAAAACAAATTCCTCCAGTTGTCCATTTCTTGTCAGTGACGATTGTTCAAAAACCAGAATAGTTGTCAATTCATTTATGAACATTGCAGGGCTATATTCATAACTAAACGCAGCTGTACTTACCATACAACTGCCGCAATTCAAACGCCTATAACTTTCTTATTCATGTTATTTGTGAATGAAAACATAAAGTGTGGGTATTCCTCTTCTTAGAAAACAAAGAACATTTTGATACCAAATTAATCAGGTTTGCTATTTTTTTTTTTTTTTTTTTTTTTTTTTTTTTTTTTTTTCGTCTTGCATCTGCCCACTTCAGTGGGTGGTTTTCAATAAGAAGTCTACGTTATCTGACGTCATCAAACTTAGAACGGACGTCACTTGTAAAACAAGGTTGTCGCCAATATTTTAACTGAATTTACAATCATCTGGCATGTTCGCATGCCTATCCCAAATGCCAGGCCATGTAACAAGATTTAAATGAAAGTGAGATTGTAGCAAAATAACATACATTATTAAGCTTTCCTTTGATGAACAGATTTTACTAAACGTTGTATATAATAAAAAGAATGTTCAAATGTTTCTGTCGAAAATGGCTTTAATTTCACGCGCGAAGTGAAAGTATGTGTAATCCATTCGTGGCTTTTCCACTCAAATATAAATATTTTAACTTCACTCGTGAAATATCAATCATATTCAGCAGAAACATTTGAATATCCTCTATATAGAATGTTAAACGGGAAATCCATTTCGTCACCTTAGCACAAAAACAGTGAAAGTGACTCTTGGCCAAAATTACATTTTTTGCAGTAATGGATATGCCTACTGTCAGGCTACATTACCTGGGGAGGTTTCCAAACTAGATTCAATCTAACTCGCAAGTTATTTCAAATTCTTGAAACATCACAATCATTATGTAAAATTGGCACCTAACATTTTAGCGCAAAAACTTAAAGATTTTTTTTTCACTAAGAAAATGCTTCAATCCTAAATTGTTGTACACCAAGAGCAACTTTTGGAGAGATAGAAAAAACACATCTAAATATTTCTTTATTGGTATTTAATAAATTAAATGTGTAAAAGTCTATTTAAAAAGCAATATATGATGGTACCTGCGAAATTCGGTGTAGTTCATGTTTAGTTGTAATATATAGCTCTCTCTAAAATCTCAAGTTCATAACAGTTCTTGTACACATGCAGTGACACATGCTGTACCAAAAAAATGAGACATTGTTCACTTTCATGTGTCAACATAACATAAGTATCCTTGATTAGAATCACTAAGTTAAGATTTTCAACCAGACGAAAAGTCCCTTCTAAATTCGGTGTAGTAGTAATCAAGGCTCAAAATAAAATTACCCGGTGGTGCCAAAACTTTCGAGTAGCACTCGAGTGAGCTGTCGCCAACACTCAACGTTTACTCGAAATTCGAGTTGAGTTCGATTGTGAGTGGAACATGTGCATACCAAATCGAACAATTATGCGCTCACACGAGTGACTGATCAGATTATATCGATGAGTTTGTGTGGTGTTTATCTCGAGTGTAGGTTGAGAATACAGCTGTAAAAGTCACAATTGCTCGCTTTGGCCATCTTTGGGCTCATTTTAAAATCTTTTATTTAGTTCTGGCAAAATTAAATTAAAAAAGAAGTGGACTATGGATGTTTCTGAACTCAAAATTTGTGTAGACATTACCTAAAATAGTGCAAGTGTCCTTTATCAGTGCACAACACATGTTTCTTTTAACCAGTCAGGGGCATAACCTAAACAGATTATCAAACAACAACTAAATCAAGTTATTAAAACATTTCTTTCTCAACTCATTTAAGTTATTTCTAAAAGTCTTCCATTTAAAATAAAAGGCAATATTAACGTGAATGCGTTATATTTTTTTCTTTAAACCACGTGCGTTTCAGTTTCTAGACGATGCGTACCAAGAATTTTTATTGTAATCGACAACTTAAAGTCATATTTTCCAAAGCAAATTGTCAGGAGATGTGACAAAGTTCCGATAAGATGTGGATACATGTTTTAAAATCATTAATTGCACATTTAATTCTGAGGCCCAAAAATCGAACACACACAAAAAAAAGTTTACCATCCTCGCAACGCTGTTCAGTGACTTTCCACCATATTGGAATAAAGCTCTCGTCTCGAGCTATCCCGTTAGAACGTATTCATGACATAAAACCATGTGAATTTCAAATAAATGATAGAAACAGTCGCAGATTTTGAATGATTCTGGAGAAAAGAAAAATAAAACGATTAAGGTTATACCCCTGACTTTTAACTTGACTTTAGTAAAAGGGAATAGTTTGGTGTTCCTTTAAATAATGTGTTTGTTTGTTTGTTTAAATTTATGCTTTCCGTCCCAGTCAATAGTCATGGCCATGTCGGCCCGCTGTCTCCAATTTGTTGGACTTGTACCCAAAACTAAGGGCGCCATGACATCCAAAAGGTGCTGTATGTCATGCTGTATTGCATGTATGAATGGTTTGACTTGAACCCTCTCTTCCTGGGCAGGCTCAGACCTAAACGGTTTGCCAGTAATCAAACGGTCATTCAGTAGCGCATAAGCTTTGCCTGGAGGAACAAGTAGTCCATCTATTTCTTTAGGCTCCAATGAGCGGGGGCCATCAAATAATTTGAAAAGTGTTTTAGAAACTTGAGATGAAAAGATTAACATTGTGTGCCAACGAGTTCCATCAGGAAAACATGTCCGTGAATTGTATACCCCCTTGAACCGCACTTTTATATAGAAAAACTTGGGATGGCAGGGGTTTACCTAACTTTCTTAATTTTGGTCCAAAACATACATTGTGGGTACTCGTTAGAACCGCCTCGGCGAGGCGGTTCTAACATGTACTCACAATGTATGTTTTGAGCGATAATTTTTTTTTTCCAATGCAATTTTCAATCTTTGCTTCTGAAAAAATCTATGTATAGTTTTCGTAACGTTTCATTGACCTACGATCGGCCTTACCAGATGAACTGTGAATTAAATGATTGCAATTAAAACTTCCCGGTTTTTAACCTTTTTATTACGAGGAAATGTCACTCACACTGTGTTATACAGCAGTATGTATGTCAAGGATCCTTGTGCCGTTTTCCCATTTCTTCCGAAGAACATTATCTAAAGTTTGAATCATTTTTAGGTAAAAGTTTATGTATATGTTTGACATAAAATAATGTCTTTATGACGTCTGATCCTGGTCTGTACTGTCGTTCATTGTCCTGCAAATAGAACACTATCATATATGAACTTTAAATATGAGATTCGTGATGACCTTATATTCTTAAATAAAAGTAATTAGCTTCATTTGACTTTCAGAGTGATACATTTCTTTTGATATAGATGTTTCTAATGAATAAAATTAGAACAGCAGATAATCGTGTAACTACATTATTAAAATGTACGTGTTTTACTTTACTTGCAGGTTGCATTGAGAAGAAGAAACACAGTCAATGATTAATGGAGACATCGTGCAAGTTTTTCAACTAGTGTTTCCAATCACGAATATAGCTCATTACGAAAACTTGTCCATGCAATATATAGAGACTTTTTTCACCTATAAAAATTGAAAATTTCATCAGAAAAATTTCGATTTTTTTTTTTTTTTTTTTTTTTTTTTTTTTTTTTTTTTTGCTCAAAACATAGATTGTGGGTACACGTTAGAACCGCCTCGGTGAGTGAGGCGGTTCTAACGAGTACCCACAATCTATGTTTCGGAGCAAAAATAAGAAAAATAGGGTATACCCCTGCATACCCCAGTTTTGCTATATAAAAGTTGGGTTTAAGGGGGTATTTATTACATGGACATGTTTTCCTGATGGCGGTTACCTGAGCTCGGAAAAACAAATAAATATGAAAACCACTGTCGTGATTCTGCTAAACGTCTTGTATTTGACTTATCTATTTGCTAAAGTATTGGGGCGTATCATTAATCTCGGTGTGCTTATTCCCCACAACGGGTCAAGGTCAATGGGACCAGAGGCCGAGGCAGCGGTCAAACTGGCAGTTTACAAGGTAAAAATGTTACAATTATTTATATTATTGTTGATATGAAGAAAAACAACGGTATTCAATTATTTCTTAATTGGCCGAAAGGGTTGCAGACAATATCAGCCAATGATGACGATCCTTCGCTGATTGAATCTTGTAGGTGGTTCCTGTTTCGCGTTCTTGAGTGTCACTTAGTTCTCCCACAAGCACTTACACCAAAAGCCTATAAAGGCGAATTTGTCCTATGCATCTACTTTTACTTACACTTACTATAAACTAACATGCGCACTCGATCAACAATGAATAAGCGAAACATTTTTTTTTTTTTTCGTTCAAAGGTTTTGGCAACAAGTCCCCCTTAATTCACGTTTTAGGTGATTTTAACTTTAGAGATATTGTATGGCCGGACACGCTCAGCAAATCTGGGTCATCATTGAGTCAGACGGAGGGTCAGATTTTGATAGATATCATGAATGACCATGGTTTGGAACAATTAGTCAATTTCCCCACCAGAGAAAGAAATACTTTGGATTTAATTTTGACCTCTCTTCCTGGTCAGTTTGTAGACATTCTGTTTCATTCCCCGGATATGCTCAGTGATCATGACATTGTTTCTGGCACATTGAAAATTGCTATCCCCCCATATAAAGAAACCTAGGAGAAAAGTGTATCGTTATCAGAAAGGTGATTATGAAGCTATGAGAGCAGAAACACTTAAATGTGCAAAGGAGAGATACTTCAACGGTTACTCAGATACTCGGTCGGTCCAGGAAAATTTCAATCTCATTACATCGTTTATTCAGGAATCGGCAGATCAACATATCCCCTCAAAACCTAGTCGTTAAGTTTCCTCTGTCCCTTGGATAACACCTCTGTC
This sequence comes from Rugalucina vietnamica, assembly GCA_964017185.1. Lineage (NCBI taxonomy): Eukaryota > Metazoa > Mollusca > Bivalvia > Lucinida > Lucinidae > Rugalucina > Rugalucina vietnamica. The sequence goes on along the minus strand of OZ024880.1, from coordinate 27,043,096 downwards.
CCTTGGATAACTTCCTTCCTGAAAAAAGAAGGAAGATTCGCAGAAAAAATGCAACTCATGCAAAAGCTAAAAAGACTGGTAGTGCAAACTTCAGATCTAAATTTGAATCTTTACGGAGAGAAATCAAAGCTGATATCAGGAAGCAGCATGATCTTTACGTGAACAACTTGGTAGGAGATGTTAAGGCTAATCCTAGAGATTTTTACAGGTACATAAACAGTCAGAAAAAAGATACCCAAGGTATTCCCCCGTTGAAAACGAGAAATGGGAGTGGAATTGCACAATCCGAATTTGAGAAGGCGGAAGAATTTAATGGTCAGTTGTCGGATGTTTTCACTAAAAGAGAATACAAACAGGTCCCTCTTATGGATAGATCTGCCCCATTCATGCATGATATTGTGGTCACAAAGGAAGGAGTGACCAAACTTCTCAAAGGTTTAAACCCATCTAAAGCCTTAGGGCCCGATGAGCTTCATCCCAGGGTCCTAAAGGAACTGGCTATAGATTTAGGTCCGGTATTCGCCCATCTCTTCCAGCAGTCAAATGATACAGGTGAAATTCCTAAAGAATGGTCTCTTGCTAATATTTGCCCCTTGTTTAAGAAGAGCGACAGGTCACTTGCCCGCAATTACCGCCCTGTTTCTTTGACATAAATTCCTTGTAAGCTTCTTGAACATATTGTATGCTCATATATTATGGCCCATCTTGATGAACATGAACTCTTGTCGGACAGGCAACACGCATTTAGGAAATGGCGTAGCTGTGAAACTCAGTTGACTACAGTGATAAATGACTGGGCAAAAATCTTAGACAAAAATGGCCAGGTCGACACTTTTATACTCGATTTTGAAAAGGCTTTCGATGCTCCTCCCCATAAACTCCTTAAAGGCAAATTGTTTAGCTATGGAATAGGTGGAACAACACTGAATTGGATAAATACTTTCCTTTGTTTCAGACAACAAAGGGTAGTGGTTAATGGTATCAAAACCGATTGGGCTCCAGTTGTGTCGGGTGTCCCTCAGGGCAACGTTTTCGGCCCCTTACTGTTTTCCTTGTATATAAATGACACCTCAGCAGACATTGAGTCTGAAATAAGACGTTTTGCTGATGACTGTGTTTGCTATTGTGAAATCAAGAATGAAGAGGATACATGGAAACTTCAGAGAGACATTGATCGTTTAGGCAGTTGGGCTAGGAAATGGGGAATGAGATTTCAACCCGTCAAATGCAACATGACGCAGCTGACAAATAAACGGTCTAGTAAGATACAGGCTAACTACACCCTTGAAGGAACTGTACTGGAAAACGTTGAAAGCATAAAATACCTGCCGGTGAAACTATCAAAAATAATTCGAAATGGAATACTTATATTTCCAATGTTTGTACAAAGGCAAACAGAACTCTCGGATTCTTAAGGAGAAAAATGTATTCTTGTCCCCCTGGTGTGAAAGAAGCAGCTTATAAAGGACTGGTGCGGCCGGTCTTGGAATATGTAAGCTCAGTTTGGGACCCTCACACTATTGCCCTCCAGGAAGAACTGGAAAAGGTCCAAAATCGTGCGGCAAGGTTTGTGACGGGAATTATGTTTTTGAAACTGGGAGCATGACTGGCATTTTAGGTCAACTGAAATGGGAATCTCTTAAGAAAAGGAGGAAGGATAGTAGACTTATATTGCTATACAAAGGTGTAAAGGGTAAAGCCAGAATACCCACAGATGACCTTATCCCAAAGAATAGGCGTTGTAGAAATCAACACTCTTTGGCTTTTCAGATACTTTCAGCTAGCAAAGAAGCGTACAAAAGTAGTTTCTTTCCACAGACTATCAGGGACTGGAATGACCTCCCTGATTCTCTTTTCTCCTCTGCTTAAATGTCTGATGACCGTGTGTCCAAGTTCGCATCTCTTGTGAGAGCTAGGGACTAATTTCCCTCCTGGGTCACCCCACCCTCCGCCCCTAGCAAGGTATTGTCAATTTGGCGTGTCCCCAGTAAACCATTCAGATTCAGATTCAGGCTGTTTATGTTTTGCTGTCAACTTTTGAAGTGTGTTTTCCTTTCATGTGCGTAGTAATATATACTGACCGACAAAAGAAACCCGACACTTACTTGGGGGGTGGGGGGGGGGGGGGGGGTAAAACTCCGTAAAAACAAGTGCACAATGGAAATCTAGTTTATACCACATTTAAGACAAATCATTGTTCTACCATTTCATGCAAACATTTAATTTTTTTCAATCAAACGACTATCAGTAATTAAGTAAGATTAAAGGTAGGGGTCGTTTACAAAATTCACAAACCTAATCTTTAGAGTTTATGGTGTATTGACTTGGAGAATAACTGTCTTAGGAATGAAATCGCACAATTAGCTTAGAGATACACCACAGAGAAATGGATAGAGTCCTCAATAACGGGTGTGGTCACCTAACGCACCAGTTACAGCTTCACAACGTCGTCGCATTGACAAAACGTAACGGCGAACAGTGTTCTGAAGGATGTCCGCCCATTCCTGCCTGAGAGCAATTTCCAGTTGGCGGATAGTCTGTGGTTGAACTGGGCGAGCATGGACTCGGCGTCCAAGCTCATCCCAGAGATGTTCCAGAGGATTGAGATCGGGACTATATGCTGACCAAGGAAGAACGTTGACACCTTGTTGACGTACGAAATCCATTGTGATGCGAGCGGTATGTGGTCTGGCATTGTCTTGTTGAAGTATTGCAAGACCGTTGTTTCTTATGAATGGAACAGCAATGGGCTGTAAAATGTTATCACGATAATTCCTAAAGTTGAAGCGCCTTTGCACAATATGCAGATCAGTTTTAAAGTCCCGACTTATACCTGCCCAGACCATAACTCCACCGCCTCCAAACCTGTTAACTTCTACCACGCAACACTGAGCATAACGTTCTCTAGGGCGTCTAAACACTCTAGCGCGACCGTCCGCATTACTTAAGTTGAATTTACTCTCGTCCGTAAAGAGGACAGTTGCCCATTGTTGGCGTGTCCAACGTAAGTGAGCATTAGCCCAAGCAAGACGAGCTTGTTTATGCCTACGAGTCAATATGGTCCCAACATACAGACGTCTGGATCGCATGCCGTATGCATGTAAACGCCGCCTCACGGTGTGCCCGTTGATGGGTCGGTTATGATTACCCACTGCCTGTCTTGCAGTCGCAGTTGCTGGCAGGAAACGGTCCCGAGCATGGGTAAGTTGAATGTACCTGTCCTGATTCGGCGTCGTGACACGGGGACGACCACTCCTTGGACGGTCGCTGACATTCCCCTGCTGCCGATAACGATTCCGGAGATCGATAATCGTACCCTCAGTGACAGTTCATGTTACGCGCAACATGTCTAACAGACATACCGGCTGATAACATCCCAATTGCTTGGTTTCTTTGGTCCAAATTCAGGCGAGGCATAACGAAGTTCAAAAGAATTACGATGGCGAAATATCCGACTACATGTATCATCACACTACACATTTACAGACTTTGACATGTATCCATCGAACCATGCCATTGCACGAGCCAATAATGCTAAAAGTACATTTTGCAATGCTACAGTTTGTGACAAATGTTTGTGACAAAAATCGATTTTGAAATGTCTAGCCAGTAGTCAGAGAAGCTCAAATATGAAAACTTATTTGGCCCTGACCAAGGATAAATTTTTTATAAAACATCAAAAAGTGTCGGGTTTCTTTTGTCGGTCAGTATATTTAGTTAAGTAGAAGTTACGTAGTGGCCAACCTTTGAGAAATAGCTGCATGGTCTCACTGTTTAAATGCTATTTGCCATGTTGGTTGTTTCACACTCAAAGTTTAAGGCATCAGGAAAACATGTCCATGGAAAAGTATACCCCCTCAGATTCTATTTTATATAGCAAAACTGGGGTTTACAGGGGTATACCTATTTTTCTTGTTTTTGTTTCAAAACTTAGATTGTGGGTGCTTGTTAGAACCGCCTTGGCAAGGCGGTTCTAACAGTTACCCTCAATCAATGTTTTGAGCAAACATATTAAACATATCTAACTTTTTCCAATGAAATGTTCAATTTTTGAAGGTGAAAAAATTATCTGTATATTTCATGGGTAAGTTTTCGTTATGTTTAGATTTCGGTTCTGATTACACCAGTTCCTGATTATTGTTTTATATTGTTTTATTCACCAGTGATCCTTGACACTGGAAGATCGCAGAATATTGATCTAAATATCTTCACGTCAATTGATTTATGCACCCGCTGCAATCAGTGTTATGTCGTTGCAAATCATAAGCCAAAGGCCATTTTATTTCCATTACAATATCACCTTAAGTTGGTTATTCCCAGAACACATTAACCCATGTATGACAAACTGATTTGCCTATGATCATCAAATGGGTGTGTCCACTTTTATTTAATGGTCATCAAGAGCAAGTTTGTTATTTATTTCAAATCTCGGTGAAATTCTTTTAAGCAAACAAAATAGACTCAGGTGGGAAGGCGCGTTCTGCGGCGTAATTTCTGAGGCTTGTTTGCCTATGTCCCACAAAAAGGACACCTGGCTTATATGATTTGAGCCGCCGCATGGGAAAACCAACAATCTGCATTGGCGAAAACAAATGCGCAGATCAGCGCATTTATGTTCGCTACATGGATAGTACAATTCCTCTACTTTTTAAAACCAAAATTTCTAATCTCTAATCATCTTCTGTGACTGTACAGCCCGATTTGTGTCGGACCTAGTCGGAACCCAAATTGTTGGTTTTCTCACGCACAGGCTGATTTAAACTGTCACGGAGATGCTAATTATTGTCTACCATGCAAATAACTGCTCAGTCAAAAACACAAATTCGATTACCAATTTGAAAGCTTTTCTACCAAGTAAAATATATTTATCCTATACAAAATATAAACCAACGAACAAGTTATGTTGTTTTGACTCGAAAATGTTTACAGCTTCAAACTTATTATAATATTTTGACCTTTTTCAATTCTTACAGCTGTTTAAAACATTCTAGCGTTTTGACGTTTTGCTTCATACAAGAAACAAGTAAGAGCAAACGGTTGGCTTCCGTTGATACCATACAGCGTATACGAAGGAAACATATTAGTTCTATGCACCGGGTTCATTTGGAAGATCAAAACTGATTGTAATACTTACCACTGACAACTTGCCTTTGTTATTTAAGCGTTTGGAGTTGAATTTTTGTTTTATAATTATGCATAATCAAAGACCCTTTTTTCGCTATCAAGTATCTATTTTCGCATCTTTTCCCCTCTTTTCGCTTAGCTATCAAGTATCTATTTTCGCTACCCAGTCCTGCTTTTTAAGCGATACTCGATTAACAGACACGCGTCTATATTGTCTACTGCATCTGTATTTTGCAGTTAGCGTAGTGATTTTGAGAAGGAATAGGATAGAAAGAAGTGCGATCTTTATTTTTTTTTTCACATGAATTGCTATAATGCATGTGTCATAAAATTTTTATAATTTCTGATCGAGTAAAGCATATACCTATACTTATGCTGTGCAATGACTAAATCCGTTGGGTAGTAATACCATAAGGGCTGCAAAACAAGGGTGGTCGGGTGGGAGTATGCTCCCACTCAATGGGACCTAAGGAAATAGATGGACTGCTTGTGCCTCTTGGCAAAGCGTCTACGCTACTGACTTACCACCTGATTACTGGTTAACCGCTAAGGTCTGAGCCTGCCCAGGTAAAGTGGTTCAAGTGGTTCAAGTCAAACCATCCATACATATAAACCTTTTTGGCTTAGTTGAGTGGTTGTATTTGAAGCACTTTTGGATGCCATGACGTCCTATGTTTGGGTAAAAATCCCATAAAATGGAGGCAACGTCCATCATGGCTGTTTACTGGGACGCTAAGCCGCAAACAAAAGGGCTACAAAGCGCTTCATTCCCGTGTATATAGCCACTGTAAAGAATGTGATTCTGAGGGTATTTTAGTCTAATAATCGGATACCATTTGTATAGCGTCTTGGGTTCGAACCCCCACTTGTGCCTTGTTGTGGTTTTGAGCAAAACATATTAACTCTCCATAGAAAAAGCGAATACCCAGAAGCGGTCGCTCCTCCCAAACTTCACTTTAACATTGTTGACGTGGGCATTAAACAAAACCTTTTGTATGTTTGGAATGTACATGTTTATGTCTGTATCAAGTTATAAATATGTGATTTACAACTATTTGGAAATAGAGATTTTTTGTAAAAAACGGCTTATGGTGAATGTTTGTCATTAGCAATTTTTTTCGTATAAATTGTTATTGACAAACGTTTGTCAATAGCGAAAATACGTGAAATCCACTTTTACAAACGTTTGTCAATAGCGATTTATACGAAAAATCGCTAATGACAAACGTTTGTCAATAGCCACTCCGTATTTTTTATTGAGTAGAATGTAACAAATTCAAAACAAAGTCCAAATACTGAATAATGAAGAGAAAATTCTAGTTTTTAAACAACAGCGTTATAAATCTGTACAAATAAATAAAACACAAACTAGCATTAACTCATTTAAGCCTGACGTCCCTTTTTTGCGACATAGGCAAACTGCATAGCAGAACGCGGCGTCCCATTGGGGCTATTCTGTTTGCACAGAGAAATTTCATCGAAAAACGAGATAAAAGATAAAAGCCGCCCCTAACACCCCTAAAAATGACAGTGGACTCACCCTATTGATAATGATAGGAGAATCCATTCGTCAAATATGGGTTAAAAACTCCTTTGTGGATTGCATACATGTATTTGCTGATCGAGATCCGAAGCGGACTCCCGCTGAGGCACCTGAACTAGTCGACTATTAACTTCACTTTACTATATACACTGTAGTTTAATAATGCGTTTGCCTCCTGTCTTCTATACTGACATTGCTGGCTTTGGTCTAAAGATTTTCTCCAAGTCTACATCGTATGCCAGTACTTTGAATTAAGATTGAAATATGGACTGACCGGCTCGTTTGAGAGATATCTGCCAATATCTATACATAATGTCTTAATGAATAACCCGCCTGTATAGGAGCAACGGCTTCAGAGGTGGTTCGGTTGGTAGTTAATACCAAAAGCAGCAGTTCAACATGCTTCGTCAACTTTATACCCCAATAAAAAGGTTAATTTAATAAATAGAGGATTTATTTTGTGTGGAAGTATATCCGTATCGTGTTCAGCCATTCGGGTGACTGAAGTGGTTGTGACCTGATTCCTGAACAGAGCGATTTGGTGGACGATAAAAACAACAACATGCATTGTCGAAAATTACTTAAATATTTGAACAGGTTATGATAGAATTTACATAGCCAGTGAAAAGGAAACCGATAGTTATAATAACATGTAACGTTTTGAATCAGAAACCTTTGAACGGTGTGGACAAGTTTCGATATCTATTGTCGGATTCAGTCCGATTCAGTGTCGTTGATTTCGTGTACTCTTAGAAAACAGTTGTTGCGATTCATAGTAAAATGTGTCATTATTGAATGATCTCTTGAGGTTTAATGTCAATAATTTATACAATGTCACTCGCCCTCATTAAAGACAGTATCAGGCCTTTGGGTATTGATTGCTTATCATTAGACGGTTATTATTTATCATAAAGAAGCTATTTGGAGGCCAGTAATCGATAAAACGTTCTTAAAGGCATTGTAGCTTTACAGATGACAAATTACCGGCCTCGGTAGCTCAGTAGGTAGAGTGTCCGCTCCGAGATCGGGAGGTACCGGGTTCGATCCCGGGCCGCGACATACCAAAGTCGTTAACAATGGTACTAGTTGCTCCCCGCTTGGCACTCGGATTTTCGGGGTAGGGCTACGACTGGTCGCTCCGGTGTCAGTATAATGTGACTGGAGGTGGTACCAGGTAAAAGTGTCTGGGATCTGATACCACAGTGAGGCAGCACTATAAAAGTGAGTATTGAGCTCCCTTGTCACAACCAGACACCGTCGTGATATGACAGATAATGTTGAAAGCGACTTTAAACCCGAACAAACAAACAAACAAACAAACAGATGACAAATTATGCCACGCGGCCATGTATGCATTCCATAAGAAGTGTTTTCCGTCCGACAGATTAAGACCAATTTCCCTGTCTATTGAGGATCATTAGATATGGGACAGGGCACTAGACAACCTGATGGCCTGACAATGACTCAGAATACAAGTAGGGACCAAAAACCGGAAAATCAATATTGACTGCTTGCGCAGGCTATCAGGGACCATAAAATAAACAGTGGAACTACAGGTATTATGCTTTAGGGGCCTCTTTATTACGTGTACCTCCTGCAGAGACACGATAATCACCTTATAATGCCAGTCCTTTTATCTAAGGACCATTAGGGGTCATTAACCGAATAAACAGTGGTACCAATATAGCTCCTTCAGGGGCTAAGTCTTTAAGGACAAAATACCCTAATATTCAGCATGCTAAATAAGAACATCAAATCACGTTGTATTATTCAGTTTCCCAGTTATTTTTATTTCGCCTCCACAACTTTATGTCAAATATCTTTTTGGTTGCACGTGCTAAACTGTAATCATTACAATCACTATTCTTCCTTCCTTAAACGCTTGAAACCAACAACTAAAGTAATAATTATTAACAATCCAAACTTGAAGACCAAACCAGTTACAGGACAGGAATAAAGCAAGCAAGGCCAGATGCTTCACTAGGTATCAAGAGCAAGACTTTTAAAGCTCTTTCTCCAAAGGTATAAATCTGCCATGTTCAAGCAGAAATAATAATCTAAGTATAATTTTAGAGCAGCCTGTTAAAGTGCATTAACAGGTTTAAATAATTTAATATAAAACTGGCAGTGCAGTTTTTGTCACAGAATAAACTAGAACCTCGTAGAAATAAATTAATGGAAGTTGCAAGGTACAGATAAACCATGAAATGTAGTTATTAAATCTCAGATACAGAAATAAATTAATACATATGCACTGCACGGAATATTGCTTTATGTCACGTCTAAACGAAAAATGTTTGACAATTTCTTGAAAGTAGTCTCCACGAACTTCTAAGGAGTCAGGAAACAAATAAAACGTGATATATCATTCATTCAACAAGTTTAAATATAATAACATTATTATGATATTAATGATGGGATAGAGTGTTATCCAGGACATGTTAAAACATAGTGTTATAACAATAAATTAATGACATATCTTCATAAAAGGTGGTCGGATAGAAATATGGGTCCCCGCTCATTGGGGCCTAGGAGAAATAGATGGACTGCTTGTGCCTCCAGGCAAAGCTTCTAACTACTGACCGACCATCTGATTATTTGTTAACCGCTCAAGTCTTAGCCTGCTTAGGAAAACTGCTTAGGAAAAGTGCTTTGTGCAAATAAATTTATATTAATGGTCATTCCAAGTCAATACTTCTGTAGTGGTTCTTATTTCTTGGTGTTGAATGTTTGTGCTGTTTTAACCTTATGTGCGTTTTGGGAAATAGCTGCTCATTCGGCTTACGATATGTTTTCGTAGTATAAGTATCTAATTGTTAATTTGGATTTTCCCACCTCGGATTTTGGAGTGGGGTTTTCTTTCTGATTGCACCATTTCCTGATCATTGCCTTCTAGTACATTTTTGTCACACAATCCATACATATACTTATTCGCAAAAGAAACACGAAAATAACTAATACTAATACGCTTCTTTATTTTTTTTTATTCATTTATTTTTTTTTCTTTCTATATCACCATAATTTATTCAAGTGGTAGAAATATCGATAGTCCCGTTAACTCTTTTACATAATTTGAAAATCATTACGTTAAGACTTCGTTGCCGCGAAAAACTAAGTTATCACCGATTTCCATAGCTAGAGGGGTAGGATACCTTTAATTACATTGCAAAAAGTCAATATTCGAAGGTCATGGATAAAACAAAATGAATTCAGAAAACTGTGCCTTTTTCGACGATTTTTTTTCTTGTACGTGACGTCGTTATTACGTATTGACGTAAATTGCCGTTTTCTAGTGAATAGACGTACTCGAAATCTTTCAGTGCCATAAAATAGCTGTTAACACACTAAACAGACACCTACAGAATGCCAATATGAAGGACCATAGTGTGTCTGTAATGAAAACAATGACGACCTAAAACAAAATGCTGACATCAACAGAAAAACGCGACCCTTGGGAGAGTTGGCAAGCGGTATTTTCTAAATCTTTTGTACGATTTCTTTAGTTTAAACACCCGGTCACTACTTTATGCCATTTGTTTTCAAATTGCATTAATCGTGAATGTTTTAGATGCAATTTTGATATACACGAGCTCGTACGCTAACGTCATTGCAAGGTCTTAATAAAGCATGCTACAAAAGTCTAACTTTGGTTGATTATTGCTCACTGAAAATAATCATAAGTTATATCACTGAAAATTCCATCAAAATGATTCTTTTCAAGAAAATGGGGTTTCAACTGATGTCCACCGGGGTCCAACTGATGTTTTTCTTTAGCTCCGGAGTTAGTAAGTTATTTGGCGCCCAGGGGTCTCCATCGTCGGGCAGCTTACTGAATCTGTGAGTCCTGGTTTTTGATTCATCAGGATGTTTATCACGATTTATTTGTTTGTTCTTGATGATTCATTTACTAGTTAGAGATTCACCACGAGGACCGAAGAACTAACTAAATGTTATGAACCACTGCAGAAGCTGAGGGTGAGGTTACGGCCGTGTAAAATCGATTTAAACCCGCCAGTAACTTTGTGTTACTGATCGTTCCAAGTCGATACTTCTGTGGTGGTTCTTTTTGTTTTATGTCTTGGTGTTTAAAATATTTTTGTGCTGTTGGCGCCTTATGTATGTTTGCATATTTTTAGTTAAGTTAAGGTAACTGAGTGGCCACCTATTGGGGAAATAGCTGCTCATTCGGCTTGCGGGATGTTTTCATGGTATAAGTACCTGATTGTTAGTTTGGTTTTTTCCCACCTTGGTTTTTGGAGTGGGAGTCTTTTTCTGATTGCGCCTTTTCCTGATCTTTGCCTACTTGTACTTTTTTTTATATATTTTCGCGTTTCTTTTGCGGATACGTTTATTAGCATTATTGGTCTGCTTGGGTGGTTATGTTTATAAAGCACATTTTGAGTATCATGACATCCTAATGTTGGGTAAAAGTCATATTAAATGGAGACAACGTCCCGACATGACCATTGCTGTTGACTGGGACGTAAAGCATCAATTCAAACAAACAAACAAAAGTTTCATCACAGATTGCTAACAATTTCAAATAGCATATCAACCATCCGTACAAACGATCACTTATACGAACAGAAAAATGAAACAATTTAAGTCGATAATGAGAAAAATACAGTACACAGCACAATATGGAGTAAACTTAGGCAGTTGAAGCAAAACAAAGTTAAACGGAAAACTTTGATTTCATTGAATATGGGCTCATTCTCGCTGTTTGATGTTAGAATTATTTTGCTAGAAAATGATGTCAATCATCATCATCATCATCATCATCATCATCATCATCATCATCATCATCATTATTATCATCATCATCATGAAAAGCCTTATTGTTTCGTCGATATTTATAATTTAAGGAGCCGCTGCACAAGAAAACCAACAATCTGCAAATGCGAAAACAAAGGCTCAGAGCAGTTTATTGGTAACCGCCAAGCTGATGGATAGTACAGTCCCTCTCCTTACTTCATCCGAGATTTCAAACTTCTAGCTATCTAGTGACTGTACAGGCTGGATCGTGTTGGACATGGTTGGAAACCCAAATTGTTGCTTTTCTCAGGCACAGACTCATTTACATGTATCTTTTAGAATCAAATGTATGTGTTTATCTAGTTTCATTTGAGCCGCCCCATGGGAAAACCAACAATCTGCATAGGCGAAAACAAAGGCGCAGATCAGCTTCGCGGTAACCGCGAAGCTGATCAGCGCCTTTGTTTTCGCTACTCGGATACTACAATTCCTCCTCTACTTAACTCCAAAATTTCAAGCTTCTAGCCTGCTTCTGTAGCTGTAAAGGCCGGTTTGTGTCAGACCTGTTCGGAAACCACATTGTTGGTTTTCCCACGTGGCGGCTCATTTATTTCAGGCTAACGCATCTCCGGACCTCCTCAATATTCGCCAAGAAAATATTACATTCAACTACATTATCGCCAATACCGAGTGTGATGTAGGGACCGGACTTTTCAAATTAGTGGAACTCTCGAGTCAAGTAGATGCATTTATAGGTCAGTATTAAAACCCGTTAAACACTTTGGTAAGCTATTTCGAGAATCGTAATTAAGTAATAGCAAGAATAAAATAAAACTGAGATCGATATTTTAAGAGCAGTGATCATATAAATGAGTGGGCATATAAATGAGAAAAGGGATTGCTCATGCCGCAGTTTCGGCTACTTAAGCCTCTTCAGTGATCCTTTAGAATTAAAACGTGTAAGAATATTTTAACGACAAAACAAACGATGACTGTTTCAAAGCATGTTTACACGTATATGTATGCAAAATATCTGTACCTGTATAAGTTTATTAACTATGAAATTTCGTTGTGGTTTCATTATTAAAAAACAGGGAGGTGTTCAAGTGTTGAAGAACCATAAAAATACAAGTAGGCATCAAACCATACTGTCTGTATATAATGTTATTTTTTTTTCAAAACTGATGAGGCAAAAGTCCTTTTTGTTCTGTGTTCCGTTGACTAAACAGTTAAAACGGGACAATGCTGACCCGGGGGGGGGGGGTGACAATAAACAATGAAGTTACTGTAATATATCAAACACATTAAACTGATAAAGTGGTTTAATTCCATGACTTTGGCAGAATTATCAAAAATTGAAAAAAGGACTTTAAGTCTGTGCATTAGCACGCGCAAATTAGAAACAACATGGATATAGCGAAACTAATAAAATCATCAGAAATCATGTTGCTTATGCCACTACACGACCATGAACTCAATTTTCCTAGCACCGATTTGTTTAAACGATGAACGAACTTCCTGGAAATTAATAATTAATTAAACTATCACGATTCAATAGAGTAACCATAAACTATCTTGCGAGAAAAAAAAAAAAAACTCGATTGATAAATCTGATACTTATATCACATATATATCACAGGAAAATTTATAGAATACAATGAGGTTTAAAAATAAATAACACTGCTCGCTTCATTTGACTGACCAGTTGTAAAAATATGCCTCTTGACTGCAGTTTTATATGTTGTTCTGTTCTCAATTGATTTAATGTCATCTGGATTGTAACTATGTATATTTGTTTGACTTGTTTTAGGTCCGGCATGTGATGAATTGTGTTCTCCCGCTGGTCTTTTAGCTGCGAAATTGAACAAGCCAGTAATTAGCTATAGCTGTGCCTCGACTCAGCTTAATAGCCGAACTAGGTATCCTACTTTCGCCAGAACATCTGTAGTGTATGCTGATATAGGAAACGTTCTTGTCGATTTAGTGGCGCACTTTAAGTGGACCAGGGTGGCTCTTATAGTTGGACATGAGGACGTTTGGCGGGAAACAGCTTCTTTCTATGAGGTACGTATCATATAGCCCATGTACCCAGAAGCGTATTATCGTTTTATACGTGTTAATTGTAGGCAACGAAATGTGTTACCAAGAATACTCGGTAGTTTTTATTTATCGGTTTGTTTTTATAGCTTCAACCCCTCAATGTATTATTCTATAGCTATAACTGTAATGGAAAAGTTCCATGTAGATATCCATCCGAGAAAAAAAGAAGTCCGGTTTTAAAAGATTGTTTATTCGTCAATATGATTATTTTAGGATGTAAAGCTGTAGACATACAAAAAGTAAATAGATTGTTTTTTCACTTGGGACACATAAAAGTTTGAAAGTTACTAACGTTTCAAATTAAAAAGACTGCTTAGAGGCCATGGGTAGTGATTCGGTCGGTCGGTCATAAGTCTGCGGTCTTTGCAAGCCTTAGGCATATTCGTCCCCAATTATTTCGATACAAATTGTTATTTCGGTTTCTAATCTATAAACGACATGCTTAAGACATGATTTCTATCATTGATTATGCCTGTAGTGCCTGTCTGTTCTTCATAATAATAATAGTTCATCGCGGTTTGTATTTAGCGCTACACTGCCGTGGTCACTTCAATAGTTTTTTTTTTATGATAACCTCGAAGGTACGAATGAAGCCGAGATAGCCTGATTCTCTTTTCTCTTCTAATCAAGGTCGGGAAAATGATTCGGTATCAATTAAGCATGGCACTGGTTCCTATTCCGAATATATTTACATATAACATATACCTGATAACGGGAAACCAGCCGATAATGGCAACTATTTTAGATTATTATTTATAGACCATAAATATAAATGATAACATGAGTAATGCCGTTAAAAGTCTGTCGGCCCCATTAGCTCAGTGTGTTAAGCATCGATCTTCTGATCAGACTCTTACAGGTTCGAATCTCGCCGAGTATCCGCTATTCATTTTTTTTTTTTTTTTTTTTTTTTTTTTTTTTTTTGTTATCATAATAAGCCTCTTTTCTTTCTTCATTCGTTTTTATTCTTCCTTTTTTATGGAGTCTATTTAGCAGTACGCTGAAAAAGTTGTTCAGTACTGGCGATAACTGGTAGACCCAGACAGATGAATGTTGCATTATCAAATGAGCCGCGTCACAAGAAAACCGGATTTTTGCCTATGCGAAAACAAAGGCGCAGATCAGCTTCGCAGTAACTGCGAAGCTGATCAGCGCCTTTGTTTTCGCTACACGGATAGTACACTATCTCTTCTTATTAAATCCGAAATTTCAAGCTTCTATGCTGCTTCGGGGACTGGTCATGTTGGGATGTTGCCTCCATTTTACAGGAATTTTACCCAAAATGAGGATGTCATCACATCCAACAAGTGCTTGAAATATAACTATCCAACTAAGACACAAAAGGCTTATACGTATGGATGATTTGACTTGAAATGTTTCCTCGGCAGGCTCAGACAAGCGCGGTTAACCAGTAATCAGTCAGCAGTGTATTTAGCTTTACCTGAAGGCACAAGTAGCCTATATCTATTTCTTTAGGCCCCAATGGGAGGGGGCCCCATAGTCTCTATGGTGAAAATAACAGTCACAAATGATTAGCGTGTGTCTAAGGTGTGTACAGGTCGTATAATAATCTCAGTATGCTGAAAATTTTGGATTGCATGTACTTTTGTACAGTTATGTTAAGCACACAATACAGTATAGGCGCGTATCAAACGCTTAATGTAACGCGTGTTGAACTTATTCGTATAAGACACATACCCGAGACACGTCGAGCTTTAAGCATGCTGCATGCTTGAAATACTTTAACGTACACCAAGCGTACAGAACGCACATGTACGAGGTTTGTGGACACCTTGGCTAGCAAGAAAAGTAAAGTGCTGTTGTTTAAGTTTTTGTATAAATATAAGCAGCAATATCTTATGAGCATATTTGAGGAATTTGTTTCAATTTGAAGTATCAACACGTTAAATATGACATATTTTCTACTTAAGCGTACGTAGGGCCACACGGGACAGGTGCCAAAACGTCAACAAAATGTGACGATTTTCATATTGTGTTTTTTCCCTGTCAAACGGCACTTAAATATGTTATAACATTAAAACATTTCGTCCTAAAACCAAATAACACTGACTTCAGTTTCAGAAAGATTCCGACTTGGCGGCAGTGTTGTTTGATTTATGTGAAAAAAATCAGAAGCAGACCGAAAAATCTGTTTGAAATAATGGCGTAATTTGACGTCGGAGAACAGCCGACGCCGATTGTATGTTTCGTTAAGGAAATCACCCACAGATACGATGAAAATGATACAAACAACAGAAACGTCATCGGTCTGTCAGTTACTATTTAGTTCTCAGTAGTTGTGGCACAGACGATTTTCAGCTGCTCAGAAGTCCACCTATGATGATAAACGGAATATCACCTGTCTGGCATGCTCGCCGCAAGAAATTGTTACACATGTTCAACAGGTGGACGAACAATTTTGCGAGAATTGGTACGGCGTATCTGCATTTGACAGCTGGATACACAGACATAAAAATGTTGATAGCCAAGGATCTTTTGTTAAAAAAAAGAAAAACACCCTGAAACAAATGTATAACGTGCTGGCGGCTTAAAATGTCAAGTAACGTCATAAAGAGACGCTGACCTTTGCCCCGCACTCGGTTCGGAAGTGCAGGGAAAAGGCTGTAGATGACATGTTTTTGTCAGATTTCAATAAAAATTTCTTGTATATTTGCTTATAAAATACTTTTGCAAAAGCAGATATATTCATTTTTCTGTTGAAAATATAAATGGTGTACACGAACTTTTCTGACAAACCACGTATGTATGTCTATGGAAATACATTGGTTGAATTTGCGGCATATCTTTCCACACGCTCGGTGCGCGCTTTGTCTTATACGTTATTGACTGCGATAGAAAATTGAAGCTATTGATATGACACTTGTGTCATATCTTTTCTTGTTCAGAAACGACTCTGATAATTCTTCAAAGTAGTATTATAACTAAATGTTGTGAACCACTTTCAGAGGCTGAGGGTGAGGTAATGGCCATGTAAAACTAGTTTCAGCCCGCCAGTAATTATATTACTGATCGTTCCAATGCGATACTTCTGTTGTGGTTCGTATTGTGTTTTGTCTTGGTGTTAATTTTTTGTGCTGTTTGTAGCTTATGTGCGTTTTCGTATATTTTAGTTAGGTTTGGGTAACTGAGTGGCCACCTTTTAGGAAATAGCTGCTCACTCGGCTTACGATATGTTGTCTTAGAATAAGTACCTAATTGTCTATAATTTTGATTTTTCCCACCTCGGTTTTTTGGAGTGGAATTTTATTAATCTGATCATTACCTACTTGTACTTTTTTTCAGATCGGATTTTACATATATAAAATATCATATTGTTTGTTGGTCAAATACACCGTCAATATCTGGCTATTCAAACGATATAAGCCAATAAGTAGACAAACAGCATTTCATTGGAAGCAATATAAATTACATTTTGCGCTTAATGTTCCAAATAATCCCAATCAAACATCACTTTATGTTTTCGCCATAATGAGCTATTGTGAAAGGAATAAATTGTGTGAAGAACATTCACTACATTGGTAATAAGTACAATGTTTATCTGCTGGCGTGCTATAAGGTCAGTCTCGATACAGTTGAAGTAATGCCTATGTCACACTAGCAATTACATACGCTGCGGATAGTTGCGGATACTAAACGTAGCAATCCGCAGAAATTAGTGGACGGGGCTAACTGTTCCTAATGAATTTAGGTAATTATAATAACCTACAAATACGAATGCATACGGTATTGTTACGGATATATTCGGATACATACGGAAAGTAACTTGTCTACACACCTTTCGGTACCATCTATTACGTTTAGACACGAACATGTACCTTCAGATACGCATTTTTTTACGCTCTCTTGCGTTTAAAACGCTGCAATAAGATGTAAGTAAACGCTGTATATTGTCAAAGTAAAGTCACATTGGCACATACGGATGCGACGGACGCTACAGACAAGTCTTATGTATCTATCTGTTATATCCGTAACAATTCGTATCGTATGCGCATATGACCGTAGCTATACGTGTTGTATCCGCAGTGTCCGTAGAATCCGCGCCTAAATTTTGAAAAAAAGTCAAAATTTCGATACGGACGAAACATCCTTATCTGCACTTGAAGAAATTATAGAACATAATATGCTTTGATTGATTGATTGCTTGATCGTAGATTGATTGGCTCAATAGCGATCGGTCACTCTGTCGATTGATAGACTGATTGATCGATGATCAATTGATTGATCAATTGATTGATCGAGTGATTAACTGATCGAAAGTTTGAGTGATCGATCAAGACCGATCGGGTGATTGATCGATTGAGTGATCGTTCTTTCGCTCGATCTATCAAGTGATTGATCGATTGCGATCGATCGATTGATTGATATCTTGACGGATCGATCGAGTGATTGATCAAAAGAGTGATAGTCGTACAGCAAGGGCAATAACTTCTCCTTATACTATAATTTTAGTAATATTTGTGTGTTTGCTTATTCGTTTGTTGGTTCTCCTATTTTCTTAAGATATTGCAGCCTGCTTCTCCGCTAGTAAAAGCAATTCAAAATCTCCTTCTGAGGTATCCGTAATATTCATATTGGCAAAAGGAATGCATTGAAAGCACTTGCATATTTGTGAGCATTTGACGCACGGGCGATTCAGTGAGTAAGCGGTATACTCTTCACTACATAACTGTCCGCCGACAAAGACCGTAACCGAACGAAACAGCACAATCATATACTAAAGGACTTTGAAAACGCCTCAGTTGTTTTATTGCTTCTTACTCTCAGAATACGCGATATATCGGCAAAAATATGTTTGAACTAAAAAGTACATCCAGTTTGCTTAACGTCGATACCAAAACCGAAGCGTCAACGCCAGTTGTTAACGTCATACACGATGAATTCAAGCGTTACCCAGAATTCAACAAACCAAAGTATGGGGACGGCAACTATTCATAAGATACAACATAATTTCTGGAAAGAAACACCAGAAGGCAAGCAAATGCTGTTGGTTTGCTTTCATTTGCACTAAAGCAGCAGCAGTTACGTCACTTTTACGCTTTTAAAGATAACTTTATTTTTTGCGTGTAAAATGAAACGAATTCAAAAGATTTTGTGCACATTGAATAGGCAAAGGCTTACGTAAAAATTACAATTAGTTTCGACGCTGTAATCGAATGGCTAGAGGTATTTTGAACAGTTACGCTTGACGTCATCAAATAACGTTAGCGCCTTAAACGACATTGAAAGAAATCCCCCATTTTGATTTTGCTTTTTCTTTTGCTTAAGGTCGTTAGCTATCACTAGAGACGGTTTGTTTTTACAAAATCTTTTTATTGCAGCCATTTTAAGGTTTTCTTGCGTCTCTATGGCGTCTGTGAAAACAGCTGTAGCAAACAAACGAGCGAACAAATTTTAATGGATCTTTATGGATAAATATTGTTTATCGTGTTGGCGTACACGATACTACATGTATTTTATTTTGTACATCCGCTCAACTTTAAGGAAGTGTTTAAGCAAAATATAACCGATGTACGGTGAGGCGTTTTCAAAGACCTCTAGTATATGAAACGGTATCGATCCGCAACAAATGCTTAGTACGACAAGATACGTTTAGTTACGGAATAGATACGGTTTTTGATTCCGATTAGATACGGACAGTTGCGGGTTTTTCATCCGTGCCTGCAAAGCGTCTAATGCAATAATGCACGTACAGATACGGACTTTACGGATCTGATACGAATCGTTACGGACAGGACGGACAAATACGGAAGCCCTATCCGCAGCGTCCGCAACGACCGTAAGTGCTAGTGTGACCTAGGCATTAGACATGTACATTACACGCCCACGCAATATACAGAGATTTTATAAGTTGTAAATAATGAAAAATTTCAGCAGACAATTTTTGATATTTTTTTTCTTATTCTTGCGCAAAACATCGATTGTGGGTACATGTTCTAACGAGTACCCATAATCTATGTTTTCGAGCCGAAAAAAAAAAAAAAAAAAAAAAAAAAGAAAAAAAAAAAAAAAAAAAAAAACATCAACATTTTTCAACTGAATTGTTTTTTCAGTTTTTACAACTTAGGAAAAATTTGTACCACATGGGCATGTTTTTGTAATGCTCGATGTTAGCTTATACATCTCATAGCAGCAGCTAGTGTTCATGGATCATCCGTATAAAGGTGAAGCTGCGGGAAAGTATTTGCTAGATTGTCGCCAGCGTCCTCAATACATCACAAACATGTAACAAATTGTTAAGCAATCTGCTAAATAAAACACTTTTTTCTCATTCAACAAAATATAGGTTTCAAATAAGAATAAAACTGAGATCCTTTAAGAGCAGTGAGCATATTTATGAGAAAGGTGATGGACTATACTGCAGTTTTTCAGGTTGGATTTTATGTTCAAATGTAATATAATTTTAATTTTCTAGATATCGGTCAAGAAGCTCCTTAAATATCTGGCTGCTCAAGAGATGTACTACATGTAACATCGTTGTTCCCGGAAACTATAGAGCTTAATGCTCCAAATAAATCCAATCAAACATGACTTTATGTTTTCCCTATAATGAGCTATTGTGAAAGGAATTAATTAAGTGAAGGACATTCACTACATTGATAATAAGTGCAATTTTTATTTGCGAGAGTGCTATAAGAACAACTTTGATACAGTTGCAGTAAGACATTAATAAAACGTTCACATGAAATGTACAGAGCAAAAATTGAACATTTCATTTGAAAAGTAAGAAGATGATATTTTTAATATTTTTGCTCAAAACATAGATTGTGGGTGGTTCTAAAGAATACACTCAATCTATGGTTTGGATCAAAAATAAGAAAAATAGGTAAACCCCTGCAACCACCAGTTTTACTATATAAATGTGGGGTATGAGGGGATATACATTTCATGGACATGTTTTCCTGATGACATGGTTAAACAATCTGCTAAATATAACAGAAATAAATACTTACAAAAACAACAATAGATGGTCGAATATAATATGGCACTCGTGGTTTAGAATTTACAAGAGCAGTTAAAAGTAAGCAATGATCTTGAAATGACGCTATCAGGACAAAAGTCCCACTCCTAAAACCGAACTGAGAAAAACTTAAGTGACGATCAGATACTTTACATACAAATAGAACATATCGTAAGCCGAGTGAGCAACTATTTCCCAATAGATGGCTGCTCAGTTACCCAGTTTCAACTAAAATATATTTAAACGTACATAAGCGGTGCAGTGGAATGGTCAGAGACCAATATCAAGCCGATTGACATACTAGTAGGCCAGATACACATAAAAGCCTAGATATTTCTACGTTGGACACAGTATACACAGTCTATATTAGGGTTCGCGTTTCTACTAATAAAGGAGACTATTTATGGTAGCTATAGCAATTAATCAACCGATGACATTTGAATGCCTTCTCGACTTTACAAAAAAATATTCAGTTTACATACTAAAAGGAACTATTATGGAAATTGCTGATCAGAAATAAACAGCCACACCACGACAAAGCATGTCTTTGGGTTCAAATCCAGGTGCGATATTGACTATGGGCTTGAAACTTCGGATTGAGACGGCGAATTACATTCCCGTTCATGTCAGACTGTTTCATAGAAGTGTTGTGCACCTAACGGTGATCTTGAGAACTGGCTCAAACTGAATAAAACATTGCAAAATGATTTAAGTTCTGGCTGAGAAGATTCGACACGCGAGATTTTCATTCATCAAGGTTACATAAGAAGTGAAAGAATCCAGACCACACCAATTAAGCACATTGCACTTCTTTGCACATGACATATTGCCGGTTGGGTTAAAATATTTTTATAGCGACGCTCCCGCATCGCTCTTATGGTAGAACGTGGTAAAAATGTTCTGTTCTATTCTGCTCTTCTGTACATTGATAGAAAAAAAAATCTTTCGTCGACCGGAACCGGAATTGTTATTTCTGACGTCATCGTGACGTTGCAACACGCGCTGCTGCATTATACTAATTTATCAATTAACTTTCCATATAGGTTTACGTTTCAACACACCCTGCATTGTACTAACTGATAAACTAACTTTCCATAATGGTAATGGTCGGCTATCGTCACCAGGGTGAAGAAGCTGAAATATATGTAGCTTATTTTAAAATTTTCTGCGCAATGGGAGAAGAGCGTCGCGTCATGTGCCTTATTTTTATATTATTTATTTTTAAACACGCTTATTACACAGAATTTGTTGGAAAAGCATGGCGTTACGACGGAGTTTATGGGACTTCCGGCCAACGACTCGGCTTCTTCAATGACAAGACTCCTTACATTAGCCTCATATCAGGCTAAAAGTAAGTTTATTTTTGAGCCACAAAGAACATTGACGAAACGTATTTTATAAAGAAACTTTATCAGTCAGTCTTAACAATGGAACGAAAAATGAAAATATACAAGGATGCATTCTTCTTTGAACCACTGTTCCTTTCCTTATTGTGTTTCTCTATTTATTTGATTTATTTTCATTTGATCTTATTGTAAAAAATGGCATACAGCTAAATAATTTGCCATGCCAATTTTGGGTTTTGGTACTTACGTTTAGACTCGGACGAGAGTTTTTCATTCAGTAGACTAAAGTGAGATCATGAGCACTGATAGTATACGTAAAACTGTTACAAAATAATCACCCTGTTACCTGATTGTGAATCTGAGTCCAGCTAGTTTTGTTCCAACGTTACCACCGTCAAATATATTGAAATGCATTACATTTTTTGTCTAGTTTTTGTTGTGTGTGCCTATGGTCGGGATATTCTGTATACGATGTGTGCAGCAGAGGGGGCAGGGTTACTGGATGGGAACTATGCGTTCATAGCAATAGACTTTGCATACATGACACAGACAGATCCAGACTCGGAAAACAGACCATGTTCCCTTAGGAAAGACTTGGAAGGTATGTTATAAAGAATCTGTGACATTCTTGGGGGTTTTATGCCTCGTTTACAAAGTACCATAACAATGTCTCAAAGGTTCTGGTGGTGGTATTTTATGATTAGGGCAAAAGCCCAATGTATTCTGAACCTATAACTACTAAAAGTTTTGACTATTTCCTCCATATAGTGTAAAAAAGGCGATTTTAGCGGGGGTGGGGGTCAAAATTTCATATGTGAGAAAATTTTAATTTTTCGCTTTTCCTTGCTTGTAGTCCTTTAATTCCACTATTGTATCATATTTTGTGCATGCAACACTGTGTAAAGTGGGATAAACATGCATAATGCAATTGAAATAAAATTGAAATATTACAACGTCAACAATTTGGGCACAAACCTTTAGCAGTTACCTGTATAATATTATTGTCTAAGTACTGCCAAACATTATACAAGGCACTGTTAACTCATAAGAAAACCTGCTATCTGTTATATGCAAAACATTATACCCAGATCAGCGATGACCAGCCAGCTACTCAGAATTGTGTCATTAATTAACAAAACTTCAATCCATCTTCTATGTCTTGCACAGCTTGATTAGAGTTTGATCTTAACCACAAACATTTTCTCCAGACACGGCCCATTGTGACAAAACTTGGTCACACTGAGCAACCTTGCATGAATATTTATTTACCTGTATAAACCTGTTACAACACGGCCTTTAATGTATTTATTTTTCTGATTCACTTTAATGTCCCTTTCAAGATTATTTCAGCTCGTATGAGATTGACCAATCAGTAGGTGGATGAAAACATGAGAACCCAGAGAAAAAAAACTCCAGGCACACCCGCAAACAGAACTTGGCTTTTCTTACCTGTGTCTCGTTTCAGTATAATGATTAGATTATGGCCGAGCATCCTTTAATAGGAAGTTTGAAGTCATTTTGGGATTGAGCCACGTATTACTTCTTGTACCCAGTACTCTTGGGGGGGGGGGGGTAGTGTGTCTCAAGCACAGCACGGCTCCCCACGATTGGATCAAACCCAGGGCCTTTTTTTAGAATCACTTTCATTAAAGAACTGAAATATTCTTGTTTTGATGCCTAACGTGATATAATAAGCAAATAGTTTTATGAGAATGAATGGAAAATTGTGTAAGCACCCTAAAAGTTGGTGATTTGAAATTTTACGTCGCTGTATTGTACCAATGACAAAGACATTTTAAGTTCCCATGGTACCTAGACAGTGGTGGCATCGTACTGACCTGACTGAAAAGTTGTTGATTTGGAAGTTAATACATTTAAAAAAAATAAATAGGAAAACAGTCCACCAATGTTACTGTTTGTGGTGCAAGAGGTTATTGGCCGTGTAATCAAGTGGACAATAATAGTATAGAATGATTACAAAAGTTTGTTCCACAAAATGTACAGTACCCTCATTTTCTGGGGAATGGAACATAAAAAGTGGTTATAAATCAAGCAGATTTGGGTTAATTTTGGAAACAAATGCATATATCAAATTTTTGTACTTTATATATGGCATACAACTTAACTACTTTTTTGTTTTCTTTTTAATTTTAAGTTAAAACAATTTTACATACTTGGGCTCTAGTACTAAGATAACATTTTGGGCTGTAGGGTACTGTTCCCCCCCGAGTCCCAGAACGCCATTCACATATATTATGTATAATATGACAATACATTCATATGCAAAGGGATTTCTTGGGACTCGGGGGGGAACAATGTTAAATAAATACTTTTCTATTTTTCTATATGTTTAATACAAAATATGTCCATTTTAACCCAAAAATAAAGCAGTACTTCTTTTGAAACAAGAACCTCAATCCAATATCATAAACTATGGACTACCAGCAAACATGTATACAAAAACAGAAGCATTTGACCAACATTTATTTTTATCAAAATCTGAGGCAGCTATACATTATGGCTCCCATTACCACCGTCAGAGGTCCTTTTGTTTTTGTCATGTTGGTTGTTATAGTTGTTATATTAGTTTTAGTGTCATCATAATATTGCAGGATTCAAAAAAATATTCATTTATTATTCAGAAACGTAGAAAATTAGATAGGAAATGAAAAAGTTAAAGTAGGAAATGATCTGAAAATTGATCTCATAAAATCACTGGGGTGGGTTTAAACCAGTTTTACTTGGCACTACAGAGTTGTCATCAAAATATATATTCTAGTAGTCTATTTTAGCGTTTGAACACCACAAATTAAGTTTATGCTCGGGAACGAGTATGTCAGGCATTTTCTTGTATATATTATCATGTTTTGCAAATATGCGGCATGTTTCGTAGTATTAAATGAGACATAGAAAAATAACTGAACACTTTCACACTTAACTTGCATTCAGTGTATGAAACTTTTCTGCAACAGTATACATATTTTTATTAGTAATTATACTGAGAGGAACTAGAAACTTGAGTTTTTTAATCATTATACTTTGGGTTGGAACCCCGTAAGAATCGATTTGAACCCTCCACTAATTCTTTGACTGACCGTCTGAAGGCGATTCTGCTGTGACTAATCTCTTTATTGCAGGAAAGAAATTACCAGAGTTCAAAAATCGATTTTACGGAGCCCAACCACCAAACTATAGGAAGTTTGAAACTTAAGTTTCTAGTTCCTCTCAGTATATATAACAATTACCCGTATCTACTGAAATATTGTGTTCGCCATACCATTTTTCCTTGGGTTTTTGGTTTTCTTTTCATTGTTTCATATTGCAGGTCTTCTAGATATAACAATTGGCATTAGTACTGATTATGAGTCTTACAACGAATTTATTGAGCATATTGTCAACACAACTGGACTGCAACATGGGCACGAGGTACATATTTTGAATACTATTGTATAAAATGATGTTGTCTCCATTTTTTGGGACTTATACCTAAAATTTGAATGTCATGACATCGATAGGGCCTATGTAGCGATTAGATGGTCAGTTAGTAGCGTATTAGCTTTGCCTGGAAGCACAAGCAACCCATTTTTAGGCCAGAATTTACGGGTGTCCAATATTCGAACATGACAAAATGACAATTTAATATAACTTCAGGATAACATGTCCGTGTACACTATACCCCCTCAAACCCCACTTTTATGTAGTAAAACTGGGGTATGCCTATTTTTCTTATTTTTGCTCCAAAACATAGATTCTGGGTACTCGTTAGAACCGCCTTGCTGGGGCGGTTCTAACGTGCACCCACAATTCATGTTTTGAGCAAAAATAAGAAAAACATCAAAAAAAAAATTAACAAATTTAAAAATCTTTGTTTATTGCATGGGCAAGTTTTTGTAATGTATGGTTGTGGCTCTTATGCGCATCTGAGAGGCATCCATTACACAAAATAGTTTGATTGAGTGTTCTGACAAATCTAAATGAATGACTTATCAATAGTAAAACAAGTGATTTTAGAATGCGAATATTAACCTGATGACAAAGGTGAAATTGGAAATCTTCTGTTTAAGAAATCAACATGGAGCTGGTCAAATGTATTTGTCTTTATCGGAGTTTGCATTTTACTGGAAATACTATAGGAATATTTATTATAAACCCATGAACTCCTTTTACTGAATCATCACGAAAATATGTCCGTGTAATGTATACCCACTTAAACCCCACTTTTATATAGCAAAACTGGGTTATGAGGGGTATACCTATTTTTCTTATTTTTTTATCTAAACCATATATTGTGGGTACTCGTTAGAACCACCTCGGTCAGGCGGTTCTAACGTGTACCCACAATGAATGTTTTGAGCAAATATCAGAAAAATATCATTTTTTTCCAGTGATATTATCATTTTTACAAACAAAACCTTTTCTGTATATTGCATGCGCGTGTTTTCGTAATGTTTTCAGATAAGTCTCCATTCAGGGATGCTGTATGACGCCATCTATCTTTACTCTGTTGGGTTAGAGGCAATTCTTGGAAAAGGAATGGATGAGCGGAATGGAACTGAAATCATTGCAGAGCTTCGTAATGAAACTTTCTACGGTAAGTTGTTTATTGATAACACAGGGGGTTTGGTTAAACATATTTATTTAAACTTTCCAAAGTACAGGTACAGGTGTTTTGAAAACGCATGAAAAATAACAGGTAGTTTCCGCGTTAACCTTTTCATATTCAAGCCACTGTTTTTAAACAAATGATAAATATATCAAGTTTTGTCGTGACAAACGTTATGACCGTTGACGAATGCCATCATACTGTATTCAGAAATTAATGATTTAAGTGCCGGTTCACATAAAAATCATGCGAAATTGAAAATTCACTCCACATCGAGTATAACAGATTTTGATGAAATTTATTTTATATGAAGGCCGTTATGGTAGTATTTGACCTTTGAAATATTTTTGAAAATTGTCCAGCAGTTTTAGAGAAAATTACGATTGAAGTTTTTAACACACTTTTACAAGTTTGCCTTGAAGTCTATGGGAAAATGTCGTCAATTTTCAAGTCAAATTTTGGTCACTTCAGTAGACGAGTTATTATACATAATATACATGAAAATGCAGCTTAACCTCTCTTCTACATTTTCCAAAAATAAAACGCGTTGCCAAATCACTTTTGATGCCGTATTTTGTACATGTTTACGCCTAGGTATTTCTTACTGCGCTGGTGTCCCGTTTAGCAGTAGAATTTCTTCTTGAAGCCGGTAACCAAACCGCGCGACGTTGCTAAGACAAAGCGTCATGTGACAAAAATCATGTGACAATACTTATTGAAAACACAACATGAAATTCTTGTGTTTTTAAGAAGCTACGAAATAAGTAAAAAGACGGAAAAGAATAGAAAGATGGAACGCATTTGACGTCACAAGACGTTAGATTAGTATGACGTGACGTCAGTCGTCACGTGCTTTCATCCTCACGTGCCAAGTCGCGTGGACCCTTAATTGACAATTAAGACACGTAAAATGTGGTCTTATTAGAAATAAAATGCAAATTTGAACATGCAACAATGTGGGAATTACGTCTTCCATTAAAACACGAATTATTCCTTTCGTCAGCGTGATATTTCAGTACACTGACACGAAGATAACCCAGTACGGAAGTTCTATTATTTTAAAAATAAACAGTAGAAGTAATAGAAAACGGCAAAAAAACCTAATAGGACGTTAAAAACCAATCTTGTAAAATCATGAATATATAGCAGCAAAAATAAACTGTATTATCATGTTAAACTTACTTAGAATTATAATTGATATTTTCCGGCAGTTGTAAACGCGTAAATCACTTTTAAACTATTAAAAGTATACTTGAAAAATAAAACTGATTGATTGTAATTTTAAAAAAATACAATAATATTAATCAAAATTTGTTCATATTCTTGACCTTAAAACATTGAGGTTTTGTTTTAAGTTACTTCCCTTGAAATCTATCATAAAGATTATGCTTTAGTAAAAGCAGTACGCATTTTTGACTTGAAGTTTCCCGTCTATCGTATATACCTCCACCTTTGGATTTGTATTCCATCAGTGTCATGACAGCTTAGGTCGTGACATGGGTTAAAAGACTCATCCGAACGACTGAAGAAGAGCGGGGTAGAACCTGCAATCCACGATTCACACGGCGAGTAGCTAAACCATTCGTCCGCGAACATGAGGCTGTAACGGCGTGGAACGGAGTTGGCTCCGCCTCACTGAATTCCATTCAAGAACACCCTCACCCTGAGTACATATAAATTCAAGTTAACTGTCATAAAAGCAACGTGTATCGACATAAACTGTGTATTTGACGATCACAGGTGAATGACGATGTTTATCGAATCATGCACAATATGCCTAGCCGCTTCACACCAGTCTTGCAGTGTTTTGACGTATCGTAGGCCTACCTTCAGGTATAACAAGACAGCTGTACCTTGAGAGTCGCACGCCGGTCACGGTTTGCAGCCTCGGAGAACGGGTAGAAAACAAAACAGTCGCATTCCGTTGCGGGGCAGGCGATAGTATGAATCGCGACCTGTCGTAAGAGATCGCACATAAATTACAAGACAGTCTTTCGACTTGCACGATTTGCAATGCATAGAGTGCCAATACGAGTACATTGCGAATTCGCCACCTGACAACGCTTATGTGACGCGTTTCTAACGTGTCTCTCGTTGAACTTGCTTTGAGCGTTGTTGTTGCTGTTTTTTTTTTTTTTTTGTTTTTTTTTTTTTGTTTTTTTTTTTCTCTCAACACACCTGGCGCGCGTTTGTCCATAGACCAGTGTGTCACTCACTGTTTTTTTTTTTTTTTTTTTTTTTTTTTTTTTTTGAATCCATTCCTGGGTCCTCATCAATGCCTTGGTTACATTTACCCCGATCATCGTGCGATTTTCAAGTTGGTCTGCTATTTTAGACATCGTAGGTGATCACAGGCATGTTAAGAATTCATACAGGCATCGTACGATTTCTTGCTCTTACTTTCGTCCACGTTCTGAGTGAAAACCATACGGAGATCGTCGGAAGATGTCTATGACGAATCCCTACGAT
This sequence comes from Rugalucina vietnamica, assembly GCA_964017185.1. NCBI lineage: Eukaryota > Metazoa > Mollusca > Bivalvia > Lucinida > Lucinidae > Rugalucina > Rugalucina vietnamica. Next base: position 27,014,177 of record OZ024880.1, on the reverse strand, counting down.
TTCTGACTGAGCCTTTTCGGTCTCCTTACCGGCGATCATTGTACGGGCCCCGCCCATTGGGGCCCGAAGAAATAGATGGGTTTCTTGTGCCTCCAGGCAAAGCTTTTACACTGCTGACTGCATCTTATTACTGGTTAACCGCTCATGATGAGCCTGCCGAGGAAAAGTGGTTTCAAGTCATAGCGGTTGTGGCTTTGTTGTATGGTTATATATCAAGCACTTGTTGGATGTTTTGGGTAAAAGTCCCGGAAATGGAGACAACGTCCCGACCTGATCTTAGCCGTTGACTGGGACGTTAAGCATCAATTTTAACATCAAACAAACGATGTCTGTACAATTTTTTGTCACCAAATTATCATAAAAAAAACATGCGGTGGCTGCACGATCATCGCAGAGTCTCTTGACGCTGCTCCCTACGGCGTGGTAACGGTCTAACGTTTTTAAAGACAGATGTACGTAATTGAAGGCGCTCAAAGGAACGTGCGTATCTAAGGGTCGAAACGTCATTTTTACGCCGCATTCGTAACGTCAGTTTTCGCTCGAAACGTCATTTCTAGCGTCAGTTTACGTTCGGAATAGGAAACTATATCCATACAATTATGCAGAGGACTTCAGAAATGTAAAAAGTTTGATATTATTTATTATTTTTGCTCAAAATATAGATTGTGGACATGTTATCCCGAAGAAAACAACATTTCCGCGACAGTTAGCAATATTGAATACTAAACAGTGTCGGAAATTTTGGCGCAAAATCGACGTCGCGCGTAAAATGTACTGAATTCAGCAACGACTACCTCTCTTCGCACGTCTATAGCAGGAAAACGAATCCGGTAACTAAGGACTTTCTCGTTATCTATATGTAGTTCAGGAATTTCTCTAATACATATCAGTTTTTTAAAAAATCCTACCGTGGATTTTTTTAAATATATCAAGAAAATTAACAAAAATGGGGTCTAAAAATCGCATTTTACGTTGACGTCAATGTATTTTCGCTCTCAAATTTGGCGATTTTTAAGGCCAATATCTCGAAAACGAGCTCGGAACGGTATCGATTTCTTTTCATTTTCGTATGTAGGACATCAAAATACACTCACATGCAAAAAATAAAAAAAATTCTACCGTGAGGTCAATTACGTACATCTGGCTTTAAACACTTGACGTTGTAGCAGTATAGACTAATTCAAAATCGGAGCTAGGACATCTAAAGCCTGCGGGAGACCGCACGAAAAAGGAAAATCACAGAACAATTGCGTCTCGTACAATGTATCTTGAACTGCATTCATTTTATTACACAGAAGTGCACGTTGGAAAGAATTTAGAGGAACAGTATAAAGAGTATAAAGGAACGAAACAAAATATATATATATATTGAAGTGTTTACTATGAAATTTGTTTGTTTCAGCTTGAAAGTAGTTATATATTTTCCGAAAATTCAAGAATAACTAAAATTTAAAGAAATCTTATTTTCAAGGGGAACGACTTCATTTTTCAAGTTAAAGTTTTTTTTTTTAAATTAACAATAGTTAATTCAGGAAAAAGGTACAAGTAGGCAAAGATCAGGAAAAGGCGCAATCAGAAAAAGATTCCCACTCCAAAAACCGAGGTGGGAAAAAACCAAACTAACAATCAGGTACTTATACCATGAAACATATCGTAAGCCGAATGAGCAGCTATTTTCCCAATAGGTGGCCACTCAGTTACCTTAACTTAACTAAAAATATGAAAACATACATAAGGCGCCAACAGCACAAAAATTTTAAACACCAAGACATAAAACAAAAAGAACCACTACAGAAGTATCGACTTGGAACGATCAGTAACACAAAGTTACTGGCGGGCTTAAACCGGTTTTACAGGTACCTAACCTCACCCTCAGCTTCTGCAGTGGTTCACAACATTTAGTTAGTTCTTCGGTCCTCGTGGTGAATCTCTAACTAGTCAATGAATCATCAAGAACAAACAAATAAATCATGATAAACATCCTGATGAATCAAAAACCAGGACTCACAGATTGAGTAAGCTGCCCGACGATGGAGATCCCTGGGCGCCGAATAACCTACTAACTCCGGAGCAAAAGAAAAACACCAGTTGGACCCCGGTGGGCCAAGCAACAGACAAGAAGCTCCGGCCCCAACCAACTAAAATGAATAGCTTTAAGTCGGGGCCATCATAGAGTCTGACGCCCGACCCACCGGCGTGCAATTAAAGAAGGCAGCATAGTTATCAACCATGAGGAGCATTTTTAATTGTGCTTGTTTTATGCACTTTCACTCGTACCTGGAAACACATTTTTGAAGATCTAGTTGATTCGCAATTATAGTAGAATTTCATATCGATATCAGACAACTTAGGTTACAAGCTCTTGGTTTCAAAACAGCAGAAAAAAAAATCAAGTTTTGAACATTTGTCTTCAGGTGTTTCTGTTGTTGTCATGTCAACCAGGTATTTGAGTTTGCAAAGGGTTTTATTTTTCCGGACACGTAATATCAGAGACACTTTACATGACAAAACTTAATTTCAATGTCAGTCTACTGAATTTGCAATAAATGAGTTTCAAAACAGCAGAAAATGCCAATTTTGGGCGGCTGTCAAAGAATGATATTGTTGTTGTCATGGTAACCAGTATTTGAATTTTCAAATGGTTAAATCTTTTGAACAAATGATGTATTTGATACTTCTAGATCATTATACATTTTCATAACAAAAATTGTCTACAGAATTTACAAGAATTGAGTCTCAAAACAGCAGAAAATTCCAATTTTGGACATTCATCTTCAGGTGTGACTTTGTTGTTGTCATGGTTACAAGGTAAGTGATCATACTGTCTTTTCATCATCGAGCATGATAAAACAATTGTTGGTTTACTGATGCAATGTGACAAAATAAATACCGATAATTTTCCAGATGCCGATATAAATGATCAGAAGGCTCCTCCACCCTCCCCCAGCCACCCACCCTAAAATGTCACGTTTAAATATATTTCTCCAGTGGTGTTCAACTTGTTGCTATAGCAACCATGCATTTTAACTTGCAAAGCGTTTTATTATATAAACTTATAATAAAATACTTACTTTATAATTAATATTCAATATCATGTTAACATCAGTCTACTAAAGTCGCAATAATTTGGTGCGAAAACAACCAAAAAATTCTTTATTTTAGATATTTCCTTCTGTAGCATTTTAGTTGTCGCCATGGCAACCTGGTAAGTGACCAAGTTGTCATTTTTATTATCGGATATGATAAATCACTATTTGCTTTCTTGGTTCAATGTTACAGAACAAATCCACAAGTGAAAAGAAACTGATATAAACTTACCTGTAAACCCCCAAAATGTAAATTTTAGCCGTTTTTTTCCTCCAGTGGTGTTCGGTTTGTTGCTATGGCAACCACACGTATTAATTTACGAAGTGTTGTACTTGTAATATAGTACTTACTTTATAATTCTAAATCAATATCATGTTCAAATTAGTCTACTGAAGTGGCAATAATTTGGTGTGAAAACAACAAAAAAAATCAATATTTTTGATATTTGTCCCTTGTAACATTATAAATGTCGCCATGGCAACCAGGTAAGTGACCAAGCTGTCTTTTTTATTATTGAATATGATAAATCAATAGTTGCTTTCTTTGTACAATGCTACAAAATAAATCCATCAGTGATTAGAAGTTGACATAAACTTATCTGAAAACCCTCGAAATTGTAAATTTTACATTTTTGCCTCAAGTGGTGTTCGATCTGTTGCTATGGCAACCGTGTATATGAAAAGGCAAAGGGTTCTGTTGTTGAAACTTGTAATATAATACTTACTTTACAATTAAACGGCAATATCATGTTTACATCAGTCTACTGAAGTGTCAATATCTTGGTGTGAAAACAACCCAAAAATCAATATTTTAGATAATTTTCCTTTGTAGCATTATAGTTGTCGCCATGGCAACCAGGTAAATTACCAAGCTATTTTTTCTATTATTGTATATGATAAATCATAAGTTCCTTTCTTGGTACACTGCTACAAAATATATCCACCAGTGATTAGAAGCTGATATAAGCTTACCTGAAAACCCTCCAAAATGTAAATTTTAGATTTTTCATTTCAGTGGTGTTCGATTTGTTGCTATGGCAACCGTGTATATGAAAAGGCAAAGCGTTTTATTGTGGAAACATGTAATATAAGAGTTGCTTTATAAATTAAGTGTTACTGCATATCAATATCAGTCTACTGAAGTTGCGATAAATTGATCTGAAAACAGCCAAAAATGCCTTTTTCATATTTTTTGACTTAGTGGTATAATATGCGTTGTCATGGCAACGCCAAGCTGAATAAAATCAATGTTGTTTTGGCTTAAAAGATTTAAGCTATGTTAAGTGTTTCTATTCGAATTGTTCCATTCTACCTAACATTTATCACATTCATAAAATATTATTTTGAATTATACCATTTTTAGAGCAGAATTTAGCGATTTTTAGGCAAAATACTAGTTCCCGTTGCCATGGTGACGAGAATTGAAAAAAATTGAAATAAACCTTATTTTTCTTGTTCTGTCATCAAAACTTCTCAGACAAATGAAAATCAGCCAAATCCGTTACCCACCATGTGGAGTCACCTGCATGATTTTTATTTGAGCCAGCACTTAAGCTTTATGGCTCATACCGCTCCCTTAACTTGATAACCTTGAATTGAAAGCGGCTTACAAGCTGATAATGGCAATGTGAGACTTAAGACTTTCTTGGTCTTCTATACAAGCTTTATCAAATTTATATAAGCCACGATTCTTTTGGTCAAAATTGACCATTTGTCTGAACAAGTGTAATAATACTTTTTGTATTTTTCCTGTCTGGGTTTTAGGGTGGAACTTTAGTTTTGATAGCACCAGTTCCTAGCAGTTCTTACTTTTACCATTTTTATGTTTGATCAGGCATAACTGGAGAAGTAGCCATTAACGAATACGGCCATCGGACGTCTAATTTTTCTATACACAACATACGGCTGGGAATCTACAGAGACGTGGCGGTCAGCAACGGCAGGTAATTTTATAACTGGTTATTTACTCCATAGATAAAAACTTTCTGTTTTCCGTGTGTACACACTGACCCTATGTACGAAGACAGCAAGCCCTCTGCCTCGACAATACTTCCAAGGACATCTTCGTAGCTTAGCCTACAATTTATGACAATCTTTATATAAATAAGAAACTACAGAACTGTACAAAAATCAATTGTACAAAAGAGTGCGTCTGCTTTCTAAAAATACTTGACAGGTTTTGGCACTTGCCTTTGCTATAAAAAGGATTTGATAGAATAAGGCAAAGTTTATCTGTAGCAGATAACCAATCAAAAGTAGTAGACACAATTTTTTTGTTTCATCATGATGGTTATCATGATTTATTTGTTTGGTTAAAGTATTTAGATTTCTATAACTGGTCAATGATTTTGAAAGTACATATAGGTCAGGTCAGGCGAGCTACGCTGTCCTGCGACAGCTCTTATCAAAACACCCAAATGTTTGCATGTTTATTTGTCTGTATTTTCTCCTTTTCGCCCAAGTTTATTTTTATGGAGTTAAGACACATACATGTACATTGAAACTATAATCATTGTTATACATGTAAATGCATATGCTTAGTATGGATACCATACTGTACGTCAAGATAGCCGTTATGAAAAGGTAAAAAGTAAGCAATGATCAGGAAATGGTGCAATCAGAAAGAAATTCCCACACCATGAATCGAAGAGTGAAAACCCAAATAGACAAATAGGCACTAAAACATCGAAGAGGTTGGGTAGTTAGGGCTAGGAAAATACCCAGCGGGCACATGACGTCATAATGACGTCATATCGACGTCGATGCGACGTCATGACGTCGCATCGACGTCGATCTGACGTCATTATGACGTCATGTGCCTGCTGGGTACAAACTGATTAATTTTTCGCCATGTTGCTATTTATCTGTGATAGTATTTAGAAAACAAGTCCATGCAATCTACTGATGTTATAAGCATTGAACTTTTTTTGTTGATAATTTTTATAATTGTATATTTGTCTAAATAACATAGACTGTGATCACACGTAAGAACCGCACCAGGTCTGCGGATTTAACGAGTACATGTACCCATCGATGTTATGAAGACAAAATGAATATCGCTGTGCACAAAGGTTTACTAGGTAAAGTTTGGTGTAAGGTGTTCTGTATCATAGCCAAGTTAATCTGGACCCAGTTGTTCAAAGCATCGTTAGCTTAACGATATCGTTAAGACATAAATTTGTTCAGCAAATATCAGCTAAAGTAACAAATACACTGTTATTTTTTGTTGAAAAAATGTGAGAATCCTTTGCAGTGCAAAGGATTCTCACATTTTTTCAACAAAAAATAACAGTGTATTTGTAATATTAATGTTTGAAATTTTAACGAAACGTTAACTAACGACGTCGTTAGTTTTGAACAACTGGCCCAAGATTGCCTAATTATTAATGTTGTATTATCTTTCTTCGCTTCAGCGTCAGAGGGACAATATTTTATGATGAAGTTAGTATTATGTGGCCCGGTGGTTCATCAAATGCACCTCTAGGACGACCTGGCTGTGGCTGGCATGGCGAATACTGCCAAGAGTCGAATTTACGTAACTATTCTATTCACTCTTCAAAATCCATAAAACAAATGTTGTTTGTAGCATCGTAGAGCAGTCTTGATATCATTTGAGTTTTCTTTCAACATTTCATTATATTATATAATAAGTAAAAAGGTAAACGTAGGCAACGATTTGGAAATGGCACAATCAGAAAGAAATTCCCACTCAAAAACCGGAGGTGGGAAACAAAATTGACAATCAGGTACTTATTCTAAAGGTGGGAAAACAAAATAGACAATCAGGTACTTATTCTTAAGCTAAGTGAGCAGTCATATTCCCAGTTGGGGGCCGCTCAGTTACCCGAACTTAACTAAATAATTATATGAAAACGTACATAAGGTGCAAACAGCACAAAAATTCCGTTTACAATATTTGTGTTGTTGTCATTTTATAAGGCATACAGCTGTATTTAATATTATATTTTGTCTTTAGTTGTAGCGACTCTTGTACCAGTGATTGTTATATTTGTGATGACTATAATAATGGTGTCTGGAGCAGCTGTCTACTTGTACAGGTATGTGTATGCACCATCAGGAAAACATGTCCATGCAATAAATACCCCTTTAAACCCCACTCTTATATAGTAAAACTGGGGTTTGCAGGGGTATACCTATTTTTCTTATTTTTGCTCCAAAACATAGATTGTGGGTACTCGTTAGAACCGCCTCGGCGAGGCGGTTCTAACGTGTACCCACAATCTCTGTTTTGATCAAAAATAAGAAAAATATCATTTATTTCTACTGAAAATTCTCATTTTTTACAACTTTAAAAATGTCTGTATATTGCATGGGCTTGTTTTCATAATGCCAATTCATAACGCCCCGTACATGTGATCTACATGTGTGCTGCGTCATGACAAAAACCAGCAATATGTTTTGAACAAGTCCGACACAAACCGAGCTGTACTAGCATAGAAAATGGTTACAGGCTGGAAATTTTGGATTTAGAAAATAGAGGAATTGTGATATCCATGTAGAGAAAACGAAGGTGCTGATCAGGTTCGCACTCAATAAGAAGCTGATCTGTGCCTTTGTTTACGCGTGACGCGGCTCATGTATTTAGGTCCTCATTTTGCAGTAAAATGATACAGTAGAAACAAAACCAGAGAATACGCTACGTCAATTTAAAAAGCGATTGCTTTGGGCATTTTACAGTGAACGATTGTCCTTATGACCAAAGTTGATTGTAACAACTGAAAACCATAGGGAGTGTAGGTATAATTGCTCAGTACAATGTTTCTTTAGTAAAACGAAGTCGCTTTATAGCCGATGTACGAGGGAATATCAAAAATTACTTGGACGTTTCTGATAACTTTTGATTATATCACTCTATTCCACACAAACTTATCATGCAGATGTTCCAATGTAATATGCAACAGTCTACAAAATTTCATCTCAATCCATTCATCCATTTCAAAGTGATAGTGAAATGAAAACACCAACTATCACTGTCATGGAGCAGTCCGATATCGTCAGTGACGTCGACACAAGAACAACAATTTTGAACCACAAAATATGGTTTTTGGAGCTACTGAATTCTACATTTTAACTGCTCAAATTATGTTAAAATTTGCCAAATATAAAAGCATGGTTTAAATTACCAGTCCATGTATAAAACAATAATGTATTACCTTGATTTGAGAATAAATTTGGACTGGGCATATCGGTGTTGATTTTGAACATTATGGTTTAGATGTTAGAACATTTCAAATGACGGATATGGCATTCTGATATTTATTTAGGTCATTTTTTTTCAACAGTTCATGCAATGTTTTCATTTGTACCGGTCAATGAAAAAAATGTATTTGTTTCAAACGGGAATTCTACAAAATTGCCGACTGATCTGTGTTGCATGAAGTGCAGATGTCGCTTAAACGTTCTGAAAAAGCAAACATGTAGACCTAAACAAAACAACGGAGGTGCACAACCGGTCCACCGTAATGTTTAAGCAAGCATAAATTGTTTGGTAACGGATTCATTATGACACATGGCAAAATCATGTGATTGAAGAGAATACAAAAGAAATGCGATTAAGCAATGCCAAGATTAACGTCGTTTCTGACGTGCTCCGTGCTGGGGAGGGTGGGTTAAGTAAATCCTTCACCAGCTGCTATCAAAACACTTTTGATTAATCAAACTTTCAGAAGCTAGTTTATCGTGAGCTGAAATTTGAATATATTTGTCTAAACCGTTATCAAGGTATGAAAAAGTCCACATAATTTTTGATAATTCCTCGTATTTGTTTGGTCGTTGATCGCCAACCTGTGCCGCAATAAAAGTGAAATCTTAACGTCTTAAGACATATGTATTGCTGCATGTATCTTACCTATTTTGTCATGTTTGAAAAAGGAATTTCAAGTGTTATCTGCAACCTAATTTCTAAACGCTATCGAAAAATATACTCGAATTTGTCGAAATGAAAACCATTATGCTCGGGGTCTGTATATCTCGTGAATAATCCTATCACCCATAATTTTCAGAAAGAAGAGGTACAGTGAACGAATGGAAAGTCTTTCCTGGAAAATACCATACGATCGACTGGAATTCAAATCGTACTCAAAGACGTCAAGCTTTTCAAGCAGAGTAGGTGCAATTCCATATCACAAGAACTTGCCCATGCATTATACTGAATTGTTTAGTTGTAAAACTGAAAAAAAAATGTTGACTTTTTTTTTTAATATGTTTGTTCAACACATTGATTGTGGGTACATGTTAGAACAACGAAGCGGTTGTAACGAGTACCCACAATCTATGTTTTGGAGCAAAAGTAAGAAAAATAGGCGTACGCCAGTTCTATATAAGGTGGAGTTCAATGGGGTATAACATGTCACGGACATGTTTTCCTGATGTCCTTTTGATCATTGCATAGAATTTGTTCACAATAATCATCAAAAATGAAAGTGTGTTAAATCACTCTGTCACGAATAGTTAACACTTTCATCATGATTATGCTTATTTACCTTTAATCTTGTTTGAGAAAAGATGAAATGAACCCGATCCCCTTATTTGAAATGTAATAACTTATTGTATCCGGTTCGGAAAAAATAACACAATATTGCATATTATTTCTTGCATCGAGAAAAAGTTACTAAAGAAAAGACACAAAGTTGAATAGGCCTACCACGATACTGAGCGCGCATGTAAATGTAATGTGGAGTTCCTAATTTTTTTTTCAAGACTTTTCAAAACAAGAAGTTGAATAAGCCTACCACGTATGTAAATGTAATGTGGAATCAAGACAGTGTATGAAACTTCAAATAAAAATTGGTTTTGGTCAATAAAAAATTCTGGTGAGGTGCTCAATAAATTGAAGTGTAGAGGGTTCCGTGCGACGAGCTTGTCCACATATGATTTTTCTACTCTGTATACAACTTTACAACATAATCTAATTAAAGAAAAAATTCTGAATTTGATAGAGTGGACCTTCAAAAGAGCATTAAAAAACTATATTTCACTTTATTTGGCATGTAATGACAGAAAGGCTTTTTTCACTTCCTCTGACCAAAGTCGGTATACACTTTGGTCATGTCAGAATGTGTGCGACGCCTTATCCTATCTCCTGGATAATATTTATATTAGATTTGGGACCAAGTTATACAGACAAATTGTTGGAATTCCGATGGGTACAAATTGCGCACCTCTCGTAGCTGATTTATTTTTATACTGCTACGAAAGAGATTTCATGGATTCTCTTAACCTTGATAATCAAGCTGATGTTATCGAGGCTTTTAATTCCACTTCTAGGTACCTTGATGACCTTTTGAACATTGACAACCCTTATTTTGAAGGTATGGTCAATCAAATTTATCCATCTGAACTACAGTTGAACAAAGTCATTATCTCGGATACCGAAGCCCCCTTTTTAGATCTACATCTTTCTGTTGCAAATGGATTTGTTTCTAAAATTTATGATAAGCGCGATTACTTTGATTTTGATATAGTAAATTTTCCGTTTTTGGATGGTGACGTTCCTCGTCGTGCTTCTTATGGTGTATACATTTCGCAACTTATTAGGTTTGCTAGAGTCTGCAATCATGTTACAGACTTCAACGCTCGAAATAAATGTTTAACGGCCAAACTTCTCCAACAGGGCTATCGGTATCATAAACTTCGAAAAACCTTTTCTAAATTTTATCGTAGACACTATGAATTGATTTCCAAATATAATGTTGGGTTAAAGACGCTTTTAAGTGAGGGCCTTTCGGAACCAGAATTTTATGGTGACTTGGTTTACAAATTTAAGAAACTTATAGGAAGTAATGATTTTTGTTTTCAGTTTTAAAAAATCATAACACGTTACAGACGTATAGGTTATAACTTGAATGTTATGCGACAGTCTGCATGCTTAGTTTTAAACCCAATCACGGTTGATAACTATGCTGCCTTCTTTAATTGCACGCCGGTGGAACGGGCGTCATACTGTATGATGGCCCCGACTTAAAGCTACTCATTTTAGTTGGTTGGGGCCGGAGCTTCTTGTCTATTGCTTGGCCCACCGGGGTCCAACTGATGTTTTTCTTTTGCTCCGGAGTTAGTAAGTTATTCGGCGCCCAGGGATCTCCATCGTCGGGCAGCTTACTCAATCTATGAGTCCTGGTTTTTGATTCATCAGGATGTTTATCATGATTTATTTGTTTATTCTTGATGATTCATTGACTAGTTAGAGATTCACCACGAGGACCGAAGAACTAACTAAATGTTATGAACCGCTGCAGAAGCTGAGGGTGAGGTTTAAACCCGCTAGTAACTTTGTGTTACTGATCGTTCCAAGTCGATACTTCTGTGGTGGTTCTTTTTGTTTTGTGTCTTGGTGTTTAAAATATTTTTGTGCTGTTGGCGCCTATGTATGTTTTCATATTTTTAGTTAAGTTAAGGTAACTGAGTGGCCACCTATTGGGAAAATAGCTGCTCATTCGGCTTACGAAATGTTTTCATGGTATAAGTACCTGATTGTTAGTTTGGTTTTTTCCCACCTCGGTTTTTGGAGTGGGAATCTTTTTCTGATTGCGCCTTTTCCTGATCTTTGCCTACTTGTACCTTTTAGACCAAATCGATTACTTCCATGTGCAATATATTCGTATTTTAGATAACGTTTAATTCGAATTCGAAAGCCCCTTCATTATCTGTGGACACATTGACGAGAAAGGGGAGCATGGATTCTGCTTTGTCACATGGACATCAAATGTTTACTAAGGTGGTCATATACGAAGGTCAGACGTTAGCGGTCAAGGTCGTTCACAAGCAATATATTGCTGTAACTAAGGAAGTCATCAAAGAAATAAACGAGGTAAATTTATAGCATTGAGTTGAAGATTATGTCTATTGTAAAGATATAAATTAAAATAAAAGTGAGATTCTTTAAAAGCAATAACCATTTATATGAATTAATGAGTTGGAAATTGCATATTCAATATACAATGTATGTTTACCCACCAAATATGTATACATCCTATTTCTAAACTAATGACTTTGTAAAAGTGCAGACACAGTTTTTGAGAAACGGGCATTCGATCTTAAACATCTTCATTAATGTTTATAAACACTTTTTATAGATACGCAGTTTGACTGACAGAAATGTAAACCCACTTATTGGTGCCACGACAGAACCGACAAGAATCTGTACCTTATCCGTCTACTGTAGCAAAGGGAGTCTGCAAGATGTACTGGAGAACGACAATATCAAATTAGATAGAATTTTCAAAGTTTCATTTGCATCCGACATAGCAAAGGTAAAAAATTATAAAAAGTTGAGCGTAACAGTGTTTGTATTAACACATAAAACTGTTGTACCTTCATGTATGACTAAGTGTATACACATTTAGCTGCAAACACAATTCTTATAATTTTATATCATGAGTGGTACATAAATACTGAAGAGAAAGTATCTTTTACTTATACATAAGGAGTTTGGTATATTGAGAGTTTTTAAAACACGACAGTTTTAGCAGAATAAATATTCGGTAGCCAAGTAACATTAAAGTTTGAGTCTTTATTCCAACTTTCCTGACACTTTTCGTTGACATCAGGAAAACATGTCCGTGCAATGAATACCCCCTGAAACCCCACTTTTATATAGTAAAACTGGGGTATGCAGGGGTATACCTATTTTTCTTATTTTTGCTCCAAAACATAGATTGTGGGTACTCGTTAGAACCGCCTCGGCGAGGCGGTTCTAACGTGTACCCACAATCTATGTTTTGAGCAAAAATAAGGAAAATATCAAAAATTTTCGTCTGAAAATTATCGATTTTTGACCTGAAAAAAATTACTGTATATCATATGGGCTTGTTTTCGTAATGATAAATCGGTGTAAACCGCCTTTCTTTAAACAGGGGATGGAGTACATACATTCCTCTATTATTGAGACACATGGGCGGCTGAAATCTTCGAACGTATTTATTGATGCCCAGTGGACCTGTAAAGTCGGTGATATAGCTATGCCTGTGTTTAGAGATGGAGAAAAGGTTGGCTCTGAAGGACAGCATAGAATGTATTACCGTAAGTGATTTCTATACTTTCACTGAAATAGTTATAGCAGTCGCTAAATTATCTAAAACTGTGGTAATCGATTAAGTGTGATTTAAGAATTGCACTATAATCCGCGCACTGTTGTTTGTCATGTCAAAAGGTCGCATATTCCATTTAAAGTGTCGAAATAGGTAAACATGTTAAAAATAGCAATCCGGAAAGTGTTCGCCTTTTTCCGCGAGAATCATCAGTTTTCATTTAGGTGTTTTATACATTTAGATTCTGCACTGTATTATCATGAAGCCATGGCCGTGATAGTACGATTGTGGGTCACTGAGTGAAGTTTACTTTTTTGGTATGCGTTCGAAACCCATTTTTGATTGATTTTTTTTAAATATGTTTTTTTCCTCATCATTATGACACGTATTTTTCATGATATTTTATCTCGTATATGTCTGAATATATTCAAATTTGTTTGAAAATGAAGGCTACGATGGTGTTCGGGTGGTAAAATGGGCCCCGGCCCAATGGGGTCATGAGAAACAGATGGGCTGTTTGTGTTGCATTCTGTAAGTTTTCTAGTCACGCATGTATCGACCTTTATTTAGTTGAAGTATAAACGGAAAAAAATGACTTTCAGATTTTCTTTTAAATGACGGCAGTCAGGCTGAGAACGTGCTTCCTTGGACCTGTAACTAGTACATGTATAAATGGATGCCACTCTGACCTCCAGCGCCTTTGCGTCTCAGCACTAGAAAAATACGCTGGAAGTTTTAAGAAAAAATGCGCCAGAGTGGCATCCATCACTACTCCTGTTAAACAAGACATGGAAAACTTTCTACTGTCTGAACACCATCTTTCAGAAACTGCATTTTTCAAATTCTCACTTTTGTGAAACACAACAAGAAAAATAAAACTATGTCATCTTTTTGCAACCCAAAAGTCGTAAAAAGTGCCGCAAAAATTTTGAAAATCGGTTCACTAGTAAAATAATTATGCCCAAAAATTAATTTGAATTGGCGTTTTGCATGTGCAAGGGAGGTAATCCATACACCTGAAAATTGAAAATGAAGCGAATCTGTGGAATAATTTTAAGAGTTTGGTGCTCAGCTATGCATACAATACAATTTTGTTTTGGTTTGGTGCATTTTAAATGATAAATAACCAATTTAGATTTTTTTCCGGAAAAATAGTTACTTCCCTTACTGACATTTTTATAATGGAAAAAGCCTTATCCAAAAATATTTTCTGGCATGAAATTTTTATTTGTTAACCGATTTTCAATTTTTTTGTGGCACTTTTTAAGACTTATGGAATGCAAAATGGTGACATGGTCATATGTTTCTTGAGGTTTTTCAGAAAAGTGAGATTTTGAAAAATGCAGTTTCTAGAAGATGGTGTTAAGACAGTAAACTATTAAAACTGGAGAATTTTTTATTTTCGATGAAAAATTGAACGGAGCAATTTTATGTGTATAAAATAAAAAACAAGAAGTCTAAAAGAAGTTATACTTTCGTGAGAGCTAAATAAAATACAAATGAAATGCAAAAGGATAAAAAAAATACATATGAGTTTCGAACCCTCACCCACGGCCCACACCATAAAAAACTATATTGCAAAGCACGACGGACTCGTAACCACTTGACTAGTTTTCCACTGAGAATCAATTAGTAAGTGCGCATGATTTAATACGCATATTACCTAATAACGGACATAAACGAAAACATTCCGTTGTCACTCGTCTATTTTCGATAACTCACTTGCACGCCCTTTTTCGAGGATTAGTCGAAATTTAAAAGTACAAAAACATGACATGTTTACAAAATTGGATTATAGGGGGACCCGCTATATTTGTTTCGCTTATTCCAAACAGAAATATTCGATTCTTTATTTATAAAATGCTACTTAACTTGTGAAAAAAGCCATTTTGCGTGTCACTTGAAATCATTACACATATTTGCTAACATGCATGATTCCGTTTTCTGCTTGACATTAAACAAACCTTAATATTTTAGCACGATCAATTCACCAAAGTTTAGACGCAAGCACTGTCAAGGTACATACATGTATAGACCTATGCAATCACATAAGGTCACAACATAAGTAGAACTTTAGATGAAACTATTTTTATTACGATAATTGTATACGAACCCATCGCACTGTCTCACTCGTTCTTTATAATTGTTAAGTGCTCGTTTCTAATCTTTTGAAATAGCTCATGAAATTGTAGTGACAAGCTTTTATTGTATTATTAATAAGTAATTTCCACAAGAAGTTCCTTCTTCCCGTTGAGCACAAATTGGTAAAACAAGCATTGCCCCGATGAATAGAATTAGTCTTGTTTCAGAAATGCTGTGGACAGCCCCCGAGTTGCTACGAGACCCTGAGCCACCACCCAAGGGCACTGCCAAAGGAGATGTCTATGCCTATGCAATAATATTACAAGAAATCTCGCTCAGGACTGGACCCTATGGTGATATGAACATCGAACCTGCCGGTACGACGTTACACGATGATGCTTTAAAGTTTGACTTACTTGTACGATTTAAACAATCGTGCCTGCCTTGTTTGGCTATTAATCTAAAGCATCAGAAGACAATATTTGCAACATAACTTATCGTAAATATAAAACAACCATTACGAAAACATGTCCGTGTTATGTATACCCCCTTGAACCCCACTTTTATATAGCAAAACTGGGGTATGCAGGGGTATACTTATTTTTCTTATTTTTGCTCCAAAACATACATTGTGGGTACTCGTTAGAACCGCCTCAGCAAGGCGGTTCTAACGTGTACCCACAATGTATGTTTTGAGCAAAAATAAGAAAAATATCATAATTTTTCAGCTGAAAATTTTCAATTTTTAAAGCTCAAAAAATCTCTGTTTATTGCATGGGCAAGTTTTCGTAATGGTTAGTGACAAATAAAAAGCGGATACAGCAATTGTACGTAATGTTGAGATATAACATGGCAATATCGCGTTGACATCAACTACATCAGTATAAATAATTTGAGAGCTGCCTTTTACAATGAATTCGTTATCAGTATTTTGAACAAAATCTGATAATTATCGCGTGATAAACTCTCACGTTTGGATCAGTGTGGAAAGGTAAATATGACAAAATGCCATTTTTTCCAATATTCCGTTTGGCTTTCTTAAATACCTAACCTGTTCTAAAACAGTATGACCCATATCTTCAGATATAATTTCTAAAGTCAAAGAAAAGTCTCTACCACGATTCCGACCGAAGGTTCCTCATGGGTCAGAAGATCCAGTGTTGGATGACGTTATGAGAATGTGTTGGGAGGAGGTTCCTCAGATAAGACCGACCTTTACAACTGTGCTAAAAACGTTGAAGAAAGCCAATCATGGCCAGTAAGTATATTCAGTTTACTAATGCAGTATTCCTCATTATCATATGAACCGCAACAGAAGAAAATCGGTCTTCGGGAATTTCGACCGTGTCCGACACAAATCAGCGTGTACAGCCACAGAGAAGAGCTAGAATCTTAAAAGTTTGCGTTTAAGTAGATGATGAAGTGTGATATCCATATAGCGAAAACAAAGGCGCTGATCAGCTTCGCAGTTACTGCGAAGCTAATCTGCGCCTTTGTTTCGCATAGGCAAATATCCGGTCTTCTCGCGGCGCGGCTTATATGGAATAGCAGAGAGATGCATTATCTAATAATGCTCGAGGTACTGATGGCGGTGTCATTCTTAAGCTAAATAAAGACCGCATCAAACTCCATGGTTTCTATCCTTCCTAATTGTCTAGTTTCTCACAATGTGGTTCATAATCGTGAGACACATGTAAAATATATTCCTTAATAAACGAATTTTTACCAATATGAATCAAGAACTTTCAATTATACACTTTAAAATGTCTACATATTACATGTTCAGAGCATTTTACTATCTCTTATAGGACGGCCAACCTGGTTGATCAGATGGCACATATGATGTTGAAATATGCTGATCATCTAGAGGAACTGGTGGCTGAAAGAACAGAGCAACTGGAGGCGGAACAGAAGAGGACCGAGGACTTGCTCTGTAGAATGATCCCTAGGTAGAGTACGATAAATGAGCCGCCGCATGGGCTTAACTGCGAAGCTGATCAGCGCCTTTGTTTTCGCTACACGGATAGTACAATTTCCTTCTTTCTAAATCCAAAATTTCCAGCCTCTAACGATCTTCTGTAACTGTAAAGACTGGTTTGTGTCGGACCTGGTCGGAACCCAAATTGTTGGTTTTCTCACGCAGAGGCTCAAATGTCAGTCTAATTTACCCGGGACATGATAGTTGGACGGTCATAAGTACTTGTAAAACAATACATGTAGCAAGTATATATTATAAAATCCTTATACGGCATGTCTAACATATGGATCAGGTACGATAGGGAGACATATGAGACGACAAAATTAATAATGGGTTGCGAAAAACAAAATAACAAAACGGGTAAGTATTAAGAAGTTTGAGCGTAAAGTTATTGTCTAATGTCTCATGATATACCAGTTGAACTTCATTGAGAAGTGATTTAAACCATCCACATATTCACTACAGATAAGCTGTAACTTCTATTGCCATATTCGTTCTAATAATCGCACATGCGCCAATAATGGGATTATCATGGTATTGGCGATTGCTGGATTGCACATTCGTATTGATATAAATTTTCGGAATGTCTATTGTCAGACGTCTGCCAATAGCAAATATTCGGTAAATGTGCTATTGACAGACGCCTGGCAATAGCAAATTTACCGCATTTTTGCTAATAAACATAAATTCATACCACTGTCATCTGAATACCTTTTTTATTTTTAATATCCATGCCTAATGTTTTTTGTCGGGAGATTATTCAGTTAAACATCAAATCTTTATTTTTTAGCCAAAGTTAGCAGAGGCATTTTGTCACGTAGCATACTTACATGTAAGTTCGGGTAACTGAGTGATAGCATATTGGTTAATAGCTGCACACTTGGCTTACGGTATGTTCTCATAGCATAAGTATGTGGTTGTCAATTTAGTTTTTTACTTTAGAATAAGATTTTTTCTGATTACGCAATTTCCTGAGCATTGCCTACTTTTACCTTTTTTCGTCTTGACAAGTAAAAAGACTGTTCGAAAGCCTTTCATCTGTCGCAATTCAGTTGAAAGTAAATACATGGACCATCGTATATTTCGCTTAGTCTCCATTCAGTTTCAGATTGTGCTTCGTATCAGGTGGTTTGTAGTCATGGTTTTCGCATACAGAGTCAAGTGAATGCGTTAATGAAAACATCCTGGAGCTCAAACCTTGAATATGATGATATCTTTTTCTTTAGTGTTGCATAAATGAATAACAATTACTTTTTGTTATTGAAATGGAAAAGTAAACCGTAAAGTCAAGAGAATTCTTTATGAATACTGAATTGAAAACGCATGGACAATCTTTGAGCAACGCGACAATGAATAAAAAGTCGGTCATCAATACGCTTCATCAGGTGAGCGTCATATGTTAAAATACAAATTCTCCATCAACACTTGGACAATCAGTCCGACGCGTTTAATGTTTAAATGTTGTTTTTTTTATCTTCAAAAATGTAATACAATGTTTAAAATCGAATTCAACTGATTTCCAGGCCAGGTTATAATAAAGTTTGAGCGGAGTGTTTTGAGTTATACCTTTACGATAACACAGAACGTAAGTTTTCTCGATTCTGTCCTTAATTGGTTATGTTTCCTGCTACTAATGAGCCTATTTGAACCGCAGAGCGAGAAAAAGGTCTTCCTGGTTTCAGGCCAGGACCAACCATAACCTGCCTACATTATCTCAGAAGAGAGCTAGAAGCTAGACATTTTGGAATTAACGAGGGGGTGTGCTATCTGCGTTACTGCACAGCTTAAATGCGCCTTTGTTTTCGCGCAGGCAAAATCCGAATTTCACGTGATGTGCTTCTTTTTATATTGCAGATCAATAGCAAATGATCTGAAACAAGGAAAGTGCGTGATTCCAGAAACCTTTGGAAGTGTTACGATCTTCTTCAGCGATATTGTAGGTTTCACTGCATTGTCTTCTTCCAGCACACCTATGCAGGTATACTTTAGCCGAATTTCGTCCAAGTTAAATTATCCGATACAATGACAAAGAATTATTGCTGACAGGACGACAATTATGTCTTCGAATGCTCACAACAAAACAACAAATCAACATGATACAAAAAGTAGAGTTAACCGTATGCGCCGGTGTACATGTATCGGGTAAACAAAAAATACGCGATGACACACTAAATCATGACCTAACACATCTTTGGAGCCGAATAAAAACAAACGCAACAAATAGGTTAGATAATGTATTTGTATTGGGGCTTAACGTCCCAGATAACAATTCAGTTTCAGTCATGTTAGGACGGCGCCACAATTCCCTGCGTAACTGTCAGTACTCTGGGGAGTCAAGGTACCTTGCTCATGGACACAACACGGTACCGCCAATGGAGATAGAACACAGGGCCTCTCGATTGATAGTCCGATGCTCTATCACTACGTCACCGCGGCCGCATGTTAAATATAAGGAAACGATGACATCAAAACAAGAAACAGAATTAGCCATTAATTAATGTAGTATCGGTCATTCATTTGGCCATTCAAGTTCGTTTTATCGCGTCAACATCATCTTCGGTTCTGAGAAAAAGAGTACTTCCGGGAGACATGGGCTGCGAAAAGGAATTGCCAGTTTCCAAGATCACAGTTTTCTGATTTCACCAATTTGTATGTAGCCTCTCTTCACGGAGTTTGATTGTTTTGCAGGTTGTTGATTTTCTGAATGACTTATACACGTGTTTTGACAAGATACTGGAAAACTTTGATGTATACAAGGTAAACGTCTCCTGCATGAATACATTCTCTTTAAATTAGTTCGTTCAGAACCTGAATGTTGGTAAAGAGCACGAGAAACAATCCTTTTGTTTCAAATCGGCGGTAATGATATTTGGGTACAATCATTGTCTTTCATCCCGTTTTTTCTACAATTAAAGATGCATCCTTCCTTGATTTATGATGATAAACATCTTAAAGGCAGTGCTGCTTTTATAAGAACAGAGTGTCTAAAGTGATGCCATGTGAAAACTGTTAATGATGACCAACATTTTAGTGTTCAGAAAAGTAAGCCCTGAATTCGACAGCGTAAGTTTCATGAAAGTGGATACTGCATTCTGTAGGTCCTATTTGTTTTATGTTTAGGTGTTGGATTTTTGTGCTGTTTGCACCTATTGAACGTTTAATTGATTTTTGTTAAGTTTTGGTAAACGAGTGACCGCCTTTTGGGAAATAGCTGCTCGGCTTACTATATGTTTTCTTAGTATAAGTACCTGTTTTTTCCCACCTCGGTTTTTGTGTTGGGACTAATTTTCTGATTGTCCATTTCCTGATCATTGCCAATTTTATCTTTCTATATTTAATTGCTGTTTTTATAAAAACAAAATGGTGTAACGCATTTGCGTGCAATATTGTATTTTCTGTACTATTTTACTTCTAAGGTGGAAACTATTGGGGATGCTTATATGGTAGTAAGTGGTCTTCCTACCAGAAATGGTACCAGACATGCTGGAGAAATCGCTACAATGGCACTGAATTTGCTCAGCTCAGTCACTGTGTTCCGGATCAGGCACAGACCAGATAAACAACTACAGCTCAGAATAGGAATGCATACAGGTTTGTTGATCTGTACTTGGTTACCATGTTGACCGATACCAAACAAAATATTCGTGTAAGACTTTGTGAAATTTGATTACGTTTTTGTTGGTTTTAATTTAGTTTCCAATATCGAGGAAACATCGTTATTTTTTCTCCATAACTATTACTAAACATTCAATGATCAGATCTTAATACATGTACTTATCGCACAATGGCATACACCTTAGAAGAAAAAACTGTTTGTAATGACAAGAAGCTACTTTTCTAAACATCAAAGTTCTTAAATTGAAATATGACTGAAATATTTCAAGTTCGATTTATGTATAGGAGAAAGTCCGAGTAAGTATCCATTCCTGAAAAATAATGAATCCTCGGCCCCGAACTCCGACTTAAAATACACCATACACTGGCGCTTTGTTTCGTTATAACAAGCGCTTTTAATCTTTAGACAGCAAGCCGGTTGACCAGACCTTGCACAACATATTTGCGCTTAATTTTCTTTTCTCGCGACATGATATGTTGGTCAAACTATCCCACGGACGTAACGAGCAAACAAACTGTGAACGATGTTAACACTTTCTCGTGCATCCATGTACAAATAGAGCATTCACAGTAGTTTCCCTTTTTACACGTCGTTAAACGTAGTGTCTATGTTCAATACCATTTAATTATGATTTTGTATAAATACATAATGTGTGTTAATCGATGAGACAGCGTACATGGATCTGTTAAGGGCTAATCTCCATGCTCGAAAGACAGAGGACCATTATAATGCCCGGCTGTTTTGGGGGGAAACAGCTGGTCATGATAAATAACTGTGTGAAGTCTGTTCCTACTAGACATTTCTTGCCTAACCCGAGATAGATTTGTACACCATACACTGAAATACAAACGCGTTTTTAATGGGGATATCTCAAAATAAAATTCCTATCTTCTATACATATACATCCATTTTAGTTGTTGATCAGGCCGACGCTAACCAGGAGCTGTCAAGTCTGATAGCTGGTCCAGGAACTTTCTAAAACATGTATGTGCGCTAATCGGCTAGCGATCACACCAATGCTGGTCTGTGCACCGACGGAAAAAGCAGGTTATCTCATGACATTTCTAGTCTATTCGCACATAGTTTTGTACATCGTATTCTTATAATTGGCCGCGATGCAAGAAAACTTTCTTTTGTCAGGTTGCATGATTTCTTTTAAGAACACGGACAACAGCTATGCCATGAAAGATAGCTTCCGGAACCAACCGGTGCTCTGGGTACATTTCTTTCACCACATGTTAATTACTCAGGAAGCGGTGGCTTTGTCCCGGCATGACAAAATTGTTGACAGGGATGTTAAACCACAATACAAACCGCTGACAGAAAAAAACAATCAGCGGAAGACGGACAAAATCGTTACGTAGAAATATTTCCATGAACACATGCTTCATGAAAACAAATAAGCCGAACGTGATCATCACTCTTGGGCTTGCTTCAGTACCGGTCTCGCAACCGAACTCGGTTTTGTAGTTTAATAATTAAAAAAACCGGGCGCGGTAACTTGAACGGTCGAGTGAATAAGATGCATAAGCACAGAAAATTATTATATTGTATGCAAAATATTAGATCATTTATTTGTCTTTTAGCCGTCTACCGATCGGATTTTTTGCTGTAGTGTTGAATGAATCCGCCAGTATATACATTTTGTATATTTGTATATACATCATTCCTCTTCCGCTGATTTATTTTGCCCCTGTCAGATCAAGAGGCGTTTCCACGGCGTTGGCACAGCGTTCATAAATTTTCCAGAGCGCCGCGAGAACTCCAAGGAAAAACGATTTTATTTGTGTATAGGCAAGCCATGGCGTCCTCGCCGCGTCCTCATCGCGTTGCTACGGACTTCACACTGCGTCCTTCTACCGCGTTTCTGCGGAGTTCTAGCCGGTGACTTAAAGATTTTCACTGTGATTGCGTGGCGCTCTTGGTGTATACATAGCGTTTCCACGACGTTTGCACTGCGCTTCCACAGTCTTGGCTTTCTGGCACTGCGCTGACGGTTTGTGGGCAAAGCGGAAATGAAGTCTCTGTCATATTTTTTTTTTCAAGAATCAGCCCTGGCATCAGTCTGTGAAAATGACCATTCTGAAAACTAGTATGGCCAGGCCCAAAGCATTCTTTGCCCCCTGATCCATCTGTGTCTTTACAGAACTATGCGGGCAGCATCAGCAGCAATTTGTATCTGCTGCGCCTGCATATACACTGAAAAAAAGTTATAAGAGGCCACCTCATATTTTGTCTTCTAGTTCAGAAAGTAAAATACGATCAATTAAAATTCATGATCATATGAATAAACCAATGTCTAACAGTGGCTCTGTGAGTTTCTGCATTCCAAAATGCGTGATACTTCTCACACAGACGAAGCATATGTAAAGGTACCCTATTTCAAAAAGTCACACTTTATTAACATCAAATTAAATGTCATATTATGACGTTGTGTTTTAACATTTTAATTTATTTGAAAGTGCTACTGACTGCCATGATGCAAGATAAAATCAAGTCAAAAGTGTTGCTGCAATAAGAATCTTCGTTTCTGTTTTGCACATGCAAGAAGACAACAACCTGAATAACAGGAATTCAGCTTTTGTATGCAATTTGCATACCAACTTTGTTCTTCTCCAGTTGCGTTATTATCAGCAGCACGGCATTGAAATTTTCAGCGATTATTTAGGTCAAATACTAGACTCTGATAAACTTTGAAAATTAAAAAAATCGTCCACAAATTTTGTTATTTTGTTCGTTAAAAATTGGCATTGAAACCGGAAGTGTGCGGCAGCCTTGACATGTTGGTCCTCGAAAATGGTCAAAAACAGTTCAGTCGAATTATATCTCTCATTTCCAGGCCTCATCAAGTGAATTTAACAGGGGTCAACATGTTTAAGAGGCACATTTATGATTTTTCAAAAAATCTCAAAATTGGCGATTTTTAAAAATGCATAAAAATTCTACCAGTAGAGAAAATTCAAATGTTTGATGTTTTTCCGAGCCGTAACGACCATTTTGATGACACCCGTTCCTAATTTCAATAAATGGTGTGCTGTATCCAATTTTTTATTTAAAAACATTGATTTTTGCATTTTTACTCCAAAAACGCCTTTAGTAAAAGAAAATTATTTCTTAACACTTTGGAACTTTACTTACTTGAAAGACACGTCTTTTGGCAAAAAATTGTGCAATTTTGAACTTGGCTTAGAAACAAAAAATGAGTTTGAAAAGTGGCCTCTTTATAACTTTGTTTCAGTGTATACAAGTAATCAACTAGCTTGTTGTTCGATAGACATTATGAAACAAATCCTTATATGTGCATCTGAGTTAAATAGTGTTTTGTTTGCCTTTTTTCATGTTCAAAATTTTCATTTCATATCTTTTTTTTTTTCATCCACGTGTACTTTTCTCAGAAAAACGCTATCGGGCGCGGTAAAATCTCAACGCAAGCGCAATAAACGCCGTGACAGCGCTTCGCAAACGCCGAGACAGCGCATTGCAAACGCCACAGGAAAGCGGTAAGATTTAAATGATACGCCGTGAAAGCGCCGAATGGGCGCGGTGTAGACGCAGTGAGATTGTGATGGACGCCACGCCATCTCCGCGCATACGGCATAGGCTACCACGGCGTTTGCACTATGATCTCACTGCGCACCAGCGGAGCTCATAGCGCGTTGATGAAGTTCTCACTGCGTTGCCTCGGCGTCCTCACGGCGTTCATACGGCGCCCTTATTATAACGCCAAGCGACGGCGTTTGTTTTGAGCATATCTAAACGAAACGCCGACCCTTAGCGTTCTATGATTTCCCATGGCGTTCGCTGGCGCTGCCATCGCGTTGCTACGGCGTTGATGGCGTTCGTGCCGTGCTCACCTCGGTGTTCAGCATTTTTCTAGAACGCCGTGAGAGCGCCGCCCTGGTGTGACAGGGGTTTCATGGTAAGGATAACTGACAGTTCCGACATGATCTTGGCTGTACGCCGTGGTCGGAAAGCAAGAAAACAAACTAACTAACGAACGAACGCACGGGCAAACATTTAATTTACCAATGAATAGTTGGAAAAACGAACGTGTTCTAAAAGTGCGTCGATGCAATGAAATATAACTTGAGATAATCCCTGACTTTTTGTCAATGTTTGGTGTATTTACATCTCAGAGTACATCTCAGATTAGACAAGAAATGTCTATTGCCAGGTTTCTCATTCACCTCACACTAACCCTAACCTTCTAACAATGAAACCAGGGTGCAAGAACCTTTTTCATACAGAAATATGCGATGATTCGTTGGATATAACGTTTTGGGGAATTTATGATACCGATTATTTCATCGCAAAGGATTTCAAATACTATGAAGAAATTGTATTTAATATTATCTAGGTAGATTCTAAACCATTTGGTAGAAAAGCTTCCAATCAGCCTGCACAAAATTTAATGTCTTTGAACATAGCGAACACATTATTTTGGGGTGCAGCAAAGGGAAAATGAACACTTCATTGGTGACCATGACTTTTGTGCTCACACGAGCTCATGCGAAAAATAATGGACACTAAACTGTTCATTCCCGAAAAATAATGGACAGTTTTTATAAAAGGATGACGTCATGGGTGTATTTTAATTTACATTAAGTCGCAGATTGAGGGAAATAACTCAGCAATAAATAGCTGTAATAATTCTATCGGATTACAAACCTTGTCGCAACTGTCACATATCTATCAACGACACCAAAAATTCGTCACTCGTTAAAAATCTTGCTTTAGACCCGATCCCAACAATCGAAAAACCGTATGTCGTTCAAATTTTAAGAGTCACTGACTATGCTTTAGTGGCCGAAACGGCGATATATCACACCCCGTGCCTCATTTATATACTCATTGCTATTAAATGATTCTGGTTTTAATGTTTATGGTTCGATCCCAACAGGCGCAACGGTGTTGAGTCCTTGAGCAAGACTAATTAACTCCCTACAGTACTGGTTAAACCAAGGAAGCGTTGGCTCCGTCCCGACATGACTGAAATATTGTAGATTGGGACGTTGAGCTTCAACACAAACAAACAAACAAACAGACACAGGGTCCATGTCTGTATGGTTTGAGCCGCCTCATGAGAAAACCAACAATTTGCATATGCGAAAACAAAGGCGCAGATTAGCTTCGCGGTAACAGCAAAGCTGATCAGCGCCTTTGTTTTCGCTACACGGATAGTACAATCCCTCTTCTTCTTAGATCTGAAATTTCAAGTGTTTAGTCTGGTTCTGTGACTGTACAGGCTGGATTGTGTCAGACCTGATCAAAAACCATATTGTTGGTTTTCCAATGAGGCGGCTTATTTGTTGTTGTCCATATGGAATTAATAAGTATGGACTTTCAGCTCTCTGCGTAGTTCATGTTTTAACATTAATGAGCCTGTGCGTGAGAAAACCAACAATTTGCATGGGCGAAAACAAAGACGCAGATCAGCTTCGCGGTAACCGCGAAGCTGATCAGCGTCTTTGTTTTCATTACACGGATAGTACATTTCCTCCTCTACTTATTCCCAAATTTTCAAGATTCTGGGTTTCTTCTGTGACTGTACAGGCTGGTTTGTATCAGACCTGGTCGGAACCCCAAATTGTTGGTTTTCTCAAGCACAGGCTCATTTATTTTGTTCCTCTACCAGGTCCTGTAGCAGCAGGTGTCGTGGGTTTGAGGATGCCCCGGTACTGCTTGTTTGGAGATACAGTGAACTATGCATCACGGATGGAATCAACTGGTCTTGGTATGTTTTAGGGAGTGATGATGCTTGACATCCTCGATTTGGAATAAAAAAAAAAAACAAACAAACACACACAAAAAAGAAGAAACGAAACGAAAGGAAATGCGTGAAAATTGTACTAACATGTACATCTATATAATGGAATGAGGTAATGCTGAGCAAGTGCATATGAAATTCTTCCAACAATGTAATATACGTAACACCATCATTGCATCCCATTTTAAACATTCATTTCAGTTCCAAACATACGTTTCTCAGTAGTTTAATTCAGTATTGTTAAATAAAAGGTAATTGGCGAACTTTTACTTTGCGAGACATGACTTTCGGAAGCACGTGGACTTGTAGACAAGGGGATTAACATCGGTTCATTAAATAAGAAGACGATGTGTATGCCGTCGTTAGAGGCACCTTGGTCTTTAAATCAGACAATACTTTGTAGAATTGCGTATATTTCTGAAACCTCCTTTACTTTTAATGTAATGGTAAAACGAAGGGTTCCAAACGTTTATATAAAATTCAAAAACTTAAGCAGAAAAAATAACTGTTCCAATATTTATTGACGTGACGCGCGAAGTTCGTACAAATTTTAAAATAATGCTTGCTGTATCAGTAAAAACTCAATTACAAACTCAATTTCGGCTCAAAATGTATGTTTTATATATCAAAATAATCCGCTTCACATGGACAATAGCATCACGACAACCATCCATGTTTTTGATTACGCAAATTTTAATAAGATACAAATACAATGCAATTTTTACGCCAAAACAGCGTGTCACGCGTAACAAAAACGCATTTCAAAAAAGTTTCAAAAACGTGTATATCCGAAGGTTTTCAACCAAATCCCATCAAAATACGGCGGGATAATGCCAATACATGTAGATATCACTGGCATAATTTTAGTAAAGTTCGGGCCGCATTTCCATTTTGGGCTGTTTGTTCCAAAAGTGTCACGCTTTGGGGGAAAATCAAGGGTGCATTTGAAAATGAAATAAAATATTATTACACAAATATAACGAATAAGACAATTTTTATACCAAATAAATGCTCATATACAGCTGATTGAAATGTATGCAGAAATACTTTTGAAACTTTGAATAGAACAATCTTATAAATGTTTGCTTTGGGCTGAAAAAATGTCACACATGCGATTTTTGCGATGCTTTTGAGTGGGTTGTCTTCCTTATTGTAAGATAAGAAAATTTAATGCAAGAAAACAAGACATATGATATTATTACTAAAATGCTCATTTTCTAAGCTTTAAAATCATATTATTTTCATTGCCGTGCGACAAATAATGTTATTTCTATAAATTATTTAATTAGGCTGAATTTTTGTCACACTTGACGTAAACGCATGTTAAAGAACGTCACAGAACGCCGTACCGTACTTTTATTGGAACACACACTTCAGCTTCTTAAAATAGAACTGTCCAGTGGAGACAGAAAAAAGTTTAGAAGAATCATTTAAAAAAAAAAGAAGAAATATTAAGTTTTGACACTCGAAAGTACAAACATGCAAGCGAACAATCAAATAACCTGACACCTACCAACGGCTCAGCGCGAAATAAATCAAACTGAACCTTAACGTCGTGTTACACAAATTTGTACGACCATCGCGCGTCACGTCATTATCATTACCAAATTGGCATAAAATTCAAGGGTTATGGTCCTACAACCATGACGACCAACATATGAAATAAATTTATTGACGACGAACTCTGGCGACGAACTCTGGACGACGGGTCGCTTTGGCTCAGGTGAGTTAATAATGATTTGGTTTATTCTATTGACAGCCTTAAGAATCCACGTAAGTCCCGAGTGTAAAAAGTACCTTGATGAACTGAGTGGCTTTTACTTTGAGAAACGTGGTCCTGTAGAAATGAAGGTAAGCTTTTGTACACACGTCAATATGGTTGAAATTAGGATTTGACAATAATTCATATCTTAACCAAACATTTTTCTTTTTAACTTTATTATTCCACTTGGATAAATAAGTATTAAAAGTACAACATTTTCTAATAGCTAGTCCTTTTGACTTACTGTCTTTACAGTTTATTTCGATGTTGAGGTTGTATGCGGGGTAAGCGGAAGTGTGGGTTTATGTTTTTCAGGAAGCAATGTCGAAAATATTTCTTGATACAGATGCTTTATCTTGCAGGGAAAAGGAACCATTCAAACATATTTTCTTCTCAGTCGTGATGGATTTGATAAGCCTTTGCCAGACTTGAACCGGGCAGCTCCGTTGGAGGAACACACTTTCAAATGAACTTTCTGTTTAATGCTAAGGCTTGATCTTAGTCGGTCTACGCGGTAACGGGAAATACTCTTTCAAACGTGGGAATCAGAATGTGGAGTAAATTGTAACCGGGGCATCGGAACTCAATCCACGCCCCTGTTTCAAGTTTGCGATAAAGCCGATTATGTACGCATTTGTTTTGTACAGGTTTATTTTCACTGAGTCAATTAAATGATTACCATCGAGTGCATGTATGAATAAAATGCATTTTGCATAATCATGCTGCTATAATTTCCTTGAAATGTATACCCCCTACAAGCCATTTTGTTAACACATGGATATACAGAATTACATATTTTTTTTAATTTTTCTCGAAAACTTAGATCGTGGGTACTCGCTAGCATTGCCTCTGTAAACGTTTCCAATGTGTACCCACGAACTATTTTCGTGAAATAGGAAATAATTCATTCTTTACAGCTGTGAAAATATTCGTATATTTTCGGTTGTGTATTTCTTATGAGGGAGTTAAAGTCTTGCAAAAATCGAAATACATCTGTAGTTAATCCAGACAACCTTAGGCCAAGACGAAAAGTGCACTAATTGTTAAAGTCTTGCAAAAAACGGATTACATCTGTAATTAATACAGACTGCCTTAGGCCGAGACGAGAAGTGCACTAATTTGATGGTACGGGTATCGAATGTTACATTTTATCAGTTTATACTCTGCATGTCTTGCCATTGACTCTTGAACAGCTACTTGTTGCTTTATGTTACTCATTTTCTTCAGGAAAACATGTCCGTGAAGTGTATTCCCCCTTAAACCCCACTTTTATATAAAAAGTGGGATTTGCAGGGGCATGCCTATTTTTCTTAATTTGGAACCAAAACATGAGACGGTTCTAACGAGTACCAATAATTTCTGTTTTGAGCTAAAATGTTAAAAATACCATTTTTCCGATGAAATTTTCAATTTTAACAATTATAAAAAAATCTGTATATTGCATTTTTATTTATTTTTTTTTTATTTTATTGTTTTTCTCGTACCATGACTAACAAAACATTCTAAATTAAACTGAGCCTGACAATGAATGTCTGTTTTTTTCTGATGACGGTTTGGGAGACATGTTTTCGTCCTTAATAAGTGTAACATTCTAAACTGTCATTATAAAAAAAATATAATTAGAATGGGATAGAAAAGCACAGAGGTCCAGTGCCAAGGTGATAAAAACCTTTAGAAAACTCTCTGTAGCCTATCTGACTGATTAATTCAGCATTACTTCCCTTTCACTAATAACCATGATAGTTTTGGATTGGTTTGTCGCATCGATCCAGACATCCAGACATTTAGTCAAACTGGGTAGGGGAACCAACGCTTCCTGGATTTAAAATTGGGCGGTTTTACCAACAGGCCACATTGCTTCACTGGTAGAAAATGATTTAAAGCTTCACTGGTAGAAAATGATTTAAATAACCGGCTGACACTCTAAGTTGCAGATAAATAAAAATTAAAACTGAGATCCTTTAAGAGCAGTGAACATTGTTTTAGCAGTGAACATATTGATTAAAAAGGGGGTCGGCCATTACGCGGTTTTGGCTACTTAAGCCTCTTTAGTGATCCTATGGAGCCAAAGAGAATTACTGTAATTTTGCAACTTTTAACAGGTTAGTCGATACAAAGACTGGTTAAATCCAAATGGGGTCAAATATAATCTGCATTATGGATGATGTACGGGGAGACATTTTAGGGGCGCCACACGACACAACAACAACTGCAGTGATAGCAAATAGAAATTAATACTGAGATCCTTTAAAGGTTGTACGTCTTACTCCTTTGAAATGAAAATCGAAAAAAAAAATGTTGTTTTTTTTTTGTTTTTGTTTTTTTATAATGAAATACTGTAGTATATTTTGCAAAATTCATTGAATTTTCTTCTGTCAGTTACGCAAAGAAACCATTTTTACCCTTGTTACAATGTTTCGTCAATCAGAAATGGGAATCAATAATTATATATAGCTCGGTCACGTGATGATTTGATATCGAGACTTCAGAAAAATTAACGGTCAGGTGTGAAAGCTGTGACCATGACGAGTTTGCCACAACCAGTTTGCCGGGCCAGTATAATAGTAACTGTTTCGTTTACACTTTTAAAGTTTGAACATCAACATAGCTTATTAACCTTTGCATAGAAAAAAAGATATAATTTTTATTTGTTGATACACATAACACATTGTCAAAATGTTCCATATCACGAAATTTCTTGTCCGGTAGGCAAGGGCACGACAGGCACGGCACGACCAAAACTTTTCATAACCGACCAACACGGAGTCATGGAATACAAAAATAGAACAGTGATCGCCAAATATAGAGGCCGTTCTAAATGCTAAATATAGAATAATTAATGCTACGTAGCAAAAATTGAAACGCCCTTCTTATAAATATTAAACAAAGCTAACAACGACATTCACACTGAGCATTACTTTTGGGAACTTCATTCTTTTATCGATTTTAGGAAATATCTGTAATAATAGTTGATTTTTCTGGAATTCAGAAAAATTCAAACAGTAACCTGTACAACCTTTAAGAGAAGTGAACATATTAATGAGAAAGGGGATGGACCATACCGCGGTTTCAGCTACTAAATAAAAATGAAACTGAGAGCTATTTAAGAGTAGTGAACATATCAATGAGAAATGAGATGGTTCATATCGCGTTTTTTGGTTACTTAAACCTTTTTAGTAATCCTATAGATTTCATGGAGCCAGAGAGAATTATTGTAATTTTGCAATTTTTAACAGGGTAGTCGATACAAAGACTAGTTTAATCCAAATGGGGTCAAATATATTAAACTAAATAAAAACGAAAGTGAGATCCTTTAAGAGTAGTGAACATACCAATGAGAAAGGGGATGGGCTATACCGGTTTCGGCTAATTAAAACTCTTAAGAGACCCTATAGGTTAAGCAGCATGGATCCAAACAGAATTACTGTAAGTGTGCAACTTTTAACAGGGTAGTCGATACATGTACAGCAACAACAAAATGACTTTCTATGGGAAGAGGGGGCAAAATAGTACCTGTATACTTTCAAACTAAAAATAATCAATTATGTGGAAATAGCGCAAAAAAGGTTGGAAAAACTAAACTAACAATCGGGTACAAATACAAAATGAACATGTCGAAAGTTGAGAAGCGATCATTTCTCTGTAGGTTACCTCTCATTTACACGTACTTAACTTAATTGATGAAAACGAAACAGGGGCAAAATCAATATCAAAACAAAAAAGAAGTGGACCTCATTTTACATGTAAGTGCCGCCTTGGAACTGTCAGTAATATAAAATACTGGGGAATAAATCGATTTAACGTGTCCAGCCTCGGCCACAGTGATTCATAAAGTTATTTGTCCGATTCTAATGGTGAATCTCTAACTAGTCAATGAATATTTAATAATTAATAAATATAAAAGCTGGATCCTTTGGAAGCAGTTAAAACATTCAAAGGGAGATAGTATGGACTATATTGCACAATTTCGGGTAATGGACCCTCATCAGTAGCCCTTTTAAAATCGGCAACGAAAGCCAGACTAATGTACTGTTATTTCGAAAACTTCCACGAGAAGTCTAAATGAAGTTAAGACGCATTCCTAATCCGGGTCAAATAATTTAAACATTGCTTAGAAGTATGTTTCTAAACGTGAGTGTTTTGAACACTCTGAATATCTTTACTGATCTCAAAGGACCTAAATAAAAATATAATCTGCACTATGGCTGATGAATGCACTATAGATGGAAATATATGTTATGATAAACACCACCTTGGGTCAACAACGAGGACTCAGAGACAGTGTACTGCCTCCAGGCAACTGGAGAACCCAGGGAAGCCTAACATCGTCTTTGAATATCTGGAACTAAACAAAACTAACAGTATAACCCCGGTAGGCCAAGCAACAGATTAGAAAGCTCCGATTTTGGTTACTAAATTGAAAAACATTAAATCGTTTTTTTTTTGTTTTTTTTTTGTTTTTTTTTTTTTTTTTTTTTTGGTCGGCACCTCCGCCCCTACCCGACCCCATATACACACCATAAATTTTATATATAATATTAATGAACATATTTAAACTGAATATATATATACATATTTAAACTGAAAATTTTGAAATTTCGGTTCTGTTTTCCGTACATACTTCAAGCGTTTCATATATCAAAATTGTCTCACATTCTAAACAATTATATACACATATACATAAATACATACATACATACAGTCATATATACACACATACAAATACATATTTATGTAATTAG
This sequence comes from Rugalucina vietnamica, assembly GCA_964017185.1. Classification (NCBI taxonomy): domain Eukaryota; kingdom Metazoa; phylum Mollusca; class Bivalvia; order Lucinida; family Lucinidae; genus Rugalucina; species Rugalucina vietnamica. Next base: position 26,981,095 of record OZ024880.1, on the reverse strand, counting down.
ACTTGTTTTCCGGGATGCTTAAACAAGCAGCGTGCACACCTGCTCATGTATCGGGGTTAAATGGAGGTTGGCACCTAAACCAGCCGGCGTGCGTTTTAAGGAGACTTATTAATCATCGGTGATTAGGTTATGGGCTTAGCAAAAGAGACTGTCTAATCACATTTAAGTTATATTTAGAGCGTCCATAAAGTGATGTACAATTGATAAACGTATGGATTTATTTATTTATTTATTTAAGGTTACATTTTCGACACCTTGCACTGTATACGTCGTTAATTACGAATTTAGCAGCCTTGCTTATTTTAAAAATACAAACAACTTTTGATGCAAGTGGTATACTGCAGATAATTTTTCAGTAAACATGTTTCTTGCATTGTAAGATCCTCCCAAGAGAGACACAATACACGTTTTAGCATGTATTTGTGTTTATAAGTAACGAAACACCTGGAGCCTTGGGATTATACGTCTTGCAGTCTTTAGTGTCGAATCAAAATGGCTTTTCATTAAAGAAAAAAAACTTTGGGTTAATTCATCAGATAAACGAGACAATGCAGGTCGCATTGGGATGTCATGTAGCCATATCAGATATCATAAACATTTTCAGTTTTAATGCTAAGCAACAAATTATGTGAATATGACTTAAAATTTTTGGATAACCAAATTTATGGAACGCAACACACGTTCGTCAAAATGTCACTGAGAGAAAGAACGAATAAAGTTGAAAGTTGACTAGGGCCCACATGGGAAAATGGTGCTCTAAGAAACTAGATCAAATGCAGCAACATAGTGCAGTGATTATTGGTCTACTGCCTGAGAGGTATCGATAATCATAAACATGTCCATGCAATGTATACCCCCTTAAACCCCACTTTTATATAAGAAAACTGGGATTTGCAGGGATGTACCTATTTTTCTTATTTTTGATCTAAAACATAGATTGTGGGTACTCGATAGAACCGCCTTGTGTACCCACCATCCATGTTTTGAGCAAAAATGTTAAACGTATCAAATTTTTTTCTGTTAAAACATATCTCTGTATATTGCATCGGAAAGTTTTCATAGTGAGTTCTGCAAACGCCGACTCTGTGTTTTATTCATTATTGAACCCGAACACAGGAGTAACATTTTTGCAAACGCTTCTTGATATTGTATCATACAGACCAGTTTTGATAATAAATCAAACCAAAAAATGTTAAATCGTGCCAAGAGCATTACAATTAACGTTACATTTAGAGTGTCTGATATGTCAGTGATTCCTATTCTCACTTTGAAGTGATGTATGGCGGTGTTTGGGGGATGTTAAAGCTATAGGATAGATACGGGGGAACGATTAAGTCAAAATAACACATTACTTATTACGCTCAACAGTAGAAGTGTCTATCAAATACACAAAAATAAAACTCTAGTAAATACCTACACAGGTATCTAACAAACTTTCGAAGAGAGATGGAAAATTTAAATCATTGACACCTGTTGAAAATGAGAGCATCTCGAATAAATCCAAACATATTATCTGTTTAAGAACTCTATTATTTTGCAAGTGCAACAGGGTACTTCAAACTGCATGAAGGTAAAAGCGCTAGACGGAGCCATTCATTACGAAAACATACCAACAGCGATTTTTGTTTGTAAAAATGAAAATTTTCAGAGGAACAAAAACAACAACACAGTTTCCATTCTTTACTAAATATTGGTTGTACGTGCGTTGCTTAGCAACCCAAGAACATTGCATCTTGGCTTTTGGGCATTTTTTTTTTTGTTTTTGGTTGCTAGGAAACGATATAACCTGAAAATCGCATTTTGTAGCAAGCACTGTACAAAGCAACACCTGCAGAAACGAATAGACATAGAAATAATCGTAAAGAAAGAATACTTAAGGAAGAATCGTAATAGAAAATGAATCTCTACCATACCCATATTGTCCACCATTCGATTGATAAATTATTTTAGTCATTTTAACATGCATTTTGTGTCATTTTAATAGTAATAATCAGCTTGCAAAGTCTTGAATATTGAACAAAACATTTCTGAGATCGCACAGCGATCTCTTATTACCATGTCAACGGTTTTATGGGTCGCAGCCAAAAAGCTTATTCGGCTACCTGGCTGCTACCAAGTAAGTTATTCGGCGCCCAAGGATCTCCATGAGGACAGCTTATTGAATCTGTTGAGTCCTCGCTTTTGATTCATCAGGGTGGTATCATGATTTATTTGTTTGTCCTTGATGATTCATTGACTAGTTAGAGAGTCACAACGAGGACACCACGATGACCGAACAACGAACCACTGCAGAAGATGAGGGCGAGGTTAGGCGCGTGTAAAACCGGTTTAAGCCCCCCCCCCCCCCCCCCAGTAATTTTGTATTACTCATCGTTCCAAGGCGATATTTTTGTTGTGGTACCATTTGTTTTATGTTTAAGAGTCGAATATTTGTACAACAGGAAGTCAAGCATTTCATTTAGTTGTTGAACGTTCTTGTAGAATTTATGTTTTAATTAATATAACTCACACTTTAATAAAGTGATTAAGCACAAAATTACAATCAAAATTGCATTGCCTTCTGAATAGTACACTTAAGAGTCGCTCTTAGGACTACTCACAATCTATGCCTCGGGTCAAAAAAGAAACATTGTGTACCCCTTCAAACCTCAGGTTTACTCTAAAAATGCGATGTAAGGGGTTCATATTTTATGGTAAGCCTAATGTACATGTATTGAAAATAAAAAGCTCTCGATTGAATCATTTGCCATTCACTCGAACATGAGTATTATTGGCTTGACTACGCCGGCGATGGTCAATTATACGCCAAACTCATCAAGAAAACATTTCCGTGTAATGTATACAGCCTTATACCCGGCGAAGCGGTTCTAACGTGTACCCACAATCTATGTTTTGGAGCGAAAATAAAGACCAGAGGACCAATGGTCCTGTAAACGCTCACCTGAGATCTGCTGCATATACCAATAAACATGTATGAATATTATGGTATTTTATTCCAGTGCAGGGGCAGATGAAGCCCTTGGGCCATTTTCTTTTTTCTGAATCTTCAATATTCTGTCCATTTGCCAATTTCCTGCTGGCTTTTCCCTTCAAATGACATTTTAACAGTTTTCCCAATTCAAATGCATAGGCAACCCATGTTGACCTTGCCATAAACTTGGTCAAGGTCATCACAGGGTCCTGATTTATATATACATTAAAGTACTTTAGCCATCAATGCTTCATGCCAAGTTTCCTTGAAATCAGTCTATTGGTTTCAGAGAAGAAGGTTTTTGATGGTTTTTTACCATATATGGGCATGGCGGCCATCTTTGTCATGTGACCTAGATTATTTATATACACATTGATTCACCCATTCTATAGATGCTTCACAAAAAATTTGGCTTTGATTGGCCAAGCGGTTTCAGAGGAGAAGACGTTTGAATATTATGGAAATATACATGTATATTGCCGCGGGGTGGGGGCACATGAGCCCCTGGGGTCCATTTTTTTTCAGAATCATTAATATTCAGTCCTACTTCCCATTTCCTGCAAGACTTTCACTTTAAATTACATTTTAAAAGTTTTCCCCATTCCAATGCATTGGTGACCTATGTTGACCTTGCCGTAAAATAGGTCAAGGTCATCACAGGGTCATGATTTATATACACATTGTAGTGCTTGAGCCATCAATGCTTCATGCCAAGTTTTGTTGAAATCGGTCCACCGGTTCTGGAGAAGAAGATTTTTGAAGGGTTTTTACCATATATGGGCATGGCGGCCATCTTGGTCATGTGACCTGGATTATTTATATACACATTGGTTCCCCCTTCCCATAGATGCTTCATGTAAAATTTGGCTTTGATTGGCCAAGCGGTTTCAGAGAAGAAGATGTTTGAATATTATGATAATATACATGTATATTGCCCCGGGGTGGGGGCGGATGAGCCCCTGGTGCCCAATTTTTTTCAGAATCATTAATATTCAGTCCTACTGCTCATTTTCTGCAAGATTTTTCCTTTAAATGACAATTTAACAATTTTTCCCATTCAAATGCAAAGGCGACCTATGTTGACCTTGCCGTAAAATAGGTCAAGGTCACCGCAAGGTCATGATTTATATACACATTGTAGTGCTTGAGTCATCGATGCTTCATGCCAAGTTTGGTTGAAATCGGTCCAGTGGTTCCGGAGAAGAAGATTTTTGAAGGGTTTTTACCATATATGGGCATGGCGGCCATCTTGGTTATGTGACCTGGATTATTTATATACACATTGGTTCCCCCTTCCCATAGATGCTTCATGTAAAATTTGGCTTTGATTGGCCAAGCGGTTTCAGAGAAGAAGATCTTTGAAAAGTGTGGACGACGGACGGACGGACGGACGGACGGACGACGGACGGACGGACGACGGAGCATGGGTATACTATAAGCTCACCTTGTGAGCCTGACGGCTCAGGTGAGCTAAAAATAGGTATACCCCTGCAAACCTCAGTTTTACTATATAAAAGTGGGGTGAACACGGACATGTTTTCCTGATGAGTACATTTTTCCCTAGCCTTGAAGTTCATAAATAATGAAGTTCTAGACTTGTTCGTATTTTTTTTTAAGATAGACAATGGTTAAGGCTGCTATAAGCCTACCGACTATTACCAATTACCCGAGATTCTATACTATAAATGTTGAAATCTTGCAGATGACGCATTGGTATTAGACTAAAAGGTAAAGCAATTTATAGTTTATCAAACTGTCAAAACAACGTAATAGCTTTTACGCAAACAGGCATATATGCTACACCAAAGTGTACAACAATTTCATTATCTTCTATATTTTGCCTCAGGATAATAATACAACTACGCTAGCATTTTCATCTGAGAAACAAAAGAATCTATTTCAGATTCTGATTCAAGATTTCTCAACTACAAAATTTGATTTCGAACTATTCGTATTTGCATTTGCTTTTGAATAAACCAACTGTATTTTTGTTATTAGTTTCACGTTAAGTTTATCCGTAAAATAAATGTGGCCAATATCCTACTTTATCATAAGTTACCATGAAAACTACCGTAAGGCAAAGTTAAAAATAGGATGACTGTGTATATAGTGCTACCTACATCCAATCGTTGTATTTACATGTATAAATCTGATTGACGTTTTAATGATGTCAGTAACTTTTATTTTCGTCAGGGACGAAACAGATGCTACTTGATGAAATAAACAAAGTTGAAAAGACATGAAACAAAGCAATGTAGACTAATTATATGTTTATCTAGCTACAAAGATAAGTTATGTAAACAATCACGAAACAAATAACGCAGAATGGATTCACTTGCGTTACTTGCCGCAATATCAAATCATTAGTCTGCATAAGCATTGTGATTGATATTTCGAAATTGTTCATAATTGAAATTGTGCTATGTGGACCGCCTCCCTCGTTGTAGATATTTTAATGCTTCCAGTGGATCGATCTATTTATATATTTTCTTCCTCGTCATGTGATTTATGACAAACAAATGACACGCAAAGTAAGCATACCCGTGCGTTGCATTATGAAAACTTGCCCATGATGTTTCAGAGTAAAAAGATAAAATTCCAATGGAGAAAAAAATATATATTTTTAACATTTTTATTGTGGATACACGCGAGAACCGCGTTTTGGATCAAAAATAAACCAGAGGACCAATGGTCCTGTAAACGCTCACCTGATACCTGAGATATATACCAATAAACTTATTTGAGTAGAATGGTAATATACATGTATTTAACCCCAGGGCAGGGTCAGTGCAAACTCTGGAGTCAATTTATTTTTTAAATCATAAAGATTCAGTCGATTTGCCAATTACTGCAAGTTTTGCCCTTCAAATGACTGTAAGAATTCTCCCCATTCAAATGTGTGGGCAAACCTAAGTTGACCTTGCCGTAAAAAGGTCAAGGTCATCGCAGGAACAGGATTTATACAAACTTTGTTGATGCTTCATGCCAAGTTTCAAAATCATAGGCCTTCTGGTTCTGGAGAAGATTTTTAAAGGTTTTTGCTATTCATAGCCATGGTGGCCATCTTGGTCATGTGACCTTGACCAGTTATACAAACTTTCATTCACTCTTCCTAAGAATACTCCACATAAAGTTTGGCTTTGGTTGACCAAGCGGTTTCAGAGAAGAAGATCTTTGAATATCACTGTAATATACATGTATATTGCCCCGGGGTCCAATTTTTTTCAGAATCATCAATCGTAAGTCCATTTGCCCATTTCCTGCAAGTTTTTCCCTACAAATGACATTTTAACACTTTTCCCCATTCAAATGCATGAGCGGCCTATGTTAACCTTGCCGTAAAATAGGTCAAGGTCATCCCATTGTCATGATTTATAAAAACTTTGTAGAGCTCCAGTCACTGATGCTTCACACCAAGTTTCAAAATCATTGGCCTTCTGGTTTTGGAGAAGAAGATTTTTAAAGTTTTTTTTTCTATTTATAGCCATGGCAGCCTTCTTGGTCATGTGACCTTGACCATTTATATAAACTTTCTTTCCCCCTTCCCAAGGATGCTCCTTATGAAGTTTGGCCTTGATTGGCCAAGCGGTTTCAGGAGAGAAGATGTTTCATTATTATGGAAATATACATGTATATAGCCCCGGGGCAGGGGCAGACAACCCCCAGGGGGGCTAAAACTTTCCATTAACATTAATCTTCTGTCCATTTGCTGTAAGTTTTACCCATTAAATAGCATTTTACCACTTTTTCCCATTCAAATGCATTGGCGACCTAAGTTGACCTTGCCGTTAAATAGGTCAAGGTCATCCTAGGGTCATGATTTATATAAAGTATGATTGGCCCACCACCGATGCTACATACCAAGTTTCGTGGAAATCGGCCCACTGGTTCTGGAGAAGAAGATTTTTAAAGGTTTTTGCTATTTATAGCCATGGCGGCCATCTTGGTCATGTGACCTTGACCATTTATATAAACTTTCTTTCCACCTTCCCAAGGCTGCTCCATATGACGTTTGACTTTGATTGGCCAAGCGGTTTCAGGGGAGAAGATGTTTCATTATTATGGAAATATACATGTATATAGCCACGGGGCAGGGGCAGATAACCCCCCAGGGGCTAAAATATTTCATTAACATTAATCTTCTGTCCATTTGCTGTAAGTTTTACCCATTAAATAACATTTTACCATTTTTTTCCCATTCAAATGCATTGGCGACCTAAGTTGACCTTGCCGTTAAATAAGTCAAGGTCATCCTAGGGTCATGATTTATATAAACTATGATGGGCCCACATCCCCGATGCTACATACCAAGTTTCGTGGAAATCGGCCCACTGGTTCTGGAGAAGAAGATTGTTAAAGTTTTTTGCTATTTATAGCCATGGCGGCCATCTTGGTCATGTGACCTTGACCATTATATAAACTTTCTTTCCCCTTCCCAAGGATGCTCCATATGAAGTTTGGCTTTGATTGGCCAAGCGGTTTCAGGGGAGAAGATGTTTCATTATTATGGAAATATGCATGTATATAGCCCCTGAGCAGGGGCAGATAACCCCACAGGGGCTAAAATTTTCCATTAACATTAATCTTCTGTCCATTTGCTGTAAGTTTTACCCATTACATAGCATTTTACCATTTTTTCCCATTCAAATGCATTGGCGACCTAAGTTGACCTTGCCGTTAAATAGGTCAAGGTCATCCTAGGGTCATGATTTATATAAACTATGATGGACCCACATCCCCGATGCTACATACCAAGTTTCGTGGAAATCGGCCCACTGGTTCTGGAGAGAAGATTTTTAAACGTTTGCTATTTATAGCCATGGCGGCCATCTTAGTCATGTCATACTTGTCCGCAGTAAAAACGATAATCGATGTCCCAGGAAAAGTGGTTCATCTTCATTATACTACTGTTTATTGTGCCTACCTCTCTGTCGTGTCCGTTGCCTTTCGTTCCTGTTTAAACTTAGCCTAATGACGACCTTGTTGGGAAAGAGCTAGTCATTCTGCTCTTCGAGTGTGTTGTCGAAAAAATGTTTTGTTGTGAATTTTCTTTCCCAGCTGGTGACTCTGTTGGAATTTTATTGCATTGATTCCTGATCCCTCTATTCTTACTTTATCCTGATGTCATATTTATGAGCCTTGTTGATAAATATACTGAACAAAACAAAAAAAAAGAAAAAGAAAAAAAAGAAACGCAACAATTATATTTCATTAAATGTTTAGAAAACTGTGACACAATCAAAAAGCATTGCATTTTCTGCTTCTGCATTAGATATCAGGCATCCGAATGCAAGAAAACAATTTTCATTTTGATGCGTATTTGCGGAGTTATTCGGTGCCGGCCATGGGCATGCTGAAAGAAGTAAACCACACAGTGCGCATGCGCGAGCATTAAAATAACGGCACGAATAAAATCCGCTATAAACCCTCATTCAAAATCACCATGTTCCACTCAGCAGATAACTCACACGTTAAAGAAATAAAATGAATAAAATTGAAATTATCCCCCTTTCAATTAAGCATATAGGGATTTTGATGGCTTTAATTACGAGCTTGTGTGTCGTTGAACTTTAATTCTTTTTCATGGATTTTAATTAGGTAGCAGCTGACATTGTTTCTTGGTGATCTGTAGTTTCAAAAGTGGGCGCATGCGCAGAGCAAATCTTTCCCGATTTGCATTATTTAAGACGACAAAAATTTCTCACTCAATTATTATCGATATGAAAATCAGTTTTTTTGCATGATATACCCTAATATTCCATGAATGGGAATCATACAGCAACAGACCTGAAATTATCAACGTTTTACCTTTAAACTCAAAAATCCTCGGTGGCCTATTGTTGCGTTTCTTTTTTTGGTTCAGTATATGTCTAACTAGTGTTGTGTAAGACAACAGGACAAAACAAATCTATGGTATACTGACTACGCACATTTAGACTCGTTATTATAATTAGGAAGCATTTATATGGATTTTGTGGAGCTGGTGTGTTTTTCAAAGATTGATGATAGTATCTCGGCCGAACTTTATTTGTTTAAAGTAATTCACCGTAGAATTTATGCACACTCTTATGCCATGTTGGAATTAAGTCATTACGAAAAAATATGATAAATCTGATTCTAGTTTTCCCCCATTTTTGGTGCAGGAAATGAATCACTTTGTACTGATTTAGGTCGTCACTTTAATCTCTGAGAGAGACACGGAGCCTGACTGCATTTGAACAAATCGCATTAATCATACAGAAGTATGGATTAAATATTTATTCAAATGTCTGCGCTGTGAGCCAAAGCAAATTTTCAAAACGTGCAAACAAATCACCATTGCCCAATCGCGACAACACGAATAGCTACACACATGTACAGTATTTGTAAAACGATTTTCCGAACAGTACACTACGAAAACATGCCCATGCAAAATACAGAGAATTTCTTTCACATGTAAAAAAAAGGGAAATTTCAGTGGATTTTGTTTTATATTTTTTTCGCCGAGGCGGTTCAAACGAGTGCCCACAATCTATGTTTCAGAGCAAAAATAAGAAAATAGGTAAACCCCTGCGTACCCCAGTTTTTTTTTTTTTTTTTTTTTTTTTTTTTTTTTTTATATATATATAATAGTGGGGTATAAGGGGGTATTCATTGCATGGACATGTTTTTATGATGAAGCTATGGGCTCGTATGTAAACCCTACTGAGATGTTAACACAACCCGTCGTTTAAAAATACAAATACATTTTGTTCGCCAATTAAGAGTTGTCCTTCTGCAAATCCTTGTGTAGCACGAAAAGTGATATGTAAGACAATATACACGTTTACATACTTATGCGAATTGTATTTGTAGGAAAAATAGAGTTTGACCAGGATTATTTGTTTACTCTAAGATTATCTCATATACGTATGCTTCTGAATGACACTAATTATTACGCTTTTTTTTTTTTTTTTTTTTTTTTTTTTTTTTTTTTTTTTTTTGTTGTTGTTGTTGGTTTAATTATGCCAATACAACCTAGTTTCCACGGACAATTTTTGTTTGACGAAGATTATTTGTCACAGACAATTTGGCAATGGCACACAGCAAAAATTGCTTATATTACTTAGCTCGCTCACCTTTGTCACAGATATTTGACAATAAAACTTCGCCACAGAATTTAATTAACTCGAGCATACTTTTCTGCGACAAATCTATATTGTCAAAGAAAAATTATCCGTGGAAACGAGGCCTAACATACTTGAAAGAGGTACAAGTAGGCAAAGATTGAAACCTTTGTGTCTAGATCTTTTACGCACTTTTCAGGCTTAATAGTTTCCTGCACTATTTTCTCACGTTTGCAATAATGATTAATGCTATAATATTGAGTCTGCAAGATGAAATTGAGGACCAATCTTAAATGATTAACGACGCTCATATTCGTATTTCCACACTTGCAGTAAGTGTTTCAAGTCCTATCTGATGCATTTATTGGTGCATTTATTTTACCGACTCCTACTCGCATTCAACATAATTTCACATGTATCCAATTTTGTCTCACATGTGCCTTGTGTCACCAGGAGAGGTTAGACTGAGGTCACACTTGTAGTATCATGTAGCATCTATTGCAAAGTGGCGGTGGCAATATGGTTTTAGTATTTCAAGTTTTCTTTCACATAATATCGGTTTAGATTTAATTTCTAACCAAGGTTTTGATACAGTTTGGTCATTTGACTAATGCTTGTCTTTCTACCATAGAACTGTGGTTCAAGGTTACTATTTACACAATGTATACACATGTTAAAAGTTAGGGACCGATTTCCGAAGTGTGTTTTTTTTCATTTGGAATTAAAATTTCGAAAAGCTCGACGACATTTGACAAATGGTATTACCTTCGTAAAATATCGACAAATTTGAAGAATAAAAAGGTACAAGTAGGCAAAGATCAGGAAAAGGCGCAATCAGAAAAAGATTCCCACTCCAAAACCGAGGTGGGAAAAAACCAAACTAACAATCAGGTACTTATACCATGAAACATATCGTAAGCCGAATGAGCAGCTATTTTCCCAATAGGTGGCCAGTCAGTTGCTGATTACCGCATTTAATTACCTGTACGCTGATTAGATTCAGAGACTAACAGACTAAATTATAATATACAACGATACTATTGGTTTAGAACTACATGCATGGGCATAAGGACCACAAAACTGGTTGTGGGTTAAGATTCTGATTTCCAAGATGACAAAATAATCACATAGTTGCCAGTATTTCTAATGTTATCTATAAATATTGACGACGACTTGAATGGCCCTCGCTCTTACACAAACCAGACTGTGTCTACGCTGCTTTTAGTATGTGTCAGTTCAGCTTTTGTCCTTATCATGGCTTTAAGGAGGGTCATACTTACCTACTATCAAATTGGAGAGTGATAATTTCTTCAAGAGAAAATCATGAATGTTTTTAAAATTTGTTTAGGTATTCCCTAGACTGGCTCCAGACCTTAAAACATCACTTTTATCAATTAGTCTTAGTCTTATATTAGAAGCAAGTCTTGTTCTGATGGCTTAGTTTTAAGGACTGGTCTAAGTAGTATTTCTACAAACCAAGATCATTGGATCAGAAGGTAGAATTTAATAGAAAGAAATGATTTTACTTGAGTATGGATGAACATGTATCATAATATGCACATTTTCAAACATAAGCATGTTTCAGACTGTAGCCAGTCTAGGTATTCCCTAACTTTTACTTGTCTCGGACCAGGGGAAAATTCGAAACATTGTAAAAGGTAACATCTAAACCGTTTATTAGTTTGATCTCAATATTTCGAATTTCTGTTTACAATGCACACTAACGCTTGGTCAATTGTTCAAGAATGTATGTTAGAGACAGTAGCCCTAGCAATGCCATTTTCATAAGACATTTACTCCCTGAATCAATATTTTCGACGTGATGGATAGTCCGAGCTTTGAGGTATCTGTTTCTTTGCATATGTTTCTGACAACCTAATTTAACTGATAAACATCTCCAAGATTAATGACCCCTTTACAAAGAAAGCTCATGTAATGAGCAATATATAATTCAATAGGCCACGAAACGTGTATCTTACAATATAACATGCATCTCTGCGAAATGGTTTGTCTGTTCGAATTGATGTTTTACTTCCCGTCAACAGCAATGGTCATGTCGGGAGTTGCTTCCATTTGATGGGACATTTATCCAACATTAGGATGTCATGACACTCAAAATGTGCTTCATAAATATAACCACCAAAGCCGCGGCAAACAATTACGGTTTGTATATATGGATGGTTTGACTTAAGAAATAGATCAGCTCTAGCAGTGAATTGTTGAGTAATAATTCACTGTTTGGAGGTCAGTTGTACAGAAGATCAAATCACGAGCGCGTAGCGCGAGTGATTTATCGTCTTACAACTGACCGACAAACATGGAGACGGGGGTCCTCTGCGAAATGGTGTGATTCTATTAGGTCATATGACATTGCATGAAAACTATCAAATCGATTGTGAGAATACGTTGTACGAAACCCTTTCCGGTGGTTTCAAAATGGCTTAGACCTTAAGGTCATGCTGTGTATGTATGAAGTCAATGCGCCATATCAGACAAAGACCAATATCGAGACCGAATTAAGTCACTAGATTGTCATTTGTATTTTACCCATGACAAGGGACAATTTCACTGACGGTTTAAGACTTCTGTACAATTTTCTTGCCAACTTACAGTGCCTGCTGACAAACTCTTTTTAGGGTTGACAACAAATTCGGTTCAACACAGACAGCTTGACGATATAAGAGGGAAAAAACACGTATTACGAGGATGATCCTATAATGATTGAGACTTTTCTCTTGTTTTATAAACTCTTTTGGCTGGCTCACGTTTACTACTTTCGTTTACTAGATACACATTTGACCTCTCTACGGAGCGTGTTTTATCAAATTTGGTGAACAACTTTGGTTGCTATGGTTATTTAAGTACTACTCGTGCAGTGCCTATGGCCACCATCTGCCCTTTGAACAAGCATAATCTATATAAATCTAGCTGTGTCACAAATTGTAAAAGCGGTATCTTATAATAATTGAGTATTGTCTGTGTTAACATTCATCTCTGAAATATTTTGCTTTGGTCGATTCGAGTCTTGCGCTAGTGATCGTGAGATGGTTGCCTAGCAACCATTTTCCTCTATGAATTCTGGCTATATATATATAGCATTTTCCAAATTCTATTGTTGCTAGGCAACATAAAACGAAAGGGACAAGTGTTCCTTTTGAAATTATTTTGATATATTTACCCCATAATTGATCATTTCAAGGTTTAAAACAATTTATTGTGTCATGTATACTCAAGTTATAAGATATTTCTCACCCCTACCCCACAAATCACTGAATATTTTCGCAACTAAAACCCAACTCTTCTCGCAAAAATGTTCAGCCTACTTGAATTATAAGCTGTATGTTAGTGATATTTGCAGAGCATAAAGCTATTTATTAACGCTATAAATAACTGTGTGCCATGATTGGAAATTTTATCACCAGTTGCCATGGCAACCCATTTTATATGCATAAGTACCACGTGGCCAAGGACATTGGACTAACATTCTCTCGTTGCTAAGCAACAGAAGGTAGTTGTCTACATGTGGATTTTAATAAGGGTATTAAGTGCACATTACATTGAGCAATGTTAACAAGATATTCACAATAAGCCAAGTTTATTTACTAAGGAATGATTCAAAAAGTCTCAATCATTATTGGATCATCCTCGTATAATATATACTGAAAATCAAAAATCTTGCACCACCCTGTTTTTGTTATTTTTTATGACTAAGTGAATTAGTTTAGTTTAAACATATTTATTCTCAATATAAGTTCGACATGCGAAACATATGTACATACAATAACAAAGTATAGGATTAGAACGAAAGCTTTCAGCTTATAAAGTCCCTTTCCCATGATAAATTTAAATATTTAGAGCATAGAATTGGCAGGTCATAACTTACTGCAATAAGTATTCATATTACAATTTGTCGAATATGTATGAGCTAATAGTAATAGTATAAACAATAGATATTATTACAAATTACTAAAAAGGAAAATACAAAGCAGAAAAGACATCAACATGTTCTTATAAAAGGCTAGAATCAGAACATATGAGAAAAGAAAACGTAAATTGAGAGAGAGAAAAAAAGAAAGTATTGAGTGTCGTGGTGGAACAGATCGTGGGCGTTAAGGGGGACTGTAGCTTTTGTTCAGCGAGATTCTTCCCATCTTCCCATCCAACATTAGTTTAACATTACGGAAACATCTCCGTTTGCACAAAGGAATATAGCTGATTCGATTGTATTTTTGCATTTATTACACAATCACGCATTTTGACTATCTATTATGATCACCTCATTGATCCGATAATAACAGATACCCACAATATATGATTTATGGATCAATATTAAAATTTGATAATTTTATACCTACCCCTGATTTCCCCCATTTTTACTATATGTAAGGTCCAAATCTGGGGTAGCTTTCATACGGAGATGTTTCTGTGATGACAAACGGGTCATAGTACTGATACAACGTACTTTTACACTGAAGACATGTACAAAGTGAATTATTTATATTACAAATATTATTTGGGATTAATTCAATATCAAATCTTTGACTTTGCGGCAAATTCAAAAATGTGGATGACAATACAAAATTTTTGGGGCAAAAAGTGTAAAATTGCAATTTGGAGTTTTTGTACAAAATTTTGAAAATTGGAATTTTCGGAAAATTAACGGGTGATTTTGAAAATTTCATTTAAGCAGTAAAGAAAACAAACACACATGCATTTTCAGCTCTTCTGAGCCGAAGGCTTATAGGTGAGCTTATAGTATACCCATGCTCCGGCGTCCGTCCGTCATCCGTTCGTCCGTCCGTCGTCCGTCCGTCGTCCGTCGTCCACAATTTCAAAGATCTTCTTCTCTGAAACCGCTTGGCCGATTGTTCTAATATTACAAATACACCATCTACAGGTAGGGGGAAAGAATAATTGTGTTTTTTGTTTTGACCGGATAAGAACTCTGGTTGCTATGGCAACTTATGCTTCCCATAGACTTATAATGGAAAAAGTGAAAATTGCCAGTTTTTGCTGTCTTGTTGGAGATATTTGAATTTTGTTTTTGCAGAAATGTTTATTGTGTAGTCCTCTACGTTTCATGTGACTTTTGTCCTAATCCTTTATTTTGATTTGTTGCAGGGGCCCCATATAGGGCAAAATTTCGAAAAACATCCAAAAATCTTCTTCTCAAAAACTGTCAAGGGGATTAAGCCTGTACCTTGTATACATGTTCCTGACAGTGGCCTCTACATAATTTGTGTTTTTTATTTCAGGCGGATAAGAACTCTGGTTGCTATGGCAACTTAAAGTTTATATAGACTTATAATGGAAAAAGTGGAAATCGGCTAAAATTGCAGACATTTAAATTTTGTTTTTGCAGAAATGTTTATTGAGTAGTGTCTGACGTTTCTTGTGAGTTTTGTCCTAATCCTTTATTTTGATTGGTTGCTGGGGCCCTATAAAGGGCAAAATTTTGAAAAGAAAAAAAAACATTCAAAAATCTTCTCCTCATAAACTGTCAAGTGGATGAATCCTGTACTTTGTATACATGTTCCTGACAGTAGCCTCTACATAATTTGTGTTTTTTATTCCAGTCGGAAATTAGCTATTTTTTTCTGGACCAATTGTAGGTATTTGAATTTGTCTTTGCAGAAATATTTATTGAGTATATCTCTATTTTTCATGTGACTTTTTTCCTAATCCTTTATTTTGATTGGTTGCTGGGCCACATAAAGGGTAAAATTTCGAAAAACATTTTAAAATCTACAACTCAGAAATTGTCTACGGCATGAAGCCCGTACTTTGTATACATGTTCCTGACAGTAGTCTCTACATAATTTGTGTTTTTTATTTCAGTCGGATAAGAAATCTGGTTGCTATGGCAACTTTAAGTTTTGATTGACTTAAAACGAGAAAAGTGGAAATTGGCTATTTTTTTTTTCTGGTCCAATCGCAGATATTTGGATTCTGTTTTTGCAGAAATGTTTATGGAGTAGTCCTCTACAGTTTGGTTGACTTTTGTCCTAATCCTTTATTTTGATTGGTTGGTGGGTCCTCATAAAGGGCAAATTTTTTAAATAGATATTTGGTTAATATAGCAGATCTCAGGTGAGCGTTTACAGGACCGTTGGTCCTCTGGTTGGGCTATGGCAGGCCAGCACATACTCCACTTGACTCTTTTGACAAGTTTCATGAACACAAGAATGTCCGTTTGCTGTACTTCCGGTTTACATGCAGGAATTTTTAATTTTGATTTTACAACTGCCATTTAGTAATTTTTGGGGGTTTTATGTGCCATTGTACTGCTTTGCCATTGAACAACTTGTCCCATACATTCATTTTATGGGACCAAACAAACAGTCCCAGCAAAGCAGCGTAAAGTTGGTGCTTTATTTGGTACAGTTTAAAACGAAAGCAAAGTGCACCAAATAAAGCACTAACTTTACGCTGCTTTCCTGTGACAATTTGCTTTGTTCCTATCAATTTATTGTTTTGGACCAGTTATTCTATCCTCACGCATTAAATAAAAATTAAAAACATAAGAAAATGATAGCTGTAAAATCAAAATTAAAAATTATTTCATACAGACCGGAAGTACAGCAAACTGATATGACTTCGGTTAATAAAGTCAAATGGGTTATGTGCTAACCTGCCATAGCCCAACAATGCATTTTTGTTTGTTTTCTTTGCTGTTTAAAGGAAATTTTCAAAACCACCGGTTAATTGTCCGAAAATGCCATTTTTCAAAATTTTGTAAAAACTTCAAATTCTCTAAAATTCCAAATGTTTTGCTGTTTTTTTCTGCTACTGTCATGATTCAGATCACATGTGCAATGAAAAATCATTGAAAATTTTCATTGATTAACAATTTTAGCCAAAAAATGCGATTTTACAATTTTTGCCCCCAAAATTTTGCAGTGTAATCCACACTTTTGAATTTGCTGAAAAGTCAAAGATTTAATATTGGAATTAATCAAAAATAATGTTAGAAATAAAAACAGTTATACTTAATCATAAAAAAATAACAAAAATAGTGTGGTGCAAGAGTTTTGATTTTCAGTATATATACAAGTATAAATATAAGATTAGGTACATGTATAAAACGACCTGCTATGATAAAAATAATTGTAAAACGTGTCTACTTTAACCACCCAGATTTTACAAATTGCTGAATAAGAGTTTGTCTAAACCGTACACATCAGGATAACATGTCCGTGTAACAAATACACCCTTATACCCCACTCCTTATACCCTACTAGCAAAACTGGGGATAACAGAGGTACATGTATATCTATTTTTTCTCATCTTTGGTCCAAAACATAGATTGTGGGTTCTAACATGTACGCGCGATCTATGTTTTGAGCAAAAAATAAGAAAATATATATAAAAAAAATCATTTTTTACAACTTAGGCAAAATCTGTATATAACATGGACGTGTTTTCGTAAATCATAAATATTGGTTTGGTTTTGTGTCAGATCACATAACATATACGAATTTGAATTTAGTATGCCATACATTTTCTCAAATGTTTTCCTAAAGTCGAAATGAAGAAATATACAACCTCTTCTGAATAGTAAGAATTGTAACTTGCTGGTTATGCTATATTTAGTCCGTGGCAGCATTAATTTGCATCAGTCTTTTCTTATCCATAATTCGTCTCTGCGGTGAAAAAAGAGGCGTCTCATAAACATCCGAGGTATGTGTCCAAACTGTCTTTATAATGAACACAGATGAATACATCGTGTCGAGAGCAACTGACCAGCTGATTGTCCTGCTGTCTAGACCCAGACAGTAATCAATCACGAGGGATCTGAGGATTTAGATCATCACAGAACATACTGAGCCGCGACGCGAGAAAACCTGTCTTCGGGGTGTCCGACCAGCCCTGACACAAACCGACCTGTACAGTCACAGAAGCAGGCTAGAAGCTTGAAGTGTCGGATTTAAGAACACGAGAAACTGTACTATCCGTGTAGCGAAAACAAAGGCGCAGTTACTGTCGTAAGCATCCGCATAAAAACAGGGAACAAATTCATGTGTTTGCTTTGCCAATATATAATTGTAGAGCTTACAAGGGAGGTGGCCTGTAGCTTGGTTATGCGAGACACTGTAAGCATAGTAAATCAAACATGATAATGACATTTTATTACCGCTCTAAAGTATATGAAAACTTAATAATGAAGTATAAGATATCGATGGTCACATCGTGAAAAAATGTGTCTTCTTGAATGTTCAATCTGCATTCCTTCAGAGTAGAAGACGAATAATACTGTAATAACGTTTATACAAAAGCCTGACTTTTATTACTATGTTCATGATTCTTGTTCATATTGCTTGGCTTATTAATATTGCGCAACAATGTGCCTGAATCACTAATTATTCCAACTTCAAAGACAGTCTTCAAAAGCTGCTTCTAAAAACACTTCCTGTTGATCACGAAATCTTAGACGCTAATAATGTTTAATAACAAAACGTGCTTTACTTTCGGGTTTTGATCAATTCGCCTTTATCTAATCACTGGTTTATATGTGCAGTTTACGATTGCTCTGTAGTTTGAACGACCATCAATACAAACTTGGATGACACATACAAACATGTGTGTTGCACTGAGTAGAACAATATACCACGTACTTCGTAAATTCGTGAGAGCCTACATATTTCTGCTGCCTCTTGCATCATATTTACAACACTCAACTCCTAGCGTAGCAATGGTTTGTCTTCGGCGCATTAATAATATATTTAAAACGATTCTTATGCCTAGGTCACACTAGGGCTTACGTACGCTGCGGATAGGTGTTCCGTATCTGTCCGTCCTATCCGTAACGATTCGTATCTCATCCGTAATGTCCGTAACTGTACGTATCGTATCCTCAGGGCGCAGTAGATCCGCGGGCAAATTTTCATAACTGTCAAAAATGCATGCGCGGATGGACGATCGGTAATGGTAGGCAATGGTACGTAACTGAAGGCATTTATTCGAATCTGTCCGTATCTAATCGCATCTAAACGTATCATTCCGCGATCAAGCATTTGTTGCGGATCGATACTGTTGTATACGTGTTGTTTCGTTCGGTTGCGGTCTTTGTCGCTTATACACACTGTTCGATACAATTAATACGTTCAGATACGAACACGTGATGTTACGGTTTTCCTAAAGTTTACAAAGCATGCCACACGTATGAAAACGGAATCAAACCAGGATGCAACTTGAACAATGCTAATAAGCTTGTGGCTGAGCCCTCTAGAGCTGAGTGTTTGGGCATAACATAATCTGTATCCAATGCTTGAATGAATCATACAAGAACGTTTCTGGAATATATAGTCTCCTTGACAAAAATGTCCGTCATTTTTCTATTATACAGGTAATTTATTTATTTAAGGATATCCATAATTCATTTATGGATATCCATAATTCATTTATGGATATCCTTAATTCATTTATGGATATCCTAAAATAATTAAATATATCCATCAATATTTTTGGATATCCTAAAATGAATTATGGATATCCATAAATGAATTATGGATATCCTTATATGAATTATGGATATCCATAATTGAATTATGGATATCCTGAAATACATTTTTGGATATCCAAAAATCACGATGAATTATGGATATCCATAATTCGATTTTTGGATATCCAAAAATCGAATTATGGATATCCTTAAATCAGCTCATTTAAGGATATCCTTAAATGTGTTTTAGGATATCCAAAAATAAGCTTGAATTTAGGATATCCATAATTCGATTTTTGGATATCCATGATTCTTTTTTGGATATCCATAATGATCTGATTTAAGGATATCCATAATTCGATTTTAGGATATCCATAATTCATTTTAAAAAATATTTCTTTTCCATAATGATTTTTTCCGTGTAATACGCATGCGCTAACTTAAACTGAACGAAACGGAAGCCAACGTAAATTCAACCACACCGGATGCCTCCATTCTCTGACTAGGGAGAAATCATTATATCCCATTGGCACGTATGGGGTGCCGTTTTACTATTTATTTCCTATTTATGGATATCCATAATTCATTTTTGGATGTCCAAAATTCATTTATGGATATCCAATATTCAGACGAATTAAGGATATCCATAAATCGATTTTAAGTATCCAGAAATGAATTTTGGATATCCAAAATGAATTATGGATATCCATAAATAGGGAATAGATAGTAAAACGGCACCCCATATGATTGTTGGTTGATGCGTTCATTTACGGTGTAGATACGTTTGTGTTACGGTTTAGATACGGAAAGATTCGAATCAACGCCTTCATTTACATGTCATTACGTACTATTACGGATGTTTCATCCGTGCCCAATTTTTGACTTTTTTCAAAATTTGGGCGCGGATGGAATCGGACTTGCATATACAATACGTTAAGATACGAACATATACGGAAAAGATACGAATTGTTACGGATATGACGGATAGATACGAAAGGTCAGTCCGCAGCGTCCGCAGCATCCGGATGTGCTAGTGTGACTGTAGTTTGACTAAAACCTGCGTTTTGTTGCATCAAATTTCACCGTTATATACGCAAGAAAACGCAACATTACGTATCTGAAGGTGTATGTCTGTATCTAAAAGTAACAGGTGGTATCGAAAGGTATGTAGTCAAGTATCTTAACCGTATGTATTCGAATTTATCCGTAACTATCTTCGAACGTATCCGTATCTTCCCTGAACTACCCGTATTTATTCGTATTTAAAGGTAATAAATTCATTAAGAACCGTTAGCCCCGCCCACAAAATTCTGCGGATCGCTACGTATAGTATTCGCAACTATCCGCGGCATCCGTAAGCGCTAGTGTGACCTAGGCATTACAGACAATGTATTAGAGACTTTACTTTCACCCAAGTACGAGAAAGCAAACGTATTGCGGAAACCAATGTCCAGACAGCCCATGTAGTTCTCCACTCTGGGAGAGCAACCATGCTGTCTGGACATTGAATTCCGCCACATGTTTGCTCTTTCATACTGGGGTTCTCAGAAAATGCTCAGAAATCCTATTTTTGTTTTTACGCTGGGTCTGGAAGTCATATAATATGTGTGTGAATAATGTGTGCGAAGAGATTCAACATATCAGAGGACAGTCTAAGTGATCAAGAAATTGACAGAATAAATTATCTTTCTAGATGTGTACAAACGAGAATATGATGGTGTGATAGCGTTTTGTGACCCCAAAAAGCTATGACCATAGTCATGCGGAAACCAATACGCTTATTCAATCAAAAATAAAAAGAATGACACGCAGAACGAATGATAAATCAAACCACTGGATGACGTCAAGCCAACTTTCAACCCATTGCAATGGAGCGGGGTTGTGTAGCTCTCGGGCACTCTGTCTGACACATAGTATCTTCAAATTGTACATACCATTGTAAATATTAGACTGTATATTCATTTTGTCAAGCATTTAAATTAGACAATGAGGGACGCAGAAAAAAACAAACAACTGGAACATAAATCTCCCATCCATTTGGCCGATATATTTTGCTGGGTCGCCAAATTAAACTTTGTGTTTTGGAGACATAGACGAACGTTTATGAGATGCTATTTAATAGCAAGACAGTCAACATTCTCCACATTCAGAAGTACTGACTGATCTAGCGCTGTACACTTCTCTGCAAGATTGGTTTGATTCGTTGCTCAAATATCAGCCGCGTTGTTATAATATTTAAAGAGTGATGTTAAAAGCAGCCGATTGGTTGTATTAGACATTTCCAACTTAATCTGAGATACGATATACGATCTCCGAGAAACTTTAATCGATTTCTGGGGGGTATCTCAAGGCTGTCCAACTAAGTTGGTGAAACCCCTATACTTCTAGTACCTGTACACAATTAAATGCGTTTGATAACTTTCGTACCAGGTTTTATAAGTTTTTTTCTGAAGGTATCTGAAGTTTTTTAATTTAAAAAATCATACACAGATCTTATTATGGTCTTGTGCACCGATCACATGCATTCCAAGGCCATGGTATTTTTAATTGATCACGCAAATCTATGTGGCTTGCAAGAAACAGACGTCAGGCGAAGCAATTATGAACAGCTAAGCAATCAATTCTGCTTCTTAGAAATCGACTGCCAAGTGGTGGTTGTGGTCGTGGGGGGAGCCACAGCAGTTCTCGATGTTCGGTCGGGAAATTCCCCGTGAAACCATCGTGCCCGGAAGGTGACAATCAAATATGCCGATGCAGGAACAATTTGATAGGTTTATCAATTATCGACATTTTACTGGCGTCGCCAATGGGATTCGACCCCCATGTAGCGGGTAGTTAGAAGCCATCGACGCTACTGAGTGAGCTATCCGGAGACCCAAAATGTTAATGTAACATTTCATTCTTGCTGCGGTCATATATTCGTAGACAATGATATTCTGACACTGGTGAAGGAGTTAACACAAATGAGTAAAGTTGCACCAAAACTTTTAGAACTTGATTTTAGTGACAATTTTTGTTCGCTCAAACATTCTTAGTTATCCAGTTCCTATCGGGGTCCAAATTTCCAGAAGGGGTCTGACGGAAAATTTCAACATGGCAAAAACTAATAATCTGGCAATTCCAGGGGGGGGGGGGGGATCCGGACCCTCTGTCCCGCCCTCTGGATCCGCCCATGCTTGGTTTGTTTTACGCACCAGCAAACAGCTATGGTCGTGACAGGACGTTGCCAATTGGTCTTCTATCTTACATTATGATATAATGGCATGCAAAACTGATTTCGTATATCATGTTGCATTTTTAAAGAGCACCCATTACACTTTCCCTTGATTTACGATTCTTTGTCAACAGCGCATTTAATGCAGACTGATATGTGCTCGTCGACAATATGAATTCATAGTTTTATAGTGTTACAATTTAAGTTTATTTTGAAAGAAATGTTTCCAGAGTGCATAAAATTTTCACTGCCTTTGTTTATGTCTACGTGTGTCCTACACCCTTAACCCGTTATTTTTTTTTTGTCAGAAAGTGTGGTTTTTGACATTCATAAAACATACCAAAGAGGCATGCTGTTTCGATGAGGTGGGGCACGTCATCATAGTGAGAACACCCTTCATTAAATGTTAAAAAAACTCTGATAGCTTGTACTGCTATATTGATGTTGGCATACATAATTCCACTGTGTCTCATGTGCTAGAATAATTGTGCCGCGACGCGAGAAACCCGGTCTTCGGGGTTTCCGACCAGATCTGATACAACCCGAGCTGTACAAGCACAGAAGATGACTAGAGACGGGAGATTTTGGATTAAAAAAGAAGAGGTATTGTACTATCCGCGCAGCGAAAATAAAGGCGCTGATCAGCTTGCAGTTGCTGCGAAGCTGATCTGCGCCTTTGTTTTCGCCTACTAGTAGGCAAACATCTCACGACGGGGCTCATTATTAAAACAGGTACTAGGCACATCTTCGTCTGTAAAAACTGGCTTGTGTGCATCTGTACAAGTTCTCCAACCCGATATATTGTGTCCACCCTGGGTGCCCACCATCCGAGTGCCGCTGTAAAGATGTGGGCTAACACATTTGTTATGATCTCGCCGACGCATACAAATGCCGTAATCTTATTTCTTAACACAGCATGGCGCATCAATAAGCGATAAACCGACAGATCCCGTGGAATTATGGACAATTCGGACCTTGGCTAATTCGGCCCTAGTCAATTCGGGCCCTAAAAAATTCGGCCCTAGTCAATTCGGACCTCGACCACTGGTCAATTCGGACCCTTTTTTATTGGTCAATTCGGACCTCAAAAATAAAAATTCTTTGGTCAATTCGGACCTTTTCTGTTGGTCAGTTCGGACCTTTTTCATTGGTCAATTCGGACCTTTTCCTTTAGTCAATTCGGACCTTTTCCATTGGTCAATTCGGACCTTCGGATTATGCATTTTCCATATTAAAAGAAAACTGCGTTCAGATTTTATAAAAAAAAAAACAACAAAAAACGAGCCATCCGTTACTGATTTCTTGCTATGCTATATGACGGTCTCGCATTTCATAAGATAAAATTGCGGTTTTAAGAAAACAGATGGGCTGCTTGAGCCTACATATAATGCTTATTCACTACTGGCGGACCGTCTGATCACTGGTTAACCGCCCAGAAGGTTTTTGCCCAGGAAAAGTGGTTCAGGTCAAACCACCCATACATATAATCCCTTGTGTTAACTTGCATGGTTATATTTTCTAGCGAAATTGGGATGTCATGACATCGTATTGTTGGGTAAATGTCCTACGGCAAAATGGAGGCAACGTCCCGACATGACCATAGCTGTTGATTGGGATGCCTAGCCACAAATCAATCAATCAATCAATCAAAACAAAGTATTTCACCCGCGAATACTACATGAAATAATGGCGTGAGTATTACAATGAATTTTTATTTTAATGATTTGAAGACATAGGCAATTCTTCCATCTTAAATCGATTCAAGCATTGGCTGATTCGGACCTTATTTCTGTTTTACATGTGGTCATTTCGGACCCCAAACAGATTCGGACAATGGCTAATTCGGACCTTAATCCGATTTGGACCTTGGCTAATTCGGACCCTATTTAAAAAAAATCATTGGCTAATTCGGACCTCGATTTTGCGGGGTCCGAATTGGCTAGTGGTCAAGGTCCGAATTAGCCAAGGTCCGAATTAGCCACAGCTGAGGTCCGAATCAGGTCCGAATTAGCCAAGGTCCGAATTAGCCAAGGTTCGAATTGTCCACGTACCATCCCGTGTATATACATGAACATGTTTGTATATAATGTGTTCATTTATTAGTTTACATGTTGTCCTTGAGAATATCCATCAAAAACATTATCCGAACTCCAATGTCAAACTCCAATATCAGTATCGGATTAAGTTGGAAATGTCTAATACTACATGTCGTATATGTAGGTTTAACAGCTTATTTGACTGCAAGAGCTGTTGAGATAAAATGAAAATCAGTGGGATTTGAGGACCTCAAAATTTAGGGAGATTTGTGGAGCAAGTTCACAGTGTGATTACTCACAGATATGAACTTTAAAGTAGTTTGCAGTTCACAGGCCCAAATGGCTATATACAATTCGGAATATCACGAAATTTAATCTGAATGAATTGTATCATATTCAGGACGTATCGATGCATTGCACCAACAGGTGCGTAGGAGATTTCTAAATGTTATAAATTTTTGTTTTATGAATGCCATTTAACAAACACATTATACTATATAAGAAACCCACCCTTTTGACACCTGAGTTATCGCATCACATAAAAAGCCAGACAGATGATATATTTAGCAAAAAGTTAACATTTTACGAGATGGCTACGAAAATAAATTATTCTGATAAATGCTTTCATTTCAATATAAATTTATCAATTCTTTAATGACGAATACACAGTAAATACTGAAGATATTGTGTGTTCTACATCATATATTTAGTTGCTTCACATTTAGATCTAGAAATTGGATGAGCGTTTGTCTTCTTATTGGAACAGTTTCTTGGGCATTCCGTAATTGTTTGCAGAACACGAAATGAAACCTAGGTGCTTGGACAGTTGAATATTCCATGTAGGGCAACACCACATTGTTAAATAAATAAATAAATAAATAAATAAATAAATAAATAAATAAATAAATAAATAGATATGTGTAGGAATAACACCAAGATTAACTATTGTCAGAAGCAAAATGCTGAATGAAATGCTACATCTCGCACCAAACTGAACTTACTACATGTACCGTCTTACAAACCACATGTAAAACATATATAACAAAATTTCGGGATATTTCAGTGCAGTGAATATCGAAGTTGACCAAAGATAGAATACACCAGTTTTATTGTGCCAACGTGTCGTGAACCAAGAAGAAAGATAACATCAATCAACATTTTCTTTCATTCAATTTATTGATAATTTTATCAAATATAAATTTCCACATAATTTTTTTTTTGCATATTTCTGAGACATCATCTTGTTAGTTATTATCACATTACATTTTAAATGATCTTATTTTATATATACATTTACAGCAACGCAGATAAGAACTGACATAGGATTACTATTGCCAGCGTAATGTAGTAAGAACTTTGATTTTTGTCCCAGACATCTTAATATGTTTGGCTAAGAAGAAGATCATAAAATCTTATAATCATGATATAATAGACATTCGTGTGTACTTTCTACTTCAATATAGCAAATGTATGATGGTCTCTTGAAGGCATTTTCTAGTTCTATCTGTATGCACATAGTAACATTAAATGTTTTAAGGTGCGTCCGTCAAAAGCTTCAGTACTCAATAAATCGTGACCTCGGGCCTTTCCATGTTATGGAAATTCACAGTTAGCGTCCAATCTGCAAATTGACGTTTACTGTGCATCTCCATAGCACGTTGAGGCTAGAGGACCATTCAACCTGAAATGCTCACCTGACACGTGGTTAGTAGTCCTTGGTCACGTGCGGAGTTTGTGTAAACCCTAGTGTTACATGCATCGTTTCAAGAACACATGGCTTCAGTGTCTGGAGAAGAATAATAAAGGAAGGTACAAGTAGGCAAAGATCAGGAAAAGGCGCAATCAGAAAAAGATTCCCACTCCAAAAACCGAGGTGGGAAAAAACCAAACTAACAATCAGGTACTTATACCATGAAACATATCGTAAGCCGAATGAGCAGCTATTTTCCCAATAGGTGGCCACTCAGTTACCTTAACTTAACTAAAAATATGAAAACATACATAAGGCGCCAACAGCACAAAAAATTTTAAACACCAAGACATAAAACAAAAAGAACCACTACAGAAGTATCGACTTGGAACGATCAGTAACACAAAGTTACTGGCGGGCTTAAACCGGTTTTACAGGTACCTTACCTCACCCTCAGAAAACTGCGTTCTTTTAATAGAAGTGAAAACATTGAATGGGAAATGAGATGGGTCATTTGTTTAAAGATTTTTACATGTATGGGCAAAACGGTCATCTCAGTCATGCGACCTAAACCATCGATAATATCATTTTTTGTTTTCCCTCACGAAAAGGCTTCACGTGAAAGGAGAACGTACATTCTGTATGGGAGACTGCCTATATAAAAGGCTAATATAAAAATAAATCCGATTTATTGGATCCGAGTTGATTCCTAGAATATTTTCCTACTGGAAAAATTACCAATTAAATTCCTTGGTGTGAAAACGTAGTTTCTTCAATTAACCTTAATGTAAATTGAAAAAATGTGTTTTGTTTTTTTCAGGTGTGTTTCCCCCCGCCCCCCCCCCCCCCTCACACGAGACCAAGAAAATCATTTTGCACACAGTTAAAGTTTTACGTCACAGACATCATATACAAATTGCTTGCTTGGTTCCGGGTGGTGGGAGGCTGTCAAAATGTCTAAAACAATCTATAGTGCAAGCCCATCAAATCAAGTGACTTCAATAATTTTGTTTAGGACTGTAGCTTCTACCTGACTGAACTTGACCTAATGTTTGAAATGTAACCACACCAGGTGAAAGTCTGTCCTCTGTTCTTTAAACAGACACACTTCTGGTGAACTTTGATGATCATCACTTGTTAGGTTTTAGAAATAAGAGTATCTGTTCCAATGTGTTTGTTTACGTCTAAGTGGTCACCCATATAATCCTTGCACTGTTGATTGTCACCTCCCCGTGCCCAACTTTGTCCCGTTTACCTGTTAAGTTAACGGAAGTAATAAATAAAATAATTTTTTGACTAAAACATTGAAATATCTAAACTCGTTTTTATCAAAATGTGAATATTTGCAGCATTGTTTTACGCTGCAAATATTATGTTACCATGTATTTCGATCAATACTTGAAAAATTCTTGGTTTTTGGTATCAAACTGTCATGTCAAAAAATTATCCTTGCCCCCAAAAAACTAACGTTATGGCAAGTACATGTAAAATTTTCAAATAAAACTTTTGTTGTGTGCACAGGATGTAAGACTTCCACAACAACACATAATTACAGGCATGACTTATGCATGCTTCTCAATGTAGGCTTTCAAAATCCAGGCAAACTGAATACCGGTTTGGACGCGATCTTTGGCTTTGTTTCACCACTTGGTTTCAAGGTAGCATAATATTGAATTGTATGGTCAGATACAGGTATTTAGCCCCAGGAAATGGACAGATAAATTCCCTGGTGTCAATATTTCACCGAAACAGAAATCTTCTGTCACCATTTTACGCAATATTTCACATAAAATGACTCAGTGAATCTAATTGTAGTCAGTCTTTTAATTTTGTTTAAGTTTGGGCAGTATTGTGAGTCCTCGTTTTTTTTTTTCATCATGGTGGTTATCATATTTTTTGTTTTTCCTTGATGATTCATTGACTAGTTAGAGATTCACCACGAGGTCCGAACTACTAACTAAATGGTGTGTACCACTGCAGTAGCTGAGGAGGAGGTTAGGCGCCTGTAAAACTAGTTTTAGCTCCCAGTAATTTTATATTACTGATCGTTCCAATGCGATACTTCTGTAGTGGTTCTAATAATTGTTTTATGTTTTTGCGTTATCGTTTTGTGTTGTTTGCATCTTATGTACATGTACGTTTTCATATTTTAGTTACGTCTTGGTAACTGAGTGACCGCCTATTCGGAAATAGCTATAATAATGTCCATCTATTGGGAATAGATTCCCTTCCTGCATTAATTTTGACAAATGCATTTTCATTTAATGATTTCGGTAAACGAGAGGGTGTTGAGGATAATGCTCTTAAAGAATGGAAGAGAAGTATATTCACTACTGTGGATAAACGTATAAAAAAAGTACAAGTAGGCAAAGATCAGGAAAAGGCCCAATCAGAAAAAGATTCCCACTCCAAAAGCCGAGGTGGGAAAAAACTAAATTAACAATCAGGTACTTATACTATGAAAACATATCGTTAGCCGAATGAGCAGCTATTTTCCCAATAGGTAGCCACTCAGTTACCTAAACTTAACTAAAAATATGAAAACATACATAATGAGCCAACGGCAAAAAAAAATTTAAACACCAAGACATAAAACAAAAAGAACCACCACAGAAGTATGGAACGACCAGTAACACAAAGTTACTGGCAGGCTTAAAACCGTGGCCATGTAAAACCGGTTTAAGCCCGCCAGTAACTTTGTGTTACTGATCGTTCCAAGTCGATACTTCTGTGGTGGTTCTTTTTGTTTTATGTCTTGGTGTATATTTTTTTTTTGCTGTTGGCGCCTTATGTATGGTTTCATATTTTTAGTTAAGTTAAGGTAACTGAGTGGCCACCTATTGGGAAAATAGCTGCTCATTCGGCTTACGATATGTTTCATGGTATACCTGATTGATAGTTTGGTTTTTTTCCCACCTCGGTTTTTAGAGTGGGAATCTTTTTCTGATTGCGCCTTTTCCTGATCTTTGCCTACTTGTACCTTTTTAAACCGGTTTTACATGGCCATAACCTCACCCTCAGCTTCTGCAGTGGTTCATAACATTTAGTTAGTTCTTCGGTCCTCGTGGTGAATCTCTAACTAGTCAATGAATCATAAAGAACAAACAAATAAATCACGATAAACATCCTGATGAATCAAAAAGCAGGACTCACAGATGAAAGTTTTATTCCCAAAATACTCAACCTTAACCTCCTAAATCCAATCGTCCTTCAAGCATTTGAAGCAGGGTATCCAAGAATTTAAAAGAAAATATGTCTTGGTTCCGGAAAACAAGGCCGCAAACAATGATGTTGTCGTTTGCAGTTGGTTTAACTGGTGTTTTTTACTTTTGCTCCAGATTTTCAGTAATGTTGTTCGGCGCCCAGGGCTTTCCATAGCCATGCAGCTTATTGTATGAGGCATCTTTTTTATTTATCATGTTGGTTATTACGATTTATTTGTTTGTCCTTGATGATTCATAGTTAAAGCTTCCCCACGAGGACCGAACAACTAACTATTTATAGTGAACAACCACAGAAGCTGAGGGTGAGGTTAGGCTTAGGCTCCTGTAAATCTAGTTTAAGCCCGCCAGTTAAGATCGCCAGTGTATTCCAAGGCGATACTTCTGTTGTGGTTCTAATTGTTTTATGTTCTGGTGTTAAATTTTTGTGTTGTTTGCACCTGATGCACATCTTCATATTTTAGTAACTGAGTGGCCGCCTAATGGAGAAAAGCTTCTTACTCGGCTTACGATATATTTTCTTAATATCACTACCTTATCACTCGTCTTACGATATATTTTCTTAGTATCAGTACCTTATTGGTAATTAAGTTTTTTCTCACCTCGGTTTTTGGGGTGGGATTTTGTTCTAATTGCGCCATTTTCCTATTATTGCTGCTTTTAATTTTCTATTTAAGTGCATATGCGATCAAAATTTACAATGATGTGAGAAAGATCAAGGTCACCCAAAGGTCGTTATTGATACAAAAGGTTTAGAACTTCAGTACTTGATGCTACATGCCGAGTTTCAAGATCAATTCGAACCATTTTAATATTTTACTATAAATGGAAACGCTGCCATATTACTTAT
Source organism: Rugalucina vietnamica (assembly GCA_964017185.1). Lineage (NCBI taxonomy): Eukaryota > Metazoa > Mollusca > Bivalvia > Lucinida > Lucinidae > Rugalucina > Rugalucina vietnamica. Next base: position 26,950,586 of record OZ024880.1, on the reverse strand, counting down.
GTGACTCGGAACATTTCATGCCTTTTGTTCCTCCCACCTTTTCTCCACAGAGTGTTGACTGTCGGATTGTCTTTAGGTTGCAAGATGAAAACTCTGAAGCTGAGGGTGAGGTTATGGCCATGTAAAATCGATTTAAACCCGCCAGTAACTTTGTGTTACTGATCGTTCCAAGTCGATACTTCTGTGGTGGTTCTTTTTGTTTTATGTCTTGGTGTTTAAAATATTTTTGTGCTGTTGGCGCCTTATGTATGTTTGCATATTTTTAGTTAAGTTAAGGTAACTGAGTGGCTACCTATTGGGAAAATAGCTACTCATTCGGCTTACGAAATGTTTTCATGGTATAAGTACCTGATTGTTGGTTTGGTTTTTTTCCCGCCTCGGTTTTTGGAGTGGGAATCTTTTTCTGATTGCGCCTATTCCTGATCTTTGCCTACTTGTACCTTTTTCTGAAATATTATCAAATGGCGTTTCACAATCTACAGTATATAGTTTAAAGCTTCGTTTCCTCTTCCCACTGAGCTTCCACGTGAGATTCGAATTCAGTTATATTAATTCAAGTCAACAAGTAAAGCTTTTGTCAAATTTCTTCACGGAAGAACAAAACAAAGCTCTGAAATATCGTCGAAGTCACTGCTATTGGGGTCGACAAATATCTGTTTTATCCCAGTTCATTGTCATTCAATGCATTGCTTCTTCAATGTCTCAAGGACAGATAGCCAATTTAATACGTATAATTGAATATCATCCTTTTGTGTGATACTAGTTGCAAACGGCATTCATGTCGACGCCTCATCCGTTTACAGAAAGAATATTGTTGGTTTTCACAATGAATTATAATGTGTAATCTAGTGCATTTTTTCTTCAGAATAGGCATTCAGTATTTCTGTGATCAAGATGCTAAGGAGGATAACAGGTGCCCAATGATGTGGTGTAAACTAAAGTGCGTTGCTTGAAAATATCTTATTGCGTAACATTACTTTATTTTGAGATTTACATGTTTTTAAGGTAGAAATTTCTTGTAAACTTTAAATTTTATTCAAGTGTAGGAAGGTACATGATCTTGCCTACTTGCATAAAAAATCAATATCGTTTTCTATATTTCCTCATTTAGTTCTTCGACTGCCTGTGCGGCTTCATAATGGTCTAAACTTGTAGGCGGAATCACCGTCTGAGATGCCTTTCGACGGAATGTCTTGCATTTCTTTATTCTGAGAAACCCATCAGGAAAACATGTCCGTGAAATGTTTACCCTCTTCAACCCACCTTTATATAGCAAAACTGGGGTATACCTATTTTTGGGGTATAAAAATTATAACTTAGAGCATATTAATGAGAAAGGGGATGTGCCATACCGCGGTTTCGGCTACTTAAGCCTCTTAGTGACCCCATAGATTTGGCAGCATGGAGCTAAAGAGAATCACTGTAGTTTTGCAACTTTTAACTTAACAGTGTAGTCGATACAAAGACTAGACATAAGTATGATCCCAACCAGGTCAAATGTATTAAAAGTTGGTTATAAAATGAAATATATAATGAATCTAATCGGATCAGAATTTTCTGATTTCTCAGAATACTCTCACTTATCTCAAAGAACCAAAGAAAAAATATAATCTACCATACCGCGGTTTCGGCTCCGTAAGCCTCTTAAGTGACCCTGGAGATTTGGCAGCATAAAGCCAAAGAGAATTACTGCAAGTTTGCAACATTTAACAGGATAGTCGATACAAAGACTAGTATAATCCAAATGGGGGCAAATATATGCAGATAAAACATGCTTAAATGCAGCAATAAGAAAATGACTTCCTATGGGAACTTGAAAGGATAAAAATGGTACCTATCTACTCCAAAATATTGCGTACAGTGAAAGTAAAACTAATCAATTATCCAAAAATGGCGCATTTCGAACGAAATTCCCAATAAAGAAACCAAGGTTGGAAAAACTAAATTAACACAAAGTGAACATGTCGAAAGCTGAGTAGCGGTCATTTCACTGTAGGTTACCACTTAGTTACCCGGGCTCAACTAAGCTGATGAAAACGTAACAAATAGTACATAAAGTCAACACCAAAAACAAAACAAATAGACCACATTTAAAGTACCGCCTTGGAACGGTCTGTAATGTTAAAATACTGGGGAATAAATTGATCAAGTTAACGTGTCCAGCCTCGCCCCCAGTGTTTCATAACATTAAGTTTTTTGTCTGGTTCTTATGGTGAATCTTTAATTGTCACTGAATTTTTAAGAAGACTATATCATGATAAACGCCACGATGGATCAAAAACGAGGCCTCACAGTAACAGTATACTGCCACCAGGCAACTGGAGATCCCTGGGAAGCCAAACATCGTCAGTCTTTGAATATCTGAAGTTATAGAAAACTACCAGTTGAACCCCGGTGGGTCACGCAACATACAAGAAAGCTCCGATTTTAACCAACTAAAATGTAAAACACTAAATCAGGGTTATAATAGAGTCTGACGCCTAAACCAACCGGCGTGAAATTATGGGACATGTATTAATCAACGGAGATTAGGTTACGAACTAAGCAACAGGGACTGTCTAATCACATTTTAGTTAAATTTAGAACGTCCATAAAGTGATGTACAATTGATAAACGTATGGCTTTTTTTTTTTTTTTTTTTTAAGGTTACCTTTTCGACACCTTGTACTCAACGAGTATATGTCGTTAATTACGATTTTAGCATCCTTACTTATATTAAAATAACAAACAACTTTTGATGCATGTGATATACTGTAGATAGAGTTACAATTAACATCTTTCTTGCATTATAAGATCCTCCCAAGAGAGATACAATACACGTATTTGTGTTTATAAGTAATGAAACACCTGGAACCTTCAGATTATACTCGTTGCAATGTCAAGATGGATTTTTTTTAAAGAAAAAACTTTGGGCTAACGCATCAGATAAATGAGACAATGCAGGTCGCATAGGGATGTCATGTAACCATTTCAGATATCATAAACATTTTCAGTTTTAAATGCTAAGCAACAATATGACTTATATGATTTGAAGATGAATGCTTATATGATATCGGATTACCAAAATTATGGACACAATCACCATTACTTAACACACGCTCATCAAAATGTCACTTGGAGAAAGAACAAATAAAGTTTATAGTTGACTAGGACCCAAATGGGAAAGTGGTGTTCTCAGAAACCAGATCAAATGCAACAGCATGGGGCAGTGATTATTGGTCTACAGCCTGAGAGGTACTGATATTGTAGCACACAGCGAAAAAGTATAATTTGTGTTCGTCTGCGATGCACATTATCATGTCTGTACTAAATTTGGATTTCGACAATTTTCAACTTTCATCGATATTTAAATAAATTTGATATGCTGTCATCATGATAAGATAAACAACTCGCCGATGAAAGTGAAAATAGTGATTTTAGAAAATTCCATACACGGTAGACCGCCTGAAACCTTATAAGTCCTTCCATGATTTAGTTATTTTTTGAAAAAAAAAATGATGATTAAATTCCGTCAGCTTCACAGAGTCACACATTCATCTGGTGAAAATTCAAAAATCTGTGGTTTGTTGTGAATGCCAAACGAGAAACAAATACAGCTTTCCCGAAATATCCGATAGCCCATTCTGGTGCACGTGCGAAACTTTATGCAAACTCGACATGTAGCCGGAGTATGGTTATTCAAGCGTTTCAAAATGCAATTCATCACCATCATTGTATTGTGTTTTTGGTAAAACTTGAGACAAATTTAGTCATTATGATCAAAAATAAGAAAAATCTGGACAATCTAAACCTGTATACCTTATTTTGCCTGTGAGTGTACTAATTATACGTAGCATCAGGAAAACATGTCCGTAAAATGTTTACCCCCATAAACCCCACTTTTATATAGTAAAACTGAGGTATACAGGGGTATTCCTATTTTTCTTATTTTTGGTCCAAAACATATATTGTGGAAACACGTTTGAACCGCCTCAGCGTGGATGTTCTAACGTGTACCCACAATTTATGCTTTGAGCAAAACATAAGAGGGTGAGGTTAAAAAATTCTTTTTTTAGCTCACCTGAGCCGAAGGCTCACAAGGTGAGCTAATAGGATGGCCATGATCCGGCGTCCGTCCGTCGTCCGTCGTCCGTCGTCGTCGTCCACAATTTCAAAGATCTTCTTCTCTGATACCGCTCGGCCGATCTAGTTGAAATTTTATGTGGAGCCTCCTTGGGTAGTGGCATTTCAAGTTTGATCGCGAAATCCAGGTCACATGACCAAGATGGCCGCCACGTCCATATATGGTAAAAACCCTTCAAAAATCTTCTTCTCCAGAACCGGTGGGCCGATTTACACGAAACTTTGTATGTAGCATCAGGGACTTCAGCCCATCATAGTTTGATAAAATGATGACCCTTGGATGACCTTGACCTATTTTACGGCAAGGTCAAATTTGGAAACATAGGCTTTTACATGGGAAAAAGTGAAAACTATGGATTTTTTGAAAAGTATTGCAGCCTGAGGCCTGAAAAGTGGTAGATGCAAGCAAATAATAGAGTAGAGTAGGTAACAACTAATGGAGTAGATGAAGGTATGTGATTAATGTAGGTCAAGGTCATCTCTTGACCTTGACCAGTCTGTTGTCCATACACACTTTTCAAAGATCTTCTTCTCTGAAACTGCTTGGCCAATCAAAGTGAAATTTTATGTGGAGCATCCATGGGTAAGGGAGACGAAAGTTTGATCGCAAACTCCAGGTCACATGACCAAGATGGCCGCCAGGCCCATATATGGTAAAAACCACTCAAAAATCTTCTTCTCCAGAACCGGTGGGCCGATTTCCACGAAACTTGGTATGTAGCATCTAGGACCTCAGCCCATCATAGTTTGATAAAATGATGACCCTTGGATGACCTTGACCCATTTTACGGCAAGGTCAAATTTGGAAACATAGGCTTTTACATAGGAAAAAGTGAAAACTATGGATTTTTTGAAAACTATTGCAGCCTGAGGCCTGAAAAGTGGTAGATGCAAGCAAATAATAGAGTAGATGAAGGTATGTGATTAATATAGGTCAAGGTCATCTCTTGACCTTGGCCAGTCTGTTGTCCATACACAGTTTTCAAAGATCTTCTTCTCTGAAACTGCGTGGCCAATCAAAGTGAAATTTTATGTGGAGCATCTATGGGTAGGAGAAACGAAAGTTTGATTGCGAAATCCAGGTCACATGACCAAGATGGCCGCCACGCCCATATATGGTAAAAACCCCTCAAAAATCTTCTTTTCCAGAACCGGTGGGCCGATTTCCACGAAACTTGCTATGTAGCATCAAGGACCTCAGCCCATCATAGTTTGATAAAATGATGATCCTTGGATGACCTTGACCTATTTTACGGGAAGGTCAAATTTGGAAACATAGGCTTTTACATAGGAAAAAGTGAAAACTATGGAATGTTTTGAAAACTGTTGCAGCCTGAGGCCTGAAAAGTGGTAGATGCAAACAACTAATGGAGTAAATGAAGGTATGTGATTAATATAGGTCAAGGTCATCTCTTGACCTTGGCCAGTCTGTTGTCCATACACACTTTTCAAAGATCTTCTTCTCTGAAACTGCTTGGCCAATCAAAGTGAAATTTTATGCGGAGCATCCATGGGTAGGGGAGACGAAAGTTTGATCGCGAAATCCAGGTCATTGATCGCGAAATCCAGGTCATATGACCAAGATGGCCGCCACGCCCATATATGGTAAAAAACACTCAAAAATCTTCTTCTCCAGAACCGGCTGGCCGATTTCCACGAAACTTGGTATGTAGCATTGAGGACCTCAGCCCATCATAGTTTGATAAAATGATGACCCTTGGATGACCTTGACCTATTTTACGGCAAGGTCAAATTTGGAAACATAGGCTTTTACATAGGAAAAAGTGAAAACTATGGATTTTTTGAAAACTATTGCAGCCTGAGGCCTGAAAAGTGGTAGATGCAAACAACTAATGGAGTAGATGAAGGTATGTGATTAATATAGGTCAAGGTCATCTCTTGACCTTGGCCAGTCTGTTGTCTATACACACTTTTCAAAGATCTTCTCTGAAACTGCGCGGCCAATCAAAGTGAAATTTTATGTGGAGCATCCATGGGTAGGGGAGACGAAAGTTTGATCGCGAAATCCAGGTCACATGACCAAGATGGCCGCCACGCCCATATATGGTTAAAACCACTCAAAAATCTTCTTCTCCAGAACCGGTGGGCCGATTTACACGAAACTTTGTATGTAGCATCAGGGACCTCAGCCCATCATAGTTTGATAAAATGATGACCCTTGGATGACCTTGACCTATTTTACGGCAAGGTCAAATTTGGAAACATAGGCTTTTACATAGGAAAAAGTGAAAACTATGGATTTTTTGAAAACTATTGCAGCCTGAGGCCTGAAAAGTGGTAGATGCAAACAACTAATGGAGTAGATGAAGGTATGTGATTAATATAGGTAAAGGTCATCTCTTGACCTTGGCCAGTCTGTTGTCTATACACACTTTTCAAAGATCTTCTTCTCTGAAACTGCTTGGCAAATCAAAGTGAAATTTTATGTGGAGCATCCATGGGTAGGGGAGACGAAAGTTTGATCGCGAAATCCAGGTCACATGACCAAGATGGCCGCCATGCCCATATATGGTAAAAACCTTTCAAAAATCTTCTTCTCCAGAACCGGCAGGCCAGTTTTCATGAAACTTGGTATGTAGCATTTGGGACTCCAGCCCATCACAGTTTGTTGAAATGATGACCCTATGATGACCTTGACCTATTTTATGGCAAGGTCAATTATGGAAACATAGGCTTTCACATGGGAAAAGGCGAAAACAAACTGTTGCAGCCTGAAACCTGAAAGTTGCTTGATGCAGACAACTAATGGAGTCAATGAAGGTAAGTAATTAATGAAGGCCAAGGTCATGTCTTGACCTTGACCCAAGGTCATTTAAATATCAAAATTAAAATTATGGTTTTCTCAGAAATCACTGGGTTTGGAAACTATTGCAGCCTGAGACCTTAAACTTTGCAGATGCAGACAACTTATGAAGTTAATAAAGGTGTGTGAGTATTCAAGGTCAAGGTCATTTCATTATGAGTTAATACTCCAAGATCAGGCTTCAGGTGAGCGTTCTCAGGACCAATGGTCCTCTGGTTTTTCTGTTGAAATTTTTATTTTTAAAGATTAAACAAATCTCTGTATATTGAATGGGAAAGTTTTCGTAATGAGTTCTGCAAACGCCGTGTCTGTGTTTTATTCATTATTGAACCCGAACACAGGAGTAACATTTTTGCAAACGTTTCTTGATATTGTATTTAACAGACCAGTTTTGATAATAAATCAAACCAAAAAATGTTAAATCGTGCCAAGAGCATTACAATTAACGTTGCATTTAGAGTGTCTGATATGTCAGTGATTCCTATTCCCACTTTGAAGTGATGTATGGCGGTGTTTGGGGGATGTTAAAGCTATAGGATAGATACGGGGGAACGATTAAGTCAAAATAACACATTACTTATTACGCTCAACAGTAGAAGTGTCTATCAAATACACAAAAATAAAACTCTAGTAAATACCTACACAGGTATCTAACAAACTTTCGAAGAGAGATGGAAAATTTAAATCATTGACACCTGTTGAAAATGAGCGCATCTCGAATAAATCCAAACTTATTATCTGTTAAAGAACTCTATTATTTTGCAAGTGCAGCAGGGTACTTCAAACTGCATGGAGGTAAAAGCGCTAGACGGAGCCATTCATTACGAAAACATACCTATGCAATGATTTTTGTTTGTAAAAATAAAATTTCAGATGACCCCCCCCCCCCCCAAAAAAAAAAAAAAAAAAAAAAAAAAAAAAAAAAAAAAAAAAAAAAAACGCTGTTTCCATTTTTTTCTCACTAAAGATTGGTTGTAGATCAGCAACGCAAGAACTTTGCATTTTGAGATTAATTTGTGCATTTTCTTTTGTTTTTGGTTGCTAGGTAACGATCATAACCTGAAAATTGCATTTTGTAGCACGTATAAGTGTGTTAGTGTACAAAGCATCACATACAGAAACAAATATACAAAGAAACAATCTATTAAACATACTGAAGAAAGAATCGTATTAGAAAATGTTTCTCTACCCTATTGTTCACCCTTCGATTGATAAATTATTTTAGTAATAACCAGCTTACAATGTCTTGAATATTGAACCAACGGTTTTATGGGTCGCAGCCAAGTAGCTTATTCGGTACTAATAACTGTAGCGCCGAATAAGCTACTTGGCTGCCGTAAAGTTAGTTATTCGGCGCCCAGGGACCTCCATCGTCGGGCAGCTTACTGAATCTGTTGAGTCCTCGTTTTTGATTCATCAGGGTGTTTATCATGATTTATTTGTTTGTCCTTGATGATTCATTGACTAGTTAAAGATTCACCACGAAGACTGAACACCTAACTAAATTTCTGCAGAAGATGAGGGTGAGGTTAGGCGCCTGTAAAACCGGCTTAAGCCCCCCCACCCCCCACCCCCAGTAATTTTGTATTACTGATCGTACTAAGGCGATACTTCTGTTGTGGTTCTATTTGTTTTATGTTTAAGAGTGGGTTTTTTGTACAGTTCGAACCGTATGTAGTCTACGTTTTCATATTTTTATCTAAGTTCTGGTGACTGAGTGCCCGCCTATTGGAAAATATCTGCTCATTCGGCTTACGATATGTTTTCCCAATGTCAATTTAGTTTTTCCAACGTGACCTCGATTTAAGCCCGCCAGTAATTTTATATTACTGATAGTTCCAAGGCGATACTTCTGTGGTGGTTCTTTTTGTTTTATGTCTTGGTGTTTAAAATTTTTGTGCTGTTGGCGTCTTATGTATGTTTTCATAATTTTGGTTAAGTTTAGGTAACTGAGTGGCCACCTATATTGAAAATAGCTGCTCATTCGGCTTACGATATGTTTTCACAGTATAAGTACCTGATTCTTAATTTAGTTTTTTCCCACCGCGGGTTTTGGAGTGGGAATCTTTTTCTGATTGCGCCGTTTCCTGATCTTTGCCTGGAGTGGGAATTTCTTTCTGGTTGCGCCTCTTCCTGATCATTGCCTACTTGTACCTTTTTACCAGTGTTCTATTGTTGCTAGGCAACAAGAAGTCAAGCATTTGATTAGTTGTTAAACTTTCTCGCAGAATTTATGTTTCAATAAACATAATTCACACTTTTAACGTGTTTCAGCACAAAATAACAATCAAAATTGCATTACCTTTTAAAAGGTACACTTAAGAATCGTTCGAAGGACTACTCGCAATTCTGGCCTCGGGTAAAAAAAAAACAAATTATGTACCCCTTCAAACACCAGGTCTACTCTTCTACTCTTTAAGTGCGATGTCAGTGGTGCATATTTTATGGTTAGCCTGAAAGTAAAAAGCTCTCGATTGAATCAATGTTTTGAGCTACATGTAACATATTAAAATCATCTTCATTTTGCCAATGAAATTTTTTAAATATTTACGTCTCTAAATTTCTTTATTGCACGGGCGTGTTTTCGTGTGCCTGTCTCTGTGTGTATTAACATGCCCAACGGGAACATGTGTCCACAATGCCTGTTTTATGACAATAAATTGGGCCATCATATGATCTCAAAGCTGTTTTGCTTGATAAACAGTTATAAAAATTTAAAGAAAGTACAAGCAGGCAAAGATCAGGAAAAGGCGCAATCAGAAAAAGACTCCCACTCCAAAAACCAAGTGGGAAAAAAACCAAACTAACAATCAAGTACTTATACCATGAAAACATTTTGTAAGCCGAATGAGCAGCTATTTTCCCAATAGGCGGCCTCTCTACAGAATGTCACTTGATTGGTTTTAATTCCTGATTTTCAATAATAAATGTTATACTACTCAGAATTCGAATTCAATCAAAACATTTTCCAGCTGGTCCACAATACCACATTTTCAAAAATTATATACGTATTTGTTTGGACTCTCATTGATGTAACAGTGTTGGAAGGTTGTTTGACTGGGGCGCACATGTAATGCAGCAATTCGAACAGTCAAACAAAAAAAACGATACTTTATTTGGTGCATTCATTCGCCTAATTTGTTACACAACGAAACTTGGATGTTGGGAAAACACGCCCATGCAATATACAGATTTTGTTTGTTGTATAGATGAACATTTTCACTGAAAAATAATGATATTTTTCAAAACATAGATTGTGGGTACAAGTAATAACCGCCTCGGCGAGGCGGTTCTAACGCATACCCACAATCTATGCTTTGGAACAAAAATAAAGAAAATAGATATAACCCTGCAAACTCCAGTTTTACTATATAAAAGTGTGGGGTTATGGGGTATTCATTGCACGGCTATGTTTTCCTGATGAGTACACTTTTCCCTAGCCTTGAATTTCATAAATAATGAAAGTTTACGCTTGTTCGTATTTTTTTAAAGATAGATAATGGTTAAGGCTGCTATAAGTCTACCGACTATTACCAATTAGCCGAGATTCCATACTATAAATGTTGAAGTCTTGCAGATGACGCATTGGTAATAGACTAAAAGGTAAAGCAATTTATAGTTTATCAAAATGTCAAAACAACGTAATAGCTTTTACGCAAACAGGCATATATGCTACACCAAAGTGTACATCAATTTCATTATCTTCTATGTTTTGCCCCAGGGTGATAATACAACTACGCTAGCAATTTCATTTGAGAAACAAAAAATCTATTTCAGATTCTGATTCAAGATGGCTTAACAGTTACTGCAGATTTGATTTCGAGCTTTTCGTATTTGCATTTGCTTTTGAATAAACCAACTGTGTTTCACGTTAAGTTTATCCGAAAAATAAATGTGGCCAATATCGTAGTTTATCATAAGTTACGATGCCAAAAAGAAATTAATTAAAGGGGTTGATACCCAGCTCCAGTTATTTGCGAATGAGAGACTTATATACTCTAGTTATGTGCGAGCAAACAGTCTACAATGCACAGGACAGAGATCAGTAACTGTAACGTTGCAAGCGATTGGCCAAACGTGTGGCTAGATCTATCGCGGTAAATTTAAAATGTAACGCTACCTGACGATTGGTCATTAATGCGTATCTATCAACCGTCTTTTGTCACATAATAGCATACATAACCTTTCTTGTATATTTTGCTAAACTGTATGATTGATTGATTTATGAGCTGCTGTTTTGCCATACGATGGCCAAATTGCGGATGTAGGTATTTCTGAATCATCATTTTTTCATTGTTGAGCGATTTTGGGGTGTCCATAAACATCGAAGAATACCGTCCTTGGACGCTGTCTAACACCCAATTTTCTGCTGCACTTGTACACGGCCTGGGGGCGATCTCTCGTCTGCTGAATGTGTTGGGATCCACTATTAATTGTGAAGCATATGAGTGAGTCTCGTGTTGGGGCAAATTACAATGGGAGTCTATGGGAACGATAATCATAGGTCTCTGTCAAACAAATAAAACCGAAGACTCGTACTTAATTGTGTGGCGATTTCAGAATCTAACCCCATGGTTTTGCAAAAGTATGTCCTAGTGTTGTGGTTGTATTTATCTTTTGCTGTTGAAAACGAAAGTAGAAATCTAATTTTTGATCAATTTCCCGTTTGCTAGACGCTTACAGTTGGAAGACGCTCATTACTAGGTATATGGACCGTTGTGCAAGGAACGTCCGTTTGCACACGACGCCGCTAGATGGCGCGTGCTCCACCACTATAAAAGCACGAGTTCGCACAGTTTTGTTTAGTTGTAAGCTGACCGCCAAAGAAGCAACATTAAAATTAAATAATTTGTAGGGAATAACTGGAGTCAACAGATAGGACTTTAGGCCAAAATATATAAGTATTAAAACTGTTCATGACCATAGGTGCTAGATCGCCAGGTGGAGTGAACAGTAAATACAAAAATATTAGCTGCCTGGGTCGTATCTGTTCTGGGTATTCCCAAGTGTGGTGAACTGGATTGTGGTCCAGTAAAAGCTGAAATAGTGATTTCAGCAACTGAGATAGTGTTCTCAGTACTATTGCAACTTGGGTGGTCTGAGGCTTGATAACTTTGTTGAACTATCCTGGATGGTTTGGGGTTTTAGGGACGTTTCGTTGGATAGGTCTGGGGTGCTCCAGACGCGGTTTAAAGAGGAGGCTGTGAAGGAGAGTTATACAGGGGTAAACAGCTGGGACTTTAGGCCAAAGCTGCCTGGGTCGCAGTTGTCCTGTATATCTCTCAGTGCAGTGTTTGGACAGTGGTCCAGGTGTCATAGAGACAGTGGTCTCAGCTCTGAGACAGTGGTCTCAGAGGACAGTAATGGCGGACAGTGGTCCTAGTGCGGGTTTAGCCTTATGAAAGTAACATAGATGGGATGAATGATAGATATGGTTATGATGTCTCTACAACGCTTGGGTAGTTTCAAGTCAGAGTGGTCTGGACTGGTCTGAAAGACCAGTGGAACGTTCATATATCGTTATAAACATTCAGTTATGATTGTTAATAAAGGGCCATGAACCTTATCAAGACCTAGGGCGAGGGTTGGGATCCCGTAAAACCGGTTTAAGCCCCCTAGTAATTGTATTACTAACCGTTCCAAGGCGGTGCTCTTGGTATGGTTCATGCCTGTCAGACCTTTCGAAGGGTCTTATTTAACTTAGTATTGGTTGAAGTCGATTTGAGTGACCTATTTTATTTCTTAGGTCAATTTTGCTATATGATTATTGTTTGGTGGCAGTATTTGTTTAAATGAGTAAAGTCATGGTCGCATTCAATGGTCGACCATGCATAAGTTTTGTTATCAGTAGTCTAGCCAGTCGGTTACGCTCGCTCGACACGCTACAAAATTGGTGGCAGCGGTGGGATAATGACAACTGCCGGACAGGGGTTGCCTTACCCACATAGTATCAGATTTAGGGAGGATATCGGATGAGATCATTATTATCTGGGACCTTCATTTCTTCATTTCATAACTAAATTTTGGTTAAAGATGCAAAGTCACAGCTTCGTTTGTCTAAAAATTTATTCTTTCGGGCTATTGCAAAAACCATATGTCAAATGGCCTTTTTCTCGAAATGGTTATATTGTTCAAATGCTTTGGCATTTTTTTATGATTCAGACTTATGTTCAATTGAATGGTAGTGATTTTTCCTGCGGAACATGTACTTTTCGAAACTGGTTTGGCTTTTATTTTGACTATTTTCGGTGGATTATATTTTAAATTCGGGACGAATTTTGACTAAGGAGGGGGTAATGTGGCGATTTCAGAATCTAACCCCATGGTTTTGCAAAAGTATGTCCTAGTGTTGTGGTTGTATTTTTTTTTTGCTGTTGAAAACGAAAGTAGAAATCTAATTTTTGATCAATTTCCCGTTTGCTAGACGCTTACAGTTGGAAGACGCTCATTACTAGGTATATGGACCGTTGTGCAAGGAACGTCCGTTTGCACACGACGCCGCTAGATGGCGCGTGCTCCACCACTATAAAAGCACGAGTCCGCACAGTTTTGGTTAGTTGTAAGCTGACCGCCAAAGAAGCAACATTAAAATTAAATAATTTGTAGGGAATAACTGGAGTCAACAGATAGGACTTTAGGCCAAAATATATAAGTATTAAAACTGTTCATGACCATAGGTGCTAGATCGCCAGGTGGAGTGAACAGTAAATACAAAAATATTAGCTGCCTGGGTCGTATCTGTTCTGGGTATTCCCAAGTGTGGTGAACTGGATTGTGGTCCAGTAAAAGCTGAAATAGTGATTTCAGCAACTGAGATAGTGTTCTCAGTACTATTGCAACTTGGGTGGTCTGAGGCTTGATAACTTTGTTGAACTATCCTGGATGGTTTGGGGTTTTAGGGACGTTTCGTTGGATAGGTCTGGGGTGCTCCAGACGCGGTTTAAAGAGGAGGCTGTGAAGGAGAGTTATACAGGGGTAAACAGCTGGGACTTTAGGCCAAAGCTGCCTGGGTCGCAGTTGTCCTGTATATCTCTCAGTGCAGTGTTTGGACAGTGGTCCAGGTGTCATAGAGACAGTGGTCTCAGCTCTGAGACAGTGGTCTCAGAGGACAGTAATGGCGGACAGTGGTCCTAGTGCGGGTTTAGCCTTATGAAAGTAACATAGATGGGATGAATGATAGATATGGTTATGATGTCTCTACAACGCTTGGGTAGTTTCAAGTCAGAGTGGTCTGGACTGGTCTGAAAGACCAGTGGAACGTTCATATATCGTTATAAACATTCAGTTATGATTGTTAATAAAGGGCCATGAACCTTATCAAGACCTAGGGCGAGGGTTGGGATCCCGTAAAACCGGTTTAAGCCCCCTAGTAATTGTATTACTAACCGTTCCAAGGCGGTGCTCTTGGTATGGTTCATGCCTGTCAGACCTTTCGAAGGGTCTTATTTAACTTAGTATTGGTTGAAGTCGATTTGAGTGACCTATTTTATTTCTTAGGTCAATTTTGCTATATGATTATTGTTTGGTGGCAGTATTTGTTTAAATGAGTAAAGTCATGGTCGCATTCAATGGTCGACCATGCATAAGTTTTGTTATCAGTAGTCTAGCCAGTCGGTTACGCTCGCTCGACACGTTACAATTGTGTTATAGCATTTGTCTACGAAAAATCTTGTTTATATTATAGTTTTTTTATTTATTTATATGCGGTATTATTATAATAATAATAATTATTATTATTATTATTATTATATTTTTTTTTTTTTTTTTTTTTTTTTTTAATCTTAGTTGGTTTAAATTATATTATATGAAAACAACCGTGAAATCAAGTTAAATATAGGATCCCTGTGTATATAGTGCTAACTACATCGTTGTATTTATGAATCTGATTGACGTTTTAATGATGTCAGTAACTTTTATATTCATCAGGGACGAAACAGATGCTACATGATGAAATAAACAAAGTTGAAAAGACATGAAACAAGCAATGTCGACTAATTATATGTTTATCTAGCTACAAAGATAAGTTATGTAAACAATCAGGTCTTTGATCTTTATTCATTTGTTTCCCGGGCAAAGGTTTACGAAACAAATAAAACAGAATGGATTCACTTGCATTACTTGCCGCAATATCGAATCATTAGTCTGCATAAAACATTTCGAAATAGTTCATAAACGAAATTAGAAAATGTGGACTGCCTCCCTCGTTGCAAATACTTAACTGCTTCCAGCGAATGCCACGCCATAGAGTGCCACTAGTTAGCATATCTGTGCGTTGCATTACGAAAACTTGCACATGCAGCATATATTTTTTTCTGCAGTGAAAATTCAAAATTTCAATGAAAACAAAAAAAATATTTTTTTAACATTTTTGCTCAAAAGATTGATTTCGGATGCATGTTAGAAACGCGTTTTGGAACAAAAATAAGAAAACTGGGTATACCCCTGTAAACCCCACTTTTCCTATATTAAAGTGGGGGGGGGGGGTTTAAGGGGGTATTATTTCAAAAACATGATGTCATATTGTTCTAACCTAGTTGTTAAATATGTCTAACCAGTGTTGCGTAAGATAAAAGGACAAAACAAATCTATGACTACGCACATTTAGACTCTCGTCATCATTCGAAAGCATGTATATGGACTTTGTCCGTAAAATGTATACCCCCATAAACCGCACTTTTATATAAAAATGGGATATGCTGGGGTATACGTATTTTTCTTATTTTTGTTCCAAAACATAGATTGTGGGTATTCGTTAGAATCGCTTCGGCGACGCGGTTCTAACGTGTACCCACAATTAATGTTTCGAGCAAACATAATAAAATTATTTTTTTTTTCAAATGAAATTTTCAATTTTTAATGCTGAAAAAATGTTCTGCATATTGCATGGACAAATTTTCGAAATGAAAGATTGATGATACTATCTCGGCCGAACTTTATTTGTGTAAAGTAATTCACCGTAGAATTTATGTACACTTTTATGCCACGTTGGAATTAAGTTATTACAAAAATATGATAAATCTGATTCTAGTTTCCCTCCATTTTTGGTGCGGGAAATGAATCGCTTTGCACTGATTTAGGTCGTCACTTTAATCTCTGAGAGAGACACGGAGCCTGACTGCATTTGAACAAATCGCATTAATCATACAGAAGTATGGATTAAATATTTATTCAAATGTCTGCGCTGTGAGCCAAAGCAATTTTTCAAAACATGCAAACAAATCACCATTGCCCAATCGCGACAACACGAATAGCTACACGCATGTACATTATTTGAGCCGCTACGCGAGAAAACAGGTCTTCGAGGTTTCCGACCAGGTCCAACACATACTGGTCTGTGCAGCTACAGAAGATGGATGGAAGCTTGAAATTTCAGATTCAAGAAGAAGAGACAACATAGGCATAGGCAAAAATCCGATTTTCTCATGATGCGGCTGATTTGTAAAACGATCACTCGAACAGTAAGCTATGGGCTGGAAATATGTAAATCCTGTTAATAAGATGTTACACAACCCGTCGTTTAAAAAAAAAATTCATTCATGCCAATTAAGAATTGTCCTTCTGCAAATCCTTCATGTAGCACTTACAATTCAATGATATGTATGCAAGTCAATATATACGTTTACAAAATTATGCGAATTGTATAGAGTTTTACCAGGATTATTTGTCTTCTCTATGATGGCCTTATTTTCTGACAGAGTTTGGTACACATGTATATAGAAGTTGAAAGCTGACTTTTAGATTATGTCATCTAATGTTTTATATGCAATTTGATGACCTTGGTTGAGAGATTATTTAGAACAAGAAAAATCTTTTCTTGGAGTTCACGTGGTCGAAACCATTATCTTATTTATTTATTTATTTATTTATTTATTTATTTATTTATTTATTTATTTATTTATTTATTTATTTATTCTTCTGACAATAATTATTGAGGTGTTTTAGTTATGTCAACGAAAGCCAACTTTCCACGGACAATCTTTGTTTGACGAAGATTATTTGTCATAGAAACATTGGCAATGATACACAGCAAAATAACTTTTTTTTAATTCAGTTTTACGCCCCTTTTCAACATTATTTCAGTTCATATGAGATGGGCCAATCAGTAGGTGGGGCGAAAACGGGAGATCCCCGACAAAAACCACCTGACACACCCACAAGCAGAACTTGGCCAGAGCGGGGCTCGAACCCACACCAGACACAGCGGTGAGATGATCGAGTGATTAAGAAACAGCGCTCTTAACCGCTCGGCCACGAGGGTCGCCGCAA
This sequence comes from Rugalucina vietnamica, assembly GCA_964017185.1. Lineage (NCBI taxonomy): Eukaryota > Metazoa > Mollusca > Bivalvia > Lucinida > Lucinidae > Rugalucina > Rugalucina vietnamica. The sequence continues at coordinate 26,933,374 of OZ024880.1, read as the reverse complement.
AATAACTTAAATTACTTATAGCTCGGTCACCTTTGTCACAGATATTTTACAATGAAACTTCGCCACAGATTTTAATTTACACGAGCATACTTTTCTGCGACAAACCTATCTTGTTAAATAAAAAATGTCCGTGGAAACGAGGCCATAGATATTTGAAACCTTTGCGTCTTTAACGTACATTTCTGGCTTAATAGTTTCCTGCACTATTTTCTCACGTTTGCATTAATGATAAATGCTACAATATTGAGTCTGCAAGATGAAATTGAGGACCAATCTTAAATGACTAACGACGCTCATATTCGTATTTCCACACTTGCAGTAAGTGTTTCAAGTCCTATTTGACGCATTTATTGGTGCATTTATTTTACCAACTCCTACTCGCATTCAACATAATTTTACATGTTTTTATCTCACATGTGCCTTGCGTCGCCAGGAGAGGTTAGGCTGAGGTCACACTTGTAGTATCATGTAGCATCTATTGCAAAGTGGCGGTTGCAATCGTTTAAGTATTTCGAGTTTTCTTTCGCATAATATCGGTTAAGATTTATTTTCTTACCAGGGTTTTGATACAGTTGGTTCATTTGAATAAAACTTATCTTTCTACCATAGAACTGTGGTTCAAGGTTACTTTTTACACAATGTATACACATGTTAAAAGTTAGGGACCGATTTCCTAAGTGTGGTTTTCATTTGGAATTAAAATTTCGAAAAGCTCGATGATATTTGACAAATGATTTTACTTTCGTAAAATATCGACAAATTTGAAGTGCTGATTACCGCATTTAATTTAGAGTCAGAGACTTACAGACTAAATTATATAAAATGACACCATTGGTTTAGAAGTACATGAGCATAGGGACCACAAAACTGATGGTGGGCTACGATTCTGATTTCCAAGATGACAAAATAATCACATAGTTGCCAGTATTTCTAATGTTATCTGTAAATATTGACGACGACTGGAATGACCCTCGCTCTTACACAAACCAGACTGTGTCTACGCTGGTTTTAGTATGTGTCCATTCAGCTTTTGTCCTTATCATGGCTTTAAAAAGGTTCATACTTACCTACTATCAAATTGGAAAGTGATGATTTCTTCAAGAGAAAATCATGAATGTTAAATTATGTGTATACGAGTATAATGCCCATTTAATAATGTGTCATGGAAATATAATCATCTGTCATCGAATTTCTGTTTACAGTGCACACTAACGCTGGATCAATTGTTCAAGAATGTGTCTCCTCGTGTATGTTAGAGACAGTAGCCCTAGCAATGCCATTTTCATAAGACATTCACTTTCTGAATCAATATTTTCGACGTGATGGAAAGTCCGAGCTTTGAGGTATCTGTTTCTTTGCATATGTTTCTGACAATCTAATTTAACTGATAAACATCTCCAAGATTAATGACCCCTTTACAAAGAAAGCTCATGTAATGAGCAATATATAATTCAATAGTTGATATGTCATCCGCCACGAAACGTGTATCTTACAATATAAAGCGTACAAAATCAGCAGTGCTTCCGCTAACATGCCGAAAAAAAATCAGGGTCGGTAGGTAGGCAAATCTTTTTTATTTTTTCTCTAATTTTCATTTGTTGAAAACAGGTAAAAATTGACAATATGCAACTTAGTTAATCTCAAATACTAGAAAATGACAGATACTGAAGTTTAAAACATAAAGAAAGTTAAACATGTTAAATAAAGTGATTTTAAATATTATTTTTGCAGTTTTGGCTTATTTTAAGTCATATGTCCATTTACCCGAAAATTTCAAGAGTCGTGAGGAATGAAAATCTTTTTTTTTTTTTTTTTTTTTTTTTTTTTTCTTTCTTTTTTTTTTTTTTTTTTTTTTTTTTTTTTTTTTTTTTTTTTTTTTTTTGCTTTCAAAATGGCAATAAAAACTGCAGGGTCGGCACAAAAAGTCAGGGTCGATCGGGTTAGCGGGAACACAGATATTTTTACCGGCCTAACATGCATCTCTGCAAAATGGTTTGTTTGTTTGAATTGATATTTGACGTCCCAGTCAACAGTAATGGTCATGTCGGGTGTTGCCTCCGTTTTAAGAACTTTTACCCAACATTAGGATGACATGACACTAAAAATGTGCTTTATAAATATAACCACCCAAGCAAGCACTTACGGTTTATATGTATGGATGGTTTGACTAAACCACTTTTCCTGGGCAGGCTCAGACTTGAGCGGTTTACCAATAATCGGATGGTCGGTCAGTTGCTTAGAAGCTTTGCCTGGAGGCACAAGCAACCCATCTATTTATCCTAGGCTCAAATAGGCGGGGTCCTCTGCGAAATGGTGTGATTCTATTATGTCATATGATATTGCATGAAAACTATCAAATCGATTGTGGGAATACGTCGTACGCGGCAACTCTCTCAGGTAGTTTCAAAATTGCTTAGACCTTAAGGTCATGGTGTGTATTATGAAGTCAATGCGCCATATCAGACAAAGACCAATATCGAGACCGAATTAAGTCACTAGACTGTCACTTGTATTTTACCACATGACAAGGGACAATTTCACTGACGGTTTTAGACTTCTGAACAATTTTCTTGCCAACTTGCAGTGCCCACTGACAATCTCTTATTAGGGTTGACAACAAATTCGGTTCAACACGGACAGCGTGACGATATAATGCCTAGGTCACACTAGGGCTTACGTACGCTGCGGACGCTGCGGATAGGTGTTCCGTATCTGTCCGTCCTATCCGTAACGATTCGTATCTCATCCGTAATGTCCGTAACTGTACGTATCGTATCCTCAGGGCGCGGTAGATCCGCGGGCAAATTTTCATAACTGTCAAAAATGCATGCGCGGATGGACGATCGGTAATGGTAGGCAATGGTACGTAACTGAAGGCATTTATTCGAATCTGTCCGTATCTAATCGCATCTAAACGTACCATTCCGCGATCAAGCATTTGTTGCGGATCGATACTGTTACATACGTGTTGTTTCGTTCGGTTGCGGTCTTTGTCGTTTATACACACTTTTCGATACAATTTAATACGTTCAGATACGAACACGTAATGTTACGGTTTTCCTAAAGTTTACACAGCATGCCACACGTATGAAAACGGAATTAAACCAGTATGCAACTTGAACAATGCTAATAAGCGTGTGGCTGAGCCCTCTAGAGCTGAGTGTTTGGGCATAACATAATCTGTATCCAATGCTTGAATGAATCATACAAGAACGTTTCTGGAATTTATAGTCTCCTTGACAAAAATGTCCGTCATTTTTCTATTATACAGGTAATTTATTTATTCAAGGATATCCATAATTCATTTATGGATATCCATAATTCATTTATGGATATCCTTAATTCATTTATGGATATCCTAAAATAATTAAAGATATCCATCAATATTTTTGGATATCCTAAAATGAATTATGGATATCCATAAATGAATTATGGATATCCATAAATGAATTATGGATATCCTTAAATGAATTATGGATATCCATAATTAAATTATGGATATCCTGAAATACATTTTTGGATATCCAAAAATCACGATGAATTATGGATATCCATAATTCGATTTTGGATATCCAAAAATCGAATTATGGATATCCTTTAGTCAGCTCATTTAAGGATATCCTTAAATGTGTTTTAGGATATCCAAAAATAAGCTTGAATTTAGGATATCCATAATTCGATTTTTGGATATCCATGATTCTTTTTTTGGATATCCATAATGATCTGATTCAAAGATATCCATAATTCGATTTAAGGATATCCATAATTCATTTTAAAAAATATTTCTTTTCCATAATGATTTTTTTCGTGTAATACGCATGCGCTAACTTAAACTGAACGAAACGGAAGCCAACGTAAATTCAACCACACCGGATGCCTCCATTCTCTGACTAGGGAGAAATCATGATATCCCATAGGCACGTATGGGGTGCCGTTTTACTATTTATTTCCTATTTATGGATATCCATAATTCATTTTTGGATGTCCAAAATTAATTTTTGGATATCCATAATATATTTTTGGATACCCATAATTCTTTTTTTTGATATCCTAAAATCGATTTATGGATATCCTTAATTCGGCTGAATATTGGATATCCATAAATTGATTTTAGGATATCCTATAATCGAATTATGGATATCCTTAAATACAATCCTATTTTTGGATATCCATAATTCGATTTAAGGATATCCTAAAATCGGGCTAATATTGGATATCCATAATTCGATTTATCCTTAATTATTGTAGGATATCCATAAATGAATTAAGGATATCCATAAATACATTATGAATATCCTTAAATAAATTATGGATATCCAACAATAAGGAATAAATAGTAAAACGGCAGTCCATAGGCACGTACATCATTTTTTGTGATTTAAGGATATCCTTAAATGAATTATGGATATCCTTAAATACAGTCCTATTGAAGGAAATCCATAACTCATTTATGGATATCCATAAATCGAATTATGGATATCCAATATTAGCCAAATTTTAGGATATCCTTAAATCGAATTATGGATATCCAAAAAATAGGATTGTATTTTAGGATATCCATAGTTCGGTTTTAGGATATGCTAAATCTATTTATGGATATCCAATATTCAGACGAATTTAGGATTTCCTTAAATTGATTTTAGGATATCCAAAATGAATTATGGATATCCAAAAAAGAATTATGGATGTCCAAAAATAAATTTTGGATATCGAAAAGAAATCAGGATATCCATAATTCATTTCAGGATATCCATAATTCATTTCAGGATATCCATAATTATTATGGATATCCATAATTCATTTATGGATATCCATAATTCATTTTAGGATATCCAGAAATGTTAATGGATATACTTAATTATTTAAGGATATCCATAAATGAATAAAGGCTATCCATAAATAAATTATGGATATCCTTAAATGAATTATGGATATCCAAAAATAGGGAATAAATAGTAAAATGGCACCCATAGGCACGTACATCATTTTTTGTGATTTAATGATATCCTTAAATTATGGATATCCTAAAATACAGTTCTATTAAAGTACATCCATAACTCATTTATGGATATCCATAAATCGAATTATGGATATCCAATATTAGCCCGATTTTATAATATCCTTAAATCGAATTATGGATATCCAAAAATAGGATTGTATTTTAGGATATCCATAGTTCGATTTTAGGATATCCTAAAATCAATTTATGGATATCCAATATTCAGACGAATTAAGGATATCCATAAATCGATTTTAAGTATCCAGAAATGAATTTTGGATATCCAAAATGAATTATGGATATCCATAAATAGGGAATAAATAGTAAAACGGCACCCCATATGATTGTTGGTTGGTGCGTTCATTTACGGTGTAGATACGTTTGTGTTACGGTTTAGATACGGAAAGATTCGAATCAACGCCTTCATTTAGATGTTATTACGTACTATTACGGATGTTTCATCCGTGCCCAATTTTTGACTTTTTTCAAAATTTGGGCGCGGATGGAATCGGACTTGCATATACAATACGTTAAGATACGAACATATACGGAAAAGATACGAATTGTTACGGATATGACGGATAGATACGAAAGGTCAGTCCGCAGCGTCCGCAGCATCCGGATGTGCTAGTGTGACTGTAGTTTGACTAAAACCTGCGTTTTCTTGCATCAAATTTCACCGTTATATACGCAAGAAAACGCAACATTACGTATCTGAAGGTGTATGTCTGTATCTAAAAGTAACAGATGGTATCGAAAGGTATGTAGTCAAGTATCTTAACCGTATGTATTCGAATTTATCCGTAACTATCTTCGAACGTATCCGTATCTTTCCTGAACTACCCGTATTTATTCGTATTTAAAGGTAATAAATTCATTAAGAACCGTTAGCCCCGCCCACAAAATTCTGCGGATCGCTACGTATAGTATTCGCAACTATCCGCGGCATCCGTAAGCGCTAGTGTGACCTAGGCATAAGAGGAAACAAAACACGAAATATAAATTGCTGAATAAGAGTTTGTCCAAAACTATCAACCATTGCGGTTCACATCAGGATGATATGTCCGTGTAATAAATACCCCCTTATACCCACTCCTTATACCCATCTAACAAACCTGGGGATAACAGATGTATATCTATTTTCTTATTTTTGATCCAAAACATAGATTGTGGGCTCTAACACGTACCCGCGATCTATGTTTTGAGCAAAAAAAAAAATAAGAAAATATTATATATGAAAAAAATTCACTTTTTACAACTTAGGCAAAATCTGTATATAAAATAAACGTGTTTTCGTAAATCATAAATATTGGTTTGGTTTTGTGCCAGATCATAACACATACGAAATTGAATTTAGTATGCCATACATTTTCTCAAATGTTTTCCTAAAGTCGAAATGAATATACAACATCTGCTGAATAGTAAGAATTGTATCTTGTTGGTTATGCTAGATTTAGTCCGTGGCAGCATTGATTTGCATCAGTCTTTTTCTATCAATAATTCGTCTCTGCGTTGATAAAAGAGGCGTCTCATAAACTTCCGAGGGATGTGTCCAAACTGTCTTTATGATGAACATAGATGAATACATCGTGTCGAGAGCAACTGACCAGCTGATTGTCCTGTTGTCTAGACCCAGACAGTAATCAATCACGAGGGATCTGAGGACTTAGATCATCACAGAACATACTGAGCAGCGACGCGAGAAAACCGGTCTTCGAGGTGTCCGACCAGGTCTGACGCAAACCGACCTGTACAGTCACAGAAGCAGGCTAGAAGCTTGAAGTTTCGGATTTAAGAACACGAGAAATTGTACTATCCGTGTAGCGAAAACAAAGGCGCTGATCAGCTTCGCAGTTACTGCGAAGCTGATCTGCGCCTTTGTTTTCACAAAGACAAACATCCGGTTTTCTCAAGATGCGGCTTATACTGCACTTAACCCATTTATGGTGAATGGATTTGCCCATAATTTTCATTTGGGTGAGGGTCCACTTTCATTTCAGGGGCATCAGCAATAATATGAACATTTTAATTCAGTATTCAATGAAAATCATAAAACACAATCAGAATAGCCCCAGATGGGTCGCCTCGTTCTGTGGCGTCACATCTGAGGCTGAATGTTTGCCTGTGCCCAAATGATCATATCGCCGTACTAAAATGAGTTTATATATAGATGGACATAGCGTGCTGCAAATTATAGAAAGGTCAAAGGACTTGAATTTTTTGTATCATATGCTTTTTTATTGGGATTTCTTATTGACATTTGGTTCGATATAAATTCAGTTTTAGGTCAGTGTTGGTTCCGTAATTTTACGCTACGGCCATTTTAGCCGCGTAACGAGAAAACTGTCTCTGGAGTTTTCGACTAGGTTCGGCATTAACCGACCTGTACAATCTTAAACGAAGACCAGAAACGTGAGATAAAAATCTTAGGTATGCAAAAATGTTACATAAAATCCATTTTCAACCTATAGCTTAGATTATGCTTACATGTAAAAGTCATTTGGAAGGTTCCCATAAACTGATGAGACTGATCTTGTGGTGTTTTCACGCTACATTGAAAGTCGTCCGTGTGAAGTACTTCATAGTTCGTGAAATATATAAAAAAACAAGTACATGGAACCTAATTTTAAATACACAGTGACTTCAAAAGATATACTGTAACATTACTTCTGTAGTTTTACAATCGAAACAAACATTTTATCAAAAGGTTCACACTATACAGAATAAATATGGACCGTGTGTTCGAAGGGATGACAATTTTAGTGACAGGTTCTGCGAACGGAATAGGCCGAGGAATAGCAACAAAACTGACTGCGGCAGGTGCACAAGTTTTTGCTCTAAACAAAGATAAAGAAGCACTGGACGATCTTGTTAAAGCAATACCATCTATTGCCGTGATTCGTCAAGATCTAAAGGAATGGGGACAAACAAGGGACGCAGTTTCGGTGATTGATAAAATAGATGGATTAGTCAATTGTGCTGCAGTGCTAAAACATGGTACTGCTGCTGTAGATGTTAAGAAAGAAGACATTGACTATGTACTTGACGTTACTCGAAAGGCTGCAATTAATTTAATGCAAGTAGTCGGGACAAAGATGATTATGAACGGCAAGGAAGGCTCCATTGTAAACGCATCAAGTGTTGGTGGAATGTATGCTTATAAGAACTTGATGGCGTATTGTGTTCCTAAGGCTGGGTTAAACATGGCGACGAAAGTATTTGCCCTAGAATTGGCCCCCAAAAAGATTCGCGTGATCACGGTCGCTCAAACTGCGGTGAAAACTAACATGTTTTATGAATGTTTAGGAGACAATGACATAAACAGTGTTATATTTAAGATGCCAATCGGTTGTTTAAACGAGGTCGAGAATATTGTAAAAGCTATTCTATTCCTCTTGAGTGACAAGTCGAAAATGATGACAGGGGCCATATTAACTGTTGATGGGGGCCGCACATGCTATTTGCCTGTATTAAATATACAGTCACCAAAGAAAGAGAAGTCAATATTTTAATTCAAATGTCGATCGTAGAAGAATGTGTCATCTCATCTAAAGATCTAAAGGAATCCTTTATAGAAAAGATAACAACAACACCAACAACAACATATAATGCCTGGAGTCAATCTATGACGTACTAAAAGTTGTTTTAAAAGATGGCTTTCTATCGTGTGTGTTATTCTATCTGTAAGACTACGGTTTGCTTGATTCGAAAGAAACATTTTTTTTTTCAAAGTCGTGGATTAGTGTCTATTGGCTTATATCTGTCGTAGAAGGGAACTAAATAATAAAACCAGAGTTTGAAGACTTGCGTTGTGTTTTAAATACGGTTCCGCATGATACATTTGACACTTTGGTTTACGAATTTCAATTTATTTTAGATTTCGGTTTGGCTGACTATTGCAGATGTTTTTATACCCCTTTTTTTATTACACATTGTTACTTATATTAATAGGTCAGGCAGAAAAAGGTTTTTGTAGGCAACGATCAGGAAAAGGCGTAATCAGAAAAAGATTCCCACTCCAAAAACCGAGGTAGGAAAAAACTAAATTAACAATCAGGTACTTATACCATGAAAACATATCGTAAGCCGAATGAGCAGCTTTTTCCCAATAGATGGTCACTTTTTCCTAAACTTAACTTAAAATATGATAACACACATGAGGCGCCAACAGCACAAACAAATTTAAACACCAAGACAATAAAACAATAAGAACCATCACAGAAGTATCGCATTGGAACGAGCAGTAATATAAAATTACTGGCGGGCTTAAACCGGCTTTACAGGTACCTAACCTCATCCTCAGCTTCTGCAGTTGTTCACAATATTCAGTTAGTGTTCGGTCCTCATGGTGGTGCATCTCTAACTGGTCAATGAATCATCATGGCCAAACAAATAAATCATGATAAACTCCATGATGAATCAAAGACGAGGACTCACAGATTCAGTAAGCTGCCCGACGATGGAGATCACAGGGCGCCCAATATCTTACTTACTCCGGAGCAAAAGAAAAACACCAGTTGATCCCCGGTGGGCCAAGCAACAAACAAGAAGCTCCGGTCCCAACCGACTAAAATGAATAGCTTTATGTCGGGACCATCATAGAGTCTGACGCCCGACCCATCGGCGTGCAATTAAAGAAGGCAGTATAGTTTTCAACTATGATTGGGATGAAAACTAAGCATGCAGACTGTCACATAACATTTAAATATAATTATCCTATGCGTCTGTAACGCGTAATGATTTTTCTAAATTGAAAAAAAAATCATTCCTTCCTATAAGTTTCTTAAATTTGTAAACCAAGTCACCATAAAAAGAAGTATACATGTATGCGTTATAATTTCTGTAAATGTGAATGGTGTGTTGTAAGCATCCGCATGAAAACATAATTGTAGAGCTTACAAGGGAGGTGGCCTGTAGCTTGGTTATGCCAGACACTGTAAGCATAGATAATCAAACATGATAATGACATTTTATTACCGGTCTAATGTACATGAAAACTAAATAATCAAGTGTAAGAAAGATGTTAACAATATCGATGATCACATCGTGAAAAAAATGTGTCTTCTTGAATGTTCAATACAAAAGCCTGAATTTTATTACAGTTTTCATAATTCTTGTTCATATCGCTTGGCTTATTAAAATTGCACAACAATGTGCCTGAATCGTTAATTATTCCAACTTCAAAGACAGTCTTCAAAAGCTGCTTCTGGAAACACTTCCTGTTGATCAAGATATCTTAGACGCTTATTATGTTTAATGACAAAACATGCTTTACTTTTGGGTTTTGATCAGGTTTGCCTTTATCTAATCACTGGTTTATATGTGCAGTTTACGATTGCTCTGTAGTTTGAACAACCACCAATATAAAATTGAATGATACTTACAAACATGGTTGCACTGAGTAGAAACAATATATCACGTACTTTGTAAACACGTGAGAGCCTACATATTTTTGCTGCCTCTTGCATTATATTTACAACACTAATTGAAACTCCTAGCGTAGCAACTGTTTTTCTTCAGCACATTAATAATATATCTAAAACGATTTAACGGACAATGTATTTGAGACTTTCACCACAAACCAGCAGATAAATGAATAAGCTTTTCTGATTGAACAAAATTATGCAATGGGGATGCTACTTATAAGGATGCAGAAAATACAAACAAATGGCTGGAACATAAATCTCCATATTTTGCTGGGTCGCCAATTTAAACGTTGTGTTTTGGAGGCATATACGAACGTTTATTAGATGGAATAGCCAAATTACAGACAGTCAACATTCTCCACAAATTCCGATGGGTATTCCAAATTCCGATGGAATTCCGATGGGTACAAATTGCGCACCTCTCGTAGCTGATTTATTTTATACTGCTGCGAAAGAGATTTCATGGATTCTCTTAACCATGATAATCAAGCTGATGTTATCGAGGCTTTTAATTCCACATCTAGGTACCTCGATGACCTTTTGAACATTGACAACCCTTATTTTGAAGGTAAAGTCAATCAAATTTATCCACCTGAACTTCAGTTGAACAAAGCCAATATCTCAGATACCGAAGCCCCCTTTTTAGATCTACATCTTTCTGTTGCAAATGGATTTGTTTCTTCTAAAATTTATGATAAGCGCGATGACTTTGATTTTGATATAGTAAATTTTCCTTTTTTTTTGATGGTGACGTTCCTCGTCGTGCTTCTTATGGTGTTTACATTTCGCAACTTATTAGGTTTGCTAGAGTCTGCAATCATGATACAGACTTCAACGCTCGAAATGAATGTTTAACGGCAAAACTTCTCCAACAGGGCTATCGGTATCATAAACTTCGAAAAACCTTTTCTAAATTTTATCGTAGACACTATGAATTGATTTCCAAATATAATGTTGGATTAAAAGGAACAAGTAGGCAAAGATCAGGAAAAGGCGCAATCAGAAAAAGATTCGCACTCTAAAAACCGAGGTGGGAAAAAACCAAACTAACAATCAGGTACTTATACCATGAAACATATCGTTAGCCGAATGAGCAGCTATTTTCCCAATAGGTGGCCACTCAGTTACCTTAACTTAACTAAAAATATGAAAACATACATAAGGCGCCAACAGCACAAAAAAGTTATATACACCAAGACATAAAACAAAAAGAACGCTTTTAAAGACGCTTTTAAGTGAGGGCCTTTCGGAACCTGAATTTTATGGTGACTTAGTTTACAAATTTAAGAAGCTTATATGAATTAATGATTTTTCTTTTCAGTTCAGAAAAATCATAACACGTTACAGACGTATAGGTTATATCTTGAATGTTATGCGACAGTCTGCATGCTTAGTTTTTAACCCAATCATGGTTGATAACTATGCTGCGACAAGCTTGTCCACATATGATTTTTCTACTCTGTATACAACATTACCACATAATCTAATTAAAGGAAAACTTCTGGATTTGATAGAGTGGACCTTCAAAAGGGCATTAAAAAACTATGGTTCACTTTATTTGGCATGTAATGGCAGAAAGGCTTTTTTCACTTCCTCTGACCAAAGTCGGTATACCCTTTGGTCATGTCAGAATGTGTGCGACGCCTTATCCTATCTCCTTGATAATATTTATATTAGATTTGGGACCAAGTTATACAGACAAATTGTTGGAATTCCGATGGGTACAAATTGCGCACCTCTCGTAGCTGATTTATTTTTATACTGCTACGAAAGAGATTTCATGGATTCTCTTAACCATGATAATCAAGCTGATGTTATCGAGGCTTTTAATTCCACATCTAGGTACCTCGATGACCTTTTGAACATTGACAACCCTTATTTTGAAGGTATGGTCAATCAAATTTATCCACCTGAACTTCAGTTGAACAAAGCTAATATCTCAGATACCGAAGCCCCCTTTTTAGATCTACATCTTTCTGTTGCAAATGGATTTGTTTCTTCTAAAATTTATGATAAGCGCGATGACTTTGATTTTGATATAGTAAATTTTCCTTTTTTGGATGGTGACGTTCCTCGTCGTGCTTCTTATGGTGTATACATTTCGCAACTTATTAGGTTTGCTAGAGTCTGCAATCATGTTACAGACTTCAACGCTCGAAATGAATGTTTAACGGCAAAACTTCTCCAACAGGGCTATCGGTATCATAAACTTCGAAAAACCTTTTCTAAATTTTATCGTAGACACTATGAATTGATTTCCAAATATAATGTTGGGTTAAAGACACTTTTAAGTGAGGGCCTTTCGGAACCTGAATTTTATGGTGACTTGGTTTACAAATTAAAGAAACTTAAAGGAATAAATGATTTTTCTCTTCAGTTCGGAAAAATCATATCACGTTACAGACGTATAGGTTATAACTTGAATGTTATGCGACAGTCTGCATGCTTAGTTTTTAACCCAATCATGGTTGATAACTATGCTGCCTTCTTTAATTGCACGCCGGTGGGTCGGGCGTCAGACTCTATGATGGCCCCGACTTAAAGCTATTCATTTTAGTTGGTTGGGGCCGGAGCTTCTTGTCTGTTGCTTGGCCCACCGGGGTCCAACTGGTGTTTTTCTTTTGCTCCGGAGTTAGTAGGTTATTCGGCGCCCAGGGATCTCCATCGTCGGGCAACTTACTCAGTCTGTGAGTCCTTGTTTTTGATTCATCAGGATGTTTATCATGATTTATGTGTTTGTTATTGATGATTCATTGACTAGTTAGATATTCACCACGAGGACCGAAGAACTTACTAAATGTTATTAACCACTGCAGAAGCTGAGGGTGAGGTTAGGATCCTGTAAAACCGGTTTAAGCCCGCCAGTAACTTTGTGTTGCTGATCGTTCCAAGGCGATACTTCTGTGGTGGTTCTTTTTGTTTTATGTCTTGGTGTTTATAATTTTTTGTGCTGTTGGCGCCTTATGTATGTTTTCATATTTTAATTTAAGTTAAGGTAACTGAGTGGCCACCTATTGGGAAAATAGCTGCCCATTCAGCTTACGATATGTTTCATGGTATAAGTGCCTGATTGTTAGTTTGTTTTTTTTCCACCTCGGTTTTTGGAGTGGGAATCTCTTTCTGATTGCGCCTTTTCCTGATCTTTGCCTACTTGTACCTTTCCACATTCAGAAGTATTGACTGATCTAGCGCTGTACACTTCTCTGCAAGATTGTTTTGATTCATTGCTCAAATATCAGCCGCTTTATTTATATGTAATTACATGGTAGTTAAAGTGTGATCATGTTAAAGGCAGCAGATTGGCTGTAATACTACATGTCTTATAAGTAGGTTTAACAGCTTATTTGACAGCAAGAGCTGTTGAGATAAAATAAAAAAAACTGGGGAATCTGAGTAGATCAGCTGGCTAACTGTCACTCCGCTCCACTTCGGTACCTCGTTCCACTTCCTTGACAGCTGGCTAAATGTCACTTCGCTCCACTTCGGTACCTCGTTCCACTTCCTTGACAGCTTAGCAAAGGTTGCATTTAAACCAATGTCGAACTGATTGCGGATTTCGTAAGCGACTTGCAGCTATGTTATTTTGCTGTCAATCGTTGTATTTGTACCAGTGCCGAAGATCTAGTAAGCACATAAAATTGCCTAAACAGTTTAAATAAATGTAGAAAAACAAACAGTTTTCGACTTTGAGTCGCTAAATCTACAGTAGTCTCCCCTGATCTATTTATATACATCTTAAAAATTTTCTATAGAAAAAAAATGAAGTTTTTTATGATTCTGCGTACTTTAACAATTAGAATATTTATAATGTATGTCATATATGCAAGAAAAGATCAAACATAAGTTAGAATAACACAGCTTTGCAGTTTTGCTAAATTTTCATTTTCGACCAAGGGCTGAATATATCCCATTTCCGTCGGTATGGAGACGTTTAACGGAATACCGATGGAAATATTCCGTCTAGGATTTGAGAACCTCAAAATTGAGGGAAATTTGTGGAGAAAGTTCACAGTGTGATTACTCTCAGATATGAATATTAAAGTAGTCTGCAGTGCACAGTCCCGAATGGCTATATAATATACAACTCGGAATATCCCGAAATTTAACCTGAATGAAAATTGTATCATATTCAGGACGTATAGATGCACTGCGCCAATAGGTGCGTAGGCGATTTCTAAATGTTATAAACTTGTTTTAAGAATATCATTCATGAAACACATATACTATATAAGAAACCCAGCCTTTTGACACCTGAGTTATTGCATCTCATAAAATGAGCCAGACAAATGATATATTTAGCAATAAGTTAGAATTTTACGAGATGGCTACGAATACAAATTATTTTGATTAATGCTTTCATCTCAATATAAATTTAGCAATTCTTTAATGACAAATACACAGTAAAATACTGAAGAGAATTGTTAGTTCTACATCATATAAATAGGTGCTTCCCATTTAGATCTAGGATTTCGGATCAGCGGTTGTCTTCTGAACGGAACATTTTTTTAGCATGTCGTTTGTAAAAATGAAATGAAACCTAGGTACTTGGGAAGTTTATTATTCCATGTAGGGCAATACCACATTTATAAATAAATAAATAAATAAATAAATAAATAAATAAATATTTGTTATCAAGATTAAGTATTGTCAGAAGCAAATTGCTAAATGAAATGCTTCATTTCGCATCAAACTGAACTTACACAGACAATATTACATTTAAAATGTAAAACATAAAATGCAACTTAGTGACTTCGGGATATTCCAATGCAGTGATTATCGAAGTAGACTAAATATGTATAGAATACACGTACTCGTGCACCAGTTTTATTGTGCAAACGTATCGTTAACCAAGAATAAAGATAACATCAAATGAATCAACATTTTCTTTCATTCAATTTATTAATAATTTTATAAGATATAAATGTCCACATATAATTTTTGTATATTTCTGAGGCATCATCTTAATAACTATTATCACATTACATTTTACGTGCAGTAAATGATCTTATTTTATACATTTACAACAACGTAAATAAGAACTGATATAAAAAATATAGCGGCCTACTATTGCCAGCGTAATGTAGTAAGAACTTTGATTTTTGTCCCAGACATCTTAATATGTTTGGCTAAGAAGAAGATCATAAAATCTTATAATCATGATATAATAGACATTTGTGTGTACTTTCTACTTCAATATAGCAAATGTATGATGGTCTCTTGAAGGCATTATCTAGTTCTATCTGTATGCGCATAGTACGATTAAATGTTTTAAGGTGCGTCCGTCAAAAGTTTCAGTGAACATGGACATGGACACCTAACCACTTGTCAGGTAGGCGAGCATTTTAGGTGCCATTATCCTCAGGCCTTTACGTGTTTTGGAGATGTACAGTCATCGTTCAATCTGCAAATTGACGCTTACTGTGCATCTCCATAACACGTTAAGGCTAGAGTACCATTGAACCTGAAATGCTCATCTCACATGTGGTTACTTGTCTTTGGTCACGATTTAGATAAACTTTGTGGAGCTTGTGTAAACCCCTTCAGGTTCTAGAGAAGTATAAAAAAGGTAAAATTGAGTTATTTTTATAGCAATGAAAACATTAAATGGGAAAGGAGATGGGGAAATTGTTTGAAGATTTTAACATATGTGGGCAAAACGGTCATCTCGGCCATGCGACCTAAACCATAAATAATTAATATCAAATAGAAAAGAATGAAATTGTTCGTACACGAGTTTAAAAAAAAAATAAAAATACAAAGTTCGATATCCTGTAACACTTTTTTATGGATTTATTAATTAGAATTTTTATTTAAATTGTCTTTTCCCTACCGGTTACACTATTACTGTAGGTTGCATGTCACCATTGAATTTACATAGGCGACAATGTATGCATTTCGCCACTTTATTAAAAACTGTATATAGGAAGTTTTACAAACCTTTCTAATTTTAAACAGTCATCCTAGTCCATCAATTTAAGGTGAAAACAATCACATGTTTACCTGCTCAAAAACCTGCCATCTTGCATGGCGTCTGACAACCACCAATATAGTGGCTTAATTTTTACCTTAGGGGTCATGTAACAAAAGCAAACCCATGTCTTTGTATGAAAATCTTTTTTAACTTAAATATTCTTACTTGTAACTCACATTAGTTGGTCTGTTTTTATACGAAAAAAAAATCCAACAATCATGAGTGACAGGTGACTTCATCTTCACTTCAATGTTAACCTAATGCTCTCCTCGAAAAAGGCGTGGCCTCGGATAATGAATGTTTAGTAGTGTGTACCCTGTAGATTGTCAGGGGACGCTATTTTTCATTTAACTTAGCAACATGACGCTTTCATTATAACGTTTTCGTTATAAATGAACCGAAACGACGTTATCCAAAAACGGCTGTTCAATATTACTAAATTCTTTCGTAAAATTTATGTCCTTATGCAGATTTATTTAAAATTTCATGGAGTTTGTTTAGGTCAGTCTCGGAACGTGTCCAGGGAACGAAGCAATCATCCAGGAATCACTTCCAGTATTCTTCAAAGTATACTGAATATTCTTGACCAAATACTTTGGCAATTTTATTATACAACTTCTCTTCAAGGAATGCTATTGCTAGAGTGGCATACACTGGAGCGAACTTCGTTCCCATTGCAGTCCCCTTTATCTGTCTATAATATGAGCCGTCAAAGTAAAATGAATTGTTAGTAAGAACAAGTTCTATTCCTTCTAGTTAATTAATATCATTTTTGTTTTCCCCTCACGACAAGGCTTCACGTGGAATTTGGCTTTGACTCACCACTTGGTTTAAAGGTAACATGCATTTGGCGTTGACATTTTGTTTTGTTTGCACATGATGTACGTTTACATATTTTAGTTAAGTTTGGGTAACTGAGTGGCCGCATATAGGGAAATAGCTATTATAATGGCCCTCCATTGGGAATAAATTTCCTTCCTGCATTTATTTCGACAAATGTAGGGAGATCGCATCTTCATTGAATGATTTCGGTAATCGTTGGTAAAACGAGAGGGTGTTGAGGATAATGTTCTTAAAGAATGGAAAAGAAGTATCTTCACTATTGTGGATAAACGTATAATTCAAAGATTTATTCACAAAATAGAACTATTTTACCTTTTAAACCCAGATCGTCCTTTAAGCATATGAAGCAGGGTATCCAAGAATAGTCATAGAAAGTAAGTCTTGGTTCCGGCAGAAAAGGTCGCAAACAATGCTGTTGTCGTCACGGTTTGTAGTTGGTTCAACTGGTGTTTTTCTTTTGCTCCAGATTTTCAATAATGTTGTTCGGCGTCCAGGCAGCTTAATGTATCTATGAGGCCTTATTTTTTTATTCATCATCATGGTGATCATCATGATTTATTTGTTTGTCCTTGAAGATTTATTTACTAGTTAAAGATTTACCACGAGGATCGAACAACTAACTAAATGTTGTGAACCACTGCAGAAGCTGTGGGTAAGGTTAGGCTCCTGTAAAACTAGTTTAAGCCCGCCAGTAAAGATCGCCAGTGTATTACAAATCGTTCAAAAGCGATACTGCTGTCAGTGGTGGTTCTAATTTCTTTGTGTTTGGGTGTAAAATTTTTGTGTTGTTTGCACCTTACGTACGTTTTCATATTTTAGTTACGTTTGAGTAACTGGCGTTTGGGTAACCTATTCACCTGAGCCGAAGGCTCACAAGGTGAGCTTATAGGATGGCCATGATCCGGCGTCCGTCCGTCCGTCGTCCTTCCGTCGTCGTCGTCCACAATTTCAAAGATCTTCTTCTCTGAAACCCTTGGCCGATCTAGTTGAATTTTTATGTGGAGCCTCCTTGGGTAGTAGCATTGTAATTTTGTTCGTGATAATTATCTTGGTCACATGACCAAGATGGCCGCCACGCCCATATATGGTAAATGCACTTCAAAATCTTCTTCTCCAGAACCGATGGGCCGATTTCCACGAAACTTGGTATGTAGCATTGGGGACATCAGGCCATTATAGTTTGATCAAATTATGACCCTTGGATGACCCTGACCTATTTTACGACAATGTCAAATTTGGAAACATAGGCTTTTACATGGGAAAAAGTGAAAACTATGGAATTTCTGAAAACTATTGCAGCCTGAGGCCTGAAAAGTGGCAGATGCAAACAACTAATGTAGTAGATGAAGGTATGTGATTAATCTAGGCCAAGGTCATCTCTTGACCTTAGCCAGTCTGTCGTCCATACACACTTTTCAAAGATCTTCTTCTCTGAAACTGCTTGGCCAATCAAAGTGAAATTTTATGTGGAGCATCCATGGATAGGTAGACGAAAGTTTGATCGCAAAATCTAGGTCACATTACCAAGATGACCGCCACGCTCATATATGGTAAAAACCACTCAAAATATTCTTCTCCAGAACCGGCTAGCCGATTTTCATGAAACTTGGTATTAGTCCGGAAGAAAAGAGCTGAATTCAGAAAGGACCTGGAATTGAGTTCTAAAGTTTTTTTCTTTACTGAATCTTGTTTAGCAGACCTTGCCCTTGAAGAATCCAAGTGATGCCACTTTGGCATCATTGAGCATTTTGATATATTCAAGATGGTGTCCAAGATGGAAGCCAGAAATAGCAAAAGTCAATATTTTGCGTCTGAGAGGACCCAGAATTAAGTTCTAAAGTGTTTTTCTTTACTGAATCTTGTTAAGCAGACCTAGCCCTTGAAGAATCCAAGTGATGCCACTTTGGCATCATTGAGCATTTCGATATATTCAAGATAGTATCCAAACTGGAAGCCAGAAATAGCAAAAATCAATATTTTTACATATATGGGACAAATCTATGGCTTGATTTATTGGTTTGCTCTTGAGTAAGGCATGGATAAAGAAGTTATGAAACATAACAGTTCATAACAAGTCATAGCATTTTTGTAGCTTTAAGAAACAAAGATGGCATCCAAGATGGCGGCCATGATAAGAAAACACAATTTTACCTGTTCACATTTGAGATGCTGTGCTATTGTAAACATTTTGTGTAAGACACTGTATTTTAAGAAATGGAGGCATGTCTTTGTCACCAATTATCTATTTACAATATGCAGGATGGTAGTCAAAACATCAAAACTGTATTTCATGTAGTTTTACGCTTGAGTTAACTGTGCAATACTTCATTTCTTTGGCAACCTGCATAATAATATACATGTCATCCATCTGTGTATCATGTCAGTCCAGTCTAATTTTGGCCATAATCTATACAGTGCTAAGAGCTTAGATGTTTCCGAAAATTTTGCCAAGTAGTAGCTCATATATGAACGCCGATCAGACAAGGAGGTCGTGTATGCAATTAAGATTTCAAAACAAAATAAATTTGTAATATTTGGCATGCTCTGATATTTATGCCAAACTGCTTTGATATTGTAAAACAATCCAAGACACATATAATATCTTATGAGACAAAGATATAAGTATCACGCATATTGCCATGGTAACCGATGCGCCATAAGAAATACCCTCATTTTAAGAAAAGGTACGAACTTTGTTGTACATATTTTATCAAATTGTGTGTGAACTTGTGCCAATTTCATAATCTGAACAGTGGTATAGGTGTTGAATTTCAAAGAACACATAGAAGTTTGAGAATTTCAGTCATAGATTCTTTTCAGTACAATGGTATAAAGACGTTAATATCATCAATGTCAAAACGCCATCAATATTTTTATGGCGTCATGCTTAGATTGCTACTCATATATTTATGGAGATAATCGCTTCAAACTCTCAGGAAATACTCAGCTAAACCTGGTCTTTCACATTGTTATTTATGTATATATTCATTTTGTATTTTTAGGACATAAGACCCCTCTTGTCCGATCTTGGCCCATATATATTAAGCTACACAAGAATCACAATAAGACGACACAGTAGCCCATACTCTGAATTGAGAGGTTGATGTTCTGAGTCCGCCACAACAGAGTTGTGCATGCCATGTTAACCTTTCCATAGTGCTGAATATAATAGTACTGGTTCATACCAATGCTCCATCTCAACATCACTGATTGTTTATTTAATGGATTGTTATTTAAGAAATAATTTTACTGAACAGTGAATTATCGTGATTAACGCGGGATGTTGGAGGGCAGATTGCGATGTATTAATTCACGACGGTATGAAAGATAAATGTTCAAAACGCATGTAAACATTTTTAAAACACAACTGTCTGTTCATTTATGTATTTATTGTTGTCTTGGCAAGAATGAAGATTATACAACCACGTCCTGCTCAGCAGCAACCGCAGAATTGGAATTAAATAACCATCCTGCAATACCTTGATCACAATGCTATTACCAATGACATAACAATAGCTGATTGTGTCGCATTCTGAAAGGGCATGAACACTAAATTAAATCAGGTAAGGATCAAATTTTTTTTTATTCCCTATTGTTTCTCTACATCAATAATGGCAGGCCTCTGTTTCACTGGTGATGACTTTTCCCCAACAATGCTTAGTCTGTGAACAGGTACTGAAAACATAACAGTACAAATGCATCTGTGTCATCTATAGTAGCTGAAATCCTTTTCAGATTTTCAAGTGCTGCCAACACCATTTGCTGCATACGGATGCCCCCTTCTTCATGGGTGCTTTTCATAGCACTTCTTTCAATGAAAATACCCTTGCAAACTTCTGAAAGTACATGTCATCTTCTCCCTTTTAAACTATCAACTTAGAATTCTGATTGTCTGCTACACTAATGTATTAATAAGTTTAATCAGCTACTGTTGGTTTTCTATCACTGTCTGTACAACACTTTGTGGGAACAATAATTGCATGTTTTGTGACATTGTTGTGCAAAAAAATTATCTACCAAATACCAGGTAAACATCATTCACTTTTGGGTTAGTTTGGAAATTGTCCACATTGTACTTTGACGGACCATTAGAAGACCAGTATATAAAATGACAGATCGAGTCATCTGATATAGAACAAATGATTTTCTTTTTATTTGACCCACATATACTTTTGTTTGTGATACTATCTTCGTCTTGCTTTGAATATCACCTGTATATGTATCTGCAAATATCAAGGTTGCTTTGGCAAACTCATGTGCTAATGTGTTTATGCCTATGTCATATGACCTTGCCTGTTGTCCAAATCACTCTAGTGCTAATCAAGATGGTAGCTACTGCTTCATTATTACCAACTGTAAGATCATTTATACTGTTGCTTGAGTTTCTACATATTAAGAGTTGCCTCATTAAAGCTTGTATATTATTTGCTTTCAAACCGTTTCATTGTTTTTGTACCAAGTTTGAGATCTTTATCAACACTCGCTACCTTTTCACCCATCCTTCCACCATCTTGAAATACACAATATTAAAATACAAACTTGCTCTATTATCCTTTATCTTAATAAGGCAAAATGTCTAGAGTAATGACGTTTAAGTGCTAAGTGTATTCAGTGCGGGAAAATGTTAAAACTCAATTCTAGGTCAAATTCGTTTTGCGCAAGAAATCATTGCTGCCTTCTTGAATGCCATCTTTAATATGATAATTACTGCATCTTGATAGATACACTAGCTTGAGCAATGTATTTGAAAGTTAAAGTGCTAATTGTATGAATCAAAACTTGAAAGTTAAACCAAAAACATGAAAAGCCTTGACTTATTTATGTTTTATAAGAAAGATGACAGCCATCTTGTATCCTATCTTGAAAATCTGTGATAGAATGTACATATTTACACAAATCTGATACATATTCATCAATTGGCACTGAAATAACCACAGTTTTACCAGATAAAAACAATCAGAGACCCGTATTAAAGAATATTTTATATTCTGGCCGCCATCTTAAACGCCATCTTGAAAAATACAAAAATGCTCAATGATGCCACGGGGGCATCATTCAGATTCTTCAAAGGCAATGTCTACTGAACATGATTTAGTAAAGAAAAAAACTTTAGAACTCAATTCCAGGTCAATTTTGTTTTCTGCCGGACTATATGTAGCATTTGGGACTCAATCCCATCATAGTTTGATCAAATGATGACCCTAGGATTACCTTGACCTATTTTACGGCAATGGCAATGTTGGAAACATAGGCTTTTACATGGGAAAATGTGAAAACTATGGAATTTTTGAAAACTATTGCAGCCTGAGGCCTGAAAAGTGGCAGATGCAAACAACTAATTGAGTAGATGAAGGTATGTGATTTATTTAGGTCAAGGTCATCTCTTGACCTTGGCCTGTCTGTCGTCCATACACACTTTTCAAGGATCTTCTTCTCTGAAACTGCCTGGCCAATCAAAGTGAAATTTTATGCAGAGCATCCATGGGTAGGGGAGACGAAAGTTTGATCGCGAAATCCAGGTCACATGACTAAGATGGCCGCCACGCCCATATATGGTAAAAACCACTCAAAAATATTCTTCTCCAGAACTGGCTGGCTGATTTTCATGAAAAGGTACAAGTAGGCAAAGATCAGGAACAGGCGCAATCAGAAAAAAAGATTCCCGCTCCAAAACCGAGGTTTGTAGCATTTGGGACTCCAGCCCATCATAGTTTGATCAAATGATGACCCTAGGATGACCTTGACCTATTTTACGGCAATTTCAATTTTGGAAACATAGGCTTTTACATGGTAAAAGTGAAAACTATGGATGTTTTGAAAACTGTTGCAGCCTGAGACCTGAAAAGTGGTAGATGCAAACAACTAATGGAGTAGATGAAGGTATGTGATTAATTTAGATCAAGGTCATCTCTTGACCTTGGCCAGTCTGTCGTCCATACACACTTTTCAAAGATCTTCTTCTCTTAAACTGCTTGGCCAATCATAGTGAAATTTTATGTGGAGCGTCCATGGGTAGGAAGAACAACAGTTTGATCGCGAAATTCGGGTCACATGACCAAGATGGCCGCCATGCCCAACTATGGCAAAAACCACTAAAATCTTCTTCTCCAGAACCGGCTGGCCGATTTACGCGAAACTTAGTATGTTGCATTTGGGACTCCAGCCCATCATAAATTGTTGAAATGATGACCCAAGGATGACCTTGACCTATTTTACGGCAAGGTCAATTTTGCAAACATAGGCTTTTACATGGGAAAAGGCGAAAACAATTGATATTTTGGAAACTGTTGCAGCCTGAGACCTGAAAGCTGCTAGATGCAGACAACTAATGGAGTCAATGAAGGTAAGTAGTTAATGAAGGCCAAGGTCATTTTTTGACCTTGACCCAAGGTCATTTAAATATCAAAATTAAAATTATGGTTTTCTCAGAAATCACTGGGTTTGGAAACTATTGCATCCTGAAATTTTGCAGATGCAGACAACTTATGAAGTCAATAAAGGTGTGTGAGTATTCAAGGTCATGGTCATTTCATGATGACTTAATACTCCAAGATCATGCTTCAGGTGAGCGTTCTCAGGACCAATGGTCCACTGGTTTCTGATTGCGCCATTTCCTGATAATTGCCTACTATTACTTTTCTATTTTAGTACATATGCGATCAACATTGACAATGGTGTGGGATAGGTCAAGGTCTTTCAAAGGTCGTGACTGATACAAAAGTTTTTTAACTTGAGTACTTGATGCTGCATGCCGAATTTCAAGATCGAAACGAAAGATTTTTAATATTTTACTATAAATGGAAACGC
The DNA here is from genome assembly GCA_964017185.1 of Rugalucina vietnamica. Classification (NCBI taxonomy): domain Eukaryota; kingdom Metazoa; phylum Mollusca; class Bivalvia; order Lucinida; family Lucinidae; genus Rugalucina; species Rugalucina vietnamica. The sequence goes on along the minus strand of OZ024880.1, from coordinate 26,909,328 downwards.
AGCCATATTATTCATGTACATGTAGCCCGGAACATAATATGCCTTTTGTTCATCAGGAAAACATGTCCGTAAAATATATACCCCATCATACCCCACTTTAATAAAGCAATATTGGGGTTTACAGGGGTATACCTACATGTATTTGCCTTATTTAAATCCAAAACATATATTGTGGGTTTTCGTTGGAAGCGCCTCGGCGAAGAACTAACTTAATTTTATGAACCACTGCAGAAGCTGAGGGTGAGGTTATGGCCATGTAAAATTGATTTAAGCCCGCCAGTAATTTTATATTACTGATCGTTCCAAGGCGATACTTCTGTGGTGGTTCTTTTTGTTTTATGTCTTGGTGTTTAAAATTTTTGTGGTGTTGGCTCCTTATGTATTTTTGCATACTTTTAGTTAAGTTTAGGTAACTGAGTGGCCACCTATTGGGAAAATAGCTGCTAATTCGGCTTACGATACGTTTCGTGGTATAAGTACCTGATTGTTAATTTAGTTTTTTCCCATTTCGGTTTTTGGAGTGGGAATCTTTTTCTGATTGCGCCTTTTCCAGATCTTTGCCTTCTTGTACCTTTCTAACGTGTACGCACAAAAAATCTCTATATTGCATGGGCAAGTTTTCGTAATGTCTTTTCGCATGTTGATTGTCGGAAAGGCTTTCGTTTGCATGACAAAAACTCAGAAATATTACCAAATTGCAGCTCACAATGTACAGTATATACATATAGCTTAAAGCTTCGTTCCACATCAGATTCGAATTCAATTTATTGATTCAAAACAACAAGTCGAGCGTTTGTCAAATTTCTTCACGGAAGAACAAAACAAAGCTCTGAAATATCGTTGAAGTCACTGCTATTGGGGTCGACAAATATCTGTTTTATCCCAGTTCATTGTCATTCAATGCATTGCTTCTTCAATGTCTCAAGGATAGATAGCCAATTTAATACGTATAATTGAATCATCCTTTTGTGTGATACTAGTTGCAAACGGCATTCATGTCGACGCCTCATCCGTTTCCAGAAAGAATGTTGTTGGTTTTCACAAAGAATTATAATGTGTAATCTAGTGCGTTTTTCTTCAGACTAGGCATTCAGTATTTCTGTGATCAAGATGCTAAGAAGGATAACAGCTGCCCAATGATGAAGTGCGTTGCTTGAAAATATTTTATTGCGTAACATTACTTTATTTTGACATTAAGGAAACATTAAATTTTATTCGTGTAGGAAAAAACATGATCTTGCCTACGTGCAAAAAAAATCAAGATCGTTTGGTATATTTCCTCATTTAGTTCTTCGACTGCCTGTGCGGCTTCATAATGGTCTAAAAATTGTAGGCGGAATCACCGTCTGAGATACATTTCAACGGGGTGTCTTGCATTTCTTTATTTCCAGAGAAACAAATCAGGAAACATGTCTGTTTACGCCCTTAAAACACCTTTATATAGCAAAACTGGAGTATACCTATTTTTGCTTCAAAACATAGATTGTGGGTAATCGTTAGAACCGCCCTAGCGAGGCGGTTCTAGCGTGTACCCACGCCACGATATGTTTTGAGCAGCGAGGCGTAAATAGCGGGTACCCACGCTCTGTTTTGAGCAAAAATAAGAAAACAATATCAAAATTTTTGTGCTGAAAAATGTTTGTTTTCTTGTAGCTTGGGCAAGTTTTTATAATGCTCTGCACAAGAGGAACAAGTGTGAAATACTGGTAATCTCTTTGTGTAAGTGCCTGGTTGTGATTTTTTTCCAACTCGTTTTTATAGTGGAAATTTCTTTCCGATTGTGCCATTTCCTGATCATTGCTTACTTTTACCCTTTTCTATGTGAAATTAGTAGTTTGCACGGATGGAATCTGTTTTAATAGTTGCATACGGTACATTTTATGTAATGACTGGAAATGGCTAATTCGATTATCACATGCATGCAGCGCTTTTTCTAGGTACTTGTATAAGGGTTATGTAGACGAACCGCATACAACTTTGCGTACATGTATCTCTATTGTTAAACATAACGTCATAGGTCAATATCAAAATTTTAACCTTTTTAAAATAGAAATGGCAATATCATAAAGCCGCCTCAGTGGTCTATTTACATGTATGTGCGTATATATGATTGATCCGATATGGACTAGGGATCGCCAGTGTGTATTATATGGATTGGAGTCATGGAGCGGAGTATTGGAATTGATTCTTGGAGTGGAACATTGGAGTGAATTTTTTGAGTGAAATAGAAAACGCAATTCCGGTGGTGAAAGAACCTGTATCAGTTTCCTTTCCTGTTTTCAAAAGACAGAACAATGTCTTAAAGGTCCTGATGGTGTTATTTTATGACTGTTAAAAGGTTTATGCAATGGTTACACGTTTTGCCGTTTGCACCTAGATAAATTGTATCCCCAGAATAAAGTTTTCTGTTGCAATCAAAAATTTCTTTCCAATCCTCCACTCTAAGAATCCATTCTAATACTCCACTCCATGACTCCAATCCATGACTCCAATCCATAAAATACTCAGTGCCATAGGGATTGACCCCCATATTTCGCTCGAGTCATGTAACATCACCTTTGATCAGGAATTTTGAAAGCATTTCCACTCAAATGCACATGGTTCTTGCTTATACCTTTTTTAAACCTAGTTTGTAATCCGATAGCTGTATTAACTGTGCTCCACATGCCACGCGAAGCGCGAAGAGCGACTGATAAGCCCGTTGTTGAGTACTGGATTGTTACAGCTTTTGGATAAATACATTCATTGAATTGATGATATAATAATACCATCTAAAATTATTCTATATAGGCAACTTTTGTAGGGACTTATTATTGTGGTTAATGAGTAAGAATCCCAGTGATGTGTTGATTGAACGCTAATAAAGCATCTCACGGTGAGGAAATACATAATTACCACCAGATACAACCACCTATGTTCTCTGTGATTGATAACCTGTCATCGGCAATCAAGTGAGATGCTAACAATGGTCTTAAGAAATCATAACAAAATAGTTAGTGAGGTAAGTAAGTGGTCTCGACCAGTCAAGAGTCTGTTTCCACGATTAAATTTTGGCTACATCTGTACAATCGGAAGACTTAGAATGATAGAATTCTGCGTCCTAGAATTCTTGCAGTTTAAATGCATATTTGGGCTACATTTCCAAGTAGCGCCCGTAGTAACCTTATTCCGGTGGTTTACGCCTATTCATGAACTGTTAGGTTGAAATTTCTGTCATTTATTAGTATTCGTTCTCTTCTAATTCACGTTAGAAATTGAATCAAACCAAATAGCACAGAAATGACACAAATGGTCAATACCGAAATGCCACAAAAGCCAGCGAGAGCGATTTTGGAAGATAAGTAAAAGTAATTGATCGTCGAAGCTTATGTGTTTACTGCTTTCAAACATACCGCTCTTTGAACAGTATTCATGTTTGTCAGTGGTTGTTGCACATCAGCAATATTTGAGCCGCCACATGAGAAAACCAACAATCTGCATAGGCTAATTTGTAGATGCTCATTCTAACCAAGCATTGATCAAATTGTGGACATACAATAGTGCCAAGACAAAAGGTAAAAGTAAGTGCACTTAGTGTACATGATGAAGTACACTTCACTTGCACGGTTTGATAGTAATTAGAATACTTTCTAGTGCACCCCGTGTGCACAAGGGTGTTATCTTTCGTGTTAGCATAACTGTAGTTGGATAAGAAGGGGGCTTTGGGGACATCCCTGCATATACGGATATATTTTTTCTTTGAGTTTCACAGTTAAATATAATATAACAAAACTGGTAGGACTGTACAGCCGAATGAAAACACCTATAACGAAATCAATGCAAAGCACAAAAAAGGTTTCCCTGTGCCTGTGATACAGATTCGAGTCAAGTCATAATCGCTACTCCTCAATTGCATTCTGATTGAGTGTTAGATCATCTGGCTAACCTACACTCCAAATGACAGTTTGGCATTGGTTCCCTTTTATATTATTATTATTATTTTATTATTATTATTATTATTATTATTATTATTATTATTATTATTATTATTATGTATTTGTACCAGTAGCAACAATTTTCCAGTAAAAAATGAAATTGCCTACAAAGTTTTAATTATCGTAGAAAAAACGAACGATTTTCACTTTGAGTCGAAAATTCTACAGCAGTCTCCATTGATCTATTTATAGACATCTTTGAAATTTCTCACAGATTAAAAGTATTAATCTTTTAAATTCTGTTATACATGCATATGCCAGAAAAGATCTAACATATTTTATAAAAATCAGTGTTTCGTTTCTTTGCTGTTTTGCAGAATCTTCATTTTCGACCAAGGACTCATTATATCCTATTTCCGTCGGTGTGGAGAGGTCTAACAGAGCAAAGGAAATATTCTGTCTAATTGAGTGCGAGTCGATACATCCAGCAATATCACACTCATGAGACATCCAAACATACGGAGCATCGTTGGGGTTATGATTTTTGTTTTTTATTTTTTTTTTAATTTTAATTTTAGTACCCTGCTACAATAAAGAGAGGTCATCTACATGTATATGGTGCATGATACAAAAGAGAACAGCTACAGTAGATAATTGAGAAATGGAGTGAATGACTATTGCTGGGATTATCTTTCACAATATGATCGAGTCCATGTCAAACAAATGTTGCTTCGCAGTGTAGAGGTGTGATGATATATATCATCACGATCCCTGTAATACATTATAATAATACAAAATACTAAATAAAATGAAATGATAACTGCTCGGACGCAATTTCATGAAATAGCCCATACGTAAAAAAGGATAAATTTAATGCAATTATACAGTGTACTGAATGCGTAAAGGTTTCAGCTACATGTAATTATTATATAGAGTTATCAAGCCAACTAAGAAACAAGGTGATCGGTATCTTTATCATGATGTTAAAGGTACTCTCAACACGACACTATCTGCACTAAAATGTGTGTGAATCAAATTTTAGAGTTGCTACCAATTATTCTAACTTCAAACATTCTTCAAGAGATCCTTCTGTTATAACTTCCTGTTATCTAAGACGCTTATTATGATTTTATAGCAAATAAAAATCAAAACTGGGATGTTTTAAACATGATTTACTTTCGCGGATTTATCAGATTTGTTTGAACTTATCATTGGTTATATACATTCTTGTTTTCAATTTCGCTGTAGTTTGAACGACCACCGATACGAACTTGGATCACGAAAACAAAACGCATGTGCGCTGAGTAGAAACTATAATCGTCGCATTACACAGTCATCGTAAAAGCCTTCATTTTGACTGGCGTTGCACCATTTTCAACAGTATTAAGCTCCTACTTTGACTATTGAATACATCTAGCCAACCGTAGCGTATAAAATATTTTCATGTACAGGTTATCTCATAAACAGTTTATCAAAAAATAACTGAATCAAGTTTTTTCCAGTTTCCAGACGATGCGTACCACGAATCTTTATTGAAATCGACAAATTAAAGTTATATCTTCCAAGGAAAACTGGCATGACATAGATAAGATGTGGATGTTAAAAAATCATGAATTTCACATTTCTGATGCCAAAACTCGCACACACACACACACAAAAAAAAAAAAAAAAAAAAAAAAAAAAAAAAAAAAAAGAAAAAAAACAAGTTTACCAACATCGCAACGCTTATAACCTGTTTAGATTACGCCTCTGACCGTGTATACATGTAAATATCAAAAGAATCATATGAACGCCAATGTTCAAGACCACTAAAAATACCTGTTGTTGCATACAATATACAACCATATTCCTAAAGGTTGCAACTAAACAGCTTAGCTAAATATCATCTTCAATATAAAATTTCTTTTTCACCATCCTGCCGCGCCTCCACATGATATTTGAAATCAAGTAGACAATTCAAAACAACAAGATAAAAATTGTGAAATTCATTTAAGGAAACAAGAATAGATACATGAAATGTCAAATGCTTTGCGATTTCAATTGACAAATCCAAAAGTCATTGTCATTTAATACAGTGCTTTGTAGCAACGATAAGTGTCCATCAACGACTTCTGTTCACCATGAACAAAAGTCGTTGCGGCCGCAACGACTTCTGTCCACTAGACAGTAATCGTTGATTTTTCAACCGTTTCTGTCCATTATAGACAGAAGTCGTTGCTGTGGTAGATATGATCTGCAGTGTCAACGATAACTGTCCATTTCTGAAAAATCCAGAAACTTGAGTAAGATGCAGTGATTTTGCCTTATATCTTGACACTAAATTAGTATATTTTCATACTTCTTTCAGATTATGAGTATGTATGACCTGACCTTTGACCCCAATAAACGTATAGGTCACTGTGACCTAATTTCACGGTTCAGTGATTTTGCCTTATATCTTGACACTCAATTAGTATATGTTCATACTTCTTTCAGATTATGAGTGAGTATGACCAGAGCTTTGACCCCCAATATACTTATAGGTCACTGTGACCTAATTTCACGGTTCAGTGATTTTGCCTTATATCTTGACACTCAATTAGTATATTTTCATACTTATTTCAGATTATGAGTGAGTATGACCAGAGCTTTGACCCCCAATATACTTATAGGTCACTGTGACCTAATTCCACGGTTCAGTGATTTTGCCTTATATCTTGACACTGAATTAGTATATTTTCATACTTCTTTCAGATTATGAGTGAGTATGACCTTACCTTTGACCCCAATAAACTTATAGGTCACAGTGACCTAATTTCACGGTTCAGTGATTTTGACTTATATCTTGACACTCAATTAGTATATTTTTATACTTCTTTCAGATTATGAGTGAGTATGACCAGAGCTTTGACCCCCAATATACTTATAGGTCACTGTGACCTAATTTCACGGTTCAGTGATTTTGCCTTATGTCTTGACACTCATTTAGAATATTTTCATACTTCTTTCAGATTATGAGTGAGTATGACCTGACCTTTGACCCCAATAAACTTATATATCACTGTGACCTAATTTCACGGTTCAGTGATTTTGCCTTATATTTTGACACTCAATTAGTATATTTTCATACTTCTTTCAGATTATGAGTGAGTATTAGCAGAGCTTTGACCCCAATATACTTATAGGTCACTGTAACCTAATGTCACGGTTCAGTAATTTTACCTTATATCTTGACACTCAATTAGTATATGTTCGTACTTCTTTCAGATTATGAGTTAGTATGACTAGACCTTTGACCCCATTCTACTTATAGGTCAGTGTGACCTAATTTCATGTTTCAGTGATTTTGCCTTACATCTTGACACTCAATTATGATATTTTTATGCTTCCTTCAGATTATGAGTGAGTATGAACATACCTTTGACCACAATATACTTATAGGTCACTGTGACCTAATTTCATGGTTCAGTGATTTTGCCTTATATCTTTGCACACAATTGGTTTATGAACATAATTCTTTCACACTATGTTTGTGTATGACAAGACCTTTGACCCTAAAGTAGTCCTAGGTCATTGTGACCTGATTACATGGTTCAGTGATTTTGCATTTTATCTCGGTTTTCTTTTGGTATATGAATATATTTCTTTCACATTATGTTTGCGTATGACAAGACCTTGTACCCTGAAGTATTTCTGGGTCATTGTGACCTAATTTCATGCTTCAGTGACTTTGCCTTATATCTTGACACTCGGTATATTTTCATACGTCTTTAGTATTATGAGTTAGTATGATTAGACCTTTGACCCTAAAGTACTTATATGTCAGTGTGAGCTTATTTCACGGTTCAGTGATTTTGCCTTGTATCTCGGCACTCCGTTGGTGTATTAACATACTTGATGTACAATATGATTGAGACGTTTAAACCTTCAGTAGTTATAAGTTATAGTTAACTGTCATGGTTGAGTGATTTTGTTCTGTATAACATCAAGGCAAAAAGATCTATGAGCATATTGCTTTGGGTTACAGGTCGAGTCTGGCCCTATGTTTGACAAAGGTCAGAGCAGTCGATATTCAGATTGTGAGTGAGTATGACCAGACATTTGGCCCTAAATTACTTATAGGTCACTGTGACCTTTTTTCACGGTTCAGTGATTTTGCCTTGTATCTCGGCACTCAACTGGTATATGATAGAGTACAAGTAGGCATAGATCAGGAAAAGGCGCAATCAAAAAAAATTCCCACTCCAAAAACCGAGGTGGGAAAAAACTAAATATATTATCAAGTACTTAAACGATGAAAACATCGTAAGCCGAATGAGCAGCTATACTTCTTTCCTTTCACTATATGTTGGCGTATGACCAGACCTTTGACCTACAAGTTATCCTACGTCACTGTGACTTAATTTCATGATTCAGTGATTTTCCCTTATATCACATCACTCAATTAGTATATGGGCATACATCTTTCATAATATGAGTAAGTATGACCAGACATTTGACAACAAACTAGTCTTACGTCCCTGTGACCTAATTTCATGGTTAAGTGATTTTGTCTTATATCAGTAAATTTTCAGACTTCTTTCAGATTATGAATGAGTGTTACCAAACCTTTGAACAAAAAGTACGTAAAGGTCACTATAACCTTATTTCATGTTTTAGTAATTCTGATTTTTATTTTATACATTACAGTGAAAACCAGTGTATATCAAAACTTGATAAAATTGGTATTTTCATTGATATGAAATTTCACTGATATCAAATCTCACTGATATCAAAAGTTACTAGTGACTAGTATCAGCCTATATCTTCACTGTAGAGTTTGGATTACTTCTGACGTTTCCATTTACTTGACGTCATTAAATGTGTTTCACTTCAGAATTTCAATCGCCGATAACTCCGTAATTTATTAACGAAAACATAAAGTGTGGGTTCTCAGTTTCTTAGTTAGAAAGTGAGGAACAATGTGGTACCAAAATTTTTTGTGTTTTCAACAATTTTTGGGTTTTGCATTTTCACCGCCTGCCTTGTGATTTCGAAAATGCCCGTGTGTTGTATAAAATAAAAAGAAAATTAGCTTTGTGTATCAGGAACTTAAATTGTAAAAGTTTAACGGATTTCATCTTTCACAAACTGGTATCGTTGACAATTTACGACTTGTGTCTGCTGTCAACAGTTATCGTTGAAAACTCTACCGGTTCTGTCCATCATGTACAAAAAACATTAACTTTGTCTCATATTAGTTCATAAAGAACACGATTACTTGTTTTAAGATAGATTCGTTTATCTAGAACTTTAATAATTATAAGATTGACTGATTTCTATGATTTCATCTGCCGTGAACAGAAGTCGTTGACAACAACTTCTGTCTGCTATGAACAGTTGTCGTTGAAAGCTCAACCGGTTCTGTCCATCATGTGCAAAAACCTTTGAACTTGTCTCATACTAGTTCCGAAAGCCACGATTAGTTGTTTTAAGAAAGATATTTGTATCAGGAACTTAAATTGTTATACGATTGACGGATTTATATGATTTCATCTGTCGTGAACAGAAGTCGTTGACAACGTAACGACTTCTGTCTGATGTGAACACTTGTCGTTGAAAACTCAACCGGTTCTGTCCATCATGTACAAAAACCTTTGAACTTGTCTCATACTAGTTCAGAAAGCCACGATTAGTTGTTTTAAGATAGATTTGTGTATCAGGAACTTTAATTGATATTAGATTGACTAACTTATATGATTTCATCTTTCGTGAACAGAAGTCGTTGACAACGTAACGACTTCTGTCTGCTGTGAACAGTTGTCGTTGAAAACTCAACTGGTTCTGTCCATCATGTACAAAAAGTTTAAATTTGTCTCATGCTTGTTCAGAAAGAACACGATTACTTGGTTTAAGATATATTCGTGTATCAAGAATTTTCATCGTTATAAGATTGACTGATTTCTATGATTTCATCTGTCGTGAACAGAAGTCGTTGACAACGTAACGACTTCTGTCTGCTGTGAACAGTTGTCGTTGAAAGCTCAACCGGTTCTGTCCATCATGTGAAAAAACCTTTGAACTTGTCTCATACTAGTTCCGAAAGCCACGATTCGTTGTTTTAAGAAAGATTTTTGTATCAGGAACTTTAATTGTTATACGATTGACGGATTTATATGATTTCATCTGTCGTGAACAGAAGTCGTTGACAACGTAACGACTTCTGTCTGCTGTGAACAGTTGTCGTTGAAATCTCAACCGGTTCTGTCCATCATGAACACAAATCTTTGAACATATCTCATACTAGTTCAGAAAGCCACGATTAGATGTTTTAGGATAGATTTGTGTATAAGGAACTTTAATTGATATTAGATTGACTGACTTATGTGATTTTATCTGTCGTGAACAGAAGTCGTTGACAACGTAACGACTTCTGTCTGCTGTGAATAGTTGTCTTTGAAATCTCAACCGGTTCTGTCCATCATGTACACAAACCTTTGAACTTGTGTCATACTAGTTCAGAAAGCCACGATTAGATGTTTTAGGATAGATTTGTGTATAAGGAACTTTAATTGATATTAGATTGACTGACTTATATGATTTCATCTTTCGTGAACAGAAGTCGTTGACAACGTTTCTACTTTTGTCTGCTGTGAATAGTTGCCGTTGAAAACTCAACCGGTTCTGTCCATCATGTACAAAAATCTTTAAATTTGTCTCATGCTTGTTCAGAAAGAACACAATTACTTGGTCTAAGATATATTCGTGTATCAATAATTTTCATCGCTATAAGTTTGACTGATTTCTATGATTTCATCTGTCGTGAACAGAAGTCGTTGACAACGTAACGACTTCTGTCTGCTGTGAACAGTTGTCGTTGAAAACTCAACTGGTTCTGTCCATTATTAACAAAAACCTTTGAACTTGTCTCTTACTAAATCCGAAAGGCACGATTAGTTGTTATAAGATAGATTTATATATCAGGAACTTAAATTGTTATACGATTGACGGATTTATATGATTTTTATATCAGGAACTTTAATTGTTATTAGATTGGCTGACTTATATGATTTCATCTGTCGTGAACAGAAGTCGTTGACAACGTAACGACTTCTGTCTGTTGTGAATAGTTGTCGTTGAAAACTCAACCGGTTCTGTCCATCATTTACACAAACCGTTGAATTTGTCTCATACTAGTTCCGAAAGCCACGATTCGTTGTTTTAAGAAAGATTTTTGTATCAGGAACTTTAATTGTTATACGATTGACGGATTTATATGATTTCATCTGTCGTGAACAGAAGTCGTTGACAACGTAACGACTTCTGTCTGCTGTGAACAGTTGTCGTTGAAATCTCAACCGGTTCTGTCCATCATGAACACAAATCTTTGAACATATCTCATACTAGTTCAGAAAGCCACGATTAGATGTTTTAGGATAGATTTGTGTATAAGGAACTTTAATTGATATTAGATTGACTGACTTATGTGATTTTATCTGTCGTGAACAGAAGTCGTTGACAACGTAACGACTTCTGTCTGCTGTGAATAGTTGTCTTTGAAATCTCAACCGGTTCTGTCCATCATGTACACAAACCTTTGAACTTGTGTCATACTAGTTCAGAAAGCCACGATTAGATGTTTTAGGATAGATTTGTGTATAAGGAACTTTAATTGATATTAGATTGACTGACTTATATGATTTCATCTTTCGTGAACAGAAGTCGTTGACAACGTTTCTACTTTTGTCTGCTGTGAATAGTTGCCGTTGAAAACTCAACCGGTTCTGTCCATCATGTACAAAAATCTTTAAATTTGTCTCATGCTTGTTCAGAAAGAACACAATTACTTGGTCTAAGATATATTCGTGTATCAATAATTTTCATCGCTATAAGTTTGACTGATTTCTATGATTTCATCTGTCGTGAACAGAAGTCGTTGACAACGTAACGACTTCTGTCTGCTGTGAACAGTTGTCGTTGAAAACTCAACTGGTTCTGTCAATTATTAACAAAAACCTTTGAACTTGTCTCTTACTAAATCCGAAAGGCACGATTAGTTGTTATAAGATAGATTTATATATCAGGAACTTAAATTGTTATACGATTGACGGATTTATATGATTTTTATATCAGGAACTTTAATTGTTATTAGATTGGCTGACTTATATGATTTCATCTGTCGTCAACAGAAGTCGTTGACAACGTAACGACTTCTGTCTGTTGTGAATAGTTGTCGTTGAAAACTCAACCGGTTCTGTCCATCATTTACACAAACCGTTGAATTTGTCTCATACTAGTCCAGAAAGCCACGATTTGTTGTTTTTAGATAGATTTGTGTATCAGGAACTTTAATTGTTATTAGATTGACTTACTTATGTGATTTCATCTGTCGTGAACAGAAGTCGTTGACAACGTCACGACTTCTGTCTGCTGTGAACAGTTGTCATTGAAAACTCAACCGGTTCTGTCCATCATGTACACAAACCTTTGAACTTGTCTCATACTAGTTCAGAAAGCCACGATTAATTGTTTTAAGATAGATTTGTGTATCAGGAACTTTAATTGATATTAGATTGACTGACTTATATGATTTCATCTTTCGTGAACAGAAGTCGTTGACAACGTTTCTACTTTTGTCTGCTGTGAATAGTTGCCGTTGAAAACTCAACCAGTTCTGTCCATCATTTACAAAAACCTTTGAACTTGTCTCATACTAGTTCCGAATGCCACGATTAGTTGTTATAAGATAGATTTATGTATCAGGAACTTAAATTGTTATACGATTGACGGATTTATATGATTTCATCTGTCGTGAACAGAACCCGTTGACAACGTAACGACTTTTGTCTGCTGTGAACAGTTGTCGTTGAAAACTCAACCGGTTCTGTCTATCATGTACTAAAAACCTTTGAACTTGTCGGATACCAGTTTAAAAAGCCACTATTAGTTGTTGAAAGATAGATTTTTGTATTAGGAACTTTAATTGTTATTAGATTGGCTGATATGATTTCATCTGTCGTGAACAGAAGTCGTTGACAACGTAACGACTTCTGTCTGCTGTGAACAGTTGTCATTGAAAACAACCGGTTCTGTCCATCATGTACACAAACCTTTGAACTTGTCTCATACTAGTTCAGAAAGCCACGATTAATTGTTTTAAGATAGATTTGTGTATCAGGAACTTTAATTGATATTAGATTGACTGACTTATATGATTTCATCTTTCGTGAACAGAAGTCGTTGACAACGTTTCGACTTTTGTCTGCTGTGAATAGTTGCCGTTGAAAACTCAACCGGTTCTGTCCATCATTAACAAAAACCTTTGAACTTGTCTCATACTAGTTCCGAATGCCACGATTAGTTGTTATAAGATAGATTTATGTATCAGGAACTTAAATTGTTATACGATTGACGGATTTATATGATTTCATCTGTCGTGAACAGAACCCGTTGACAACGTAACGACTTTTGTCTGCTGTGAACAGTTGTCGTTGAAAACTCAACCGGTTCTGTCCATCATGTACTAAAAACCTTTGAACTTGTCTGATACCAGTTAAAAAAGCCACTATTAGTTGTTAAAAGATAGATTTTTGTATTAGGAACTTTAATTGTCATTAGATTGGCTGATACGATTTCATCTGTCGTGAACAGAAGTCGTTGACAACGTTACGAATTTTGTCTGCTGTGAATAGTTGTCATTGAAAACTCAACCGGTTCTGTCCACCATGTACAAAGACCTTTGAACTTGTCTCATACTAGTTCAGAAAGCCACGATATGTTGTTTTTAGATAGATTTGTGTATAAGGAAATTTAGTTGTTAAAAGATTGATGACTAATGTGATTTCCTCTGTCGTGAACAGAAGTCCATCATGAACACAAATCTTTGAACATGTCTCATACTAGTTCAGAAAGCCACGACTTGTTGTTTTTAGATAGATTTATGTATCAGGAATTTTTAATTGTTATTAGATTGACTTACTTATGTGATTTCATCTATCACATAATTAACGTTTCATCTGTCATGATTAGTTGTTTTAAGAAAGATTTTTGTATCAGGAACTTTATTGTTATACGATTGACGGATTTATATGATTTCATCTGTCGTGAACAGAAGTCGTTGACAACGTAACGACTTCTGTCTGCTGTGAACAGTTGTCGTTGAAAACTCAACCGGTTCTGTCCATCATGAACACAAATCTTTGAACATTCTCAAACTAGTTCAGAAAGCCACGATTTGTTGTTTTGGATAGATTTGTGTATCAGGAACTTTAATTGTTATTAGATTGACTTACTTATGTGAATTTATCATTCGTGAACAGAAGTCGTTGACAACGTAACGACTTCTGTCTGCTGTGAACAGTTGTCGTTGAAAACTCAACCGGTTCTATCCATCATGTACACAAACCTTTGAACTTGTCTCATACTAGTTCAGAAAGCCACGATTTGATGTTTTAGGATAGATTTTTGTATATTCGTGTATCAGGAATTTTAATCTTTATAAGATTGACTGATTTCTATAATTTCATCTGTCGTGAACAGAAGTCGTTGACAACGTAACGACTTCTGTCTGCTGTGAATAGTTGTCGTTGAAAACTCAACCGGTTCTGTCCATCATGGACTAAAAACCTTTGAACTTGTCTCAGACCAGTTGAGAAAGCCACGATTAGTTGTTTTAAGATAGATTTTTGTATCGGAAACTTTAATTGTTATTAGATTGGCTGACTTATATGATTTCATCTGTCGTGAACAGATTGCGTTGACAACGTTCCGACTTCTGTCTGCTGTGAATAGTTGTCGTTGAAAACTCAACCTGTTCTGACCATCATGTACGTAGGTTGTTCGGAAAGTTCGTGTAATTGTGTTATATCTCTCATAATTTTCATGCATTTTACTGGAAACTTTGTCAACGACTTCTGTTCACGACAGATGAAATCATATAAATAAGTCAATCTAATAACAATTAAAGTTCCTAATACACAAATCTATCTAAAAACAACAAATCATGGCTTTCTTAACTAGTAGGAGACATGTTCAAAGATTTTTGATCATGATGGACCGAAGCGGTTGAGTTTTCAACGACAACTGTTCACAGCAGACAGAAGTCGTTACGTCGTCAACGACTTCTGTTCACGACAGATGAAATCATATAAATCCGTCAATCGTATAACAATAAAGTTCCTGATACAAAAATCTTTCTTAAAACAACTAATCGTGGCTTTCGGAACTAGTATGAGACAAGTTCAAAGGTTTTTGCACATGATGGACAGAACCGGTTGAGCTTTCAACGACAACTGTTCATAGCAGACAGAAGTCGTTGTCAACGACTTCTGTTCACGACAGATGAAATCACATAAGTAAGTCAATCTAATAACAATTAAAGTTCCTGATAGACAAATCTATCTCAAAACAACAAATCGTGGCTTTCTGAACTAGTATGAGACAAGTTCAAATGTTTTTGTAAATGATGGACAGAACCGGTTGAGTTGTCAACGACAACTGTTCACAGCAGACAGAAGTCGTAACGTTGTCAACGACTTCTGTTCACGAATGATGAAATCATATAAGTCAGCCAATCTTAGAACAATTAAAGTTCCTGATACAAAAATTTATCTTAAAACAACTAATCTAAGCTTTCTTTACTGGTATTAGACAAGTTCAAAGGTTTTTAGTACATGATGGACAGAACCGGTTGAGTTTTCAACGACAACTGTTCACAGCAGACAAAAGTCGTTACGTCGTCAACGACTTCTGTTTACGACAGATAAAATCACATAAGTAAGTCAATCTAATGACAATTAAAGTTCCTAATACACAAATCTATCTAAAAACAACAAACCATGGCTTTCTGAACTAGAATGAGACATGTTCAAAGTTTTGTGTTCATGATGGACAGGACCGGTTGAGTTTTCAACGACAAGAGTTCACAGCAGACAAAAGTCGTTACGTTGTCAACGACTTCTGTTCACGACAGATGAAATCACATTAGTCAGTCAATCGTTTAAGAATTAAAGTTCCTGATACACAAATCTATCTAAAACAACAAATCGTGGCTTTCTGAACTAGTATGAGACAAGTTCAAAGGTTGTTGTACATGATGGACAGAACCGGTTGAGTTTTCAACGACAACTATTCACAGCAGACAGAAGTCGTTACGTTGTCAAAGCATTCTGTTCACGACAGATGAAATCATATAAGTCAGCCAATCTTATAACAATTAAAGTTCCTGATACACAAATCTATCTTAAAACAACTAATTGTGGCTTTCTGAACTGGTATGTGTCAAGTTCACCGACTTTTAGTAAATGATGGATAGAACCAGTTGAGTTTCAACGACAACTGTTCACAGCAGACAGAAGTCGTTACGTTGTCAACGACTTCTGTTCACGACAGATGAAATCACGTAAGTAAGTCAATCTAATAACAATTAAAGTTCCTGATAGACAAATCTATCTCAAAACAACAAATCGCGTCTTTCTGAACTAGTATGAGACAAGTTCAAATGTTTTTGTAAATGATGGACAGAACCGGTTGAGTTTTCAATGACAACTGTTCACAGCAGACAGAAGTCGTAACGTTGTCAACGACTTCTGTTCACGAATGATGAAATCATATAAGTCAGCCAATCTAATAACAATTTAAGTTCCTGATACTAAAATTTATCTTAAAACAACTAATCTAAGCTTTCTTTACTGGTATTAGACAAGTTCAAAGGTTTTTAGTACATGATGGACAGAACCGGTTGAGTTTTCAACGACAACTGTTCACAGCAGACAGAAGTCGTTACGTTGTCATTGAGTTCTGTTCACGACAGATGAAATCATATAAATCCATCAATAGTATGACAATTTAAGTTCCTGATACTTATAACAACTAATCGTGGCTTTCGGAACTAGTAATAGACAAGTCCAAGGGTTTTTGTAAATGATGGACAGAACCGGTTGAGTTTTCATCGACAACTGTTCACAGCAGACAGAAGTCGTTACGTTGTCAACGACTTCTGTTCACGACAGATAAAATCATAGAAATCAGTCAATCTTATAACGATGAATATTCTTGATACACGAATATATCTTAAACCAAGTAATTGTGTTCTTTCTGAACAAGCATGAGACAAATTTACAAAGTTTTTTGTACATGATGGACAGAACCAGTTGAGTTTTCGAAGACAACTGTTCAAAGCAGACATAAGTCGTTACGTTGTCAACGACTTCTGTTCACGAAAGATGACATCATATCAGTCAGTCAATCTAATATCAATTAAAGTTCCTGATTCACAAATCTATCTTAAAACAACTAATCGTGGCTTTCTGAACGAGTATGAGACAAGTTCAAAGGTTTTTGTACATGATGGACAGAACCGGTTGTGTTTTCAACGATAACGGTTCACAGCAGACAGAAGTCGTTACGTTGTCAACGACTTCTGTTCATGACAGATGAAATCAGATTAGTAAGTGAATCTAATAACAATTAAAGTACCTAATACACAAATCTATTTAAAAACAACAAATCGTGGCATTCTGAACTAGTATGAGACAAGTTCAAAGATTTTCGTTCATGATAGACAGAACCGGTTGAGTTTTCAACGACAACTGTTCACAGCAGACAGAAGTCGTGACGTTGTCAACGACTTCTGTTCACGTCATATGAAATCATATAGTCAGCCAATCTAATAACAGTTAAAGTTCCTAATACAAAAATCTATCTTAAAACAACTAGTCGTTGCTTTCTAAACTGGTATGAGACAAGTTCAACGGTTTTTAGTACATGATGGACAGAACCGGTTGAGTTTTCAACGGCAACTGTTCACAGCAGACAGAAGTCGTTACGTTGTCATCGACTTCTGTTCACGACAGATGAAATCACATAAGTAAGTCAATCTAATTACAATTAAAGTTCCTGATACACAAATCTATCTAAAACAACAAATCGTAGCTTTCTGTACTAGTATGAGACATGTTCAAAGATTTGTGTTCATGATGGACAGAACCGGTTGAGTTTTCAAAGACAACTGTTCACAGCAGACAGAAGTCGTTACGTTGTCAACGACTTCTGTTCACGAAAGATGAAATCATATAAGTTAGTCAATCTAATATCAATTAAAGTTCCTGATTCACAAATCTATCTAAAACAACTAATCGTGGCTTTCTGAACGTGTATGAGACAAGTTAAAAGGTTTTTGTACATGATGGACAGAACCGGTTGAGTTTTCAACGACAACTGTTCACAGCAGACAGAAGTCGTTACGTTGTCAACGACTTCTGTTCACGATAGATGAAATCACATAAGTAAGTCAATCTAATAACAATTAAAGTTCCTGATACACAAATCTATCTAAAAACAACAAATCGTAGCTTTCTATACTAGTATGAGACATGTTCAAAGATTTGTGTTCATGATGGACAGAACCGGTCGAGTTTTCAACGACAACTGTTCACAGCAGACAGAAGTCGTTACGTTGTCAACGACTTCTGTTCACGAAATATGAAATCATATAAGTCAGCCAATCTTATAACAGTTAAAGTTCCTAATACAAAAATCTATCTTTAAACAACTAGTCGTTGCTTTCTAAACTGGTATGAGACAAGTTCAAAGGTTTTTGTACATGATGGACAGAACCGGTTGAGTTTTCAACGACAACTGTTCACAGCAGACAGAAGTCGTTACGTTGTCAACGACTTCTGTTCACGAAATATGAAATCACATAAGTAAGTCAATCTAATAACAATTAAAGTTCCTGATACACAAATCTATCTAAAAACAACAAATCGTAGCTTTCTGTACTAGTATGAGACATGTTCAAAAATTTGTGTACATGATGGACAGAACCGGTTGAGTTTTCAACGACAACTGTTCACAGCAGACAGAAGTCGTTACGTTGTCAACGATTCAGTTCACGAAAGATGAAATCATATAAGTCAGTCAATCTAATATCAATTAAAGTTCCTGATTCACAAATCTATCTTAAAACAACTAATCGTGGCTTTTTGAACTATTATGAGACAAGTTCAAATGTTTTTGTACATGATGGACAGAACCGGTTGAGTTTTCAACGACAACTGTTCACAGCAGACAGAAGTCGTTACGTTGTCAACGACTTCTGTTCACGACAGATGAAATCACATAAGTAAGTCAATCTAATAACAATTAAAGTTCCTGATACATAAATCTATCTAAAAACAACTAATCGTGGATTTCTGGACTAGTATGAGACATGTTCAAAGTTTTGTTTTCATGATGGACAGAACCGGTTGAGTTTTCAACGACAACTGTTCACAGCAGACAGAAGTCGTTACGTTGTCAACGACTTCTGTTCACGAAAGATGAAATCACATAAGTCAGAAAATCTTTTAACAATTAAAGTTCCTGATACACAAATCTATCTAAAAGCAACAAATCGTGGCTTTTTGAACTATTATGAGACAAGTTCAAATGTTTTTGTACATGATGGACAGAACCGGTTGAGTTTTCAACGACAACTATTCACAGCAGACAGAAGTCGTAACGTTGTCAACGACTTCTGTTCACGACAGATAGAATCATATAAACCAGTCAATCGTACAACAATTTAAGTTCTGATACAAAAATCTATCTTAAAACAACTAATCGTGGCTTTCTGAACTAGTATGAGACAACTTTAACGGTCTTTAGTACATGATGGACAGAACCGGTTGAGTTTTCAACGACAACTGTTCACAGCAGACAGAAGTCGTTACGTTGTCAACGACTTCTGTTCACGAAAGATGAAATACATAAGTAAGTCAATCTAATAACAATTAAAGTTCCTGATACAAAAATCTATCTTAAAACAACTAGTCGTGGCTTTCTTAACTGGTATGAGACAAGTTCAACGGTTTTTAGTACATGATGGACAGAACCGGTTGAGTTTTTAACGACAACTGTTCACAGCAGACAGAAGTCGTTACGTTGTCAACGACTTCTGTTCACGACAGATGAAATCATATAAATCCGAAAATTTTTTAACAATTAAAGTTCCTGATACACAAATCTATCTAAAAACAAACAAATCGTGGCTTCTTGAACTATTATGAGACAAGTTCAAATGTTTTTGTACATGATGGACAGAACCGGTTGAGTTTTCAACGACAACTATTCACAGCAGATAGAAGTCATAACGTTGTCAACGACTTCTGTTCACGACAGATAAAATCATATAAATCAGTCAATCGTACAACAATTTAAGTTGATGATACAAAAATCTATCTTAAAACAACTAATCGTGGCTTTCTGAAATGGTATGAGACGACTTCAACGGTCTTTAGTACATGATGTACAGGACCGGTTGAGTTTTCAACGACAACTGTTCACAGCAGACAGAAGTCGTTACGTTGTCAACGACTTCTGTTCACGACAGATGAAATACATAAGTAAGTCAATCTAATAACAATTAAAGTTCCTGATACAAAAATCTATCTTAAAACAACTAGTCGTGGCTTTCTTAACTGGTATGAGACAAGTTCAACGGTTTTTAGTACATGATGGACAGAACCGGTTGAGTTTTCAACGACAACTGTTCACAGCAGACAGACGTCGTTACGTTGTCAACGACTTCTGTTCACGAAAGATGAAATCACATTAGTCAGAAAATCTTTTAACAATTAAAGTTCCTGATACACAAATCTATATAAAAACAACAAATCGTGGCTTTTTGAACTAGTATGAGACAAGTTCAAAGATTTTTGTACATGATGGACAGAATCGGTTGAGTTTTCAATGACAACTGTTCACAGCAGACAGAAGTCGTAACGTTGTCAACGACTTCTGTTCACAACAGATGAAATCATATAAGTCAGTCAATCTAATAACAAATAAACTTCCTGATACAAAAATCTATCTTAAATCAACTAATCGTGGCTTTCTGAACTGGTATGAGACAAGTTCAACGGTCTTTAGTACATAATGGACAGAACCCGTTAAGTTTTCAACGACAACTGTTCACAGCAGATAGAAGTCGTTACGTTGTCAACGACTTCTCTTCACGGCAGATGAATTCACATAAGTAAGTCAATCTAATAACAATTAGAGTTCCTGATACACAAATCTATCTAAAAACAACAAATCTTGGCTTTCTGAACTAGTATTAGACATGTTCAAACATTTGTGTTCATGATGGACAAAACCAGTTCAGTTTTCAACGACAACTGTTCACAGAAGACAGAAGTCGTTACGTTGTCAACGACTTCTGTTCACGACAGTTGAAATCACATTAGTCAGTCAATCTTTAATCGATTAAAGTCCTGATACACAAATCTTTCACACAACAACAAATCGTGGCTTTCTGAACTAGTATGAGACAAGTTCAAAGGTTTTTGTACATGATGGACAGAACCGGTTGAGTTTTCAACGACAACTATTCACAGCAGACAGAAGTCGTAACGTTGTCAACGACTTCTGTTCACGACAGATAAAATCATATAAATCAGTCAATCGTACAACAATTTAAGTTCCTGATACAAAAATCTATCTTAAAACAACTAATCGTAGCTTTCTTAACTGATATGAGGCAAGTTCAAAGGTTTTTAGTACATGATGGAAAGAACCGGTTGAGTTTTCAACGACAACTGTTCACAGCAGACAAAAGTTGTTACGTTGTCAACGACTTCTGTTTACGACAGATAAAATCATATAAATCAGTCAATCGTACAACAATTTAAGTTCCTGATACATAAATCTATCTTATAACAACTAATCATGGCTTTCGGAACTAGTAAGAGACAAGTTCAAAGGTTTTTGTAAATGATGGACAGAACCGGTTGAGTTTTCAACGACAACTGTTCACAGCAGACAGAAGTCGCTACGTTGTCAACGACTTCTGCTCACAACAGATGAAATCATAGAAATCAGTCAATCTAATATCAATTAAAGTTCCTGATACACAAATCTATCTTAAAACAACTAATCGTGGCTTTCTGAACTAGTATGAGACAAGTTCAAAGGTTTGTGTTCATGATGGACAGAATCGGTTGAGTTTTCAACGACAAGTATAAAGATGAAAACTCTTTATACACGAATATATCTTAAACCAAGTAATCGTGTTCTTTCTGAACAAGCATTAGACAAATTTAAAGCTTTTTGTACATGGTGGACAGAACCAGTTGAGTTTTCAACGACAACTATTCACAGCAGACAGAAGTCGTTACGTTGTCAACGACTTCTGTTCACGACAGATGAAATCATAAAAATCAGTCAATCTAATATCAATTAAAGTTCCTGATACACATATCTATCTTAAAACAACTAATCGTGGCTTTCTGAACTAGTATGAGACAAGTTCAAAGGTTTGTGTACATGATGGACAGAACCGGTTAAGTTTTCAACGACAATTATAACGATGAAAATTCTTCATAAACGAATATATCTTAAACCAAGTAATCGTGTTCTTTCTGAACAAGCATGAGACAAATTTAGAGTTTTTGTACATGATGGACAGAACAAATTGCGTTTTCAACGATAACTGTTCACAGCAGACAGAAGTCGTTACGTTGTCGACGACTTCTGTTCACGACAGATGAAATCATATAAGCCAGTCAATCTAATATCAATTAAAGTTCCTGATACACAAATCTATCTTAAAACAACTAATCGTGGCTTTCTGAACGAGTATGAGACAAGGTCAAAGGTTTGTGTACATGATGGACAAAACCGGTTGAGTTTTCAACGACAACTGTTCACAGCAGACAGAAGTCGTTACGTTGTCAACGACTTCTGTTCACGACAGATGAAGTCATAGAAATCAGTCAATCTTATAACGATGAAAATTCTTGATACACGAATATATCTTAAACCAAGTAATCATGTTCTTTCTGAACAAGCATGAGACAAATTTAAAGATTTTTGTACATGATGGACAGGATAGAACCAGTTGAGTTTTCGAAGACAACTGTTCACAGCAGACAGAAGTCGTTGTCAACGAATTCTGTTCACGAACGATGAAATCATATAAGTCAGTCAATCTAATATGAATTTAAGTTCCTGATACACAAATCTATCTAAAAACAACAAATCGTGGCTTTCTGAACTAGTATGAGATATGTTCAAAGATGTGTGTTCATTATGGACAGAACCGGTTGAGTTTTCAACGACAACTGTTCACAGCAGACAGAAGTCGTTACGCTGTCAACGACTTCTGTTCACGACAGATGAAATCACATTTGTCAGTCAATCTTTTAACAATTAAATTTCCTGATACAGAAATTAATCTTAAAACAATGAATTGTGGCGTTCTGAAATGGTATGAGGCAAGTTCAAAGGCTTTTGTACATGATGGACAGAACCCTTTGAGGCTTCAACGACAACTGTTCACTGTAGACAGAAGTCGTTACGTTTTCAACGAGTTCTGTTCACGACAGATAAAATCATATAAATCAGTCAATCGTAAAACAATAAGAGTTCCTGTTAAAAAAATCTATCTTGTAACGATTTATCGTGGCGTTCGGAACTGGTATGAGACAAGTTCAAAGGTTTTTGTACATGATGGACAGAACCGGTTGAGCTTTCAACGACAACTGTTCATAGCAGTCGTTACGTTGATCACAGTGACCTATACCTGTTAGTATATTTGGGTCAAAGGTCTGGTCATTCTCACTCACAATCTGAAAGAAGTATGAAAAAATATCAATTGAGTGCGGAGATATAAGGCAAAAGCACTGAATCGTGAAATAAGGTCACAGTGACCTATAAGTATATTGGGGTCATAGGTCTGGTCATACTCACTCATCATCTGATGGAAGTATGAAAATATATCAATTGGGTGTCTAGATATAAGGAAAAAAATCACTGAACCGTGAAATTAGGTCACAGTGATCAATAAGTATATTGGGGTCATACTCACTCATAATCTGAAGGTAATATGAAAATATATCAATTGAGTGTCAAGATATTGGGCAAAATCACTGAACCGTGAAATTAGGTCACAATCACCTATAAGTATATTTTGGGTCAAAGGTCTGGTCATTCTTACTCATAATCTGAAAGAAGTAAGAAAATATACTAATTGTGTGTCAAGATGTAAAATCACTGTACCACGGAAAGTAGGTCAACGCAATCTTACCGTCATGACACACAAGCCATTGTCACAATGTTGAAAGATGAATGACCAACCATCTTAGTAAGTTGTTTCTATTTAGATACAAATCGCCAAAAATATTGTAGCGAGTTCTAGATTTTTACCCCAGAGGTCCGATATCATGGAACCTAAATTGTATGAAGTAAGATTATCTTCCTTCGTACAAGTTACACAGCAGTACATCAATTTTTACAGTGTTCTAGTTTTTAACCTCTAGTTCCATCCCCCAGGCATGGACCCAGGGATCTAATGCCATGCAATGAAACTCAACCCTACAAGGTACCTATGGTTCAAGTATGAAAGCCCACTGATAAAAGATTTTAAAGATATAGACTTCTAGAATACTATATCACAGAAAAGCCATCAATAATGGTGTGTTAGATTTTTAAACCTTCCCCCCCTCTCGGGACTGGACCTAGGGGCTCGATGCCATGGAATGAAAGCTAACCCTACAGGGTATGAATAGTCTAAGTATCAATGCTTTCTGATGAGTTGTTGTCAAGATTCTAGAAACCTTAGACGCAAGTGTAACGCGCACGCGCACGGGAACGTGGACGACCGCGGTGAATACCATAGCTCTATGCCCTTTGTGTAGTCCAGCTAAAAACAATATTTAGGCAGTTCTAGATTTTGACCTCTAGCCCCGCCCTTGACTCCGACCCAGTGGTCCGATGTCAGGGAACCTAATGTGTATGAACTATGAAAAGGTACAAGTAGGCAAAGATCAGGAAAAGGCGCAATCAGAGAATGTTTTATGATAAGTTGTTGTCAAGATATGAACTCTTTGTAAAAAATAAGAGCTGTCGCAGGACAGCGCGCTCGACTGCTTCTGACCTTTGACAAACATAAGGCCAAACCTGACCTGTAACCCAAAGCATTATGCTCATACATCTCTTTGCCTTGATTCAACAAGGCAAAATCACTCAACCATGAAAGTTAACTATAACTACCTAAGATTTAAAGGTCTCACTCATATTGTGAAAGAAGAGTGTTCATATACCAAATGCGTGCCAAGATACAAGGCAAACTCACTGAACTGTGAAATAAGGTCACAATGACCTAAACGTTCTTCAGGGTCAAAGGTCTCAGAGTCATACTTTCTCATAATGTAAAAGAAATATGATCATATACCTATTGAGTGTTGAGATATAATGCAAAATCACTGAACCATGAAATTAGGTCATAGTGACATATAAGTATGTTTGGAATAAAGGTCTGGTCAAACTCATTCATAATCAGAAAGAAGTACGAAAAGATACCAACTGAGTGTCAAGATATAAGGCAAAGTCACTGAACCATGAAATTAGGTCACAGTGGCCCAGGAATACTTAACGGTCAAAGGTCTTGTCATATGCAAACATATCATGAAAGAAAGATGTTCATATACCAATTGAGTGCCGAGATATAAGGGAAAATCACTGAACCGTGAAATTAGGTCATAATGACCTATGAGCACTTTAGGGTCAAAGGTCTTGTCATACCCAAACAAAGTGTGAAAGAAGTTGGTCATGAACCAATTGAGTGTCAAGATATAAGGCAAAATCACTGAACCGTGAAATTAGGTCACAGTGACCTATAAGTATATTGGGTTCAAAGGCCTGGTCATACTTACTCATAATCTGAAAGAAGTAAGAAAATATATTAATTGAGTGTCAAGATATAAGGCAAAATCACTGAACCATGAAATTAGGTCACAGTGACCTAGGACTACTTAAGGGTCAAAGGTCTTGTCATACGCAAACATATCATGAAAACAGTATGTTCATAAACCACCTGAGTGCCGAGATATAAGGCAAAATCACTGAACCGTGAAATTAGGTCATAATGACCTATGACTACTTAAGGGTCATAGGTCTTGTCATACGCAAACATAGTGTGAAAGAAGTTTGTTCATATACCAGTTGAGTGCCGAGATATAAGGCAAAATCACTGAACCGTGAAATAAGGTCACAGTGACCTGTAAGTATATTGGGGTCAAAGGTCTGGTCATACACACTCATAATCTGAAAAAAAAAGTATGAAAATATACTGATTGAGTGTCAAGATATAAGGCAAAATCACTGAACCGTGAAATTAGGTCACAGTGACCTATAAGTATATTGGGGTCAAAGATCTGGTCATACTAACTCATAATCTGAAAGAAGTAAAAGAAGTAAGAAAATATATTAATTGAGTGTCAAGATATAAGGCAAAATCACTGAACCATGGAAAGTAGGTCAACCGATCCTTACCGTCAAAACACACAAGTCAGTCCATCTGTGAATGTTGTTTGCTAAATGGGTGTCAAGGTATGTACTTACAGAACGGTTTTAACAGTAATCAGCATTTTTCGCAGTGCTCTATGAAAATGAACAGTAGTCGTTGAAAATAATTTTTATATCTACATGCTCAACGACTATTGTCCATTTAGCTTGTGGACAGAAGTCGTTGCGGCCGCAACGACTTTTGTTCACGGTGAACAGAAGTCGTTGATGGACACTTATCGTTGCTACAGTGCTTCTTCAATCTCTCAAGGACCGATAACCAATATAATACACATAATTGGGCCAACATGCGAGATCCTGGTTTGCAATTTGCAAACGCTCTAAGCATTCACAGTGACGTTACCGTTACTTTAACAAAGAAATACATATACTGGACAAATAAAGTTAGAGATCAAAATTTAAAGCTCAATTTCTACAAGATCTCGAATTGCTGGTAAAATGAAACATTTCTATCATCAACGTAATTTATTTTGTGAGCTTTGTACACTTGAGGATCGAAACAATAGTCTTTGCATTCAGCAAGTTCAGGCTTTAAGTCAGACTACCCTTTAAATGAAAATGGTATGAAATTCCCATAGAGAATTGATGGTGTGTAAGTTTGTTCGTGCTAAACTTTTAAAAAGGCTAGAAATTATCTATCATTTTAGCAGGCTGATCTTAGAAATGATGACTCTCGATGACTATCGTGCAAATTCGCGAAATTTTCATGAATTTGCAAACTTTACTTTTTTGTGGAATCAGCTTTTATGGACTTTTTCACTTTGTTTTTTAGGGTAGTGTGGTTTATTGAACAGCCGTGCTTTAGTCAGATGATGCACAGTTTCAAAATTTGTGGCATATTAAAGTGCGATAAAACTGCTAATCCACCATGTAAATGGAAAATTGATTTATTATCGATTGGCCCAAAATGCATCCTTAAAAATTTGATCCCTAACTTACTTTGACCAGTATACTTAGGTAGTGCATAATTGTTAAAACCCACATGACAATGTAATGGTGAAGTTACACAAATGGCTCTGTCATTGACATTCTGTATTTCTGTAATCGGAATGCAAAACAGGGTAACAGGTGTAGGAAAAGATAAATATAAAGTTCCCTTCCCTGAAAATATTTCTTTGCGTTGCACTGCGATTTTATGACATTAACACGCTATTCATATGACATTTTCTGAGAAATTTCAGTATAGTCTATTATGGAGAGAAACATAATATTGCTAACATGCTAAAGGCAGTTTAACCACCAGATATTTTTTTTCCTCTTTTATCTTTTCACGGCTGCCTGTGTGGCTACATATTGATTCTGCAATTTCAGTCTGTTCTGATAATAAAACGGTACAAGCAGGCAATAATCAGGAAAAAGCGCAATCAGAAATAAATTCCCACTCAATAAACCGAGGCGGGGAAAAACCTAAATTGACAATTAGGTACTAATGATAAAAACATATCGTAAGCCGAGTGAGCAGTTATTTCCCAATAGCCGGCACTCAGTTACACGAACTTGACTTAAATATGAAAACGTACATAATGTTCAAACAGCACATATATTCGACTCCAAACCATAAATTAAATAGAACGACAACAGAAGGATCGCGTTGGAGCGATCAGTTATATAAATTACTAGCGGTAGGGCTTAAACCGTTCTTACAGACGCCTCACCTCACCCTCATCTTCCGCGGTGATTCACAACATTCAGTTCGTTGTTCGGTCCTCGTGGTGAATCTCTAAATAGTCAATGAATCATTAAGGACAAACAAATAAATCATGATAACCACCATGCTGAATCAAAAAGGAAGACTCACAGATTCAGTAAGCTGCCCGACGATGGAGATCCCTGGGCGCCAAATAACTTATACTGGAAAAAGTATACATCAACGAATCATTGTAGCAGTGTTTGTAAAACGCTTTATGCGAAAATACTCATTCGTCTTATTCCTTGTGTAATAGTGTAAGGTAGTTCGATGATAACCAACTGTACATAGCCTGACAACATGCACATGTATGCAAAGCATGAACAACCATAAGCAAAGATATAAGATGAATATACAATACGTTTGATATTATTCAGTATATACTGAAAATAACAAAGTGGCCTAATCAAGGTAAGGTCACAGCTAGTTCAACATCTCATTGACTGAATATGCAGAACGTAAAATGATAATTTTACTATCACGGTTACCTGACCGTGACATAATCATTGTTTCGCTGAAAATTTTAAATTTTTAGAGTTAAAAATCTATGTTTTTTGCATGGGCAAAGTTTCGTAATGATTGAATTTTTGCTACATGTAAGTCGATACATCCAACAACGTCCACTCAATAAACATATGTTTGAAACTACGCCCCACCTACTGTGCATAGCTAGGATAAAGACATTTTTAGCTTTAGTACCCTGCTATAATTAAAAGAGAGGCACTAGATACAAAATGATATATTCACATTATTACAATAGTATCTTTATCATATTGGTCTAAGTACCAAGGGATAATTTTGTAGGTATAAAGTAAAAAGGACATCAGGAAGACATGTCCATGTAATGTAATACACCACTTTAATATAACAAAAAGGTACAAGTAGGCAAAGATCAGGTAAAGGCGCAATCAGAAAAAGATTCCCACTCCAATAACCGAGATGGGAAACAACTAAATTAATAATCAGGTACTTATACCATGAAAACATATCGTTAGCCGAATGGGCAGCTATTTTCCCAATAGGGGTATGCAGGGGTATACCTATATTTCTTATTTTTGATTGTGGGTACTCGTTAGCTAACGTGTACCTGCAATCTATGTTTTGAGCAAAAATAAGAAAAATATAAAAAAATCAACCAAAAATTGTTGATTTTTACAACTTATGAAAATCTATATATTACATGGGTGTGTTTTCATAATGGAACAGCTGCAGAAGGTAATTGATACTTGCAATAAATGAATGTTTTTTTCCGGGAATGGCTTTCAAAAGATCAAGCAATCCATGTCAAACAATCCATGTCAAACACATATTATTTGACATTGTTAGGCTAGACTTTCCACAGCTTGTAATGTATAAGAATGACATACGCCATGCACAGACGGAATTTCCTTATTAAGCTCGGTCGAGAAATCCTTGGAGTTCGGTGCAGTTTAACAGTGTACTGCGTGCAAAAAGTCAAGGTGAGGATTTCCCCATTTCTGGACAGAGAAAGAAGGTACAAGTAGGCAATGATCAGAAAAAGGCGCAACCAGAAAGAAATTCCCATTCCAAAAGCCGAGGGTACTTATACTTAGAAACTATATCCTAAGCCGAGTGAGCAGCTATTTCCCAATAGGCGGCCACTCAGTTACCCGAATTTAAATAAAAATATGAAAACGTGCAATAAGGTTCAAACATCACACACTTCTACTCCAAAACATAAAAACAAATAGAACCACAACAGAAGAATTGCATTGGAACAAATAAAATTACTGGGAGGGGGGAGGGGGGCTTAAATCGATTTACAGGTGTCATACCTCACCCTCATCTTCCGTAGTGGTTAACAGCATTTAAGTTGTTCGGTCCCCGTTGTGAATCTCTAACTAGTCAATAAATCATCAAAGACAAACAAATAAATCATGATAATCACCATGATGAATCAAAAACGAGGACTCACAGATTCAGTAGGCCTACAATGGAACATATCCATATCTTAGAATGGCAAAAAGGTACAAGTAGGCAAGGATCAGGAAAAGGCACAATCAGAAAGAAATTCCTACAGTGCTACGAAATCCGAGGTGTGAAAACTAAATTGACAATTAGGTAATTATTCTAAGAAGACATATTGTAAGCCGAGTGAGCAGCTATTTACCGATAGGCGGTCACCCGAACTTAACTTAAAATATGAAAACGTACATAAAGTTCAACCAGCACGAAAGTTCGACTCCAAAACATAAAACAAATAGAGCCACAACGGAAGAAAAGCCTTTGGAAGATCAGTAAAATAAAATTACTGGGAATGTTTATCCAGTTTTACAGGCGCCTAACCTCACCCTCAACTTCTGTAATGGTTCTTTTATACACATATATCAACAAGAAATATGGAAAATCATATTATTAGTAAGTATATATATTAACGGATATCGTCAACGGATGCCGAATGGACTCAAAATGCATTAAATTACCATAGATGTTATACTCCTTATCAAAAAAAGAATATATATATGTATATATATATATAAAACGTATGTTTTGTCGTTCAAGATAAAAGAGCCGCATATCCGTTACTGGTCTGGTGGCATCTGATTCCAATTTTGACTAGAAAAAAACTGTCACCAGATGAAACGGATACCACCGGACAAGGAACGCATAAACCGAATGAGGAACGGAAAGGAAACATTAAACGGATAGATAACGCATTTGAACGCACAACGAACGGACTGGAAACAATTCTATCTGCAAGGCATCCGTTAATATGTGACAGCTGGTTTATATATCCAGTTCGCTCAACGTGTTAGTGCCTTTGCATTACATTGTGCATGAAACGAAATAGTATTGCAGTCAATTATTCCAACTTCAAAGAAAGTATTCAAAAGCTCATTGTAGAAACACTTCTGCTTATCCTGAAATCTAAGATGCTCATTATATTTAATAATAGAACAAAATTTACTTTCGATGTTTGATCAGCTTTGTCTTATCATTGTTTCTGCAAATATGGTTAACTCGTATAGTTGACCAGAAGTGTTACCGTTCCCCTTCAATTTAAAAAACGAATGGCTATACTTGAAGACGTGTGATTCTATCAGTGTGGCCACAGTAACCTCATTATACATTTTGATGCGCCCGTCACAATCAATATAAAACAATTGAAAGCTTACCTTGCATCAGCATTACAGTGTAAAGTCATCCTTAAACTCGCCTTCGTTATGTGGCCAGTTGACAATGTGGCAAATTGACCTTGATGTTAAGGGTCACGAGTAAAAAATAGATAATCAGATTGAACACTATCTGTTATTTTTAGAGGGATTTTCTTTATGATTGCATCATTTCCTAATCGTGGCTAACGCTAACTTTATCCCAATTCATTTCATTCAATATATTCCCTCTCTAATGTCTCAAGGATAGATAGATTGTGGCTCGCAAGCGGTGTAAAAATTCAAGCCCAGAAAGAACGATGTTGCAAATATACGTGTTGTGTATTAAACATTATATGTGTATTTATTTTTTGTATTTTATTAATTGTTAAAACATGCCATATAACGTTATATTGACAGTAGAAATAATAATGATAATGATAAGGGTCACTCCCATTGAAATCCCATTCATACACTTAAATTATCTATGTAACTAGTGATCAGCTTTAAATTTGGTTGTCACCAAGCACTTTCGGTTTGAATAAAAACGTACAAGTAGGTAATGATCAGGAAATGGCGCAATCAGAAAGAAATTCCCACTCCATAAACTGAGGGGTGGGAAAAACTAGAATGACACTTAGTTACTTATACCAAGAAAACATATAGTAAGCCGAGTGGGCAGCTATTCCCCAATAGGCGGCCACTCAGTTACCTGAACTGAACTAAAATATGAAAACGTACATAAAACTCAAACAGCACAAAAATTCGACTCCAAAACACAAAACAATTAGAACCACAACAGAAGTATCGCCTTGGAACGATAAGTTTCAGTCAAGAAAAAAAAATAAATAAAAGAAATAAAAGATCATTTTCAGTCAAGAAAAGAAATTGTTTCTTGACAGAAAATCACACATTTTTGTTGGACTTTTTCAAAATTTATTTCTTGGATATCAACCTATTTACACAAAGTATCATTTTCATCATGGAATGTCACTTGAAACCATGGTAAGAGAAAATGTGTTCCCCCTAGGCCCACCCACTTGGATTTGTGTTTAGGGAAATTTCAAGGGTGCATGTGTTCGAACGCGTGTCTTGAAATAATGGATAAATGTACTTTAATTAGACTTCCAATTGCTTTACATGAAAAAATATGCTATACAATGTGTAATGTAATTGAATTATATTTTTGTTATATGCCCTCTGACATAAAACTGTAAAAGTGATCCTTATCATAATGTAAACACCCGTGTTCTTTAATTGCCACAAATGGTTGAGAATTAGATTCTTTATTTCTGTAATCGTGATACAAAGGCGGGTAACAGGTGCACAATCGAGCGGTGGAATATAAATAACGCTCCCTGAAAATAGTTTGTTGCGTCACACTATGTTTTTGCGACATTACACGCCATTCAGTTGACACTGTATGAGAAGTTTGATATTACGTTTTATTATTTTACTGATAACCATGGTATTGCCTACATACATGTACAAAAAGACATATCAGTATTTCCTCTTATATCGTTCGCAAACTACAGTGTACGTGGGTGGTTTCATATTTGTCCAACAATATTATTTTAACACCGAAAACTGATTCAGAATTTCAGCGTCAGTAAGCCCGTCTGAGTTCCCATGCACACCAACATTTAAAATAAAATATAAGGTTTAGATCCCAGTTAATTAGTCATTCATCATTACAACTATTTTTCTGACGCAAAGAAAAGTCGAAAAGTCCCTTTCTGGTTTGACGTTAAAAATGTGACTTCACGTTTTGCAGGATAAAATTTCAAATTAATGTTTTGCGCGTAATCTTACAATGTTGATCAAAGACATTTATGCTCGTTATTTTACGTCAGGGTAAACGGCAATAATTATGGCTTGGACTGTCATCTATCCGTATTTGAGGTAAAAACGTAAACATGACGTAACTCGCATACAACTGACGAAATCCATTTTTACAATGTAAACTGAGAAGCAGACATAACACGCTGCCGCAATCAATATATACCATCTCGTAAATCGAAAAGTACTGAGAAGATAAAATAAATGCTGAAACCTTAATTTAATAGAAACTTAAGTTTCCGTTGCCTCTTAGTATAAACATGGAACCATGTCATGTAATAATGATGTTGTAGGGGATAGGTTGATCATAATATTTTTAGAACTGAAGTCCAGTGATATTATACATGCAAAATACTAAAAAGTGATGTAAAGTTTTGATGGCGCGGTTCTAAAGCGTCTGCTAATAATGCAAACCACGGAGAGGAAATATAATTACCGCCGAGATACTACCACCCTTGTTAACAATGATTGAGAACCTGTCATCGGCGATCAAGTGAGATGCTTACAAACGTCCTAAGAAATCATAACAAAATAGTCTGTGAGGTAAGTGGTTTAGACTAGTCTGGAGTCCAGGTCTTTAGTTGAATTAACCTATGTCTGTATTGGAAGGGCGAATAGGGCGACAGTTGGAAATATAATATGGTGTCATAATGAGTACAGACATTTCTCCAATGATAATGCATCTTTTAGTAGCATCCCCATGCATCATCTACATGATGCAAATCATTACAATCGTCTTAACCTTATTTCGGTGGTTTACGATTATCCATGAACTGTTAGGTTAGAATTGCCGTCATTTATTAGTTTTCGTTCCCTTCTAAATCACGCAAGAAATTGAATCAGACCTAATAGCACAGAAATGATACAAATGGTCGATACCTAAATGCCACAAAAGCCAATGAGATCGATGTTGGAAGATAAGACAAAAATAAAAGATCGTCTAAGCTTGTGTGTTTACTTATTTCGCACATACCGCTCTTTGATCAGTACTCATGTTTGTCAATTATCATTGCTTATCAGTAATATTTGTAACTTGTAAGTGGTTGCTCCTCATTTTAAACAAAAATGCCTGGTAAAGTCTCGGACGTCAGTGTCACATTATTACATGTAGATAATAAGGGAAAAGCACCAGTTGCAACGTAAAGTGAACGTCGGTTAGCAAAGCAAGAGACAAGAAGCTCCGGCTACGACCAACTCATAGCTTTAAGTCGGGGCCGTAATCGAGTCTGACGGCCGACCTTATTAAAGAAGCAGTCATTGTTATCAACAGTAATTGGGTAAAAAAAAACTTAGCATGCAGCCTTTCGTATCACATTTTAGTTATTTCTAATACGTTTGTAATGTATAATGATTTTTCTAAAGGGATGAGAAATGTCATCTGTGTACAGTTACCTTAAATTTGGACAATTCATTATTTTCGAAGTAGTACATGTAAAATGGATGAATATTAAGGATTTCTATAGAATAAAGGATATTTAATATTGACGTTATTGCCATGGACGTTTTATTGACGTCTGATGTTCTGAGATCAAGATATTAAGACAGAAATGATAATTGTATTGGATTACTTCAGAATAAGATTTTATAAGAAGGTACAAGTAGGCATCGATCAGGAAAAGGCACAATCAGAAAGTGATTCTCACTCCAAAAAACCGAGGTGGGAAAACCCAAATCAACAATCAGACACTTATACCATGACATCATATAATAAACCGAATGAGCAATTATTTTTCAAATAGGTGGCCACTCAGTTAATTAAACTTAATCAGGCGCAATCAGAAAAAGATTCCCACGCCAAAAACCGAGGTGGGAAAAAACCAAATCAACAATCAGGCACTTATACAAATGTACCATGAAAACATATAGTAAGCCGAATGAGCAGCTATTTTCCCAATAGGTGGCCACTCAGTTACCTAAACTTAACTAAATATATGAAAGCATACATAAGGTGCAAACAGCACAAAAAATTCCAACACCACCAAGACACAAAACAATAAGAATCACCACAGGAGTATCGCCTTGGAACGATGATTTTTGAATTGATGTGGATGACGTTAATTGTCCTAAATCATAACGTTATGTTATCTATCTATCTATCTATCTATCTATCTATCTATCTATCTATCTATCTATCTGAAATAAGTTAAGGCTACAGTGGGCAAAACTACGATGCATGTTAATTGTTTGCTCTGTATTGAGTGGAAGAAAGTTTGTAACGCGATACGAATAGTAATTTAAAGATAATTTCATAGAGTATCAAGTTTAGGATCGTTAACAAAAATCGATTCCCTCGTATGCTCGTAATGTCCTTTACCACCTTTTGCCGAGTACTCATTAGCACTTACAGAAACCTGACAAATAGTTGTGCTGGGTAACTGAGTGGCCACCTTTTGGGCAACAGCTGTTCAATCGCCTTTCGATATGTTCTCTTTGTATTAGTACCTGAATGTCAATTGAGTTATTCCACCCCGGATTAAGAGTAGGATTTTCGTCCAAATTTTGAAAAAAGTCAATAAATTGATGCTTGTATCAGATTGCAATTACCGGATATGCATTTTTGCATATTTCTTAGACACCATTATGATACACGTAGTAATGATCACATTATATTGTACGCTCAGTAGAATCATATGTCCATGCATTTACAACCAAGTAAATAAGAAAGGATAACGACTATTGTAGGAGTTATCTTTCATATTAAATGTGAAACCATCCATATCAAACACATGTTGCTTGGCATTGTGATTCGCGACGGTATACATAAGAACTATTCAGAATTCCTGCAATACAGTTGTCATTAAAATAAAACAACAAAGACTGAATAAATTGAAATGACAACGGCTATGCTCAGACGGAATTTCATTATAAATCAAACGTAAAAAGGGACACATTCAGTGCAGTTCTACAGTGTACTGAATGACAGAAATTGTTCAGCTATGTATCGAGCCAACTAAGAAATAAGACGATCTGTATCGTGGTTTTACAAAGTTGCGTTAATCACGTCATTATCTGCACTAAAATGTGTGTTAATCAAATTTTGAGTTACAACCAATTGTTCTAACTTCAAATACATTCTTGAAAAAGTCCCTTCTGGAAACACTTCCTGCTGGACCAGATGCTGATATCTAAGAAGCTCATTATATTTAATAACAAAACATAGTTTACGTTTGTGTTTTGATCAGTTTTGTTTGATCTTATAAGATCATATGGACTGTTTTATAATTTCTCTGTGGTTTGAACGGCCACCAATACGAAATTGGAACAGAAAAACATTATGCATGTGCGTTGAATAGAAAATTCCTCGTATTAGGCAAATTTTGTGAGAGCCTTGATGTTAGATGGCGTTTAACATTTTCAACAGTGAAGGTCCTAGTTTGGTAATTAAAAACAACTAACACGCCGTAGCGTACAATACACTCCCAAGGACGTCTATATTCATTTTATAAAAGATCCTTTCAACGTTTATGTTCGCAAAGGACATTCGCAGTTACATTTTTAATAGCAGGTCATTCGGCTTACGATATGTTTAATTAGTATAAGATACTGATTGTCGATTCAGCTTTTTCCCATGTGGGTTTTTGGATTGGGAATTTCTTTCTGATTGCGCCGTTTCCTGATCATTGCCAACTTTTACCTTTTCATTCATACTTTCATATATTTTTGTTTACTGTAGTTACTTTCGCTCCCCGTAAAATATGTTATAATGATAAATCGATGTATATGTTCGCAATGGACATTCGCAGTTATATTCTAAATAGCAGATCATTCGGCTTACGATCTGTTTAATTAGTATGAGTAACTGGTTGTCAATTTAGCATTTTGCCATGTCGGTTTTTGGATTGGGAATTTCTTTCTAATTGCGCCGTTTCCTGATCATTGCCAACTATTCATATATTTTTGTTTACAGTATTTACTTTCGCTCCCCGTAGAATATTTTATAATGATAAATTGATGTTTGTTTGTCTTCGATTATTCATTGACAAGAGATTCACCACGAGGATCGACCAAGCAGACGAACAAATTTATTTAAAACGCAGGCCAAGATATGAATAAGAGAAAAATACATATTTTCCTATTGCAGTTGGTGTAAGGCATATTCATACTTTAGTAGAAGGGATAGAGACCTTCATGATTATTATCTTCTTTAACTTTGTATCAGATGTCAGTTTTCACATACTAAAATTTTGGTGTCTGACTGTTTGGGATTTTAAATTTAATTCATAGTTAACATTGTATTTTCCAAATACCGTTATAGCCAAGTAAATAAGAACAGATAACGCCTTCCCCTCTTAAGTATTGCAAATGTAGAACGAAAATTGTATTAGTCTTTTTCATCCCAGACAGCTTAATATGTTTGGCTTAGGAGACCATAAAATCCTATATTCAGTATATAATAGACATTTCTGTGCACTGTTCATTCCAATACTACGAGCGTTTGAATGTCCCTGGAAGGTGCTGTTCAATTCTGATAGTGTGGACAAGCGAGCGCAAATAGTTTTGGAAACGTAGGTCAAAAGGTACTGTACAATACTTAATAAAAGTAAAAGTAGGCAATGATCAGGACATGGTGCAATCAGAAAGAAATTCCCACTCAGAAAACCGAGGTTGGAAAAAAAACTAAATTTATTTTAACAAGCAGGTACTTATACTAAACTAGAAATAAGTGTTTGTAAAACACTATGCCCCCAACTGTATGCTTGCCACTAACCTGGCACAGTTTTTTTCATTATTTTTGAAAATCATGTAAGCAAACAGAGTTGACCTGGGCACAAATAGCAAACTTGAGGACTAACAGTGATAACAGATGCACACTTAAATCCGAAAGTGGTAAAATTGATAAATTTTCAAAATTCCATAATCTTGTCAAAATTTGACAAAAAGTTCTCAAAAGTTAATCAGGTGATCTACTCCTTGGCCCCAATCAGCATACCAAATATGAAAGCACTAGCTCAAATACATTTTGAAATATCTTTCACACAAGATTTTCAAGATTTTTTTTCAAAGGGAGATAATTCAGAAAGGGGGCATAACTCAGAAAAGAAAAAAAATACGGTCATCTTTTTTTTTCATGAGGAATCCATATATGAAATTTAAAGACACTAGCATCCACTGTTTAAAAGTTTCAAATTTCATCCGAAAGTGGTAAAATTGATAATTTTTCAAAATTCCGTAATTTTGTCAAAAATTGACAAAAAAATCTCAAAAGTTAATCAGGTGATCTACTCCTTGGCCCCAATCAGCATACCAAATACAAAAGCACTAGCTCAAATACTTTTTGAGATATCTTGCACACAAGATTTTCAAGATTTTTTTTCAAAGGGAGATAATTCGAAAAGGGGGCATAACTCAGAAAAGAAAAAAAATACGGGTCATCTTTTTTTTCATGAGGAATCCATATATGAAATTTAAAGACACTAGCATCCACTGTTTAAAAGTTTCAAATTTCATCCGAAAGTGGTAAAATTGATAAATTTTCAAAATTCCGTAATCTTGTCAAAATTTGACAAAAAGTTCTCAAAAGTAAATCAGGTGATCTACTCCTTGGCCCCAATCAGCATACCAAATATGAAAGCACTAGCTCAAATACTTTTTGAGATATCTTGCACACAAGATTTTCAAGATTTTTTTTCAAAGGGAGATAATTCAGAAAGGGGGCATAACTCAGAAAAGAAAAAAAATACGGGTCATCTTTTTTTTCATGAGGAATCCATATATGAAATTTCAAGACACTAGCATCCACCGTTTAAAAGTTAAGAAAAAAGTGGTGCGGACACACGGACACACGGATACACGGACACACGGACAAGCCCAAAGCAATATGCCCTACCAACTTTTTCAAAGTTGGGGGCATAAAAACGTATTGTAAACCGAATGGGCAGCCATTTTCCCAATAGGTGGCCAAACGGTTACTCAAACTTAACTTAATTTATTAAAACATACATAAGGTGCTAACAGCACAAAAAGTCAACACCAAGACATAAAAAATAAGTATGAAATCATTTGGAACGATCAGTACTATAAGATTACTGGCGGGCTTAAATCCATTTTACATTGCTATAACCTCACCCTCCACTTCTGCAGTGGTTCACAACATTTAGTTAGTCCTTATGAATCTCTAACTAATCAATGAATCATCAAGGATGAACACATAAATCAGGATAACTACCATGATGAATCAAAAACGAGTACTCACAGATTCAGTAAGCTGCCCGATGGAGATCCCTGGGCAATACTTAGTTAATTTATTTGAACAAATACAGCATACTGTGTGTCACCATACCAAAAAGAAGCCAGAGAAGGATTCTAAAATGGGCAAACGGCCTTAGTGCAAATAGGTCAAAGTTGTCAAAGCGT
This sequence comes from Rugalucina vietnamica, assembly GCA_964017185.1. NCBI lineage: Eukaryota > Metazoa > Mollusca > Bivalvia > Lucinida > Lucinidae > Rugalucina > Rugalucina vietnamica. The sequence goes on along the minus strand of OZ024880.1, from coordinate 26,870,116 downwards.
CTCGATAAAGATAATAGGCTTTGTAGCCCTTGAGTACTTGATGCTACAATAACATATGTCTTCAGATTCTAGTTAAGATGACCGTTAAAAGGTTATTTATTCTGCAGGTTTAAGTCTGTTGAACGTTTGATTTATGATCAAATATAATACATCAACGAACCTTGGAAGGAGTGTTTTAAAACGCTGCATTAGAAAGCCAAAAGTAGGCAATGATTCCCTATCCAAAACTGAGGTGGGAAAAAACTAAATTGACAATCAGGTACTTAAGATACATGTACTATGAAATCATATCGTTAGCCGAGTTAACAGCTTTTTCCCAATAGACGGCCACTCAGTTACCCAAACGTAACTAAAAATATGAAAACGTACAAATGGCGCAAACAGAACAAGAACAATTAGAACCACAACGGAAGTATCGCTTTGGAAATATCAGTAACAAAAATAAATGGCGGGCTTAAACTAGTTGTTTTAATTCAGTTTAACGTCCCTTTAATTCGGTTTTACGTCCCTTTCAAGATTATTGCAGCTCATATGAGACGGCCAATCAGTAGGCGGGCGAAAACGGGAGAACCCCGAGAAAAACACCTGACACACTTGCAAGCAGAACTTAGCTTGTGGCCAGAGCGGTGCTCGAACCCACACCAGACACAGCGGTGAGATGATCGAGTGATTTTAAAAGGAACAGCGCTCTTAACCGCTCGGCCACGGAGCCGCTTTAATCTTGTTTTATAGGGTCTTAACCTCTACCACAGCTTCTGCAGTGATTCACAATATTTAGTTAGAATTTAGTTAGAACCAGAATTTTATGGTGACTTGGTTTACAAATTTAAGAAACTTATAGGAAGTAATGATTTTTCTTTTCAGTTTAGAAAAATCGTAACACGTTACAGACGTATAGGTTATAACTTGAATGTTATGCGACAGTCTGCATGCTTAGTTTTTAACCCAATCACGGTTGATAACTATGCTGCCTTCTTTAATTGCACGCCGGTGGGTCGGGCGTCAGACTCTATGATGGCCCCGACTTAAAGCTATTCATTTTAGTTAGTTGGGGCCGGAGCTTCTTGTCTGTTGCTTGGCCCACCGGGGTCCAACTGATGTTTTTCTTTCGCTCCGGAGTTAGTAAGTTATTTGGCGCCCAGGGATCTCCATCGTCGGGCAGCTCACTGAATCTGTGAGTCCTGGTTTTTGATTCATCAGGATGTTTATCATGATTTATTTGTTTGTTCTTGATGATTCATTGACTAGTTAGAGATTCACCACGAGGACCGAAGAACTAACTAAATGTTATGAACCACTGCAGAAGCTGAGGGTGAGGTTACGGCCGTGTAAAATCGATTTAAACCCGCCAGTAACTTTGTGTTACTGATCGTTCCAAGTCGATACTTCTGTGGTGGTTCTTTTGGTTTTATGTCTTGGTGTTTAAAATATTTTTGTGCTGTTGGCGCCTTGTGTGTGTTTGCATGATTTTAGTTGAGTTAGGGTAACTGAGTGGCCACCTATTGGGAAAATAGCCGCTCATTCGGCTTACGAAATGTTTTCATGGTATAAGTACCTGATTGTTAATTTGGTTTTTTCCCACCTTGGTTTTTGGAGTGGGAGTCTTTTTCTGATTGCGCCTTTTCCTGATCTTTGCCTGCTTGTACTTTTTTAGTTTAATCTCTAATGAAATATCAAGGACAAACAAATGAATCAACCATGATCTGGGTTTAAAACTATGCACACAGACTGTCGCATAACATTTAAGTTATATTGTATACGTCTATAGAATGTCATGCTTTTTTCTAAACTGCAAAGAAAGTGTGCTTCGTCTGATTTCGGTCACCGTAACCGCCTAATTTCTTTGGGTTGGGGTTTTGGTTTGATTGCATCAAACTTTTATGTGTTAGCCAACTGGGCATATTGTTTATTTTCATTTAAATCTTTTTTTCTAGTAAATCATGAATACCATTTCGCTGTCCATCTTAACATGGTAAACATAATAACAATAGTCTCTATATTTCTGGTGTCATTGGTTGGGATTTTAACTTACTTGCATCATAAATTTTTGTAACATTTGTTCACTAGTTGAACACAATCTTTGTTGTTTTGTGCGTTTTTTTCTTGATAACATCGAGCATGCCCCCAGTAAAAACGGTAATCGGCGTATCGGCGTCACGGTAAAAGTGGTTTATCTTGATGGTACATCTGTTTTACTCTGTCTGCCTTTCTGTTGTACTCGTTTCGAGACTATCCGAATGGCTAACTTGACGGGAAAGAGCTAGTCGTCCTGCTCTTCGAGTGTGATGTCGAAAGAAATGGGTTGTTTTGTGATGTAATTTCTTTCCCTCCTGGTGTCTTTGTTGGGACGTTATATTTGACTAGTCCCTCTATTCTTACTTTGTGTATAATTGTAAAATCCATGACTGAGCATATAAGATGAATATTCCATACATTTTTATTGCTCAGTGCATACTGAAAATAACAAAATAGCCTGATAACATTAAGGGTACACCGATTCAACGTCTCATACGTGACTGAATATTTTCCTGCGAAACGTTACTTACCTCTCTATAGCGGCATTTCTTTTATGATTCCCTCTTTTAATGGTTTTTGTGACAGTTTCAGCAGTAGGGCACAACCTTTAAATCGATATATTATATCTAGAAGGAGATATGCCTAATTACCATATATTTCGAACGAAATATACCCTATTATAATATATCTAAATTGACATATAATATGTCAATCTAAATATCATTATATATTTCGATCGAGATATATTATTTCCTTCATCTGACCACGTGATCATTTTGCGTCATGCGCAGTCTCTCATCGAGTTTCGCATAGCGGGAAGTTTTGAATTTTGTGCAGAAACAAATTTCCAACAAAAAATCCAGCGTCATCGAAAAGTTCACCAGGGAAGTTATGTACAGTTTGGATTTGAATATGCTCGTCGTCCGATTTACATGAGTAAACACTATTTTACTTGCTGAACATAACGACATAAAGCGCTAGGGAAATTCCAAGAAGTGTTAATTATATCTAAAATGTTTGGACTGGTTAGATTATATGACTTCACGTCCATATCAGCAATTGTTCAGTCATATTGGGAAGGAGCCAACGCTTTCTGTATGTAAACCAGAAGTCAAGGAAGCTTAAAATTTTGCTCAATGGCTCTTCACGACAAGATAACGTACGATCTCGCCGGGGACCTCTCTGCACGTAAATAAATCATTCTTCTTCTTCTTCTTCTTCTTCTTCTTCTTCTTCTTCTTCTTCTTCTTCTTCTTCTTCTTTCAAAGAATGACTCTACCACAATGCCCGGCAACAAGAATTTACCTCGAGGAACAGGCTGTTTAATGTGAGCGTGACTGCAAATGAAACCAGCGATCTCTCAAAGTTAACTAAACTGATAAGGACGGCAAACCGATGCGACTTTGCCCATCCCCGCCCATTCAGCATTGGGGCCGTGAAAAATAGATGGGCTGCCAGACAGAGCTTATAACTGAGTGATCGACTACACGATAACTGGTTAACCACTTAGGTCTGAAACTGCCTAGGAAAAGTTATAAGCTTTAGTTGTTGTGTGGTTATATGTCTTCAGCACGTATTTTTAAGCAAAGCAACATCCCAATATGACCATAGATGTAGCAACACATTCGAACAATAGACCTACACTCGTCTCACAAATGCTCGGCGCGGGGCTCGAATCAACACTGGCCAGAGCGGTACCAAGATGCAACTCGGCAAGGGACCGTCAAACTCGGTTGCAATTACGCTACATGGCGATGGGTACATTATTTGCATGGCTCCTCGTCCTCCGGGGAGTTAATATGCCTTGCTCAAGGACAACACGGTGCTGCCAGTGCCACGGTGATCGATCCCATGACCTCTCGATTCGGATTCCCATGCTTTACCACTACGTCACCACGCTCCCTATTTATTTTATGTTGGTTGGTTTGTTTGAATTAATGGTCATGTCGGGGCGCTGCCTCGATTTTATGGGACTTTTACCAAAATTTAGGACGTCATGACATCAAATAAGCGCTTCGAATATGACCACCAAACTATACCATCAAGGCTTGTATGTGTGGATAGACTGACATGAACCACTTTTCCTGGGCAGGCTCAGACCTGAGCGGTTAACCAGTAATCAGATGGTCAGTCAGTAGCGAAGAAGCTTTGCTTGGAGGCACAAGCAGCCCATCTATTTCTTTTAGGTCCCAATGGAAGGACAGTAAACGAGGTCTCAACACACAGGAAACGAAGAAAATAGCTGATACACATTAGCATAATATAAGCCAAACGCGCGCCGGGTGTGTTGACAATAACGTAAAATTCAACATACGTCAGGAGCACATCGGAGACACGTTAGAAACGCGTTACACGCACGCTGGCACGTTAGAAACGCGTTACATGCGCGCTTTGTACGCTTAGTGTACGCCTCGGTGTACGTTGATATACGTCGCTGTTGGTCGGTGCGCACTCCACGCGCGTATGGGCTCAAAACACTTTTTAAGCATGCTTAAAATCTTTTCTCGAATCTCGGCGTGAATCGGTCGTGTGTCTAAGCTGGAAACGACCCTCACTCGGTTAGTACCTTCTACAACAGGTTAATCAGTTAAATACGTTTCGAATAAGTTCCACGCGCGATACAGGCGCGTTGAATACGCTTTGAATGCGTTTGGCGCATATTTTAGATACGCCAGTGTACGTATCATGCGCGTTCCGATTTAAAATTTACGAACTATTTTTTTTTTTTTTTTTTTTTTTTTTTTTTTTTTTTTTTTTCAGTAACGTGCCTCAAGCGTGTATGAGACGCGCATTTAACATTGCTGCGCGCCTATAGCGCTTGCTTAGTGTTTGTTTGTTTATTTGAATTGATGCTTTACGTCCCAGTCAACAGCTAAGGTCATGTCGGGACGTTGCATCCACTTTATGGGACATTTAACCAAAGTAAGGATGTCATGACATTCAACAAGTGCTTAAAATATAACCATCCGACAAAGCCACTCATGCTTATATGCGTAGACGGTTTGACTTGAAACCACTTTTCCTGGGCAAGCTTAGACCTGGGCGGTTAACCAGTAATCAGATGGTCAGTCAGCAGCGAACAAGCTTTGCCTGGAGGCACAAGCTACCAATCTATTTCTTTAGGCCCCAATGAGCGATGTCTTCCTGCTTAGTGTGTCTGGGACGTACCACAAAACGTACTTTATTTTTTCAGCGTTTTGATATTTTTTTTTCATACGTCTGGCAAACGCTTCAGTCACGCGCTAATGTGTGACTGCTAAAACGAGTTTAAGAAACAAATTATTTTTATACGTCCAAAATCTTCATCGTGTTGAGATTTTTCATACGCCCGGGGCGCGTTTGGGTAATACGCTAATGTTCTATCTGCAGGAAACCACGGATTTATAAATTATAACGTTGATCGAATCGCCCGGTGCTTGCAAAATCATGCATTTTGTATCAGACCGAGAAGAAAGGCTTAACTTGTGGCTCTAGTTCAACAAAGATAATGGAAAATATATAAACTGTTTATACCACCCAGTAAATTTATATTACTGACCGCTCCGATTCGGTACATCTGTTGTAGTCCTACTTGTTTTATGTTTTGCTCCTTTTATGTACTACGTTTTCAAAGCGTTGTTGAATCGCAGATTTCACACCTGTGAAATCGGCGGCACTTAATAATAAAATCTGTGAATATCTGGTAGTATTTTCATATGTGAAAAATTTGTACCAAATTTTCACATGCGGGACGAGTCAGTGTTTTGACGTGTGAAGAATTGGTTTAGATTCATCACATATTTGAAGAACTGGTATCAATTTTACTCAGATGTGAAAGCTTGGTACAAAATGCTTACATATATTGCTAAATATTGAAGAATTGGAATCAAAGGCAAAACCACTTCAGATGGGTGGTTTTCGTGAGTGTGAAGAATACGTACAAATAGACCATGAAATTTGATTATATGCGCCTATCTCACATGCGTGTGAAATGGAATGAAATCCGTTACATACAAATTCGTTACCAATTCTTCGCCGGCTGGGAGGATTTGGTACCAATAATTCACATAAGAACTTTGCGAAATGTGAAAATTATGGTTCAAGAACGTGTTTTCGTGTGTTAGAAGATTTAGTACCGATTTGTGTCAATTCTACACATCTGAAAAAAAAAATCATACCAGTTCTTCACAGACGTTATATAAATTCGTACCGTCAGAAACAGAAAAAAGTACAAATAGGCAATGATCAGGAAATGGCGCAATCAGAAAGAAATTCCCACTCCATAAAACGAGGGGTCGGAAAAACTAAAATGACACTTAGGCACTTATACCATGAAAACATGTCGTAAGCCAAGTGAGCAGCTATTCCCGAATGGGCGGCCACTCAGTTACCCGAACTGAACTAAAAATATGAAAACGTACATAAGGCTCAAACAGCACAAAAATTCGACTCCAAAACACAAAACAGTTAGAACCACAACAGAAGTATCGCCTTGGAACGATCTTGAAGACATTTGAAATTTTAGTATGAATTTCACCGCCCCCACCCCGCCATCGAAATTTAACATACACAAATGTCACACTTCCAAAATGTGCCTTGTTGGTACCTATTTTTACACAAATGTGAAATTAAAAAATGCGGTTCAACAAGGCTATCATCCAACACGTTATTAGAATGGTGCTGGTACCGGTGAACCGATTTGAATTTATGCTTCCTGCGTCTGGATGCCTCAACTTTTTCCCGGAACATCTCTGACATATTGAAATGAGAGAAGGAACTATATAAGAATGATTGCTGGAAAACAAGTAGGTAATGAACCAGCATTTTTAACGGAGTGGGGACTTGTTTACCGATGGCAAAGCTTCATACGATGAGATGGTTCATGTATCTTGGCGAGTTCTAGCACACTGGAGTTTTCAAAAATAAGCAACTCGTGTTCGCATGGCGGGGTAACACAGTCCTCTATGGCACAGCGGATAAGCTAAATGCGCTGTAAAAAGGAGTCATGAGTTCGATCCCATGCTTCTCCACTCGTCCGGGTGAGACTCAAAGCCGAGGTCCCACGACGATCTCCCATGACAAACTGATGACAAGGACGTATTGTGACGAGGCTACAGACTTTGTGACCTTTTTTTTAAGTCCAAGGGATCTAGTCTTCAGACCTGACTGTCAGATAAAACCTGAACACACGGAATCGTTTAAACACCACCAAGATGATATTTAAGTTGTTTGTCCGTCGCCAGGTTGAACTAGGCCATGTTAGTTGCAGACTAAGTTGCGGGCATATTCCAATGGATATAATATCTAGATCAACAAATTACATAGATCAGCTAGATAAGCCACAATCCGTTTCACTTCATCACCTAGCTCTACTTCCGCGTGGTGTGGAGAGTTATCAAGGAACACCGACGGAAACATGTTGCTAAGGGGCGAAAAAATGTGAAAATATACGTCAATTTAGACATAATATGTCAAACGAAATATATATTTTAACCGGATGTAGAGCTGTATATCTCGAAGTAGATATTATATTTAAATTCAAATATTTTGTGTTTATATCTAGATTTAGATACGGTATCTAGTTTTAGATACTATATTAAAAAGGATATATTTTGACAGTATATATCAATTTAGATATAATATGTAAAACGAAATATAGATAAGCCGGATGTAGAGTTATATATCTAGAAGGAGATACTATATGTAAATTCAAATATTTTGTGTTTATATCTAGATTTAGATATGATATCTAGTTTTAGATACTATATGAAAAAGGAAATATTATATATCGATTTAACGGTTGTGCCCTACTGTTCAGTAGTGGTTTTACCTGATCTTTGCCTACTTGTACCTTACTGTATGTTCAACATGGCAAGAATACATATAAAGTTCAGTTTTGTACTAAATGTCCACCTTTTGGGAAAGAGCTATTCCTCGGATGACTGATTTTTCTCTTTCAATCAGTGCTTATTTATTTATGTTTTTTATTATCATTATTATTATTATTATTATTCGATCTTGTTACTTGGGGTGGTCGTTATTTTCGTGTCTTAACTTCTGTATGGATGTATTCTGGTTAAAGGCTAGGAATCCGTGTGAGATGTTGATTGAACGGTTGTAAATCGTCCGCTAATAATGCGAACCACGAACAAGAAATATAATTACGACACAGCTGCTACGACCGTTGTTAAAATGATTGAGAACCTTTCATCGGCGATCAAGTGAGACGCTAACAACCGTCTTAAATAGTCTGTGATGTTAAAACCATTTAAAACATTTAAGACCATGTTAAAACCATTTAAATAGTCTGTGATGTAAGTTGCTAAGACCAGTCTGGAACCTGGTGCCGCAACTGAAGTTTGGCAATAAGCAAGACAAATGGTTGAGGCGAATGGTAGTTGTCTGGATTTTAGCATTCCTTTAATAGCAATTTACCTTTAGGCTTTGTTTCGTGCCAGCTTGCCACAAAACATGACTGTCTTCATTACATAATTCCAGTGGTTTAAGAATACCATGAACTGTTAGGTTAGAATTGCCGTCATTTATTAGAATTCGTTCCCTTCTAATTCACAGAAATGACGCAAATGGTCGATACCGAAATGCCACAAAAGCCAATGAGAGCGATGATGGAAGATAACACAAAATGATACATCGTCTAAGCTTGTGTGTTTACTTATTTTTGCACATACCGCTCCAAGACCAGTTCTCATGTTTGTCAAATATCATTGCTCATCATTAATATTTGTAATTTGTAAGTGGCTGCTCCTCATTTTAGAAAATGCCCTGGTAAAGTTTCGGACGTCAGTATCACATTATTTCATATAGATAATGAGAGAAAAGCACCAGTTGTAACGTAAAGTGAACGTCGGTGAGTAAAGCAAGAGGCAAGAAGCTCCGGCTTCGACCAATTAGAACAATAGCTTTAAGTCGGAGCCATAATAGAGTCTGACGGCCGACTTAACGGCGTGCAATTAAAGAAGCATTATAATCAACAGTAATTGGGTCAAAAAATTAATATGCAGCATTTCGTATCACATTTGAGTTATTTTCAATACGTTTGTAATGTATAATGATTTTTCTAAAGGGATGAGAAATGTCATATGTGCATCGTTACCTTAAATTTAGACAATTCATTATTTTCGAAGAAGTACGTGTAAAATGGATGAATATTAAGGATATCTGTAGAATTAAGGATATTTAATTTTTAGGTTATTGCCATGGACGTTTATTGACGTCTGGTGTTCTTAGATCAAGATATTCAGATAGAAATGATAATTGTATTGGATTACTTCAGAATAAAATTTTATAAGAAGGCACAAGTAGGTAGCGATCAGGAAAAGGTGCAATCAGAAAGTGATTCTCACTCCAAAAAAACGAGGTGGGAAAACCCAAATCAACAATCAGGCACTTATACCATGACAACATATAGTAAACCGAATGAGCAACTATTTTTCAAATAGGTGGCCACTCAGTTAGTTAAACTTAACTGAAAAATGAAAGCAAACATAACGTGCAAACAGCACAAACATTTCAACACCACGACACAAAATAATAAGAACCATCACAGAAGTATCGCCTTGAAACGATAATTTTTGAATTGACGTGAATGACGTTAATTGTCCCAAATCATAACGTTATGTCATCTATCTATCTATCTATCTATCTATCTATCTATCTATCTATCTATCTATCTATCTATCTATCTATCTATCTAATATAAGTTACAGTGTGCAAAACTACGATGCATGTTAATAATTATTGTTTGCTGTGTATTGAATGGAAGAAAGTTTGTAATGCAATACGAATAGTAATTTAAAGATAAATTCATAGAGTATCAAGTTTAGGATCGTTACCAAAAATCGATTCTTTCGTATGCTCGTTATGTCCTTCACCACTTTTTATTACGAAAACTTGCTCATGCAATATGCAGATTTTTTTTCATATTTAAAAATGAAAATTTTCAGTATGAATTATTTGATATTTTTCTTATTTTTGCTCAAAACATAAATTGCGGGTACTCGTTAAAACCACCTCGGCGCGGCGGTTCTAACGAGTACCCACAAATTTTATTTTGGAGCAAAAATAAGAAAAATATGTCTGCATGCCCCTGCGAACTCCAGTTTTTTCTATATAAAAGTGGGGTTCAAGGGGTATACTTTTCATGGACATGTTTTCCTGATGTTGCCGAGTGTACTCACTAGGACTTACGGAAACTTAACATATACTTGTGTTGGGTAACTGAGTGGCCACCTATTGGGCATTAGCTGCTCAATCGCCTTACGATATGTCCTCTTTGTATTAGTTTATTCCACCCCGGTTTTTAGAGTAGGAAACATTGTTTCAATCAATAAATTGATGCTTGTACCCGATTGCAATTACCGCATATGCATTTTTACATATTTCTTAGACACCATTTTTATTCAGTTTTACGTCCCTTTCAACATTTTTTTAGCTCATATGAGACGGGCAAATTAGAAGGAGGTCGAAAACGGGAGAACCCCGAGACAAACCACTAGGCACACCCGCAAACAGAACTTGACGACACCATTTCGATGCGACGTAGTAATTATCGCAATATATTGTACGCTCAACAGAATCTTATTTTCATGCATTTACAACCAAGTAAATAAGAGCCGATAAAGACTAATGTAGGGATTATTTATGAAACCATCCATGTCAAACACATGTTGCTTGGCATTGTGATGCGTGACGGTATACATAAGAACTATTCCTGTAATACAATTGGCATTATAATAATACTGAATAAATTGAAATGACAACGGCTATGCTCAGACGGAATTTCATTATAAATCAAACGTAAAAAGGGACACATTCAGTGCACTGAATGACAGAAATTGTTCAGCTATTTATTACAAAGAGCGATCGCGCCAACTAAGAAATAAGATGATCTGTATCTTCCTCATGATGTTACAAAGTTGCGTTTATCACGTCATTATCTGCACTAAAATGTGTGCAAATCAAATTTAGAGTTGCAACCATTTATTCTACCTTCAAATACATTTTTGAAAAGTCCCTTCTGGTAACACTTCCTGCTGGTGCTGATATCTAAGAAGCTCATTATATTTAATAACAAAACATACTTTACGTTTGTGTTTTGATCAGCTTTGTTTTATCTAATCACTGTTTTATATGCACTGTTTTATTATTTCTCTGTGATATACAAAATTGGAACAGAAACACAACATGCATGCGCGTTGAGTAGAATATTCCTCTTATTAGGCAAACATTGTGTGAGCCTTGATGTTAGATGGCGTTTGGCATTTTGAACAGTGAAGGTCCTAGTTAGATAATTCAAAACAACTAGCACGCCGTAGCGTACAGTGCATTCCCATGTACGTCTATATTCATTTTATACAAGATCCTTTCAATGTATATGTTCGCAAAGGACATTCACAATTTTATTTTAAATAGCAGGTCATTCGGATTACGACATGTTTTCTTAGTATGAGTAACTGATTGTCAATTTAGCTTTTTCCCCATCTCGGTTTTTAGAGTGGGAATGTTTTTCTGATTGCGCCGTTTCCTGATCATTGCCAACTTTTACGTTTTCATTCATATTTTCATATATATTTTGATTACTGTATTTACTTTCGCTCCCCGCTGAATAAAACTATATTCAAAACTGTGTGTATTTTATAATGATAAATTGATGTTTGTTCGTCTTTGATGAGTCATTGACAAGAGATTCACCACTAGGACCGACCAAGACAGGCGAATAAAGTTGTCTAAAACCCAGGCCAAGATATGACATAAGAGAAAAATACATATTTTCCAATTGCAATTGGTGTAAGGCATATTCATACTTTAGAAGAAGGTATAGCCACGTTCATGATTATTACTTTTATTTACCTTGTGTCAGATGTCAGTTTCCACATACTAAAATTTTGGTGTCTGACTGTTTGGGATTTTAAATTTAATTCATATTTAACATAATATTTTCCAAATACCGTTATAGTCAAATTAATAAGAACAGATAACGCCCTTTTAAGTACATGCATTACAAGCGTAGTAAGAACTTTCCCTATTTATTGGTGTCATAGTTTGACTGCATAGATTCCTGGTCCCTCTATTCCTACTTTGTGTATAATTGTAAAATCCATGACCAAGCATATAAGATTAATATTCCATACTGAAAATAACAAAATAGCCTGATAACTTTAAGGGTAAACCAATTCAACGTCTCATACGTGACTGAATATTTTCCTGCGAAACGTTACTTACCTCTCTATAGCAGTTTTACTGTTATGATTTCTTCTTTTAAAAGTTTTTGTGACAAGTTCAGTAGTGATTCTACTTTACGTTCAACATGAATTAAAGTAATGAAGTACAGTTTGGCTACTATTTGGCCACCTTTTGGGAAAGAGCAGCTATTACTCGGATGACTGATTTTCCATTTGAATCAGTGCATATTCATCATTTTCATGTTTGGTTATTTTCCAATCTTGTTACTTGGGATAGTCGCTACTTCCGTATATTTACTTCTGCATGGATATATTCTCCTGGTTAAAGGCTAGGAATCCCTGTGAGATGTTGATTGAACGGTTCTAAATCGTCCGCTAATAATGCGAACCACGAACAGGAAATATAATTACGACACAGCTGCTACGACCATTGTTAAAATGATTGAGAACCTTTCATCGGAAATCAAGTGAAACGCTAACAACCGATGTGATGTAAGTTGCTAAGACCAGTCTGGAACCTGGTGCCTCAACTGGTTTGGAAATAAGCAAAACAAATGGCTGAGGCATTTATAAATATAGAATGATAATTGTCTGGTATTAATTAATAGCAATACATATTTAGGCTTTGTTTCGGGCCAGCATGACGCAAAACATGACTGTCTTCATAACCTAATTCCGGTGGTTTACGACTATACATGAACTGTTAGGATAGAATTATTAGTTTTCGTTCCCTTCTAATTCACGCAAAAAATTAAATCAGACCTAATAGCACAGAAATGACACAAATGGTCGATACCGAAATGCCACAAAAGCCAATGAGATCGATGTTGGAAGATAAGACAAAAATAAAAGATCTTCTAAGCTTGTGTGTTTACTGATTTCGCACATGCCGCTCTTTGATCAGTACTCATGTTTGTCAATTATCATTGCTTGTCAGTAATATTTGTAACGTGTTAAGTGTTTGCTCCTAATTTAAGAAAAATGCCCTGGTAAAGTTTCGGACGTCAGTGTCACATTATTACATGTAGATAGTTAGGGAAAAGCACCAGTTGTAACGTTAAGTGAAAGAGTCAAGAGCAAAGCAAGAGATAAGATGCTCCGGCTACGACAAATTAAAATAAAAGCTTTAAGTCGGGGCCATAATCGAATCTGACGGCCGACCTAACGGCGTGCAGTTATCGACAGTAATTGGGTCAAAAACTTAGTATGTAGCATTTCGTATCACATTTGAATTATATTTCCAATACTTGTGCTATGTATAATTATTTTTCTGAAGGGGTGAGAAATGTCATCTGTGTACATTTACAATTCATTATTTTCGAAGAAGTTGCATATTAAGGATTTCTATAGAATTAAGGATATTTAATATTGACGTTATTGCCATGGACGTTTTATTGACGCCTGATGTTCTTCGATCAAGATATTAAGACAGAAATGATAATTGTATTGGTTTACTTTAGAATAAAATTTTATAAGAAGGTACAAAGAGGTACAGGTAGGCAAAGATCAGGAAAAGGCGCGATCATAAAGATTCCCACTCCAAAAAACCGAGGTGGGAAAAAACAAATCATCAGTCAGGCACGTATACCATGAAAACATATAGTAAGCCGAATGAGCAGCTATTTTCCCAATAGCTGGCCAATGAGTTACCTAAATTTAACTGAAAATATGAAAGCATACATAAGGTGCGAACAGCCCAAAACATTCAACACCAAGACACAAAACAATAAGAACCATCACAGAAGTATCGCATTGGAACGATAATATTTGAATTGGCATGGATGACGTTAATTGTCCCAAATCATAACGTTATGTCATCTATCTATCTATCTATCTATCTATCTATCTATCTATCTATCTATCTATCTATCTATCTATCTATCTATCTATCTATCTATCTATCTGAAATAAGTTAAGGCTACATTGTGCAAAACTACGATGCATGTTAATTGTTTGCTGTGTATTGAGTGGAAGAAAGTTTGTAAGGCGATACGAATAGTAATTTAAAGATTAATTCATAGAGTATCAAGTTTAGGATCGTTAACAAGTATCGATTTGCCGAGTACTCATTAGCACTTACAGAAACCTAACACATACTTGTGCTGGGTAACTGAGTGGCCACCTTTTGGGCAACAGCTGTTCAATCGCCTTACGAAATGTTCTCTTTGTATTAGTACCTGAATGCCAATTGAGTTTATACCACCCCGGTTGTAGAGTAGGATTTTCGTCCAAATTTTGAAAAGAGTCATTAAATTGATGCTTGTATCAGATTGCAATTACCGGATATGCATTTTTGCATATTTCTTAGACACCATTATGATACACGTAGAAATGATCGCATTATATTGGACTCAGTAGAATCATATTTCCATGCATTTACAACCAAGTAAATAAGAAATGATAACGACTATTGTAGGGAACATCTTTCATATTAAATATGAAACCATCCATGTCAAACACATGTTGCTTGGAATTGTGATGCGCGACGGTATACATAAGAACTATTCCTGAAATACAATTGTCATTATAATAATACATCAAAGACTGAATAAATTAAAATGACAATGGCTATACTCAGACGGAATTTCATTAATAAATCAGACGTAGAAAGGGACACATTCAGTGCAGTTCTACAGTGTACTGAATGACAGAAATTGTTCAGCTATTTATTACAAAGGGCGATCGCGCCAACTAAGAAATAAGACGATCTGTATCTTCATCATGATGTTACAAAGTTGTGTTTATCACGTCATTATCTGCACTTAAATGTGTGCAAATCAAATTTAGAGTTGCAACCAATTATTCTAACTTCAAACAGATTCTCGAAAAAGTCTCTTCTGGAAACACTTCCTGTTAGTGCTGATATCTAAGAAGCTCATTATATTTAATAACAAAACATACTAAACTTTCGTTTTTGATCAGCTTTGTTTTATCTAATCACTGTTTTATAAGCAGTGTTTTATTATTTCTCTGTGGTTTGAACGACTGGAAAAGAAAAACAACATGCATGTGCGTTGAGTAGAAAATTCCTCATATTTGGCAAACATTGTGCGAGCCTTGATGTCAGATGGCGTTTTGGCATTTTCAACAGTGAAGGTCCTAGTTTGGTACTTCAAAACAACTAGCCCGCCATGGCGTACAATATAGTCCTATGAACGTCTATATTCATTTTATACAAGATCCTTTCAATGTATATGTTCGCAAAGGACATTCGCAGTTATATATAGTTTAGATAGCAGGTCATTCGGCTTACGATATGTTTTCTTAGTATAAGTATCTGATTGTTAATTTAGCTTTTCTCCATCTCGGATTTTGGAGTGGGAATTTCTTTCTGATTGCGCCGTTTCCTGATCATTGCCAACTTTTACGTTTTCATTCATATTTTCATATATTTTTGTTTACTGTATTTACTTTCGCTCCCCGTAGAATAAACAAAACTGGGTGTATTTATAATGATAAATTGATGTTTGTCTTTGATGATTCATTGACAAAAGATTCGCCACGAGGATCGACCAAGACAGACGAATAAATTTATGTACGACCAAGGCCAAGATATGACATAAGAGAAAAATACATATTTTCCCATTGCAATTGGTGTAAGGCATATTCATACTTTAGTAGAAGGGATAGTCATGTTCATAATTATTACTTTCATTTACCTTGTATCCGATGTCAGTTTCCACATACTAAAATTTTGGTGTCTGACTGTTTGGGATTTTGAATTTAATTCATTGTTAACATCATCTTTTCCAAATACTGCTATAGCCAAGTAAATAAGAACTTTTGGTCTTTCCCTTTTTGTCCAAGACATCTTAAAATCGTTGCCGTAGAAGGAGACCATAAAATCCTATAACAAGTATATAATATACATTAAACAAGCGCCTGAATGTACCTGGAATGTGCTCTTCAATTCGCAAAATGTGGACAAACAAGCTCAAATAGTTTTGGGAACGTACTGTCAAAAGCTCAATAAATCTATTTGATCAAATTAAAGCTGACTGTGTGTCACCATACCAATGAAAAGCCAGAGGAAAATAGATTCTGAAACGCTCACCTGACAAATGAACAAACGGATTAAGTGCAAATAGGTCAAAGTTGTCACAGTGTCTCGTTAAATATAAACGTTGTAGACCTTGAGTATTTGATGCTACAAGAACATATGTCTCCCGGATCTAGTTAAAATGACCGTTAAAATCGTTTACACCATATTAAGGCATGGCGGTCATCTTGATCATCAGAGTTTGGCCATTTATGTGTTTTTTTTTTTTTTTTTTTCATTCACACGGGTGCCTTTCGTATTTTTTATTGATCACTCGGTTTCAGAGAAGAAGGCACTTGATATATACTGACGTCAACAAAAACGCCTCAGTCAACTTTGACACATCATACTTCTAAGATTAACAATTTTGGATATTATTTGATTCAATGCGACAACGTTATAAAAATAAACTCAAGGTGTGCATCCGAATATAACGGCATCGTTTCTGAAATGTTTTATCATTACAATTCGTAAGCATAAGAGACGTCGACGTCAAAAAGATATAACAAAAATCGACAGAAGGAATCCTATGCCGAAGCGAACGATGGTCTCTGACTATGGAGTCCCTTCTAACGCTAGAAACCAAACAGTATCATTTTTTCGTTCCGTCTGTTTCTTTTATTGTGAAAAGTCCCTATGTTATTTTCAGTATTTCAACTTCACGTAGTCTAGTAATGTTACGTTTCAAAATTTGATGTTCTTTAGTTTGTAAAACAACTTTGCACGGCTTTCAAGAATTTTCACGTCAAAAACGTCTATATAATGACGTCAGGATGCATGTTTAAAAATAGTGCACCCACGCAAGTTTTGAGAAAAATGCGCATCTTAAACAAATTCGGTTTATGCTTTACCATGAGAGAGAACGTCAAAATAAGGACAGTGCAAATTTCGTTCATATTGTGTATCTATTGGCCAAGTTATGCAACGTTTTTTTTTTTTTTTTTTTTTTTTTTTTTTTTTTTTTTTTTTTTTTATTGACGTCAGTATATGGAAATATATGGTTTTATATTTACAATGGTCATCATTTTGAAACTTTGTAGGGTCGCGGCTGCATGTCCAGTTTCAAGATCATAAGTCCTTGGGCTCTGGTAACAAATAGCTTAACTTATATGTTCAAAAAGGTACAAGTATGCAATTACCAGGAAAAGGCGCAATTAGAAAGACATTCCCACTCCAAAAGCCGAGATGGGAAAAACTAGATTGACAATTAGGTACTTATACTTAGAAAATATATCGTAAGCCGAGTGAGCAGCTTTTTCCCAATAGGAGGCCACTCAGATACCCGAACTATACTAAAACTTTGAAAACATACACATCATGGAAACATCTCTGTGCGGAACTTAACCCCTTCAAACCTATACTTATATATAGTAAAATTGAGGTTTGACGGGGTCAAGAGAACAAAATCAATAATTGATATAATTATGTAATTTAAAAGTCAAAAATGCTAAATTCTAACTAAATTCAATAAAATAAAACATTATTTTAGGAAAGGTAAATATTTGTAAAATTAAAATTTAGTTCATAAATAGATACTTTATATGTAATTAAAAGAAATTCCCGAGTAATCATGGAGAAGTTTGAGTAATGCATAAGGTTCAAACAGCACAAATTTCGACCCCAAAACATATCCTATAATAACACGACCCGATTTTGTTTATGTCACTTTACCAATAATATTTATGAAATATTCTGTCCTTCCTCACACAAAAGTTTTGCATCAATGTCGGATTGTCTAATTAATTTACTCTTTTAGTATAACAATAGCCAATATACCCCTGAAATATCATCAAATTGCAATTGGCATTCAATATTATAATACAATTCCTTTTCACATCCCGCCGCGCCTCCACCTGACATTTAAAGTCAAGTTATTAATGCAAACCAACAAGTTAAAATTGTGAAATTCCTATAAGGAAAAGGTATTAAAAGCACGGAACTGCTATTTCGATTGACAAATAAATGTTTTATCCAAAGTCATTGCCTGACATTTGAAGTCAAGTTATTAATTCAAACCAACAAGTTAAAATTGTGAAATTCTTTTTTGGAAAAACGAAAACAAAACACGAAATTGCTATTTTCGGTTGACAAATAAATGTTTTATCCAAAGTCATTGCCTTTCAAAACAATACTTCATCAATGTCTCAAGGACATATAACCAATTTAATACACATACTAGTGCCATTATGCGAGATTCTAACGGTCTAAGCATTCACAATGTCGTTACCGTTTCTTTAACAAAGAATTACATATGTAGTGCAAGACAACGTTATACTGACGACGTTATAACTATACATTCAAAAATAGTACAAACAGGCAATGATCAGGAAATGGCAGTCCCACTCCAAAAACAGAGGGATAGGAAAAAAATTAAAATGACAATTAAGAACTTTAGTTCTCATTAAACCCTTACACATGACAACTGTGTTCTATAAAATAACACAAATGGCTCTGGCATTGACATTCTCTATCCCTGTAATCGTGATGCAAAACAGGGTAACAGGTGCAGGATTGAGAGGTGAAACAAAAATTGCTCCCCGAAAATACTTCGTTGCGTTACACTATTGTTTTTGTGACATTAGCACGCTTTTCGTATGACATTTTCTGAATATTTTGATATCATAAGCTTACATGCTAAAGGTAGTGTAATCATCAGGCATTTTTCCTTCCTCTTTTACCCTTACGTATTCGGCTCTTTTGGTTGCTACATACTGATTCTGCAGCGTAAAATCAACGTATTTCAGTCTGTTGAATGTTTAGTTTCTGATCAAATATGATACATCAACGAACATCGGAAGGAGTGTTTGTAAAACGTTTTATTAGAAAGGCAAAAGTAGGCAATGATTCCCACTCCAAAAACCAAGGTGGGAAAAAAGGTACAAGTAGGCTATGATCAGGAAAAGGCGCAATCAGAAAAAATTCCCACTCCAAAAACCGAGGTGGGAAAAACTAAATTAACAATCAGGTACTTATACTAAGAAAACATATCGTTAGTCGAGTGAGCAGATATTTTCGCAATAGACGGCCACTCCGTTATGAAAACGTAAATAAGGCGCAAACAGCACACGAATACAACAACAAAGCATAAAACAATTAGAACCACCACAGAAGTATCGCATTGGAACGATCAGTAGTATAAATTAATGGCGGGCTTAAACTAGTTTTAATTAAGAAATAGATCAGCTCTAGCAGTGAATTGTTGAGTAATAATTCACTGTTTGGAGGTCAGTTGTAAAGAAGATCAAATCACGAGCGCGTAGCGCGAGTGATTTATCTTCTTACAACTGACCGACAAACAGTGAATTATTACTCAACAATTCACGAACTTGAGCTGATCTATTTCGATTCTAACACACAATAAACGGAATAAATGTTGCTGAAACCGTCGATATCGTTCAGCTTTCCGCCATTGCATTGCAGATATCCCGACAAATATTTGACTGTAATGCTGGTATTTACACACACTTATTACGTTTGTTGTGCGCTAAAACGACGTTTCACCGTCTAACGCTGCTTTGTGGGATAGCTGACGTCACAAATGCCGCAAAGTAACGTCACGCTTATTCGCCCAGTGAAATTGTTGCACAATATAACACGTTTTTTACCATTGGCTATATAGGCGAGGTGTGTTAGAATAGGTCTTAACCTCTACCTCAGCTTCTGTAGTGGTTCACAATATTTAGTTAGTTGACTCTCTAATGAATTATCAAGGGCAACCAAATGAATCATGATAACCATCATGAGGAATCAAAATCAAGAACTCACAAATACAGTAAGCTGGTGATGGAGAGCCCTGGGCGCAAAACAACATCAATGAAAATCTAGGGCAAAATAAAACACCAGTTGAACACCGGTGGGCCAAGCAACAGACAAGTAGCTCCGGCCCCAACAACTAAAGTGAAGACGGGGCCATCATAGAGCCTGACGCATGATCCACCAGCGTGCAATTAAAGAAGGCAGCAAAGTTATCAACAATGACTGGGTTAAATACTATGCATACAGACTGTCGCAGTCTATACGTTTGTAGAGTGTAATTATATTTCTAAACTGAAAGAAAGTATTAGACAGACTGCTTCGTCTGATTTCGGTCACCGTACCGCCTAATGTCTTTGGGTTGGCGTTTTGGTTTGATTGCATCAAAATGTTATTGTACGTGTTAGCCAGATGAGCACATTGTTTATTTTCATTTAAAATCTTTTTTCTTGTAAATCATGAATACTATTTCGCTGTCCATCTAAAAATGGTAAACATGATAACAATAGTCTCAGCCTAGTCTATATTTCTGGTGCCTTTGGTTGGGATTTAAATTATTTGCATCATATTTTTTTTTGTAACATTTGTTCACTAGTTGAACACAATATTTGTTTTTATTTATTTATTTATTTATTTATTTATTTATTTATTTATTGTTTTGTGGCGTTATTTCTTTCGCTCCTGGTGTCTTTGTTGGGACTTTAAATTTGACTGCATAGATTCCTGATCCCTCTATTCTTTCTTTGTGTATAATTGTAAAATCCATGAACGAGCATATACTGAATATTCCATACATTTTTATTTCTAAGTGCATACTGAATATTACAAAATAGCCTGATAACGTTAAGGGTTTACCAATTCAACGTCTCGTACATGACTGAATATTTTTTTGCGAAGCGTTACTTACCTCGCGGTAGTTCTTTAATTACGATTCCCTCCTTTAATGGTTTTTGTGACTTTATTTCTGTGACTTTTTTCCTGTGACTTTTTTCGTCCACCTTCTACTGTATGTTCAACATGACAAGAATGAATATAAAGAGCAGTTTCGCTACTTTATGGCCACTTTTTTGGAAAGAGCAGCTATTACACGGATGAATGATTTTTCTCTTTGAATCAGTGCTTATTCATTATTTTGATTTTTGGTTATTTTCAATCTCGTTACTTTGGTTGGTCGTCACTTTCGTATCTTTACTTCTGCATGGATATATTCTGTTAAAAGGCTAGGAATCCCTGTCATCAGAAAAAAACATCCGTGTAAAGTATACCCCCTCATACCCCACATTTTTATAGCAAAAGTGGGGTATGCAGGGGTATACCTATTTTCCTTATTTTTGATCCAAAACATACATTGTGGGTACTCTCAGAGGCGGCTCTAACGTGTACTTACAATGTATGTTTTGAGCAAAAACGTCAAAACTATTAAAATATTTTCTTGTGAAATTTTCAATTTTAACAGCTGAAAAAAATCTGTACATTGCATATGGGCATGTTTCCGTGATGTACGCTGAATCGTCCGCTAATAATGCGAACCACGAACAAGAAATATAATTACGACACAGCTGCTACGACCGTTTTTAAAATGATTGAGAACCTTTCATCGGCGATCAAGTGGGACGCTAACAACCGTCTTAGAAACCATTAGAATAGTCTGTGATGTAAGTTGCTAAGACCAGTCTGGAACCTGGTGCCGCAACTGAAGTTTGGCAATAAATATAGAATGGTACCGTACAGTAGTTATCTGGATTCTAGCATTCATTTAATAGCAATACATCTTAAGCTTTGTTTCGAGCCAGCATGTCGCAAAACATGACTGTCTTCATAACATCATTCCGGTGGTTTACGACTATCGATGAACTGTTAGGTTAGAATTGCCGTCATTTATTAGTTTTCGTTGCCTTCTAATTCACGCAAGAAATTGAATCAGACCTAATAGCACAGAAATGACACAAATGGTCGATACCGAAATGCCACAAAAGCCGGTGAGATTGATGTTGGGAGATAAGACCAAGTAATTGATCGTCGAAGCGTATTATGTGTTTACTTATTTCGCACATACCGCTCTTTGATCAGTGCTCATGTTTGTCAGTTATCATCGCTTATCTGCAATTTTTGTAACTTGTTAGCGGTTGCCGTTGCTCCTCATTATAAGCATACACTGGTCAAATTTCGGACGTCAGTGTCACATTTTTAGAAAGTTTGAAAAATAATGACTTCACTGTTACAGTACACAAATTCAGATATGTTTTGAGCCACGTCACGAGAAAACCAACATTAAACAAAGGCGCAGATCAGCTTCGCAGTAACTGCAAAGCTGATCAACGCCTTTGTTTTGGCTACTCGGATAGTACAATGTACATTTTCTCTACTCTCTAAATCCAAAATTTGCAGCCTGTAGCCGTCTCCTGTGCGTGTACAGCTCGGTTTGTGTCGGAACTGTTCGGAAACGAAATTGGTGGTTTTCACAAGAGACGGCTCATTAGTTGTTCATTAGATTCAACAGAGGTGTTGGCAAAAAGAAGAAAACTTCACAGGAATGTACAGCCGAGCAAATACCACTTTCAAAAATAACTCTAATTGTGGTACTCTTATATCTCAAAGAGATGAACAAAGAAATTGTTTCAGAGTGTCTACTGAAACTACTGAATAATACAAAGCAAAACCTTAGTACAATGAAACAAAATTACACGTAGTTTCCACTGAATGAAAGACATCAAATCAGATACAAAATAATTTTGTTTATTTTTGAACTATGAAACTGACCCTTCATATGAGCCGCGTCGTTAGAAAACCGGATGTTTGCCTATGAGAAAACAAATGCGCAGATCAGCTTCGCTACATGGCATCAGAAAAACATGTCCGTGCAATGAGTACCCCCTGAAACCCCACTTTTATATAGAAAAACTGGGGTTTGCAGGGATAGCACAGAAATGACACAAATGGTCGATACCGAAATGCCACAAAAGCCGGTGAGATGGATGTTGGGAGATAAGACCAAGTAATTGATCGTCGAAGCGTATTATGTGTTTACTTATTTCGCACATACCGCTCTTTGATCAGTGCTCATGTTTGTCAGTTATCATCGCTTATCTGCAATTTTTGTAACTTGTTAGCGGTTGCTCCTCATTATAAGCATACACTGGTCAAATTTCGGACGTCAGTGTCACATTTTTAGAAAGTTTGAAAAATAATGACTTCACTGTTACAGTACACAAATTCAGATATGTTTTGAGCCACGTCACGAGAAAACCAACATTAAACAAAGGCGCAGATCAGCTTCGCAGTAACTGCAAAGCTGATCAACGCCTTTGTTTTGGCTACTCGGATAGTACAATGTACATTTTCTCTACTCTCTAAATCCAAAATTTGCAGCCTATAGCCGTCTCCTGTGCGTGTACAGCTCGGTTTGTGTCGGAACTGTTCGGAAACGAAATTGGTGGTTTTCACAAGAGACGGCTCATTAGTTGTTCATTAGATTTAACAGAGGTGTTGGCAAAAAGAAGAAAACTTCACAGGAATGTACAGCCGAGCAAATACCACTTTCAAAAATAACTCTAATTGTGGTACTCTTATATCTCAAATAGATGAACAAAGAAATTGTTTCAGAGTGTCTACTGAAACTACTGAATTATACAAAGCAAAACCTTAGTACAATGAAACAAAATTACACGTAGTTTCCACTGAATGAAAGACATCAAATCAGATACAAAATAATTTTGTTTATTTTTGAACTATGAAACTGACCCTTCATATGAGCCGCGTCGTTAGAAAACCGGATGTTTGCCTATGAGAAAACAAATGCGCAGATCAGCTTCGCTACACGGCATCAGAAAAAACATCTCCGTGCAATGAGTGCCCCCTGAAACCCCACTTTTATATAGAAAAACTGGGGTTTGCAGGGGTATGCCTATTTTTCTTATTTTTGCTCAAAAACATAGATTGTGGGTACTCGTTAGAACCGCCTCGGCGAGGCGGTTCTAACATGTATCCACAATTTATGTTTTGATATCAAAATTTTTCTGATGAAATTTTCAATTTTGACAGGTGAAAAAAATCTCTGTATATTGCACGGGCACGTTTTCGTAATGGATAGTACATTTTCCCTTTTTTGAAATGTGAAATTTCAAGCTTTTAGTGTACGGGCACCTGGTTGGAAACCTCGAAGACCTGTGTTCTTGCCGTCGCGGCTCAGTCATGTAAACTGTAATGCATGCGGAAGGCGTGTCTAAAGTTCAGAATTACACTTATTACAATGACGTGAAACAGAAAGACATGTTACAAAAGAAAACAGCTGCAGCTGATAATTAATATATGCACTGTACAATGACTATTACCGGGAATACCTTTTAAAAGATTAAACAAACCATGCCAAACACATGTTGCTTTGCATTGTTAAGTGAGACGATATTTAGGATTTCATCTTATTTATCAGTAACATTTACATTTAAAATTGAGGTAGCAGTTATAGCTATGCACAGACGGTGTGTCTATACAAAATAAGCTTAGTAATAGGTAATAAGGTGCAAAACCTTGATGTATGTTGCAGCTTCTACAGTGTATTGAGTAAAGAGAGTTTGAAATGCAATACGAATATTCATTTCGAAATAAATTCATTCAGTATCCAATTTAGCATATTCGGCTATTAATAGATTTCCCTTATATTTTTTAACATTATACGCTTGTAATATTCCGGAACTTATAAAACAACCACTGTGCACGGAAAAATTAGCGAGTGGGTATCATTACTATGCCAAAAGATGCTGTTGAAATACCTTTTTTTTTTGCACGTGGAACGTGATGATAAAATATTTCAAGCTGTTCATACACGTATACTGATCGCACAACCGTTTTAAGTTACTCAAATTCTAACTGCAGAACTAAATGTCGTCCGCCCCTTCCGAGCCGGGTACCATTGTCTCCAGCTGGAGTTTGCAACCAATAAAATAAATATACTCTTCAAAAGAAGTTTTGCACCACTTAGATTTTTTCATATTTTTATGTGACATTTTCACTAACAGATTTTAAGCCTACCTTTCTGAATTTGCACAGTCTAAAATAGTTTGATAAAGTGTGTGATTTGACAAAAAAATGCGGAAACGATTTTAAGAAAAAATGAAAATTCCCACCTTCTGTAAATACTGAAAATTTTCAAATCGAAATACTTCATTCAAAAATGTCACAGAGTTCAGATCACATTCATTTCTGTTTCTAAATTGACATACGAGAGCTCCAAAGCATAGTATTAAGTCAAAAACAATAGAAACAATTTCAATACTTGGGTAAATAAATTATGTTTTTGACAAAGATGCATTTTTTAACAAAATTTCATAAATGTTGGAGAGAATGAGTAAAATCAATATTCCTATAAATTTTGGATCGATATGAGATGTTTTAACTCCAAAACCTTCCGTCTATTTTCTTTCTGTTAAAGGCGTTCCCAAGATATTGCATGAGCATTTATTATTTTGATACGCAGCTTTTTCAAAGTCTGAATTTTGTTGGGTTGAAAAGCAGAACTCAGAAGAGGTGCTGCATGCTGTGTTTGATGAAAAAAAAAAAAAAAAAAAAAAAAAAAAAAAAAAAAAAAAAAAAAAAAAAAACATACTGTTGTAGAGATGAGTTACTGAGCTTCATTTAACAATTGTAACAAAATCTCAAAAATCGTTATTTTTGGTCAAAAATGTCATTATATCGAGTAAGAATGTGAAACGAATTCAGGTTGTGAAACCCAGAAATAAAGGTGTGGGATTTTTGCTTACTCCTCAACATTGGTATTTTCAAAAACATGCATTTTTGCACTTTTTTACTTAATCTTTTCATGACTTATCGTTTTGTTATTCATGAGCCCTTTAAGATAACATGAACGTTTAAAAAGTTTATTTCAAAAAGATGTATACTAAACATTATTTTGAAATGAGAAAAATATTAACTGGTGCAAAACTTCTTTTGATTTTACATGAAATGAACGGAACGAACGCATGGTTTTCGAACTACTCAAATGCAAAACTATGGGTCATTTTGGATACAGACGAGTCATAGATTTTGGTTCAATCCTACATAGTGTCATAAAATGCTTTGGGTAGGCCACCATATTTTGGTACGATGATGAAAAAAGTTGTATGTAACGTAATAAGTCTAATATGTAATGACTGCCTGACAGACGGTACGGGTTTTAATAAATCTGCAAACGTACCAATACGTTAAAATAAGTGTAATTGACGTATTTTTCATTTCATCATCTTTCCCGTTACACTTGTAGTGTCTGTGTGATACCTTGTATACAACAGGGGAAAATGCCAATGAAAAATATACCCCTTTGAACCCCGCTTTATATAGAAAATCTGGGGGTATGCAGGGGTATACATATTTTTTCTAAAACATTGGTTGTGGGTACGCGTTAGAACAACCTTGCCGAGGCGGTTCTAACATGTACCCACAGTCTATGTTTTGAGCAAAAATAAGAAATACATATATACGAGTATATTTAAAAGTCCATTGATTTTTTTCTCAATTTATACAACGTAGGAACAATCAGTATATTACATGGACGTGTTTTCGTGATGCCTAGAATCCCCATGATAACGACAATGGAACAAACATAGCTAGATTTGGTTTCGTAAAAACAACATTCAAAGAAAGTTCTCAGGATAAAAGACGTGTTGCTCATGCATGTCTTGGTATAGATTGTTGGTTCTTAATTGATCTATCATCGATGCCTCGGTTTTAGAATACGCGTATGTGTAAATCCAATCTCTAGGAATTAGTATGAAGTTATTAACTGAGCTTCAATTGTTTGTTTAGATGTGATTTCCTCCTAACAACCTTCTCAAGCATGCCAATAATACAGGTGCACACGTCAATCAGGTAGAGAAAAGTTCAAAGCAGATAATTCCATCAAATGTAATTGCTGTTTCTATGTTCGCAGTTTATAAGCATGGTCAGAAACAATTAATTAGTAAGTTATTACCTAGATAAGTTGGTATATAATAAAGTGATCGATGTAGTACATTAAACTCCCGGATCGAACTATCTGTAAAATTCATTCTCACCAGACATTGTGGATTCGGAAGCTACATCTGGAGTTTATTTCGGAAGCTCGAAATGCCTGCGTAAATATTTGAATTGGATTTTACACATGAGGTCTGTAAATCGGTATGTTCATTTTATAATTACCCGTCAGATAATTACAGAAATTTTAATGTGTTTTAAGATATTTTAATTGTATTATATTTGCTATTGAAAATAATGCAAAATTACATATTTGTGCCCAAAAGCATTGTTAAGCCTCTTAATCTTCATAAGTACATGTAAATTTTGACCCACGCATTGCCTAAGAACAATCTCTTATGCCTTGAGTCGCCCATAATTGTTCGCGGCTCATTATCCCATATCTGACGCATGGATTTCCCATCATTATCATTTAGGTGAGTCCACCGCAATTATAATGGGTATGAGCAGTGATTTTTTATTCCATTTTCGATAAAATTTCTCTCTGCAAACATAATAGCCCCAGATGGGACGCCGCGCTCTGCGGCGTCACATCTGTGGCTATACTGTTTCCCTTTGTCCCTCAAATAGGACGCCAGGCTTATATGAATTCAATACCACATCAGGAACACGAAACCATGTCCGTGCAATATATACCCCTTAAATCTCACTTCTGTATAATAGTAAAACTGGGGTTTACAGGGGTATGCCTATTTTTCTTAATTTTGTTCCTGAGGCGGTTCTAACGTGTACCAACAATCATTGTTTTCAGCAAAAAAAAAAATCCAAATAAATTTTCAATATTTTGATTGCTGAAAAATATCTGTTCACTGTTTTCAGTTTATTTTTTTTTATCTGTATATTGCATGGGCTTGCTTTTGTAATGAGAAAATAATAACTCTACTATGGAATCTAATACACAGTCCAGACATTGATGTATAGCCCGCTCAACATCAAGCCACACCCGTGGTTATTACGCTGATGCAGTGTAAACTGTCGACATTTGAATGTTCACGCCTTGTCACAAATCTTCGAGTGTGATAACGATTTATTATCTGATAAACGCCGTTTTATATATTTGGCTCCAGTTCCATAATACCAGTCTGTGTAAAGAAGTTATTCTCTCTGGCTTCTTGTTGCGAAGACAGTGGGGCACATATGAGGTTTGAGTAGTCGAAACCGCGGCATGGCCTCATAACTACTGTCGCTCTCTTAAAATAACACATTTTTAGCATTTATATTAAAGAAAAAAACGAAGTTTTTAGGCGCGAAGTCTTGAAAGCTAACGGTCGAACATGCCAAGCGAGCAGCACAGCAAATCCCAGGTAAGCGCCATTAGACCATGCAGTGATACGGTGC
Organism: Rugalucina vietnamica; assembly: GCA_964017185.1. NCBI lineage: Eukaryota > Metazoa > Mollusca > Bivalvia > Lucinida > Lucinidae > Rugalucina > Rugalucina vietnamica. Next base: position 26,841,784 of record OZ024880.1, on the reverse strand, counting down.
ATGCATAAGTGTAGATCGTGATAGGCTAGGCCCTCCGTAAGTAAAACCTTACCATACATTATAGTATATATTGCAAACAAGCGCTGTTAACAAAAGATATTCATGTATTACAAACATATGAAAATGTTGCAATTCTTAGGTAACAACACCTTTGCCGGCGTTTCGTACCTGTATGGACATGGCGTTGTGTAGCCGTTCAAGTAAGTTTTTTACAGCCTTTGTTTCAAGCAAAACTAGCGTACGTTTCGACTACATGTAGGTAAATTATTGCTTTAACAGTCGTAATGGTCGCAGCAGTATATTGTATAAGTCTGTTAACGTAATTCCTAGCGCTGAGTTGATACATACAGACATTTGCCATATCCATCAATTACAATCTGATTTAAATATAAACTTTGGCATTTGATAAAATGAAGACTCTATGCATAAAAACTTCCCATGCGCAGAATACCAAGACATGAGTTGTGCGCTTATTTGATAAACAGTGCACCTGTTGATTAACGGAATGTTTTATTATATAAATAAATCTAAAACTGTTGACTAGGTAAAATTTTGGAATTATACTTATTCAAACATTTGAATTCTGACATACAGATTTTCAATGATGTTGTTTGGCTTCCAAGGGATCTCCAATCCCCGAACAGCATATTGTATCTATGCGTCCTCGCATTCATTCACCATGGTGTTTATCATGATTTTTGTTTGCCCGTGATGATTCATTGTCTATTTATGGATTCACCGCGAGGACCGAACAACAAAGTAAATGTTATTGTGAGGTTAGGCGCCTGCAACTACCGGTAAGACCTTTCCCAGTAATATTACTGATATTACTGACCGTTCCAAGACGATACTTATGTTGTGGTTCTATTTTGTGTTATGTTGGCATTAAAGTGTGTGCTGTTTGCACATCTTATGACTGTACGTTTTTATATTTAATTATGTAATAACTGAGTTGCCTTCTGTTTGTATGGGAACTTGATTGTGAAAAGAGGTTGTCTCCACCTAGGTGTTTAGAATACGACTTTCGTTCTGCTTGTGTCTTTTTCTGATCGTTGCTTTCATTTAACTTTTCATGTGCTCGGTAGAACCTCCTGTATAACGAGTAGCCATATTTTGTGGTTTTAGCAACCCTATGCCAAGACCTGCCTTGTTAGAGTCAAAGTTAATAAAGATTATAGGTACACATTTGTTTACTTCATGCTTAAACCTGGTGAGCATGTTTGTGCCAGTGGTCAGCACAAAAAGGTCAAAGGATCATGTTAATAAGCCAATAAATGAGCCGCCTCGTGGGAAAACCAACAATGTGGTTTCCGAACAGGTCCGACACAAACCGGTCTGTACAAGCACAGAAAAGAGCTAGAAGCTTGAAATTTCGGATTTAAGTAGCAGAGGAATTGTACTATCTAAGTAGCGAAAACAAAGGCGCTGATCAGCTTCGCGGTTACCGCGAAGCTGATCTGCGTCTTTGTTTTCGCCTATGCAGATTGTTGGGTTTTCCATGAGGCGGCTCAAATCTTAATTTACTCATGTTCCTCAGTTCGACATCATTAATGAGCCGCAATGCTAAAAACCCGGTCTTCTGGGTTTCCGTTCAGGTCTGACACAAACCGGCCTGTACAGCAAAGGCTAGAGGCTTGAAATTTGGGATTAATGAAAAAAAAAGGAATTTTTTAAAATACCTGAGTAAAGAAATGTGCTGATCAGCCTATGTTTAGGGTTGTCAATTTGATACCTGGAAGTCGAATTAAAAGCCTCGATAACATCAGCTTATTGGCAAGAGAATCAATGAAATCTGAAACAGAATAAATTAGCTGCGAGAGTGTCACATTTTATACCCATCGCAATTCCAGCAATTTGTCCGTATAACTTGGTACCGAATCTTATATAAATGGTATCCGGGAGATACAAATAAGGCGTCGCATACATTCTGACATCATCAAAGTTTATATAGTCCTTGTACAGAGGAAGTGAAAAAAGCCTGTTTTCATATTTTTAATTAAGGTAGCTGAGTGGCCACCTATTGGGAAAATAGCTGCTCATTCGGATTACGATATGTTTCATGGTATAAGTACCTGATTGTTAGTTTGGTTTTTTTCCCACCTCGGTTTTTGGAGTGGGAATCTCTTTCTGATTGCGCCTTTTCCTGATCTTTGCCTACTTGTACCTTTTTCTGTCATTAAAGACCAAATAAAGTAAGTCATGTGATTTTGAATGTTCACTCACTCAAATCGAGAAGTTTTTTTTTTCTTTTGTTAGATAATGTGGAAATAATAGTGAATATAATAAGGTACATGTAGGCAACGATCAGGAAAAGGCGCAACCAGAAAGAAATTCCCACTCCAAAAACTGAGGTGGGAAAACTATATTAACATTTAGGTACTTATACTTATCCCAACATATTTCCCAATAGGCTGCCACTCAGTTACCCGAACTTAAATAGAAATATGAAAACGTATATAAGGTTCAAACAGCACAAAAATCGACTCCAAAACATCATAAAACAAATAGAACCACAACAAATCCATCTTCTGCAATGGTTGACAACATTTAGTTAGTTGTTTGGTCCTCGAGGTGAATCTCTAACTGGTCAATAAATCATCAAGGACAAACAAATAAATCATGATAATCACCCTGATGAATCAAAAACGAGGACTCAACAGATTCAGTAAGCTGCCCGAAGATGGAGATCCCTGGGCACCGAAAAACTTACTGAAACCCGAAGCAAAAGAAAAATACCAGTTGAACCCCGGTAGGCCAAGCAACAGACAAGAAGTTCGGCCCGAACCAACTAAAATAAATAGCTTTATGTCGGGGCCATCATAAGAGTCTGATGCCCGATCCACTGGTGTGCATAGTTATCAACCATGATTGGGTTAAAAACTAGAACATTTTGTGGTGCAATTGTTATTGCGCCGTAAAACCCAAAACAAATATACAAGGTATCAACCATTCCATATAAAACTAATGTTCATTTTACACACGTCGTTTTCTTTCTAGCAACTGAAACATGCAAACCTTCAGCAACTATCTGAAGTAAGGTTCCCAAAAATGTTATATTGTTACCGAAACTCATCTTTAGAAAGTGGATCTCTCTAGAGAGATGATTGTTTAATAACTCGAAGGAAGCATTATCTCTGGTAACTTGTAAACCATATTTTCTCAGTTATCATTTTCATAGGTGTATTATGTGTTTCCGATTAGCGCAGCAACTTGAGAGAACGGCTTCTCAGATTTGAGCCAAACTTAGGTCTCATGTGTTCAGTTGATTGATAGGTGTACACAAATGACGGACAGGAATACAGATGAGGCAGGCGTAAAGAATGTACAGATAACAACCTTATCCAACAGGTAGCAACACTACTGGATTTATTCATTACGAAAACTTGCCCGTGCAATCAACAGAGATAGTTTAGCTTTAAAAATTGAAAATTTTTCAGCTGCATTTTTTTTTACATTTTTCTTTGTTTTGCTTAAAACATGTTGATAATCAAAAATCATTTTTATCCAAAAATGTGTGTTGCTATTTTAACTCATATAAGCCTGGCGTCCTTTTTATGGGACATAGGCCAACAGTATAGCACCAGAAGTGACGCCGCAGAACGCGACGTCCCATCTGGGGCTATTCTGTTTAGAGGATTTTCATCGGAAAAAAGATACAAAAATAAAATCGCTCCTGGAGCCTCTAAAACTCGAAGTGGAATCGCCTAAATGATAGGGATGGGAAAATCCATTTGTCAAATATGGGTTAATGGCTACCAATAAAGCATCACATTTCCAGCTAACTTGCAAGGATAGCAAAGTATTCGTTTGCAGTAAACAATTTACAAAGGCAGTCATTAGATAAATCATTATCCCCTAAACTATTATATTAATGCTGAAAATTGTTTATGCTGACATTTAATTGTGTGTTTATTGATTTGACATTATAAATCCTCAACAATTTGCAACGATACATCTATATACAATATGTATAAGCATACTTTGTGACGCTTTAAAGTGACGTTCGTGGCACAAGCTAGGTCACACGTATATACCCGCCCAGAAACTACAGGAAGATGTAATGTCATAAAGCAAACAGAACATATTTTACTTAATATATCTGGTTTATTATTATTGATACAATTAACTTTAATTTCCCAATGTTATTTTTAAACCAATATATACTGAACAAAAAAAAAGAAACGTAACAATTATATTTCACTAAATATTGAGCAAACTTTGATACAATCAGAAATCATTGCATTTTCTACTTCTGCATTAGATATCAGGCTTCCGAATGCAAGAAATCGATTTTCATTTTGATGCGTATTAACGGAGTTATTTAATGCCGACCATGGGCATGCTGAAAGTGGAAAACCACACAGTGCGCATGCGCGAGCATTAAAATAATGGTACGATTTAAATCCGCTTTTAACCCGCATTCAAAATCACAATGTTTCTCTCAGCAGATAACTCACACGTTAAAGAAATAAAACGAATAAAATTGATATTATCCCCCTTTCAATTAAACATATAGGGATTTTGATGGTTTTAATTGCAAGCTTCTGTGTCGTTGAACTTTATTTCTTTTTCTTGAATTTTAATTAGGGAGCAGCTGACATTGTTTCTTGGTGATTTGGAGTTTCAAAAGTGTGCGCATGCGCAGAGCAGATCTGTCATAATTTGCATAATTTAAGACGACACAAATTTCTCATTCAATTTTTATCGAAATGAAAATCAGTTTCTTGCATGATATACCCTAATATCCCATGAATGGGAATCATACAGCAACAGACCTGAAATTATCAACGTTTTACCCTTAAACTCGAAAATCCTCGGTGGCCTATTGTTGCGTTTCTTTTTTTGTTCAGTATATAACTAGAAACTGATTTTCACTTTTTGGTTTCTTGATTTTGTCTATTAAACTTAAGTAATACCAAAAATAAGATATAATGAAGAGGTGTAGTTACGAATTTTGATAACAGCTATAGGCATCGCCCATGCACACATCCCATTCAATGGAATTTCTATGGGCAGATTTATTTAATCCAATAGTATACTGTTCAAAAACGTGAATGTTCGAAACTTTTCAATAAAGTTAAGAGTAATCACTTTCATTCAGCGTCTGTGTTATCATCAGACCTCCTGCCTCTGTATCCTCACTATCAGAGCCAATGCTTCAAAATAGATTTTCACAATCACATACGATTTCTCTGGACATTTTAGGTGGCATTTCTCTTTTCTTCTAGGAGAATACAAAAAAATAAGTTAACTCAGGCATTTACGCATAATAGCCATGGCATTTTAAAACCTACATCATGGTATGTGTTTCAAATGTAAACTGTGTGTTCTGCTGCACTTATCTGTCTCTACTTATATACTTAAATTGTTAAAAATATAGATTAGTTATGTATTAGCCAACCATTCAAGATGCACCATAACTCAAAGTGATTAGTTTTGTTGTTTTGAAGATATAGTTTTAATAGACAGGTAATGGATTATATTTGTAACTTTTGAATGTTATTATTTTAGATCATCCACACGATTAAATGATGTCGGCATATGACCACATACCTATTTTATTTGCAAAACAATATTTGCTGTTTTTTTTTATTATTATTATTATTTCATTTTTAGCATTAATGTGCCCCAAATATGGTTTGGGACGAAATGATACATAACGATTTAAAACGTTTGGGTATCGGAGGTGTACTATCAGATATGTATATTTATAATCATATACTTGTCAGTTTCACCTTTGATTTGTGCAATGTTTCCGAAAAAAAAATCGTATGATTGAGCTGCAATGCCGCTAATGGGTTCAAGGTATAAATTAAACACAGGATAAAAGATCAGTTCTTAAAACTTGATTAATTGATAGTGTTACACCTTAAAATTGGCTTGCTTTGATTAACGAGCTTCAAAATGAAAAGAAAGTTGCATTTCGCACGCGCTTTTTTTTCACTGTTATTATAAATAGTTGCAATATTTAGATGGAGACGTCGATTTGTAGATGTATGGTAATAAGTCCAGGCCATTTTCGCACGAACAGGTAAATAACGGTAAACAAAATTCTGTATCGGTGAATTCTAGCGCCTTAGATAGCCTTGCATATTGGAATAAGTAGTAATATGTAAAGTTGTGTGGTTAATACGGATGAGTCGATCTTCTTGGTTAATACAGTTTCTTAAGGTCTCTGAAAGATTTATAATAGTGCGCGATGTATACAAAACTAATATTTACTGCTCGATGGGCAGCAACCTTATATGTGTGTTAAAATCTGTCGCCATGCAGTTTTATGTCACACACACACACACACACACACACACACACACACACACACCAATTTGTCACTACATGTATATTGGTGGCAATATATCAAACTAAGAAAAGGTGGCTCCAGATGTATTTAGAGGACATGACAGATACAGTAATAAAGGTAATTGTTATACATGACACACCTTGAATACTTTTCAAATACAGAACAGTATAATGAAGTTCCAGACAAATACACATAGCAGTATTATGTCACTTAACATGCAATAAGGAACGGTAATTGCCACTTCATCATAACATTGATGGAAAAACTAAAACCGCGACACAAGAAAAATAGGTCTTCGGAATTTCCGACCAGGTCTGAACCGGACTTGACCACCGCAGAAGAGTGCTAGAAGCTTGAAATTGTTGAAAAGTATATAAATGGAAGATACAATGAATTGTACGATCATTTTAGCGTAACTGAAGGCGCTGATCAGCTGCGAAATTACTTAGTATTGCACAATTGATCAGCGCCAGTTTGTTTTCGCATAACCAAAAGTTCGTTTTCTCATCATGCGGTTCATTGGTGGAATAGCATAACAGGTGTGCTGACAAGGTGAACAGAATGGGCTTGTATTCAATATATTTTAGAGCAATTCAGCTTAGGAGCAATGAGAAACATATTCCAAACTTATTTGTATTAACCCATACTTGACAAATGGATTTTCCCATCATTATCATTTGGGCGAATTCACCTTCATTTTTAGGGGCATCAGGAGTGATTTTCATTTTTTAAATAAATTTTTGATGAAAATCCTCTTAGCAAACAGAAAAGCCCCAGATGGGACGCCGCGTTCTGCGGCGTCACATCTGGGGCTATTCTGTTTGTCTATGTCCCATAAAAGGGACGCCAGGCTTAAATGAGTTAAGCTACTTGTATTGACAAAACCATATATAATCTGGTGGCCTGGGTCGCTCCTTTGTAGATCTTTGGGTGCCTGGCATGGACGTGTTAAAATAAAAACTATATAGTTATAAAAGACGAAACTGATGAAAAATGTTTTCATGAATTTTCACTCGTGCTAACGTGTACATGTTATAGTATGATGCATAACACAGAAGTCAAAGGCTAATTAAATAGAAATGTTTTGTCAATGCAGAGTAAATAAAAACAACAATGAAATTATACTGATACCAGATTGAAACCATTACGTAAACTTGCCCATGCAATATAGAGAGATTTTTAAAGTTGTAAAAATGAAAATTTTCAGCGGAAATTTCTGGATCTTTTTCTTATTTTTAATCAAAACAAAGATTGTGGGTACACGTTAGAACCGCCTCGGTGAGACGATTCTAACGAGTACCCACAATCTATGGTTTGGAGCAAAAATAAGAAAAAAAGGTATACCCCTGCAAACCCCATTTTTTCCTATATAAAAGTGGGGTTCAAGGGGGTATACTTTTCATGGACATGTTTTCCTGATGCAGAAAAGAACTAGTGTTGAAATGACAGCGTCTTCTCATACTTCAGCTGTTTTAGATAAAAGACATGCATTCGTTTAGCCGCATCATGTGAAAACCAACAATCAACATATGCGAAACCAAAAGGGCAGATCGGCTTCGCAGTAGCTGCGAAGCTGATCGATCAGCGCCTTTGTTTTCGCTACACGGATAGTACAATTCTTCTTCTTCCTTTATCCAAAATTTCCAGCCTCTAGCTATCTTCAGTACTTGTACAGCTTGTGTCGGACCTGGTCAGAAACATCATTTGTGGTTTTCTCATGACGCGGCTCATTTTAGAAAGTTAGAGGTTGGCATTTCAATTAATACAAATAAATTTGAAATGCCAATATTTGCATGAAGTAGATCTATTTTAAGAAATATTTTCAAAGGATTGTTTTAATGTTTCTTCTTGGAAAAAGTGGAATGCCTGAGCTGAGAAACTTTCTGAAGGACATATCGTATTTATCTAAGCACTGCAAATGTTAGAGGGTGCAGTAAATCTTAAGTCTGTATTCGCCTCTAAGTATATTTTTATTTTCAAGTTTCGTCTGACCCAACCTTATCGAATGTATTGGGTATTTGCTTTATTATTATTATTATTATTATTATTATTATTATTATTATTATTGTTGTTGTTGTTGTTGTTGTTGTTGTTGTTGTTGTTGTTGTTGTTGTTGTTGTTGTTGTTGTTTCATTGTGTTCTTGATGCACTGGATAGCTAATTTTACTGTACACAAACTTATTTCGAAACACTGCCCTTATGATCTAACTTGTGGCCTGGTTATATGAAGAATATATACCATTTATTAAGAAAATGGGTCTATAGCAGCCAATTAAAACATGTACATGGATTGATTGTTGCCCATTCATAGTCATTTGCGTTTATCATTACGACAGCATGCCATTTTCACTATGGCAATGTAGTATAAGTGGGTACTCATTGCCAAGACCACTGAAGACATGTTTGCATAAAGTTAGAATAATGTACTTTCAGAAGCTGATTAATGACTTAAATTTGTAGATGCGTTATCTTTTGTACATTTCAATACATTCCGGAAAGCACCGCTTAAGTTTGAAAACTGATACAAGCAGACTTGATTACTTAATGATGAGCAAGTCAATAATTTGTTTGATGGGCATCTATTTCTGTTTTTATATGACCCAGTAATGGTGAAATAGGCTCCGTTTGGATACAATGACCGTTTAATTGTTTCTGGCAGTATAATTCAATCATTCTGCAAATGGAGATATATAGATTATGGATTATTATATTGTACAGTGGTCATAAAACCCTTCTTGGTACTGTAAATTCTATATTGAATATTACGTGTTCGTTAAATTGTGAATGCCAAAATTTCATATTTATTTTCTGATCAAATGCTATTTCTAAATTGTATTTGTTGTATGACTTTCTGTTTTCCTTTTAATGTTTTGTATTATTAATTCAAATACAAATGAATATCAAAGGAGGCGGACCTATACATTAATACACAGGAAGAGGGCGGAATGATAACCGTACTGTAACTTCCTGATAGTAGAAGTTACAGTACGGATCTGTCAACTTTTCCCTGTCATACTACAAGTTAGTTAAAGACCTCGTAGAAGCAAAAATAATTAAAAACAGCTCGTCTTCGACTTTATTTTACCTATTTTTTTCTGCTCGGTAACAAGTTACATGTTTTAGAAGAATATTTAGTAGAGCACTTAAATAAAATACCATCTAACACCGTGCAAAACACCATTGTCAGTCTGTATAAGGGCTCTAAAAGAGCAAATAAAATGTGAGCATCCAATTTAGGAATTCCATATTTAACAATCGTAAAATGATGATGAGCCGCCAGGTTCTTAGATAAATTGTGAGATATCATCCTCTGTCCAGAACCAGTTTCTAAATAAAATATACAAAATAATTGTCCATTGATAAATTCATAAACCACTTCTAAAATAGCACTATGCTCCCGCTCGTTTATGACTGTTTCGCTGTTTTCCACAGAACAGAGCTTTCTTCAGCTTCAGACTTTGAAAACATAGTCCTGCACAAGCAACCCAAAAGCAAAGGTACACAAATCAGCTTTGTATCTGTTCTGCGTCTTTATTTCTGCTGCAAGTACTACCCGACGTTTTTACATAATCATAAATCTATTCTCAAACCATCGTTTGACAAACATATAGCCTGAAGCCTCGTAGACAGATTTTTGCTTGATGTGGCTCGATTCTTGTTGAGATAATGTCGAAACATCACTGCATCCTGTCAGAGAAAAACTTTTATTCTCTTGTAAAAATGCTGCATTGTACTTTAAGATGTATTCCAGTTGGCGAATAATCTTGCAAAATGCATTATATACGAAAATACCTTTTAATGATTATGGATTTTTTTATCAGACTCACTTGCATCTCCCTGCGCCGTGCCAACAAGTTGGTAAACCGTGCCAACAAGTTGCGGCCCTACCTTATGTTGAGCAGGTATGGCTATGTAAAACTAGTTTAAGACCGCCATCAATTTTATATTACTGATCGTTCCAAGACGATATTTCTGTTGTGATTCTTATTGTTTTATGTCTTGGTGTTGCATTTTTGTCACAGTGCTGTTTGCACCCTATGTGCGTTTTCATATTTTAATTAGTTTGGTTGGCTGAGTGGCAACTATTGGGAAACAGCTGCTCATTCGGCTTACGATATCGTTTCTTAGTGTCAATTTAGTTTTTCCCACCTCGGTTTTTTGAGTGGGATTTTCTTTCTGATTGCGCCATTTCCTGATCCTTGCCTACTTGTACCTTTTTTCAACAACGGAAGACGTTTGCCCGCCCATGTAATAAGACCCTCACAGGTTTGGATGTAAAATATGAAAGCTGTAGTGTTCAGAGCCTTACTTATCTATTTAATGACACTGATTGGTTTGGTAGGATTGTGACAGTTGTGCCCGTGAAATGATTTATTGTGCTTTGTCAATAAGTTCTTATTCAATAGGTTGCCTAAATCACTTGAGGTAAACATGTATATCGAGTAAGATGTTATATCAATGAAGAAGACAATCGTAAATATGATATTTAGCTACGTAGCTACATATAGCTTATACGTACGCGAGGGTTATTAAAGAATTAAGGACAATGTTCAAAACAAAATCTTTTTCTGAACACTTGTGTGATACTCATCAAAGGCGTAACGCCCATTACGCACGCTACGCACGTGCGTAATGTAAAAGAGACATGAACATTCCTTATAAAAATCTCTTGAAAGAAAACAAATTTCCTTCCATAAAAGAGGCTTAAAATCGTTCTCCAGCCATCCCGAAAATCAAATTTTTCTCGGGGGAGGACCCCCGAACCCCCCCAAATGAGAGAGAGAGACCCCTGCTCATGATCTACCCCACTTGTGTGCGTATACATTTCGATTTCCTGGTTACGCCTATGCTCATACACCATCAACCAAATTGGAAGAGGTATGCTATTCAATCATTCCTCCAAATGTTTGCTACGATGCCAGTTCTGTGGTTGCTGAGCAACTAAAGAATGCAAGGTAGATGACCTTGGACGCGACACACTGTTGTTTATAAAAGCTAGCACCACTATCTTAAATGGAAGACCACTATCTTAAATCTATTAACAGCATTTCATGAGGATTAAATATTTCTTTGTTCTAAGCATAACATTTAATGAAATTGTCCACAGTGACACTGCACACCGAGTATCAGAATGAATCAGCATCGTCTCCTGTTCAAATTTAATGGTATCAAATGTAGCTAGTCTTTTTTTTTTAAATCGAATACTTGTTCAATAACAGTCCCAGATTTTTTTAGGTTTTGTTTTTGATAAGACGCCATTTGAATACCTTTAAGATTAAACATATCATAAGCTGTTTGAACTCATTTGATGTCTTCGTTATTTGGTTTAAAACACAATATTAGGCTCAGGATGGGTTTATTTTGCCCTGTTCTGCATGATGCAAATCAGGAAGTTGACATGAATTATATTGTTACTCTTGTTGGCCTCTGTTGCGTTAATCATTAATCATCAAACACCACTGATAAGACTGTCCAAGCAACTATCCTGCACATTTTATTAACCCTACCCCCATAAAAAATGTTTTACAAATGGACTTCTTCGAGTCCATGGACGCTTTAGAGGTCATATTCAAACTACATGTAGCATAGCGTCAAATCTCGTAATGATTAAAGCACAAACATTTCAGCACGAGTGCATAATTTATGTGTTCACATGTAACATATAAAATAAAACTGAGTCTAATTATACTGTCCGAGATATGGATCAACTGTCATTAATTCTTGAATGACCCCCGTAGTTGCAATATTTCATCTTCATAGTATCCGTACGATTTCATTTTGATATCGTGTCTGTAATATGTAACATAGAATAAGGTGTTTGTTAAGTTTATGGATTAGACATGAACTACTTTTTCATGAAAGTTCTACTTTATTAACAACATTACTTTTATTTAAGATAGCATAAACATAAAATGGCTCATTAAGTAAGCTTTAAAAGATGCGATGCTGACACATTATAGACGCCGCCTGACGTTATGCTCTGTTCAATTATAACAACTTTTGTTAGAATTTATGCATTCCAGAACAACTCCTAGGGAGTTCTTGCGATAAAATAATAAGTGTGCTCTGTTTTTTCATGAGAAACATACTGAGTTAGTGCTATATCAGTTAGATACAGGTCAAATCCGCCATTGATCAGTTATAGATGTACTGCATTTTCGTGGAAAATTTAACAGATTATAAGTACATCATTTTTAAAGAATCAAAGAATATGTTATATACATGTATGTGTTTTCGTAATGTACTTGTAAATCGGTCGTTCAAACCATCAGGATAACATGTCCGTGTATTGAATACCCCCTTAAATCCCACTTTTATATTGTAAAACTGGGGTATACAGGGGTATACCTATTTTCTTATGATCTATATTTTGAGCAAAAATAGGAAAAAATAAAAACATTTCTGCTGAAAATTATCAATTTTTACAAGTTAAGAAAATCTTTATTTTACATAGGCGTGTTTTCGTAATGAATGAATGGTTCACTGTAGAACTCACCGGTGAGTTTTTGTGATTTCTGAAATCCTGAAGCCGTGCAATAGTTTAAGGCAATGTTTCTTAAAAATCCTATGATTGAGCTGCACTGCCGCTAATGGGTTCAAGGTATAAATTACACACAGGATAAAAGATCAGTTTTAAAAACTTGATAAATTGATGGTGTTACACCTTCAAATTTGCCTGCTTTGATTAACGACCTTCAAAAAGAAATAAAAGTCGAACTTCGCACGCGCTGTTCTTCACTGTTACTATAAATAGTTACAATATTTAAATGGAGTCGACAATTGATTACAAGTGCGCGATGTACATGTATACAAAAACAAACATTCAGCTTGTTGTTGGGCAGCAACAATATTATGCCGCAATGAAGTGTCACGTCACACATACCAGTTGGTCACCATTTTAATGAAAATATATCAAAGTAAGCAACAGATACAGGAATAAACGTTTTTGCATGACACACCTTGAATAACGTAACGTTGTTATTACATTTCAAATAATAATGATTATATATTTTATATATAAATATATATTATAGAACAGTATTCATGTATTAACCGAGACGGAACGAAGTTCCAGACAAATGCACATAACAATATTATGTCACTTAACATTCAACAAAAGAAGGTAATTGCCACTTATCTTAACATAATAGACGAGTCACGAGATAACCGTTCTTCGGATTACAATATAAATTGAAGAGGAATTGTACGAGGATCGGTCAAAAAGTTCTGTCACTGCATATATTTATAGGTATCTGTCATTGCAAACTATTTTAAAATAGCTACATCTGAAAGACCATTTCTCTGGCTATTACCTGTGATAAAAATTGTTTGTGGCTTTTCCTGAATAAAATGTAATAAATCACTTTTAAAGCGGTGACTCCCTGACACTGGCATGATTTAAAGAAAATAATGCAAAAATATACAGAAAAATGATTTCGAAAAAAAGTCATAAGTGCTATATATTCTTCAAATATTAGTGATTATATCCTGCAAAACTAAAACTTCTTCAACTTAATTTAATTGTTTTATAGCACAACGAAATATTGAAATCGGTCTGTCTTGGCATTTTTTAAAACTTCAGTTTAAATTCAAAGAAAAAATGACATCTAGGCATAGACTTCGAAGCTTTAAATGCATTTAACCATTTAACTGTATCATCTTAGTCTGCTCTGAAGTGAAATCATAATGATGCCAGCAATTATAATGACACCGTGGTATTGAACAGTTACAGGTGTACATATTCCAATGACGTCATCTTTATCGCTTCAATATACAGTCAGTAGTGCATTTGTGACGTTCATTTCCGCAGGATTTCTTTTCTAAATATAACAGAATTTATCACTTAAAATTTGAAGAAAATATGACCAGTAGTTATAAATATACAACACATGAAAGACACAATACAAGGTTCACAATTTCTAGAAAAGATGCCAGTGGTTTTACCCCACCTGTCTTTCAAGACGGATAATTTAAACTATTTATTTCTTTTGGGCATGGGTTTGGTATCATTATAAAGGAGAAATGTTGCTCTTTCCAACAATGTATATTCCAGCAACCTATCATGTCTATTTATCGTAATATAACACCTATGACAGAAATTCCTGACCCACCCTCGTAGTATCCGAGTAGCGAAAACAAAGGCGCTGATCAGCTAAGAAGCTACTGCACAACCGATTTCTGTCTATGTTTTCTAATGGGCAAACTGTCGGTCTTGTCGTGACGCGGTACATTGATGGAATAGCATTATAGCAGGTATCCTGACAAGGTGAACTAAATTGGCATCTGTTCAATATTTTCATGAGGATTTCAGTAGTGCTGCAATTAATTCGAACTAATTTGTCTTACCTTTGCCTTGACAAATCCCTTCGTCAGTCATCTTGACTCGGTCCCTGCACTGGACTAGCCGAGAACTTTCATTGGTACTAATAAACACTTAAATGAATTATAGGTAAAAAGAAATAAAATTTTACTTACTCCTGATTATATGTACCTGTTATATGAGCCGCGTCATATGAAAACTGGATTTTTGCATATGCGAAAACAAAGGCGCAGATTCAGATGTGCAGTTTCTGCACAGCTGTCGCTACTCTGATAGTAGCGGATAGTACAATTCCTCTTCTATGTATAGCCTCTAGCCTGCTTTTGTGACTGTACAGGTCGATTTGTGTCGCACCTGCTTGATCATTCTTTGGAAGCAGTGGAAACGCATATTGGAATGTCTTATATATGATTATTCAGTAGAACACGTGAATGTTATATCCCCCTTTATCAATAATGTTCGTTGGTATCAGGGCTCTAAAAAGGCAAATAAATGTTAGCATCAAACTTATCAAACTTGGAGTGGGAATTTTTTTTCTGATTGCGCCTTTTCCTGATCTTTGCCTACTTGTACCTTTTTATGAATTACAGCCTAAAATTATTACGAGCCGAGAGGTTTGTTAAAGGGAAACATCGGCGTTTCATACGTGCATGTCTCGCGTAGCTTTGGACGTCATTTTGTTTTGATTTCTAAATGACGTTGTCTACTTTCGTGCTGGTTTCTGCAAACATTCCGACCTTATTCTGTTTGTTTTTGAATGACTGAGTCTGTGGGATTTGATTTACCTCAATACATCAATAAGAGTAATTAGATGCGAAATCGGTTGTTTGAATTTGATGACGTCGCAGAAATGCACACGACGACAGTGCGACACGTTTAGCGTTACAAATTAAAAAGGCGTAAACACTGAACGGTTTTCATTCACATCTTCCGAAGCGATCATGTGACGCAATATTTCATAACTCTTTAAAATTGTTACGTTTCCTCCCTGTTGTCGCAATTTAATCAAAGTTTAAGTTACATCGCATTTATCAGGAGGGAATTATTTAAATTTGCCTATAATTTCGTCAGTTAAGGATGTTCGCTGCCAATGAAAAAGTATTCAAACTTTTTTTCTAACCTCTCTTTTTTGATTCCAAAAGATAAAATAAGACATATGAAAACAAGAAAAATATAGGGTAGTGTGCTTTTTTTTCAAGCTACAGGGCTCTGAATGAGACCTCTGAACAACATGTTTGAAAATTAGAAAAAAATAATTTAATTTTCAATTCTTTCACATATACCTTCATGGACAAACAAAGCATCACGAATGCTTTCAACTATTATTTTATTTAAGTAACGCTGACTATTTTGGACCTAAAACATACATAAATTTTCATCTCGGCGTGGATGACAATTTTTTTCGACTTATTTAATAACCATACCCCCTAACTTGAAAAGTCGGAAAAATTCAATATTTATAAACGTGTCAAATCCATATTTGTAGATTCAAACTTTTTCTTGTATATTCACACAACATAAAACTTGTTCATGTTATTCGAATGAAAGAATGAAAAGTATAGGATAGTGTGCATATAAGAGAGAACCAGCAACTTGAAAATCGCCATTTTAAGCCTTTTTTCGGCTGTTTTGTTTCTTACCACCCATTTCATAAAAACACCCAAAATTTTAAACTTAGCACATCAAAGAAAGAGATACTGATAAAGAAGACATTGTATACATGTACTTATGCTTAAATAAATATCATATCAGTGCAAGTAACTTGAAGCTGTGTAATATTCAAGTTTAATCTACCCTACCCCCTAAATTTTGCAGACACTTAAAATTTTCTGAAAAGTTGCAGAAAATGGGGTGAAAAAATGAAGTTCCTCAGATTGACAATTTACATGACTCGTTCAATGCATATCACCAATATGTATTCAAAAATAAAATATTAGGAAAATATCTGCAACCGTTTACGAGATATTCAACAAAATAAAAACTGGAAGTTCCGAAATGTCAAATGTAAGCAGCGAACATTCTTAAATTTTAATTGTATCAATCGTACAGGAAATGACAATAAACGTGAGAAGTTTTTACAGTAAGTACGTATGAAGTTCACACACATCCGCAGTGCGGTTGTCTGAAACGTGCGAGTACCATTCGAAAACTTCTGATGCCATGGAAACAAGTCCCGTGTCCCCACAATTTTATTTCAACTTTAGTCTAAGAATATCTTGAAACGAGTAACTTATCATGAAGATGAAACCCGCGGATCGAATAGTAAAGTGATGTTTCCATTTAATTGTATTTGTGTTTGCTCCATGATCTAAAAAAATGCGAGATAGTATACTCTGTCCAGAACCAACAACGAATTTGCAGTTTTTAAATAAAACATGCAAAATTGGTGTTCAGTGATAAATTCATAAACCACTTCAATTGGCTGTCAAAACGAACATTATGCTCCCGCTTGGTTATAACTGTTTCGCTGTTTTCCACAGAGCAGAGCTTTCCTCAGCCCCAGACTTTGAAAACATAGTCCTGCATTAGCAACCCAAAAGCAAAGGTACACAAATCAGCTTTGTATCTGGTCTGCGTCTTTATTTCTGATGCAAGTACAATCCGACTATTACAAAATCATAAATCATGTCCTCTATCCAACGTTTGTAACCATGCAGACTACTTCGATCTGAAACAGCATCAAACCATGTAGACAGATTTTCGCTTGACGTGGCTCGATTTTTGTTGTGATAATGGTGAAACATCACTGCATCCTGTCTGTCAGAGACAAAACTTTTATTCTCTTGTAAAAATGCTACATTGTACGTTAAGATGTATTCCAGTCGGCGAGCTATCTTGCAAAATGCATTATATACGAAAATACCTTTTAATGATTATGGATTTTTTTATCATTCTCACTTGCATCTCCCTGCGCCGTGCCAACAATTTGGTAAAATTTTGCGATCATGTTTTTTTCTGAATCACGGTATGACTTTTTTTGCTTTCTGTTTCTTATAACGACGAAATTATTTATTGTACTATCAAACTCAAAATAAGATACACCCATGCATTTCATGCACATTTTAATTTTGTCGAATATATAATTATGTATACCACATTAGAACTCAGAACGCAAAGCCAATAACAATGGGCCACTAGCTGAGTCCATGACATTGACTTACTCTACTTGCAACCGACAGTTTAGAGCTAGAATTGGCCTAGTCAGCCATCAGAGAACTCACCAACTCAAGAAATAATGATGGTCTTTCTCATTAGTGAAAGACGAACGACCACCACATTACGAACGGACATCATTGGTACTGCCACGAAATTGTGTCAGCGATAATTTGTTTCCTCATCAGATACTGGTCCTTACACAATATTATAGCCTCTGTGGTGCAGTGGTTATGTCACTCGCCAGTTGTAAAGCAAGGATGGCAGGCTATATCCTGGGCTTCTCCAGTCCGTCGGACGAGATTATAAACCAACGCCTTGGTTCCATGTGACCTTAGCTCTAGGTGGGGTGTAAACCCCATATTAACCAACCTTTCTCGGAAATAACATCGTCAAAATTTAAAAAAAAAAAAAAAAAAAAAAAAAAAAAAAAAAAAAAAGGCCGGTAATGTTAGAAATTGTATTATTTTTGCAAGCACATTCGACAATACATGCAAATGTGCTTCAACTTTCTAAGAAGGCACAATCTTATATAGTGTGTGTGTGTGTGTGTGTGTGTGAGAGAGAGAGAGAGAGAGAGAGAGAGAGAGAGAGAGAGAGAGAGAGAGAATCATGTCATGGTCAAGCATAAGCTTAGCAGTTATAGTTCTCTTTTATCATACTTTCACAAGGAATTACTGTTAAAATGCCCCAAGAATCCTCACCAAGAATGATGATGAAATAGTGTGGCTTTTTGCACTCCATGTGATCTAAAATGTGATGAATGGCAATAAACTCTTATTTAGCAACAATGTCCACAGTTTCCGCAACTGTCATATAATCAGTTATTAACAAAAAATGTGTAAAATTTTACTTTGCGTTCGCATGGGACAAAATTTAGACGTGTGTATTTGTAAAAATAAAATTTGCATCTGGTCCGACCCAACAGTAAATTTATCCATATGTAAATATACTCCGGTGTGTTTTTGCGTTCACATGCGCCATTTGCTTACCCCGAGTAAAATTTGCACACCGGAGTATATTTATACACGTGTATTTTTGGCGCATGCGAATTGGACTTAAGGCTTAAATGTATGAATGGTTTGACTTAAAACAGGCTCAGACCTGAGCGCTTAACCAGTCATCAGATGGTCAGTCAGTAGCGTAGAGGCTTTGGAGGCACACTTAGTCCATCTATTTTAGGCCCCAATGGGCGAGGGTCCATGTGCTATAACATAACGATTATACTAATAAAAAAGCTCTACAGATTGCTATACGATACGACTTATTAAAATGGTGATAATAATAATATACCTAACATGGTGTTTAAATGAAGTGATTAAGGCAAAGTATATAAATAGGTTCCGTGTTTGATCCCCACACAGAGCTAAGCTGATTAAGACCCATTAGCTTCCCGGAGTACTGGTTAATACCCAGGAAGCGGTGCCTCCGTCTCGATATGACTGAAAAAGTGTTGAATGTGACATTGAAACCTCAATGCAAACAAACAGAACATATATTTCGAAACAATTTTTGTCCATTATGGACCAATAAATGAAAACGTATCTAATAATTGCGAACGTTTCGAAACTATGTCACTCCGTCACCAATCGCGCAATTGTCGCAAACCTACCAGCGCACTCAGAGACATTCAAAGAAGGGAAAACTAAACATTTAAGGCTCTGGAAACTGCAGTTTCGTTTACATTTACATTCAAAACTGTCATTATTGTCAGTCTTATTACATGGGCAAGCGTCCTTCCTTGTCAAACACCTGATATACGGTGCACATGATTTTATACGCGATTCTGTGAGGCGATTTAAGATTAATATGCGATAAGATATTGACGAAGGTCTAGGTAACTGACCATAACCTGGACCTTTCAAGTTGTTCGCGAATGTTATTTTTTTATGTCGTTAATAAAATATATAAACCGGCGACGATAGCCGGAATAGTAATCACTGAAATAGACAATCGTAGATATGAAAAATATCTACGTATAGTTGCAATAAGAGGATAAAACATTCTTTTCCGTGCATTAACATTTGCCAAGCCCAAGGGCAATAATGTGTTGCAGCCCGAATCGCGTAGCGGTGAGGGCTGCAACACATTATTGCCCGAGGGCTTGGCAAACGTTAATGCACCTGGAAAAGAATGTTATATCGTCATTGTTATATACCTTTCCTCCAATACATGTACATTTTATTTATTTATTTATTTATTTATTTATTTATTTATTTATTTATTTATTGTGAATGCTATGTCTTGAAATCGCGCATGATGACAAGCACACAGCCGTTGATTGGTAAGTGATTAGACGCAAAATGACACATTAAATTAAGATGAAATATACGTCTGAAATGTACACCCACCTGCCATGTTAAATTTAGATGAAATGAACACCTGCCAGTGTCCATAACATGTAAACAGGTGTATGTCATAGTCTCAGGGCAATAACACCTAGGGCAATAACACCATTATTGCCCTGCTGTGACGTCATCTTAGGGCATTAACACCATTATTGCCCTGCTACGGTGTCATCTCAGGGCATTAACACCATTATTGCCCTGATTTGACGTCATCTCAGGGCATTAATGGTATTGGTATTAATGCCCTACGACGCCTAAAACAGCAGAAAGTGCTGTCCGTTACAACACGACAAGTTGCTATTGTAGAGATACATTAGGTATATAACAATATTAGATGGTGCCAGTTCCACTCCATTGCTTGATATTAGTTTCATCCGTATCGTACTACACGTATGATTTCATTATAATATCGTGTCTGTGAACAGAGAATAAGGCGATTGTGAAGTTTATGTTTCAGACATGAACTACTTTTTTATGAAAGTGCTTCTTTATTAACACGATGACTTTTATTTATGATAGCATAAACATAAAATAACTCATTAAGTAAGCTTTAAAAGATGCGATGCTGACACATTAAAGACGCCGCCTGGGGTTAGGCTCTATTCAGTATAACAACTTTTGTTAGAATTTATGCATTCCAGAACAACTCCTAGGGAGTTCATGAGATAAAATAATAAGTTTGTTCTGTTTTTTATGATAAACCTACTGAGTAAGTGCTATATCAGTATCGTACAGGTCAAATCTGCCATTGATCAGTAACAGATGTACTGCATTTTCGTGTAAATATTTCACGGGATTTAAGTACATACTTTTACAAAAATTACGCTATGACTGCTGTTGCAATATAGTGCTATAGGCGGGCTAATTTAGTGCAAGTGCAACATGACGGATCTGTATCGAGCTTGCTTCAACGAAGACGTATGTACAACAATTAAAATTTAATACGAACTTATGACCAATCAGATTAAAGCACATTCAGGCAAAGTGCCTGTACTCACATGGATAAGAAATTGTCAAACCGTATTAATAAACTTAATAGATGCTTCGATTTCATGCCGTGGAATTGCAGCTTCCTCTCTCCGCTTGGTGCGGCTATGACCTTTTCTGGATGATTTTTTTTTCTATTTATGCAATATGTTTCAACGTCCACCGATTGTTTTTGAACCGACTTTGTTAAAAAGTTATAAGTGCCCCTCCCCCCACCTATTGGAAAATAGCTGCTCACTCGGCTTAGGCTATGTTCTCTTTGTGTTAGTAATTGACAGTCAAAGTAGGCCTTTCTCACCTTGGATTGTTTGGAATGGCAATTTCTTTCTGGTTGTGACACTTCCTGATCATTGCTTACTTGTACCTTTACATATATTTCGACCAGAATATATATTTTTATGACTAAATGGAATGATGTTTATTTCTAATATTTCTCTTGATTGATTCCAATATATCATTTCTTTGACTTTGCGGCAAATCTAAGAGTGTGGATGGTAATGCAAATAAAGGGAACAAAAGAGAAAGCATTGCCTTTTTCGGCAAAATTTGATTAGATTTATTGTGCATACGATCTGCATATCGTCAGAATGACATCAATATTATTTGACTTTTAGAGGACTGGTAAATTTTAGAAATTTTGAAAATTTTTATCTTCGGAAAGTATTGTCTTTCTTGAAAATTTTCCAATATTCATCAAAGAAAACAAACAACCATGCATTAACTCATAAAAGGCTGGTGTCCTTTAAATAGGACATAGGCAAACATAATAGCCCCAGATGTGACGCCGCAGAACGCGGCGTCCCATCTAGGGCTATTATGTTTGCTTAGAGAAATTTCATCGCAAAATTGAATAAAATTCAAAAATCACTCCTGACGTCCCTAGCAATGAAAGTGGACTCACCCTAATGATAATGATGGGAAAATCCATTCGTCAAATATGGGTTAAATATAAAGGGTTTTGGCCGATGACCATATGTTGTAGATGACTGTTTTATGAGTTTAATAAAAAGAAGTCGTATGTGTTTTCTGTACGTCCGGTTTAAATTGAAAAATGGTTCATAATTGTAATATAAATTCCCTTCCGTCTTGCAGCATTATAAACGACAATATCTAATTCTGCGTCCTTCGGGACGAAATACTCTGATTCATGTAGAATCTGTTAGGCAATATCTTTCCTAAATTATGTATGAATCGTTCCTTTAATTAGTCCAGCTCCGACAGTGACAAATGACTTTCCAGAACGCCTAAAGATATAATGAATCGGAACCAATGCTTAATACTGTTTCTATGTAAATCATTGCCATTTACTCAAAGAAGGAAAATATAAGGTGTATTAATCATAAGTGATAAAAATCCAATTTCTCTTGTAAGCGTTTTATATTAAAATTCCACCTGGATTGTGAAGTTTAACCCATATAGGACAAATGGACTTGTCCAACATTATCATTTGGATGAGTACAATTTAATTCTAAGGGTCACCAGGAGTGATTTTACTGGTTTTGTCTCATTTTTCGATAATATTCCTTTAACTTAAACAGAATCGGCCGTGATGGGACGCCGCCGCAACGGTTCTGTGGTGTTACGCCTGGGGCTTTACTGTTCGCATATGTCCCATAAATAGGATGCCAGGTTTATATGAGTTAATGGCCTCTTTATTCAAATGTGCGGGGTGATTGATTGCATAAAACTCTTTTACGACAATTTAGAATAAATTGTGTTACGGTAAACGAGTTTAAACTCGCCCATTTGTACGTGTTTACAGCTGTATAAAATATTCTAGGAAACTATGACAAGAGAAGTAATAGCAATAGATATGATATATCCGAATGACCATTTATTGTTTTAAACTCGATATTTTATTTTGTCTATTTGTTTGTTTGTTTGAATTGATGCTTAACGTCCCAGCCAAAAGCTAAGGTCATGTCGTCACGTTGCCTCAGTTTTATGGGATTTTTACCCTAAAAAGGCGTCATGAAATACAAAAGGTACTTCAACTAAAACCACTTAACTAAGCCATAAAGGCTTATACAGGTGTGTATGGATTGTTTGACTTGAAAAGGTACAAGTAGGCATTATCAGGAAATGGTGCAATCAGAAAGAAATTCCCACTTCAAAAACCGAGATGGGGAAAACCTAAATACTATTAGACAATTGGGAACCTATACTAAGAAAACATATCGGAAGTCGAGTGAGCAGCTAGTTCCCAATAGGTGGCCACTCAAGTTACCCAAACCTAACTAAAATATATGAAAACGCAAATAAGGTGCAAACAGCACACAAATCAACACCAAGAACCAGAAAAGATAAGAACCACAGCAGAAGTATTGCATTAT
Organism: Rugalucina vietnamica; assembly: GCA_964017185.1. Taxonomy (NCBI): domain Eukaryota; kingdom Metazoa; phylum Mollusca; class Bivalvia; order Lucinida; family Lucinidae; genus Rugalucina; species Rugalucina vietnamica. The sequence goes on along the minus strand of OZ024880.1, from coordinate 26,818,342 downwards.
AACGATCAGCACGTGATATAACATTACTGGCGGACTTAATTTAGCTTTTGCATGGCCATAACCTCACCCTCAGCTTCTGCGGTGGTTCACAACATTAAGTTAGTTGTTCGGTCCTCGTTCGTTCAACCACTAGTCAATGAATCATCAAGGAAACACAAATAAATCATGCTAACCACAATGATGAATAAAAAACGAGGACACACAGATTCAGTAAGCTGCCCGATGGAGATTCCTGGGCGCCCAATCACTTAGTGAAAATCTGGAGCAAAAGAGAAGCACCAGATGAACCAATGTGGACCAAGGAACCGACAAGAAGCTCCGACCCCAACAAACTAAAATGAATAGCTTGATGTCGGGGTCATCATAGAGACTGACGCCCGACCCACTGGCGTCCAATTAAAGAAGGCAGCATAGTTATCAACCATGATTGGGTTAAAAACTAAGCATGCAGACTGTCGCATAACATTTAAGTCATACCCTATACGTTTGTAACGTATAATGAGTTTTTAACCAGAGCGGAAAAATCATTCCTTCATACGTTTCTTAAATTTATAAACCAAGTCACAATAAAGTCACACACACACACACACACACACACACACACACAAAAAAAAAAAAAAAAAAAAACTTTTCCTTGGTAGGCTCAGGTGGTCAGCCAGTAGCTTCAATGGGCAAGGCCAATATCCCCTCCCGACCGCCATTTTGATATTTTGTGTCTGAGGCGGCCAGCCTTGGACCAGTCTGCTGTAACTTTATGAATATTAACTGCTTCAAAGGATATTAATCTGTTGTCTAATATAATCTCGTTTGTCCGGTATTTCAGAGTCGGCTTTACTGTGGAGTCGTCGGTTCTACTTCATCACAGTGCTTGCATTTAAGCCTGTGCATGAGAAAACCAACAATTTGGGTTCCGACCAGGTCTGACACAAACCGGGCCGTTCAAGCAAAGAAGAAGGTTAGAGCCTGGAAATTTAGGATTTACAAAGTAGAGAAAACTGCGAGGCTGATCTGCGAAGCTGATCTGCGCCTTTGTTTTCGCCTAGTACGCAGATTGTTGGTTTTCCTATGCGGTGGCTCATTTTGTTTTTATTTCGGCGGTGCTTCATCAAAGAGCTAGGTCCAAACGAATTTTTCTTAGTGAATAATGACATGTTAAAGACACAGTTTGCTGCTTCTTTACCTGGGGTGGCCTGGTCTAATGACCCCTAATAAACAGTCCAGGAGGCATAGCGCACATCAAAGGCTTATCTTATCTAAGTGATAATGGGGTCATTGGCCTCTGCCTTGAGGGGGCCACTTGAAGGGAACTTAAAATATAATTGAGAAGTGTCTAAAATGAAATTTTAGAACATCTTTTATTTTCTTATTGTTTCTATTCTGATTTTCAGTTTTGCATTTAAAATCATCGTTTTTTTTTTTAACCATTGCTGAAGCATAACCTAAACTCTATGTCAGATTTAACTGAAGAAACGTTTCGGAAATAAGTATTATAATAATATCCATATTCCAAATAGAAATAAATGTGTCATATCACACTGCACATATAGGTTCCGTTTTTGTATCACTAGAATGATATCCAAACATTTGTGTCATAAATCTCAGAGGGACTTGTCACTCTAAAGGTATAACTAGAAATGAATGAAGTGTCATTAAAGTGTATTACATTGATGAAGTGGCCATCTGTTTTTCACACCTTCAACAAACCAACATAATTTCATGTACTCACTGTCTTCCACTAAGTCTGTGTTTGTTTAGTATCTGTCAAAACGTGTGAAAATCCCTGTTTCAATGTAAATTGGTTTTATGACAGTTTTCCTTTTCAATTATTCATGCAACATTCATTCATGTAACAAGCAAACTTCATTCTGGATTAAGGAACCGTCTAAACTGTGAACAGTGCTATTAGACACATGACTTTCAAGTGTATGCCAATTATTCAATGAAAATGCTTTGTTGAAAAATTGAATAAATAAATAAATAAATAAATAAATAAATAAATAAATAAATAAATAAATTTGCAATATTCTTTATTTCTGAATTAGACCCAAAGGGACAGATCATCTAAATTACCAAAATGATGATCATAGATACAATCTCTCTTATACAATACATATTTCACAGGTATTGACTTTAGGTTCCCTTTCATGGCCCCTACCTGTAAAGCCACCCTTGCATTACCTGTGATTTCTTATCAGTAGTCTGCTTAAGGTCATTAGGGTGTTATGCAATGCAAAATGTGTCTTTAAAGGCGATGAACTATCTTCCTGTTGGACCAACAGCCGTAGTAACCTTATAGTGAAAAGAAAATTAGAGCGGGCTGAACTAATTTCGTATTCAAGAGACGAATAAGTCATGTATAAAAATTTGCGTTAGTTTTAGGTACATGTATAATATGCAATGTAATTAGCATGAGTTTTCTTTTTAGTACTTACATTTTGTAAATTGGATATTTTAAAGTACTCTAGAAAATTTCTAAGCATTGTTTTGACGAAGTGGCCAGCTAAGAAAATAATTGTATGCATTTGTACAAATCATAGATGAAATAAAATTCATTACTGTGTCTCATATATTTCGCCATTGAAAGGATAAATTTGCAGATTACTTACAGGATTGAAATAAAAAAAAAAAGCTTTGTATATGCGTCATATTACGGTCGGTAAACTACGTTCGTCCTTAAGGTTAGCACACAAAGAAAGAAACGCTAGATTTTGTTCTAGTTGAATGCTCAATTTGGTATTTTAATCTTCTTCAAGTACAAATAATATTCATAGACTGTCAGAAACATTTCTTGTTCAATGGAAACGAATTAGAAATCCCATCACTGATAAGAACACTTTTGTGATTCAATGAAATGAAATTCTGGTTTCTAACACTTGTATTGAGAAATGCTGATTATAGATATAAGAATATAAGATTTGAAACTGTCTATTTTCAGATGTTTGAATTGGAATCCAGTCGATAAAATGCCTTCGATCTAACAGTGCAATATTACCAATTGCTTATTCTTTATGCTCTTTATTTTCTAACGTTGAATGACATGCTTGAAATTTCTTTTCTTTGACAATCAGCTATAGTGGAGATGGAAATGACATGAATCCTGCACTTCCGGATACAAGCATGAAACTTGGCAGATATGTTTATAAGCATGAACTATTTGAAATTTTCTCGTTAGCCAATCAAAATTACTCCAATTTTCAAGATGGCGGCTCGAAATTTCAAGATGGCTGCCAAAATAAATATTAAATCAGAAAATGGTGTTCTAGTCATTGATAAACAACTTAATAATGCTGAAAATAATATTTCTGGACTATTTGCAAATAAATAAATATTTAATTGAGTCAATTTTGCCTTTGTGGGATTTTAGGAGGGGCCCACAATGGGGAAAAGTAAGGCAATTTTGCTGAAAAAGCTGTTTTGCAACAAAACTCTTTTTATACTTAAGTGAGAAAAAAAAATAATTCAATTGTTATTATTATTGAATAACATAGTTTCAGTTTAAATGGGTACTGGAAATAAGGTATATTTGAGTTATGAGGTTGCCGAGGGGCAAAATTTGAAACGGATTAGAATGGCGTTTATGAAGAATCGTGAAGTTTCTAACCTTTACTGGGAAGTATGAAAATTTATAATGCAAATACACTTTGCTCTGCACATTTTGATAATACAACTCTTCTTCGTTTACTTCTTCTTCTTCTTCTTCTTCTTCTTCTTCTTCTTCTTCTTCTTATTATTATTATTATTATAAAATATCATGATGAACGATTTTAAATAAACTATATACAGCCAAAAAATTCTACTTAGGATTGCAATAAACTTAAGCTGGCTACTGATGCATCCAAATAGTTATCGTTCACACCAACGACGACAACAGATACAATAACAAGTGCGTGTACTACTAATACTTTTTATCTTTAATGTATCATATGCAAATTTCTGTGCACATTTTTAATTTTTAGTTACATATTTTTGATAGTGGATGAATAGGACAATTTAAGCTCTATCCTCCCTCTTGAAAGTTAAGGAAGTCTATTAGAAAGTTTTCATTCATTCTGGATTTTTCATCTATATGCTTGCATCGTCACAGATTCTATTTTCTTCATAATGTGCTGCTGTTCTGTTGGAGGAGTAGCACCAGCTTGATTGGTTCATGAAGCCTGGTCGCTAGACTCTATCGGTGTCTTTAATTCTTAATGAGACTTTACGGTTGTCTTTGTAGCATTTCCGTTTTTTCGCCTTGAGAGTGGATTCCATCCCATAAGTCTCTGTAGAAAACCTTTCTTAAGATGTTGCTCATCAGGCATTCCTATATAAAGTTGGTGCATCATAGCTGTGAAACTATAATACCATTTGCATTTTTGCGTGCTTGATTTCTCCAGGCCACTGTGTCTGTAAGCTTGTTTTAACGCTTGATTTTAATTTTTCTCAAGCACCTTAAGTAGTAGACATGGTGATCTCTTTGAATGATGTCGATATAAAAGCCACGCCACGCATGAATATAGGAGAGTTGACTGAGCCATGTAGACTTTCAGCTTGGTATCGACCTTTGTTTCATTTCGCTTATACATTTGCACATATACTTCCAAATGCTTCACTGGCTTTTGCTGTTCTAGTCATCAATATGCACTGTTCTGGAGAAACTGCTTCTCGGGTAGATGGATGTAGTAAACAAATCAGTATTTGTCGTCTGTGTCTGGTGTTGGTTCGAGCCCCGCGCTGGCAACATGTGAGACAAGCCAACTTCTGCTTGCAGGTGTGCCAGGTGTTTTTTCTCGGGAAACTTCCGTTTTCGCCCACCTACTGATTTCCCCGTCTTATATGAGCTGAAATAATCTTAAAAGGGACGTAACACTGAATTAAAAAGTATTTGTCCATTTGTAGTGATTAGCGGATTATTGTACAGCTTTCCGGTGCCGATTGGAGCACAACACTTGTCTTTTTAGTTGATTGTAAGGTCATAGCTATCACATGTAATCCATGTGGATCTGTTGCACCATGCATTTATGCCTATGAGCTGGTATTCTTCGCCATTTCCCTTATCTTTGTCATCTGCATAGAGTATCTCATCCAGCACATCTATGTGCACCTTAGTTTTAGTTTACAACTTCCGTTGGTTGAATATCTTTCCATCAAAAAAGTTCCTGATTGAAAAATGAGTATCACAGACTTAAACGGCTTCAATGAGTATTGAAAATGATATCATGGACAACGGTGTTGCCCCTAGCGCAACCCTGTTTGGCCTCATTTGTCATATCACAAGGTAAATAGAACTCCCCATCGTCCTGTGTATCATCATTCCCACAGGATGACCATTTGACCATAATTTACTTTGACAGCCCATATCTTCGTAAGTATCTCACAACTTTGTTTAAAGTTTTGGTGAAGTTGACAAGCGTCATATATAAGTCTGCTTTCTGTTCTTGACATTTCTCATGCAGTTGTCTTGCTATATGAAAATGATCTATTGTCTTCCTGTCATCTCTGAATCAGCATTGACTTTCCGGAATAAATCCTGTCTGTCAAAGACTGCAGGATTTCCTTTCTGTGTGTAAAGATGCATGTCTTGTGGGAATTCTTCCTCCACGCAGCCACTGTGAAACAGCTCTTTCAGTCTCTCTGTCATGCATAGCCCCCAGACAGCAGCGGCATGGAAATTTGCCAGCTGAGAGACTGTTGAACTGCTGGAGACTCCTTTAAACTACCCTTGCATATTTGATTTTAATTTAAAGTATATTTTTCTGGCTATCGTTGCCAATTTATAAGAGAACACTGATGACGATTTAGTACTTTATTAGTATTTTATTGCCTTTCATCTATGACGGTTTGGTATTTATCAAGAAGACAAACTGAATTTCTTCTATTTTCTTTCAAGAGTCTTGCATGTCTCTGACTTTTGATATAGATTGACAAATATTGCTGCTGGTTTGTCTTCGTGAATAAGGAGCTAGTAACATCTTAACGCTTGTGCTGTTCCTCAAGATTCTAGAAGCCTCCGAATATCTTAACCATTTTCATCAAACCAGTAATTGAGTTTTCGAGATGGATGTCCTAAAAGTTCAATAGCTGAAGAATGTTCCAGTTTTCTTCTGTGTCTTCCAAACTGAGATTGATTGCACACAGTTCTATGCAAATGTACCATTCTTATTTTGTTTTAATTTCGAGACACCCAGTCTCTGTGGTGGTTCCTTGCTTAAAAGTCGCCTCTAAGGCTTGTGTTTGATGACAACAGTCTATAATCTATCCAGCACCCTGCTCTACATTACATTTGTCACTCTGACACCCTGCTTGTCTTTTCTCCATACTATGACATACAGTTTATGAGACGCCCGTGTTTGGATCGCAGATGCACCCATGATGTTCACTTGTATATCACTTCATCTGGACTGATCTTGGTAGGTGTATGAGATGGACAATATTGACATATTTATCGTCCGTCAGAGGAAGTATGGCTCTTCTCAATTTGGCCTACACACTAGGAGAAAGTACAGCCGGCACCAACTCTTTTTCTATAACCTCTACAAACTAAGTCTCACTCAGTACAGCTACCTGCTAAACTCTGACTAACAAGTGACTGTTCTACGCTGTTGTCCAGTCGATCAAGGATTACTTATTAAGGGGCGAACATTCCTCTGCCGATCTTCAATGGTATGACTAACATCTCAGTATTTGGGAGACAATATTGACTGCTTCATAAAAGTGCTTTACATAAATCTATGTTAAATATTATGTTTTTCTACAATTATGATCAGGGGAGAGTGGTAGCCGTGCGGTGAAGCGTCGAACTGACTGCATCGAGAGGTCCTGGGTTTGGTCATAACTGGGGGAGTCATGTTGTGTCCTTGAGCAAGACACAGTTACTCACCACAGAACTGAATCATACCAAGTAGTGTTAGTTCAGTGCAGGCATGACTGCAAAAAATGTTGACTCAATACAAAGAAGAAAAACAATATTGACCATCCGTACATGTTGACTGTAGCTAAATATACCCCTATATTACTATGATTAAAATAAAAAAATCAGTTGTTCAACTTTGAAAGATCAATTGAGTATATAATAAATATTTGTAATGCTTAAATCATATTTATCTTGTGTCTTTTCACACAGGAGCCTGCATTGATCCATATTATTGTGTACTTGTTGAGTGATGCTTAGATTATGGCAATCAACGTATTATATTTTCACAAAAGCAATTTTATGGAATTGTTGGACACATTGATGAGTCCCAGAACAACGATTTAAGCATTGACAATCAGTAGTGCAATAAAATCCACCCATTTACAAATTCCAGTAGTATAGTTTGTCAATTAATCGTAAAAGCAAATGATTTTGACGGCCATCTTGAAAATTGCTTTAGCCACCTTGAAAATGGAAAAATTTGAGATGGCTAACGAGAAAATATTTATTAGAAAGAATTAAAGAACATATTCTGAAAGTCTCATACTTGTATCCGGAAGTGCAGGATTGTCTCAAAATCCTGACGTTTCCATCTCCACTACTATGAGAGAACTATAGTTTGGCCCTTTATTTAAGAAACCCGAAAATTTGATTTACAAATGTTTAAGATACTTGTATTGCTTAGATTTATTGCTGAAATTTTTAGTAGGTATACAACAGCAGTAATCATATTTTTGTTAAATATTTCAGACATATGCATACATGTACATATGCTTTAGATGAAAAGTAGGGCTATTTTGAACAGTTTATATATATATGGGGAATGCATTTGTGGATGGAATAGCGATAAAAAGTATCAAAACCTCAAATAACGTACACATGCATAATCGCTCATTATTTTGGGTGACATCTGTATTCACAGGACAATAATACGCATATTAATAATCGACTGAACATGTAAACGAATGTGTTCATAGCTGGTGGACCAAGTTATTAATAGAAAGGTACAAGTAGGCAAAGATCAGGAAAAGGCGCAATCAGAAAGAGATTCCCACTCCAAAAACCGAGGTGGGAAAAAACCAAACTAACAATCAGGCACTTATACCATGAAACATATCGTAAGCCGAATGAGCAGCTATTTTCCCAATAGGTGGCCACTCAGTTACCTTAACTTAATTAAAAATATGAAAACATACATAAGGCGCCAACAGCACAAAAAATTTTAAACACCAAGACATAAAACAAAAAGAACCACCGCAGAAGTATCGCCTTGGAACGATCAGTAACACAAAGTTACTGGCGGGCTTAAACCGGTTTTGCAGGATCCTAAACTCACCCTCAGCTTCTGCAGTGGTTCATAACATTTAGTAAGCACTTCCGTCCTCGTGGTGAATCTCTAACTAGTAAATGAATCATCAAGAACAATAGAGTCTGTTATATACATGTATACATGTAGATACATAAATTATTGATTATAGTCACAGCTGAGAAACACGAGGTACGGAATGGGTGACGCACAATGAAATTATGTCCGAAGTTGAGATGAAAAATTCGAGTTTTCTCCTATAACGTTTACTCTATTGACTGATAAAAGGGTGCAGTCAATGCACAAATTGAACATTTATTGAATGAAAGTAACATAAGGAATCCAAGTTATTTCAATTTCTCAAACGCTTCCGCCCATTGAATATATAGTACTTCCATCACAACAGCATTGAAGTGTTCGCGAAAACGAAATAACCGGGACTTCTTAATATGTTACTTTCTTTCAACAAATGTTCAATTTCTGCATTGACTGCACCTATCTATCAGTCAGTAGAAGAAACGCTATAGGAGAAAACTCGAAATTCTAACCTCAACTTCGATCTCAATTGCAGTGTGTGTCACCGATCATTTATGATCGGTTTGTATGTATACAATCCCACGTGATTCTCAGTAGTGATAGTGGCTTTTGTGTAATACTGGGTTCACCCATGTAAATGTAACGCCAAAAGTAGCCAAAATTCCAAGATACTGGAGGCTGGTGGATATAATCTGGTTTGTTAATAATTTTGGTTTAAGACAGGAGTTTTCATTTTAAAATCATACAGCTGAGAAACACGAGGTACGGAATGGGTGACGCACAATGAAATTATGTCCGAAGTTGAGATGAAAAATTCGAGTTTTCTCCTATAACGTTTACTCTATTGACTGATAAAAGTGTGCAGTCAATCTGGTTTGTAAATAATTTTGGTTTAAGACAGGAGTTTTCATTTTAAAATCATATAGCAAATATGCCAATGATAAAATATCGGATATTAAACAGTCATGTTAAGCCCGATTTGTAAATAAACGGTAGGAGATAAGCCTGCCGACTAGCATCATACAAAACTATGATTGCGAGCACAAAAGGCAGGAAAGCAGCAAAAACAGGCAAAACAAGGATATTGACTACTACCATAAGGTTCAAGGCCGTTTTTGCAATGTAATAGACACACTGTTTCTCGTAAATCATGCTGTTCACGAATTTTTCATTAGGTTCTTAGGATAAAAAGGTACAAGTAGCCATTGGAAAAGGCGCAATCAGAAAGAAATTCCCACTCCAGAAACCGAGCCGGGAAAAAACCAAATTGACAATTAGGTACTTATACTTAGAGAACATATCGTAAGCCGAGTGAGCAGCTATATCCCAATAGGCGGCCACTCAGTTACCCGAACTTAACTAAAACTATATACATGTAAAAGACACACACATAATGTTCAAACAGCACAAAAATCGACACCAAAATATAAAACAAATAGAACCACAACAGAAGTATCGCCTTGGACCTATCAGTAAATAAATATTTATAAAACTACTGGGGGGCTGAAACCGGTTTCACAGGGCCCTAACCTCACCCTTATCGTCTGCAGTGATTCACAACATTTAGTTAGTTGTTCGGTCCTCGTGGTGAATCTGTAACTAGTCAATGAATAATCATTAATCATGATAACCACTATAGTACATCAAAAACGAGGACAAAGATTCAGTAAGCTGCCCGACGATTGAGATCCCTGGGCGCCAAATAACTGAACTCTAGAGCAAATAAAAACACCAGTTGAACCCCGGTGGGCCAAGCAACAGATAAGAAGCTCCGGTCCCAACCAACTAAAATGAATAGCTTTGTCGGGACCATCATAGAGACTGACGCCCGACCCACCGAACAGCAATTAAAGAAGGCAGCGTAGTTATCAACCATGATTGGGTTAAAAACTAAACATGCAGACTGTCGCATAACATTTTACTTATACCCTATAAATCTGTAAAATAACGTGTAATGATTTTTACTAAACCGAAAAGAAAAATCGTTCCTTCCTATAAGTTTCTTAAATTTGTAAACCAAGTCACCATAAAGTTCTGGTGGTTCCGAAAGCCCTCACGTAAAAGCGTCTTTAGCCCAACATTGAATTTGGAAATCAATTCATAGTGTCTGCAACAGATCAGGTTAGTATTTACGATACTCGGTATGTTCTTGCATTTTGCATTTTCAAAATTAGTTTCAATAATTGATGTGCACTTAAATGGCTTCACATTATTTTATTCTATCAATTTAACAATTTAAACTGTAACCGTCACATGTGACGCAAGACAGTAACATTGTCATTAATATTTCTTAGATCAATTCAGTTACGCTAACAGGACATAAATAATTCCCTTAGCTGAGCCTTTCCTTTTTGTTTAAGCCTAACATAAAACAATTTCATCGTTTCGCTTGACGTATTAATGATAGTAGTTTCTGTCTCTATTCCGTGTGTCAATAAAAGACCAAGGAACTTGTCTAAGAACGTCGATTTATTGGCCAAAGTAGCAACTTTGTACGGGATAACCTTTTGGTGAAAGAGAATTCATGTTGTTGTTTATGACAATGACCTGAAGAACAAAGCGTCCAAATCTTATAAAGAGTTTTCTGCGATGGTCAATATCGCGCTTTCAAAGCCATGGGTGAATGTTTAATAAAAAAAATTTAATATTCCGAAACCTTAAGTACAGTTAAGCTGAACACGATTGTGCCTGCTGTTCATCGTGAGCTTCTGTTATGAGACAATATGATGCTACCACGGTAACAACGATAAATTTGCTTTGAACATATCTATGTATTTCATTTTTATTACGGCAAATATTTATGTAAACCATGCAAATTTAAAAGGATATGAATGGAAACAAAATGGTTATATTGTTACGTAGTGTTCCTCATTCTTTTCATTTTATCTTAGATCACTTTATCCATGATATCTGTACACATTGCAAATACCTCTTGATCTATAAAGTTAACGCCCTTTTGCTAGAGTGCGAAATATCTTCAAGTAGTCCAGTAGCCATCAGCATAACCTGGAAGATTGTGCCGCATAAAAAAATATATTGTGGTTTCAAGTTCACTAGGCCATGCTAGTTCAGAAACTGAACTCGTTTTGGAAAATTCAAGATGGCGTCCAATATGGTCGCCATTAACAAGAAAACAGCATCACAGAGTGAGTTGAATATACCCATTGCAAAACTAAAGTGATATGTTTATGTTATTTAAAACATAAACTGAGCATTTTAAACACAACACATTGTGTTGTGTATGTGCAACTCTGGGATGTTGCTTTCTTTTTAATCTCAAATATCTTGGACGCCATCTTGAATATTTAAATCATGCAATAATGCCAAAATGCTATCATGCAGTTTTGAACTGGCATGGTCTGGTGAACCAGAAAAAGACAGCAAGGACATCTAGAGAAGTGAACGTTTTGTTTCACATACATGTACATATATTATGTTGGTTTTTGCAATATTTTCCGCCATTTGTCTGCCATATTGAATATTTCAAAATGCTCATTGATGCTAAGGTGTCATCACTCGGATTCTTCATCTGAAGGGTATCAAGAAGTGAAAACTTCAAAAATATTTTATATTTTATGCTGCACATATTTCCGGGTCACAGGCCAAAATTCATGCTTGGCAACTGGACTATAGACCATAAATATTATTTGCTTAGACGCAAGTAATCATGCTTTGATTTAATTATTTTCTCATTCGGTTGTTACGGTGGGACATTGTTTATAATTGCACCAGCCCCTGATCATTGTTTCCCTTTACCTTTCCATTAACCTTCCATTGACGTATTTATATTCAAACCATAAGAGCCGCGACGCGAGAAATCCGGTCTTCGGGGTTTCCGACCAGGTCTGACACAAACCGTCCTGTACAGCCACAGAACTTGCAATGTCGAGTTTAAAAGAAGAGAAATTGTACAATCCGTGTAGCGAAAACAAAGGCGCTGATCAGCTTCGCAGTTACTGCGAAGCCGATCGCGCCTTTGTTTTCGCATAAGCAAAAATCCGGTTTTCTCACATTGCCTGTGTTTTGAAGCAACATCTGCTCAAGTGTCTGCCAACTAAAAGAGAATTCCAAAGTCATTCAAGTGACATGTGACCACCTACTTGTAAGTACAGTGGCCATGCAGCAGCCTTCGGGTTCATTGGTCTCATTTGACCACCTATTTGTTTGGCTTTCATTGCCGGGATTTCCTGTATAATATGCAATTCAATAACCACTTGAATATTTTTTCAACGTTATTATGAAAAGTAACAGACTACATCCAAACTTTTATTTGTTGATTTACATGTATTTCAAATATGTTTCCTTCTAGTTCATTAAGTTCTGTCGCTGACTTTTTATCTTATCATTCGTCTTCCCTTTTCTGTATCTGCGTCGTCTTTAGCGACGCGACTTTAATATTCTCGTTGAACTTTCGTCAGAACTCTTGCACTCTTAGATCTTAGTCAGTTCATTTAAATCGTGTCCCTTGGACTCCTCTTCAGCAAGTCAACCAGCGTTGTCAACAGATTTGGCATTTGCCTGTCTTACATTGTACGGAACAACAACTACATGTACAAGTCTTGAGTTACGACTTAGACGTTCATTGGACTGCTGAACAAGTAATATGAGTGTTCTCTATTGACTTTACCTGAAGTATGTTGATTTGTGACATGGTTAAAATTATGTCATTAAATGTTAGTTAATGCAGATAGCATAGTTTTGGAATCAATTGAACCGACTCGTGAGAAAACCAACAATATGCATATGCGAAAACATAGGCGCAGATCAGATTCGCAGTAACTGCGAAGCTAATCAGCGCCTTTGTTTTCGCTATACAGATAGTACAATTCCTCTACTTTCTAAATCCAAAATTTCCAGTCTGTAGCATTCTTCTGTGCTTGTACAGCCCGATTTGTGTCGGACCTGTTCGGAAACCACATTGTTGGTTTTCCCACGAGGCGGCTCAATTAATATCATTGTGTCCTCGTCCCAGAGAAATAAGTTTGATTATTCCGCAGAACCCACTTCCTGGATTACAAAAGGCGCATTGTGTGTCTGACAGCATGGGGTGGTTTAAGTGTAGAAATGTCCTGTTCCACAGTGCTTAATATACAATGTTTGGCTCAGCGTTTCATGTTTTAAGTTAATTTGCAGTTTTGTATTGCTCAGAAATAACATAATTGCATGTCTAGTTATAGATCGCCCTACTTATGAATTGTGTTTCGATATGTTCATCAGGTATTGGTAAGATTTGCCGCGATGTTATAAGCACTCATGTTCACCTGAATTGAAGGCTCACAACGTCAGCTAAATGATCGAATTTATGCTACTTCCGCTAGCTTTATCATGTATGTACCCATTGTTGTCTAGATCTTATTCTACGTATGCAAACAAGCAACACAATATCAACGAACTACTATTAAAAGCATTGGTTGGTTTGTTGATTTCTTGTTTTACACGTAAACCCACCAAATAGTTTAAAGCAGATGGACAGAGACCTGTAAATGTGACGTTACATGCGATTGGCGCGAAGTGTGGGCAGATCTACCGCGGTAAATTTAAGATGTAACGCTACCTACGATTGGTCATAAATGCGTATCTATCAACCGTCTGTTGGCACATGTTAGTATAACCTTTCTTTAATATTTTGCTATATTGTGTGATTTAATCAGCTGCTGTTTTGCCACACCATTGCGGATGTAGTGATTTTTGAATATTCATTTTTTTTTCATTGTTGAGCGATTTCGGGGTGTACCTAAACAGCGAAAAATACCGTCCTTAAATACTGGCTTAGCCTATTTTTTGCTGCACTTGTGCGCGGCCTTGGGCGTTCTCTCGTCTGCTGCATGTGTTGTGGTCCACTATGAGTTGTGAAGCATATTAATGAGTCTTGTTTTGGGGCAAATTACAATGGGAATCTATGGGAACGATAATTTTAGGTCTCTGCCCAGATGGGCATTGGTGTAACACTGCACAATGCTAGTAACAGTGTTATGATTGCCTGTCCGTGATTCTGTAATTACACATCATTTCTGTTCACTTTCTACCATCGCTATAAAATTTACAAAGAGTAACAAATTTTTAGTTATATGTGTATTGCTCAAAGTTCATGTACACGCAGTCACCTATCAAAACCACTAAACCTAAGAGCTTTGTACGTCTTATTATATGTTTCAATTGATTATATAACTTGATCTTCGAATAATTTAGTCTGCGATTTTGATTTGTCTAGATTTCCATTGTAGCAAATGTATTTCGCATTCGGTCATGCAAAAACGTATTCTTCTCTATGAAAAGAGTTCCGTTTCAAAATTAATCTTAAAACCTGAAATTGGAAAATGTTCTGAAATGGAATCAATAAAAGTGTAGAAGCACGCCTGAAATTTGAGATCTAATCTTCAAACCGAACAAAAAGAATCAGGCATTAATCGACCTAAAGTTTAAGTGTATGGCTTTCCTACCCACGTATTAATTTTTGTGTAAATGAAAAAAATGAAAGTTACGAGATGATGTGTAACTAAAAATCAATATGCTAAACGGCGTTAATTTGGGCAACCATAGCCAATTTCCAATAAATATTCAAAAATACTATATATAATTCTTAATCTATCGTAGTAGACTCACGTCATAGATTTGCCGTTATACATATATATGAATGACACGCCTGTTCCGATTGGTCAATAAGATTAATTTTATTTATATTTGAGCCGCCTCGTGGGAAAACCAACAATGTGGTTTCCGAACAGGTCCGACACAAACCGGCCTGTACAAGCACAGAAAAGAGCTAGAAATTTAAGTAGATGAGGAATTGTACTATCCGAGTAGCGAAAACAAAGGCGCTGATCAAAGGCGCAGTTACTGCGAAGCTGATCTGTGCCTTTGTTTCCGACTATGCAGATTGTTGGTTCTCCAATGGGGTGGCTCATTTTATAACGGTTAATCTGTGACGTTAGTCTACTACGATAGTTTAGGAAAGATAATGCTCACAGCGATACGAATTAAACCTTTGTGTTATGGCACTTCTGTACCGGCTAACTTTTCGGACTCGATTTAACTTCTTCAATCACTATAAATGCTATTTCAAAAAAAAAAACATGTAATGCATACGAAATTAATATATCCCCTCTCCCCCTCTCTTTCTTCATCATTCATAAATGCAAGTTCACAGAGATGCCATGACCACCATTGCATAATATTATTTGTATTTTCCTCTAACATCACCTTTTGTAGTGATCTGAGATGTAAATAAAGTTCGGTTCAGTTCAAGAATTATACGGTCAATGGGAGATAAATTATAAATGATGACATAAAATGTTGTATATTGTTGTATATAGGTATCGACATGATATACGCTCGCTGTGGTCAGTTCGAATGATGTTCATCAAAATTGTTGCTCATGTGAATTTGAATTATTTGAGTATTGAAAACTTAAACTACTTACTTACTTAAAGCAAATTTAGTTCCTCATCAACTGAAACCGTGTTACTTACTTACTTACTTTTCATTTTTGATCAATCACGTGACTGAAAACGTATATAAAAATCAATGGCAAAGCGAATCAACCAGGTTATCCGTTATCCGAATCATGACCAATATATCATCACCAATGGATATATTTTTATAATTTTGTGTTTGTATTTACATGAAGTGCACTTATTTCTCGAGCTGAAACGTTTATCGTTTAAGGTGGCAAACCCCCGTAGACATTTGAATTCAACCCTAACCTAACCCAATAAAGGTATTTCATAGGACTTCAAACAAATATGGAAATATCAAGTACGATGGATGTTAAAATTGCCGTACACAGCATAAAGATTATTTTACGTTCTGCAGCGTGTTCTACATGTCTGAGTTCTCATGCCCTTTATCGCCAATCGTATAGGTGTTCTTGGTCCCACTAAAAACGCTACACGCCCAATACCAAGTAAAAATGTCACCGTCCAATTCTTGTCTGTTGCTTGGCCCACCGGGGTCCAACTGGTGTTTTTCTTTTGCTCCGGAGTTAGTAGGTTATTCGGCGCCCAGGGATCTCCATCGTCGGGCAGCTTACTCAGTCTGTGAGTCCTGGTTTTTGATTCATCAGGATGTTTATCATGATTTATTTGTTTGTTCTTGATGATTCATTGACTAGTTAGAGATTCACCACGAGGACCGAATAACTAACTAAATGTTATGAACCACTGCGGAAGCTGAGGGTGAGGTTATGGCCATGTAAAACCGGTTTAAGCCCGCCAGTAACTTTGTGTTAATGATCGTTCCAAGTCGATACTTCTGTGGTGGTTCTTTTTGTTTTATGTCTTGGTGTTTAAATTTTTTTTTGTGCTGTTGGCGCCTTATGTATGTTTTCATATTTTTAGTTAAGTTAAGGTAACTGAGTGGCCACCTATTGGGAAAATAGCTGCTCATTCGGCTTTCGATATGTTTCATGGTATAAGTACCTGATTGTTAGTTTGGTTTTTTCCCACCTCGGTTTTTGGAGTGGGAATCTTTTTCTGATTGCGCCTTTTCCTGATCTTTGCCTACTTTTACCTTTTTTTCTTTCTTTATGATACACCTCCTGTTTCATTCTTTCTTACTCTCTGTTGCGCTAAGGAGAACGTCCATTCTGTATGGGAAACTGTCTATAGAAAAGGCTAAATAAGTTTTTATTTCAAAAACACTTTTTGTCAATGAATTAAAGTTTGAATAAGCCTTCATTGATTCCTAGAATGTTTTCCTCCAGGAAAAAGTACCAATTAAATTTTTTGGTGTGAAAACACACTGGCTTTCGCTGCCAGTTT
The DNA here is from genome assembly GCA_964017185.1 of Rugalucina vietnamica. NCBI lineage: Eukaryota > Metazoa > Mollusca > Bivalvia > Lucinida > Lucinidae > Rugalucina > Rugalucina vietnamica. The sequence goes on along the minus strand of OZ024880.1, from coordinate 26,801,349 downwards.
TGTAACGGGTCACTGATGAAGGTTCATTACCCGAAATTGTACAATATGGCCCATCTTCTCGCTTCGAATGTTTTACTGCTTCCAAAGGATCTAACAATTATTTTTATTTCTGCAATTAACCTTAATGGAAATTGAAAAAAAAGTTTTTTCATGTGTGTTCCCCCCTCCCCGGGACCAAGAAAATCCTTTTAGACACAGTTGTAGTTTTACATTACAGACATCATATAAGAATGGCATGCTTGGTCCCGGGGTGGGGGCGGGGGAAGGCTGTCAAAATGCGCAAAAACAATCTATAATCAAATCAAGTGACTTCAATAATTTTGTTTAGGACTGTAGCTTGCTTATACGTGACTGAACATGACCTAGTGTTTGAAAAGTAGCCACACCAAGTGAAAGTCTGCCCTCTGTTCTCTAACCAGTTACACTTCTGGTGAACTTTGATGATCATCGCTCGTTAGTTTTTAGAAATTTGAGTGTCTGTACCAATGTGTTTGTTTACATCTAAGTGGTGACCCATACCTTTGCCTTGACTATGTAGACCATGACTTGCCTCAAATATGTAAGCTTGTGTTAGCATATTTGAGGCAAGTCATGGTCTACATAGTCATCGGGTGCTATGTTTTGCTAAATGTTATGTCAAAAAAAAAAATAAGTGGGCAAATATTTATTAGCCTTAAAGCACAAATAGTCGATGTTTTTGTTGCCTGCATGTATAAGTTACATTTATCAGACATGTAGAGTATTCACCTTGAATTTCATGTAGACAGTATGTATTTTGATACTCCTGAATTATGTCACTGTAAGATATAGGCATAAGGCCTAAATGATTTATATGTGCGGTTCCGGTTTCCCTACCTACCCTAGTTTTTTCACTCTACCCTAAACATTAAAATGGTCTTTGGACAGAAAAACAACTAAAAATAGCCACATTTTTTATTATGAGGCTGTTTTCTGTGTTAAATGTTTTAAATTAATACTTCCTACCTACTTACCCTAATTTTGGGGGCATGAAACAAGAACCGCACATATATTTCATTTAGGCCTTACAGGCAATGTTCAAAAGTTATAGATAAAATAATTATTTGACAAAAAATGAATATTTTAACTCGTTTTTATCAAAATGTGACCAATTGCAGTATTGTTCTATGCTGCAAATATAATTTTACCATGTATTTCGATCAATGATAATTTAGAAAATCTTAGTTTTTGGTATCAAAATTGTTTGTCCAAAAAATTACCCCTGCAGGCTTTCAAAATCTAGGCAAACTGAATACAGGTTTTGACGTTCTCCTTTCCTATGTTTTTGGTTGTGACTAACCGCATGGCTACCTTGTTGAGGAAGAACTAGCCATCTTGTTCTTCAAGTAGTTTGTTGTAAAACTGTTTTGTTATGTATTTTTCGGCTGGTGTCTATGTTTGGGCATAAGATTTATTTGTATCGCTAGCTGGTCCCTCTAGTTTTACTTTAATTGCCCCTTTCAATTGTACAGACAATTAAGGATACTTTTTATATTTTAGTTAAGTTCGGGTAAATGAGTGGCCGCCTATTTGGAAATAGCTGCTCAATTGGCTTACGACATGTTTTCTAAGTATAAGTACCTAATTGTCAATTTAGTTTTTCCCAATCTCGGTTCTTTTTGAGTGGGAATTTCTTTTTTATTGCGCCTTTTACTGATCGTTGCCTACTTGTACTTTTCGAAGAGTGGCCACTAATATTTTTGTTTTTAGTTTGATATGGTTATTTATGTAAATAGTTATAATAAACAACAAAAGGATTTTTGCCATGATAGTTTGTTTATGTTTAATAAGGTTTGTTCGTGTTGGTCGACAAGTGCATGACATGTATCACCTCTAGAAATTTGCATATTGTTTACCGTCACTATCAACTTATCCCCCATCACCTGTTGAATTCTCTAAGCACGTTTTCATTTTTGGCGATATTGTAAAAGTTTCAAAGTTTCAAAATGACGCCTTGTTTTTGATTACGTTATCAAGGGGTTCTCCATGATGAGTTATATGTTGCATTATACAGTTACATGTAAGTAATGCATTTTCTAATCAACATTAAATGAGGTCAGATAACTCTGGCATTTGCATGCAAAGCTGCAATAGATCTGTGATAAAATGCTAATCAATTTAATACCGTTGGGCACCAAGATTCGCATCTCAGATATGCAGCAATGCGCGATTTCCTCCTACACGTATTCTTCACAGATAGTGATGTTTTTTCATTGTTCTTGTTGTTGTTGTTGTTCTTGTTGGTTTTAGTACCTCCCTTTCCGGCCCATATATGGTTGTAACAGACATATTCGATATATTATATAAAATTGCGTTTGTTCAGTATATTTTTGGAGCATGTTTCACGAGTGTTTTGCGTTATATAATGTTTAAATATATGGCGTTAAGTTTGGTCGCTGAATGGCAACCTTGAGAAAAAGAGCTGCGAAAATGGACGACTATTTATTCTCTATATATAAGTACTTGTTCGGTATTTCGGGTACTTCTTACTCTGTTCTTTGGTAGTAATTTGTTCTGATTTCTCTTGTTGCTATTTTTGCCTATTTTTTTCACTTTGTACTTGATTTAGATAAGCAGTGCACTCTATAAATTTTCCTGTACATCTCTCATGTGAGATTAAACTGTACATCGGCATTTTGCACCGAATGGAATTCCTGCGCTGCACTACTTACTAGTCGTTACTTTGATAACATAACATGGGTAAGGCAGAATCCAATTTTTAACGGCAGGTGCTTCGATTCAAGCAATTACTTTCAATCTCGTGGGTGTCTTTTATACAAGGGATAACATTTATCAATTTTCGAAAAATATAGAACATATAATTACAGAGTTGTCCATGTAAACATTGAAAAATCTGCGAAAATAATAATTTTTGATCGATTGACATACTCGCATTATAATTAAAATTCCAATATAAGGAAATGGTACCATTAACATTTAATCTTCGAAATCAAGTGTCTTTCTAAAACGATAAATGTTTGATTGAATGTGGTCAAGATAAATAATTATAACTGACAACATAATAAAGACTAAGCGGACTTTCTTTAGGTAGTCTGTAAAACAACTTGCTTGTCAATGTGAACATTTTGGTATATAGAAACCTTGATTTACAAGGAAAACCCATGGAAACATGTTATCGTTACAAAAGAAACCCAACTATGATATCCTCAAAGGAAATCGTCTGACAATAAAACATCTTCAGGTTGGTTGTCTTAAGGTAGTCTTTAGACTTCTGTGAGGCATGATCAGATTCTGACCTCCTTTCATTTTTCACCTAAAAGTATCCTCAATTAAGCTTAGCCCAGCCCAAATTTGAGCCCAGAACAACTTCGAGCCCAGCCCAATAAGCCCTTCAGATGTTTTCGGAAAAGGTTTATGAAAGATGGTGCACAGACAGTAAAGCCATTGGGTTGGCATTTTAAATTAGCCTCCTCATGAGAAAACCAACAATCTGCATATGCGAAAACAAAGACGCAGATCAGCTTCGCGGTCACAGCCTTTGTTTTCGCTACACGGATAGTACAATTCCTCTACTTTCTAAATCCAAACTTGCAAGCTTCTAGCCTGCTTCTATGACTGCCCAGGCCGGTTTGTGTCAGACCTGTTTGGAAACCACATTGTTGGTTTTCCCACGAGGTGGCTCAAATTCCCTTCGCCGTTCACGATAATCTTCAAGACACATCTTCTGCTCATTCATTACAAAACATTGCAATATACAGATTTTTTTTTTCAGTTGTTAAATTTTGATATTTTTCTTATTTTTTGCTCGAAACATTGATTGTGGGTACCTGTTGACTTATTATGCACCTTTTTCATTTTCGGCGATATTGTAAATAGCCGAATAGAACAGAATAGAAAGAGACGCCCTGCGTTTTGATTACGTTTGCAAGGGGGTTCTTTATGATATGTTGGTGCGTGTATTTTCTTCTATACAGTCACATGTTAGTAATGTAAGTAATGCATTTTCTAATCAACATTAAATGAGGTCAGATAACTCTGACATTTGCATGCAATGCTGCAATAGATCTGTGATAAAATGCTGATCAATTTAATTCCGTTGGGCACCAAGATTCGCTGCTCAGATATGCAGCAATGCGCGACTTCCTCCTACACGTATCCTTTACAGATAGGGATGTATTTTCGTTGTTCTTGTTGTTGTTGTTGTTGTTGTTGTTGTTCTTGTTGGTTTTAGTACCTCCCTTTCCGACCCACATATGTTTAGTAACAGACATATTCGATATTTTATATAAAATTGCGTTTGTTTATATTTTTGGAGCATGTTTCACGGGTGTTTTACGTTATATAATGTTTAAATATACGGCGTTAAGTTTGGTCTTGAGAAAAAGAGCTGCGAAAATGGACGACTATTTATTCTCTATATATAAGTATTTGTTCGGTATTTCGGGTATTTCTTACTCTGTTCTGTGGTAGTAATTTGTTCTGATTTCTCTTGTTGCTGGTTTTTGCTTATTTTTTCACTTTGTACTTGATTTAGATAAGCAGTGCACTCTATAAATTTTCCTGTACATCTCTCATGTGAGATTAAACTGTACATCTGCATTTTGCACCGAATGGAATTCCTGCGCTGCATTGCGTACTATTCGTTACTTTGATAAGATAACATTGGTAAGGCAGAATCCAATTTTTTTACAGCAGGTGCTTCGATTCAAGCAATTACTTTCAATCTCGTGGGTGTCTTTTATACAAAGGATAACATTTAACAATTTCCGAAAAATATATAACATATAATTACAGAGTTGTCCATGTAAACATTGAAAAACCTGCGAAAATAATAATTTTCGATCGATTGACATACTCGCATTATAATTAAAATTCCAATATAAGGAAACGGTACCATTAACATTTAATCTTCAAAATCAAGTGTCTTTCAAAAACGATAAATGTTTGATTGAATGTGGTCGAGATAAATAATTAAATCTGACAACATCATAAAAACTACGCTGACCTTTATTACAACGGTAGTCTGTAAAACAACGGGCTTGCCATTGTGAACATTTTGGTGTATAGAAACCTTGATTAACAAGGAAAACCGATGGGAGCATGTTATCGTTACACAAGAGACTCTACTATGATATCCCCAATGGAACTCCTCTGACAATAAAACATCTTGGTTGTCTTTAGTAGTCTTTCATTATGAAAACACGCCCATGCAATATACAGAGATTTTATTTCAGCTGTAAAATTGAAATTTTCACCAGAAAAAAATTGATAATTTTAATATTTTTGCTCAAAAAATACATTGTGGGTACACGTTAGAACCGCCTCGCCGAGGCGGTTCTAACGTGTACCCACAATCTATGTTTGAGCAAAAATAAGAAAAATATCATTTTTTTTTCCTGTGAAAATTTTCAATTTTAAAGCAAAAAAAAAATTCTGTATATTACATGGACGTGTTTTCGTAATGGTGAGGCACGATCAGATACTGATCTCCTTTCGTTTTTCACGTAAAATTATCCTCAAGCCCAGCCGAGCCCAAATTTGAACTCAGAACAAATTTGAGCCCAGCCCAATGAGCCCTTCGGATGTTTTCGGAAAAGGCAGTTTATGAAAGATAGTGCACAGACAGTAGTGCCTTTGGGTTGGCATTTTAAATTAAATTCACTTCGCCGTTCCAAGACGATTCAAGTATAATCTCCACGATACACCCCATGCTCATACAGTCTATCTCTGTGCTATGCACGTTACCTGTGTTTGGTTGATGCAAGCAAGAGAGTTGCCTTGTTGGTAAAGAGCTAGTCCTCTTACTTTTCTTACTTAGGAAAAATGTGATGTCTTTTTATTCATTGCCTGGTGTCTATCTTGGGACTTCAAATTTATTTCTATCGATCCGTGGTCCTTATATTCTTACTTTGTACTGTTGGCTAAGCGTGAGTTTGGACTTGCGTTTGTCCTACCGATGTTTCTCACATCAGTTTGACCCATCGGTTAAGCGTTAACATGACAATTGTTCAACTAGTTTCAATGTCAATGGTTACTGAAGTTTTCGAATGCGGAATGTCGTACGAGGACCGACAACTAACTAAATGTTGTGAACCACTGCAGGAGATGCGGGTGAGGTTAGGCGCCTGTAAATAAAATATGAAGGTTTGATCCTTTGGAATCAGTAAAAACATTCAAAGGTAGATAGTATGGACTATATTGCGCAATTTCGGGTAATGAACCCTCATCAGTAGCCCTTTTAAACCGGCAACGAAAGCCAGACTATTGTACTGCAATTCCGAAAATTTACACAAGATGTCTAAATCAAAGACATATTCCTAAACGGTGCCAAATAATTCAAACATTGCTTAGAAGTATGTTTCTAAACGTGAGTGTTTTGAACACTATGAATATCTTTACTGATCTCAAAATATCTAAATAAAAATAAAATCTGCACTATGGATGATGTACGGGGAGACTTTTTAGGGCCGCCACACGGCACAACACCAGCTGCAGTAATAGCAAATAAAATATGAAGGTTTGATCCTTTGGAATCAGTAAAAACATTCAAAGGTAGATAGTATGGACTATATTGCGCAATTTCGGGTAATGAACCCTCATCAGTAGCCCTTTTAAACCGGCAACGAAAGGTCTAAACCGGTTTAAGCCCCCAGTAATTTTATATTACTGATCGTTCCTGTTCCTGATCGTTCCTGTTGTGGTTGTAATTATTAGATGTTTTGGAGTCGAATTTGTGCTGTTTGAGTCTTATGTACAGTGTATGTTTTCATATTTTTAGTTCAGTTGGGGTAACTGAGTGGCCGCCTATTGGTGAAAAGCTGCTCACACGGCCTACGATATGTTTTCTTGGTATAAATACCCTAGCTTCTTTAGTTTTTTCCCTGCCCTCGGTTTATGGAGTGGGAATATCTTTCTGATTGCACCAGTTCCTGATCATTGCCTACTTGTACCTTTTTATTCTCTTTCATTAGATTGCTAAACACTGCCTCAATTTCTCAGTTTATTCGTCTTAGAGGAAATAGAATCACATCTGAACTTTTTACGTAATTTGTTTAGTGCCATTTTGGTATTGGCTGACTCTTAGAAAATATGACCGATGTAAATCAAGCTATCTTGACAAATACAATTAATCATAGGAATAGAGAGTGATACTTAAGAAAATTGAGCTGACATCCTGATATGCCTATATTCACGTTATTTGCAAATGCAACATTTAGGCTCTAGACACTGGTTGCTGAGCATGTTATGTGGTAACTATGATGCGTATTCCTACTGAGGGCCAATATATGTATATCACCAGAATGACATGTCCATGAAACGTATACCCCCACGATTCCAATTTTATATAAAGTAAAACTAGGGTTTGCTGGGGTATACATTGTTTTATTATTTGTGACCCAAAACATAGATTTTGGGCACTCGTTTAATAGAACCGCCTCGCCTAAAATTAGAAAAAAAAAATTAATCATCATGTCCGTGTAATGTATACCCCCTCAAACCCCACTTTTATAAAGAAAAACTTGGGTTTTCAGGGGTACACCTATTTTTCTTATTTTTGCTCCAAAACATAGATTGTGGGTACTCGTTAGAACCGCCTCGCCGAGTTTTGTTTTGAGCAAAAATAAGAAAAATATCATTTTTTTTTACTGAAAATTTTCATTTTTTAAAACTTTCAAAAATCTCTGTATTGCATGGGCAAGTTTTCATAATGGAAAAGTTTACAGCTATAAAAATGTATATATGGGCTTGTTTTCGTCATATATAATTGTAAATCACAAGGAACCGGCATGGCGAGAGCAACCGATATTTTATCACTTCGATATTTAGATATGTATAGGGTGCTAAACATCGGTAACGTAAAAAAAAAAAATAATAAAAAATAAAAAAATAATTAACGAGAAACTTTAAAGCTTTACGCCTCTATCGATTCAGACTACTTTTTTTTTTTTTTTTTTTTTTTTTTTTTTCTACAGTATATTAACCTCGTACATACACTTTGTCATTCTGATAAACCCGGACAAGCATTCCAAAAAGCGGAGCAGCGGAAAAGTATGGTCGATTGATATAATAGAGGGACATCAAGTTAACCCCATTGGTAGTGGAAGTTGTTCAGAAATCTCTAAGTCTAATCGACATGGCTCACTTCATTTTGGCTTAAGGCTAGATTTGACGATTATGCAAAGTTGTCTGTCAGCAAATTTATTACTCGGAAAGATTTTTGATCAATAGTAGCCAGCCATTTCTTATGGAATCAAGAACCTCGTGCGTCAAAATCTTCCAAGCAAATACAGCATCAAGCACTGAGATATTAATCTGGCAACTGATCATGATTTATCTGCTAGTATGATGTATTAATATGGTTCGATTGGTGAAATGAAAACAATGTCCAGTCCTGTACCGTACAACCCGTTTTTAATAAGTCTGGTGACGTCACCCAGATTATCAGCCAAAAGAATTGAGGCACCATCAAACCTATTTTTAAGTGTTGAACAAGAGATGATTTTACTGAACTTATGTATACATGGGTATATAAGAAAGACTAATTGGAATTCAAAAACAGTGTACATGTTGCAACATAAACATGTATATGTACTACTCAAAATTTGAATGTGATCACTTAAATTTAAATATATAGTGATACTGAAAACCTAAAGTCTTGCATCAGCCTGTTCCTTCGTAATTTTTAAAATTAACCAGAAATATTTTTATTTCTAACATCCACTGGGTGCTTCCTTGGTACCGATATAAAAAGGTTTTGTTTTACTTTTTTGGTAACGGATTTTGTTCTTGACTACTTCTTTAACACAGTAAATCTCCACAAAACAGAGTCAACAATAACATAAATTGCTTAATTTATATCACTTTTTAACGAATCAAATTAAATCTTGCCAAAAAATTGCATTCAACGCTCTACATTATGACTTGAAATTCTTTCAATGACGTCATAAGTTAGAATCAAATCAAATCTTTGACCAAATTCTAGAATTATTGTAGAAAAAAATCTGATACCGAAATCAAACAAAACCATAACCTATAGTAAAAGTCAAACAAAACCTTTTAATATCGGGACGAAGAAAGCACTCAGTGACATCAGTGTATGCTAATTCCAATATCAGATCTTTTACTTTGCAGCAATAGTTATGTATTTCACTACATACTCATTTTGAAAAAAAGGTACAAGTAGGCAAAGATCAGGAAAAGGCGCAAACAGCAAACGATTCCCACTCCAAAAACCCGAGGTGGGAAAAAATACAGAATATCTTACAAGCAAACGATCAGCTTTGGTTTCTAATTCCATTGTTGGATAGTTTCTTATATCTTATAAGGTCATTGTCAAAATAGATTTTATTGCACAGGGCAGTAGTATATATATAGAATAATTATATTTGTATCGGGTGCTTATGAATAATTTCTAGAAAATCAACCAAGTGCAATGTTTTGCATTACGCCTATATCTGACATTGTGTAATTAAGAAGGACTATTCATAATTTTCTATTGATATTCTGCAGAAAATTCAATTTTATAAATCAGAATTGGTTTTCATTTTAACTTTCATAATGCAAAGCCCTAAATAAATACTTGACTTGTATCTTCTATTTGCAAACAACTCCAGATCCATACATCAATATTTCATATTTGTCGAGTTTTAATGTTTGCAAAGAACAAACCATAGACGAGTAGTCCAGAATTAATGAAAAAAGATATTTATTAATCATAGTCACTTTTGAAATCCTGGAATTATGTCTTTGTAGCCAGTCCCGAGGGAAATGCCTTCAAGCGTATCGATTGGTCGAAAAGATATTATGTTGACGGAGCAAGCATCTTGATACTAAGACCAAGTTTAGCGCAAGCGCTTGATCAATAGAGCTTTCAGAATTCCAGTCGCTACATTGGACTGTAGATCAGTCTATTTAAAGCCTTATATGGATCATTGCGAAGGCACCTCTTAGATGTATTAAGTCTTGAGATTTGGTGCTGAACTGATTTGAATTCAAAGTGTTCAAATGCCAGACTAATTGTCAGGATTGTGCTGCAGTGCGACATGAAATTGACAAGTAAATGTGACAGCTATGATATGGATTATATTTCAATATTAAATCATATCTGTTTTCAGATTTGTTCTGCGAAAGTGAGGAAATATTCGGAATAAAGCGGACAAACAGAATGCTACGGAATTCAAATTTTAATAAATAGGTAAGTTTTAGCTAAGTAACTTAATTGATTATATCATTTGATTGTGTTAGTATTTTAACTTACATGTAACTGCAGGCGAGAGGTTAATATGAAAAGAATTTGTTTTCTTTAAAAGTCAAAGCCCCATTGAAAGCACCAATCACGTTAATGACATTTTTTATTATAATCGTTCTACATTATGTGGTTCAGTCGCATGAATTTGTATAATCCCATCCCATCCATAAGTGAACCCCTAAACCTGACAGTGTTTGGATTGCTGCAACGGTTGTACGAGTATATCGCATTAAATATCAGAACGATGTGATGATATCCCGTGTGCTTGGTGTCATGTTTGAATTCAAATTCTAATTCTCTCTGTAAACAACATTGGTAGCCCACATGGACAACCGATGTAGTGACCGACTTCTTTTGATATATTAAAGGCATGCGTGTCTTTAGATATATAAAAATAAGTCTTACAACCTTATTAACAACCGTCCCATAAACTTTACAATAGTCGACATTGTAGCCATAAATTCTAACTTTTTATAGAATATTTTCATTCAATTTTTACAACAATGATAAAACACAAGAAAACAGAAAAATATGGTAAGGGTGAATGTGCTGTTTTCTTGCCTGGGACACTTCGGTGGCTCGTACATACACTCATGCATGTACAGTGTATGTTAAATTTTAAGGTTTTTCTTTTATTATTTGTATATACAGCAATTATATATTATTTGAATAAGATAAGATAAGATCAGATAAGATTAGATAAGATAAGATAATGGACGTTTGCTGATAAAGGACGTTTGCTAAACGTAAATCTATGCATTATCACAATGTAAAGGTTACAGTTTTATGCGTATACTCGAAACTTTTATCAGAGGCTTAATTTACTGTGACCTGTTTATTTGCACTAGGTTTATCTCTTATTTAGCGTTATTCGACGAAAACATCTGGGAAATGTCCGTTTAAAAAGTATTTTATATCTATTAGTCACTTACTACGTGAACATTTTATATAAGACTTTATCCTGCCAAAAACTGTGAGGCATTTTTGTAATGATGTAATTTGCAATTTAGTACATACATATCGAAAATGCCATTAAACCTTGTCAAATTTCCACGAATTTCTCAGACGAACTGCTGTATTTTCATTATTTATTTTATTTTTTTAAAAATGCAAGAATTGTCAATTAAATTTTTGTTTCCTGTAGCAATATTATTTTACTTAATAAATTTTGTAGTGCTAACGAATAGGACGTTCTGGAGCTTCGTGGGTTGCCATTTGATGAGTAAACTTAGGTTGTTTTCCACTTTTGAGTTATAAAGCAAGTACTTCCATATTGCCTTTTTCACTTTTGAGTTATAAACCAAGTACTTCCATACTGCCTATCATACGTGTAGTTTCGACATACTACAAATGCAAGATGCGTTATATTTCCAGATGAGGTTCCACTTTTGTTGTGCAACAAACATCTAAAGAGTAGTGCATCGTTATCTTAACAATGAATTGCCTCATTTTGCTTGCCTGTAAAAAATATTTTCATGGATTCTGACCAGGGCCCAGAATTACAATGTTTCCTTAAAGTTAAGGCCCACCTTAGTTATGGTGACAAATTTTGACTCAATACTTTACCGAAATCTGATTTTTAATTGAAATCTGACTGATAAGTTCTATAGAAGATAGCTAAGAGTCTTTAAGGTTTGTATACAGATATAAAAAGACGTTTGTCTTTGAAACATAATCAGTATTTACTTGCAATTTCGGCGTAGCGGTGTCGTTGATGAAAGCTCGTTTGCCATCAAGCGTTACCGAGAACAATTTTTGTATAATAAATAAGATATAAAATTTAGATCGTTTGGAAGCAGTGAAAACATTCAAAGGGACTTAGTATGAACCATATTCCGCAACCCCCATCAGTGACCATTATAACTTCTGGGGAGATATTCACATCTCAGCTAATTGGCTTTGCTGATGCTTTAATTGAGTCATGAAGCTAGCACCGGCCGCTTTTATGCCCGCTTCTCATCTGTACACGCTAGATTTGTTTGTTTGATGTACAAGTTTGATGGTATCCTAACTGGTAAAGAGTTTGTCAACTCGGTTTTAGTGCTGTGTTGCTCTTGTGACATGTTAAACCTTATTTCCTGATCTGTGTCTAGATGCGAATTTCATTTAGATCTTCTAATCAGGCTGTATGTGAAACAAAGGAACCTTGTCTTCGGACGCAGGTCATCTTTGTTTGTTTCCAAAGCAGCTGCTGCCCATATTTATATAGAGTGAGACAATAAGTATAAATTGTTAATGAGCTATGTTGTATTGGCCGATCCGAACATTGACTCTGCTTTAATATAGCCGTAATGAATAAAATATACATGTGAAGAAAGGCCAAACATCAGGAAAACATGTCCGCGTAATGTATACCTTTTAAACCGCACTTTTGTATAGTAAAACTGGGATATATACAATGGTATGCATATGTTTCTTATTTTTGCTCCAAAACATAGCTTGTGGGTTCTCGGTAGAACCGCCTCGATGTTCTAATGCATTCCCACAATCAATGTTTGGAGCAATAATATTAAAACCATTTTTGTTTCTGATGATTTTTTAAGAACCCCAGCCCAGGTATCAGGCGGAAACGAAATGATTACACAATATTAAACAAAAATAAAACAGCATGTGTAAAAAAAAACGACATAATTAGCTCTTTCCCAACAAGGAAGTCATACGGCTAGCAATAACCAAAATTAATGATTCCGAATACAACTGAGGGAGCAAAAATTATTCTTTGTGCATAATTTAATAAAATATGCGATTTTATTGCTCTAGAGTTTGTTCTGCAGAAACTGTATTGGACGAGCAATAACGGAATATTGTTTGCCTCTTGCACAATTGGCATGTGTACTTGATGCAACAAGGATCCTCGATGCTGGTTAATCACTTCATGTGTTGCAACTACTGAGTGTTGATTAAACTATATTAATTTCAGGCACGCGCCATAAAGGATAATACCACGCTACAAGTCGAAACACATGTTGCCTTTCAAGTGAAATGAACCGCAAGTGACTTATATAATATGCAACGTTTTAATTAATATAAACTGCGACACACTAGAAACGCAACACTTCAGACACAAGTTTCGCGCTATTTCTAAAAGTGACATAAAACACAACACATAAAGCATCCAAAAACTTGAAAAGGATAAAGAAAGGGACAATAAACAATAAAATACTCCCAAATTAGCCGAGTCAAAAAAGAAAGTGTGTATTTTGGATTTACCAAATCGTCAATGCGATTTCTAAACTCGACGGCTGGTATTCTCGATGATTTAAAAAAAAAACTTTACAGTTCCCAAAATGCAAGGAACAGATAGCCCGTTTTATATATACATGTAGAATGCCCCGAATGACGCCAAATCATTTTTTGTAGACAGTCCTTCAGAAGCAAATTCATTATTATAGAAAATATTTCTCAGAACTAACATATGCCATTCTACAATATGGTCCTCAATTTACCGAAGGTGAAGAACATGCTGCAATACACGGTTCGTTAGTTTATTAGCTCCCCTGCGCCAAAGGCTTATAGATGAGCTTATATAATAGGCAGGTAACCTTTATCCGTCCGTGCGTCGTCGTCGCCCGTCGTCCACCATTTTCAAAGATCTTGTTTTTTTTTAAGCCACTTGGTCGATCTTGGCCAAATTTATGAAGCATCTATAGGAAGGGGAAATCAATATGTACATGTACATAGACAATACAAGTTATATTAAGATGACCCCACGCCATATATTGTAAAATCCCATAAAATCCCCTTCCCCAGAACTATTGGACAGATTTCAACTGAAGTACTACAAGGTCTACATAAATCGTGACCCTATGTACGACAAGGTCAACATAGGTCGATTGTTAAAATCATAAAAAAATGTCATTAGAAGGGAAATACTTTATTCAGGAAATGGGCAAATGGACATAATATTGATTGTTTTGAAAATACTTTGACCACAGGAGTTCGTCTTCGCCCGCCCTGGATAACATTTATATTTATAATTTTACATGTTTATTAGTACATATTGGTATTAATAGCAAGTCTCAGGTTTTTAAGCGTTTACAGGACCAATCGGTCCCTGGTATTAACAGTATGTAAAGTCTTGATACACCAAGAAGCCTGCGCGTGGGTCACTCCATGTGGGTATATTACAGTTTCTACCGACATGGAAAGCTCAACCATGCAGAGCGTTTGTGATTTTCTTTGTTTATGCAACGGACATAACATTCTAGTCAAACGTTTTGTAGAAGATTATTACATGTAGCTTGGAACACATTCTCGTCTCTATTTTCCTTCTCTCTAGAAAGAAACCTCAACTTGTAAAATTATTTTCCCTGATCGCAAAGATAACATGTCGTGCATGTCTGCCTTTAAATGCTGGTTCGCGTTCACACTAATTATAGCTTGTTATATGGTGCTACGTCAAACTACAGAAAGGAGACTTACGTTTGAAATGTATCAGTAATCTCAAAGTGATATCAATTTGTTCGGGTGAAAAGAATTTTACCCAAATAACCACAGACTTGTGTCTGGAATGACGCTTGTGTCTCGCCTGTGCTGATGAAAGTTTTCCTTCAGGAAAGCATGTCCATGACTTAAACCCCACTTTTATATAGCAAAACTGGGGTTTGCTGGGATATACCTATTTTTCTTATTTTTGCTCCAAAACATAGATTGTGGGTACTCGTTAGAACCGCCTCGTCGAGGCGGTTCTAACGTGTACCCACAATCTATGTTTTGAGCAAAAATAAGAAAAATATCAAAAAATTTCTTCTAAAAATTTTCAATTTTTACAACTTTGAAAAAATCTGTATATTAATTCCATGGGCGTGTTTTCGTAATGTTCCGACCGGCTCCATACTAGTTTACAGACCTAACTGGTTTGGGAAAATTTTAGGACCATGTACCATTTGTTTGATCGGTGCCAAGTTTAAACGTCACTCTTCAAATGTGGTGAACATGTCAGACATTTTATGGATCTTGTTTCAAGAGCAGAAAAAAAATATTGTATTGCTGCTATTTGTTCAATGATAAAAATGAAGTTATATGTACATTGTTTACATGTATTTACCGTTGTTAAGTATCGCGTATATTCCGTTCCATTCATGCGCGGTTTTGGTGTCTCAGCCGTAAAACAATTCTATGAGTACAGATAATTCACAGATACATGGTAATAAGGCTATACCATTATACATGTAATCGGTACCGACGCACTCTTAACATGCGAGATAGTGTTTTTGACTGAATTAAGCAAAATATTCAAATGTTTGTAGTCAATACGTCACACTAGTAAACCCTTAAACTTGAATGAGTCGATTTTATTTTTAAAACGGTTTTCATAAAAAAAAATTTGGGCTCCATATTGTTGCTTACCACCCCGGTCCGTCACGTCGAAAGGGTACACTGCTTCTTGGATACTTAATAAGTTTTAGAATCTAATTACACTGAAAGGATAGGATTTATATTTCGAAACTCTGGTCTCCGGTTTAAGACTCCAAAACAATAATAGTGAATATACAACTGCATATTTCCATATTCCCTTGGAAACAACATAATATAATTGAATGGTTTCCGACAGAATACTAATGTTGCTATGAAGTTATCACATACTTTGTTCGAGTTAATGATACCTAAGGATATAATTGTTGAAATAATTGGATCTGTGTTTACAGTCCACTCGAACTGTATCAGTATGTCTTCTGTCTGATAACTTTCTCATAGAATAGTCGATTCCTTGGTGTTATAGACCCAAATAAACATTATGCCATCCAGTTTTAACCGGGATTGTACTTCATGACACTATACGTTACGAAAACATGCCCATGCAATACACAGAGATTTTTTCAGTTGCAAAAAATGAAATTTTCATCAGAAAAATCTTGATATTTTTCTTATTTTTGATCAAAACATAGATTGTTTTTTTGCTCTAAACATAGAACTCGCCGAGGCGGTTCTAACGAGTACCCACAATCTATGTTTTAGAGCAAAAATAAGAAAAATAGGTATACCCCTGCATACCCCAGTTTTGCTATATAAAGGTGTGGTTCAAGGGGGTATACATTACATGGACATGTTTTCCTGATGTAACTGTCATGGCAAACATCCACTGGATCATTTCGTGACTTCCCCATGCAATAAACAGAGATTTTATTTACCCGTAAAAATTGAAAATTTCATCAGAAATTTGTGATACATTTTATATTTTTGCTCAAACATTGACTGTGGGTATACGTTAGAACCCACAATCTATGTTTTGGAGCAAAACTATAATATAAGAAAAACATGTATACCCCTGCATACCCCATTTTTATATGAAAGTGGGGTTTAAGGAGGTATACATTACATGGACATGTTATCGAGATATCTCGGTTTTATATAACTGTGGTGGTTATGTCTCATGCCGCAACACGATGTATGTAAAAGTATAAATGTAATTTGGGTACGATTTCTAGAACAAACGACCTATGCCATTTAAACCTAGTACGTTGTATTTTGAATGTATTGCTATCACTGTACATATGGGATCGCTCTTAAATATAACCTCCCAATATCTTGCCCTTGATGCATTGTCTGAGCTTCTGTATGCTCTAACATAGCCTTTTTACATCGCTATTTCGGGCCATCATTTGAAAAGCTTATGATTAAGACTTTTATGTTTATCTAAAACATATGAAACGTGTTTCATTGATGTCGATTCAATAATAAGATCTACGTCAACACAATTTTGCAACCCTCATTTGTTGACGACATTGACAAGTTTGAAACAATTTCGTAGAAATGTTTTAGTAATTAGGTTTACAACACATGAGCCGCGTCATGAGAAAACAAACATTTTGCATATTCGAGAACCAAGGCACAGCTGATCAGCGCCTTTGTTTTCGCTATATAGATAATACAATTCCTCTTCTATTTAAATCCTAAACGTGAAGCATCTATCCTGCCTCTATGCTTGTACAGGCCGGTTTGTGTCGGGCCTGGTAGGAAACCAAAATTGTTGGTTTTCTCGTGCGACGGCACATCTCCTTTGTCATGTTAATGTGATGAGACGATAGATACATCAGTGAAATCGAGTTACTTTGAAACTGAATAAGCCCACTGTATCCCTTTATTTGTAGAGTTATACGACATACAATTTGATTAAAGCGTTACTTCATTACATTGATTTATCATATGAGCCGCCGCATGGGAAAACCAACAATATGCATAGGCGAAATCAAAGGCTCAGATTAGCTTCGCAATAACTGCGAAGCTGATCAGTGCCTTTGTTTTCGCTACACAGATAGTACATCTCCTCTACTTTCTTAATCCAAAATTTCCAGCCTCTAACCATCTTCTGTAACTGTAAAGCTCGGTTTGTGTCAGACCAGGTAGGAAACCCAAATTGTTGGTTTTCTCACGAACAGGCTCATATAGCG
Source organism: Rugalucina vietnamica (assembly GCA_964017185.1). NCBI lineage: Eukaryota > Metazoa > Mollusca > Bivalvia > Lucinida > Lucinidae > Rugalucina > Rugalucina vietnamica. The sequence goes on along the minus strand of OZ024880.1, from coordinate 26,783,730 downwards.
TCAGTGGTCTGATTTTAAGATCGATGTTTGAACTCTGTCTTAGAACTTTAAGTATGCATCATTACGTTTCCAACAGAAAATTTAAAACATATATTCTCTAGGATGGGGGTGTAATACATTTTATATGTAATGCAATGAAATTACATTTGAATAATAAGCGACTTGCGTGAGAGACGACCATCTTATGCCGCTGCGTTTGAAAGAATTTCCAGATTGATTGTTATATCAAAAAGCACTGCAGATCAGAATATAAGTATTAATGCTTATCGTATGCCGTCGCTGTTTTAAAAGTGTTATGACCACACGTGTATAAACACTTTAGCGGGAATACGAAACGTCATTGACGATGTCCGTAACAACAATGTAAATTTTCAGTGAAATGTGTCCATTTTGAAAGCGATAAAATACTTTTTTATAAGTCATATGATAAAACAAATCTTACACTCGTGGTCACTTCATATGAAATTTATTAAACTCGCTGAAAGCTCGTTTAATAAAATGACCACGCGTGTAAGATCCTCTATATAAAACATGATGGTAACGAAGAGAACATCTCCGTCTGGACATTACTCAAAATTGGTTCATACATGTATTTGCGTAAAATAGTGCACGATAAGCTATCATTAATCTTGGTTGTTGGTACATGTGGCAATCAAAAATCTAATCTGATAGTTTCTATATACATGTACATGGTCATAGTTTGAATTATGTTTTGGGGGATTCATACATTCAGTGAAGATTTTTACACTTATATGCACCACAACTGTCATCAAACGCGATGGGCAAAATAAATGCATGCAAAATTCATGCTCCAATGGAATGCAAATATCTAGATATTTTGGAGCACTGCTTAAATTCCGGATACTTACGAATAGGCTGCTAGACTACATATTAGTGGGCACTGAGCATGCCACATATAGCCTTGGCAATAGCAAAACACAGAGTGTATCCCACCTCCCTTAGAATCTAGTGTACCAAATTTAATGTCGGGCGATTATACCAGAATCACCTGACAGACATTGTGCCTAAACCCATTACAAAAACCTGCCCATGCAATATACAAGGATTTTTCAGCATTCACGTAAAAACGTAATTGTAAAAAAAAATGATATTTGTAATATATTTGCTCAGAACACTGACTCACGGCTAGGAGGTTGTAATAATTTTGTTCAAAACTGTTTCTCGGCGAGGCGATTCTAACGTGTACGCACAATCAATGTTTTGGATAAAAAATAAGAAAAAATGTATATACCCCTTTAAACCCCCGTTTTACTGTATGAAAGTGGGGTATGAGGGGACATACAATGCATGGAAATATTTGCATGATGCATCAACAAAGCATAGTGGATAAGGATGTGACCCTGTCAAAGTAACCATTCTTGAACCACCATTATCTTTGATATCCAGGCTGTTCCTAAATTCCATGTTAGTCGGATGGCTATATATTGCTGAGAAAGGGCTAATTCTCTTTCTATTTCATGTCCACTGCTCTTTAAAGATCTCATATCAGTTATTATATTTATTTTAAAACTTGTTTGTGATTTTTCCTGCCCTAACTTTCTCTATGGATGTCTGGGTTGGGATTTTGTATTTAATTCTATGAATCCCTAGAACGTCTATTCTTTCTTTCAATGACACTGTATGGCCACAGACGAGAAAAGGCTCTAAGGAATTGTAACAAAATTAACAGTTCTTGGCGCTCCTCACAGCAAGCAAACAGATTGATCTCCAGGACCAACAATACAATAATTAGTTGGAAACTTCCGATTGCTATCGCTAATGCGACTTTAATTGAGCCACAACAGATTGTCCAGCACTAGCAACAAACACAAAGATCCAATTGTGCATCAGCTTAGTAGGATCAAAACTTACAGGTTACTGCGAGAAATTATCAGGCCAATCGCTATAGTAAATACTAAAATACTCTTAATAGGCTCTATATTTGAATAGGATGTTTCTGCTACAAGTAGAAACTGAAAGCACTATTTTGTCACAATGTGGCTAAATTGACCCAATTATGATTTACACTCGACATAGTCTGAACTGACGTAGAATATTCCGATTCCATGTTAGATGGAAGTTAGCGGGTCAACTGGGTAGTCAATTACCTACAGAACATATCTGGGAAAGCGTAATTGGAAAATTAATATTGATAGCTCATACAAATAGCATCAGACAAAGATTAACTGTAGGTCTTGATTCATGCATGTGAGCGGTTTAAATAGACTCTAAGCCTCTATAATTGTTTGATGATCTTAATAACACATTTTCCTCTATCTATTCCTGATCATGACTTTAATACTTTTGTCTTTAAAGATGGGTGGATCATTTTAAGTAATTTGTACAATTGTCCATCTTACATGTAGTATCCTTGTTCAAGAACGTAATAGCGAATCAGCCTCACTAAGTTGGTGATAAGCTTTTTACTCACTGCCTCGATAGCCGCGTACTGAAATTCCCTGTGCTCTATCCTTCATCCCAGTCCCGATTGCGACAAAGCCGCACAGAAAGGAAAGATGGAAAAAGTTTTTACCTCTATGTTTTTATTCCTATACCATAAGTTGGCTTATCGAAAATCTCTCAACCCTGCTTTTATATCAACCCTGCTTTTATAAATATCTTTACTGATCAGTATCAACCCTGCTTTTATAAATATCTTTACTGATCAGTAAAGATCAGTAAAGATATTTAGTGAGTTCAAAACACTCACGTTTAGAAACATACTTCTAAGCAATGTTTGAATAGTTTGACCCCGCTTAGGAATGTGTCTTTGATTTAGACATCTCGTGTAAATTTTCGAAATTTCAGTGCAATAGTCTGGCTTTCGCTGCTGGTTTTAAAAGAGCTACTGATGAGGGTTCATTACCCGAAATTGCGCAATATAGTCCACACTATCTCCCTTTGAATGTTTTTACTGCTTCCAAAGGATCAAACCTTTATATTTCATTTCAATGCCTGTGTGCAAAATTTCTAAACTTTGTTTTGCTTCCAACTTTACCACTGGATGCAAACTTTCTGAATCTAGCCTTGCCTCGTTAGAACCAGCGTTGTTTCTTAATCACTCGATCATCTCACTGCTGTGTCTGGTGTAGGTTTGGGCCCCGCTCTGGCCACATGTGAGACAATCCAAGTTCTGCTTGCGGGTGTGTCAGGTGGTTTTTCTCGGGGTTCTCCCGTTTTCGCCGCACCTACTGATTGACCCGTCTCATATGACCTTAAATAATCTTGAAAGGGATGTAAAACTGAATTAAAAAGAAAATAGCATTGCCTCTGCGTATGCAAATGTCTAGGGTTTGTCTATCTTCAGTCTGGCTAACCATTGCTTTGCTCCAAGTACATCAGCGAAAAGTGTCTTCAATTCCGCATTCATATGTATAAAATAAAATATAAAGGTTTGATCCTTTGGAAGCAGTAAAAACATTCAAAGGGAGATAGTATGGACTATATCGACATTGCGTCTAGTACTTATTATACTGGTTGCCATTAATGGAAGCAAAGCAGGATTACGAAACTGTGGACACAGATACATGTACAGTATATGTATCTGTGTCCACAGTTTCGTAACCCTGCTTTGCTTCCATTACTGGCAACCAGTATCCAAAGTTTCTAAGCTCTACATTATATGAAAATCGCTATCTAAGCTTTCTCAGCAATGCCTTATCTCAGGCACCCATAACCACAAACCTTCTTGGCTCGCTTCAACTACGTATATGTATGATAAAAAAAACTTGATTCTGACCATGCTATGTTTCCATTTAAAGTACCATCTACGAGGTACAGTCGGAAAGTTCCCGGACTGTTCTTGTTATGTTATTTGTTCTCAAAGAAGAAAGTCCAAACTTTGCACACTGGTAGGAAAAACATTTTTCTTCACAACAATATATATAATAATACATTTAGGGGCTTTTTCATCAAACCACCGAAAATTAAGGGCTCAAAGTATGGACACTAACAACGTACGGAGCAGTTTGACGGTAACAACATAATTTGATGTTAACAACGTTCATACCTGAGCGTGTCGTCAATCTCAGATTTCAGACGAGGAAAGATCTTTAGGGGCTAAATCGCGGCTATATGGCACATGCCGTGGTCTCTCGTATTCTATGAAATCAATAGTAATCAATGTATCCGACGATCGATGAGCGGATGGTGTTGTCTTCGTGAAAAATCCGACTTTTTATGTCAAACCCCGACCATTTCTTCCCTATGCCTCCCGCTTTTGCGATCGTCATTAATATCCGCGCGTCCTTAGCCTATCCCAGTGGAACACAATACTCCTCAGCATTTTCTATGAGTTTTATGAATTAAAAGTGTTTCTAGGGTCTTTTCTGCTCTGATACCATATTTTATTACCGCGCACTGCTCCGTGCATTCCCACGACGTCGGCTTTTTGAACGATCGAAAATTCACCCATGTTTGTTCAAAACACTGTCAAAATTGTAATTGTTATGTTATCACTCTGATTCTTTGTAGCTGAATCAAATTCTGTTGATATGACATCATGCAAAAATTCACGTCGTTGTGGCGCCGTTTCAAAACGTCAAAAAATCCGATCTAGCGGTTTTTCAAAGTGCTCCGTACCCTCGTATACGCCGTACGTTAATCGACATTTAAAACAATTCTTGCATATTCTTTTCTTAATTTATCCGAAAAATAAAGGAAATGGATGGGATTTGTTATTTCAAAAAATCATAGTGATTTGACGTCAAATATCATTTGAAATGAACCATTCCGGGAACTTTACGACTGTACCTCGTAAATTCTGCTTTGCATCAGGTACCAATTTCTGTAGGTTATTATCATGACGTTTTGTATGTCTGGAAAGGTTAGTAAGCGTCGCCAAGACAAAACACTCCAAAAAGTATCATGGAACTCAGCAGAGACGATTTCTTTTGCGACTGGGTCTAAAACTGTTACTTAATTGGTGAATTAGTGCTAGTCCTGATTTGATTTAAATTTGTGAAAGTGACAATTGCAATTTGTATAGGGGTACGCTCAGTCTCAGGGGAGGGTGTTTGAGCACATCTTAATAAGAGATGTCGACCAAAAAACCTACGCTTGCATACAAATAGGTCAAGGCAAATTCATTATGCCAATCACACAACGGAGTTTTGTTGGCAATCATTCGCTTTATGATACTGGGTCACGCTTTCTGCTTTAAATTATGGTTTATATTTTGTGCCATTATCTTATCAGTCCAACTGCTAAATGTGTCCATGCTTCTTTTGACGATTTTCTTGGTTGTTTTTCCACATATGGTTGTTACGGTATGGTTTAAAATTTTAGACGCAATGAAGCAAACCTTTGTATACTCAGTCCCAGTCTGTGTACCTAATGTGCCTACAATGTATGCTACGAAGAAGATGTTCCTGTCATATTGGTTCAAAAGAATCAGTCATCAATGCTACATCAAAACATATATATGACTGTATACATCAAAGTGTGTATTTATTTGCCAATCGACTGACTTGTGTGGCGCCTGTTAAAAACCTGATCATTTTTGAAGACAGAAGTACACCAGCCTTTACAATTGAAGCTGGGTGCGCTTGAAAATTACGATTCAAAACACAGAGCAAGCTTTCGACAAGGCAACGTATCTGTAAATAACTTTCCAGACCAAAATGTAATATACTGTTAATGAACAACAACAAAGGCTAAACGACAGTACAGAAACAGTTTATTTCTCCCTTAGGCGTCATTTTATTTAGCTCATTTCTAGATGAAAGTACAATAATCAATACTTAAATGGATTAATTTTTATTCCTTGTGTCTCAGAAATTCTCGAAAATGAGATTTTCATCCAGATTAGGCCAAATGACTCGTACAAGGAAACCAAGGATCTTATAAGTCAATAAGTAATGACATTATTCAGTGTGACAGGAAAGCTTTTCAGCTCTACGCTAACGGAACACACAATTGTACGAGCCGTTACATGTAAGTCAGGACAGTCTGTGGGGATCATGGCGTCAGTATGCGCTACGTACGTAAACCCAAAATCAGTCAGTCTCAATGCTGATAGCGCAATGGCGACTGCTTGCTTAGCTGAGCCTTCTCTTCCAAACGCACATTATAGGGTTCCCTGCGTTTAAATTACATGCTGTACACCTATTGTATGATGCGAAACCGGTTAGCCCAAAACGTCGAAAACTACGCAACTATGGGGATCGACATATAAATAAGGTTACGTCGTACCGTAGGCGTGGTATACGTTTCTTTACAGGTTCCTGCCTCGTATTGAGATTGTACTTCTACAGCATCATCAAGTAAGCTTAGGGTTATTACCCTTGACAGCTAATTGAAAAATAAACGGAAATACATTGTCTGTTGTCAAGGAATGCGTCGATTCTGGGATTTGTGTCTAAATGCTGAGTTTCAAAGAGTATTCTAAAATGCATTCCAGTGACGTGGTTTGACAATTAATGTGTCCCGGTGGTGTCTCAAATCCCGATTATTTAAACATAACTAGAACAAAATCAATAAGTTAAGTGATTAATATTATTCCAGATCGTTTTAGAAGCAGCGCAATGGTGCTTCGATATTAAGGTTTAAAATTGGGAAACAGAAATTATTGTGAGAAATCGGACGTATGTCAGAATATTTCTGATACTTGTTCGTTAAATTTCACCTCTAAAATCGGCCTCCTGGATTTCAGTAGTAAGCAACGGGATAATTGTCTCGCTCAAGGACACAAAACTGCGATCATGGGTAACGAACCTCAGACCTTTCTGCCATTGATCCATCGCCACTCCCCGAACCCACTTTTCATTACGAAAACTTACCTATGCAATGTGCAAAGCTTCTTCAAGTAAAAAAAGGAAAACTTTCAGTAGAAAACGTTTGACATTTTTTTTTCTTTTTTTTGCTCAAAACATAGATTGTGGGTACACATTAGAATCGCCTCGGTTCTAACGAGTACCCACAATCTATGTTTTGGAGCAAAAATAAGAAAAAAAAGGAATATCGCCTTATCTCACGGCATCTTTGAAATAAAATTAGCCATCACTGTTTACTTCTATTTATATATTTATTTATTTTTTTTTTTTTCAGGGTGTTGACTGTTAGCGATGCGATCACCATCTGGTAAGTTTCTAATTCATGTTCATTCATGACGTTTTGGACTTTTAACCTAATACATTGTATTTGGCCTCTGTGGCACAGCATTGAAAATTGCTTTGTTTATTCTTTTAGTCCTTAACAGTTTTATTCATACTAATACAGCAACCATTTGTAACCACGGCTCCGCCACCTACGGGGAAGGGCGGGGTTTCAGACTTTTCAATTTTCAATGCCCTGCTATTGACACCAGCCACAGGGGACAAATTGGTCACGCCTTGCCTTTTTCAATCAGAGAAAATGTCCATAGCGTAAGGATCTTAGTATCAAAACCCTGTAATTTCTCCTGCACTATTACCGGGACTATAAAAAGTAATTGCCCCGCACTACAGCCGGCTATCCCCCTACCTTCAGCAGCGTGGTTACAAATGACTGGTGCATAGCAGTCCAGTGCACCGAGCAAGCACAGACAATTCTGAAGAGATCAGCAGAGAGCTCAGCCATTTGTTGATGTGATGTATTCTTTATCTTTCATCGACATCTGAGAATTGTGAAATTAGCATTGAACATTACACTGATCATGAATCAATCATTTCTGATCACCATGCACAATAAAAGTCTCGGAATCACAAATGCCATGGGGTTGTTTAATTGAAAAGCTTTGTAAGAGGTTGTCATATTTGTCTGACTGGATATTAAATTGTCACCGGTGCTATAATGCTGAGATCCTAAGCTTGTTTCTGATTTACAGCAATAATTAAATTACTGAGAAATCTACAGATTGATTCATTGGATCCGTGTCACATGAAAACTTAGACATTTAAGACTGCTTTGTCTTCTCCATGTTGTCACTGTTTGTATGATTTGTAAAAGCTGAGATACTGATATTTTGATTATTTGTTCCTTTCTAAAGTTATGAACCGTCTCTTTCATTACTTGTAAATTACGTTGATTACCTATTTGTGCGTCCATAACAGCATTGTATTGCAGTAATGATAGACTGTCCATTTCCATTGCATTGTCTCTTTGCATTTGAAAGGTTGCCATCTATTGGTGTATTGTCGGATGATGATAGCTGTTGTCATCTGAAGAAATAAGGACTGACATCAGGTTAATTATAGTTCGCGCACTATTAACGCAGAGGAGAATGTCGTCTTAGTACTTAGGAAATGTCCTACTTAATTGTATCTTTGATCAAAATAAGACATTTAACACTTATTCGATATTAAAAGGAAAACATTCAATAGAATAAGTGTTTGGTACATATAACTATTTTCGAAGGACATGAATAAACGGCATATTACTTCCAAGAAAATACATATAATAAAGCATTTTGTGACTGCAGACAACAAACTAAAATGTTTTCCAACCTTTTTGCGGTCAAGTATAAAAGTCAACATTCACAAAACTTATACAGGGCCCAGAATTACAATGCTCCCTTAAAGTTAAGGCCCACCTTAGTTAAACAGCAGTCACACAGAAGCGTATAACCCAAACGCGCGCCGGGCGTATGAAAAATCTCAACAAGCTATAAAGACGTATAAAAATAATTTATTCCTTTAACTCGCTTTAGCAGTCACACATTAGCGCGTGACTGAGGCGAGTGCCGGACGTATAAAAATTCTCGAAGTTTTGGAGTACGGTTGTGACACGTCCGAGACACGCTAGGCACGCGCTATAGGCGCGCATCGAACGTTCAACGCGCGTTTCACAGAAGCAACATCTCATAAAATCGTAACGCGCATGTAACGTACACTGGCGTGCCTCAAACGCGCACCAAATGCGTTCGGAGCGTATTCAACGCGCTTGTAACGCGCGTGGAACTTATTCAAAACGTATTAGTCACACGCCCGAGACACGCCGAGCTTCTAGAATCTTTTTAAGCATGTTTAAAAAATGTTTTGAGCCCAAACGCGCGCGAAACGCGCAGAGACTTTTATCGACGTACAGCGACGCGTGCCGGACGTACACCAAACGTGCCAAACGTGCTTGTAGCGAGTGTTGAACGTGTTTCCGACGTGCGTCTGGCGTATGTGGAATTTTGCTATTTTTTCAACACGCCCGGCGCGCGTTTCACTTATACGCTACTGTGTGACTGCTGTTTCAAGGTGACAAATTTTGACTCAATATTTTATCATTAAAATCAGTAACTGTTTTTACAAAAATATACAGGTGTGTAAAGTAAAATGCCCTTTACATAATAGAGCCAAAAAATATGACTTCACTGTATTTAAAATGCCTGTTTTTCGATGCTGAAATTCGTCGTCTTAACTGAGGTCTTCCTTAACTTTAAGGAAGCATTGTAATGTTTGGGCCCTGGTATGTTATTGACATCGAAAACATGTATTTTTCATACATAATTGTTATCATCGTAGCATGTCATAGCTGTGGCTTGTTTGAACCTACACCTTATAGGCATAAATACTATTTGTGTTTTTGAGCCTAAAATACTGAACATTGCACCGAGCAACAACCATATATCAAAAATAACATAAAATAACGCATCAAACAAAAATCTATGATTGTAGTTGACCTGCTAGATCAACATTCAGCATGAGCAGGGAAAAATTGCATTAATCATCGTTGTCATCTTACGCGATAACGCTCTCTCGGTCTAAATGCCACAGACATTTTTAATTGAAAAACTTTGTACATTTTTAGAAATATGGTGTTAACATCTTTCTGATGTTAAAGTATAATAAGGTTATCTTGCACTTTTCCGTGTCATATGTCACGGTTCTTCAGCGTTCAGCGGTCAACAAATGCAGATTACACAAATTTCCTTTGGGTCATATGAGATCAGTGGGGATATTGTGGAATCAGAAAAATGTTCGCCTTTTGTTCATTTATCAAAAATATACATTTCAAATAAACTTTCAGTAATCATTTTGATTTGTGCTAGGGTCCTTGATGAGGTCCTTTAAAATAACAGAAATCACGGTCTGTCCAAGTCTCATTGTTCTTTAAGCTATTACTGCTAGTAAAGAGTTTGGTTTTATTTTTATACAATAAAGTACACTGTTTTTGTCTTTAAATTTGTAACACTGGTCTTGAAGACGTTATACACGTGCAATGATCTCTCTGCAAGGTCTGCTTCTTGTTTACGTTCATTAGACATGAACGTTTGTTCGACTCTTCACCTCTTGCTGTCGCAGATATTGTCATTATCGGTTTTGTTCTTAAGGCATTTTCTTTCTCAGGTAATCAGATACCAACTTCATTATCTTTTTCTAATCTCTGATACTGTGGTGTTACTTTTTGTCCGAAAGGAGTTAATTGGTTTTACGAATGCCTTATACATTTCCATACACTCAAAGACTTATCAGACATTGCCTCGTGATCTTTTGTAGACGATTTGTTGAACACAGATGAGGTTTCTGGTATAATATTTGCTTGACTTCATCACCTGCCATGCATTGTCCCGATACATGTTGTGTTAATGCCTTTGGCACGCCCAAAAGCATTGCACTGAGTATAGTATATTTACATTTTTATTGCAATCGCCCTAGATGAAAGCATCTTTCTTGACGTTCTTCATTTCCAAATGAAAAGCATTAAGCCATGTGATCTAGAGGCCACGCCTATGAGCGGGGAGTCGTCAAAACAAGCCTGTGACGCTGTTTGTTTACTCTTATTGGTATGACGTTGGTCGCGTATCGCCATGACATTAAACGCGAAAATTTGACGTTTTGGCTGTTCCTAAATTACGTTAAGTTGGATTTAATGTCAACTAATAAGAAAATGAGCGATGATATGTGCAATCAAAAACTGATACTTGATTGATAATATAAATTGTAAAAATAAGTATTGAAATTCAGATTTTAGCTTTCACTGGGTGATGAAAAACATTAATTGTTTTAATGTCTCCGAGAAGCCCTTCGGGCTTCACAGACATTCAAACAGCCTAATGTTTTTCATCATCCAGTGAAAGCTAAATTCTGAATTTCAATCTTTAAATATTCTTCAATATCCGTAGTTTCATTTACTATGATATCGGTAGTTGAATTACCTAGGGTACATGCAATTCTTATTGTCGTGTCCACGTACCAAGCGCTGTCACGTAACCTGTTAAATTCAAAAGTGCCGTAAGTAGAGCCCGATTCAGTGTAATTGCTTTTAGTTGTAAAAATCACCGAACATTCTATTCTTACTTAACACCTAGTATAGACATAAAATGTAGAAATCTTACAAATTTCAGCCTTACTTATCGTCCCCGGTAATGTTAAGACTAGTGCAGTTCTTTACGAAAAATACAGATTTATTTTTCAGCTGAAAAAAATGACAATTTCTTTGGAAAAAAATCATATTTTCTGTAATCAATAATTTTGTTTAAACCATTGATTGTGGGCGCACGTTAAAACCACTTCGCCGAGGCGGTTCTAACGAGTACCCACAATCTATGTTTTGGATCAAAAATAAGAAAAAAGGTATATATATATATCCCTGTAAACCCCAGTTTTACATGCACTGTACAAAAGTGAGGTTTAAGGGAGTGTACATTTCATGGTCATGTTTTCATGATGTTGTATGCGGGTCCTTCTATTTGAACTGCTGCTTTCATTGATTTTTTTATATTTAAACTGTTTTGCATTTGTTTTACAACTGTTTTAGCTGGAAGTAATGTTCGGTTTCAGCATCTACATCTACTTATCTATAGTTTTTACGGTTTAATGCGTCTATACAGCCTACTTCTCTACAATCTGTCTGCTTTTGGCATGATCCAGATCATTTGCAACAATTTCCATACATTCAACCTTTTTTTTTTTTTTTTTTAGTTTTATATTGTTCATATTTTTGCTAAAAACGTAGATTGTGGGTACACGTTAGAACCGCCGCGCCGAGGCGATTCTAACGAGTACCCACAATCTATGTTTTGGATCAAAAAAGAAAAATAGGTATACATCTGTAAACCCCAAGTTTTACTATATAAAAGTGGGGTTTACGGGGGTATATATAACATGGACATGCTTTCATTATGTTGTATGCTGATTTCATTGATTTCATGTTTAAACTGATTTACATAAAATTGCGCTCACAGTGGCTGCAGCATCTACGTTATAGTGTCTACGGTTTAATGTGTCTATACAGTCTACTTCTCTACAATCTGTCTGCTTTTGGCATGATCCAGATCATTTGCAACAATTTTCATACATTCAACCATTTTGCACCAAATGTATCTGCTGAAGTTTATTTATATCTGATGTCATCATTAGTCAAGACAAGCCTCTGCTAAAAATGCAAGAATGCGTGGAATAGTTTGTAACAATTGCTACTTAGGAATTAATCATTATTTCATCTGCATCATACGAAACCCTGATTTATGCTAACAATTAGCATAGCTGATCAGCGACTTCGTTTTTCGTACTATAAATAACACAACCTCTGTCTACTTTTCAATCCCCTGTCACTCTGAGACCTTGCATTGCCCGCATCGTGTAGGAAATGGTCAAATCCACCGAACACAAGTTAGCTCGTGACGGAGCACAATTTGTACTGCACTCGGTTGCTCTTGGATGGTTCGAGAAGTGCATGTGACAGCTTGCACATGACGAATCGCTAAATCTAGGATTTTCGAAATTCCCCCATACATTACGAAAACATGCCCATGCAATATACAGTGATTTTTTAAAATTGTAAAAAAAGAGAAAACTTTTGATATTTTTTCTTAATTTCGCTCAAAACATAGATTGTGGGTACACGTTAGACCGCCTCTGCGAGGCGGTTCTAACGAGTACCCACAATCTATGTTTTTGAGCAAAAATAAGAAAAATATATATATATATACCGCTGTATACCCCAGTTCTGCTATATAAAAGTGGTGTTCAAGGGGGTATTCATTACATAGACATCTTTTCCTGATGGGAGTCGTGAGAATGTGATTTTGAACTAATACAACAAAGCAGTGTATGCATAATGTATTATAGAAACGCCTTCTGAATCTTAAAGATAAGAGAAAGTTTGGAATAAAATTGAAACTTTTATGTAAAAGCAGTCTATTCCCCAGTTTTCAATCTCCTTTTTCAACTAAAATATTGTAAAAACAAAAATGTGATGTTCGCGTTTCTGTGTGATACATTTTGACTGATTTGTAGACTTGTGTATGCTTGGTCTGACCAAAAGTATATAAGATCCACTGGTTTAATTACGAGTGACCAATCCGAGACAATCTGGATGCCAATGACTCGGTTGTATAATTATAATTAGTTTCTTAACATTTAATCCTTGTCATGTAAGCTCAGACTGTATGTATTTGTTCAAGTTCACGTCTTTTACCTTTTTGACATTTTGCATCCGAGTCCATGCTTCAGACGTTTAGTTTTATGTAAGTTTGACGCCAATCTCTGGGTTTAAAAGGGCAAATTATAAACAGCGATCCATTACAAAAAGAGACATACTGTACATTTTATTTTTCAAGAAGAGTCTGTGAATAGTTGTTTGTTTGCATTTATCTGGGGTTTCCCCACATTCGCATGGCACTGTAAAAGTACATTGCTCATTTAAGTATAAGGCTATTTCCATGGCTAATATTGTGAAATTATCTATTGATGCATGCTCTTTTATTTCCTTCTCTTCCTATTCGATTAACTGTAATTGCTTCATCAACGCAGGCATTGTATACAAAGCAATCTGTTTATTTTGTTTTGCTTCTCATACTGGGAAACTTTTATGTACAAGCCATGGATTATACAACACAAGATTTCTTGCTCTTCGTTGTAAGGGAGAAAGTGACGCTTTTTTTTGTATCCCAATTTTTTTAGAATGTCAAACATAATTCTAGACACTGTAAGTTTTTGAAGAATGACTATATGAAGGATTCTAGATCGAAAGCCCGAGAATAGATCCGATTTAAATTCCTATCCAAACGTAGACACCAGGCGGACAGAAAATGACAGTAGTACGAGACACCATATAGATTACAACGAAACGTGAAAGCGCCAGATGACTAGCTGTTTCCCAGCCCGGTAGCCATCCGGCAATCATTCGCCAAAATCAAAGATGGCGAATGGAGCAGAGAGGCAGACAGAGCAAACAGATAGCATACAAAAAATAACAATAGTACTGCCTTGGAATGGTAGTCTGTGGATGGCTTAAATCGATTTTACGGGGCCCTAAGAAATATACGAAAAGCTTATTCAGCATCAATATATAGAGTTCGACTACTGGTAAATACATATTGTATGATGACATGAAACTACATGTGATAAGTTATTCATTAGAGTTCTTGACATGAAGAATGATGCAAAATATGATTTATTCCTTCTATATGATGTACAAAAGATAATCAAAGATGAAAGAGAAAAAATACAACATTCATAAAATTACTTAATTGTGAATATTTCCCTAGGGATACAACTGTATCTAGTTGCTTAATAGACGGTTTGGGGAAATATCAGAGTCTTTCTTTCCTTTGCAAATACGTCATTATATCAGTCTGGCATGGCTAAAGACTGCTGGTCGGGTTTCTATACAAATTTGAGCCGCTGCATGAGAAAACAAACAATCTTAGGTTCCGACCAGGTCCGATACAAACCAGCCTGTAAAGTCACAGGAGCGGGCTAAAAGCTTGAAATTTCAGATTTAAGTAGAAGAGGAATTGCATTCTGTCTGTGTAGAGAAAACAACTGCACAGCTGATCTGCGCCATGGTGTTCGCCAAGGTTCCCCTTTGTTTTCTCACGATGCGGCTCATGTTTCCGTTGACTGATGGAACGGGAATAAAAACATGCTCCTTAAGGGCACGCAGTAATGAATTTGATTAAAACTATTGATAGATATTTGGCACTGTCTGTCTTGACCAATTCCAGAACAGAAAATATTCTCGAGTTTAGTCGGGGTTAAAATGTGGAATCACAAGTGAAATCACGTGCCTACGAAAAAATCATAAATGCAAAAAAACTAATTTTATTGATATAAGAAACCAATTTGAGATTCTAATTGGGGGTAGTACAAAAGTGCATCATTCGTAAGTAGTCAAATGTTGAAATTGAAACCAGGCATTCCAGTATTTCTGATGAGCAATACAATTGTTGTTTCTTGCAGTTTTATAATTCATAGCTACCATTTTCAATTTTACCAGTGACAAGCAAAACACGTTCGAAGCTAGTGATTTAAACAAAACGAAAACGCACTATAATTAGCAATCGATGCAAATCATAATGGGAATTCCACTCAAATGTTGGATCATTAATTTCTATATTGCATGTCTTTTAATTCTAAAACAGCAAGATCTATTATACTCAATTTGCGACACGAACTTAAATATAAATGACAACACAGAAAAAATGACTGCAGCATCCTACGCAAACCCTTACATTGACATCTATATACGTATAGTATTATCATGATTATATTAATATATTATTTGGTTGATCACAAAGTGTTCTAAGAGTAACTTGGTTTACAACTGCTTGGTTCCCAAACCCAGCAATTATTTTTACTGTTCGTCCCACGAATGAAATTATGGTGTTGTTTGCAACGTTCCTTTGTTTAGTGTTTGTTTCAGAAATGAATCTATCTTATATATGTGGTTATACATTAAGTTGTGTTGGTAACTGAATGACCAACTTATTGGGAGGGGCTTGCCACTAAGATGGCCGACAGGTGAGCTTATAGTAAACCCATGCTCCGTTGTCCGTCATTGTCATCGTTCTTGTCGACAATGTTCAAACGTCTTCCCCTCTGAAACCGCTGGGCCAAACTTCATGTGGAGCATCCTTAGGAAGGAGGATGAAAGTTGTATAAATGGTCCAGGTCACATGACCAAGATGGCCACCGTGGCTATAAATAGCAAAAACTTTTAAAATCTTCTTCTCCAGAACCAAAGGGCCTATGATCTTGAAACTTGGCATGAAACACCAGGGAGAGGAGCTCTACAAAGTTTGTGTAAATCATCACCCTGTATTGACTTTGACCTATTTTACCGCAAGGTCAACATAGGTTGTCCATTTATTTGAATGGGGGAAATTTTTAAAATGCGCTTTGAAGGGCAAAACTTGCAGGAAATGGTCAAATGGACAGAATATTTATGTTTATAAAAATGTTGTACCCGGGGGCTGTCTGCTCCCGCCCCGGGGCTATATACATAATGTATGACCATAATATTCAAATATTTTCTCTGAAACCGCTTAGCAAATCAAAGTCAAATTTTATGTGGAGCATCATTAGGAACGGGGAATGAAAGTAGTATAAATAGTCAAGATCACATGAACAAGATGGCTGCCATGGCTATAAATATGAAAGACCTTTGAAACCTTCTCCTCCAGATCAGAAGGCCTACGGTTTTGAAACTTGACATGAAGCATCAAGCATTAGAGCTCTACAAAGTTTGTATAAATCATGAACCTGAGGTGACCTATTTGACATATTTTACGGTAAGGTGAACATAGGTCACCTATGCATTTGACTGGGGAAAATTGTTAAAATGGGATTTGAAGGGCAATATTTGCAGGAAATGTGTAAATGAACTAGAGGTTTAAGATTCTGAAAAGAATTTTGCCTCGGGGCATTATACATGTATATAACCATAATATTCAAAGATTTTCTTCTCTAAAACAGATTGGCCAATCATAGTCGAATGTTATAGGAAGCATCTGTATGAAGGGGAAACCAATATGAATATAAAAATTAGGTCACATGACCAAGATGGCTGCCATGCCCATATATGGTAAAACCCTTCAAAAATCTTCTTTGCAGGAACTGCTGAACCTATTGCAACGAAAACTTGATATGTAACAATTAAGACTAGAGTACTATAATGTGTTTATAAATCATGATCATGTAATGACCTTGATATATTTTACGGCAAGGTCAACATAGGTCACGTATGCAGAAAACTATTAAATTGACACTGAAGGGGAAAACTTTCAGGAAATGGGCAAGTGGGCAGAGTATTTATGAATTTGAAAAAAAAATAACCCAAGGGATTATTCTGACCCTGTCCTGGGGTATAATTATGTATATGTATATATACATGTATATGACCTTTGAAGTCAAACAAGCTTAAAGGCGGCCCCCGTGGCCGAGCGGTTAAGAGCGCTGTTTCTTAATCACTCGATCATCTCACCGCTGTGACTGGTGTGGGTTCGAGCCCCGCTCTGGCCACATGTGAGACAAGCCAAGTTCTGCTTGCGGGTGTGTCAGGTGGTTTTCTCGGGGTTCTCCCGTTTTCGCCCCACCTACTGATTGGCCCGTCTCATATGAGCTGAAATAATCTTGAAAGGGACGTAAAACTGAATTAAAAAATGTATATTTCAGATCTCAGGTGAACTTTTACAGGACCATTGGTCCTTCCTGAGCCGACGGCTCACAAGCATCCGGGGTCCGTCAGTCGTCCGTCCGTCCTCAATTTCAAAGAAGAATTTTTCTGAAGCTAGTAGGCCACTTTTGATCAAATTTATAGTGAACCATTATTTGGTTGGGGGATTAATTGCATTAGGTATTGGGTCAGATTGTATCAACATTGTGGTTACCATGGAACAGATAGCTCGGGAAAAACTAAAAAATCTTCTTCGCTGAAACCACAAGGCCCAGAGCATCTATATTTTGTATGTAGCAATGTTTGGTAGTCCCCTTCATAAATCCTGCCAACCATGCCCCAGGGGTCCAAACTGACCACGTCCTGGGGCCTCAATATCTTTTGTACCTGCAATTGTTACTATATTTCATTGTTTCGGTCCTTTGTGTTCATGTTAGGATTAAACCTGTTCCTGGTTATCGCTTAATTGTTTACTTGCGAATTACCGTATAAAATGATCTAGTATATATAATCATTGCATTGTTGACTGTCACTTCCCCATGAGCAACCTGTTAACGGGACACGGAACCAAAGTGAACTTTGCCACGACGTGTTTAAAATGAGCTTATAAAGCTTTTACTGTGCATTTAAGTGTATAGATCTATTTTATAGTATAGAGTGTAAACATCGTGAAAGAAGACACAGAAACATACTTCCCATGACTTCCTTGATTTTCCATGGTATTAAAGAAATCATTTTGTTTTCATTTCCTTTCAGAATCAACAGCAGTATTTATTTGTTTTGTTTTTAGTAAAATGCGGTACATATTTTAAGGGTTTCTATAACCTCTTTCTATTTCAAGGATGAATAAAGAATTACATGTTTTACGTGTATGTCCTAGTTTATTCAGTATGCGTGCCTTAATTAAAACTAAGTTGCGTCGGCAGACCAATCTTTATTGCGGTTTCAAGCCTCCTGCCTCTGTTTAATTGAACTCTGCGTTATTTCAATTCCACCGAAGTGCTGTTCTTTTCAATAATTAACACGGTAAAGCTTTTATTTTCTGGTTTTGCGAATTAAATTTCACAGCGCCCGCTTGTTTATGAAACCTTGCTCTACTAGTGTTTTGCTCTGTTTTATTGCACCTGCTGATGTCGGAAAGAGAAAATGTTAGTTTTCTTTCCCGCCTGGGAAGGGATTCTTAATTTAATTGAATCAATTTCTCGTCTTTCTGTCCATGCTTTATTAGAATCCCTAACTGTATGTTAAGCTATAAACATTATGTTTACATGTAAGTGCAAAAAAACTTAAAGTCTAATCCTTTGATTCTTGTTTATATGATATTTGTATGCATGAATGCTTGTACTTAATATGTAATCATGAAATTTCTAATAAATAAATGTAAGTGCAAAAAAACTCAGATGTTTCATGTGATTTAGTCAAACCTGATGACTATTATTGTAACATGCTATATTTGCCAAGGACAGGAAATAAATGGACTCGACACAAATGCAACTAGAGCAAATAACCTATAACTAGAGCAAATAACCTATAAACAGTAGTTAAAAGCACATTCTCGAAACTCATTCCGACACGATACGCTCTCTTTATTACCTTTGATGTCATTTCTCAATTTGACAACCCTATTATTATTGGTATCAGCAGGGTTTTATCTAGGACTAATAGCTTCAGCATCCAGTATTTATTCCAGTTAGACAGCTTACTATTCCCATGTTGGATATGAACTGTCTCCACCGATTTGAAATTAGGTCAGAATAGCAATTTCGGGTCAAACATCATACAATGTAATGAAATCTTTCCAACTGAAGTGCTCCTGATATAACAACTTTCAGGCTAGCCGATTGGGCTCATGAATAGATACATGTACATGGATTATTTATCTTCTTTGTGCAAGAAGGTCCACAACTTCTATTTCTAAAAAAGATCGTAAGCATCAAAATTGAACACATACGGTTATGAAGAATGTATTTTGTTTGTTTTTTTTTTTCTTCTTTCTTTTTTGTATATTTAGTTAATTTGTCCAAATATACGGATCCTATGGGATATATTTTCCGAGTCTTCAAACCAACAAAAAATGTTTTGTTGCAACTAGAACTGAGTAAAATAAAAGTTCTGTTTATCTAACGATGCATTTGATGTTTTGTGATGTCAGCTTATTAACAAAACTAGGAATAATTCGGTTCCCTCGGATAGGCAGAAATCTGTGAATTTCCTTGGGATCAAATTAATTTTATCTGGTCCAACCTGATGCAAAACAGTCTGTAGCGTTGCCCTTTGTTCATACGCAAGCAGTTGGTATTTCAAGCCTATACTTATAACTTTGCAAATGTCAACCCGTCATATCCATTTTACATTAAAATTGTCACATAAAGATTTACTGTATCATTTTGTAAATGATGAAAAACAATTACTCCATATGTTGCAATAGCATTGAATCGTAGAAATAATTTGAGCCGCGTCATGAGAAAACCGGATTTTTGCCTACACGAAAACAAAGGCGCAGATCAGCTGTGCAGTAACAGCACAGCTGCTGATCAGCGCCTTTGTTTTCGCTAAACGGATAGTACAAATTCCTCTACTTTCTTAATCCAAGATTCCCAGCCTCTAGCCATCTTCTGTGATTGTACAGCTTGGTTTGTGTCAGACCTGGTCGAAAACCCCGGTGACCGGTTTTCTCGCAACGAGGCTCATTTAATCAGCGTATTGATGAATTTAGGACTGTTTTAATGAAACTGATGCCTCGCTTAGAGATCTGTTCTACTAGAGCCGCGTCACGAGAAACCAAATGTTTTGCCTGTGTGAAAACAAAAACAGAGATCATCTACACAGTAACTGCACAGCCGATCAGCGCAATTGTTTTCCATTCAAGAATAGTACAATCTCTCTTCTTAAACCCAAACTGTCAACGTTCCAGCCATCTTCTGTGACAGTACAGATCGGTCTGTGTTAAACCTGGTCAGAACCCCCGAAGACTTTTTTTAAAGATGAAGTCTAGATATTGATTGAGTCTAGAGAATGATCTACGATGAGCACAAAACTGGAAAATGATATTCATATTACTGTAAAAGATGTGTTTGTAATTACATTGTGTACTCAATTTCCATTCAGTATTTATATATCAGATGCAGGGAACACGCAGGCATCATTTGTTTTAGCTTTTTCAAAATGCTCTCGGTTTATTTTGATAATAATTGCTGATTCAGCTTGCATTTGGAATATAATTGTTGTTTTTCAAGAAGGGTGACAGTGGATTGTTAATCGTGACAACTATTCCCGCGTCAGTTGTGTGTCTAGGTGTTTCATTACCGAGTCACATGCTTGGGGCATGCTCTGAAGGTTTGCTTTAAATTTTATTTCTACAACAACCTCTTGAGAAAACCAATAATCTGCATATGCGAATTCAAAGACGCAGATCAGCTTCGCGGTAACCACGGATAGTACACTTCATCTTCTTCTTTAATCCGAAATTTCAAGCTTCTAGCCTGCTTCTGTGACTGTACAACCTGATTTGTGTCGGACCTGTTCGGAAATAAAAATAAAACTGAGATCCTTTAAGAGCAGCAAACATATTCATGAGAAAAGGGATGGGTCATACCGCGGTTCCGGCTACTCAAGCCTCTTCAGTGGCATTGTTGGTTTTCTCATGAGGCCGCTCATTTGTTGATTGTGTATGTGCATTATAGCAAAGTTTACGAAAAAAAAAACATTAGAAATTACCTACTTTGTGTCTATTTCAAAACTGTTATTAGCCTATTCATATATGTCATATATACCCTGCGGTACCGAAATTACCAAACCTTTACGAGAACATATAATCGCACCGGTTCTGTGACTTGGTTGCGGTCAATTTTCTTTCTCCTGCAGACTTGTTCCATTGTTTCTTTAGCCAATTTCTAATCTCTCTTACAAATCGAGGCTTATAGTTCAAATGTCAAACAATTAGCTGCAATGTAACAGAACAAATTTGCCGTTGAACCTGACGTCAATGATCAACCGAAGATTCACCCACGTAGGGATGTTCCTTTACGGTAACACAAACACTGGATGAACCACCTGTTTATTTGCGTTTTCTTTTGACGGGGAAAACATTTCAACGGACCCATGAGTTGACGGCTGCGCCATTTCTGTTCATTCACTCTGTGTGGCTAAATTTTATTGAATTGTTCTGCTTCAGACTAAACTGTGTTCAACTACATTTTTCAGAAGTCATACACGTAGTATTATAGAAATGGCGGTAATATCTTATTTATTGCGTATAATCTAATTTGAAGAGCTGAACTTCTGTCGCAAGGTTTCCTGATATATTGTTGCCTAATCGTTTTGAAATTGAGACGCCGCATAAGAAAACCAGTAACATACATAGGCGAAAACAAAAGCGCAGATCAGCCTCGCAGTAACATGCATCGATAGTACAATTCCTCTACCCTCTAAATCCAAAAGTTCAAGCGTCTAGCCATCTTCTATGCCTGTACAGACCGGTTTATGTCAGACCTGGTCGGGAACCTCATTTTGTTTTTTCATGCAACGGCACAATTATCAGGTTTGATCAATCACGTACGCTAGGAGGTATTTCGAGAAGTTCTTTTCAAGAAGTGTTTACGTCATGTTTTGTTGTGGTATTTTCACTAAAGTTTCCTAATCAATCCAAGTCCCACAAGAAAGAAAAGTATTTTATATTTTCTGATTTTGTTAAAACAGTTTACCAGAGGATAAATTGTATGCTTGAAATTAGTATATATTTGCTCTTGACAGTAATTGAATATCAAGGAGAGGATATCTATAGGCCGTAAACTTGATTTCCCATCCTGATGCTCTCATGTCATCTGAAATATGATGTAATTTGATTTAGAAATAAATATCATTTAAACCATAGACGGTGAAAAGTAGCCAGTATCTATAATGAGTGCTAAAGTCCTGGGTCAAAGAACATTCTATCCACAAGACAAGTCGGTCATGACTCAGAATCGGTATTTATCGCCAGACTACATAATGTTCAGGAGTACATTTGTTGTTTACGATATCACCGTAAATCGGACCTATACATTGATTATTGTAAGCTATGTTGTCACAAAGCACGGCAAGGGCGTGAATTATTTACTTGCTTTATCGACCCCGAAACCTTACATCCCATATTTATAGCCCAGTATTGGGTGTTATCAGATCGACTGGTTCTTTGAACATACCAAGGAAACATCTCTGTGAGGCAATTATCAACGCTATCTCCGAGAGATGATCGGGTGGACACCTAAGGGGTATTAGGCAATTTTAAAAATCCGGTGTCTTATTCCCCACCAAGGGGTAAAATTCACTAATTATTAAAATCTCTTGATCGGGCTGTAATATAATTTAGAAATTCCTGAAAAGGATTCAGGACATTTAAAACCATCTTCTAAACACTGTTTTAATTATTTGACCGCACTTAGACATGTGTCTTTGATTTAGACTTCCCTACCGTAGATTTTTGAAATTGCGGTATATTTATCTGGCTATCGTCGCCAGTTTATAAAGGGTCACTGGCGAGGGTTCAGTACCCGAAATTGCGCACTATGGCGCATACTACCTCCATTTTGAACGTTTTTACTGCTTCCAAAGGATCAAAATTTTATATTTTATTTTCTATTTGCTATTACTGCAGCTGGCGTTGTACCGTGTGGCGGTCCTAAAGTGTCTCCCCGTACATCATCCATAGTGTAGATTATATTATTTATTTCGGTCCTTTGAGATCAGTTAGAATATTCAGAGTATTAGACTTTGTACATGTACGTTTAGAACCATCTTCTAAACTCTGTTTTAATTATTTGAACGCATTTAGACACGTGTCTTTGATCTATACGTCCCTTGTGTAGATTTTTGAAATTGCAGTGTACCCGTATTTATCTGGTTATCGTCGCCAGCTCATAAAGTGTCACTGATGATGAGGGTTCAGTACCCGAAACTGCGCCATATGGCCCATACTACCTCCATTTTGAACGTTTTTACTGCTTCCAAAAGATCAAACTTTTATATTTTATATTTTATTTTCTATTTTCTCACCACTGACTAAAGCCCGGGAATTGTGCGTGTTTTGCTGACTAATGTCTAATGTAATCCCGCCGAAAGGGTGTGTACGTAAATAACAAGCTCAGACCGGTACCTATTGTGTAGCAAAAAGATGCCCTGACAAGTTGGTTTATGGTGTCAAGCCCTACTTTACTGTTACATCATTATAGGAAAGGAGCACATGCCTATGAGAAAGACGAAGTTCGAAAACAAGTATTTTAATACGTTTGTACGATATTATGTGCAAGACACTTTAATTTGTTTCTTAGTCTGAAACTTGCCTGTTGACAACCTAACTGTGAAAGGGCGGGTTGCTTCTTATTACTGTGGCACCCGTGTGCTGTTTTGTCTGGATATAAATTGTTTGTCTGTTTGTTTGTCTGTTTGTTTGTTTGTTTGTTTGTTTGAATTGATGTTTAACGTCCAAGTCAACAGCAATACTCATGTCGGGACGTTTCTTCCATTTTATGGAACTTTTACCTAACATTAGGATGTCATGACACTCAAAATGTGTTTCATAAATATCAACCATCCAAGCAAACCGATGAGAATTATATGTATTGATGGTTTGATTAAACCACTTTCCCGGCGCAGGCCCAGACTTGAGCGGTTAACCAGTAATCGGATGGATATGAATTGTTGAATCAATTTGGTCCTTTATGTTTTGTTGTTGTTGTTTTTCACTCTTTATTTGTATTTTTGTTGTTTATTTATGACCTTTCAGAGGTAAATTACGTCTTAGTGGAAATATGGAAATCTGAACGTGTCCTATACCTCGCGTATTCCAGTGACATTACAGGAAACCCTCATACATTAGACAATGTGGAAAGGGTAGAAAGATACAACAGACTTTACATGATTCATTACGAAAACATGTCCGTTTGATGAATACCCTTTTATACCCCACTTTTATATAACACATCTGAGGTATGCAGGGTACACCTTTTTTTTTCTTATTTTAACTCAAAAACATAAATTGTAGGTACTCGTTAGAACCGCCAAAATGTATGTTTTGAGCAAAAATAAGAACAATATCAAATAATTTCTAATGAAAATTTTCAATTTTTACAACTTAAGAACAATGTGTTTATTACATGGACATGTTTTCGTAATGTACATGTAAGTGCAGAGAGTTTATGCATATAATTATTCAGTTGAGCAGAAGCTACGTCCGTCAGAGGGTTTGTATACAGCTGATGCTCAACTGGATAATTTTATGCCTTAAACTCTCCGCACTTAAATCTTGTTAAGTCAGTCTTACTTATTTTCTACAGTTTCCATCATTGCCTGATATATTATCATGCCTTTTGTCGAATCTGTTTGATCGACAAGGAAGCATGTTTAGAATACATACACAATCAATTAAGCAACAACTCATTTCACTCATGTCTTCATAAGACATACCGTCCTGTTATTAGCATAAGAAACCGTTGGTCTGTGCAAATTATTGCAGTTCCTCTTGTCAAAAGAAATAGCTTTCTACAAGATGTGGCCCAGTTAATCCTTAATACAAAGTAAGACATTTATTCTAAGGATTTGCTTGTCTGTAGAGCATAAAACCCATGCTTATGCGTTATGTCGCGCAGATAATAATCGGTCGACCATGCTGATAGTTTTAGGTGCAGTAAAGTCAAGCTTGTTCAGATTGTCTTCCTACAGAGCTGTAAATGTTTATATATTTCTAACAATTCATCAATTACTTTTATCTTTTCAACGCATATCTTCTAAATGAAAACATAAGGGCCCGCCCATTGAGGCCAGCTAAAATAGATGGGATGCTCGTACCTCCAGACAAAGCTTATAAGCTACTGACTGATCATCTGCTTACTGGTTAACCGCTAAGAAGGTCTGAGCCAGCATGCACAGAGAAATGGTTCAGGTCGAACCATCCATACAATGACATATGATTCATGACTGTCATAAGGGTGGTCGGGTGAGACTATGGGTCCCCGCCGATTGGGGCTGAAAGAAATATATGGGCTGCTTGTGCCTCCAGGCAAAGCTTCTATGCTACTTCCAGACCAGTCCAGGAAAAGTGGTTCAAGTCAAACCATCCTACATACATGTATGGGCCTTATTGGGTTAGTTAAGTGGTTATATTTGAACCACTTTTTGGATGTCATGACATCCTCGTCCCATAAAATAGAGGTAACGTCCCGATATGACCATAGCTTTTGACTTGGACGATAAGCAACAACTCAAACAAACAACAATACAATTTGGACTATCAATTCATTTGTTGATCGGGTGAGAATATGGTTCCCCGCCCATTGAGTCATAAAGAAATAGATGTTGCCTCCATTTTATTGGTCTTGGACCCAAAATTAGGATGTCTTGACATCCAAAACGTACTCAAAAGTAAACACACAAGTGAGTAAATAAGGCTTTTATTAACGGATGGTGTGACCAAACCACTTTTCCTGGACATGCTCAGACCTTCTGAGCGGTTAACCAGTAATCAGGCGGTCGGTCAGCCGATTATAAAATTTGCCTGGCGGCACAAGCAGCCCGTTTATCACGACCCAAATGGGGGGGGGGCATATTCCCACCCGGTCACCGCTCAGAACAATTGAATGTTTTTAGATTCCCTATTTGTTAATTTCGTCTACCGATGACCTGCTTTGTTCCGTTTTCCTCCCAAATCAAAAGAAACACCGAATCAAACGTCATAATGATTTACGAAATGTGGTAGAAAATGTATAAATTTAATACGTGGGATTAATACGTCTTAGGGATGCGAGAGTTAAGTCTTGGCTTAATTACTAGCATTTGGTGGATAACAATTCCACAGTATTTAGTATTTAATGACTCTTTTGTTTATTCATTACGAAAACTTGCCCATGCAATATGCAGCGATTTTTAAAGTTGTCAAAAATGAAAATTTTCAATAGAAAAAATTTGATATTTTTCTTATTTTTGCTCAAAACATAGATTGTGGATACACGTTAAAACCGCCTCGTTGAGGCGGTTCTAACGAGTACCCACAATGTATGTTTTGAAGCAAAATAAGAAAAATAGGTCTACCCCTGCAAACCCTATTTTTTTCTTTATAAAAGTGGGGTTCAAGGGGGTATACATTGCACGGACATGTTAAATTTATGTTGCATTCACCTAGCGCATTTGCTCGTGCTTTACAAATAAAATATAAAGGTTTGATTCAAGCACTTTAAGCACCGGGCTTCTAACGGTGTTCCCGTCTTAACTGACTTTGTGTATTGTACCATTGAGGTTGATGAGACACTCCTTTGCCTACGAATCTATCTGTCTGTGAAGAAAATTCATTTTCAGTTGCCTTGGCTCAGCAACTCTTTCACATTCCTACACTTGTAATCTTGTAACTGAATGAGCTCCTTTGGGTTTTAGACTGATTTAAACTTTTATATAGCAAAAATGGGGTATACAGGGGTACACCTATTTTTCTTATTTTTGCTCCAAAACATAGATTGTGGGTACTCGTTAGAACCGCCTCGGCGAGGCGGTTCTAACGTGTACCCACAATCTATGTTTTGAGCAAAAATATTGAAATTACAAAAAAAAAAAATAAAAATAAAAAAAAAATCCAATGATTTTTTTTATCATTTTTGAAGGTGAAGAAATCACAGTATATTTCATAGGCAAGAGTTCATAATGGAGGTTGATGAGGCACTCCTATGCCTACGAATCTATCTGTCTGTGAAGAAAATTCATTTTCAGTTTTCTTGGCTCAGCAACTCTTTCACATTCCTACACTTGTAATCTTGTAACTGAATGAGCTCCTTTGGGTTTTAGACTGATTAAAACTAATAATTTCAGCTTTCTTTCCAAGACATGTTTATTGAATGCTGCTATCGTGATTATGCGCACTAATAGAACGGAAAAGAAGTAAATTTAAAAAAGCTTTGAAGGCTTTAGAACTTGAGGCTTAGACTACGAAATCAATATCAAAATGAAGCATAAGTAATTTGTCTCACAAGAAATTCATTTCAAACAGATAATTTAATTTCTTCGATTCTTTGTTGCTCACTAGCTTTGTATATAAGCAGCCAATATACGCTTATTAGCTGTATAGAAACGTCAGTAATAAGGATGACACTCTCGTCAGCGGAACTGAACTGATATATCAGGATAACATGGCCATGAAAAGTATACCCCCTTGAACCCCCATCTTATATACTACACTGGGGAGACATATTTCTGTCATTTTTAATCCGAAACATATATTGTGGGTACATTTTTATCCCAAAATTTTCATTGTTTTACAGCTAAAGAAAAATCAAAGACAAATCTATATTATGATATCTGTATATTTCATGGCGTATTATCGTAATGAGCTGTGTAGAAACTTCAGCAATAAGGTTGACACTGTTGCCAGTTGAACTGTACTGATACATCGAGATAACATGGTTGTGTAATGTATAGCTTGCCAAATAGGTTGCTGTGTAGGCGGCAACTTAAATATTCATATCTGGGCGTGATCGGCTAGTTCGTCTATTCAAAGAGGGACTAATAGAAAAGTTAAAGTCAGTAGGCGTAGAGCACCGTCACTATATGTCTAACGTTTAAAATCAGCTACCAGTTTTGTCCAATCCATGAATTATGTACTCTTGAATTCATTTTACTTAAATCTGTGAACTGGGTATTTTATCTGTACTATTTTAGCTTTTACCTATGCCAAAGTAGACCATACACAATAATTTATTCATTGGGTAATGCCCACATAGGAACCCATATGTGAAGCTATATCTCCTTATACCCCATTTGTGTAAGGGTGGTTGGGTAAGAATGTGGGAAACACGTTTTCTAAACTTTATCGCAGACACTATGAATTGATTTCCAAGTTCAATGTTAAGTTAAAAATGCTTTTACGTGAGGGCCTTTCGAAACCAGAATTATATGGTGACTTGGGTCACAAAGTTAAGATAGAAAGTAATGATTTTTTTTTCTTTCTTTTCAGTTTAGAAAAAGCATTGTACTTTACAAAGGTATAGGATATACATGTAATTTAAGTGTGATGCGACAGTCTGCCTGCTTAGTTTTTAACCCAATCACGGTTGATAACTATGCTTCCTTTTTGCAAGGCGGTAGGTCGGGCATCAAACTCTATTATGGTTCCGACTTAAAGCTGTTCATTTTAGTTGGTTTGGGCCGTCTTTTGCTTGGCCCACCGGGGTTCAACTGGTGTTTTCTTTTGCTCTAGATTTTCAGTAATGTTGTTTGGCTTTCCATGGATTTCCAATCGCAGGCAATCTTATTGTATCTGCGGGTCCTCGTTTCTGATCCATCGTTGTGTTTCGTATAATTTATATGTTTGTCCTTGATGATTCATTGACCAGTTAAAGATTTACCACGGGGTCCGAACAACTAACTAAATGTTTTGAACCTCTGTAGAAGCTGCGTGTGTGGCTAGACGCCTGTCAAGTCGATTTAAGCCCCCCTCCCCAATTATTATATATTACTGATCGTTCCAATGCGATATTTCTGTTGTGGTCCTTATTGTTTTATGTTTTGGTGTGTTTGCACCTTATGTACGTTTTCATATTTTACTTAAGTTGGGGTTACTGAGTGGCCGCCTATTGGGAAATAGCTACTCACTTGGCTTACGATATGTTTTGTATCTAGAGGTACCTGACTGTGTATCTAGTTTTTTTCCCACCTCATTTTTTTTCTTCCTGATTGCGCCATTTCCTGATCACTGCTTACTTTTACCTCATTATATGTATTTGAATGCATTTTTATATCAGCCAAGTAATGTACAACGTGTCTTTGCCCTTAGACTGGCTCGGGTTTCCATCGTTTGGATGACCAGATAGAATGCCCCATTTAGTGTTTGATGGTTTCATTTCCTCGTTTTCCATACAACAGTTTGACATGTGCGGTTCACTTGCACGGATCGATCCTGGTCTGATTTGTCTTGGCGGCAGATGCAAAACGTAGCATGAAATATCAGCTACGGTGGGGTTTTATTCGCATTGTTAGACAATTGAACTTTTAACGCGTTAATTATTGAATAGAAGGGCACTTTAGTGAAATTGAAATATCGCAGTGTTCAATTAAACAACAGCACAGGGACTCTGAGCAGCAATAACGTTCTGCCTACCGACGCAGCTTAAATTAATTAACACAATGAAATTATCGTAAAGGCACTTCAGCTTATCTCGGATGTGGGAGGCATAAAACAGTTTCCAACTGAATTGAAAGCAAACCCGTTGTTTAATAGTGTCTCAAAACATTGTACGAGCAGCATTCCTTCTGGTTTGTCAGATTAAATGAGCCGTCTCGTGGGAAAACCAACAATGTGGTTTCCGAACAGGCCCGACACAAATCGGCCTGTACAGTCACAGAAGATGGCTAGAAGCTTGAAATTTCGTATTTAAGTAGAAGAGGAACTGTACTATCCAAGTAGCGAAAACAAAGGCGCTGATCAGCTTCGCAGTTACTGCGAAGCTTATCTGCGCCTTTGTTTTCGCCTAGGCAGATTGTTTGTTTTCCCATGTGGCGGCTCTAATGTTACGAAATGGTTAACCCAGAGGATTAAATGCGCATGTATAAAAACATGTTGACTATAATAAACAAATATCTATCGCCCAGGATGACGTTAAAAGCCTACACTTTACTACTACTACTAAACAAATTTCTACCTCAGAGTCTCTAAAACCATTGGCTAAAATAACCCAGTGAAGCCACATTTGTCAGAAAATGAAAAACAGATGTGAAGTAAAGTCAAAGGATGTCTCTCTCTGCACTGGTGGTATATGAATACGTATATACCCATCAAAAGAAGTTTTGCACCATTTAGATTTTTTCATATACAGTCGGACAAAAGTTAAGCATCACTTGAATATTTTCCGAAATAATCAGTGAAACCTTCAATACAGAAATATTTTCTTTTAATATTTGTGATATTTGTTATATTGGTAATAAATTAAAGCAAACGCGGATGAGGTTGTGCTTAAGGTAAACATGCAGGCGTTGTATAAGCAGACACACCCCCACATGGCCAAAAATCGCTGTTTCCTAGTCCATATGACGCTGCTAAAATGCTTTAACTTTGATCTCGAAATGTTTAGTGCTATGGAGTTCTTTGTTTCTCTGTCCTTTACGGGTGTCATAGAACCAATCTGGCTTGATTGACAGGCTGTCAATTTTTGGACAATTCTTGCAATTTGCATAAATCCAAGATGGCCGCCAGAAAAATGCGTATTTTTAAACCGCTAAACAGCGTAAAAAGATAATGCCATTTTTTTACAATTTCAAAACCATAATCAGTCTGAAAATTTCAGATAAATATCTCTAAAACATCAACAGTTATGGGCGTTTAAAGAATGGCATGTTACATAGTGAAAACAACGTGCTAATAAACAAGGAAATAAGTTTGCCTGAATTAGCATGTAACTGCCATT
Source organism: Rugalucina vietnamica (assembly GCA_964017185.1). Taxonomy (NCBI): domain Eukaryota; kingdom Metazoa; phylum Mollusca; class Bivalvia; order Lucinida; family Lucinidae; genus Rugalucina; species Rugalucina vietnamica. The sequence continues at coordinate 26,753,005 of OZ024880.1, read as the reverse complement.
AAACCTTTGGTAGAAGAAAACCTTTTTGGGACATTTTTACAACATGATATTACTTTCTTTCCATGCATATAGAAACCCATTTGCGACCATATAGGAGACATTAATACAACTTTTTATAGCTACCCGCCAAAATAGGGGTAGGTGTATTTAGTACACCATATATCTTGAGCGAAATGGTAAAAAGCCATTCGGACAGACCTAAACAGTCAGGGATAGACGTGAGATAAAGACCTTTACTAATTTATTGTGGTTTTTGAAGTTATTTTTAATAAAAAATACAATTAGAAAAATGTTAGGGTGATGCTTAACTTATGGCTGACTGTATATTTTTAAGTGACATTTTGACTAACAAATTTTCAACCTAGCTTTTTAAATTTGCACAGTCTGAAAGAGTTTGATAATGTGTGTGATAAGACCAAAACAAGTTGCGGAAACGATTTTAGGAAAAAATGAAAATTCCCATTTTCTGTAAATACAGAAAATTGGAAAAACGAAACAATTCCACCAAAAATGACACAGAGTTAATAACACATTTTTGTTTCCCAATTTACATACAAGAGCCCCAAAGCTAATGATTAAGCCTAAACACAATTTTAAAAATCTCAAAATTTTGGTAAAAATGCATTTTTTGACAAAATTGCAATTTTGGAGAAAAAAATCATAAATATTGGAGAAAATGAGTAAAATCAAATTCATTTCAATTTTTGATCACTAGGAGATGTTTTGACATCAAAACCTGCCGCTTGTTTTCTTTCTGTTAAAGGCGATCTCATGTCAAAGATGCTGCATGAGTATGTTTTTGATATGTAGCTTTTTAAAAAGTCGGAATTTGGATGAGTTGAAAAGCAGTACCTCCAGTTGAACAATAAGGGGTGTTGCATGCTGTGTTTGAAGGAAAACAACCCGTTTTATTGGAGAGATGAGTTACTAAGCTTTATCTTAGAATTAAAACAAAATCTCAAAAATCGTTATTTTTGGTGAAAAATAGTTTTGTTTTGTTTTTTGTCCAAAAGAATCAGTTTTTAGTTTTTTGCTTTAAATGATTGCTTTAAGTATCTTAAGTGACGATGTGAAACAAATTCAGGTTTGGAAGCCCAGGAAAAAAAAAGATGCGGGCTTTTTGCTGCATCCAAAATTTTGGTGTTTTCCAAAACATGCATTTTTGCACATTTTTACTTAATCTTTTTAAGAAAAATCATTGATTTGTTATTCACGAAGTCCAGGCCTTTAACATGGTACATGTATTAAGTTTTAAAAGTTTATTTGAAAAAGATCTATACTTAACATTATTTTAAAATGAGAAAAATATTAACTGGTGCAAAACTTTTTTTGATGAGTATATATTATAATCGGTATATGATATCACGTCTTAAACCGTATAACAAGCCACGGCTAAACCCCAAAGTGATCCAGGTCACATGTCCAAGATGGCTGCCAAATACAATGAAAAGTTCTTCTTCTAAGCCTGAGATCATATGATTTTTAAACTTGACATGCAGGATTAAGACTCGAGTAATACAAAGGAGGTACGTATGATATACTGAAAATATGTCACTGACCTATATTATGACATGGTCAAAGCTGGTCGCCTTCGAAAGTTACGAACATTTGATAGTAAAGCATTGCAAGAAATTACCATAAAATGCAGACAGAATAGATATGTTGATAGAAATAGTTTTATAGTTCCCCTCTCGAGGGTATATGCTGAGTATTTATAATGAAAAATTTGACTATATATGAGCCGCGCCATAAGAAAGCCGGATTTTTGCCTATGCGAAAACAAAGGCGCATATCAGCTTCGCAGATTAGCGCCTTTGTTTTCACTTCACAAATAGTACGATCCCTCTTCTTCCTTAATCCGAAATTTCAAGCTTTTAGCCTTTATCAGAGACTGTACAGACCGGTTTGTATCGGACCAGGTCTGAACCAAAATTGTTGATTTTCTCTCACTCAGGCTCATATATAAGGTATCAGCTGTAGTGAGCATTACATGCCTATCATTTCGATTTTTTTCGCAACATATTTCGTGACAGTGCTGTCAATGACCAGACTTGTGTTTGTTCATGTTGACAACATAATCATGCTTTATATCGACTCCTCGTGTTTGACTTGTTCCTGGTTTGCCGCACACGAACAGGAAAATGGTAAAATTATGACAATTACAGGTCTTGAAATAGGCATGCAGCTGTGATTGATGTCAGCAATTGGATCGCGGATAAACGACATAGCATCAAAACGGAATTTAACAGAACAAAATATAAGGCATTCGCGACAATATAATCGATGGAGAGATATTGTGAGCACACGATATTGGCGGCATTACCTGGTGGGCAATTTCTGACAGCGTTAGAAGTGGCAAACCAATCGCAGGTCACCGTCATGTGCCTTTTGATTTAAAATGTAGGGATGGATTAATCCTTAGAATTGTGCTATTGCATCATTTCAAATTTCACTCGTATTTAGGTATATTATTTTTAATTTAGAATCAGCAGGAAAACAAAATCACACGTGCATGGGTGGAGAAGACGGCTACGCTGTCATTATGCAGGGCTCGGTCTGATTTGTAATTCTTTTAAGCATTATGCTCTTGAACAAACCTTTAACATTCTAGTGAAACGTTTCATAGCCGTATCGATATATCCTCGAGTTCCATTTTAAACTGATTTGGAAACAATATATCGTGGAATCTTTGGAAATAAGCTGAGTTTTCCAAATCATATTGGTTTGAATTAGACAGATATTGATGTCTGAAACCGTTGAACAATTCTATTGAATTTGATGGATATTGTCTGCATCATCGTGCATCTTCAAGCATGTTTATGATTCGACTATGTTCATAACCAGATCTGACAGACGTTTTGTATTTTGACTTTAATTGTGTGTGTGTGTGTGTGTGTGTGTGTGTGTGTGTGTGTATTTAGAATACACATTTTTTTTTATTTCAAAGCCTTTTAAAACTTATGATCGTAATGAAAGTAAAATGGCGTCCTGCTGTCAAGCGACACGGCGTAACGTAATGCCAAATACTTCCAATATATATATATATAACCTTACTCTCAGAATACATGATATATCGGCAAAAATATTTTTGAACTAAAAAGTACATCCTGTCTGCTTAACTTCGATACCAAAACCGAAGCGTCAACTCTAGTTATTAACGTCATACACGATGAATTCAAGCGTTACCCCAGAATTCAACAAAACCAAAGTATGGAGACGGCATATATTCATCAAATACAACATAATTTCTGCAAAGAAACGCCAAAAACCAAGCAAATGCTGTTGGTTTGCTTTCATTTGCACTAAAACAGCGGTAGTTACGTCACTTTTACGTTCATCAAGAAGACTTTATTTTTTGCGTGTAAAATGAAACGAATTCAATAGATTTTGTGCACAATGAATAAGCAAAGACTTACGTAAAAAATACAATTACTTTCGACGCTGTAATCGAATGGCTAGAGGTATTTTGACAACTTACGCTTGGCGTCATTAAATAACGTCAGCGCCTCAAACAACATTGAAAGAAATCCAACATTTTAATTTTGCTTTTTCTTGTGCTTAAGGTCCATAGCTATCACTAGACGGTTTGTTTTTACAAAATCCGTTTATTATAGCCGTTTTAAGGTTTTCTTGCGTCTCGATGACGTCTGTGAAAACAGCTGTAGCAAACAAACGAGCGAACAATTTTTTATGGATCTTTATGGATCGTGTTGGCGTACACGATACTATGTTTATTTTGTACATCCGCTCAACTTTAAGGAAGTTGTTAAGCAAAATATAACCAATGTACAGTGAGGCGTTTTCAAAGTCCTCTAGTATATATTATTTTATTCATACATGGTACATTATCTAAAAACTCTTTTATGAGATAAGTTTTGTGAACTGTTTTCAGGTGCATTGGTATAGCCATCGAACCAGTGCATATCATATATAAAATGTGTTCGTGTATTTGACTACCATCCGGTTTAAGTTTAAGTTAACTTTAAAAATAGGCTACTGTTTGGATTACCTTATCATAATTCTCGAAATCGCTAAACATAAATCAGTTCTTGGTGATTCAACGTCAGTTTTATATTGAGTTCAGTACATATAACAGTCGCACAAGAGCACAAATTCAATATTCTATTACTCAGCGGAATATTCTATCTGACAAACGCCGATATTTGGCGGTAAATATAGGGGGTAAGGTCAAAGCCAGCTATTACAGGAACATCAGTCACGTCATTGCCAGTCGTTGTGACAACAAAACGTATATATTTTTAGAAAAATCAATGAAATGTTACGATTTTCCAAGAAATTCGCAAATAACGTAACTGCCACATTAAGTCGCTTCGAAAGTAAATCTATTGACAAAATAAAGTACGATATTAAACATGGTAAGATTAATATTCAAAGTAGCTGTTTGCTTCGTGGCGGCTGCAAAAGAATCTATTTCTTCGATCATTGTATAATGTTTATATACTAGCCCTTTTGAATCATTACACAATGCTAAATTTTGAAAATATCTAGATATTATCCAAGTTTACAGGCGACAAATCAGCACACAGAATAGCAAGCAAGATAACGAGCAAAATTCTTCTTGAAGTATCTAAGAGCAGCGCCTTGTTGAACTTGAACCACTGCTGAGAACTGCCGACAACGGACGTCAAGAAAAACTAATCTAATTGTCACAGTTACGTTGTAGGAAGTAATATATTTGCGCCCAGACAATTAGGTGCCAACCAACAAATAGCCAACTCTTTTATCACATTCGCAGAAATAAAATAGCTTTTAGTGCTTATACAAGAGCCAATATGGACTTACGTGTAAGCTAAAGGATAAAAGAAGTATACAAAGAGAACATATTTCAGAATAGTTTCTATATATAGATTCTGTATGTCATCTTACCATTACTTAATATACTCTTTGTAACGGTTCCAAACAAAAACTTATACGATATGGAAAGCTTGCATTACCTTACAAGATTTTCATTCTGCTGTCACATAATATTATGGTGGACATGAGTCTGTGAAATGTAGCGCACATATCGAAGTGAGGTGCCAGGATCTGCCACCAACCTCCTCATGCGACGTCGCATACATATGGCATATGTCAGTGGAGGCAGTATCTACTTACACACTTTTTTGTCCCATTTTGTTTGCGCATTGTATGTAAACTATCTTTTTAATATTCTTGTTGCATTTGTAGTTACTTCTATTGCGGTTCTCTAGTTTGCTAGCTGTTCAATAAATTGCTTATTATCTTGGTCTTAATGTTTGGAATATGCATACTAAAACGCAAGGTATTATAATTGCAATATACTTACATTTCATAAATAAGAATATCATTTTCAATTTGCTGTATTATATGAAGTTGTTTCTAGAGGAAAATGTAATGGTTCAGCGGTGCCAGAAATGTTATCTGGGTACGTATTTTAATGTCGTCATATATGTCGCTGTATTATAAAGTCAGCATAGCATCGATAACGGTAATTTTTGTCACATTGCTTTTCTAAATATTCTATTATTTATCACTGTAAAGTTGGAGAAAATTTGATCGGTAGTGATGAAGATATGACGCATGAAACGCACACAATCATATTCACAAATTCTAGAAAACGTGCCATTGGTTTTACCCCAGGTGTCTTTCAATGCGTCTATTTCTAAATATTTATTTCTTTCGGGCATTCTTTTGGCATCATTATAAAGAAGAAATATAGTCCTTTTAATCAAGGTATAATACAGCAATCTAGCATGTCTATTAACAAAGTTATAACACCTATGACAGAACTTTCTGACCCACCCTCGTATACGTCGACATCTTTAAGATCAAATATCCACCAAAGGAACAGTTAGTTGCCTAACTGACATAAATACTGGAAATAGTGGCTATTAAGCCAATATTAATTTCAGTGGATATCAGTAATAATAGTGCTGTCATTTTGAGATATGAGTTTCAGAGGAAATTCTATAGTACATTATACCGTGTCTGGGTGACTCTACCGATCGGACTTACAACAGAATTGAGCCTGTGCGTGAGAAAGCCAGCAATTTGGGTTCCGACCAGGTCGGACACAAACCGGGCTGTACAAGCACATAAGATGGTTAGAGGCTGGAAATTTTGGATTTAGAAAGTAGAGGAATTGTACTATCCGTGTAGCGTAAACAAAGGCGCTGATCAGCTTCGAAGTTACTGCGAAGCTGATCTGCGCCTTTGTTTTCGCCTATGCAGATTGTTAATTTTCCCATGCGGCGGCTCAGTTTATAACATTACTATACCGTGTGGCTATGAATAGAATAAGAATGGAGAAAGTTCGCGTTTATAACAAATCTGCATTCTTTGGGTGCATGGCGGTGATTCAGATATGAGATGCATTCTAAATAAAGGTTTAATAAGTTGTCTGGGGCTTGATTATATTCTTTGACTGGGTCAACAATAGTTCAAATACTGATATTCGTTAGCTGTCTGAATGTCAAAAGCACAAAATCCAAGTAAAATATGAGTTATAATATGTAAGTTTGACATCTATTATGTACAAACAATCAATGTTAATCAATTCGGAGTTGTGATTAGAATCAGTTAGCGCAATGGATAGAGCTTCCGCTTTGGGGCGAGATGTAGGTGAGATCACTGGGCGCGTCATACCAAAGCCAATAAGAGGTATACAAGTGGATACCTTGCTTTGCGCTCAGCATTAAGCCATTCCGATTTTTTCTATGTTTAGCGCAGTTGGGTAGGTTTTGGGCCTAAATTTTGGGGGAAAACGCAAATAAATATGCTTCCTGATTGGAAAAATTTTATTGTACTTACCAATTTTCGATGTTTTTAAGCTCTGGACAAGTCTGATTTGATTTTGTCTAGTCTGAGGCCATTATAATCGTTATGTTCAAATAAACATCTTTATATTGTTTGCCCAGTTATTTGTGTTTCTTTGTACGTTAGTTAAGCTTAGTAAAATAGGAAAAGTTGTGTTTTTTTTGTTTGTTTTTTTTTTTCTAGCTTTGTTTTTCCGGATAGGTAGGTAGGTTTTGCTGACTGGGGTGAACGCTAAACATAGAAAAAAAATGGAATTGCCTTATAAGGATATCACTGAGAAATGCCTGTCTTGTTTGTAATTTATGTTCCACCTGACTGAAAAAATTAAAGAGGGAGACATGTAGAACATGTAATTTATGTCTCGGACAAGGACAAACACCCATAACTCATTTAAGCCTGGCGTCCTTTTTATGGGACATAGGCAAACAGTGTAGCCACAGATGCGACGCCGCAGAACGCGGCGTCTCATCTGTGGCCATTCTGTTTGCTAAAAGGATTTTCATAAAAAAGTTATATGAAAATTGAAATTCACTCCTGATGCCCCTAAAAATGAAAGTGGACTCACCTAAATGATAATGATGGGGAAATCCATTCGTCAGATATGGGATCAAGTGATTGTCATAAGGCTGTAGAACAACCTTGGTTTATATGTAATGTACGTCATGCACTACGGAGCTGATGTATTTTGAGCATTTTGGTGCTTCTCTGCAAATTAAAAGGCATTTAAAGTTAATTTCGTCGATCGCTGATTTCAAGTCTTAACACTGCTCAGACAATTCTGAAATAAGTCCTGTCAAATAAAAATATGCCTACAGATTTTAAGCCTGTAAATCTGTAATCATTTGTTGATGATAGACAGTGGAACAACATTTTGATACAGATCAGCATGTGCCATCAAATTTATATAAATCGAACAATACAGGTGCCATTTAGTCTGCAGACATGTGCTAGCGGGCTATCACCATATTATTCACAAATGTAAAATGTACACGATTGCTTTTTGACAATGCTCGTGTAATGTAACCATTGATACGGGCATCTATTGAATTTTATGTCTAATTTGTCGAAATTTCTCCTCTATCAATGTCGGCAGTGCTTCAGAAATGTCTTTTATATCTGATTAAAATGAAATATTGACTCTAAGATCGGACTTGAAATGTTCCCCAAATGCTGCATCTGATTTCACATACATGTACGTAAAAGAGTTCTGCTTTTGATGAATATGTCATTAAACACCGTGTAAGGCATTACTGGGAATTATTACGAAAGCATGCCTATTCAATATACTGTGATTTTTAAAGCTGTAAAAATGAAAATTTTCAGTAGAAAATGTGTGATAGTTTTGTTATTTTTACTCAAAACATAGATTGTGGGTACACGTTAGAACCGCCTCGGCGTTGATATTCAGCTTCAAATTCGATTTTCTTCTTTACGTCCCAGTAAACAGCTATGGTTATGTCTGGGCGTTGCTTCCATTTTATGGGACGTTTATCCAACATTAATTTTCATTAAAATTTGGGGCTAAGCTTCGTCATGATTTAGTTAATATGCCTTTCAAAGGCAAGGTCAGAATTTTGTAGCTTAAACATTTTTATTTAAACTATATTTTATTCGAATTGTCGCCTTCCTCTGACTGATGAGTATTAAAATGTGTGCCACTGACTGACCATCTGGTTAACCGCTCCGGTCTGAGTCTGCCCAGAAAAAGTGGTTTCAAGTCAAACCATCCATCATATGCATAACTTAGATAGTTATATATATTGGAAGCACTTTTTAAAGTCATGCCATCCTGATGTTGGGTAAAAGTCTCACACACTGTCCAAAAGTAGATGAAAATACAAAAAGAGAAACAAATTAAAAAGTTGCATCAAATATCCTTGTTTCTACCTTTATTATGTATTTAAGTAAAAATAACAGAAAAGCTTCTCGTGGTGAAAACCGGACAAGAAGCAATTATGATTTACAGTGATTGCTGATATTGAAATCAGAGAGCATATTTTTGAGATGTACATACTATACTTGTACTTATTGAATACCCTATCAAGGGACTCCAAAAGCTTCATAGCATTTGTTATTACATGTATATCTTAAGATTGTTAATTAGTATCGCTTAAATAAATGTTAATGTTTCATGATACTCCTATTACTTAGTGGCACAAACCCAAATCGGAGGCATAAAATTTGGGTACTCTTGGTACTTGGATTTTATATCCAAACACAGGCAAGCGTCATTTGAAATTGATAAACATCTAAGATAAAGCCTGAAGACGTCATTTATTGTTTTACTTAAAAATTAAAAGAAACAATGAACCAAAACGAGACTGTGTTATTAAAATTTATTTTTTGAAAAAACAATATGTACTTGGTGACCTTTGATCTCTGCAATTTGCATATTAACCATTTTCTGAAGTGTAGACAGGGCAGATATGGTTCAGCTAAGGTTACTGATCAGTTCCCAATATAGAACTTTGCATTAACATTCCGGCCTCCCGAAAATGATTTCTAGCTGTCTCCTGGGAAATCGTTATTACTTGTCTTAAAATGGAGACAGCGTCCCGACATTACCATAGCTGTTAATTGGGACGTTAAGCATAAAATGAAACCAACAGACATGTAATTGAGTACAGCATACAAACACCATTCAGCAATACGGTTCCAAACCGATTACCCTCTCGTTTTTAGTTTTGTTATACAGAAATGGACAAATTGTATGATTTTGAGCTGCTAGAATATTGCATTTTGATAAATCGTTTTGGAATAGATTTAGAACTACAGTTTAAAATGATTCTATTTGGAATCTTTGGCCAGTAGGGAATATTAAGGCTGTGGAATCCAATTTATATCGGTCTCTTTGCTGGGATTCTTTGTTGTTTTAATTTAGATTCAATACGAATTGTTGCATAAAAAGATGTTTTAGAAATATTCAATTTATTTTTTCGATTAACGCAGCATGATATGAATGTTTCACTGCTATAATTATTGCGTTGTCAGACTAAAAATCATTGATGCCAGAAGAACAGGAGCCGCAGTGCAAGAAGTGTAAGATAGTGCATTTCTATGTTTTTACTGATGAGACATATTTTATTTTGCTTTTATAATTACTTCAGTTTCTCGTAGATGATTAAAGTGTCTTATTCTTTATAATGTACTGTAACTGAGTCAATAATACTCATTTAACGAAAGTTAGTTTTTAAAGATAGGAATTCAGTTATGCATGTTGTTCCTGATTATTGCTTATTCATTTACTTACTTATAAGTTACTGGTTAAAGAATATTTTATTTGACCTCAATGTCTCTTTCTACCCTGTGGCACAGGGCAGATTTTAACACAATTACTAGGTATGTTTGCCAGTTAGATCGATCAAAATTTCCGAAAAAAATGTGGTTATGCGCATCTCCATGTATGAGCCTTTGCATGAGAAAAAATCTGCATCAGGAAAACAAGTCTGTGTAATGATACCCCCGTAAACACCACTTTTATATAGAACGACTGGGGTTTGCAGGGGTATACCTGATTTTCTTATTTTTGATCCAAATCATACATTGTGGGTACTCGTTAGAACCGCCTCACCAAGGCGGTTATAACGTGTACCCACAATGTATGTTTTGAACAAAAATATTAAAAATATCAAATTTTTTCTACTGAAAATTTAAATTTTTTACAACTTTAAAAATCTCTTTTCATTGCATGGACATGTTTTCGACTAGATCGACCTCGACATATTTGTCTGCACAGTCACAGAAAAGGGCTAGATAAAAAAAAATATAAGAAGAGGGATTGTACAATCCATGTAGCGAAACCAAAGGCGTTGTTGAGCTGTATTATCAATAGTATTGTATGTAAAATGAAATCAAAGTAGAAAGTACATGTATACCAATATGAATAATGAACGCAAACACCAGTCGTCAAACACCATTCAATACCAAGGCGTCACGTTACGTATGATGGCTATTTTTGCATCGATGTAAATTGTGAAACACCTGATCCCGATGTGTCACGTAAACTGAATATTTTTGTTACAACGTCATTATCAAGTACCTAGCTAGGCATGAGGTGTCACGTATAGCATAGATATGTCGCAGACAAGATTATAGTGCACGCAATTGCATAGTTTATTTACTTCATTTGTGCGCAGTTGGTGATGCATTCCTTGCATTATCGTGTGGTGCAGAGAACGTAAGAATGTCAACCATGTGAAATTTCGTAAAATTCGTGAAATTATTTCCTTTGGTGACAAAAACCACGTGCCGCCTGTTTTTGTCTTATATCCTTCTAAACTTCGATAAGTCTTAACAAAGTCTCCACACCCCTACAACAGTTATTTTCTATCAACATACGTACATATGTAGCAAAGGGCCAACAAATTATTCATATAATCATTTTTGCACCTTGTCTTTATACACTGGGCATGGAAGTTGCATTTGCGAAAATACTGCATTATATTTTGAGATCTTACAATGCGTTTGTCTAAGAAAAAACATAAAACTACTGCCTCCACAGACATTCTTTGAAATATGAAACAAATTGATTTCCTTTTCGCAATATATCATTACAGTGTCTAAGTTTAGAGAATGAAAATTTGCATATTTTCTCAAGCAGCTGACGCCATAATTTTGCGTTTTTCATAATCACGCAAACAAGTCTGTGTTACTGAAGTTCGTGGAACCAAATGCATTTCGTTTTTCTGATGTTGATGGAGCTATGAAGCAGAGTGGGTCGAGTGTAAAGTGAATGAATGAACCTCGAAGGGGTTCATGAAAGCCTTGCTAGCGACCCACTGTGGTTCATTTCTCCATGAAAATCAGAAGAAAAAAAAACATTGCTTATATTTATATTGCTTGTTGTAACCTAATTTACATGGACAGACAGTGTGTGTTCAAACAGTGGAGCAACATCGATGACGTTTACATCGTCCAATCATATTGGTGAGAGCCATGGCGTTTTATACCGTCAAAATTGGATCATGTGACACCACGTGACACGATGTTGTTCATGGAACTATGAACTGAAATTCATTTTATAGATTCATTAAGACTTTGCATCTGTATATATTATAAAATAGTTTTCCCAGGTTTAATCAAGGTATACAAATATAAAATATAAATGGTACATGACTCTTCCTTTGATTTTTTAAGACAAGTTACGCCTGTTTCTCTTCTCTCTCTTGGTGTTACGGTCGGGTAAGTCTGTTTCTTTGAACAGTCAGAGGTCATCTGCTTTCCTGGTTACATGTGGCTGTGCATTTTTGTATTGATATATGATTGTTTGTTATTTTGGCAATGTCCCTACTTGACTATAAACTTTATACTTATAATATAACATTAAAGTTATCTGTCCTTTCATCAAACTCATCCCATGTTAAATATTCTATTCTGTCAATTCGCTGTATAAGCAAAGTACTCATATGCGGCTACCTTTATACAATGATGTTAGCATCATGAACGTAGGTGATGAAAAAACGCGAATAACCTATTAAGCAGAGAACTGGAACAAAATATTGAGCCTGTGCGTGAGAAAACCAACAATCTAGATTGCGACCAGGACCGACACAAACCGGGCTGTACAGCAACAGAAAATGGTTAGAGGCTGGAAATTTTGGATTTAGAAAGCAGAGGAATTGTACTATCCGTGTAACGAAAACAAAGGCGCTGATCAGCTTCGCGGTTACTGCGAAGCTGATCTGCGCTTTTGTTTCCGCCTATGCAGATTGTTGGTTTTCCCATGCGGCGGCTCAAATGTTTCTCAGATATTGTTATTGCAAGTTTGTTCTCTCGCATTACTGTAGAATCAGACACATTAATTTTCAGTTTCTGAATATAGGCCTGAAAATGTGGTTTTGATGTATTAAACAAAGCATATCACTAACAAATAGCTTTCGAATTTCTCAGATATTACAGTTGTAGTATTAAGTCTTTCATCGATTGATAATAAGAATCACTTGTAGGCCTATCTGTTGTGCGTTCTTCTTTATTGATATTAAGGTTGCTTGCTTCGCGGGCTTTATAATTGCGCATGGGTATGGCACAACCAACCTACATGTACGAGATGTTTTATCAAGGGGAGCAAAAAGGTCTCTGAAGAAACCATTTACTCGTCAGTTACTGACTATTGTCATCTCTGATTGGAAAGAATAGAAACGATGACATGTACGCTGAAGAATGATCTAAACGTGAGTGTCTGTCTCGATTTATTCAACACCCCCAGCTACTGACCACACTTAACTGTTAAATGTCTTTTAAAGGAAAATTCTTGCAGGAAATTGGCAACAGGACTGAATATAAATGATTCTGAAAACGTTTGGGTTCATCCCGGGCAAACACCTGGGCCAATAGAAATGTAACCTGTTATAATAGTCAAACATCTTTTCCTGTGAAACTGCTTAATAATTGGCCAGTTAAATCCAATTTTTGCGAATCATCTATAGGAAGGGGGAACCAAAGGTGTAATAGAAATCTAGGTCACGTGAACAAGATGACCGCCATGCGCATATATATCAATGGTTCATTAACTGTACTTCTTGACTCTCAGGTGAGCGATCATTGCCCTTTAGGCCACTTGTTTCAATTCTAGTTGATAGCCACATTGAAATTAATATTTACTATCTTTAAGCACCACTTCTTTGCGCATTCGATCAAACATGATATATTATGCATGCTATTTTGAATTGTGTGATATCTTCAACCCAATTTACAATTTGTGTTTCAATAATATTACATAACACTTTATCACCAAAATCTAGGAAAATTTGAGTTGCTATGAAATTACATAACGCTATATCACATAAATCATGGGAAACTTGACTTCAGTGTTCCACAATAGGGTCAAAGAGTGTTCGCTTGCCTCGTTGATTACGTCTACTGTATTTCAAACCTCTGACATCTCGGATATTTGTCTGTCAAAACACGAACGGAAACAATCAAATCCCCATTCGGCAACAGCTCATCTCAAACTACTAGCAGAGCCGCCGTTGAGAAACCAGCGTTGTGGTTTAGCGAACAGTGTTGTGCGGTACACGGAAGTGGCCAGATGCTTGACACTTTGGATCAAGAAAGTAAAATGGGTCTGCTTAGTAACGGCGCGGAACAATTGCGTGGTGACGTCGCAGCTGATCCGCGCCTTTGGGTTTATGTACGAAAACAATGTTATCTCATGATTTGGCTCCTCTCAAACATGATAAAATCAGCCAATTAGAGGAGAAAACTAACATCCTAAGAGACGCTGAACAACAAAACTTACATACATTGGAAACGGGCTCTGAGACGATGCCGTTTGTAGAATCGTTTCAATATCAGTGTCTTCAATGGAACTGCTCTGTGACTTTCAGAAAGACTTTGAATCTGTTTAAACTAATCCTAACTTCAAGTCGTTCCTGTAGTCTGTGAGTAGTTGTCATGTCTGGTGTTCTATTGTGATCAGGCTTCTTGGTAATAGGTCGTATCAACATCAATCAGAGAGATGGCCGTCTCGTGCAAAATCCGATTCTGTCTCGTGCTTAAAGCATATATATTTTAGCACGTACGTACAAACACTCATCAGTAACTTTTGTTCATAAATAGCCTTGATATTAACTGCAAAATATTCAAATATACACGCAATTAAAACCGTGTCTTTCTAAACAGGTATCCAAACGAATCTGTGACTTTACTCGCCAAACTGTTGGTTTTGCAGTCTGTTGGTCCAAATGTCACAGGTCTTTTTCCTATAATTTGTACAGAGAATTTCTGCATTAAAGTGCTCTTAGGTAAAATAAAATCATCCGGTAAATCAAGCATCAAAGATCGACCAGGTCCAGTCATTCTAAAATATGGTTATACAAACAAGTGATGCCACTTGCCAGTACTGCTCCCATGGGTAATGGTCGTCTTTCCTATATATTTCTGAAAAGGCCACCACGTGAATTATATTGTTAATTGCTGTTTCATTGCTGCGGAGACCGGTATGAGCTTTATTTGGCCAAACACTCTATAGACTGATTGCCACAAAATGTGGCCAAACTAGTAAACAAAGCTATTGTATCAAGGGAAATCAAACAAACAGAGCCGCGATGAGATTGCTAGGTTCTGACTATCCTACAATCATTCTAAGCTTAAGCTTAAAGTCTCTACAGAGAGTCATGTCATTTACAGTTTCTGAAATGAAATACATATAATGTCAAAGTATAATGTAATAGCCATCTCACAAGGACGTGTGCGCAATTTCTTGCAATGGATATATTCACTTATTTGCATTATCCTTATATAGATTAAGACCAGAATTTGGTTTCCAATACTGCGGCCAACGATCGCCAATATCTTATCTGATACACGACAAATAAATAGCAATTAGGAACGACACGAAAAAGTTTAGGAATGTGACTACAGTTTCGTTTCTTAAGACGCATTAAGCATTATGGTCAACATATGAAAAATGTTTTGCGTAACACGTACACAGCTTTTAGTTTGTTTTGTTCTCTTTCTGTATTTTAATCCATAAGCTTTTGTCAAATAATTACATGTACTCTCGGCATTTTAATGAGCAAAACATTGCAATTAGGAATACGATGAGCACTTTCAGTGACAACTCGGAACCGCAACAGACTTAACGTATTTACCATATCACTAATAATTTTGGGCATTTAACCAATTGTTGGCATTTGTAGGTGTATGAAGTGCCTAACCGCATTAAGATAATCGCTTGGTTCACAGGATGGTCAACTTACTTGTCATTACTGTACTATTAAGAAATTTCGGCCCTGAGAAATAGATGGACTGCCTGTGCCTTCAGACAAAGCTTATAAACTACTCACTGACAATCAGATTACCGATTAATTGCTCAAAAGTTCTGACCCTGCCTAGGAAAAGTGGTTCAAGTCAAACCATCCATACACGTAAGTCTTTTCGGTTTGAGCGTTTTTTTTTTTTTGTTTTTTTTTTGTTTTTTTTTTGTTTTTTTTTTCAAGCATATTTTCGGTGTCACGACATTCTAATGTTGCATAGGAGTCCCATAGAATAGTGTTGACTGGGACGCTAAACCACGACTCAAACAAAAACAGAAAAAAAAAACAACACAATTGCAAGTTACATGTATAATGAAAATCAAAATGTAAGCAAAGATCACCAACCTATGATAGCAAGCACCACACTCTATCCCCAAACATAAGGTTGGAAATAACCATAATAACAAATAGGGCACTAAAACAGAGAGAGCAACCGGTCATCTGATTGTGCAACTATTTTTAAAAGCGGACATTCGGTATATTGAAATTTACATAATGTAGAAAAACTACTGACACGGACACCAAACCAAGAAAAAAAAAATCTGTATAGAAAAATAATGGTCATAAATATAATTGAGCCACCTCGTGAGAAAACCAACAATCTGCATATGCAAAAACAATCACGCAGATCAGCTTCGCAGCAACTGCGAAGCTGATCAGCGCCTTTGTTTTCGCTACTCTGATAGTACAGTTCCTCTTCTACTTAAATCCGAAATTTCAAGATTCTAGCTCTTTTCTGTGACTGTACAGGTCGGTTTGTGTCGGACCTGGTCGGAAACCACATTGTTGGTTTTCCCACGAGGTGGCTCATATATAAATTTACTCTGGCAGTCCAAGACAAATGGTAGACCAAACGGGTTCGATTTAGGTGGTTTCTACATGTTATTGAGAAATAACTTACGGTATACTGTGCTGAAAGCGTCTAAGGTTTTATACGCGCCTATCTTCAGAGTTTTGTCTTATTGCATGAACAACCTAATTACCATCCATTGCCATGTTTTTCCCCTATTGTTTGACAGGCCTATCAATTTTTTACCATCTTCATTTTAAGCCGTCAAATTTAGACAACGTTATTACAACAAACTTGCCAAATGTGCAATTTCTATTCCAAACAAGGTGATTGATCGCTTTTTAGGTACTGAAAATTCAGAAATTTCAAATGTTATTTGGCGTATTGTTTGTACGCAATATTTCAGCTGTGACATCAGCTAGCGGGTCTTTTTACTGTTTGTCTGATGGTCTACAGAAGCTTGGAGATGGGTCTGACACTATTTGAGGTATAAATGGTGGTTTTATGGTAAAAATCGTTTCTTCTTGCGTCCTGCATTCTTAAATGTATGTATGTATTTGGCAAATGACACAAGTCTAACGGTTTTGTGTTTATGCCAAGCGTTTTCGATGTTATGTATCGTTCCAAAAGGCAACCTTACATTTTTTTTATTTGTGTGTGTGTGTGTGTGTGTGTGTGTGGTGTGTGTGTGTGTGTGTGGTGTTTGTGTGTGTGTGTGTGAGAGAGAGAGAGACTAGCTCAAGTATACGCAGATCAGGCCTTAAGTCTGTGTCGCATGAAACTAAAGTCCATTTCTGCAGTCGATTATTGTGTCCGATGATGTATCAATTATGCAAAGTCTTTTGTGTCCATCTAGTCTAACTTACGTAATTCATTCTGTCTGCCCGGTAATTAAATGATCAACGTCAGAAGCAAACCTGTCTACGGGGGCGCTGACTAGGTCAGACAATAACTGGGCTCTACATCGACCGAAAATCTTAAGAGACTTGAAATTGCATATTTTGTAAGTTGATGGGCTCTTCTTTTGCTGAATTATACGATACCAAATATGCTTATCTATTGTGCGATAAGCGTATGGTTGACTTGCACCTTTATCTATGAAAACCGAAAAAGCACACTGTTTCAGGACGGGGCTCAAGTGTAGATTGGCACATCACATAACACTCTGGTAGCTTTCTTAAGTATAAACCATTCATTATTGATAACTAAATCACGGTCTGTCCCTAGATGAAACTAACGTCGTTATGAGCCCATTCTGATCATTTGGCCAGCAAAAGCAACGGAACGCATGAATGATTTTGGTCGTGTTACTTACCATCCTAAGTAGAACTATCATAGCGTATATGCATTCCTTAACTCATTTAAGCCTGGCGTCCCTTTTATGGGGCATAGGCAAACAGAATAGCCCCAGATGTGACGCCGCAGAACGCGGCGTCCCATCTGGGGATATTCTGTTTGCTTAAAGAATTTTCATCGAAAAAAGAGATAAAAAATAAAAATCACTCTTAACACCCCTAAAAATGAAAGTGGACTGTGCCATTGATAATGACGGGAAAATCCATACGTCGAATATGGGCTAAAGCCATCAATACAATTTTTCTAACACTTCTTGATAACATTTTCATACGTACCTACATGTATGTAATTTATAACACAATATTATGTTTTCTTCTTGATTTGATCACAGTGGTGTGCATTATTGGTTCGGTTATTCACGTATTATTAATATTTGGTTTATTTATTGTCGTGTACTGTAGCTAAGTGGACATATTTTGGGAAATAACTACTTTTTCGACTTTTCTAACATAATTTTGTTTCCATCCATGCAAACATGCCCACCATTTGATGTTTTCAAACTTGTGTATTAAGTTTTAAGGAGTCAGTTTATTTATTTTTTATTTCCATTTCATTTTAGTAAATACTCGTACTTACATTTAAGCAAAAGCTAAGATTCGTCCTAAGAACACGCTTTGGTGGCAGATGACATCAGATTTGATGGTTTGATATGTATCTGAACTGAAAGATGTATCGAGTATATCTCAAGGGTATAGTTACGATTCAGTGCCAACTGACATAAAGCAGACAGTATAGTTATGACCGTATATGGATGGGCCGCCATCAGATATTTGACATCCTAGGATCATACATAATTGAGCTGTTAACATCGGTTATGATCAAGAAATGGACAATAATTGTTAGAGAAACACAATTCGAAATATAATGATAAAATATTATTATGTTGTTTAAATTAAGTGTATTAATTGATATGAATATAGAAACTCATTCAGATGACAACATAGTTTTACGAATTGTTTCATACGAAATTCAGGATGGTCTTATGTATATAAGTTTGAGTAAAATCGTTTCTTCTTTTTCCCGGTTCCTGGTCTTTACTTACCTTTTCCCATGGCAAATCATTTCAGAAATTCATTTCTTAGAACTCATTGATCATACCATGTACTATACAATGCTGTTACAGTTATTGACACATATTCCATTAAAGGTAACACGTGAACTTTGTTGACAAGGTCGTAGAAAATAATTTTAAAAACAACATGTTACAGGCTAAACAGATAGTTTGAATAAAAAAAGAATAAGTATTATATTTCCATGTTTATCATAAAACAAACGGCAAACAACAGCTGTATTAAAGTTCGTGGTATCAAATTAATAGTACATTGCATGCTCCGATTACTGGCTCACCAGGTCGACTTTTCATTGGCGTGATGGGGTTGGGCATAAGATAGAATATTGATTCTTATTCTGCTTTAGCAAACAAATGAATTTTATTCAGAAGATTTATTTAGAGATTCACCACGAGGACAGAACAACTAACTAAATGTTGTGAACCTCTGCAGAAGCTGAGGGTGAGGTTATGTGCCTGTAAAACTAGTTTAAGCCTGTCATTAATCGTTCCATGGCGATACTTCCGTGGTGGTGCTTATTGTTTAATGTTCTGGTGTTGATTTCTGTGCTGTTTTGCACCTGATGACTTTACGTTTTCATATTTTAGCTAAGTTTGTGTAACTGAGTGGCCGCCTTTTGGGAAATAGCTGCTCACTCGGCTTACGATATGTTTTCTTAGTACAAGTACCTGGGGCCAGTTGTTGAAAACTTCGTTTAGGTAGCTTAACGTCATCGTTAAGACCTCAACTAGTTAAGTAAATGCCGCGTATGAGAAATAACTGAAATACAATGGTTCATTTAAATGAAAGTAAACTCGCCAAAATGATAAGTATGGGCAAATCGAATCGTCGCAAATGGGTTAAATATATATAGTTGTTGTTTGTCGATTCCATTCTGGCTTTGACGTTTGCTGAAACATTGTCTAACGTGCCCACCATATGAATAACAAAATTTAGGTCATTTAGGAACTTTAATACCGTGTTTCTTTTATCGGTTTATCTATATGATGGGTGTTGTAGGCATTTAAAGAATGATTATGCATGGCACCGTAAGAAGAAGCCTGTAAGCATTAGCTTACACGGATTACATATTTGCATATTTCCCGTGATGTATATAGCAACGATTCAAGTTAATGACATCTAACATGTCAAGCTAAAAATAAACTTGATTAAAAATTGATGAAACTGTCAAATGAAAAAAAGGATAATGGAAGATTGATCGCAGGAATTTTGTCCATGCGAAAAGGAAATTAAGCCTTGAATAATTCTAGGAATTTGGTTACAGCCTTGCAAATACCGTCGTATAATTCTGAAGCTACGTCGCAATAAAATTCACTCTAAAATCTAAGCAATGATCAAGAAATGTCGCAATATGTTGCCAGTCCATCTTAAAGTAAAACCTTTTAGGGAAGCTTTTACGGAGCTGTATAATTAAGATAAATATGATTACGTAGGAGTTTTCCACCAACTATGTGGGGTTTTTTTCCTGATATGTAAAGAATGCACATCTGGACACAGATGTTCAAAACTTCGTTAGCTTAACGCTGTCGTTAAGCCCTCGATTTGTTATCAAAAAGTAAATACACTGTTATAATGTGAGAATCTTCTGCAAAGGTTTCTCACAATGTTTCAACAAAATATTACATATATTACAGTGTATTTGTAATGTTGTCATTTGAAATTTTAACGAATCGTTAACTAACGACATCGTTAATTTTGAATAACTGGCCCCTGATCCAGAACCATGAGTTGGTGTTCTGTAAAGCTTTATAAGCTTTGTATGACAATGGCCTCGTCCGTCCATTCTAAACATTTTGCCAACGGTGAACGGATAATATGAAGAATGATTGCAGTATTTGCTGATTTGGTCTTAAAGTAATTGGTCTGTCCTGAAATCATAATTTTGTACACTTACAGATTCATGAAACTTGGTGACTGAATTATATGCCACTGTTTTTTGTGTAAATATTTGTTGCTGACACTTGATACTGTGGATACTGTGATAGTATATCTCTTGCTTTAAATTATTCTATCAATTGCAGGCCTATGTCGCTACAAATGTACACATTTTAGTTAATGATATTTTTTTGTTTTTGTTTTTAGAAAAATGTCGCTCACAGAGTACCCTTGAATCGTACGGGATGACAAACTTCACAACGGAGTAACTTCTTGGTAAGTACCAGATAAGGAGTATATCGTTTAGTGAGAACATCAGGAAAACATGTCCGTGCAATGTCTACGCCCTTAATCCACACTTTTATATAGCAAAACTGTGGTATGCAGGGGTAAACCTTTTTTTCTTATTTTTGCTCCAAAACATAGATTGTGGGTACTCGTTAGAACCGCCTTTGCGAGGCGGTTCTAACGTGTACCCACAATCTATGCTTTGACAAAAAAAGAGAAAAATATCATTTTTTTCAGCTGAAATTTTCAATTTTTAAAGCTTAAAATTCTCTGTATATTGCATGGGCAAGTTTTCGTAATGTTCGTACGACTGATTGTTCGCCTTGTAACAGTTGATCTGGTCAGGAATGGCGAAAAGACCTGATGCATCTTTCCATTTGTAGTCTCACATTTAACAAGTGCATCATGACGATATATGTATCTACGTGCATACATCTAATGTAAACATTTTATATCTTATTTCCGAATTCATTAAAACCGATTCTTTAAACGTAATATTCAGGACACAGTCCTCTGAATTCGCTTAGACAATAATTTAAACATCAAGTCTGCAAAAACTGGTTAGATTTGGGCGAAGACAAAAAAGTAAAATAATAACGATATAAACTTGTTGCTTACGCTAAACTGTAACTACAGTGTAGGCCTAGTAAATAAATAAGCAAAGAGTAATTAGTAAATAAATAAATTGAGCCGCGACGCGAGAAAACCGATCTTCGGGGTTTCCGACCAGGTCTGACACAAAGCGGCCTGTGCAATCACTGAAAACAGTCAGAAGCTTGAAATTTTGGATTTAAGTAGAAGAGGAATTGCACTATCCATGTAGCGAAAACAAATGCGCTGATCAGCTGTGCAGTTACTACACAGCTGATCTGCGCCTTTGTTTTCGCGTAGGCAAAAATCCGGTTTTCACGCGTCGCGGCTCAATTAATTCTGCAATGACGTTTCATTGATGAAAACTTCATATAGAAAAATGATATTTGTAAGTTTTGCTTAAAACATTGATTGTGTCTCGTCCATGCAGTACCCACTATGGTTTTTTTTTTTTTTTTTTTTTTTTTTTTTTTTTTTTTTTGATAAAAAATAAGAATTTTAAAATAAGAATTTTTTTTTATTGTTGATAAAAAATAAGAAATGATAAAAAAAGAAAAAAATAGTTTGGTTTGCGTTACTTAGTGGCCACCGGTTGGGAAATAGCTGCTCACTCGGCCTACGATATTTTTTCTTAGTATAAGTGCCTAATTGTCAATTAAGTTTTTCCTACCTCGGTTTTTGGAGTGAGATTTTCTTTCTGATAGCGCAATTTCCTGATTATTGCCTACTTGTACCTTGTTTTACACATGTAAACCCCAGTTTTACTATATATAAAAGTGGGCTATAAGGGGGCATGGATAATTTTGGAAGGGGTAATGGGCAAAATTGCCCTTTGCTTTAATTTTCAAAATGGCCCTTTCATTTTGAAAATGGATCGGTTTTATAATGTACATTGTAAGGTAATAGGCGATAATGATTCTAACTGAACATTTTCCGCGAAATGGCCCCTTACATTTTCAACCCAACCCAACAATGTCCCTGAGAGGGTATTCAATAAATGGACATGCTTGTTTCGTGGCGACAACATTGGTACTTGCAGACCTTTGTCAGATTTTTTACCCATATACAGTATGACGAATGGATTTTCCCATCATTATCAGTTGGGTGAGTCCACTTTCAGTTTTAGGGATGTTAGGAGTAGTTATTAATTGTTATCTCATTTTTCGATGAAATTCCTCCAAGCAAACAGAATAACCCCAGATTGGACGCCGCGTTCTGCGTCACATCCGGGCTATGCTGTTTGCCTATGTCCCACAAAAAGGACGCCAGGCTTTAATGAGTTAAAGGGCGGTCTTACAATTTACGCAACTCTAATTAAACGTATCATATTTTTATGAATCTAATCCAAAAACACAATCTTTATCATTCTTTAGTCCATTAGCGTTTCCTGTGACTGTTTGTTGCTTAGGTTCATTATCTTCTGGCTTTCGTCATTTCTTTTTGCTGGTACATTTGCGCGTTATGTTGTCTAAAACCACAAATAATGTGTGTATTAAAAAGGGGTGATATTTCATTGCTATTATTTTTCTGTTAGCTTCCGTCGACAATAACTGAGACTTTGACACAGGTATATTCGACCTTGTATACATACATGGATAGCAAAACATAATAAACCACATCTCAGCTTTCGTACATCTGGAATTATGTCCGAGAAATGTATAACCCCTTTAAACCCCACCTTTATATAGAAAACTGGGGTTTACAAGGGCATTCCGTTTCTTTCTTGTTTTTTATCCAAAACATAGATTGCGGAGTTAGAACCGCCTCTTACTTTTAACGTGTACCCACAATCAAAGTTTTTAGCAAAAACACCATTTTTCAAGGTTTCAAGCAAGTCAGACCCTCCACACAGACTCAGGGAACGTACTTCCTTTCTAAAGGTACAAAACGTAAATGAGTCGCCATATCAACACTTATCGGTATTTTTAAATGACTCCCTCTGCTGGTACAATGCCTATTTACATAGCTTTCAAATAGTCTTAGACTACTATGGACTGATGTTACCATCCTGAATTCCATGGACTGATATTACCGTCCTGAATTTCTCATTAATGTGTTTGCTGCTCTTAGAGGATCTGATTTAATTATGTCTCCCCCCGACAGGGTCGGGAGACATATTGTTTTTCCCCGTGCGTCTGTCTGTCCGTCCGTCCGTCCGTCCGTCTGTCCGTCCGTCTGGCCGTCTGGCCGTCTGTCCGTCACAAATCGTGTCCGCTCTATAACTTGAAAACCGTTAAAGATTTTTCAATGAAACTTGGTACACTTGTAAACCACGACGAGTCGATGTGTCATGCACAAGAATCATAACTATAGCTTGAGTATTTTGGAGTTATTTCCCTTTGATTATTTTCGATACAATTTCGTGTCCGCTGTATAACTTGAAAACCATTAAAGATTTTTCAATGAAACTTGGTACTCTTGTAAACCACGACAAGACGATGTGTCATGCACAAGAACCATAACTCTAGCTTGAGTATTTTAGGAGTTATTTCCCTTTGATTATTTTCGATACAATTTCGTGTCCGCTGTATAACTTGAAAACCGTTTAAGATTTTTCAATAAAACTTGGTACACTTATTAAGCATGATCAGACGATGTGTCATGCACAAGAACCATAACTCTGGCTTGAGTATTTTATGAGTTATTTCCCTTTCATTATTTTCCATACAATTTCGTGTCCGCTTTATAACTCGAAAACCGTAAGAGTTATTTCAATGAAACTTGGTACAATTATAAAGCACGATGAGGTAATGTGTCGTGCTAAAGAACCATAACTCTTACTTGCATATCTTTGGAGTAATTTCCCTTTGATTATTTTCCATACAATTTCGTGTCCACCCTATAACTTGAAAACCGTAAGAGAAATTTCATTGAAACTTGGTACACTTATAAAGCACGATGAGACGATGTGTCATGCACAAGAATTATAACTCTTGCTTTCATATCTAAGGAGTTATTTCCCTTTGATTATTTTTCCATACAATTTCATGTCCACTCTATAACTTGAAAACCATAAGAAATATTTCAATGAAACTTAATACACTTATAAAGCACGATGAGATGATGTGTCATGCTAAAGAACCATAACTCTTGCTTGCATATCTTTGGAGTTATTTCCCTTTGATTATTTTTCATACAATTTTGTGTCTGCTTTTATAACTCAAAAACCATTAGAGATTTTTCAATGAAACATGGTACACTTATAAAGCATGATGAGACGATGTGTCTTGCTCATACATGTGATGAGTTTGAAAGTGGTTTCAGGGAGATTTTTCTTTCATTTCAGGGAGGTTTTTGAAAAATGTATAGAATATATAAGAAAATTCTTAGTTCATTTCAGGGAGAATTTAAAATTTCCTTGAAAAACTGGTATATTTTGGTAAAATTTTAGATCAGTTTACGGCTCATTTCCTGGAGTCTCCCTGATGATGAGGGAGGTATCACATGTATGCATGCTCAAGAATCATTACTCTTGCTTTCATATCGTTGGAGTTATTTCCCTTTGATTATTTTCCATACAGTTTCGTGCCCGCTATATAACTTGAAAACCGTAAGAGATATTTCAATGAAACTTGGTACACTTATAAAACAGAATGACAGGATATGTGATGCACAAGAACTATAACTCTTGCTTGCATATTTTGGACATGCACGTAGAAAGGGGGGAGACAGAGACATCAGTTTTCACATAGAAAACAAATTCTAGTTTCCATCTGCTAACATGCCAGAAGTTTTCTTCCCTTGTGGTGCAGCGTTCACACTACCACGCGGTCATCACGATTCGTCACTCGTATCGAACCGTACAGCTTCTCTAGAATTTTAAGTTTAGATACGCGATGGTGCGACTTCATACGTGCTGATGCGATTTGTTACGATTCGATGCGATACATTCACGATTGATAACCAGATCTGTTACGACATAGCTGGCCTATCAGCTAAGATTAAGTACGTGCGGCTACGATCATCACGATGAGGGTTTACGATTTGACACGATCCATTGCACGCAGATACCAGGGACTAATTACATGTACCTCCGGTCAAGCCTCATACCCTTGTTTGATAGTGTGACTTTGGTGTTTTTTCAGCAAACTCTGTGACATATTGACGTGTTGACCAAACTGCTTTATAGTCGAAAGTCCATTTTCCGATGTCATATCATCCATAGAAATTATTAAATTTTAAAATCTCCACTTTAGTTCATATTATTGCAAAAGGCAATAGCAATGTCTGGCATAAACCTACGCAAACTCTGTCTTTAAGCACTTTCGCTTTTTGTCATAATGTTTTAAAAGTTCAAATAATGTACCGGAAAATAATTTGAATAATAGGTGTATTAGGTGGACTGTCAGTCGCGTAGAAGCTTTGCCTGGAGTCACAAGCAGCCCATATAATCTATTTCTTTAGGTACGAATGAGCGTGGGCCACATGGGCCACACTTACATGTATAACAGAATCTAACCAAATACATTTGATATACTGTGTCATTGGCGGCCAAATGTTTTGAATTTGCAACGTCTAGCATACAGCAGCAGATCATTATCCTGTTGTCGATGGATACAAAATAGTTATGTAAACGTACAAAGAATATTTCATAACCATTTATGAAAGATAAAGATTTGTCTCCTTGTATTTCATTTGACGGCAATTAAGACGTGGTTTAAAGTAATTCAGCCACCGATTTTTGCAGGTGTCACCGTCAGTAAAACGATAAAACATACGATGCTTTGGGATTATTGTCTTTCAGGAGTGTCTGCGATTTAAATTGCAAAAGTATTCCCTTTTTACAAAATCATGAACTGAAATGTCTGGCCACGTAGCAATGCAATCATTAAACATAAACGGGTATTTCCTTTTGACAAATGGCAATTGAGAACCAGAGGTCCATGGCCCACGAAGCTCACCTTAGTTTACGGCTATCGATTGATTAATTTAAATTATCGAATCAAATGGTCTGTATGAAATGTCACATGCAACATGAGGACTACTTCATAAACATTTCTACGAAAGCAAAATTCGAATATCCCCAATGCGACGACAGACGCAGCTAATTTCCACTTTTCCCATTATAAGTCAATGGAATCTTAAATCAGAATTCTTATCCGACCTGAAAATAAAATACTTTTTATAGAGGCTTATGTCAGGAATTTTTATACAAAATACAGGGTTTGTTCACCTTACAGTTTCTGAGTAGATTTTTAATATGTCAACGTTTTGAAAATGTACCCTTTATCGGGCCCCTGCAGCCATTCAAATAAAGCGAATGTCACGAAATTTATACGAAAATTAAATGGCTACTCAGTTAACATTTACGCAAAAACAAAACTCAAATTTCTGCAAAGAGACAACAATTTTGGCAATTTTCACTTTCCCCGATTATGACGCTATGGTAAGCATAAGTTGTCATAGCAACCACTGTCCTTATCGGATCAGACCCAAAAACAGTTTAATATTCGTTGCCCGGCCTGTAGATGCTACATGTGTAATGTAAAAGCAATTTATTTGTTACAGTATAAATAGTTTTAAGCTTGGCAGCAACAACAGGTTACTACTGGTCTTTTCATGTTAAAGAATATTTAATAAGCATTTTCAATAATTATTTGAAACGCGAAACAGTTTATTATCATTATTGTCGTTTGACAGTACACATTTAGGCACCGTTTAAATAGACCAAATCATAGACTTTAGTAGTCGGCAACGTTCGTAAAATAATAAAGTACAATGCTTTGGGACTATTATCTTTCAAGACTGTCTGCGATTTTAATTGCAAAAGTAGTCGTTTTTTACAAACGGATAAATTGAAATGTCTGGTCACGTAGCTATAAAGTCGTCAAACATCAAGGGTTTATTCCTTTTGTCCTCCTTAACCCATACTTGACGAATGGATTCTCCCACCATTATCAATCGGGTGAGTCCACTTTCACTTTTAGGGGTGTTAGGAGTGATTTTAATTATTTATCTCATTTTTCGATGAAATTTCTCTGTGCAAACAGAATAGCCCCAGATGGGACGCCGCGTTCTGCGGCGTCACATCTGGGGCTATTCTGTTTGCCAATGTCCCACAAAAGGGGCGCCAGGCTTAAATGAGTTAAGGATACTATAACTGGAAATGAGTGCACAATCAGAGTTAAAAGTCTACGTGTTTGGCACTCATTACGAAAACTTGCCCATGCAATATACACAATTCTTTTAGCTGTAAAAATTGGAGGGAAAAATCATTGGACAAAAATAATATCGTTAATATTTTTTGCTTAAAACATTGATTATGGGTACACGTTAAAAACCGCATCGCACGTTAGAACATAAATAAAAAATAGATATTCCCCTGTAAACACCATTACATGTTACTATATAAAGGTGGGGTATATTAGGGGGTATACATTGCATGAACGTATTTGCATGATGTATTTGCAAATTACCTGGAACTAATTCTTTGATGTGGGCAGTGGCGGAAACTGCCGCGTCAGTGGATTCTTTAAAAGGTAATGACTTTCCTGTTGATATACATGCTCTTTGTAAGTGAAATACCAGTTCTTTGTAATATAAGAATAAAAGTTCTAAGCTTATGCCTTCAGCCACGTTAAACCTTTCATGTCTTTGTCTGTAAATTACACTCATTAAGGCTCGTTTATTAGATGCGTCGTATTAACTGATAAAAGGACAGTACCCACCTGTTTTCTTTGTTGTTCATTTTGCTCGTCAGCTTGTCAGCATGCGACCATTGTGTTAACCAAGATAATTCCACTTGTAGACAAAAGAATACGCGGTTCCTGAGAAAACCGAAATTTTGTTTGTGCGAAAACAAAGCTGCAGATCAGCTTTGCAGTAACTGGACAGTTGATCAGCGCCACTACGTATAACCGAATTTTCAAGATTCTAGCTCTCTTCTGTGTTTGTACAGCTCGGTTTGTGTAGGCCCTGGTCGGAAACCCCGGCCGGTTTTCTCGCGTCGCGGATCATTTTTTGCTTTTCATCTAGTCTTTTGTCACGGCAGGTCCCTTTCTCTCTCAAGAGTTGATAATTTCATCCACAGAGTTTATGCCTAAGGCATGCCTCTCAAATAATTATCATGATAATGACATGGACTTAGGTCACACTTTAAGAATTTCAGCAACGTCATGGTCAATAATGGTTTTGTCATTTGTGAAAAAAAATATTTTTCGCTTTACTAGAAACAAAGGTCTACTGAGTACATTTTATTATTGAAGGAAACATTAGCTTACAGCACAAACATCTTGCAATATCCAACCCTGGTTTTGCGTGTTCTTGACAATAACTGGTTTATAATTCACAACTAATTGCTTCTGATAAAAGGTATGTACTTTTGAAGCTAGCGAAAACGCATTTTTCACAAAGAACACCTGTTAAATGGACACCTATTATGATTTTTGTTTATCATGAACAACAACTAAAAGCATTCCAGCTGTGTATCATTCTTAATGCTTTTAATAATTACTAAACAGAATTTAAAAGATAGTTCGAACCAAGCATAAAGTTTTGAGAGTGTGCTTCTGAAATGTTAAGTAATGTAATCATTCCCAAATGTATAATATTGGAGATAATAAATGTAGAGTTTTACATATATGTAGTATGAAGAAATTTGCATTTGACCGACATGATCGGAACCCGCAAACCTTATATGAAAACACAAAAACTTTAAATCTCAGATTTGATTCAATCGTGAATAACTCATATAAGCCTGGTGTCCTTTTTGTGGGACATAGGCAAACAGTATAGCCCCATATATGACGCCACAGAACGCGGCGTCCCATCTGGGGCTATTCTGTTTGCTAAGAGAAATTCCATCGAAAATTTGAATAAAATTTTAAAATCCCTCCTGACGCCCCTTGAAATGAAAGTGGACTCATCCAAATGATAATGATTGGCGAATCTATTCGTCAAATATGGGTTTAAAGAGTGACAATTGGAAGGCTGAGAGAGTATTTATAGCGGACCAAGAAATGGTTGTGTTACTATTTCTTATTATCCTTATGAGGTTTCAATGTATAAACCATTCCTTTAATTGCTGCATCATGTACATGGTTATTTGACCAGTATCTGACGTAACGCTGCTGATATTTTCAGTTATGAAATCTGGAAGATGATTTTAGCTTCAACAACAACCTTATTTGAACCGCGTCATGAGAAAACCAACAATGTGGTTTCCGAACAGGTCTGACACAACCAAGATGTGCTTAAGCGCAGAAGATGGATAGAGGCTGGAATGTAGAAAGTAGAGGAATTGTACTATCCGTGTAGCGAAAACAATGGACCTGGTCAGCTTCGCAGTTAGCTGATCTGCCCTTATGTTTGCGCATATGCTTAAAGTTGGTTTTCTCATGACGCGACTCTTTTATCTTTTACTTATGCTATGGCTCGTTCTTAAGAGTCCAAGTTTGCATGTATATGCGAAACACATATAGGCTAATGAGTCGTTTCGTTGTACTTTAGAGCGAAAAACTCAATCAGAAAATAAGCCAATTCATGATATTTTGGCATAAGGGGTCATAAAAAGTACATATTAGTATATTTTATTTTCTGAACTTGAATGGTAAGGTTTATTCGCCTTATCTTTCAAGACTAAAGGCCAATTGCCTCTATAGCTGTGCAGAGTGGTTGACGCATAAACTGTCCAGTAAGAGAATCAAAAATAATAATTGTGGTTTCTCTTGACAAACCATAAGCTGTCGCCGTCATAATTTCCTTGTTTTGTAAAGAGCATGCTTTACCAGAAAGCAGCATTTAGCGACAAATTCACTTATGAAAATTGAATAACAGTTTCCTCACAAGAACACAAAAAGACCGGCTTTCTGGTCTTAAATTAGCCGAGACTTATTTCATTTGGAATTTGTCATTGAAAACCAACATTTTGTATATGTGAAAACAAAGGCGCTGATCAGCTGTGAAGCGGATCAACACTTTTGTTTTCTCTACACGCATAGTACAAACGCTCTTGTTCTTTATTCCGAAATTTCAAGCTTCTAGCGTACTTCTGTACTTACACAGGTCGGTTTGTGTTAGACCTGGTCGGAAACCCCGAAGATCGGTTTTCTCTCGTCACGGCTCATTGGAAGTTGTCACTGGAAAGAGAAAGCTGATGGCTATTCACACGTTCGTATTATATGAGATTATCAGAACTTCGTCTTAAGAAAATAGCTTTGGCGCCTGTAAAACTGGTATAAGCCCCTCAGTATTTTTAGCTCACCTGAGCCGAAGGCTCACGAGGCGAGCTTATAGGATGGGCATGGTCCGGCGTCCGTCCGTCCTTCACATTTTCAAAGATCTCCTCTGAAACCGTTTCGCCAATCAAAGCCAAACTTCCTGTGAAGCATCCCTGGGAACGGGGAACGAAAGTTTATATAAATGGTCCAGGTCACATGACCAAGATGGCCGACATGCTAATATTTGGTAAAAACCGTAAAAAATCTTCTTCTCTGGAACCGGTGGACCGACTTCAACGAAACTTGGGGTGTAGCATCGGGGACTCTGGCCCATCATAGTTTATATAAATCATGACCTTGGGTTGACCTTGACCTATTTTACGGCATGTCAGTTTTGGTTACATAGGCTTTTCAATGAAAAAAAAATGAAAACATTGAATTTTTAAGGAAGTTTTGTAACCTGTGACCTGAAAGTTGGTAGATACAGACAACATGTTGAGCTAATGAAGTGTAATTAGTATTAAAGGTCAAGGTCATTTCTTGACCTGTAAATTTTAAAATGCCAACAAATATTGGCATTTTAACGTTTATGAGCCGGATAAGGTTTCGTCTGAGCTGAGTTGAGCTAGAAAAAGTTTTATTGATACCTTATCATAGACGGTAAAATGGTTACCTACAAAATAGATTCAACTAAAATACGTCTTCTCTGTTGAGTTCTTGATGCTGAAATTCAAACGCAATTTTCAGACTGTTAACTCTTTAGCTGACAGTGTTTTTATAGCCCTCGCACACGAGTAGCCCGAATATATTCGCCACTCGGGGTTTAGCACTTTATTTTATGAAGATATGTTCGAAATCAAATCTTTTCTTAATTGCAAACCACATATCTTAATCAAAAACAATTAAACTGAGATGGATTCAGTAAGAGCCTCAGAATTAAAATAAATTTCTTTCGTGTGTCCTGTTTATTGTTACTTTCCGTGATTCCAATTTTACAGATGCCAGTCACGTTTAGCGAACGTGACTCTAAAACATTCAACAAGTCTAGAGACAGCACTTTAGATTCTCGGTTTTGAGCTCTTTGCGTATTTTTAAACCAAATGCTTGTTTCCTTCCATTACCTGGTTCCACAATCGATTGTAAAAACTTGGACGGTACGTATGTATAAATTTTTGTTCGTTAATGAATTGTTTGGAAGCTTTTTAACAATTTGGACTCTGCAATTCTGAAAATTGGCTGTCTCGGCTCTGAAGGACAAAGCGGCTCTAATAGGATTTGATTGTCGTTTTTCCATCTTATTGCCTTTTAAGATTATTATTCTTTATCAGCGTAGTTATCGTCTGTCCTAGATTTAGACGTTTTTGTTCCACAACTGAGGCCCTTTAAGTACTTGATTGTTCTTGGAAGTACGGGGAATTGTCTTACAGGAAGTGAAGCAAAAAAGCCTTTCCGGGACATATCTGTGCTTCATTACAAGCAATGACAACCAGGCCCCGAGGTTATAGAACTTTTTTCATGCTCAGCTCAGCTGAGACTTAAATTTATTCTGCTCATAAATGTTAAAATGCCAACAACTGTTGGCATTTTAACATTAATTAGCAGAATAAAGTACAGGCTTTGGAGTTCTGAACCTTCAATTTCAATATATTCAGGCTATTTCTGTATTTAATAGTATATTAATTTTAATGCATGAAAAAAAGTTTTATAACCTCGGGAACTGGGCCCAGTATTACAATCCCCCCTTAGAGTTAAGGAAAACCTTAGTGAAGGTGACGAATTTCAGCATCCAAAACGATCATGCATCTCGTAAAACATACTTTAATCAAAGTAATGGATTTTATTATGTAAATTACATTTTACTGTACACACCTGTATACTTTTGTAAAAACAATTATTGATTTTAAGGGTAAAATATCATGTCAAACTTTATCACCTTAACTAACAGCTTCCCTAACTTGAAGGGAGGATTGTGATTCTAGACCAAGTGCTGTATATTAAAGTCTTTATGCACAATCTAGGCAAATTCAAGTGGCTCTTCACCTTTTTTTCACGTTTAAATGTGACAGTATCTGACATTTTGGGTCTTGTGGGGTCAAAGTCGAAAATTCAGTTTTTAACATTTTCACAATTTTTATTACGTTAATAATCAATGTCCAAAATCTTTAATAAATAGCGCTAACGACTGATAAGAAAAATAGAGAAAACACGAACCACCCACAATTTGCACCTTAGGGTTCTTAATTGGTAAAGAAATTAATTGCCCTTGGAAAATCATTTGTAACACAGAGTTATAGTATCCTGTTCTGTTGTTCTTACATTGAATGTTTTCTAAATATTATAAAATCGGAAATTGCGAAGGCCTTGCAAGAAATATCCAACCTGTAGGCGGCGTTTTGAAACTAATGACTTATAGCGTAAAATCCAATTAACGTCGCATGCAATTTTGTGACGTCAACTTTGGTTCACGTTTTGTGACGTCAACGTCGTACCTCCACAAGACCGAAAATCTCAGAGAACGTCACAAATTACTTTTTTGCATTATTTGTACAAATGTATTTTGCATGGACATGGTTTACTTTTTAAAAATATAATTAACTGTAAGCAATATCAGGAATCCATTTCCTGGTTGCAATTTGGAGGGCGTTACTCAATATAATTTTTTCAGGTTTCTTAGCAAATTACAGTGTCCATGCAAAATAATTAGGGACAAATAAAAAAAATACAACACTGAAACTATCACTGGCTTGGAAAATGGATAATTTCTATCTTTGCATAAAGACAAGCACTGATGACCTAATTCTGTAAGATCTCATTTTCAGCATCTATGTCGTATTGATTGATATTTATTTCATTTAGATAGGTCAATACCAATGTGGACGTATTGAACTTCCGCGTAATGAAACCGTCTAAGGACTTTGTTTTTGCATTAATAAAGAAAATCTATGTATTATTTTTTTCTTCCGCTTTTATGCTTTTATGATATGAGCAGCGTCATGAGAAGACCGGAATTTTGCCAATGCGAAAACAAAGGCACAGATCAGCTTCGCAGTAACTGCAAAGCTGATCCGCACCTTTGTTTTCGCTACACGGATAGTACAATTCCTCTTCTTCCTAAATCCGAAATTTTAAGCATCTAGCCATCTTCTGTGACTGCACAGGCCGGTTTGTGTCAGACCATGTCGGAAACCCCGAATACTGGTTTTCTCACGTCGCGGCTCATTTTTTTTCTTCCGTCTTTATGCTTTTATGATTATTGTCCTTGTTTCTGACTGAATTTTACTCATGTGTAACGAGGTCATTTGATGAAGAGTTCTGGGATATGACTAGATACGTAGCCAATAACAAATGTCCAAACATAGGAAAGAAGGAAAAGTTACGGTAAAGATTGGCCAGGAATTGGTGCAATGCGCAGTGGGAAAAGCCAGGAGGGAAAAATCAAAATGACAGATACAAATATATGTACTTAAACAAATACAATACGGTAAGAAGATCGAGCAGCTATTTCCTCAGAGGTGACCAATCAGATATCTTAAAATATTATATGAAGACGTCGATTATAAAAGGCGCAAACAGTATAAAAATTACACCAAACAGTGAACCAAAGAGAATCGCAATAGAAGTACCACCTTGGAACGTTCAGTTGCTTCAAATTACTGGGCTAAAGCTACTTTTTGCATATTTATTTCTTCGATTTGAGCTTTAGCATGAGCATTTTCTATATACCAATTTAGACAGAAACATATCTCTATATTCGTAAAAGATCGCTGGCGGCTGTACGAGTACAGCAACGGTAACGTTATATTGTCAAATGAGCCTCGTCATGAGAAAAACGGATTTTGCCAATGCGAAAACGAAGGTGCAGATAAGCTGTGCAGTAACTGCACAACTGATCAGCGCCTTTGTTTTTGCTACACGAATAGTGAAGTCACCCTTCATCTTAAATTAAAAATGTCAAGCTTCTAACCTTCTTCTATGACAGTGCATGCCGGTTTGGGTCGGAACTGGTCGGAAGCCTATCAGTTCGATTTTCTCGCTTCGCGGCTCTACTGTCTCGAGTCTTAGATAATCCCTACGGAGTCTTAGCTGTGTAATATCCTGGAAAAATAATTTACAACTTCCCAATATTAAATCCGACAGTGACTACTACAATGGAGCCCCTCCTGTGAAAACCAGATTTTATCATTGGACTGCAAAAACAAATCCGTAGATCAACTGGACAGCTTGCCACTGCCTTTCATTTCGCTAATAGTTTGTACAATTTCTTATACATCCGGCATTTACAACTTAGCTATTATGTGTGTTTGTACAGCCCATTACATGATGAGACTCAATTTGGACACCATGGATCCACACATATACAATTCAAACACACTGTAATCTTCTTTTTTTTTCTTATTAATGCTAAGACACAAGTGACACTTTTTCATCTCAAAAATCGCAGTATGCTTATATGTATTTCTGTTGTTGAATTGCCTGCAGCTTCCATGGCCTAAGAGCCGTTGAATACTCGTTATTTTGTTTGATTCTTAGATTCGATGTCCTGTGTGATATGTTTATCATGGCACCTTCTGAACCTTCCATAAAACTATGATGGCCATTTAACGTACTGCAGAAGAATGGTAGGCAATAATTTGGCAATGGCGCATTAAGAAAGAAATTCCCGCTCCATAAACCGAGGTGGGAAAAATAAATTGACAGTTAAGAACTTATATTAAGAAAACATATTGTAAGCCGAGTGAGCAGCTTTTTACTAATAACTAAAATATGTAAAAGTACATAAGGTGCAAACAGCACAAAAATTCAACACCAAATTATAAATCAATTACAACATCAACAGAAGTATCGCCTTGGTACGATCAGTAATATAAAATTGCTGGGGGTCTCAACCGGTTTTTCAGGCGTCTAACCTCTCACCGTCTGCTTCCTCAATCATTTAGTTAGTTGTTCGGTCGTCGTGATGAATCTCTAACTAGACTAGAATTATCAAGGACAAACAAATAAATTATGATAATCACCATGATGAATCAAAAACGACGACTCACAGATACAATAAGTTGACCGACGATGGAGATCCCTGGGCGCCGAATAACTTACTGAAATCCGGAGCAAAAGAAAAACTCCAGTTGAAACCCGGTGGGCCAAGCAACAGGCAAGAAGCTCCGGCCCCAACCAACTAAAACGAACTTAGTTTAAGTCGGGTCCAGCATAGTTATCAACCATGATTGGGTTAAAAACTAATCATGCATACTGTCGTATAACATTTAAGTTATATCCTATACGTTTTTAACGTAAATTGATTTTTCTGAACTGATGAGAAAAAGCACCAACCTATAAGTTTCTTAGATTTGTAAACCAAGTCACCATACAATTCTGGTTGCGAAAGGCCCTCCCGTAAAAGCGCCTTTACCAACATTGAATTTTCCGGAAAATCTAGTCTGTAAATACGTCATTGGTTTTGATTGCCAGAAGAAGGAATGGATCATTTTGCATTATTTTATTTCCCAGAATGCTCGTTAATATTTTAATATTTTAAGCATAATAATTGCTTTTGCACATTTGTCACGTCTAGCTATAGAGTAAAATGTAATGCACGTTAACTTGTCTGTTGGTTTCTCACATAAATAATAATTATTGCCTAAGCCCGCAAAACGACATTTGTGTGCTTTGCTTTTACATCGACCAGTTGCTTATCATAATAATATGAGCCGCCTCATGGGAAAACCAACACTCTGCATATGCGACACCAAAGACATAGATCAGCTTCGCGGTGACCGCGAAGCTGATCAGCGCCTTTGATTTCGCTACTCGGATAGTACAATTCCTCCTCTACTTAAATCCAAAATTTCAAGCTTCTAGCCATCCTCTGTGACTGTACAGGCCGGTTTGTGTCGGACCTGGTTGGAAACCACATAGTTGGTTTTCCCACGGGGCGGCTCATATTACAATGGTCAATTTCAGAATAACTAAAAAGCTGCATCTTTGAACTTAAAGTACTCTAAAACTCTATCTGCCCATAGTGCCTTCTTTTCTTCTTCGTTTAACCCATATTTGACGAATGGATTCTCCCAACGTTATCATTTGGGTGAGTCCACTTTCATTTTTAGGGATGATAGGAGTGATTTTTTATTTTTTTATGAAATTCCTTTAAGAAAACAGAATAGCCCCAGATGGGACGCCGCGTTCTGCGGCGTCACATCTGGGGCTATTCTGTTTGCCTATGTCCCAGGCTTAAATGAGTTAATGCGAAACTGTACTTCAGGTCTCATATTTAAAGGACAGATAAGCATTATGGCTGTACACAGATCTGAAGATTGAACATGCACAGCGCGACTGATCTCCATTTTCCGACGGGCTATATTACAGACATTTCATATTTTATAGCGTTATGGCCCTTACCTGGTCTTCATAGTATCTTACCGAAGGCCAAAGACACTATTTCTCAGTCACGGAGGGTTCATTTGTACCCTGATCGGATTTCGCGGCATTCTTCAAAGTCGTAATTAAAGGTATATTAATGCTACAGACAGCACACTTTAGCTGAAAGCATCTTTGATGAGAGTTTGACATTTTGATATTTAGGCAGCGTGCGACAATACCTAACTTCGGGAAATCTGATATAGTCCATCACATACTGAGCTGTTATCGACACTTGATTCGGGTTAAAGCTTGAGGGACTAACCTTTGGAAAGGTAATGGAATATACTATATGTATCAAAGCAGTGAACACCATGGCGCTGCTCAGCTTCGCCTGCAACATGTGGATTTCTATTGACGCTGCAAGTTTCATATTTGACGTATTTTTCCGTAAAACAAGTGACAAATAACGCATAACGGAAATTCATCTAAATGGTTCGTTGGGAGGTTTGTGGCTGTGCTTCTTGGAAACTGATATTTGAGCCTGTGCATGAGAAAACCAACAATTTGGGTTTATGACCAGGTCCGATACAAACCAGACTGTATAGTCACAGAATAAAGCTACAAGCTTTGGATAGAAGTAGAAGAGGAATTGTACTATCCGAGTGGCGAAAACAAAGGCGATGATCAGCTTCGCTGTTACTGCGAAGCTGATCTGCGCCTTTGTTTTCGCCTATGCAGATTGTTGGTTTTCCCATGCGACGGCTCATTTATGAATTCGTAAATAGAAACGTTACAGCCTTTGCCGTTGTTTAATTCGCGCGATAGAATAAAATTTGTGTATTTGTCCGAGTAAGAATAAGCTAAAATGAAGCACTCCAGTGATGAACAAAATATTAACATCAGGAAAACATGTCCGCCCGAAATAAGTAACCCCTTAAACCCCCTTTTTATAAAGTAAAACTTGGATAAACAGGAGTATACATTTTTTTCATATATTTAATCCAAAACATGGAGTGTGGGTACTCGTTAGAACCGCCGAGGCATTTCTACATGTACCTACAATCTATGCTTTGAACAAAAATATGGAAAGTATTATAATTTTTCAGCTGAAAATATTTACAGTATCAAATATTTGCTTTTTATTGCATGGATGCGTTTTCGTGGCCTTACCTAGAAGAACATTTGTTCGTTATCACAGACAGTTTAAGTGCAATCTTGTCCCAAGGTTATAAAAAACATTTTATACTCAGCTCAGCTGAGACTAAATCTATCCTGTTCATAATTATTAAAATGCCAACATGTTGACATTTTAACATTTATGAGCAGGATAAATAGCAGGCTTTGGTGATCTAAACCTGAAATTTCAATTTATTTTGGTCAATTTGTCATTTGTGAGAGTTGAGCATGAAAAACGTTTTATAACATCGGGACCTTGTGATATGTTTAATCTTTATTCTATGCTCATGACGCCATTTATATTGGCTGTAGCTCATTAGTGTTGTCGTTTTGACTATCCTAGAGCTTGACTTCTCTTAACATGCATCCTAATGACAATTAGTCTATAAATGAGTAGGTCTACATGGCAAATCAGGTGTCGGTGTGAGTCAAGTATGTCATTATACAATCTTTGGTGACACTTTAAAGTCGGATAAATGCCGAAGTGTTGCACGGACTGTGTTATGCGATAGTTCAAGTGCTGTTTCTAGCTTATGATATGACAATTAGTTCTCTTAGTTCTGTTTAATTACATAACGTCCCTTTTCAGTATCGAAACAACTATTGTAACATTCGACTAAACGAAATTCAGAATCACGTTAGAAAACGATAATATGATACTAGCAGAACGTTTGTCAACGTGTTTAATTGAAAAACACCAGGCACAAAGAAATAAACTAAAAATAAAAAAAAACAAACTCGGAACCCAAATACGGTTAGAGAGTAGAAAGCATATTTTGGTTTTATATTATATGTTCTGCGCAGAGTAGGAATCGGTTTAAATTCGGAATTGTACCTGCGCAAAGTAGGAATTCTCACACAATTATAATAGAAGCTGAGATCCATTAAGAGCAGTGATTTTATTAAAGATAAAGGGGATGAGCCATACCGCGGTTTCGTCTACTCTCGTCAGTGACACTTTAGACGTGGCAACACATCAGGAAAACATGTCCATGAAATAAATACCCCTTATACCCCATAGTAAAACTGGGGTATGCAGGGGTTTTCTTATTTTTGCTCCAAAACATAGATTGTGGGTACTCGTAAGAACCGCTTTGGACCAATAGGTATACCCCGGTACACCCCAGTTTTACTATAAAAAAGTGGGGTTTAAGAAGGTAATTATTGCATGGACATGTTTTCTTGATGGGAAAAACTATGCTCAGCCTATTAAATAGAAGCAGGTTTAATTAAACTAAAACGGCATAAAATGGCCATTGTTAAAATGAACAAACATTTAAGACAGTAAAATATAGTGGACTGCTTTTCAAAAGTGAGTCAGACATTACATTACTGATGATGTTTTCATGAATAAAATACAAATGCTTAATCCGTTGGAAGCAGCAAAACAGTGTGGACTATATTGCACAATTCTGAGTAATGAACC
Source organism: Rugalucina vietnamica (assembly GCA_964017185.1). Taxonomy (NCBI): domain Eukaryota; kingdom Metazoa; phylum Mollusca; class Bivalvia; order Lucinida; family Lucinidae; genus Rugalucina; species Rugalucina vietnamica. The sequence continues at coordinate 26,713,367 of OZ024880.1, read as the reverse complement.
CTCGTCAGTAGCCCTTTAAAAACCGGCAACGAAGGCAAGACTATTGTATTGTAATTTCGAAAATTTACATGAGAAGTCAAGAACAAAGACACATTCCTAAACGGGGTCAAATAATTTAAACATTGCTTAGAAGTATGTTTCTAAAAGCGAGTGTTTTGAACACTCTGTATATCTTTACTGATCACAAAGGACCTAAATAAAAACATAATCTGCATTGTGGGTGATGTATGGAGAGACTTTTTAGGGTCGCCACACGGCACAACACCAGCTGCAGCAAAGCAAATAAAATATAAAGGTTTGATCTTTAGGAAGCAGTAAAACATTCAAAGGAGGGTAGTATGGACTATATTGCGCGATTTCTGGTTATGAACCCTCGTCAGTAGCCCTTTGAAAACCGGCAACGAAAGCCAGATTATAGTGCTGCAATTTCGAGAATTTATACGAGGACATTCCTAAAAGGGGTCAAGTAATTAAAACATTGATTAGAATTAAGTTTCTAAACGTAAGTGTTTTGAACACTCTGAATATCGTTACTGATCTCAACGGACCGAAAGAAAAATATAATCTGCACTATGGATGATGTACGGGGAGACCTTTTAGGGCCGCCACACGGCACAACGCCAGCTGCAGTGATAGCAAATAAAATATAATTGTTTGATCCTTTGGAAGCAGTAAAACATTCAAAGGGAGGTAGTATGGACTATATTGCGCACTTTCGGGTAATAAACTCTCATCAGCAGCTCTTTTAAAACAGATTATAGTGCTGCAATTTCGAGAATTTATACGAGGAGTCTAAATCAAAGACACATTCCTAAACGGGGTCAAGTAATTTAAACATTGCTTAGAACAATCTTTCTAAACATAAGTGTTTTGAACACACTGAATATCTTTACTGATCTCAAAGGACCGAAAGAAAAATATATTCTGCACTATGGATGATGTACAGGAAGACTTTGTAGGGCCGCCACACGGCACAACGCCAGCTGCAGTAATAGCAAATTAAATATAATGGTTTGATCCTTTGGAAGCAGTAACACATTCAAAGGGAGATATTATGGACTGTATTGTGCAATATCGGGTAATGAACCCTCATCAGTAGCCCTTTTAAAACCGGCAACGAAAGCCAGACTATTCTGTTGCTTGCAATTTCGAGAATTTATACGAGAAGTCTAAATCAAAGACACATTCCTAAAAGAGGTCAAGTAATTAAAACATTGCTTAGAATTATGTTTCTAAACGTAAGTGTTTTGAACACTCTGGATATCTTTACTGATCTCAAAGGACCTAAATAAAAATATAATCTGCACTATGGATGACGTACGGGGAGACTTTTTAGGGCCGACACACGGCACAACGCAAGCTGCAGTAACAGCAAATAAAATATAATGATTTGATCCTTTGGAAGCTTTAATTTAAGAAACTTATAGGAAGTAATGTTTTTTCTTTTCAGTTTAGAAAAATCATAACACGTTACAGACGTATAGGTTATAACTTGAATGTTATGCGACAGTCTGCATGCTTAGTTTTTAACCCAATCACGGTTGATAACTATGCTGCCTTCTTTAATTGCACGCCGGTGGGTCGGGCGTCAGACTCTATGATGGCCCCGACTTAAAGCTATTCATTTTAGTTGGTTGGGGCCGGAGCTTCTTGTCTGTTGCTTGGCCCACCGGGGTCCAACAGATGTTTTTCTTTAGCTCCGGAGTTAGTAAGTTATTTGGCGCCCAGGGATCTCCATCGTCGGGCAGCTTACTGAATCTGTGAGTCCTGGTTTTTGATTCATCAGGATGTGTATCATGATTTATTTGTTTGTTCTTGATGATTCATTTACTAGTTAGAGATTCACCACGAGGACCGAAGAACTAACTAAATGTTATGAACCACTGCAGAAGCTGAGGGTGAGGTTACGGCCGTGTAAAATCGATTTAAACCCGCCAGTAACTTTGTGTTACTGATCGTTCCAAGTCGATACTTCTGTGGTGGTTCTTTTTGTTTTATGTCTTGGTGTTTAAAATATTTTTGTGCTGTTGGCGCCTTATGTATGTTTGCATATTTTTAGTTAAGTTAAGGTAACTGAGTGGCCACCTATTGGGAAAATAGCTGCTCATTCGGCTTACGAAATGTTTTCATGGTATAAGTACCTGATTGTTAGTTTGGTTTTTTCCCACCTTGGTTGTTTGGAGTCTTTTTCTGATTGCGCCTTTTCCTGCTCTTTGCCTACTTGTACTTTTTTTAAAACATTCAAAGGGAGGTAATGTGGACTATATTGCATTATTTACATCAGCGAAATATATATATGCCTACGACAGAAAGCCTATTTAAGGCTAGAGTTTAATTTCATTCACTAGTAGATTTATTCTCGCCCTTTTTCGAAAATAAATTATTTTTAACTCAGTTTACGTCCCTTTAAAGATTATTTCAGCTCATATGAGACGGGCCAATCAGTAGGTGGGGCGAAAACAGGAGAACCCCGAGAAAAACCCCCTGATATACCCGCAAGCAGAACTTGGCTTGTCTCACATGTGGCCAGAGCGGGGCTCGAACCCACACCAGACACAGCGGTGAGATGATCGAGAGATTGAGAAACAGCGCTCTTAACCGCTCGGCCACGGGGGCCGCCGACCATTTCTGCATAATATGGTGTTGGTATTCAGTCAAGTGCATGATGTTGCATCTTTACTTGACCCATATTACTGAAATAAATGAAAATCGCGGTGCATAATATGGACCATCAAAAATAATAAAGACATTAATTGAGCTTACTACAAGATTTAGGCCAAGGTTAACTGGTTCTAAGACTGAGAGGCAATTAATCAAGACGTCTAAGTCCGAATAAATGTGTCAGATTTTTTCATTGTTCGACTTTAATCTCTGGCTTTAGATGTCACGGTTCTGACTGAAACGGCGTTATCCTATTACTGGACATTTCTATTAATAAGTTTCTTTCAGGGATATATATTCGCATAGAGAAAGCAATCACTGAATATCTCAACGACTTGACAGTTCTCATAGCACTTCTACGCTTTCCCAGAAATGTCTTTAAATAGACAAAAATGTCACCAGTAACGCAGCAAAATTGAATAATTTTCCTTGAGGGGCATATGTCATGAACAATTAATCAATCTGGTCGGGTCTAGGACATGCTAGGAATTAGATGTGACTATCAAGTATTATGGGAGTTAGAAGGACAAAATAGATACAGCAAAATAGAGCTATCACAATGGCTAACTTGACGGTCTCTATATACAGTCGACTGTATGTGGAATATCCGGTTATCCGGTTTAATGTAGTACATGATTTCATAACGTAATGGCAGTTTTCGAAACACTTACGTTTAGAAACATAATTCTGAGCAATGTTTTAATTACTTGACCCCGTTAAGGAATGTGGCTTTGATTTAGAATCCTCGTATAAATTCTCAAAATTGCAGCACTATAATCTGGCTTTCGTTGCCGGTTTTAAAAGTGCTACTGGTGAGGGTTCATTACCCGAAATTGCGCAATATGGTCCATACTACCTCCCTTTGAATGTTTTACTGCTCCCGAAGGATCAAACTAATATAGGCCTATAGAGGATATTCAAGTTTTTGGAATGAATATGAGTTTTATTTCAATGAGTGAAGTGAAAACTTTTTACATTTCATGAGTGCCGAAGGCACGAATGAAATATATAATTTTTCACTTCACGAGATGAAATAAAAGTCATATTCACGACAAAAACTTGAATTTTCTTTTTATTATACTGCATGTAGTCATTGTTACGTTGCAAGCTAAAGCATATGGGGTCAAAATCTTAAATGACGTCATTTCGTCACGTCATTACGTCGCTATTGTGTGTGAACGTTCATTGCGTCAACAATAGCATAGATTATAAAATTTAGTTATGTATAAATTAGAAATGAAACGGTGGAATCGTAATTTGCGTATTCCCAAATCTTATATTTTCACATGTGAAAATATAACTTTTTTATATTTTCACATGTGAAAATATAACTTTTTCAAATATTGGTTATATTTAATACATATTTCTCTTTATAATGCAACAACCCTACATATCGGCCTAATAAAGGGGGGTTCATAAACAGAAGCTTTATTTAGCTACTGACCTCTACTGACTAAATAAAGACCGCGTTGCGATTTTGTTTAACGCAACAAAAAGAAGCGCGCCAGTGACGTCAAATTTAGTCACGTTTTGTGACGTCAATCGCCATTGTTATGCAACTTTACGTAGGTGAAACAATGGACATGGAAAATTCAAATTATCAACAAAATCTACTGCTATGGTGGCGAATTTTGAGGAGTCGTTCTGCGGAGTGATTGCTGAGCTGTTGACTAAATAAACAAAATGGCGGAAAGCAAATCTCCTCACATTGGGTTAGTTTTTTCGCGAAATTTGTCGGCTTTCATTGCATTATAAAGTGAAAAACTACCCCGTGACCAAAAATAAACCGATTTATCACGCTCGGGCCGTAAGCAGATGAAAGGGCTCGCTAAAAGCTCGCCCTTTCATCTGCTTACTAATCCTCACGTGATAAATCGGTTTATTTTTGGTCACGGGGTAGTTATTTACTATATATTTCATCACTTGCCATATAATAAATTTTATTATTCATTTGAAATACTATGTTTTCGGTTGAATATTTAGAGAAGTCTAATGATGTCCATAACCCATGTCATGTACATTTATATATATCCACGAACAATCTAAAATACAAACTGCACATCTGTGTACAACCTTGTTACTACAGGAGCCGGGTTGGTATATCGTAGCTGCATGGACAAGACAGAATTTGTAGTTGTCACATTGCTAATTTTCAGTCATTGTCACCCAACTAATTTACTACGATCCGATACTTTTTAGAGCGTCCGAAACAATATTTCTCTTGGGTTAGAAATTGTCTAAACGACAAGACAGATTTGTCATTGAGAATATGTATCTGAATGCCATTGGTCTCTGGTGCTGTAGATTAAGAGCAAGGTTTTCAAGAACGTACTTTTTGTGCGAGCGTGAGAAAAATAGAATCCTTTTGCAAACACCATCACGTACATCAAAGATACCACAGACGATCGGCTACCGCGTCGCGTCGCAGGGCAGGCTCTTACAAAACATATGACTTGCGCATATGACGCTTAAATCATACTTGGTTTATAAATAAAAATCAATGTCTGCCATATAAACAATTATGCGTAGCATGCTCAGAGCTCAACAAAGGACAAATGCCAGTTAATCTTGCAAATAGCCTCCTGATTATAACATGAGACGGTATACACAATATCTCCTCAAGAAGTAACGCTTTATACAGTGTAGTTTAAAGACCTTTCGATCAATGCCAAATTGGACATTGCTTCTTCAATATACATATATTTGCCTTGGGTATCAAAGCAGAAGAAGAATGATTGGAAAAGTGCCATGTCGCAAGAAACCGCGTGCGTTCAATTGGCCGTTTAGAGGCACAACACGATCGGATCTCTCTTCTTCGCGATAAAGCATAAAACATGTGTATGTATATGCTATATAACTTAGTTATATTAACCAGGTAAAGTAGAAACTGGCTTCAATTCTTTCTGCGTTGATGCACGTTTGAGAAACGTTGCTGTGAATGGCTTTTAATGTATCTCCTATAATTTCCACCTAAATTGTTATTTCTCTGCCCAAGGAGGTACGAGACGTTCTGGCCCGATTTGATCACCAAAAAGACGTGAACTTAAAATCTGCTCATCATAGACTTCCCTTGAATTACTGGCACCATGCTCTATGGCAGTTGTGATCTAAGTATATAAAAAGACATTTCTCTGTATATGCTTTGCAAATGCAAGACTAAACGTCTTAATATAAATGCTGGATGCTGTCGAGCATTGAAATTATATTTGATAACATGTCCAGTTATGTTCGTTAGCAAATGTGAAATTGAAACTGACAATGATAGTTCCTCTTAGTATAAAAATCGCAGTGAACTGGACAGAACTGCTAATGCAATGCAAAGGACTAAAACAGTAACATTATTAAGTCATCATCTTCATCATCATCATCACCTCTGATTTCATGCCTCCAACCATAAGTGTCCTTATGGGCCAGTAAGCGCTACTCATTCATTGGAAATCATCATCATCATCATCATCATCATCATCATCATCATCATCAATCTAAGAACTACCCAAATTCCTTCAACTACTATCTCAAGTGGATGAAATTCCAAATTCCACCGTTTTACAATAGCCACAATTATAATGACTCCCAATCCAATCTATTTTTTGGCCATTTCCACACGCACTCCACGTAATACTCTTTATGAGGTGTATGGAGCATCTGGCAGATTCAGATTCAGACTATCTAACAAACAAGGAGGTACTTTAAGGTCATGTATACAGATAATTGAGTATTTATTTTAAAAGACACGACTAATTATTACCTGTGCTTTCGCCAATTGGGGCCTAGGAAAGATAGATAGACTGCTTGTGCCTCCAGGTAAAGCTTCTAAACTACTGACCGACCATCTGTTTACTGGTTAACCGTTCAAGTCTGAGCCTGGCCAGGAAAAGTGATTTAGTCAAGCCTTATTGGTTTGCTTGGGTGGTTATATTTATGAAGCACATTTTGTGTGTCATGACATCCTAATGATGGGTAAAAGCCCCATAAAATGGTGGAAACGTCCCGACATGAATATTGCTGTTGACTGGGACGTAAAGCATCAATTCAAACAAACAAAAAATGAACTCAGATTAGGGTCGAAGTAATCAAGTCTTTCGAAATGTTAATATTGTACGAACTAAATGAAATACGAGAACATGAAACAGTATACTGACAGAAGGCATTTTATTCGCATCAGGAAAACATGTCCTTGAAATGTATACCCCTTTAAACCCTACTTATATATAGAAAAACTGGGGTTTGCAGGGGTATACCGATTTTCCTTATTCTTGCTCCAAAACATAGACTGTGAGTACTCGTTAGAACCGCCTCGCTGAGGCGGTTCTAACTTGTACCCACAATCTATATTTTGAGCAAAAATAAGAAAAATATCAGATTTTTTCCAATGAAATTTTCAATTTTTAGTGCTGAAAAAGTTCTCTGTATATTATATGGGCATGTTTTTGTAATGGAAAGAATTCATCTTTCGACGCGTAACATTTCCTGAACAATTAATCTTTGACATTCTACTTGACGCAATTGTGGCAATAAATTATTATCAGTTGGCACAAACATGCGAATTTATGCATTACCAGGAGCTTTTGTAGTGCTTTTGCGTTTAATAAAACAAATAGAATGTCCGGAATTTACATAAATGTGAAATTAAATTTACATTTTTGTTAAAATATCATGAAATATCAATGATCTTTCACTTGTTAACATTTAACGAAATGAATGATTGAACATTTGTGTTTGTAATGCTTGTGTTTCGTGTAAAATAATAATCAAATTGTGTACCAATATTTGATCAATTCATTGATTGATTGGCCGATTGGTTGATTGATTGATAGATTGATTTAAATTGTTTGAATATTAGTTCATATTTCCCCATGTCTCGTTATTTCTTCAATATTCACGAGGACATAGCAATAAACGTCTAAATATTTTGCACCAGTATAATACCATTTTGCCATTCCCTACGATAAAGAATTATTTTGATTATGATTCCCATTTCGTTGACACCAATTACGGACCGTTTTGAAATGCTAACACAAACATTGATGTCCCATATTTCACGAATAGTGTGGCTATTGGTTTAATTGTTTACAAACCCAAAGTAAAACATTTCTCCAGGTTAACGTTCTTTGGAAAATTTACGTTGAACAGCGACATATCTAGTATAATAAATATTGTTGTTCTTCTTGGAGCGGAATCTCTCGAGGATTAAGCTTGAAGGAAACTATTAATGAGAGAATGTCCGAAAAATCGAACTTTTTCTAATACCTTATCTATTCTGTCTGAGCCCCAGCACACTCCAGGCTCTTGTCTCATCTTGTCCAACCATCTTATCATCTTCCTGCAAGCATTTAATCGATCTTGTATATCTTCCTGTAAATCAATTACGGTCGTAAATATCTAAGACCGATTGTCGTAAAACATATTCAGTTTTATTTACGATCAAACGAGCAGAGCCTAAAGGTACACATTGGTGACACTTCCATAATAATTGTAAACAGTGAAAAAGATTTCTTTCTGTCCACGACTGGTCTTTTGCAGTGACGCATATTCAATGAAAAGGTACAAGTGGGTAATGATCAGGAAAAGACGCAATCAGAAAGAAACTCCCACTCCAAAATCTGAGGTGGGAAAAACTAAATTGACAATTAGGTACTTCTGTTGTTGTTTTATTTGTTTTATGTTTTGGAGTCGAATTTTTGTGCTGTTTGAACCTTGTGTACTTTTTCGGCATAGTTTTAGTTAAGTTCGGGTAACTGAGTGGCCGCCTATTGGGAAGTAGCTGCTCACTTGTCTTAAGATATAATTTCTAAGTATAAGTTCTTGTACCTAATTGTCAATTTAGTTTTTCCCACGTCGATTTTTGGAGTGGGAATTTGTTTTGATTGCACCTTTTCCTGATCATTGCCTACTTGTACCATAATACCTTGAGTAATAATAGGAATAACGATTGTCTGAGTAGTACATTTAACAGGCTAAATGTGAATACGGTCAATCAATGAAGAATTGTCTTCAGTCTTGATTACAACTGACGTTAAGAAAGCTCCGCCAATTTTATGAGAGGTCAACATACTTTGCTGCTGAATGGTATTCCGCCTGACGTCTGGGCTTGGAATTTAAGGATGTTCTCTGCCAATGAAACCGTATTCAAACTTTTTTCTAACCGCTCTTTTTTTCATTCCAAATTATAACATAAGACATATGAAAACAAAATAAATATAGGATAGTGTGCATTTTAAACCTACAGGCATCTGAATGAGACCTCTAAACAACGTGTTTAAAAATAAGAGATTTAATTTTCAATTCTTTCACATACGAGTATACATAAACAATACACCACGAATGCTTTCAAAAGTCATTTTGTTTAAGAAACGCTGACTATTTTGGACCCAAACCATATATAAAATTTCATCTTGAAGTGGGTGATTTATATTCTCAACAACCCTAACCCCATACTCGAAAAGTCGGAAAAAAATCAATATTTATAAATGTGTCAAAACCATATTTGTAGACTCAAACTTTTTCTTGTATTTTCATACAGCATAGAACTTGTTCATATTTTTCGAATAAAAGAATGAAAAATATAGGGTAGTGTGCATATAAGATAGAACCAACAACTTGAAAATTGCCATTTTAAGCCTTTTTTCGGCTGTTGTATTTCTTACACCCCATTTCATAAAGTCACCCAAAATTTTAAAATTAGCACACCAAAGAAAGAAATACGGATATTGAAGACCTTGTGTACATCTACTTCTGCTAAAATAAACATCAAATCATCGCAAGTAATATGAAGTTGTGTAATGTTCAAGTTTAATCTACCCTCCCCCCCCCCCCCATTAATTTTGCTGCCACTTAAAATTTTCTAAAAAGTTGCAGAAAATGGGGTGAAAAATAAAGTGTTTTAGATTGAAAGTTTTCATTACTCGTTCAGTGCTTATCACCAATATGTATTCAAATATAACATATTGGAAAATATCTGCAACCAACGTTTATGAGACATTTAACAAAATAAAAACCGGAAGTTCCGAAATGTCAAATGTTAGCAGCGAACATCCTTCAATTTAATTGTACAATCTCTTTGTATGATATTTTATTAATTGTGTATTTTGTATTGCAATAAACCTCCAATACTACTTTCAACTCGAATAAACATCCCAAAGTCCATCACGTACTGCGTTGAACCATGCAAATGGATACTCTTCATATACGAGTAGTGACGTGAACGTATTCAATGATCGGGAAATTGCACAATCAGAAAGAGGCCGTTTACCCTACACCAATTTGTTGTATCCATTTTGTCCAAGTTTCCACTTTATTTGATAGTCACATCTAATTCCTAGCATGTCCTAGACCCGGGCAGATTCATTAATTGTTCATGACATATGCCCCTCAAGGAAAATTATTCAATTTTGCTGCGTTACTGGTGACATTTAGTCTATTTAAAGACATTTCTGGGAAAGCCTAGTAGTGCTATGAGAACTGTCAAGTCGTTGAGATATTCGGTGATTGCTTTCATTATGGGAATGTATATCCCTGAAAGAAACTTATTAATAGAAATGTCCAGTAATAGGATTACGCCGTTTCAGTCAGAACCGTGGCATCTAAAGCCAGAGATTAAAGCCGAACAATGAAAGAATCTGACACATTTATTCGGACTTTGACGTCTTGATTAATTGCCTCTCAGTCTTAGAACCAGTTCACCTTGTCTTAGTTTTTTGTCTCTATATTTTTGTCTTTCCGAGTTCATTTTGTAATTATCTAAAGACCTATTTCCATGTCTTTTGAGGGTCATTAGATAAGGGACAGGGCCACAGCAAACCTAGTACCCTGACAATGAATCAGAATACAGGAAGGGACCAAAACAGGAAAAATCAATATTGGTTGCAGAGGGAGGCAGTTTTTTTTTTTGCACATGTTGTCGGGGCCATAAAATAAATAAAAAGTGGGACTACAGGTATTATTCTTTAGGGGCCTCTTTATGACCCTCTGCAGAGATGCGATAATCACCTCATTATGACAGTCCTTTGATCTAAGGACCATATTGCACCATAAGGGATCATTAACCGAATAAACAGTGGTACCAATTTTAGCTCCTCCAGAATTAAGCATTTAAGATAGTATGGTACGTCTGTTTTTAGCAATGTGGGTCAGATTTAAACGTCAGAACATGCATTTGGCCGAAAAGCAACGCAATATAAACATTTAGAAAAAAGCGACAAAAAGAGATTCAACTGTACTCTGAAAACAAAAGGCATACATATCGATATCAATACATGTAGATGCCGTCTAGCAATGCAGAGCAACCATATATATATAATACAATATGTACTTTTTTATAAAATGTGTAAACGACAGTAGAGACTTTGTCATTGCTATGTTTTTGAATGGCATTGGTCTCTAATGAGGTGGTTAAAGAACAGGTTTTCATGAACGTGCATTATAGGAGTGCGTGAAACAAACTCGAATCGTTCGCAAAATTCAACATAGTTTCTAGTCGTTAGTACCTCAGGTGTTCGTCAACCACGTCAAGTCTCAGAAAAGTGCACTTGCGAAGCATATAATGTACTAATTATAGCCAATGCTAATGTCATGTGAATAGTAAGCACTGGACTGAGATCGTGTAAAAACATAACGGCCGTTTACAACTATGGACATTCTAAGTATATTTAGCTTGTTGAATTAAATTAATGTCCGCCATTAACAATTACTCTTAGAGCTCCACAAAGGACAAATGCCAGTTAATCTTGCAAATAGCCTCCTGATTATAACATAAGACGGTATACACAATATCTCCTCAAGACGTAACGCTCTATAAAGTACAGCTTAAAGACCTTTCGATCAATGCCAAATTGGACATTGCTTCCTAAATATACATATATTTGCCTTGGGCATCAAAGCAGAAGCAGAATGGTTGGATAAGTGTCATGTCGCAAGAAAAAAACTTTCGTTCATTAGAACCTTTAAAAGCACAACTAGTGGATCCCTATTCCGCTAGAATTTACAAGATTTACGAGTATTGGTATGTAAGATAAATAATGTTATATTATAAGCAGCTAAATAGTAGCTAGTTTCAATTCTGTCCGCATTGGCTCACGTTTGTCAAGACGTTGCAGTAAATGGCTTTTAGCGTATCTCCTATAATTTCCTCCTAAATTGGTTTATTCTCGGTCCAAGAAGGCAGAATGAAAGATGTCCGGCGGAAGTTTAGGAGCCGCCGCATGTGAAAACCAACAATCTGCATAGGCAAAAACAAAGGCGCAGATCAGCTTCGCAGTAACTGCGAAGCTGATCAGCGCCTTTGTTTTCGCTACACGGGTAGTACAATTCCTCTACTTTCTAAATCCAAACTTTCCAGCCTCTAACCATCTTCTATGACTGTACAGGCTGGTTTGTGTCGAATCTGGTCAGAGCCCAAATTGTTGGTTTTCACACGCACAGGCTCATGGGTAAGCACCAAAAAGACGTTAACTCGGAATTTTCTCATCTCAGGTGTCGTCATGTTTTATGGCAGTTGCCATCTTCGTACATGTATTTAATAGGACCCACATCCAACCCCATTTCTCTGAATACTAGTATGACTCGTCAGTGCAAGACTGGTTCACAAAAAGTCTTACTCAGTACAAAAGCTTGATGGCCATCGAGCGATGAGATTATATTCGACACAGTCCCAGTTATGTTGGTTAGCAATAGTGAAATTAAATGTGGAAGTGACATAAAAAGAGACTAATTGAATATGTATAAAATAACGACATTGCACACTGCATCAGTTTTCTGATGGATACCAGTAGGTAAAAGTTCTACTATGTTTTGTATGAACGATCTAAAATATTGCTATGGAAGATTGGGTGATAACTACTAAAATCGCCATGTACTAGCCACAGTTTTAAATGCGGTGCTTGATGTTTCAACAACCCAACTCCGTTAAGGTCATGCGTACATATTTCGAGAACTTATTATTTAAAGATACTTCTTCAGAAGCGACTTCAGGTGTCCCTATTTTAACTCAAACTAAGGCCAATGTCATGCGTTCTACTCGAGAAATATTTCGGAATGTCATTCCAATAACTAAATCGTCGGAATTGTTAGAGGATGAGACAATATAATGCCAGAGGGTTTGTTATTCGAATTAGCTCAGCTCCCGACGCGAAACATTTCCTGCACAGTTAATCTTTGACATTCTATTTGACGCATTTGTGGCAATAAATATTATCAGTTGGCACAAACATGCGAATTTATGCATAACCCGGAACTTTAGTAGTGCCTTTGTGTTAAATAAAACAAATAAAATGTTCGGAATTTGCATAAAAGTGAAATTAAATTTACATTTTTGTTGAAATATCATTGGAATATCATTGAATTTTCACTTGTTAACATTTTACGTAATGAATGATAGATTAGTCGTGTTTGTAATGCGTGTAATAATCCATATGTGTACCATTGATTGATTGATTGATTGATTGATTGATTCATTCATTCATTCATTCATTCATTCATTCATTCGTTTTAATTGTTTGAATATATAAAGGATATTTGCTTTTTTTAGGTGAATACCAAATATATTTCATCGATTTTCACGAGTGCGCAGCACGATTGAAAATGTTTATGTTTTCAACTCAAGAGATGAAATATATTTGGTATTCACCGATAAAAATGCAAAATTTCTTTTTATTTCATACAATACACGGGCATTTTCCAAGTCACAAGGCAGGCGGTGAAATTGTAAAAACCAAAAATTTTTGAAAACACAAATAATTTTGGTACCACATTGTTCCTTACGTTCTAAGTAACAAAATGAATATACACACTTTATGTTTTCGTTCCTAAATAACGGAGTTATAGGCGTTTGAATTTCTGAAGCGAGACACATTTAATGACGTCAAGTACGAGATGTAAATGGAAACGTCAGAAGTAATCCAAAATCTTCAGTGAAGATATAGGCTGATATCAGTCACTAGTGACTTTTGATATCAGTGAGATTTGATATTAGTGAAATTAATATCTCCTTGATAATATCTATATTAGATTTGGGACCAAGTTATACAGACAAATTGTTGGAATTCCGATGGGTACAAATTGCGCACCTCTCGTAGCTGATTTATTTTTATACTGCTACGAAAAAGATTTCATGGATTCTCTTAACCATGATAATCAAGCTGATGTTATCGAGGCTTTTAATTCCACATCTAGGTACCTCGATGACCTTTTGAACATTGACAACCCTTATTTTGAAGGTATGGTCAATCAAATTTATCCACCTGAACTTCAGTTGAACAAAGCCAATATCTCAGATACTGAAGCCCCCTTTTTAGATCTACATCTTTCTGTTGCAAATGGATTTGTTTCTTCTAAAATTTATGATAAGCGCGATGACTTTGATTTTGATATAGTAAATTTTCCTTTTTTGGATGGTGACGTTCCTCGTCGTGCTTCTTATGGTGTATACATTTCGCAACTTATTAGGTTTGCTAGAGTCTGCAATCATGTTACACACTTCAACGCTCGAAATAAATGTTTAACGGCAAAACTTCTCCAACAGGGCTATCGGTATCATAAACTTCGAAAAACATTTACTAAATTTTATCGTACACTATGAATTGATTTCCAAATATAATGTTGGGTTAAAGACGCTTTTAAGTGAGGGCCTTTCGGAACCTGAATTTTATGGTGACTTGGTTTACAAATTTAAGAAACTTAAAGGAATTAATGATTTTTCTTTTCAGTTCAGAAAAATCATAACACGTTACAGACGTATAGGTTATAACTTAAATGTTATGCGACAGTCTGCATGCTTGGTTTTTAACCCAATCATGGTTGATAACTATGCTGCCTTCTTTAATTGCACGCCGGTGGGTCGGGCGTCAGACTCTATGATGGCCCCGACATAAAGCTATTCATTTTAGTTGGTTGCGGCCGGAGCTTCTTGTCTGTTGCTTGGCCCACCGGGGTCCAATTGGTGTTTTTCTTTTGCTCCGGAGTTAGTACGTTATTCGGCGCCCAGGGATCTCCATCGTCGGGCAGCTTACTCAGTCTGTGAGTCCTGGTTTTTGATCCATCAGGATGTTTATCATGATTTATTTGTTTGTTCTTGATGATTCATTGACTAGTTAGAGATTCACCACGAGGACAGAATAACTAACTAAATGTTATGAACCACTGCAGAAGCTGAGGGTGAGGTTATGGTCATGTAAAACCGGTTTAAGCCCGCCAGTAACTTTGTGTTACTGGTCGTTCCAAGTCGATACTTCTGTGGTGGTTCTTTTTGTTTTATGTCTTGGTGTTAAAAAAATTTTTTGTGCTGTTGGCGCCTTATGTATGTTTTCATATTTTTAGTTAAGTTAAGGTAACTGAGTGGCCACCTATTGGGAAAATAGCTGCTCATTCGGCTTACGATATGTTTCATGGTATAAGTACCTGATTGTTAGTTTGGTTTTTTCCCACCTCGGTTTTTGGAGTGGGAATCTTTTTCTGATTGCGCCTTTTCCTGATCTTTGCCTATTTGTACCTTTTCATATCAATGAAAATACCAATTTTATCAAATTTTGATATGCATTGGTTTTCACTGTAAAGTATAAAATAATAGTTAATATTTCCCCTTGTTTTCTTGTTTCCTTAATATTCACGAGGACATACCAATGAACGTTTATATATTTTGCACCAATATAATACCTTTTAGCGATTCCCGACGATTAATTATTATTTTGATTTTAATTTGTTTGGCGATTACACCATTTACACACCGATTTGAAACGCTAACACAAACGTTTATGTTCCATATTTCATCAATAATGTGGTTATTGACGTTATTGGCAAATTGTTTACAAACCCAAAGAAAACGGTGTTTAAAATTACTTTCTTCAGTTCGGTATGGGGAAATTCCCATTCACAGAGACTTATCTTGTATTAAAGGTATTGTTATTCTGCTAGCAGCCGAGTCTCCCGAGGATTAAGCTAGAAGAAAACTATTAATGAGAGAATGTCCGAAAAATCGAACTTTTTCTAATACCTTATCTATTCTGTCTGAGCCCCAGCACACTCAAGGCTCTTGTCTCATCTTGTCCAACCATCTTATCATCTCCCTGCAAGCATTTAATCGATCTTGTATATCTTCTTGAGAATCAATTACGGTCGTAAATATCTAAGACCGATTGTCGTAAAACATACTCAGTTTTATTTACGATCAAACGAGCAGAGCCTAAAGGTACACATTGGTGACACTGCCTTAATAATTGTAAACAGTGAAAAAGATTTCTTTCTTTCTTTCTTCGTCTTGATTACAATTGACGTTAGGAAAGAACAGCCAATTTTATGAGAGGGCAACCTACATTGCCGCTGAGTGGTATCCCACCTGATGTCTGGGTTTTTATTTTAAATTTAATTGTACAATATGTGTGTCTTTTATTCTTTGTATGATATTTTATCAATTGTGTATTTTTGTATTGCAATAACCTCCAATACTACTTTCAACTCAAAAAAACATCCCAGAGTCCATCACGTAATGCGTTGAACCTCTTCATATACGAGTAGTGACGTGAAATCAATGATCGGGAAATGGCACAATCAGAAAGAGGCCGTTTAAGTCATGATCACCCTACACCAATTTGTTGTATCCATTTTGTCCAAGGTTCCATTTTATTTGATAGTCACATCTAATTCCTAGCATGTCCTAGACCCGGCCAGATTCATTAATTGTTCATGACATATGCCCCTCAAGGAAAATTATTCAATTTTGCTGCGTTACTGGTGACATTTTTGTCTATTTAAAGACATTTCTTGGAAAGCATAGAAGTGCTACGAGAACTGTCAAGTCGTTGAGATATTCGGTGATTGCTTTCACAATGGGAATGTATATCCCTGAAAGAAACTTATTAAAAGAAATGTCCAGTAATAGTATAACGCCGTTTCCGTCAGAACCGTGACATCTAAAGCCAGAGATTAAAGCCGAACAATGAAAAGATCTGACACATTTATTCGGACTTAGACGTCTTGATTAATTGCCTCTCAGTCTTAGAGCCAGTTCACCTTGTCCTAGAATTTGTCTCTCTTTTGTTCCCTTTCTGAGTTCATTTTATAATTATTTAAGATAGTCTTTATAATACGCCGAATTTGTCGATGCTACTTCTGTTTTTAGTAATGTGGGTCAGATTATAAGAATCTTACATGAGTGTCAGGTATGGATAGACAAATCTGTCCCGAGGGTCACATTTTGGCATCACGAGGCTCGCCTCGTGATGCCAAATTGTGACCCGAGGGACGGATTTGTCTATCCATACCTTACACGAATGATGGGTTCTTTTTCTTGCACGCTTTAATGCGGCGAAGCTTGATTTTCATACATATTTACCTAGAAAAACGCTACAATCGCGGCGTCCGCCATTTTGATTTAAAACGTTTTGACGTCATTGTGACGTATGCGCTTAGCGACGGAATTACGTGACGTCCTATACAACCAATGTTAAAAAAGAACACTTGAACACAGGGTGAGACCGGGGTGAGATAACGAGGGTGAGATAAGAATTTCTCACATGGGGTAAAACGTAGGATTTCTCTATCTGGTGTGCAAGAATTAAACGTCAGAACATGTATTTGGCCGAAAAGCAACGCAATATAAACATTTCGGCAAAGCGACAAAAACACATCATGTTCAACATAGTTTCTAGTCGTTAGAACCTCAGGTGTTCGCCAACCACGTCAAGTCTCAGAAAAGTGCACTTGCGAAGCATATAATGTACTAATATCCAATGCTTATGTCATGTGAATAGTAAGCACTGGACAGAGATCGTGTAAAAACCATTATGGCCGTTTACAACTATGGACACTCTAAGTATATTTAGCTTGTTAAATAAAATTAATGTCCGCCATTAACAATTACTCTTAGAGCTCTACAAAGGACAAATGCCAGTTAATCTTGCAAATAGCCTCCTGAATATAGCACTAAGACGGTTATACACGAGATCTCCTCAAGAAGTAACGCCTTATAAAGTACAGCTTAAAGACCTTTCGATCAATGCCAAATTGGACATTGCTCACTAAATATACATATATTTGCCTTGGGTATCAAAGCAGAAGCAAAATGATTGGGAAAGTGTCATGTCGCACGAAACACCGTTCGTTCATTTGAATATTTGAAAGCGCAACTAGATGGATACCTATAACGCTACAATTTACAATATTTACATGTATAGGAGGTATAGGTTAAATTAATAAGGTTTATGAAGCAGCTACAATAGTAGCTAGTTTCAATTCTGTCAACACTGACGCACGTTTGTCAAGACGGTGCTGTAAATGGCTTTTAGCGTATCTCCTATAATTTCCTCCTAAATTAGCTTAGTTTCGGTCCAAGAAGGCAGAATGAAAGATGTCCGGGAAGTTTTGGCCGGATTTGATAGGAGCCGCCGCATGGGAAAACCAACAGTTTGCGTAGGCGAAAACAAAGGCGCAGTCACTGCGAAGCTGATCAGCGCCTTTGTTTTCGATGCACAGACAATACAGTTCCTCTACATTCTAAATCCAAAATTTTCAGCTTCTAACCATCTTCTGTGACTGTACAGTCCGGTTTGTGTCGGACCTGGTCAAAACCCAAAGAATCGGACCTGGTCAGAACCCAAATTGTTTGTTTTCTCACGCACAGGCTCATAGGTGAACACAAGAAAGACGTTAACTCGAAATTATCTCATTTCAGGTTTCTTGAATGTCATGTTTTATAGCAGTTGCCATCTTTGTATTCGAGTATGACTCGCAAGTGCAAGACTGGTTCCCAAAAAGTCTTACTCAGTACAAAAGCTTGATGGTCATCGAGCAATTAGATTATATTCGACACAGTCCCAGTTACAGTGTATGTTGGTTAGCAATCGTCAAATTAAAAGTGGCAGTGACATAAAAAGAGACCAATTGAATACGTTTAACATGACGACAATGCAAACTGCATCAGTTTTATGAAGGATACCAGTAGGTAAAAGATCTATTATGTTTTGTATGAACGATCTAAAATATTGCTATGGAAGATTGGGTGATAACTACTAAAATCGCCATGCACTAGCCACAATTTTAAATGCGGTGCTGGATGACTCCTTTAAGGTCATGCGTACATATTTCGACATCTTATTATTTAAAGGAACTTCTTCAGAAACGTCTTCAGGTGTCCCTATTTTAACTCAAACTAAGGCCAATGTAATGCGGTCTACTCGATAAATATTTCGGAATGTCGTTCCACGAACTAAATCGTCGGAATTGTTAGAGGATGAGACAATATAATGCCAGAGGGTTTGTTATTCGAATGAAGTCATTTTCCGACGCGAAACATTTCCTGCACAGTTAATCTTTGACATTCTATTTGACGCATTTGTGGCAATAAATATTATCAGTTGGCACAAATATGCGAATTTATGCATAACCCGGAACTTTAGTAGTGCCTTTGTGTTTAATAAAACAAATAAAATGTTCGGAATTTGCATAAAAGTGAAATTAAATTTACATTTTTGTTGAAATATCATTGGAATATCATTGATTTTTCACTTGTTAACATTTTACGTAATGAATGATATATCATTTGTGTTTTTATGCGTGTAATAATCCATTTTTGTACCAATGATTGATTGATTGGTTGATTGATTGATTGATTGATTGATTTGAATTGTTTGAATATTAGTTAATATTTCCCCTTGCTTTGTTGTTTCCTTAATATTCACGCAGACATAGCAATGAACTTCTATATATTTTGCACCAATATAATACCTTTTAGCGATTCCTGACGATTTTTTAAATTCTTTTTGCGATTACACCATTTACACACCGATTTGAAACGCTAACACAAACGTTGATGTTCCATATTTCATCGATAATGTGTTTATTGACGTTATTGGCATTGTTTACAAACCCATAGAAAAACGATGTTAAAGTTACTTTCTTCAGTTCGGTATCGGGAAACACCCATTCACAGAGACTTATCTTGTATTAAAGATATTGTTATTCTGCTAGGAGCGGTGTCTCCTGAGGATTAAGCTCGAAGAAAACTATTAATGAGAGAATGTCCGAAAAATCGAACTTTTTCTAATACCTTATCTATTCTGTCTGAGCCCCAGCACACTCCAGGCGCTTGTCTCATTTTGTCCAACCATCTTATCATCTTCCTGCAAGCATTTAATCGATCTTGTATATCTTCTTGAGAATCAATTACGGTCGTAAATATCTAAGACCGATTGTCGTAAAACATACTCAGTTTCATTTATGGTCAAATGAGCAGAGCCTAAAGGTACACATTGGTGACAGTTCTATAATGCATGTAGACATTGAAGAAGATTTCTGCCAACGACATGTCCTTTGCAAGAAATGATAAATAATCTGTACTGAAGCAATTGTCATGTAATGATGAAATGGTAGATTCATCCAAGGAATTATTCAAATTATTAAAAAAATTAAAATTAAAACCGAAATTAAAGTATACCCTTTTAAATCGCACTTTTATATAGCGAAACTAGGGTATACATGGCTGGCCGAGGCTGTTCAATCAAAGTTTTGAGCAAAAATATTAAAAACATCATAGTTTTTTCGACTGAAATTTTCAACTTTTACAGTTGAAAAATGCATTTATATTGCATGGGCTAGATTTGGTACTAGTCCCTACGAAATATTTGTAAGCATTTCGATCGAAGGAACAATCGCCCGGAGTAGATGTCATTTATCAGACTTATGAGCAAATACTAGTGAGCAAATACTACTAATCAATGAACCATCTTCTTAGGGGCTTTGTTACAATGTGCGTTCAGGAAACCACAACTTTGCTTTTTAAGAGGTCAATGTCTCTAGGAAGTTGAACTGGATAAATATATATAAATCAACTTGTGACTTTTCGAAATATGTTTTAATATGATAATACGTTCAATGAGAAATTACATACATGTATATATGTTTTTGAAGAAACCAAAACTAGACAAAAAAGAAAAAAAGAAACAAAAAACGTTTGTGATCTTCACAGGCCACCTTTGCAATCTGGTTTCTTGACTCCTATTCCAGTAGGAATGATGTATCTGTAAAATCAAAATACAGGATGTATCTGCAAAATCAAAATACTTATACTCTTATTTATTATGAAGAGGATGTTAGGTGAGCATCGCTATGCATGACAAAAGACGATGGTTCATTCGATTTATAAAACATAAGCATAACGACACGCCATCTCTATGACAGTATAAACAAATCCATTTGCAGGAGTAATTTTCCTAAATGATTATGACAGTTCTTATACAAGCGTTGACATGCAATGAAAAGACTTGAAGACAGAAGTGCACCCTGGGGAAAGTCTTGGCTGTTTGGAAACCGCCGTGGCTGTAAAATGTGAATGGAATAAAGAAATAAAGACTTCATATTGCAATACGATGAGAATTTTGACCTAGCGGAACTGGATGCATGAAATGCGTGGGCGTTATGTTCTTTTCACAGATCATCCAGGAAGTAAATAAAATATAAAGGTTTGATCCTTTGGAAGCAATAAAACATTCAAAGGGATGTTGCGCAATTTTGGGTAATGATTCCTCATCAGTAGTCCTTTTTAAACCGGCAACGAACGCCAGACTATTGTACCGCAATTTCGAAAATTTTCACGCGAAGTCTAAATCGAAGACACATTCCTAAACGGGGTCAAATAATTTAAACATTGCTTAGAAGAATGTTTCTAAACGTGAGTGTTTATCTTTACTGATCTCAAAGGACCTAAATAAAAACCTTTATATCGAAACGTATTTTCGAGTGCACATTCGTCTGACTTATACAATAGACAATATGGATGATTTAAATTTTCCCTTTTCTGTGTAGCAATATTCGTTCATGCACCGAGTTATGTCTATTAGCAAATCCGCTATACTAGAGCATGCAATGTTAACGACACCTTTGCTGCTTAACTCATTTAAGCCTGGCGTCCCTTTTATGGGACATAGGCAAACAGAATAGCCCCAGATGTGACGCCGCAAAACGCGGCGTCCCATCCGGGGCTATTCTGTTTGCTCAGAGACATTTCATCGAAAAATGGAATAAAAAATCAAAATCACTCCTCATGTCCCTAATAATGTAAGTGGACTCACCCAAATGCTAATGATGGGAAAATCCATTCGTCAAATATGGGTTAATGTCTTTTCTGTAGATTGATAATATTGCATTTGTTGTAGTGACTGAGTTGGATTTTGCGCCGAACTGTCCTTGTATCTCTCCATAGAAGCATTCCCTTTCCATCATGTTATTGTGACTCTACCTGAAATTCTCATATTAACCATTTTGATCAATGCACATTATATATATGTCTTAACAGCGGCGAAGTACATATATCACACAGGCGTATAGTCATTTCAACTTGTTATTCCTACTCAGAATGAGTTAGAATGTGCATTGTTGAATTAGTTTACTAGACTAGATGTTTGTTTCGTTCTTCGAAGCTTCATTGACTGATCGCTTAAGATATGATTGAGGAGAGGCACGTTGACTGTTCAGATATTGATTTTGTTTCCAATAATCAATTGAGCCTTGTCGTGACAAAATAATGCCATACAGAGCGTATGATGCAAAACCAGCGTGTCCATCTAATGATAAAATGAAATTGTTACATGTATTTTGGTTTTACGTGGAAAATGTTTATTCTAAATTAGAATAGGAACATTGGCGTTCAGTTTATTGAGACAACGAAAAGCATACTCGATTGACAGGTTCTTCAGTACTGTCGTCGCTCGTATCTTCTACAATAGTTATCTAATGGCGCGGCTTACGCTTTATCCATAACAAATTAAGGTATGGCAAGATCTTAAAAATGTATGTGCTTGTATGAGTCACATATAGGGGATTTTGAGACAATCAGATGCGTAATCCGAAACAGGAATGTTAGAATGAATACAGAAACGTAATCACAGAAATACAACAGGCATTTAAATGGATACTCGGCATCTTCAGTTGCAGTAATCAAAATTTGAGGCATTCCAAAGGATCAAATTACTAAATATTTTATGTTAGAAAATCAAAATTTGAGGCACTCTAAAGGATCAAATTACTGAATATTTATGTTAGAACATTATAAGCTGGAATGATAGCTTGAATTCTTGGCATTGTGATTTACTCCTAATCAAGTAATGCAAATTATTTATTTTAAGGTGACATTTTGCTGTCAATGTTATAGCAGTATACGTTTCTATTTTCAGAAATGACTGGGGATACTCACCACAAGTCTCCGAACTCGCTGATCGTAATCAGATAACATCGGCTCTAGAGGCTCTGGATTCTGATTCTGAATGAATATGGCGTCCAGTGTTCTAGATGGCGCCCAGACTGACACGAACGCATCGGAGCTTTACGCCATCTTGGAGGAGTGTTCAAACTTCAGTCTGTATCTCAACGACAGTATATGTAACGACACGAATAGTACTGGAAATATAACAGGTGGTGGAGAAACGCCATATAAGTTACCCCACCCACTATGGCTTACTGTGTTTCTAGGAACGGCCGCTTGCCTTGTTATTATAATGACAGTTCTGGGAAATATTATGGTGCTTCTGTCGTTTTTCATTGAAAGGGCGTTGAGACAGCCAACCAACTATTTTATAGCATCACTGGCCATGTCGGATCTCCTGATTGGTACGTTCTCCATGCCTTGTTTCACAATTTATATCTTGTTAGATTACTGGCCCCTGGGTGAGATTATCTGTGACCTCTGGCTTTCGCTGGACTGGACAGTATGCCTGGCATCCCAATATACCGTGTTCTTTATAACCGCCGATAGATTCTGCAGTGTCAAAATACCTGCGAAATACAGAAACTGGCGAACAGACATGAAGGTTCGGATAATGATCGCGTGTTCCTGGATTATACCTTCGCTTGTGTTCTTTATATCCATCATCGGATGGCAGTATTTCGTTGGGGAACGGACGGTTATGACCGGTACGTGCGAGGTGCAGTTCTTGCAAAACCCGCTGTTCACATTTCTCCTCACGATAGGATACTACTGGTTAACTTTAATTGTTATGATAGTTCTTTATGTTGGAATTTACCGTGTTGCCTTAAAGTTACAAAGAAAAGCAAATGAAAAGCATAAGAAAATGTCTCACGCCATGGAATTAGGAGGTGATAAAAAAGCAAAGGCTAAAGCTAAAACTCAAGCTGTAGCTAAGCCTAAAAAGGAGAGCAAAAAGCGTATGGAAAATAACAATGCCCGACACTTGCGCGGTCCTAACGATCATACTACGACACTGACAACTAGTTTCTCGAAAAACTCTGATGCAGAATATTCTAAGCCATCTGAAGAGGATAGAAGTTCGAGCCCCGCGTTCGCCTCGGACGATGAAGACAGCGATAAGAAAGAGAGTTGCTACGTGAACAGTGCAGTGCAGACTGAACCCACTTTAAAAGGAATGTTAGGCACATCGTTTAACCATATGTCACGACTTGCTTTCTCTATATCAGGAACAAGTGTTACGACGTCACAGGCATCGAGCTCAGAAAGAGATACGTCTGACGATCAACACAAGGAAATTGAACCAGAAAAGCCTCTGATAAGTGAAATGAAACACGTTTATAAACCAATTAAGGAAGATACTCATAAACTTACCGATATTATAGATGACCAGGAGAATAATGATATCAATGAAGAGGAAAAATCAAACCAACCTGTTTCGCATTTTAGAGAGAGTGATATACTTGATGGATTAAGGTATATTGATGAAGATAGCTTGAAGTCGCTAGCTTCAGCGGAAAACGTTAAACTTCTGAGTGAGATTATTGACAAACCAGTTCAGCCTAAAATCGCTGAAGAAGCCGAGTCTCCTGTATGGAGAAAACGTGTGACTGATGAAGATAAGACGCTATTAGTACCTATATCTGGTGATTCGGCTAGTTCTGAGGCTACTTCATCTAATATGACTGACTGTTCAAGACCCTCGGATAAGCCTGCAAATCATGTGCCGAACAATCGCCTTTCGAAATCCCCACACAAGAAACGGCGGGCTCGGAAGGACGATTCGCAGGATTCAATACAAATTGCCAATCATAATGAATCTAAATCAAAACATAAATCAAATACTAGATACGGTAGTCCTTTGCAGACTTTAGTTAAGTCTCTCAGGCCTCATCCAAAAGACCAACAAAAGAAGGTGAAATCAAAATCGGAGAATCGCGCCCGGAAAGCCTTGCGGACTATTTCCATAATTTTGGGTGCGTATGTTCTGTGTTGGACCCCTTATCACGTGATGGTGTTAATTGTGGGGATTTGCGATACCAGTTGGGACTGTATCAACTTGAGATTATATTACTTTACTTACTGGATGTGCTATCTGAACAGCCCCATCAATCCATTCTGCTATGCCTTTGCCAATGCACAATTTAAAAGAACATTTCTTAGAATACTTAAGTTTGATTTCCATAGAACGTGATCTATGTGTAGATTTAGTTAGGTGTTCCACATCAGCAAACAATCTGGAAGTGTCTTGATGATACTTTTGTGTCATTGTAATTTAGGACCCTAAAACTTGATAGATTGGAAAAAAGCGCACTTGTTGTAACATCAGGAAAACATTTACGTGCAATGAATACCCACTTAAACCGGTAAACTGGGGTATGGAGGGGCATGCTGGCTTTCTTACCTTTGGTTCAAAACATAGATTGTGGGTACGTGTATCCACAATCTATGTTTTAAGCAAAAACATTAAAAATATCAAAATTGTTCAATTGAAAATTTTCATCTTAGGAGGAATAAAACTGTATATAACATAGCCGCGTTTTCTTAATGATAAATTGAGGGAAACAGATTTTCTGATGATGTGGATCAATTTAGGTTATATAGTAAAAACCCTTTAACCGTGCCGGTTTAACTCACGTGATAAAGTTTTGTACACAGTAGAAAAGGCTCTACTTGCTGTAAAGATTTTTCCAGTGTCATATGAAGCATGTGGGCATGTCTAGCATACGATAATAGATTCGCATGTTGAAAACATACACATTTGAATGAAAATAAAACTAAGATCCTTTAAGAGCAGTGAGGATATTAAAGAGAAAAGGGATTGGCCATACCACGGTTTCGGCTATTTAAGCCTCTTCAGTGACACTTTACATTTGACAAAAAGAAGCCAAAGAGGAATACTGTAAGTTTGCAACTTTCAACAGGATAGTCGATACAAAGACTAGTATTATCAAAACAGAGCCAAATATAGAAGATGTTGGTTAGAAAATGAATCTAAACCGATAATGAATTCATGATTTCCTAGAATACCCTCGCTGACCTCAAAGGACCAAAAGGAAAGTATACAAATCTATGTCAATGGTAAACCGGCAGAGTCAAAGAAATTGCACTATACACGTATCATTTAAGGAGATGCGTTTGTTTACTAGATGTCTCGTATTTCGCCTTGCATTGTACTAAAAATGCTCAACTTTTTTTGTTCTTGGAATCAGCATTTATTGTGCACTTTATCAAAGTGAAACCAAATTAACTCATTTAAGCTTGGCGTCCCTTTTGTGGGACATAGGCAAACAGGATAGCCCAAGATGTGACGCCACAGAACGCGGCGTCCCATCTGGGGTTATTCTGTTTGCACAGGGAAATTTTATTGAAAAATGAGATAAAAAAAAATAAATAAATAATCACTCCTAACACCCCTAAAAGTGAAAGTGGACTCATCCAATTGATAACTATGGGAGAATCCATTCGTCAAATAAGGGTTAAGCTGATGGTGTCCAGATGTTTTCTTCGGAAATGATGGCGGTGCATTAAATTCTAAGGAATGCATTTTAATGTATTAGTAATGTTGGTTGGCCTGAATATGGTATGTAACGATATTAGTATTGCTATGCGGAAACAGCTACTAGACCATTTTTGTGCAAATGCATCTCCTTATATGACATTTGCTATAGATAATTCACAAATGTGATGATATTAGTTTGTATATGTCATTGTACACGTACTTGGTAGAATTTGTAAGAAACCACGCTACGCAATGAAGTAATTGTGGAAAATACTAGTAGCATGTAAATAATTGATAGTGTGCTTCGTGTGTAATTGAAAATTGGATGCGTCGATCTGATAACGAAATCATAATTGTGCTACGTCATAAAACATCCTGATCTTTGAAAATACGAAACGCTTACTCATATGCCGAACACAAGCTAACGTTGATGCAACATATGGTACAATTTTCGCGAACATTGGTATCTAAAGCCTTAAGTTTGTACGTGACCTGGTCGGAAACCGTAAAGTCAGGTTTTCTCGGGACAAGGCTCAGATGAGCCATTCTCATGAAAATTAATAAACATGTCAGACAATATAGGTATCATAGTTTGTACTAAGTTTGTTAAAATGATTCAACTTTGACTGCACAATATTAACGCTCAATTACTTCTAAACGTTTGTTTTTGCGCATATTCAATATTAATAATAACTGAGTTTTCCCATAACGCTATTCAAATATTGAATGGGGCATATGGAGCGCCAGATGAAGTACTGGGTCATAATGCTGTGAAATAGCTTGAATAATATATGAGAATGACTGCTTTTTTAGCTTTCTATGACGCTAGGGGAAAAGAGGATTTGTTAAACATGACAGGCACACGTGATAAACAGGGAGAGATTCTGGTTATGGGGTGAAAATATAATAATTGCGTCATACAATAAACGCCAGGGTGTATGCGACAAATGATCGCCTTGATATCGCTGGCAAATAAGGAGCGTTCGGGTTAATGTAAACACCGTATTTACTGACGCGTACCATGCTCTTAGATAGTAAATAATTCAAGGACCTTGATTGAAATCATACAAAGGATTGTCAAATAGACGCAAAACTTTATGCACTGTTGAACAAGAAGTGATACAAAGCAGAATGGAATATGCATTTCATCAAGAAAATATGTTCGTGAAATGTATACCCCCTTACACCCCACTTTTATATAGAAAAAAAACTGAGTAGATCGTGGGCGAGGCGGTTCTAACGTGTACCCACAATCTATGTTTTGAGCAAAAAATAAGAAAAAATATCAACAAATTTCCACTGAAAATTTTAATTTTTTACAATTTAAAATTAATCACTGTATATTGCATGGCCAAGTTTTCTTAATGACGTAGTGATACAAAGCAGAATGGAATATGCCTTTGTTGCTCGCAAGTGGCATATAAGCATGCTGCTTATATGCCACTTGTTGCTCGGGGTAAACCAATTGCATTTTAGTACACGCTAAAAGGTGACAGTCACAGCTTTCAGACAACACATTACGAAAACTTGTCCATGCAATATATAGAGATTTTTTTCACCTATAAAAATTGAAAATTTCATCAGAAATATTTCGATATTTTTCTTATTTTTGCTCGAAACATAGATTGTGGGTACACGTTAGAACCGCCTCGGCGAGGCGGTTCTAACGAGTACCCACAATCTATGTTTTGGAGCAAAAATAAGAAAAATAGGTATACCCCTGCATACCCCAGTTTTGCTATATAAAAGTGGGGTTTGAGGGGGTATACTTTGCACGGACATGTTTTCCTGATGAAAATGCTTTATTTTTGTTTTCAAGTGCTACACAGATTCCGCTGTATGCTAATTGCGTTGTGAATGTGATTTGAATGTGTCTGGTCTAGCTTGTTACCGGCCTGTAACAATAAGAACTACTTGAAAGGACTAAATCAATTACTTGCAGACAAAATCTCATCAAACTAGATAACAACCTATACTTACTGTAAAACAGAGTAATTGATAGAATCCTAAAATCCATTTTCATCTCATATATTTTTTATTCTTTTGGCTATATTTCAAGCTTGGACTGTGGTTCTAGTTATGGTTGTATAAGTTCTCGTTGTATAATATAGGACATACATAATGTAAACAATAACGTTGCAACGCAAATGAGCATCAAAACAGTTTGCCATTGCTTTATAAACTCTCTATTTACTCTTCATCAGGAAAACACGTCAGTGAAATGTATACCCCCTTAAACCCCACTTGTATATAGAAAAACTGGGGTATCCAGGGGCATACATGTACCTATTTTTCTTAGTTTTGATCCAAAACATACATTGTGGCGGTTCTAACGTGTACCCAAAATGTATGTTTTGAGCCAAAATATTAAAAACACACACACACACAAATTGTTTCCAATGAAATTTTCAATATTTCCCTCTGAAGAATATCTTTGTATATTGCATGGGCAAGTTTTCGTAACGTAAATCTGTAAACGCGCAATCATGTTGAAGCATTGATCGAAAATGTAACTTTTCTCGCATTTCTTGCAATGGGCCCATGATATATGCGACGATTTTCCCTGTGGCTAGAAGAACTATCGCAAAGAACCTATGAAATATTAATGATTGCATAAATGTGGCAAAATAATGCACCTCGAGTTAAACTGAATAGGCCCTAGAGACTCTTTTGTCTTACTATCAAATTAAAACAGACGATTTTGTCTTGACGTATTTGGCTAGCTTAAAAGGCCTAAAGGAATGAATTCCATTTACTTGGTACCAAATCAAATCAAGTTTTGTAGACTATTTAAGAGTTTGCGCATTGTCTTTGAAAATAAGATTACCTATAAGACGCATAAATGTTTTAATGATGCTAAGCTTTAAAAACATGGTCTTTTATGTTACAAATGTACTTCAGAAAGCTATTTTCGAATTAGTGATATCGTTGAATGATTCAAGCATTTTCACTAGGAAGACTGTCTACGTGGTATATGTGATCATGGACGTCACCAATATTATAACTTACTAGTTAAAGCAAACATTTGAAAACTTTTAGAATCAAACCATATCGGCTTGAAGTTATTTCAGCGATTTAAAAAGGTACAGGTAGGCAACGATCAGGAAAAGACGCAATCAGAAAGAGAATCCCTCTCCAAAAACCGAGATGGGAAAAAACTAAATTAACAATCAGGCACTTATACCATGAAAACATATCGTAAGCCGAATGAACAGGTATTTTCTCAATAGGTGGTCTTTCAGTTACCTAAACTTAACTAAAAATATGAAAACATACATAAGGCGCAAACAGCACAACCAGTTTTAACACCAAGACATAAAACAATAAGAACCAGCACAGAAGTATCGCCTTGGAACGATCAGTATTATAAAATTACTGGCGCCGGGGCTTACATCGATTTAACGGGTATCTAACCCCATCCTCAACTTCTGCAGTGGTTCACAACATTTAGTTAGTTGTTCGGTCCTCGTGGTGAATCTCTAACTAGTCAATGAATCATCAAGGACAAACAAATAAATCATGATAACCACCATGATGAATCAAAAACGAGGACTTACAGACAGAGTAAGCTGGCCGGCGATGGAGAGTCCTGGGCACCGAATAACTTATTGAAACCCGGAGCAAAAGAAAAATACCAATTGAACCCCGGTGAGCCAAGCAACCGTTGAGACAAGAAGCTCCGACCGCAACCAACTAAAATGAATAGCTTTATGTCGGGGCCATCATAGAGTCTGACGTCCGACCCACCGGCGCGCAGTTAAAGAAGGCAGCATAGTTATCAACCATGATTGGGTTAAAAACTAAGCATGCAGACTGTAGCATAACA
This sequence comes from Rugalucina vietnamica, assembly GCA_964017185.1. Lineage (NCBI taxonomy): Eukaryota > Metazoa > Mollusca > Bivalvia > Lucinida > Lucinidae > Rugalucina > Rugalucina vietnamica. The sequence continues at coordinate 26,683,193 of OZ024880.1, read as the reverse complement.
TTTAAGTTGTATTCTAAACGTCTATAACGTGCAATAATTTTTCTGAACTGAAAAAAAAATCATTCCCTCCTGTAAGTTTCTTAAATTTGTAAACCAATTCTGGTTCCGAAAGGCCCTCGCGTAAAAGGGTCTTTAGCCCAACATTGAATTTGGAAATCAATTCATATTGTCTGCGATAAAATTTAGAAAATGTTTTTCGAAGTTTATGATACCAATATCCCTGTTGGAGAAGTTTGGCTGCTAAACATTTATTTCGCGCATTGAAGTCCGCAACATGATTGCAGACTCTAGCAAACCTAATAAGTTGCGAAATGTATACACCATAAGAAAGACGCCAAACACGGAAAGTTTACTATATCAAAAAGTCATCGCGTTTATCATAGAAAGATGTAAGTCTAAAAAGGGGGCTTCGGTGTCTGAGGCGTTTGCCTTATAGTTCAGGGCGATAAGTTTGTTTGACCATACCTTCAAAATAAGGATTTTCAATGTTCAAAAGGTTACCGAGGTACCTAAAAGTCGAATTAAAAGTCGCCTTGGAACGATCAGTAATATAAAATTACTGGGGGTGGGGTTAAATCGGTTTACAGGCCTAACATCACCCTCATTTTCTACAGTGGTTCACAACATTTAGTTAGATGTTCGGTCATACATAAGACATAAATCATGTCTTTGAGTGTGATGTAAACAATCCACAAAACGCAAAAACAAATTACGCATAAGGCCATGATGAGGTCGCAACGAATTGAAATAGCGTGCTAGGACACTGACCATCATAGTCATCCTATCTTCCGTTTCTTATTTCTTCTTTCTTATATGTTTTAAAGAAATTATTGTGGAAATCGGATGCCACAGTGTGTAAAGCATTAACGTTAACGTTAGCCTGTATCAGCACCTTTACGCGTCAATATCGAGGTTTAATTCAGTGCCAGTGTCCACAACATATCTTCACGTCTCGTCTTTGCCCAATTTGTTCTGATTGTCATTGTCAATGTCCCAATAAAGCCTCATCAGCCTATCCTACTCACTTACCATAATAAAGTAATGGAAGATATTTTCTCACCAAATAGGTGCCACTGAATTAGCAATCAAGATCCGAACACAATTTGGTCTCAAATGGAAATACCGGACGTGTCCAAATGCCGGACAGTTACGGATAGATTGTTGCTGCCCTTTTCTGGACTTAAGCGGTTATGAAAAAGAGACTGAGCTGTTGTTTTATCAGTTAAACATTATTTTCCAAAGTGCGACATAAAGATGTGTTCAATACCCAATCTGGTTATTTTTGGTTTATTATTTGGGATGTCCGAATGCTTTAGGGTTGTTTGGTATTTAGGCTTGTTACGTCCAAGGAAATCAAATAAGATCCTCGAGCATTGACACAAAATAGAACGTAGAAAGATGTTTTCCGGAAAAACAAGTATTGGGTAAAGTATGTTTGTTTATATTATAAGGGGAAAGTTTCCATTAAACAATACATGCACCTAGCAGTAAAATTGGTTTAACAGTTCGTGCTATGTTTTATCATACGACGTTACCGTTTCAGAGGAATTTCGGCGTTAATGATATTGAAAGCAATAAGCGATCAATTGCACGACTAGTTTGAAGATATGTGTATTATATATTTCATACATGCGTGCTAGTTATTGAAGTTCCAGGCCTCCGTTTGAATGGACTTCTTTCTTGAGACCATGAATAGACGCATTTTTAATTATTTAAACCGTCATTTTGTAATACATGTATTTGAATACAAGACCAAAATTTGAAGAAAATGGCGTAATTCACTAGTACGCAATTGATCAAAAAAGGAAGGCAAATTCCAAAATTGGATGAAACATCAATGTGAATCAAAGCATTGGATTGAAAAAAAGTATTTGTTCCATTTAAACTTACTCATCGACAAATTTTTCTTGCATTATTCATAGCTTGTTTCTATAATTCTGTTCTGCCTTTCATGTCTATGCAATTTTTCAAATTGTTAAGCGGTGCGAGAATCAAATACAAAGATTCCACTCCCTAGGGGATTGTCAAAGATATTTTCCAGATTAAATTTGGCACTTCAACGAAAGTACAATTTAAATGAGCATGTATATACTGGCGAGAACGTGCGCAAGAGGATGTCACAATATATATGTCTTCAATTTAAAATAATGAAACTCCTGATATCTACTGCAGACTCACGTATTCCAAGGGTAAAGGTGTTTTTTACAAAACCAATCAAGGCCGCACCATCTAAAACGATGACCAGATATTCAGTGAAATTTCGGATCCATGAAGATGGTGTAGTAGGTGGTAAACAAGGCGGGGAAGGAGTCCCCGAATAACACTTTTTAATTGCACCGTTTTAAGGGGTCATGACAGGTAGACAATTTTATAAACGTCGACTTGTAAGATGGAACAAGGGCCGCTATAGTGGTAATAAAGATAAATATAAGAAAAAAAGATGAATTTTAAGTTCTATCTAAATAACTTAACTCATGTCTTAGCTAGAAAGTATTGTCAACCGATTCGATATTAATTTTAGTCGTTCCACAGAAAACCTTTGCCGATCCAAACGGACGGAAACAATGAATTTAATGTTAGGCTAAAGACGCTTTTAAGTGAGGGTCATTCGGAACCAGAATTTTAAGGTGACTTGGTTTACAAATTTAAGAAACGTTTTTTTCTTTTCAGTTCAGAAAAAATCATAACACGGTAAAGACGTATGTTATAATTTAAATGTTATGCGACAGTCATCATGCTTAGTTTTTAAAACGATCATGGTTGATGACTATGCTGCCTTCTTTAATTGCACGCCGATGGGTCGGGCGTCAAACTCTATGATGGCCCCGACATAAGGCCATACATTTTAGTTGGTTGCGGCCGTAGCTTCTTGTCTGTTGCTTGGCTCACCGGGGTTCAGTTGGTATTTTTCTTTTGCTCCGGGTTTCAATGTTATTCGGCGACCAGGACTCTCCATCGTCGGGCAGCTTCCTGAATATGTGAATCCTCGTTTTTTATTCATCATGGTGTTTATCATGATTTATTTGTTTGTTCTTGATGCCTCATTGACTAATTGACTAGTTAGAGATTCACCACAAGGACCGAACAACTGACTCAATGGTGTGGCCACTGCAGAAGCTGAGGGTGAGGTTAGGCGCCTGTAAAATCGATTTAAGCCCCCCCCCCCAGTAATTTTATATTAGTGATCGTTCCAAGGCGATACTTCTGTTGTGGTTCCATGTTTTGTGTGTGTGTGTGTGTGTGTGTGTGTGTGTGTGTGTGTTTTGGTGTCGAATTTTTGTGCTGTTTGAACCTTATGTACGTTTTCATAGTTTTATTTATGTTCGGGTATCTGAGTGGCCGCTTTATTGGGAAATAGCTGCTCACTCGGCTTACGATATATTTTTAGCTCACCTGAGCCGAAGGCTCACAAGGTGAGCTAATAGGATAGCCATGATCCGGCGTCCGTCCGTCGTCCGTCGTCCGTCGTCGTCCACAATTTCAAAGATCTTCTTCTCTGAAACCGCTTGGCCAATCTAGTTGAAATTTTATGTGGAGCCTCCTTGGATAGTGGCATTTCAAGGTTGATCGCGAAATCCAGGTCACATGACCAAGATGGCCGCCACGCCCATATATGGTAAAAACCACTCAAAAATCTTCTTCTCCAGAACCGGTGGGCCGATTTCCACGAAACTTGGTATGTAGCATCGGGGATGTCAGCCCATCATAGTTTGATAAAATGATGACCCTTGGATGACCTTGACCTATTTTACGGCAAGGTCAAATTTGGAAACATAGGCTTTTACATGGGAAAAAGTGAAAACAATGAATTTTTGGAAAACTATTGCAGCCTGAGGCCTGAAAAGTGGTAGTTGCAAACAACTAATGGAGTAGATGAAGGTATGTGATTAATATAGGTCAAGGTCATCTCTTGACCTTGGCCAGTCTGTTGTCCATACACACTTTACAAAGATCTTCTCTGAAACTGTGCGGCCAATCAAAGTGAAATTTTATGTGGAGCATCCATGGGTAGGGGAGACGAAAGTTTGATCGCGAAATCCAGGTCACATGACCAAGATGGCCGCCAAGCCCATATATGGTAAAAACCACTCAAAAATCTTCTTCTCCAGAACCGGTGGGCCGATTTCCACGAAACTTGGTATGTAGCATCAAGGACCTCAGCCCATCATAGTTTGATAAAATGATGACCCTTGGATGACCTTGACCTATTTTACGGCAAGGTCAAATTTGGAAACATAGGCTTTTACATAGGAAAAAGTGAAAACAATGGATTTTTTGAAAACTATTGCAGCCTGAGGCCTGAAAAGTGGTAGATGCAAACAACTAATGGAGTAGATGAAGGTATGTGATTAATATGGGTCAAGGTCATCTCTTGACCTTGGCCAGTCTGTTGTCCATACACACTTTACAAAGATCTTCTTCTCTGAAACTGCGCGGCCAATCAAAGTGAAATTTTATGTGGAGCATCCATGGGTAGGGGAGACGAAAGTTTGATCGCTAAATCCAGGTCACATGACCAAGATGGCCGCCACGCCCATATATGGTAAAAACCACTCAAAAATCTTCTTCTCCAGAACCGGTGGGCCGATTTCCACGAAACTTGGTATGTAGCATCAAGGCCCTCAGCCCATCATAGTTTGATAAAATGATGACCCTTGGATGACCTTGACCTATTTTACGGCAAGGTCAAATTTGGAAACATAGGCTTTTACATAGGAAAAAGTGAAAACAATGGATTTTTGGAAAACTATTGCAGCCTGAGGCCTGAAAAGTGGTAGATGCAAACAACTAATGGAGTAGATGAAGGTATGTGATTAATATGAGTCAAGGTCATCTCTTGACCTTGGCCAGTCTGTTGTCCATACACACTTTACAAAGATCTTCTTCTCTAAAACTGCGCGGACAATCAAAGTGAAATTTTATGTGGAGCATCCATGGGTAGGGGAGACGAAAGTTTGATTGCAAAATCCAGGTCACATGACCAAGATGGCCGCCACGCCCATATATGGTAAAAACCACTCAAAAATCTTCTTTTCCAGAACCGGTGGGCCGATTTCCACGAAACTTGGTATGTAGCATCAAGGACCTCAGCCCATCATAGTTTGATAAAATGATGACCATTGGATGAACTTGACCTATTTTACGGCAAGGTCAAATTTGGAAACATAGGCTTTTACATAGGAAAAAGTGAAAACTATGGATTTTTGGAAAACTATTGCAGCCTGAGGCCTGAAAAGTGGTAGATGCAAACAACTAATGGAGTAGATGAAGGTATGTGATTAATGTAGGTCAAGGTCATCTCTTGACCTTGGCCAGTCTGTTGTCCATACACAGTTTTCAAAGATCTTCTTCTCTGAAACTGCGCGGCCAATCAAAGTGAAATTTTATGTGGAGCATCCATGGGTAGGGGAGACGAAAGTTTGATCGCGAAATCCAGGTCACATGACCAAGATGGCCGCCACGCCCATATATGGTTAAAACCTGTAAAAAATCTTCTTCTCCAGAACCTGTGGGCCGATTTCCACAAAACTTTGTATTTAGCATTGGAGACCTCAGCCCATCATAGTTTGATAAAATGATGACCCTTGGATGACCTTGACCTATTTTACGGCAAGGTCAAATTTGGAAACATAGGCTTTTACATAGGAAGAAGTGAAAACTATGGATTTTTTAAAAAACTATTGCAGCCTGAGGCCTGAAAAGTGGTAGATGCAAACAACTAATGGAGTAGATGAAGGTATGTGATTAATATAGGTCAAGGTCATCTCTTGACATTGGCCAGTCTGTTGTCCATACACACTTTTCAAAGATCTTCTCTGAAACTGCTTGGCAAATCAAAGTGAAATTTTATGTGGAGCATCCATGTGTAGGGGAGACGAAAGTTTGATCGCGAAATCCAGGTCACATGACCAAGATGGCCGCCACGCCCTTATATGGTAAAAACCTTTCAAAAATCTTCTTCTCAAGAACTGGCAGGCCAATTTTCATGAAACTTGGTATGTAGCATTTGGGACTCCAGCCCATCATTGTTTGTTGAAATGATGACACTATGATGACCTTGACCTATTTTACGGCAATGTCAATTTTGGAAACATAGGCTTTCACATGGGAAAAGGCGAAAACAAACTGTTGCAGCCTGAGACCTGAAAGTTGCTAGATGCAGACAACTAATGGAGTCATTGAAGGTAAGTAATTAATGAAGGCCAAGGTCATGTCTTGACCTTGGCCCAAGGTCATTTAAATATCAAAATTAAAATTATGGTTTTCTCAGAAATCACTGGGTTTGGAAACTATTGCAGCCTGAGACCTGAAACTTTGCAGATGCAGACAACTTATGAAGTCAATAAAGGTGTGTGAGTATTCAAGGTCAAGGTCATTTCATTATGACTTAATACTCCAAGATCAGGTGAGCGTTCTCAGGACCAATGGTCCTCTGGTCTAAGTATAAGTACCTAATTGTCAATTAAGGTTTTCCCACCTCGGGCTTTGGAGTGGGAATTTCTTTCTGATTGAGCCTTTTCCTGATCCTTGCCTTCTTGTACCTTTTCATGATGGTTTTGTACGGGAAGACGTTTTGTATGATTGACAGTCAGATTCTCTTACGGTCTTGTCGAAACTAATACGTACAATCTATTTACCCCAAGTTACCGGAGCGATAAGAAGCGCTAAGGTTCCTGAAGACTCACTATTTGATAGCAAAACATTAATTAGCATGTATATGAAACATTTTTCTGGTCCAGGGGGAAATCTACATGTAAAAGTACTGTATATTAATGTGGACAATAACGCGAATGGTCTCTTATCTAGTTTGTATCAGCCGATCTGTTTTGTTTCTTCGCGAGTAATGAAATAAGGGTGAATAAACTATAGCAACAGGGACTTTGTTCCAATATTACAAGTTACAACATGACCTGTAATGATTTATTGGTACGTTAATGTAAGAACTTAAGATTTCGGTATAACGTATTTTGTTTTTCTTGCAATCAGTTTTATTATTCTAAAAAATGTTTTGAATCATCAATGCAGTAATAACTAATACATGTCCCAGAAGCTATCATAACCCAGGACCCCAGGACGGAAATTCTGAGCCAAAAAGTACAAGCAGGCAATGATCAGGAAGAGGTGCAATCACAAAAAAATTGCAAATCCAAAAACCGAGGTAGGAAAAACTAAATTGACAATAAGGTACGAGAGAAAAGCAAAAAGTTCGTGGACTTTCTTAATAACTTTTATAATTGACGTCCGATTGTTTTCGTATTTTCACAAGTGTAATAATGGTCTATTGTCGACATTCATGTAAAATGTTGTTTGTCGAATCTTATTTTTGGTTGGTCAAATTACATCGACAAACACGTGGAGTTTGCTACCCCGGAGCACGCCGTAAAATCTCTGTTTACGTGTTTATAAATATAAAAATATTTAAAAATGTCATTTCTAAATCTCCTTAAATTATGGAAATAATGAGAATGATGCAATGCGGATTGAAATATGAAATTGCAGTTCTCGCATTCGAAAGACAACGCTACAGCGACACTTTTAGAAAGACAAGTCTAAGCAAAAAAATTAGTAAAAATGACGTTACTGGTAAATAGCGGAAACTTGCACGTCGATAAAATTTGTGCTAGACTTCCAAATAAAACCTATAGAAACGTCTGATTTGTTACAAAAAGCTAGATACACATCAAAACTGAAGCATACAACAGTGTTCAATGATGTGCAAAGTGTTAGTCACCGTGACAAGGAAATAGCTGTTAAAAACAACGAGTAAGCACAAAAATCTACGCGAACAACTTTAACGTCATGGCATGCCCCGTATAATCCTTGCGTCTGTCGCAGAAATTGTCATAAAACTAAATTTTTCTAGCGATTTGCCTTAAACTTTCTACTGTAAGCCTTCACGGATGGGGAATAATTATGAAAATTTGCTAGAAGTCGAATGAGAAATAATGTTTTTATAGGAACTTTTGACTCGGCCAGCGTATTCAGAAAACTCTTGGCAAATGACGTTAACGTCTTGGCGTGCTCCGGGTAGCGCTAACACGCATCAAACAAATTGCCATAGAAACGACGTTTATCAAGCGATTTGTCTGAAACTTTCTATGCTTGTTTGTATTAAATTGATCGCAAACATACTGTAATTTCAGAGAAATCGCATATGTACTTTTGATTTAATTGACAAAGTCCACGAACTTTTTGATTTCCCATCGTACATGTACTTATATTTAGAAAACATATCGTTAGCCGAGTGAGCAGCTATTTCCCAATAGGCGGCCACCCAGTTACCCGAACTTTAATAAAACTATGAAACCGTACATTAGGGTTCAAACAGTACAAAAATTCGACTCCAAAACATAAAACAAATGGAACCACAACAGAGTATCGCCTTGGAACGATCAGCAATATAAAATTACGTGGGGGCCTTAAACCGGTTTTACAGGCGCCTAACCTCAACCTCATCTTCTGCAGTGGTTCACAACATTTAGTTACTTGTTCGGTCCTCGTTAGTCAATGAATGATCAAGGACAAACAAATAAACATTGATAAATCATGATAGCCACCCTGATGAATCAAAAACGAGGACTCAACAGATTCAGTAAGCTGCCCGACGATGGAGATCCCTGGGCGCCGAATAACTTACTGAAACCCGGAGGATAAGAAAAACACTAGTTGAACCCCGATAGCATAGGCTCCATTGTGCAGTAAATATAGAGCTTCGAAAGCCATGAGAAGGGAGTGCATATACCATTACAATGAGGTATATCTTCGTGCAATTTATTTAACAAAGGAATCGCTGCCGCTTGCCCATGTTCTGAAATAAGACGCGTCACGAGAAAACATGTCTTAGGAGTGTCTGACCTATTTAGCCTTTCACCAATGAAATAACTTTTACCCTCTCAATTCATAGAATACAGATAAACATTTTACACACGTCTTCAGGATGTCCTTAGGCCACAATTAAAATTATTTCTGTTTGCCCTCTCCCTACCCTGTCTAGAAAAGTTGGGTAGGTAGGTATGCTTTTTTATGAACTACTGTATTTTGCGTTATTTTTGGTAAAAGGAATAAGCTACAATTTTGTAAAAGCTACTCACAATTACAGTTGCATTTTATGTTTTGTAGTGCTTGAACATAAGGACAAAATATCCAATTGGTGAGGAGGGTCATGGTTTAAATGAAAACACATTACTTTCTAGGGAAAACAAATTATCTTCTTGCAGGAAAGGGTAATAAAAATTTTGAGTAGGTCCCATTTTTGGTGAGTAGGTTGGGAGAGGGCAAGCAAACATTTTGTTTTGTTTTTGGCCTTGCCCTACCGTAGATGATTCAGTGACATTATCATGTAACGTTGTTTCCTAATTTGTTCGGATATCAACATGCTGACCAGTGCGAAAGAATAAAGTTCGACCATTGTTTAGAAGTGATAAGTCTATCAACCTACGTAAATACGTTTAAACATAGTTTTGCTAATGAGCGCCTCTTTTGTAAGTCCTGTTACATGTTCATTTATTGACGTTAATCAGATCTGAGCCGCATCGTGAGAAAACCGGATTTTTGCCTAGGCGAAAACAAAGGCGCAGATCAGCTTCGCGGTAACCGCGAAGCTGATCAGCGCCTTTGTTTTCGCTACACGGATAGTACAATTTCTCTTCTACTTAAATCCGAAATTTCAAGCTTCTAGCTCTTTTCTGAGCTTGTACAGGCCGGTTTGTGTCGGACCTGGTCGGAAACCCCGAAGACCGGTTTTCTCGCGTCGCGGCTCTATTCTAATGAGGCTGACAGTTACTTGTCATGTGTCTAATTGCGATGCATGATATAAATAAATACACTTGACAAAACCATTACTTATGTCTGTCAGTATTTCAACTGATTGGTACAATTGGCATCAGGAAAACATGTCCGTGAAATGTATACCCCCTTAAACCCCACTTTTACATTCTAATAGCAAAACTGGGGTATGCAGTGGTATACCTATTTTTTCCAATTTTTGTTTCAAAACATAGATTGTGGGCACTCGTTAGAAGCGCTTCGATGAGGCGGTACTAACGTTTACCCACAATCTATGTTTTGAGCAAAAATAAGAAAAATATCAAAAAAAAAATTCAGCTAAATTTAAAATTTTTAAAATTTTAAAGCAAAAATCTCTGTTTATTGCATGGGCAAGTTTTTGTAATGTGGAAACACCTTTACCCTGTATCATCAGTGCATTTAGGACATATCTATCATGCCAATAGCCTGAATATAAAATCGCATTTACATGTAATTCTGTGTTCATGTTTAGGACAAATTTAAGTCGTAATTGCTTTGTTGGAACTGAATCCATTCAGCTATTTGTCATTGTGAAAGTTTCTTAAAATATTCATTATCTACAGTAATTATCATGCTGCACTTATGGCACAAAGACAGAAGATTCAAAGATCCAAAATTTAATCTACTTTCAATCCAAAACAAATAGGATTTGACAGAAACACGGATTTTCATACTTACAACATGCAAAATTTCAATTACAGCGCATTTACATTCTACAAGGTTTTGACAGTACTAACTTGCTATATAGTCTATGAATGTGACTTAAAGAATCTATGATGGGGTTGTGGCCGAGACAAGGAAATCTCAAGCAAGTTTGAGAGGATGAGAGTCGAATAATCTGAAAACGATCCTGAGATTGCCTTGTTGAGGCTTCAAAACCATCATCCAATTTTATTATTTTTCTAAATCCACCTTGTAAAGCATTTTGATTTTAAATAGGTTTCAAGTTCTGTTAAGGCGGTCATTTTGTTTGGACATGAACAATATGCAATTTACCTGTTAAAAATAAAAATAATTTTGTATTTGCACTCACCTTACATAAATATTAAATCACCATTTTGATTTGTTTACAAAATTCCGTGCAAAATTATCTTTTTTAGATTTTTATCAAAGCAGCAGACTACAATTACTCTTGATCTCCACTGAAATTAACATCTACTAGGCTATTTGAGCCGCATCATGAGAAAACCGGATTTTTGCTTAGGCGAAAACAAAGGCGCAGATCAGCTTCGCGGTAACCGCGAAGCTGATCAGCGCCTTTGTTTTCGCTACTCGGATAGTACAATTCCTCTTCTACTTAAATCCGAAATTTCAAGCTTCTAGCTCTTTTCTGAGCGTGTACAGGCCGGTTTGTGTCGGACCTGGTCGGAAACCCCGAAGACCGGTTTTCTCGCGTCGAGGCTCATTTTTGTTGACACCCAGCTCATCACTTCCTTATATGGAAGTACACATGAAGATGTACATTTCTATTGGCTAAATACAGAAATGATTGGCATTTTGAGACATCTAAAATGTACTAGTACTGAGATAGAAATATCTTAGACAGGCACACAAAGGGATATGTTTATCAGGTGGGTGAGACTAATGTAAATGTAACATATACATGTAGGCCTACTTGGCAGTGCAGCCTTTTCCTATGTATAATATGTACGTATATTTTAGTCCAGAAACAGCTTTCATGAAACTAAATACATATTCTTTAATAAAAAGGGAAAGAAGAAATCAGATCGGCGAGTAATGAGCTCTTCGAGAAACATTTACTCAAGGGTATCATAAGCCCTGCTGTTTTTTGAAAAGTTGCTGTGAAAATAATTGTGAGTTTTAATGTATAATGATAGACCTACATCTAGACAGTGGTCATGAGCGCACATTTCCGAAAGTGTGTGTGTAAATGGTTAATGTTGACTTTCAAAATGACAATGTACAACCAATGTCCGGGTGAGATGTGTATATGGGTGTTGCTTGGTATGCCATAAAATGTAATAAAAGTGCTTATTATAGTGTTTTGCAATTGTTGCACATGTAAATTGCCTATTTGTGACTATGAGTACATTTTATAGTGATATCAGTCATTTTGGTTGGTTACAAGTTGTTATATTTGATATATTTCGTATATTTGTTAAAATTTGTAATGTTTAGAGTTGCATAAAGCAGCATCAAGTTTGAAAACCAGCAGTACTTTCGAATGAAGAGTCCACATACCATTTTTCATAAGTAATGAAAATACATTGTATCTTCACGAAACGTTATTTCAGGGAATCTTAATTTTCCAAGCATCGCACAAACTTGTCCATGCAATGAATACCCCCTTAAATTGTTAAACCCGACCTTTATATAGCGAAGATGGGGTTTGCAGGTGTAATAAAAATTAAAACAGCAGTGATTGGATGGGCCATACCATGGTTTCGGCCACTTGAAGCCTCGTCAGTGACCCTTTAGATTTGACTTTTTTTTTTTTTTTTTTTTTTTTTTTTTTTTTTTTTTGCAATTTTCAATCGTGAGGGTTGTAGATACAAAGACTAGTATTATCCATAAAGGGCCAAAGATATCAAGTCTTGGTTAGGAAATGTGTCTAAACCGATCATATTTTTTCTTAGTTTTGCTCCAAAACATAGATTGTGGGTACTCATGTGAACCCACAATCATTGTTTTGAGTACAGATATGGAAAATATTAAAATGTTAAAATTTTAGTACTTATTTAAACGACAAATCCTGTTCAATGCATAGGCATGTTTCTGTAATGTTTCTGTAGTATCGTCATTTTTCTCGGGTGTGGGTGTCAAGTACTCTGGCAAACTACGGAACATTCTTTACACTGGCGAGCGGATTCAAACAGTGCAGTACCCGTAATCCTGAACGAGTTGGTCTTTTTAATGTTGCTATAGCTACAAAATGGTCCATGGTCTAACATTGCAAATGAAATAGTGCTTTCTCTGGTACTCCTTTGGCCAGTTGTTCAAAATTAACAATGCCGTTAGTTAACGATTCGTTAAAATTTGAAATGGCAATATTATAAGTACTCTGTTACGTTTTGTTGATAAAATGTGAGAATTCTCATATTTTATCAGCAATAATAACAGTGTATTTGCTTATGTAGCCGCATTTACTTAACAAGCTGAGGTCTAAACGATGTTTTGAACAACTGTGCCCTGATCTTGACAAACCATTCCCTCTCGAACATTTATTTCCAAGAACTATAATTCTTCTGACAAAGAATTTCTTCAACAATGGTTTTCAAACTTGACGCTATACCATCACTTAGTCCGAACTTCATACTGCCGAATGAGACTTGTCACAACGGTTCTTTTAATGGTGACCTTTCCCAGCGGGTACATGACAGACACATGACGTCAGATCGACATCGATGCGAAGTCATGACGTCGCATCGATGTCGATCTGACGTCATGTGTCTGCTGGGCTTGAGCACCGGTCGCATATGTATACGATGATAATTGGCAGGAGATAACGTGCAAATTCCCCCGGGGGGAGTGTCCTAGGGTTAAAGATTTAGTGGATGTTACAAGAATTCCAGAATATCTACGAAATGAGCCTTTGCATGAGAAAACAAACAATTTGGGTTTCCGACCACGTCTGTCGCAAACCGGTCTGTACAGTCACAGAAGCAGGCTAGAAGCTTTAAATTTCGGATCATATGGAAACAGTATATTCCAGGCGGGACGGCACAGAATACGTGTTCCACCTGGAACTATTATGATTGCTTAGAAAATGAAATAGAACTTGAAATTGGAGCTCTTAATGTATGTTTTGACTCTTAGTAGAACGATACACATTTGATTTCTTTTCATATCTATATTGCATGATAACATATAATATATATTGTTAAAGTGAACTGCTCCAGAAGAGCTGTTGTGACGGGTCCCACAGTCATCTCATCCATAGTGCAATATGTCTGCCATGTTAAATCATTGTCAAAATAAAAATACACAACTGTTCTCATGCCTTGTCAATTCCATACCTGAAATCTAATTCGGGCTTAAAACATTTCTAAGAAAAACATTTGGATGATACCGGCTTATGTCTGAATATAGACGAAACATTTCCATCGGTGTTCCGTTAGATCTGTCCACACCGATGTCACGGAAATGGAGTGAGGCCACGAAGTGTATCGGAGTGCAGGTTAGCGCTGATCTAGTCTGAATATTGTCCAGTAGCAAATAAAAGGAAATAAATGATTACAATAAACTACATGATGATGATGATGATGATGATGATGATGATGATGATGATGATGATGATGATGATGATGATGATGGCGACGACGACGCTGACCATTATTTGCTAGAAAAATCCTTTCCAACATTGTTGTTTTTCTTTTGTCAACTGCATATCATTCTATCATAAAATAATGCATATGTCCTACTTTGGAAAGTCATTGTACAATGCCACAATTTGTCTGAAACGAGAAAAAAAGGTAAGAAATGAGCCGCCGAATCAGAAACCACAATTTGCATATGCGAAAACAAAGGCGCAAATCAGCTGTGCAGTATATGCACAACTGATCAGCGCCTTTGTTTTCGCTACATAAATAGTACAATCTCCCTTCTTCTTTATATCCGGAATTTCAAGTCTCTAGCTTTCTTCTGTGGTTTGTACAGACCGGTTTGTGTCAGACCTCTTCGGAAACCAAATTATTGGTTTTCTCATGCGATGGCCCAAATAACACGATGCACCCTATGAACAAGAGGGAAGTCTTAGGCAATATAAGACTCTTGGGACACTACAAATCCAGAAGAAGCAAATAAGATATGATTACTTTCGGGCGATTTGCTTTCCGTTCACATTTCGTCAGAGCGATAAATCAGACCGTATTTGTGCCACATAATGAGGAATCCTACTTATTTGCACATGCGAAAAACAAAGACATGTAGGTAAGAGATGCAGTAACTGCACAGCTCATTAATTTATGTCTTTGTTTTTCCTACACTACACTTCTAGTACAATCCCTCCTCTTCTTAAATCCAACATTGCTTCTTATCTTGCTTCATTGACTTTAAGGGCTGGTTTGTGTAAGACCTCATCAGGAACCTCTAAGACAGGCTTTCTCGTGACGCGGCTCATCTTACATTTACCCAGTAGACACAGTTCTTAATATTGCTTATCAAATATTTAACAACGGTCGTTGTTCATAGACGATAAGGCACTTAATACGAGGGTCATCCAATAAGTTCTGACAATGGCCTCGTATCTCCAAAACGGTGTATAAAATTAGAATAATTTTGCTAATCAAATGTGGCCATGGATGTTGCCTACCGGTGTATGAAACATTAAGTCTTTAGCACAATCTGTTTCAATGCTGTACCAATTTGTATGCAGCACTGTAAAAGCTCATGGCCGGGAAAATTTTTGACTTTATTTTTGCAGGGGGCATGGTAAGCAAACGCTTCACTGCGTTTCTTCGGTTATTCATATTGGTGGTTTGTGGTATATACTTATTAGCAAAAGAAACGCGAAGATAACTAATAACCCCGTTTTTTCTTTCTATATCGCCAAAATTTATTTAAGTGATATAAATATCGATAGTCCCGTTAATTCTCTTTCACACAATTAGAAAATCATGACGTTAAGACTTACGCTTGTCGCGTTGCCGCGAAAAAAAAAGTTATCCCCCATTTCCATAGCTACATGGTTAGGATACGGATACCTTTAATTACCTTGCAAAAGTTTCCAAACCGATACCAATATTCGAAAGTCATGGTTGAAACAAAATCAAATCGGAAAATTTAATGTCTTTTTCGACGCTTTTTTTCTTGTACGTGACGTTGTTTTTTTTTTTTGTTTTTTTTTCACGTAATTTATGTATTCTATCAAGCGAATAGACGACCTCGAAGTTGACACAATGAACAAAAACCTACAAAATCACAATTTGAAAGCCCATAGTGTCTCTGTAGTGAACAATAATGACGATCTCAAAACAATAGGCTGACGTCAACAGAAAAACGCGACCCTTGGGAGCGTTGACAAACGGTATTTTCCCATTCTTTTTGTACCGTGATTTCTTTAGATTAGAAACCCGGCTACTACTTCACGCCATCTGTTTTCAAATCGCATTAATAGTGAATGTTTTAGATTCAATTTCGTAATACACGAGATTGTACACTAACGTCATTGTAACATCTTCATGAAGTATGCTACAAAAGTTTAATTTTGGTTGATTATTACTCACTGAAAATACTAATAAGTTATATCACTAAAAATTACATCACAACGATTCTTTTCAAGAAAACGGTGTTTTAATATTTTCGCGTTCGTTTCTTTTGCGGATAAGTATATCTTGAATACCCAACTGGTCAACAAAAGCAGTTAATATTGTAATATCATTGACTTAGTAGCTTTCGGCATGCACGGCTGCTAGGCAACACAGAAAAATGACAATTTTCCTCACTGTAAGTGTGACTGTATATTTTGAACACTTCCGTAACCTATACCAAACAGCTAACATGTTGGTTAATGGATACATTGTTTCATGAAGTTGTTTTATGGTCTTCTGAACATAAATAAAAAGCGACATGCAATGGCTGTTATACACAAAATGTGCTTAGCTTTGTAGTACAACTCTAATCTCAGTATGGAAAAGATGGTTCCATTGCCAAAATGATCAAATGTCGATAACAAAACCCTACAAAACCCACTCACTATGGCAGACAACCCCGACTTACATGTACATCAGGTATGTATTCATATGTATGAAAAGTTTAAAGAGGACTTAGCTATGTTTATGAAATTGGCTTATAATGGCGCGACCTTCTGGTCTTTAGTTGCCTACCAACTGTTGCAGTGGCAGTATGGCTAATATTTTTCTAGTTGATGTCGGTCCATACATATGCAAGTACATGTGAATATAATTGAATCACACCTAAGGGTAATAGATGTTTTGATATGAGGCTACTGTCAGAATTTCTTGGATGACCCTCGTACGTCACTTGAATAATGGACGAAATGCAAGAAACTGGAGACTGAGACAAATAAGATTAGTACTGACACGTAAACTTAATCTACATGTATATGGCTTTCAATCAAACACTAGGCGATAAGACAATGTTTAGGCCTTAGTCAGACAAAATGACTGTAAGTCCAGCCATCACTTACGTCTTGGCTTCTCTGGTAAAACACATGCATTTAAAGGCATACAACTGCTATCATAAATGTGACTTAGCATTTACATTATTAGTTGAATGGTAACATGGCCCCGCACTTTTATAAATAAAAATAAAATTTAGATCGTTTAATGAGAAAGGCGATGGGCCATATCGCGGTTTCGGCTACTTAAGCCTCTTCAGTGACCCTATAGATTTGGCAAGATGGAGCTAAAGAGAATTACTGTAATTTTGCAACTCCCAATAGGGTAGTCATTACATACTCAGTAGACCAGTACAGTCCAAATGAGGTCAAAAATATTAAAAGTTGTTTAGAAAATGAATCTAAACCGTGTTAATAATTTTCTGATTTCTCGGAATATCCCCGCTGATCTCAAAGGGTCTTAAATGTGAGTTTTAACAGTTTCTATTGTATTTAATTTTTTTGAGCAAAACGTTAACGTGTCATTTAAACAACACCATTTTATAAACTTGGGATACGGGGCATAACAATGTGTTCCACCCTGTGCAAGCTGCGGCAACTCAGACTGAGATTATGACAAAGGCGATAGCGCTTGCTATTACCGAGGTCGCAATTCCAGAACAAGTCTAGTTACTGAAGCCGTGGCAGTATTGAAGCCCAGGACAAACAACTGACGACCGTGGGTAGTATTGATGGAGTGGTGACATCGCAGTTCCAGGACAAGTCTAACGACTGTAGCCGTGACAGTATTGAAGCCCAGGACAAAAAACTGACGACCGGGAGTAGTGACGGAGTGGTGACATCGCAGCTTCAGGGCAAGTCTAGTGACTGTATATAGCCATGACAGTATTGAAACCCAGGACGGGAACTGACGACAACGGGGAGTTGCTATTTACGGGATGACTGATAGTAACATACTGCAACGAAGCATTCATCGCAGTTCCAGGACAAGTCTAGTGACTGTAGCCGTAACAGTATTGAGGCCCAAGATATTCCTGAACCGGTGACTTGGCTTGGAGGAGTACAAACAGCATATTGGACCCGTTGAAGAACGGGGGCTTCAAGCGGAACTAGATGGTACAATTGTTATGACATAATCTGTGGTTACGGGTAGCATGAACGATTACACGTGGGTGATCCAAGATGTAATGCGAATACACTAATATTTTAGTAACCAATGCAGATTCATTTAAATAATTTGGCATGTTTACACGCGTATATATTTGCAGTATCACGAAGTTCGGATGACGGGTTGAGATTGAAGGAATATTTGATTTGTCGACCTGAAGTGAACATGGACGCGAAATTGACTGAAAATGTCATTTTTGTTTGGGGTACAGGGAAAGATTTTGTGCTCCAATTTATTGAATTGTTATCTACACTGAAACAAAGTTATAAAGAGGCCACTTTTCAAACTCATTTTTTGTTTCTAAGCCAAGTTCAAAATTGCACAATTTTTTGCCAAAAGACGTGTCTTTCAAGTAAGTAAAGTTCCAAAGTGTTAAGAAATAATTTTCTTTTACTAGAGGCGTTTTTGGAGTAAAAATGCAAAAATCAATGTTTTTAAATAAAAAATTGGATACAGCACACCATTTATTGAAATTAGGAACGGGTGTCATCAAAGGGGTCGTTACGGCTCGGAAAAACATCAAACATTCGAATTTTCTCTACTGGTAGAATTTTTATGCATTTTTAAAAATCGCCAATTTTGAGATTTTTTAAAAAATTCATAAATGTGCCTCTTAAACATGTTGACCCCTGTTAAATTCACTTGATGAGGCCTGGAAATGAGAGATATAATTCGACTGAACTGTTTTTGACCATTTTCGAGGACCAACATGTCAAGGCTGCCGCACACTTCCGGTTTCAATGCCAATTTTTAACGAACAAAATAACAAAATTTGTGGACGATTTTTTTAATTTTCAAAGTATATCAGAGTCTAGTATTTGACCTAAATAATCGCTGAAAATTTCAATGCCGTGCTGCTGATAATAACGCAACTGGAGAAGAACAAAGTTGGTATGCAAATTGCATACAAAAGCTGAATTCCTGTTATTCAGGTTGTTGTCTTCTTGCATGTGCAAAACAGAAACGAAGATTCTTATTGCAGCAACACTTTTGACTTAATTTTATCTTGCATCATGGCAGTCAGTAGCACTTTCAAATAAATTAAAATGTAAAAACACAACGTCATAATATGACATTTAATTTGATGTTAATAAAGTGTGACTTTATGAAATAGGGTACCTTTACACATGCTTCGTCTGTGTGAGAAGTATCACGCATTTTGGAATGCAGAAACTCACAGAGCCACTGTTAGACATTGGTTTATTCATATGATCATGAATTTTAATTGATCGTATTTTACTTTCTGAACTAGAAGACAAAATATGAGGTGGCCTCTTATAACTTTGTTTCAGTGTATATACACACAAATCATATTCGTTGTGTAATATATGCCTTATGTTTGGAAATAACAGAGAAAACGAAATGCAGAGATCAGCAGAATCTATTCTATGTTGCCTAGCAACGGCATCTGACAAAAATATCACATTTCGACGAAGTACGACAAATACCCATAATTCATGCGTATATTTGATCCCGATAATGATGTAAATAACAACAATTTATGCCCACTGCCTATCACAACAAATGATTTCTATTAAAAAATTAATAAGTGTGTGGAATTTAACCTTTTTAGTTAAGTAGGAGGGGCGTTGATGAAAATGTGGAGATTGAGAGAGATCAAAATTGACTCAAATTCTAGGGGGTACACATAGCTAAACCTCAATAGTTTGCACTACGTTAATCTTATTAGGGTATCTACAGTAAATTTATTAAAGGGATTATTGTTCTTTGGAATAAAATGACTATTGACGTAATTATGCTTTGCATATGACACTCCATTGCATAAATAAAATCCATTTTAACCGTGGCCAAGGTCGTTTACCTTGCATTCTCTTGTTGCTAGGCAACGAGGGTTGCAATGTGATCCAGTCAAAATAGTTATCAAATCTGGAAAATTCGATAATGTATCATAATTCTGATGTAAACTATTTTGAAAACTTTTAATGGTGAAAGAAATTGCACAGGGGTTCGCATTACTTCTTGGATCACCCTCGTATAATAAACAAGATAATGTGCAAGATTTCTTAAGCAGGACAAATACGGTTCCAATTTTCTACCCTTGCAGAGTTTTTTCACTCCAATACATTTTCCATCAAAATGGCATTTCGACATGAATCTTTAATTATTCTCGCTCTATCTTTATATCTACGCACCATGTGATGCTTAGATAATATCGGAAACTCGATCATAATTTATTGTTCTATCGCATGCAAGGAACCATTTATTCCATCGGGGTTACATCTGGGATCCTACGGAGGAAACCACAAAATATACATTACCAAAACTTGCCCATGCAATAAACAAGAGATTTTTTAGCTTTAAAAATAGAAACTTTTCAGCTGAAAAAAATCGATATTTTTCTTATTTTTGCCCAAAACATAGATTGTGGGTAAACGTTAGAACCGCTTTATAAAAGTGGGGTTCAAGGGGATATACATTTCACGGACTTGTTTTCCTGATGTCAATAGACAAACTGTTCAAAAATTAGATGGAACTGTTTTAAAGTTCTTCGGTATCCATTGAAATACCCAGCTGAACGTTTGAACGGTAAACAGACTGAATGCTCTCACAATGACAAACCTTATGTTCGGAACATATTCCGGGATTTTCTATACACGTTTCTAAATCTTTGATGCTTCAACAAAGAAAATATGTACAGAAACGCAAGACGCGAATTATAAATTTTACATAATTAAAGTGCGATGGACATAAATTTCCTTGTACATCTTAAGATCGGATGGCCCTGCCATTAAACATCAAAGATCCCTTCCTCAAGTCTCTTAGATCCACAGAATTTATGCTCACCCGACATGCAAATGACACGCATATCACAGGGGAGTATTGAACTTTTATATAGTTCTAGTCATAGCATGGTTATAGCATATAAAGCACCCGTATATGGTCACAAGTAAATGTTTCAAATTGCAGTGTATCTGACTATCGTCGCCGATTTATAAATGATGAGGGTTCAATACCCTTAATTGCGCAATGACCCATACTACATCCCTTTGAACGTTTTCACTGTTTCCAAAGGAGCAAGCTTTTATATTTTATTTCATTGTAGTTATTCATTGACTATTAGAGATTCACCACGAGGACCGAACAACTAACTGAATGTTGTGAACCACTGCAGAAGCTGATGGTAAGTTGGGGATCCTGTAAAACTAGTTTAAGCCCGCCAGTCAGTATTTATTACTGATCGTTTAGTTTATTTTTTTGGTGTCGTCTTTTTGTGATGTTTGCTCCAACAGTATCTGAACCCCTATCGTTTGCTCCTTATGAATGTTTTCATAATTTTAGTTAGGTTTGGGTAACTGAGTAGCCGCCTTTCGGGAAATAGCTGCTCACTCGGCTTACGATATGTTTTCTTGATGTAGGTGTCTGATTATTAATCATTTGTTGTTCCCTCCTCTGTTTTTTGAAGTGGGAATTTCTTTCTGATTGCGCCAATTCCTGATCACTGCATACATTTACCTTTCTTTGTGATGGTACTCATCGCAGTATTCAATCTTTACATAATGGATAAAATAATTTGAATCGCGACGAAGCGGTAGCTTTGTCTCAAATTTAAGGGGATGCCAATTGTTAAAATCTAATACTTGTATAATTTTACCTGTATAAAGAAAAATGACAATTTTTCCAAGGAGACTGGATATTCTTGAAACATTCTTGTATGAGTCATTCAAACATCGAATACAGATTATTTTATGCCCAAAAACTCAGCTCTAGAGGGCTCAGCAGCACGCTTATCAGCATTGGTCAAGTTACTTCCTGGTTTGATTCCGTTGTCATCTGTCTGGCATGCCGGATAAGCTTTACTAAAAGCTTTCACCGTAAACATGATCTCCAAAAGCCAGACTACAATCTGTGAAAGTTTGTCCACTCGGAGATGATTTCTTCTCGGGGAAAACATGGTATTTATCATATATGCTGAAAACCTTATACAGCAGATACAGTAAATAGTATGACTTCTCCCAAAATATTGACTTTTTGTTCAAAATACTTTCACAGATTGTAGTCAAGACATTGGAGATCATGTTTACGGTGAAAGCTTTTAGTAAAATTTATCCGGCATGTCAGACGGATGACAATGGAATCAAACCAGGAAGTGACTTGAACAATGTTGATAAGCGTGCTGCTGAGCCCTCTAGAGCTGAGGTTTGGGGCATAAAAGAATATGTATTCGATGTTTGAATGACTCATACAAGAATGTGTCAAGAATGCCCAGTCTCCTTAGAAAAATTGTCATTTTTCTTTTATACAGGTAAAAATTATACAAGTATTAGTTTTTGACAATTGGCATCCCCTTAAAGAAAACAAAACTTTCTTTTCTTTAATACTATTAAAGGGGGGATAAAATCAAACTATGAAATATTGATCACCTATTACATGTATATGCAATATGTTTCGCATTAAGTAAACAGCGTAAAGGGTCAATAGTGCGCACACACAACTTTTAACAATAATCTTTTGAAGCACCATTTCCAAATAGGCCACAGCTTAACATAAGCCATATAGCCCGTGGATGACAAAAATGTCGGCGATTTTCCGGGCGAATATCAAGAATTTGGATCAGAATGTTTTGAAGATGTCAGTATTGGAATGGTGTTTTATTTTGACATTGTAAAACACATAGACGTTCCCCGAACTTCAGTTAACTTTATGCTATAGAAGGCCTGATTCAAACTCGTCAATGTGAAAAACCACATGTAATAGCAAATATTGAATGCAAACATATTGTTTGAAATGTAAGGTTAGAAAGACCACTTCACTAGGTTAAACGTATAATGGGACAGTGTTCCAGTAAAAACGCCACAGACGTACGCACAAACATGACATCCAAGGATTATGACCAATTGGAAATGTTGAATGGACATTGGATTTTTGACCGTGATGAAAATTTGGAAGCTTTTTTCAAGGCAGCAGGTACGATTGCTAAAACCATTATGAAAACATGCCCATCCAATACACAGAGACTTTTTAGCTTTAAAAATTGAAAATTTTCAGCTGAAATATTCTGATATTTTCCTTATTTTTGCTCAAAACATAGATTGTGGGTATACGTTAGAACCGCCTCGGGAAAACATGTCCGTGAAATGTACATGTATACCCCCTTAAACCCCACTTTTACATAGCAAAACTGGGGTTTGCAGGGGTATACCTGGTTGTCTTATTTTTCATCCAAAACATACATTGTGGGTACTCGTTAGAACCGCCTATTTTGCAGGGGTAGTCCCACTATACCTATTTTTTTCTTATTTTTGCTCAAAAACATAGATTGTGGGTACGCGTTCTAACGTGTATCCACAATCTATGTTTTGAGCAAAAATAAGAAAAATATATAAAAAAAAAAACATTCTTCTGAAATTTTTCAATTTTACAACTTTGAAAAAATCTGTATATTACATGGGCGTGTTTTCGTAATGGTTTACACTTAATTGATATAATATTTTCTAGATATTTCTGAAGACATGAAGGCACAATTCAATGACAAGCCAGATGTCATTTTCAAAAGAGAGGGCAATACATTGGTGGAGAAAAGTATCTTCGGTCCTGGCAATGAATATGACGTCACGTTTGTACTGAACGAGATGAAGGATTGGAAAGAAGGAGATAGTTTTCACATACAGGTATAGACCGGGGTCATAGATAGTTTTCACATACAGGTATAGACCTGTCATAGGCGGTACTTTTGTTGTAGATTTCACATTCAGGTACAGACCGATCATAGGCGGTACTTTTGTTGTAGTTTTCACATACAGGTATAGACCGGTCATATGCGGTACTTTTGTTGTAGTTTTCACATACAGGTATAGACCGGTCATAGGCGGTACTTTTGTTGTAGTTTTCACATACAGGTATAGACCGGGGTCATAGATAGTTTTCACATACAGGTATATACCGGTCATAGACGGTACTTTTGTTGTAGTTTTCACATACAGGTATAGACCGGGGTCATCGATAGATTTCACATACAGGTATAGACCGGGGTCATAGTATTCACATACAGGTATAGACCGGTCATAGGCGGTACCTTTGTTGTAGTTTTCACATACAGGTATAGACCGGGGTCATAGATAGTTTTCACATACAGGTATAGACCGGTCATAGACGGTACTTTTGTTGTGGTTTTCACATACAGGTATAGACCGGTCATAGGCGGTACTTTTGTTGTAGTTTTCACATACAGGTATAGACCGGTAATAGGCGGTACTTTTATTGTGATTATTTGTGTTTCTTGTAATAGTGCAAGTAAGTGTGATATTTCATACTGCATCATGTCACAAGTAAGAGATATCGGATACATACATATAAGCCTAAGTTGTTAACTTGCGTGGTTGTATTCACAAGGCAGTTTTGGTGTCATGACATCCTATAATGATGGCTAGAAGCCCCATAAAATGGACACATCGTGCCAACATGGCAATGGCTGCTGATTGGGACGCTATGCCACAAATCAAAATAAATAAAAATCAGAAATTCTTCGTTGAAATAACAAACAAAAACGATGTCTATATTAATGTATTTAAAACAAATATTGTGCAACATACCTCTATTCGGAAACGCATGTGAGCCTTCGGGTGAGAAGACCAACAATTTGAGTTTAAGACTAGGTCCGACACAAACCAGCCTGTACAGCCACAGAAGCAGTCTAGAAGCTTGAAAAAAATTTTAGATTTTAGAAGAAGATGAATTTTACTATCCGAGTAGCAAAAACAATGGCGCTGATCAGCTGTGCAGTTACTGCACAGCTGATCTGCGCCTTTGGTTTCGCATATGCATTGTCAGTTTTCATGATCCTTTTTTTTTTTTTTTTTTTTTTTTTTTTTTTCAGGTTGTACCTACTCTGAAAGATGGTAAATTTGTCCAGGAAATAACACCACAGTTGCCAAAGAGCGCAAAAGCACACTATGTTGCGACGTTCGCAACAGGAGATGTAATGACCGGGGTAGGTAAAAATACATGTAACAGGTTACGAAAACATGCATATGCCATATATGAGCCATCGCATCAGAAAACCAACAATCTACATATGCGAAAATAAAGGCGCAGACCATCTTCGCAGTAACCGCAAAACTGATCAGCGCCTTTGTTTTCGCTACACGGATAGATAGAAGAACCCCTCTTCTAGCCGAAATTACAAGCTTCTAGTCTTCTTATGTGACTTTACAAGTCGCTTTGTGTCGCATCTGGTCGGAAACCCCGAAGACCGGTTTTCTCGCGTCGAGGCTCAAATATTTAAAATAAATAACGTTATAAACTGTAAATATTGAAAACTTTCTTTTTTAAGTTATATGAACCTCAACGCGACAAAATGTACCTTCGGACATTCGGACATTACTAGTATAAAGCAGCAGAAAGCAAAAAAAAATGTGTAATATGCGTTATAGAAATAACACTGTATTTGTAGTCTTTGAACAATGGGCTACCAAATGAATGAGATTTAAAACATATTTATTGTCAATATTTTGAGTTATCTGCCCGTGTTCTAGCCCATAATACACAAAATTTTCCTACATGTATCGTTAAACGGTAACCATAGCAACCGCATCATCATAAAAATAGACAAAATAATTACGACAGATTGCCTGTAAAGTTGGTATGCTTCTATCTTAGCAATAGGTTCTGACCAGTGCTTAAACAGTTTTAAGCAAATGCATCGAGTTTTGTAAGCTCTGCTAACATGCAGAAATGCATTACGCAACTTTGACGTCATTTTTTCAGGACAATGACGTTTGTAGGGTTCATATAGTAAATTGGTCATAACTCACAAAATAAAAGAAATAATCTGGTCAAATAAAGAGTAACCGACTCTAGAAACATCATACATTCAGCGTATCTTTGTTTGTCTAATACTCAAATAAATGTCCGAAGGTACATTTTCTCACGTTGTGGCCCATATATATATATATATATATATATATATATATATATATATATATATATATATATATATATATATATATATATATATATATATATATATATATATATATATATATATATATATATATATATATATATTTTTTTTTTTTTTTTTTTTTTTTTTTTTTTTTTTGCTAAAAACACAGACTGTCGGTATACATTAGAATCGCCTCGGCGAGTACCCCACAGTCTGAAAAAAAAGAAGAAAGTGTATACCCAATTTTATATGTGAAGCTGAAGCAAAGCGCCGCGGTCTGAAGAAAAGCGCCCCGGTCTGAAGAAAAGCGCCCCGGTCTGAAGAAAAGCGCCCCGGTCTGAAGAAAAGCGCCGCGGTCTGAAGAAAAGCGCCGCGGTCTGAAGAAGAGCGCCGCGGTCGCAAAACCAAAATTGGCCATCATTATCAGCCATCAATGAACTCGCTGTCACATATGATCAACTTAACCATAACATTCCAGAAATAGGGATGATCTTTCTCGGAACTGACGGACGAACAACCGCCATATTTGAAGTTTGATTGATTTATACATTCACTTAGTTGCTCGCAAGAGAGAGTGGTGTCAATCTAAGTCCCCGCACCAGAAAACCAGCAATCTGTATATATGAAACCAAAGGCACATATCAGCTGCACAGCTGATCAGTGCCTTTGTTTTCGCTAGACGGATAGTACGGTCCTTCTTCTTCTTACATTCGAAATTTCAAGCTTCTAACATTCTTCTGTGATTGTACAGCTCGGTTTGTGTCGGACCTGGTCGGAATCTCAGATTGTTGGTACTGATCTCTCACAAAGGTTCATCTGTTCTGTGTTTCAGGAGATGGGGGTTGCTGGTGAGCCGCCAGTAGCAAAGAGGATCTATAAGAGAAAGGCTGATTAGGATTGCTAACACTACAGCGAGCCGCGACCGGTCTTCGGGATTTCCGACCAGGTCCGACCTGTACAGTCACAGCCATGTTTTTCTTAAACTTAACCATAAAAAATGAGTTTGGTCCTATAATGGAATCCCCTTCTGACTGCGCCGTTGTTTATGTGAACGAATAAATATAGAATTAATTGGTGGTGTTTTTCTTGCGTTTGTAGCCAGTAAACTTCTAACTGGATGCAGACTTCGTCCCGATATAAAAAGGCTTCACTTGATTTTACTATAGGTGACGATAGGACTTGGTTTTGTTTGATTCTGTTATCAGATTTGTTTTTCTACAATTATTCCTAGAATTTGGACAATGATTTGATGAGATTCTAATTTATTTATTTTTTTTATTATTATTATTTTAATTTATTAGTATAACGACATAATTATAAGAATTCCAGTGTCATAAAATAGTAGTTTGAATGCAATGTTCTTGTAAGTTTTTATTTCATTTGTTAAAAAGTGGTATTAATTATAAAGTAATGTATTTGCCGACTACAAATGTATTTGGACTATGTTTTGTGCAGTTTTGCTGTGTTTAAAAACGTAATTTAGGACAAATTCCGTTACCAAAAAGTCAAACAAAACCTTTTATATAGGGACGAAGTCTACCCCCTGTGTTTCTTCCTCGTACTTGGTGTTCAGGTGCTGGAAGATATTTTACTGACGGAGATTTTTTTCAAATGGTTTTTGCACATCTTATGGCTTTTTGCAAGACAAGCATGTTGTGTTTGGTGCTAAAACCTTTGTCCGGATTATGAGACCATGGTTGTCATATCTAATCAAGTTCGTCACGCCAGACAATATTGCCGTCACATTATAATTGATGAAATCACGAACGGCGTTTTGCCAGTGCGAAAACAAAGACGCAGATCAGCTGTGCAGCAACTGCACAGCTGATCAGCGTCTTTGTTTTCGCTACACGGATAGTACAATTCCTCTTCCACGTTTATCAAAAAGTATAAGCTTCTAGCTTTCTTCTTTGATTGCACATGCCAGTTTTTGTCTGACCTAGTCAAAACCCCGAAGACCGGTTTCTCGCGCCTTAGCACTTATGATTGGTGAAGTCACGAATGACAAAGAAAAGCTGCGACTTGTCAACAGATTGAAAATAATTGCTGACATTAACTAAGGCCTGGGGCTCTGCTACACGAAACCTGGATAATCCCTGGGGGGATTTGAGTCTTCTTGCAGACAAACGACTTTCGTAAAACGCCGGCGATGGCAACACCTCCATTTAATGAGAGTTTGGAATGTCTTTACATACATGAAAAGAAAGATGAAAACTAAACATCGAATGTCAAAAATGCCTATACATGTAATAAGGACACCTTAGTCAACGGCTTAATTAAAGGAGAACGCAATATTCAACAATACCTTAACACTAACTATCTAATCAAGGTAAACATTGCAAATTTTATTCAAATCACGTAAGGATTTCAAACTTTGGAACGAAGTTACTGTCGGTCGCCATTTTGAAGTTAGAAAACTGTAAAACCAAAAACAATGAATAAATTTTATATTTTAAAACTAAGATGGTGAAATATCATCATCAGTGGCCAGAATTGATAGTATTTAAATAGTAGAAATAATTTAAACAAAAATTAAAACAGAAATGTTAATACTGTTTCATTATACTTGATTATGCATATCCAATTAGGGCTTTATGACGTCATAAAACCTCATGAATATCCAAGATGGTCGCTTTTTAAACAGAATTCAAGGAAAGTTCAAAACAACATAACTTTCTCATCCGATTTTAATAAAACTTGTACCATATTGTTTAAGATCAAGATACAGTGTATTTCAACCCTGCCTTTCCCTTTTAATAAAATGCATCTTTGGGTTGGTCGAATATATACTTCTATAATTTTCTAAGGACTAATATACTATTTTTCCAAATATCGCTATGTTAAGCAATTCAAACAACTAAAACACACATGAAGACCAGAAACATCTGATACGTTTGCATAGTTTGACTCGTACATCGAATACACTCCGACATAGGTCCCGTTTGCCTATTGAGTTAACGGAACATGGAACCAAAAGTCACTTTTGACACGACAATTAACATTGAGCCTTCGCATGAGAAAACTAACAATTTGCATATGCGAAAACAAAGACGCAGATCAGTCGTGCAGTAACTGCACGGCTGATCAGCGTCCTTGTTTTCGCCACATGCCTCTTCTACCTATATCCAAAGTTTCAAGCTTCTAGCTTTATTCTGTGTCTGTACAGGCCGGCTTGTGTCGGACCTGGTCGGAACCTCAAATTATTGGTTTTCTCATGCACAGGCTCAATTGTAAGTAGTGGCCCTTTCAATAGTGAGAATACAACAGTACCAAACCAGCACTCAATCAACCCACAATGACCGAAATAGTTCCTCCAAGAAGTAGGTTGAGAGAACGAGTACCATTTTTATGGACTTAAGTTGGTCTGCTTGTAATAGAAAACCCATTTGTCTGCAACTAGTTTCTTCCATTCCATGTAGTCTAATGCAATATATGAGTTAGCCACAGCACAATAAAACCATGCAACAATCCAACAACATTCTTCTTGTTAGCCCTTTCAACATGCACTATGCAGAAATTTTTTTCAGCTGTAAAAAATGAAAAAGTCATTGCAAAATGATATAAATGATATTTTTCTTACTTTGTACAAACCATTGATTGTGGGTGCACGTTAGAACCTCGCTGAGGCGCTGGTTCTAACAAGTGCCCACAATCTAAGTTTTGAGCAATAAAGAGAAAAATACCATATTTTTTATTTCATCTGAATTTTTTTTTTTTTTTTTTTTTTTTTTTTTTTTTTCAGTTTTTACAGAATCAGGAAATTCTATATGTTCAAGTTGTACGGGCATGTTTGAAAGTTATCATCAGGAAAACATGTCCGTGCAATATATACCCCCTTAAACCCCACTTTTATTTAGAAAAAAAAACTGGGATATGCAGGGGTATACCTATTTTTCTTATTTTTGCTCCAAAACATAGATTACGGCAAGGTCAATTTTGGAAACATACTCACAATCCACCCACAATCTATGTTTTGAGCAAAAATAAGAAAAATATACTGAAAAAAAAAAAATTCTACTGAAAAAAAATCATAACTTAAAAATCTATGTACATTGCATGGGCATGTTTTCGTAATGATCACGTGGTGTCTTGATATTCTTACTCCTCGGTCTGCTAGCTGACTAATTAGGTTGGCAAATCGAATGTTTTTGCGCACAAGCCAGACTAAATGTAATTATTTTTGTTGAATCTGACAACAAAACAAAGCTGCGAATTTATGGAAATGACGTTAGTTTGGCAGTATAATTTCACCACATAAAATAAAATACGTCAATTACTTAAATCGCAGACGTTTCTGCAGATTGCAGTTACCCTGACCTGTTAAAGGCAAAATATATTGCTCAAAATATTTAAGAAACCAATAAACTTTTCCATAGTTTCACGATGTCAAAGCTTTGAACCCCCTCCCCTCACCCTCACCCCTATTTAACTTATTTATGCCTGGCGTGTTTTTGTATTTCACTAGCAAAAAGTATAGCCCCAGATATGACGCTGCAGAACGCGGCGTCCACTCTGAGACTATTCAGTTTGCTTCGAGAAAATTCATCAAAAAATGAATAAAATTTTAAAATCACTCCTGAGTCCCCTAAAGATGTAAGTGGACTCATCCAAATGATAATGACGGGCAAGTCCCGTGATTGGTCATTAATGGGTTAAAAGCAATCCAAGAAGATCCAGGGTGACGGCTTTTCTTTTGAATCATCTGCGTACTTAATACACTGAAACATGAGTGCAGCAAAGATCTTTGGGTGTCACCAGGAAAACATGTCCATGCAATGAATACCCCCATAAACCACTACTGGGGGTTGCAGGGGTAAACCTAATTTTCTTATTTTTGATCCAAAACATACTTTGTATGTACTCGTTAGAACCGCCTCAGCGTGTACCCCTAACAATGTTATGAAAAGTTTTCATATTGGAAAAGTTTTCATATTGTGATGGCTTCAGCATTTTTCCGCAATACATTACTAGAAGCCGAATTTCCTTGAATTTGTGAACTTTTACGAACAACATCGGACACTTACATAACGAATCGAGAGTTAATATTGCCTGTGGACTCTGGAGCTGCACATCCAACGTGCCCAACTTATGTGCATTATCGGATCTCAAGAAAGCAGCTAATTGGGCATTTTTTTTTTTTTTTTTTTTTTTTTTTTTTTTGAAATTGGTAATGTACAATCAAGAAGATAAGTATACAAGGTTGGTTGGTTGGTTGGTTGGTTGTAGCTAAGCCCTAATTGGCCGTAGTGTTCTCTCATTGAAGTGACTCTGTATTTTCTCTAAGTATGACTGTCACACAAGTAATCCTGGTAATACTTTTAGGAACAGCGTCGGAGCGTCCTGGTAATACTTTAGGCGTCAAAACGATTCTTAACGTATAAGATAAAAGTTTATGTTTTATTTGTTGGTGTTTTGATATTATAACGTTACAATACTTTTTCCAATTTGTTGTGCAGATTTGCCATTTAGCTCGTCTTCAAATGTCCAACGAGTAGTTAGCTAACCAAATTGTATTTGGAAGTCCAGGCTACCAGAGAACCGCGACGCAAGAAAACCGGTCTTCGGGGTTTCCGACCAGGTCAGACACAAACCGGCCTGTGTAGCCACAGTAGATGGTTACAAGCTTGAAATTTCGGATTTAAGAAGAAGAGGAATTGTACTATCCGTGTAGCGAAAACAAAGGTGCTGGTCAGCTTCGCAGTTACTGCGAAGCTGATCTGCGTCTTTGTTTTCGCATTGTCAAAAATCCGGTCTTTTTTTCATGACGCGGCTCATACTATTTTATTTCATTTTTTTTTCAGCGTCAGGAAAACATGTCTATGTAATGTATACCCCCTTCAACCCCACTTGCAAAACTGGGGTATGCAGTGGTATACCTATTTTTTCTTATTTTTGCTCTAAAACATACATGTAGATTGTAGGTACTGCGGCGTCACATCTGGGGCTATGCGGTTTGCCTATGTCCCATAAAAAGGAAACCAGACAATATAAGTTACCTTTAAGCTGATCACGTAATGGAAAAGCTAGACATGCCAGTCTTGGCACAACAAAATAAATCACATATAGAGCGATTGCTCTGACGGTGCCGGTTAACCTCTGACCTTCCTATAGCAAATACAGGTAAAGTGGCACGGTTAAAGCAATCACACTTTACTTTGGCTGCTTATGGATATGAATCTTATTAAATCGTAGTGCGAGTCAATCGTAGTTCGAGTCCTCGTGAATCAAGGTGGCATACAACAAGTATTTCTTGTTTGCTTGTGTTGAGGCTTAAAGTCCCAGTCAACAATTTTTCGGCCATGTCGGGATGGTGACAATGCTTCCAAGGCATTTAGGTGTAAATGACTTTTCATAAGCACAGAACACGGCAGGTACCATCGTGGTACTCTATAGCCAGCCCATACCACCTGATTTTCTTTTCGTTCACCCTTAAGAAGTCGTGTTAGAAGATAAATCCAACTTAGTGACATGTTAGCTACCCATGTACAAAACGGTATAAGGGAAATAACTGCGTATATCACAAAAAAGATTGCGATCCACATTTACGGTGTAAACTATATAAGCCTTATATTGGCATTTGGGTGGTTAGATTTGAAGCACTTTTTGGATGTCATCCTTACTTTGGACATATTGCTTCGAGCTTTGGGTAAAAGTCCCATAAAATGGAGGCAATGTCCCGATAAGACCAGTTGTTGACTCAAACAAACAAAATATCTTGGTGGCCGAAATGTTGTGTGTTGTTTCATTAGCGCACTAGTCACCGCTGTGTCTGGTGTTGGCTCGAGCACAGCACTTAGCCCAAGCGATTTTATGCTTGCGGGTATCTTTTGCCGCGGCGGTTCCAGTTTTCGTCCCACCTACCGAATAATCTTGTAAGATGCACAACTGAATGAAAACCAGAAGACCAACGGTCGGACTTGTAAACGTTCACCGGAGATCTGGGATATATACCAATAAACTTGTTTGACTATATGGTCACATACCTGTATATAGCCCCAGAGCAGGGATAGATAAACCCATGGGGTCAATTTTATTTTCAAAATTTTAAATATTCTGTCCATTTGCCCATTTCCTGTAATATTTTCCATTCAATGACAAACAGTTTACTGCATCCGACATAAGCTGACCTTGCTGTAAAATAGGTCAAGGTCATCACAGGGTCATAATTTACGTGCAAATTGTAGTACTCAGGTCCCCGATGCTACGTGCCATGTTTTGTTGAGATCAGTCCACTGGTTCCAGAGATTTTTGAAGGGTTTTTACCATATATGGGTATGGTGGCCATCTTGGTCATGTGTCCTGGATTATTATGTTTAAATTGGTTCCCCCATTATATAGATGCTTCATGTAATATTTAGCTTTTATTGCCATGTCATTGTAATAAACATGCATATTGCCCCGGGGTGGGGGTAGACCAAACCCTGGGGACCAATTTTTTTTTTAGAATCATAAATTTTCAGTCCATTTGCCCATTTCCTTCAAGATTTTCCCTTCAAATGACATTTAACAATTATTCCCATTCAAATGCATGGGCGACCTATGTTGACCTTACCGTAAATAGGTCAAGGTCATTAAAGGGTAATGATTTATGTACACATTGCAGTACTCTAGTCCAAGATTTGTCGAAATAGGTCCACCGGTTCCGGAGATTTTTGAAGGGTTTTTTACCATATATGGGCATGGTGGCCATCTTGGTCATGTGACCTGGAATATTTATGTACACATTGGTTCCCCTTCCTATAGATGCTTCATATCAAATTTGGCTTTGCGGCCAAGCGGTTTCAGACAAGACAGTTTGACTGTTATGGTAATAATATTGACCCTCGTTGGGGGCAGACCAGCCCCTGGGGTCCGAAGTTTTTTGTTTTGTTTTTTTCAGAATCATAAATCTTCAGTCCACTTGCCCATTTCCTTCAAGTTTTTCCCTTGAAAGACTTTCTGACAATTTTCCATGGGCATCATATGTTAACCTTGCCGTAAAATGTAAAAAAATCCCAGGGTCATGATTTATATACTGACGTCAATAAAAAAAGCCTCATCGAAAATGTTGCATAACTGTGCCAATAGATACACAATATAAACGAAATTGGCATTTTTCTTATTTTAACGTTCTCTCTCATTGTAAAGCATAAACCGAATTTGGTTAAGATGCGCACTTTTCTCAAAACGTGCGTGGGTGCACCATTTTTACAAATGCATTCTGACGTCATTTTACAGACGTTTTTGGCGTGAAAATTCTTGAAGGCAGTGCAAAGTCGTTTTACAAACTTAAGAATATCAAAAGTTTGAAACGTAACATTACTGGACTACGTGAAGTTGAAATACTGAAAATAACATAGGGACTTTTCACTCACAAGAAAAGAAACAGACGGAACGAAAAAATGATACTGTTCGGTTTCTGGCGTTCGAATCGACTCCGTAGTCCGGGACCATCGTTCGCTTCGGCACAAGATTCCCTCTATCGATTTTTGTTACCGTAGCTGCAAAATCTATTTGACGTCGACGTCTCCTCTGCTTACGAATTCTAACGATGAAACATTTCAGAAACGATGCCGTTATATTCGGATGCACACCTTGAGTTAATTTTCATAAAGTAGTCGCATTATTTCAAATGAATAGCCAAGAATGGAGCAATGGTATTCTGACGCTTATTTCCCTAGACGTCAAATACACGTTATCCGTAAAGACGTTCGTTTCAAGCTGAAAGGCAGGAGAAGTAACAATATAAACTATTCGTTGTCAAATAGCCATGCCAGGTTAACCTTTGACAACTTTTTGACCATTTTGACGGCGATTACCTTTTAAGCATTGATCATTAGCTGCAGTGACGTCAATAACGCTAGAGAACGAAATTCGGTTTTCAAAAAAAAGTGTTTCAGCAACCTATGGTCACGTATGGATATTCCACTCTATGGCTTATGTGTTGATATTGCAAAGGAGGCTTTCAGTAATCGAAAGAAGCGATGCCTGAACTGAGACCGATTCATGAGCAGAATAGGGATTTTGCGAGGGGTGTGTGTTTTCATTAGCATGTCATTTTTCAAGCAGCTGTCTGAATAATTCCATTTCAGCATTTCCGAATGCGTTAAAGGTCAGCAAAAGATAGTACCAATATTTAAAACCAGAGGACCAATGGTCCTGTAAACGCTCACCTGAGTCTGCTGCATATACCAATAAACATGTTTGAATATTATGGTATTTAACCCCAGTGCAGGGGCAGATGAAGCCCTTGGGCCGTTTTCTTTTTTCAGAATAATCAATATTCTGTCCATTTGCCAATTTCTTGCTGGCTTTTCCCTTCAAATGACATTTTAACAGTTTTTCCCATTCAAATGCAAGGTCAACCCATGTTGACCTTGCCATAAACTTGGTCAAGGTCATCACAGGGTCATGATTTATATATACATTGTAGTACTGTAGCCATGGATGCTTCACGCCAAGTTTCATTGAAGTCAATCTATTGGTTTCAGAGAAGAAGATATTTGAAGGGTTTTTACCATATATGGGCATGGCGGCCATCTTGGTCATGTGACCTAGATTATTAATATATACATTGGTTCCCCCATCCTATAGATGCTTCACATAAAATTTGGCTTCAATTGGCCAAGTGGTTTTAGAAGAGAAGATGTTTGAATATTATGGTAATATACATGTATATTGCCCCGGGGTGTGGGCATATGAGCCCTTAGGTCCATTTTTTTTCAGAATCATTAATATTTAGTCCTACTACCCATTTCCTGCAAGATTTTCACCTCAAATGACTTTTTAAAAGTTTTCCCCATTCCAATGCATTGGCGACCTATGTTGACCTTGTCCTAAAATAGGTCAAGGTCACCACAGGGTCATAATTTATATACACATTGTAGTACTTCAGCCATTGGTGCTTCATGCCAAGTTTCTTTGAAATCGGTCCACCAGATTCGGAGAAGAAGATTTTTGAAGGGTTTTTACCTTATATGGGCATGGCAGCCATCTTGGGCCTGTTAACTAGATAATTTATATATACATTAATTCCCCCATTCCATAGATGCTTCACATAAAATTTGGCTTTGATTCGCCAAACGGTTTCAGAGGAGAAGATGTTTGAATATTATGGTAATATACATGTATATTGCCCCGGGGTGGGGGCAGATGAGCCCCTGGGGTCCATTTTTTTTTTCAGAATCATTAATATTCAGTCCTACTGCCCATTTCCTGCAAGACTTTCACTTTAAATGACATTTTAAAAGTTTTCCCTATTCAAATGAATTGGCGACCTATGTTGACCCTGCCATAAAAAAAAGGTAGAGGTCATCACAGGGTCATGATTTATATACACATTGTAGTACTTGAGCCATCGATGCTTCATGCCAAGTTTCTTTGAAATCGATCCACCGGTTCTGGAGAAGAAGATTTTTGAAGGGTTTTTACCATATATGGGCATTGTGGCCATCTTGGTCATGTGACCTGGATTATTTATATACACATTGATTACCCCTTCCTATCGATGCTTCACATAAAATTTGGCTTTGATTAACCAAGCGGTTTCAGAGGAGATGATGTTTGAATATTATGGTAATATACATGTATATTGCCCCGGGGTGGGGGCATATAAGCCCCTGGGGTCCAATTTTTTTCAGAATCATTAATATTCAGTCCTACTGCCCATTTCCTGCAAGACTTTCACTTTAAATGACATTTTAAAAGTTTTCCCCATTCAAATGCATTGGCGACCTATGTTGACCTTGCCGTAAAATAGGTCAAGGGCATCACAGGGTCATGATTTATATACACATTGTAGTGCTTGAGCCATCAATGCTTCATGCCAAGTTTCGTTGAAATCAGTCCACCGGTTCTGGAGAAGAAGATTTTTGAAGGGTGTTTACCATATATGGGCATGGCGGCCATCTTGGTCATGTGACCTGGATTTCTTATATACACATTGGTTCCCCCTTCCTATAGATGCTTCATATAAAATTTGGCTTTGGTTGGCCAAGCGGTTTCAGAGAAGAAGATCTTTGAAATTGTGGACGGACGGACGACGGACGGACGCCGGATCATGGCCATCCTATAAGCTCACCTTGTGAGCCTAACGGCTCAGGTGAGCTAATAATCGAAGTTGTTAATCTTGCCAGTATGACGTGCCAAAGTTGACTGAGGCGTTTTTTGTTGACGTCAGTATATAAACTCTGTAGACCTCCTCTCCCCGACGCTTCATGCCATGTTTAAAAATCATATGCCCTTTTTGCTATTTATAGCCATGGTGGCCATGTGGCCTTGACCATTTATATAAACTTTCATTCACCCTTACTAGGGATGTTCCACGTGAAGTAGGACATGGCGGTCTCCCTGACAGAACAGTACTCTTTCCATCATAGACTGGAAAATAAATTGGATATCATCCAGAAGAGCATGCCATTTTCATCCACTTTTCTCTTCTTAGCAGCTGGACAGTGGGCAGAGTTCTTGTGTAACAGTGTTCATCAATTTCTGAATTTCGTCAAGTCTTATATGTCTGTGCATAATGAGGGTGTCGCAGTATCTAAAGATAATCTGACCACCTCAGAGCCCCCAAAAATAAGGATCGTTATATGCCTTGTCCACATTATGTTACACTGTAGTATATACACCGGAGCTTTGCATTTCATCCTTCTGCCTGTGTTACAGAAGACAAAACGCAAACTTGATGATATTTGTGAATTTGAAGTATTCTGATGTCTTTTTTGGTGTATGTTAGTAAACGGTTGTGACCAAAAGGCGTCTCTGTATGCAAAACATCAAAAAAATTAACGATTTATACACTAAAAATCATGTTAAGAAGGAAAACTTTAAATGTCTTCAGAATTGTCATCAGAATTGTTCTGCTTTGTCATTCATTGGCTGACTTAATTTTACTACAAAACGGACAATTTTGATGACACCGTATTTTTTTTTTTTTTTTTTTTTTTTTAACTTTTAGAGCATTCGTTCACCGAAAAATCCATGATTTCTGCAACGAATGGGTCAAGGTCAAGGTCATCCCAGGGTCATGATTTATATAAACTTTATAAAGCTCTATTGCCTGATGCTTCATGCCAAGTTTCAAAATCATAGGCCTTCTGGTTCTGGAGAAAAAGATTTTTACATGTTTTTGCTTTATAGCCATGGCAGCCATCTTGGTCATGTGACCTTGACCTTTTATATAAATTTTCATTCCCTCTTCCTAACAATGCTCCACTTAAAGTTTGGCTTTTATTGGTATAGCGGTTTCAGAGAAGTAGATGTTTGAATATTATGGTCATATACATATAGCCACAGGGCAGGGGCAGACAACCTCCTGGGGTCAATTTTTTTCCATAGACATAAATTTTCTGTCCATTTGAATATTCCCAGCAAGTTTCCTCCATTTAATTCCATTTTACTATTTTTTCCCATTCGAATGCATTAGTGAACTAAGTTTACCTTGCCGTAAAATAGGTCAAAGTCATCCCAGGGTCATGACTTATACAAACTTTGTAGAGCTCCATTGCCTACTGCTTCCTGCCAAGTTTCAGAATCATAGGCCTTCTGGTTCTGGAGAAGAAGATTTTCAAAGGTTTTTGCTATTTATAGCCATGGCGGCCATCTTGGTCATGTGACCTTGACCATTTATATAAACTTTCATTCCCTCTTTCTAAGGATGCTCCACATAAAGTTTGGCTTTGATTGGCCAAGCGGTTTCAGGGATGTTTGAATATTATGGTCATATACATGTATATTGCCCCGAGGCAGGGGCAGACAACCCCCTGGGCCCAGAATATTTTCATAAACATAAATTTTCTGTCCATTTGCTCATTCCTAGCAAGTTTTCTGCCATTAAATGAAATTTTCCTATTTTTCCCATTCAAATGCATGGGTGACCTAAGTTGACCTTGCCGTAAAAAAGGTCAAGGTCATCCCATGGCCATGATTTATATAAACTTTGTAGAGCTCCATTGCCTCATGTTCACATCAAGTTTCAAAATCTTCTGGTTCTGGAGAAGATTTTTAAAGTTTTTTATTCCATTTATAGCCATGGCGGCCATCTTGGTCGTGTGACCTTGACCATTTATATAAACTTTCTTTCCCCCTTCCCAAGGATGCTCCATACGAAGTTTGGCTTTGATTGGCCAAGCGGTTTCAGGGGAGAAGATGTTTCATTATCATGGAAATATACATGTATATAGCCCCGGGGCAGGGGCAGACAATCCCCCAGGGGCTAAAATTTTTCATTAACATTAATCTTCTGTCCACTTCCCTATTCCCCTATTCCATCTTGGTCACGTGACCTTGTCCATTCATACACTTCCTAACGATGCTCCTCATAAAGTTTGGCTTTGATTGGCCAAGCGGTTTCAGAGATCTTTGAATATCACTGTAATATTATTATACAATTATTGACTTCAATGAGTTAGGTATAAGGATTTATCTACCTGAAAAAGTGATATTCACCAAGGCCGCAGGCCGAGGTGAATATCACTTTTGCGGGTAGATAAATCCTTATATCTACCGAAATTGAAGTCAATAACTGTTTTGTTATATGACCTTTTAACTGTTTTAATGTTTATTTTATATTTTCATTAAAAGAAATAAATAAACAAAATCATAACAGATGTTAAAGAAGGCTAGATAATGAGGAGCAATTGATTATAATTGAAGAATAATTTTGTTAGTTCTCAATAAAACCTATGTTGTGGGTACTCATAAAAATCACCACGACAAACAATTTCAATGAGTACTAACAACATAGGTTCTTATGAAAAGTAAACAAAATTATCCCTTAATTATCACCAAATACATCTCATTATCTAGTGCTTTGTTTACCTGTTAAAATTTGTTACAGCAAAGCATGTAGATTTCATGAACTGAAATGAGTTAGGCTATTTATAGCTACCTGGCAGGTTTTAAACACATACAGCAAATCATGTCAATTTCACCTAGCCCATGCTAATTTCATGGTATGCTATTTTAGGGTACTCAGGGGCCTAATATAGATTTTGGAAGTTAATATAAAAAAACTGTCAAAATAATTAACCTCAAGGAACTGGTTTGATCTGGTTTTCATCAGTCTGGTCCTGTTTTAAAGCAAATATTAGGATTTATTAAAACTGAATGAGCCAATCAGCAGACAGGAAACATGTATATTGCCCCGGGGTGGGGGCAGACAGACCCCTGGGGTACAAATTTTTTCAGAATCATCAATCTTAAGTCCATTTGCACATTTCCTGCAAGTTTTTCCCTACAAATGACATTTTAACACTTTTCCCCATTCAAATGCATGAGCAACCTATGTTGCCGTTAAATAGGTCAAGGTCATCCCAGGTTTATGATTTATATAAACTTTGTAGAGCTCCAGTCACTGATGCTTCACATCAAGTTTCAAAATCATTGGCCTTCTGGTTCTGGAGATTTTAAAGGTTTTTTCTATTTATAGCCAAGGCGGCCATCTTGGTCAGGTGACCTTGACCATTTATATAAACTTTCTTACCCCCTTCCCAAGGATGCTCCATATAAGTTTGGCTTTGATTGGCCAAGCGGTTTCAGGGGAGAAGATGTTTCATTATTATGGAAATATACATGTATATAGCCCCGGGGCAGGGGCAGACAACCCCCCAGGGGCTAAAATTTTCCATTTACATTAATCTTCTGTCCATTTGCCTATTCCCAGTAAGTTTTACCCATTAAATATAGCATTTTACCATTTTTTCCCATTCAAATGCATTGGCGACCTAAGTTGACCTTGCCGTAAAATAGGTCAAGGTCATCATAGGGTCACGATTTATATACACTATGATGGGCCCACGTCCCTGATGCTACATACCAAGTTTTGTGGAAATCGGCCCACTGGTTCTGGAGAAGATTTTTGCTATTTATAGCCATGGCGGCCATCTTGGTCATGTGACCTGGACCACTTATATAAACTTTCGTTTCCCCCTTCCTAAGGATGCTCCACATGAAGTTTGGCTTTGATTGGCCAAGCTGTTTCAGAGGAGAAGATCTTTGAAATTGTGAACGACGACGGACGACGACGATGGAGCATGGGTATACTATAAGCTCACCTGTGAGCCTTCGGCTCAGGTGAGCTAAAAACCAGATTTTTGCTTATGCGAAAACAAAGGCGTAGATCAGCTGCACAGTAGCTACGAAGCTAATCATCACCTTTGTTTTTGCTACATGGCTAGTACAATTGCTGTTCTTCCTAAATCCAAAATTTCGAGCTTTTAGCTATCTTCTGTGACTGCACAGGTTGGGCAGTTATCAGACCTGGTCGGAAACCCCGAAGAGCGGTTTCTCTCATCCCGGCTCATATATGCGCCAATAATGCAAGGTCAGAGGACATGGTACTGAAGAAGATACCAACTGCAAACGCGAGTTTTAATTATGTTTGACCATGTTGACCAGGCTCGTACTTATCCTTTGTTTTAATTCACTGGCTTAAGAATTTTATCAAAGGAAAGGCCAAGAAAAAGTTCTAGATGTCAACTAACAGTTTCTATTAGCACTTGGTGGATTGATGCATAACAAATCTCGCTGGTTTTACATTTAATAAAAGAATTATGTATAACCAGACTAAAACATTAGCCCTCTGAGCTTTTAACACTTTTCAGGCTTTTTCATCTCCTTTATAAACCACAAACCTAATAGTTATAGCACACATTTTCTTTATTAAATAATATATTTTTTCTGTTGTTTTGTGCAAGGGCTTTAGGCGGACCACGACCGTTTCTGACCTTGTAATTCTATTCTGGGTGCGACAACCAATGACAGATATCTGTACAAGACTCTTCAGTACAAATACCAACATCATTGTTCAGGCCCAGACATTGATATAGGCAGCTATCTGTATGTTTTTATCATGTACAATGAAAAAAGCTAAGTGATTTGTATCAAAATGAATAGACAAATAATGTTGCATTGGCATACATTCGAGATACTTTACTAGATTATTAGAAATTTAGATCCACCTAAAGCCCCTGTGTAAGGTATTTGATCCCTTCTACCACTAGACAGCACTTGTCCACGTATAGAAGTGTTTGTGTTTTAAATGTCTGAATCAGACATTTTGGTCTCACACACTAGTCACGAGAGATGTCTGTAATAATCCTGAAACAATTTGTTGATGTCCTTAATTAACCTAACAAACGTTAAAACGCGTAGATGATGAGGAAAGCCATCATCAAGCAGAAGAGCCCCATAGCCTCGGACAAGGCAAATCCTAGTACAGTGAAGGAGAAGAGTTGTTGTTTCAATGAGGGGTTTCTCGCATATCCTACCACCATACTGCCGAATACTGTCCCAATACCAGCCCCTGAAACAGATGAAAACAACATTGAGGCCCCTTTCAAGAGCACAAGTCAAGCAATACTCTTGTAATAAAGTATCAGGTTTTAGTCAACAGTATGCAGATATTTGTGGTGGTGTTTCAAGTCTTCAAGAGGTCATACGAAACCGGAAACTGTTTAAAGATTAGGGAAACCCTTGCTCAAACATGCAACACTTCTCTTCTGAGAGACCGAGTAACCCATTTTAACATGCAACCTCTGGTTAACATTTCAAGTCACTTCACTACCTTGCCAGCAGATATGCAATTTTAATAGTACATGTATTTAGGACATGCTTGCAATTGCTTTTGATAAAACAAGCATGTAGCCATAAATCTTGACTATACATAAAGCTTCTTCCATGGGGACAAGACATTAAGGCTGGCTGTAAATGCAAGAGACTGTAAACTCTACTGACCTGAGCCTGCTACTCCTACTGTGGCAGCTCCAGCACCAATGTATCTGGCAGCCTGATCAATATCACGGTTTACTACACTGGTTTGGAAATTACGGATCTGAAAAATGTAATATGATTTTGTTACTGAATGTTAGTGTTTACAATTAATGGCAGCTTATTTCAAGGCATAAAGGTTTAAAATAAACATAAGCTCAAATGAGGTTTTGACCTTCTACAGGCTTAAGATGACCCACAGACCATCTTGAGCCAATGATGAGCTAGAGGTAGAGTGTTAGACTCAGAAACAATAGATTCAACAGAATACATAAATAAAGCCACCCTTATAATGCAATCATTGGGATGCATAGACAAAGATCCTGTTGTATGTGAAAGGGACCATGAAACTGCTCGTTACAACATTGTTATTTAGTATTTGCCTTAAACATATTGCAAATTCAGTGTTCAGGAAACTTGCATTTTGGCTCTTTTACAACCTTCTGTCCGATATTTTGAGATGTCTGACAGAACCAACTTTTATCTGAACATGACAGCACCAGTCTTTAGCAAACTTTTTCTTTTTTCACAAAACTATCCGTGCTGCAAAATTTTTGATACCGGAGCTATTTGTCTGACATGAATGATAATCTGACAGAGATTTTCATGAACGCTGACATGCCAGTGTTATATTGAAGACCGCATTAAACTACTAAGTTAGACATGCTTAAATGAGGCTGATAATGATATGTACTAATAAATTTGCATTTTAACTGAAAAACGAAATTTGAACTTTGCAACTCTATAATATTAGCTTTTTTCGACACTCTGCTGGGGTTGAATAACATACCAACTCCAATTCAGCTACTTTAATTCCTCAGACGGGAAAGGTCTTACTCCCTTTAGACTTGAAAGTATATATAGTGTTGATAAAACCTAACAATTCATTCACACCGTGTCTACTGTAGCCACCACTTTCTCAGTACAAGCCAGTAAGCTGGGGTGTTAATGTGTCAAGCTACAGTCAAACCTCTATAAAAGCGCCACCTTTGGGAGTGAGCTAAGCTGGCTGTTATACACAGGTGGCTGTCTTATCAAGGTTCAGTCAGAGCAGTTGTCATGTAGAAAATATTCTTACTGTCACAAAAAAAATCCTTTCTAAGGAAGGACTACCTGTATGTGTTTCATAAGTTGACATCATTTCATGCTTCGTTGCACAAAAATATACAAAGCCTCATGGGTATTAACTTAATTGATTTTTTCTGCTAATTAACTG
Organism: Rugalucina vietnamica; assembly: GCA_964017185.1. NCBI lineage: Eukaryota > Metazoa > Mollusca > Bivalvia > Lucinida > Lucinidae > Rugalucina > Rugalucina vietnamica. The sequence continues at coordinate 26,639,311 of OZ024880.1, read as the reverse complement.
TTTTAAATACAATAATAAATAATAATTGTCCAATTAACAGCTTGTAAATGGGAAATTTGACTTTAGGCAAGTATGATGTGGCTGTCTTATAGAGAGTTATAAGCATTTTGGGATTGATTTTACTGGCTGCTGGTTGTCTTGTGGAGGTGGCTGTCTTATGCAGAGATAAAATATAGTGAAAATGATTGGGAATGTTTCAGACTGGCTCTCTTATGCAGGTGGAGCTCTTATAAAGGTGGCTGATTCAGCAGGTTCAACTGTAGTAGCTAAATAGCAGCTAATGAAGCACCCTTTGACATACTTTCTGGTTCCCGGTTCCGAATGATTTTGTAGTGCATGAGTTGAACAGTGTTGGAATGCATGCATTGGGGTTTTCCATTTATTGAATGGCTTCCGAGAAATATTGCATAAACTTTTGGAAAATTACAGGTGAAATAAGATGAATTTTCTTTAAATATGAAATCCTTTCTAAGAAGGTTCGCAAACCTTGTGAATATGCGGGTGGCGATACGATATGCTGCTTCGTTGACACCTGTACCGCGAATATCTGAGTGTTCTGTATATCGCTGCAGCCCTAAACACAACCTGAACCACCAGAGTCATATAATTTACTCCTGATCATGATACCTACTTGGCTCATAAATGATGTGTTCACTGGTGACATACTGGAGGAAATACCACTGTATGCTGCTATAGGTTGGCTCTGAAAGTAGACAGGATCCTTAAGTGAGTTGCATTTTGAACAATTACAGACAGGATTTTATTTGTCTTGATTTTACTACAGGTATTATCTTTTAGGGGCCTCTTTATTGCCCCCCTGCAGAGAATCAGATAATCACCTTATTATGACAGTCCTTTCAGGCTTTGATCTCTGAACCATATTGCACCATTAGGGGTCATTAACGGAAATAAACTAGTACCAATATAGCTCCTTCACATGGGCGGATCCATGATTTTTTAAATGGGGGTTCAAATGAAGAAAAGGGGGGTTCGTCAGCCTAATTTCACTCAAAATTTCTCTAAATTCCCCATGAAAACGAAATAATTTGGCTCCAGAGTGGGGTTTGAGAGATCCCCTTGAACCCCCTCTAAATCCGCCACTGCTTCAGGAGCTAAGTCTTTCAGCATCATTTACAGCTTAGACAAAATTTTAATAATTCAGTTTTTAAAAGTTCAATACTTCTATGAGAAGTTAGGTCTGAATCATCTGAGTTTGCCTGTACCATTAGAAAATTGAATTGGGACAACCACTATTTACATTCAGACACCTTCAGTTCACCCACCTCTCTCTGTGCTACAACTGTATTGGCTAGTGGTCTCAGCATATTTCTGCTCCCTGACGCCTGAAATATAAGAAAGTAATGAACAAGACTTGCATGCAGAAATATTGATACTTGTTTTGTATTGTGGGCACGGTGCTACACAGCAAACACTGGCGAGGTCAATATAACTAATAACTCGCATATTCTGACACCAAAGTCAGGCTAGACAGCCTTTGTAGGTACATTCTTCAGGCTCTGCTCAAGTCAGTTTCCTAGCTTTGTAACCTCGATTGAGGTTTCAAAATGTGTTTAATATTAATTATTTTGAGGAAAACAAAAAGCTATGTGAATATTGCAACAACATTCCTGGCCAAAACTGTTAGCAAAATGCGCAGCTAACTAAAGAAATCGTTTGCTGCAAAATCTGTCAGGGAATTTTTTGCAAAAACATCCCATTTCATAAAGTGGAAGGGGTAATTTTTGAGAAAAATTTAGAAAATTATCTACATAAATTTGGACATGCACGGATCCAGAGGGGGGACCCGGGGTCCAGACCCCCCCCCCCCCTGGAATTAGAAAATTTTACCTAAAAAAGTTAATTTTGGGATTTTGGGGGGGATTCGTCTGTGACCAAAAATTACCATTTTCGTTGGACCCCCTCTCGTGAAAATTTCTGGATCCGCGCATGTTGGATATTCTGTCAAGGTTTCTGCTGCTTTAGCTTTCTATATATTCAAATTTGAAAACTATTTTTCTATCTTTATTTGATGATGGATATTACTGAAATTAAGTGAAATTCAGTTTTAAAAAATTGAAAACAAGTATTAGCTTTTAACAAAGGTAGTGTCTAGCCGTCCGGGTCCAGACGTTTAGACCGACAGTCTAGCCGTCCGGGTCTAGATGTTTAGACAGGCAGTCTAGCCGTCCGGGTTGGGATGGCTAGCATATATCTACCTATAGGCTAGCCGTCCGGGTCCAATATGATTATCGATTTTCACTTGCTGTCGTGGTCTAAAAATTGAAATACATGCAATAATTTATGTAATGTAAATGAAAATAATAAATGAAAATGCGCTTATAAAAGTAAACATGTTCTTTAGAAGATGCATCCGTTAGAAGGTGTGACAAATTTTATTAAATAGAATCTGCTACATACACTTGATTAACGCGACACAAGCATCAAAGTAAAGCCTTTTTTGTCAGTCATGCATTATCGGTTCATTGATTTCAGCCGCTTAAATACCCGAACTTAACTAAAATATGAAAACTTACATAAGGCAAATTGCAGACAGCACAAAAATTCAACACAAAACCATATCTTACAATTAGATAAAGCAACAGAAGTATCGTCTTGGAAGTATCTGATTAAAAATTAAACGTTAACAAATTCTAACTTCAACTCGGGTGTTTAGCGGTTAAACCAATGCATTTTGGCATTACATATCTATGCCAATCTGACCTGTTAAGCTGCACAGTAAGTTTATCTGGAGCTAAAAACGCAATATGCAAGGCTAGAAACTCTGCTATCAGATTTAATCATTAAAATGAAAATATAAGTAAAGAAAAATATATACTGAATTTCCTAGACGCCATCATTAACTGTTTTTTTTAATTCTGTTCTGCATTCGACTCCTATCGTAATATCATTGAACATTGCGAAAATGTGTACTTCATAATCGATAGTCGTATTAAACCCGGACGGCTAGCCTATAGGTAGATATATGCTAGTTGTCCAGACCCGGACGGCTAGACTGACGGTCTAAACGTCCAGACCCAGACGGCTAGACTGCCTGTCCAAACGATCAGGCCCGGACGGCTAGACACTGCCTTTAACAAAATAAGTAATATTAATAATATAATTATACACATTTTCAAACCTCAATCGCGGTTACAAAGCTAGGAGGAGGTATAGACCCAATAACTGGCTTGAGCAAAGCCTTTTCTTGTAGTAGTATTGTCTATCTTTTTCTCAGTTTATTTGTAACCGTTTCAACATATAAGCAAGTCTATACCCCACCCACTTTATAAAAAAATGACTGTTAGACATGCAAAACCATGCCAAATAATGAATATGAATGTTGAAAGTGGTTGAGTATGTTTACAAATTTTTACTTTTTATAAAATATTCACAATGTGTTGCACCAAAGTAAAATTTGCTTCAAAATTAACTTGCTCAAAGTTCAGTTTGACAGTTCAAGGTCATTTCAGATACTGGCTTTAAAACAAATGCAAATACCTTTTTATGCATTATAATGATCTACACAGACAAGGGAGGTGTTCACCTATTGTTACTTTTAGTTGTCATACACATAATACACGAGAAATTGCTGCAGAAAGGCATTTTGTTATATTTTCAGGTTCAAACATGGCCGAAATGGCAGTTGCAGATTTTGACCTAAAGCAAGCAAAGAAAAAAAATGGCAAAACGATTATTTCAATATGAGGCAATTATACTTACAATGCATCTTGATGCAGGTAAAGCAATCCTTGAACAACTGTACATCTTTGTATTTGGATGTTACCGTCGGGGCGTACTGAAAAAGACCGGTAAATCTTTTCTACTAGGTCGATTTCTAACAGCAATTGAAAAGTTATTTCACAGAAAAACAAGTGTCAAACATATAAAATAACATCACAAATGATTACATGAAATAAATATGCATTCTATTTGTCGAGACATGACTGTTGCTAACCGATAACTCTGGATATATCTACCTTTATAACGTATCTAAAAACGCTCACCTTAATGACCGACAAGGAGACCGGTTGATGCGCTTGCGCAAAACCTGGTTTCCAGCTCGCGTGCTTGATTAGACACACAAAATAGTAAGTCTAAAATGTGAAATCAAACAGTAGGCCTAACTATTGTCTGAATCTGAATCTGAATCTGAATAGTTTACTGGTGACACGCCAAATGACATTATTTCACCAGGGGGTTCGGATGGGGGGGGGGGAATTAGTCCCTTGAACGCACGAGTGAAGCGAACTTGGACACACAGTCATCAGACATTTCAGCAGAGGAGACAAGTGAATCAGGGAGGTCATTCCAGTCCCTGATAGTCTGTGGAAAGAAACTACTTTTGTACGCTTCTTTGCTAGCTGAAGGTATCTGAAAAGCCAAAGAGTGTTGATTTCTACAACGCCTATTCTTTGGGATAAGGTCATCTGTGGGTATTCTGGCTTTACCCTTTAGACCTTTGTATAGCAATATAAGTCTACTATCCTTCCTCCTTTTCTTAAGAGATTCCCATTTCAGTTGACCTAAAATGCCAGTCATGCTCCCAGTTTCAAAAACATAATTTCCCGTCACAAACCTTGCCGCACGATTTTGGACCTTTTCCAGTTCTTCCTGGAGGCCATGAGTGTGAGGGTCCCAAACTGAGCTTCCATATTCCAAGACCGGCCGCACCAGTCCTTTATAAGCTGCTTCTTTCACATCTGGGGGACAAGAATACAAATTTCTCCTCAAGAATCCGAGAGTTCTGTTAGCCTTTGTACAAACATTGGAAATATGAGTATTCCATTTCAAATCATTTGTGATAGTTACACCCAGGTATTTTATGCTTTCAACATTTTCCAGTAAAGTGCCCTCAAGGGTGTAGTTAGCCTGTATCTTACTAGACCGTTTATTTGTCAGCTGCATCATGTTGCATTTGACGGGTTGAAATCTCATTCCCCATTTTCTAGCCCAACTGCCTAGGCGATCAATGTCTCTTTGAAGTTTCAATGTATCCTCTTCATTCTTGATTTCACGATAGCAAACACAATCATCAGCAAAGAGTCTTATTTCAGACTCGATGTCTGCTGAGATGTCATTTATATACAAGGAAAACAGCAAGGGGCCGAGAACGGTGCCCTGAGGGACTCCCGACACAACTGGAGCCCAATCCGATTTAATACCATTAACCACTACCCTTTGTTGTCTGAAACAAAGGAAAGCATTTATCCAATTCAGTGTTGTTCCACCTATTCCATAGCTGAACAATTTGCTTTTAAGGAGTTCATGGGGAGGAGTATCGAAAGCCTTTTCAAAATCGAGTATAAAAGTGTCGACCTGGCCTTTTTTGTCTAAGATTTTGGCCCAGTCATTTATCACTGTAGTCAACTGAGTTTCACAGCTATGCCATTTCCTAAATGCGTGTTGCCTGTCCGACAGGAGTTCATGTTCATCAAGATGGGCCATAATATTTGAGCATACAATATGTTCAAGAAGCTTACAAGGAATGCATGTCAAAGAAACAGGACGGTAATTGCGGGCAAGTGACCTGTCGCCCTTCTTAAACAGGGGGCAAATATTAGCAAGAGACCATTCTTTAGGAATTTCACCTGTATCAATTGACTGCTGGAAGAGATGGGCGAATACTGGCCCTAATTCCATAGCCAGTTCCTTTAGGACTCTAGGATGAAGCTCATCAGGCCCTAAGGCTTTAGACGGGTTTAGACCTTTGAGAAGTTTGGTCACCCCTTCCTTTGTGACCACAATATCATGCATGAATGGGGTAGATCTATCCATAAGAGGGACCTGTTTGTATTCACTTTTAGTGAAAACATCCGAGAACTGACCATTAAATTCTTCCGCCTTCTCAAATTCAGATTGAGCTATTCCACTTCCATTTCTCTTTTTCAACGGGGGAATACCTTGGGTATCTTTTTTCTGACTGTTTATGTACCTGTAAAAATCTCTAGGATTAGCCTTAACATCTCCTACCAAGTTGTTCACATAAAGATCATGCTGCTTAATTCCTGATATCAGCTTTGATCTCTTTCCGTAAAGATTCAAATTTAGATCTAAATTTTGCACTACCAGTTTTTTTAGCTTTTGCATGAGTTGCATTTTTTTCTGCGAATCTTCCTTCTTATTTCAGGTGTTATCCATGGGACAGAGGAAACTGAGCGACTAGTTTTTGAGGGGATATGTTTATGTGCCGATTCCTGAATAAACGATGTAATGAGATTGAAATTTTCCTGGACCGACCGAGTATCTGAGTAACCGTTGAAGTATCTTTCCTTTGCAAATTTAAGTGTTTCTGCTCTCATAGATTCATAATCACCTTTCTGATAACGATACACTTTTCTCCTAGGTTTCTTTATAGGGGGGATAGCAATTTTCAATGTGCCAGAAACAATGTCATGATCACTGAGCTTATCCGGGGAATGAATGTCTACAAACTGACCAGGAAGAGAGGTCAAAATTAAGTCCAAAGTATTTCTTTCTCTGGTGGGGAAATTGACTAATTGTTCCAAACCATGGTCATTCATGATATCTATCAAAATCTGACCCTCCGTCTGACTCAATGATGACCCAGATTTGCTGAGTCTGTCCGGCCATACAATATCTCTAAAGTTGAAATCACCTAAAACATGAATTAAGGGGGGTTTGTTGCCTTTATTAATATTTTTGATTTTGTCAAGCTGTTCTCTAAATAAATTGTCAAACTTTTCCAGTGAATTCAATAAGTCATTTCCATTGTCCGATACTGGTAAATGACCATCGACAGGTGGTCGATACCAGCTAGCCACAAAGTGAGTTTTCTTATTTACAAAAAGTTTGACCCAAACTGACTCTGAGTCATTGTCCAATTCTGTGAGGGGCATGTGTGGGATGTCCTTGTGTACAAGAAGCATAACACCACCACCATGTAAGGTTCTATCCTTTCTGTACACGCTGTATGGAAAAGATTCCGGAAATAATTCAGACGTTAATATGGAATTGTCAATTTTTGTTTCCTGAATCGCCAAAATCTGCGATTGATGAAGATCAATGAAGGCCAACAACTCAAGTTTTTTTCCTCTTATACTGTTTATGTTGATACTGGAAAATTTCAGACCACTAATAAAACTGTTTTTGCTATTCAAGGTTTCAGTGGACTTGTTTTCATGACCTCTTGCAAGTAGGTCAAACCTATTTTCACTTTCCAAGTTAAACTGTTCATTGAAAAAAGAGTCTGAGAAATTGAAAAAGTCACATTTTGGGCAAATCCATGTACAGTTTGAGTTTTGCATCGTTTCATACTCTGAGTCTGACATAAAAGAACAGTTATTGTGCACCCACGTTTCACATTTGTCACACTGGACAGCCTTATGGGAATTCAAAACAGCACCACTGCATAGGCTGCACTCAGCTTTGCAGTTTGAACAATACCAAGAATCATTACCCGACTCAATCTTTTGTAACTCAACGGGACCAAGATTTACGCAAGACGCATGGAAGCGTTTCTCGCAATCTTCACATTTAACTGCTTTCTCGGCCGCCTTACAATACTTCTTGCACGTGCGGCACTGGAACCTGGGGCCTGGGTTCATTTCTATATCTCCAGCCAAAATAATAAGAATCAACAAGTTTGTTCCCTTTGAAGGATTGAAACTGCGTAATCCTTCGGAGCCTCTTCGGTTACCAATTTTCCTTGTGAGAGCCAAGCTCTGAGCAATTCCACCAACTGATTTACCAAATCCTATACTACAGTCCTGGTTCGCATCTAAAATATCTCCTGATGTTGTCCACTTCCAAACACAGAGCCCAAAAACCAACAACAAAGCCAACCTGAGGAGCAGCGGACAAGACTTCGGTGTATGGAAACAACATACCAGCTCTTTTCCACCCCGACAAGTCAACCGCCCCACAGTTGGACCGACAAAACCTGAAGCCATGAGTTCAAATTCAAATGATTAAACAAAAGGACCTTCAATCACTATATGAAAAAAGTGGGTGGGGGAAGGTCAAACCAGAAAAACTATTCAGATTCTTTAAAATTTATGACAGATCGTTGCAGCCCTGCTAGAGCCGTTCAATGTCACTGTCAATGAAGCTTGAACAAATTCTGGTCCAAAAGCTTGTCAGCTCTCAGGCCAAAAAGTTTCAAGAAAAGAAATTTTCAAGTAAAGTACGAATCGTTTTGGCGCGAATCGCACGACTAAGAAAATCGATGCTTAGACTCTTAATTTGGGGGAAAACAGCGACCAACAATGAGAAATTGCAGGTCCCAAACTTCTTGACCTAAAGTCGGGAAGTTTTACAAACAAAAACAATGGGAAATTCGAAAAATAATAGAAAAAAACTTCTCTTTCAAAATTCTGTGTCCGTGTCGCCGATCACCAGTAAACCATTCAGATTCAGGTCTTAGACTAACATACATGTCTCCAACTTGGAAGATCAAGTTGCTACTCAGCTGATTACAGTAATAAATGATTGGGCAAAATATTGGACAATAAGAGTCAGGATGACACTTTCATTTTGGACTTTGAAAAAGCTTTCGACACCCCTTAAGTTTAGTTATGGTATGGATGGAAAGACATTGGAATGGATAAATGCTTTTTGTGCTTCAGGCAGCAAAGGGTAGTAGTTAATGGTGTTAAATCTGACTGGGCCCCTGCTGTGTCTGGTATCCCACAGGGCACCGTTCTCGGTCCATTGTTGTTCTCCTTGTATGCTGGTTCACCCTATAACCGGGGTACTAAACGCTTTTGGCACTGCTAAGACACAGAGTTTAATCATTTGATCTATATGTGTCTTCAAAATCATGAAGTCAACATAAGGCATGTAAAACAATAGAAAAGTAACTGATGTCGGATTGCTAGTGATTTTGGTCAAGCAGAGTATGTCTCGTCCATTTTGTTTCATAGAAATGAAAACCTAACGTTAACCGGTGTATTTATATATGCTTGGGTAATTTTCTTAGCGATGTACATTTTGTATAAATAAAAACCACAAAAGGAAAAGAAAAGATAGCCAGAAATTATGAAAAAAGTGAATGTTCCCTCTCTCATAAATAAAATGGAGTTCTGCTTCAAAGTAAGTGGTATGTTGCATTTTCCCGCGTTTTTCTGTCTTCACCAGAGGAAAGAGGGGGTAGAGGAGAATATGGGTCAGCCACACGTTACTCCTTTTCTCCTAAAGCTATAATAAAATCCTAAAATACTAACTACTCATCCTTGGTTTTATCAAACACATTCACGACCCGCCCTGCATTCGCTTTCATTATTTTATATTGAATAAGAAGCTCCTACGCAATTTATCTTTTTCTCGCATTTGAAAATTATGATGATAATAATGTAGTAAATGTTAGTGATTAATAAATGCACACAAATCACTTGACGAGCAAAACGAATATAAATAATTAAACGCGAACGTCCGAAAAATATATATTTCAAATTGAAATACACTATGTTTGTTACCATTCTTACAATGGCAATGCAATGATAGTTTGTGGTTTCTAAAAGTGTCAAAACCATGAAAATGCACACATTTCGAGAAAGCACGTGATTGTGAGACACTTGGATTAATATTTTTCGTACATTTATAAATGACATACCCGTTGGCATTGACTCTCAAATCAGGTTTTTTTCTGATGACTGTGTTTGTTACCATGAAATTAGAACAGTATAAGATATATTCAAACTTCGGAAAGACATTGACCTTTTAGGGGGCTGGGTCCGAAAATGGGGCATGAGATTTCAACCTATCAAATGCAACATGGTGCAGCTGACAAAGGGTGCTGGTCAACTCGTACTTTTTTTACTCGTACTGTGGACGACTCGTACTAAAAAAACTCGTACCGCATTTTACCTTAGTCAACTCGTACTTTTTACTTTGGTCAACTCGTACTTTATAATTGGTCAAGTCGTACTTTTGCCAAATCGCACCTTTTGCTATGAGGGTAATTAGAGTAGATAATTGTATCCAATTATGGAGCAATCAGCGAGTCTTTGTTAGGAATTAGACTATGATTTTCAGACATAAAAGCAATTAGGAATTTAATATTAAATATATGTTATTCTTGCAAAATTGGTTACAAGCATCAAAAACAACTTCAAAAGCAATATTTTCTACTGTGATAATACTAAAATGTCAAACAAATAAATGTGCAATGCAAGTAACCGTGAAAAAAAATGTTTATTTTTATATAAACAATTTGTATTTTAAAATTAATTTACTTCAAGCTCAAACGGTTTTGCAAACATTAAAAGTCCGTTATCTAAGATATCAAAAATGTTTAATTCTAAATTAAAAGATTTAATGCTAGCACAAGCCAGTTAACAGCAATTAAAAATGATACAGCTGAATGTTATTGTCTACGCGCCAGCGCGTAGACTACTCTAAGGTTTGAGATTGACCTACTTACAAGACAACTCATACACCTCTCTACAACTGCAACTGCACGTTTGAGTCTAGTGGCTTGACCATCGTGTTAGTAGAATTCCGGGTCGTTTCGCCAAGGACCGTGTTAACACCCCAAAACCTCCCTTTGGTTGGTAACATTTGTACCAATGGTGCAGTAGGTACCAAAATGGGGCAAATTCGTGGAACTGGTGCATGATTGCATTCTATCTAATCAACAACGGAATGAAATGAACCGATGGTATTGTGACGCTATATGGTCAGGTATGAAAGCTTTGACCGCGCCCCACCTGCCGTGTAGCCAATTACATTCTATCCGCGGCCACAACGGAGTGAAATGAACCGACAGTATCGTGACGGTTGATTGTCAGGTATGAATGCTTTCACCGCACAGCGTTTCATTTCTGTTCAGTCAAATGCACCACGATGAAATGGGAGTACGGTCAGATTTTTTGACATTCTAGTTTATATATGCGAAGCGTAGACCAAGCTTTTTGTTAAAGCTTATACTTGTATTTGCTATATTTTGAATAATTTGAGGGCACAGCTTTAAATGAATTTATTTCTAGCCAAACCGGTTTTACAAACATTAAAAGTGTCTAAGTTATATAATATTGATTTATGTCTAATTAAAATAAAATATGATTCATACAATATTATGTACAGCATTTAATTATGATAAAGCACACAGCTGAGTAATATATTTACAAAACACCCAGGTGATGATTTACGTATGCATGTCTAAACCTGAATATGAGATTCAGATAAATTCGCTTAAACTGTCAATAATTTAATTAACTATTACATAAATTTACGTCATGCACGTCGTGCTTGAGATCACATCTTTTCAAAGAAAAGGCACAAAAAATCAAGGACACTCTATCGACTGTCCTTGAAAAAATGCAAAACATCATACTGAACTATAGTTGTCAAATAAATATTCATAAAATATATATTCAAAAGTACGAGTTGACCAAAAAAATGTACGAGTTGACTTAAGGTACGAGTTTACGTCAGTACGAGTTGACCAATTGAAAAAGTACGACTTGACTAGGGACGAGTTGGAAAAAGTACGAGTTGACCATAACCCCTGACAAATAAGCAGATAGATAAAACTGAGGTCTCGTACATCCTCGAGGGTACGGTATTGGAAAATGTTGATAGCATTAAATATCTAGGGTAACAATTAAAAATGGCTTGAAGTGGAATACCCACATCACCAATATCTGAAGCCAACAGAAAACTTGGATTCTTGAGGAGAAACTTATTTTCTTGCCCCCAAGATGTTAAAAAGGTACAAGTAGGCAACGATCAGGAAAATGCGAAATCAGAAAAAGATTCCCACTCCAAAAACCGAGGCCGGAAAAAACAAACTATACATTGGTATGGCTACACGCATCGGCAATTTTATTAAATAGCCGCTCAGCAATACACCGAGTATGATCTTCTGGTAAATCGGCACGCGCCAATAATTGTTCTAGGTGTGAATTATCACAGAAGGTGTTGAAATGGTTGTAAAGAAGATCAAATCACGAGCGCGTAGCGTGAGTGATTTTAATAATTTTTTTTTTTTATTTTTACAACTGACCGACAAACAGTGCATTATTACCCAACAATTCGCGCACTTGAACAGCGTCGATATCGTTCAGCTTTCCGTCATTGCATTGAAGATATACAGCCAAATATTTGACTGTAATATTAATGCGGGTATTTACACACATTTGTTACGTTTGTTTTGCGCTAAAACGACGTTAAATCGTCTAACGCTACTTGTAGTCGAACGGCAACGACGTCAAAAGTTGTGAAAGTATTTACAAAACGTCACCAAGCGCGTCACAAAATAATCCCTTAAAAATGGCGTCATAAAAATGGCGCGAAATTCGTCATAATTTCAGCAGAGTTCATGTTATTATCGTGTGCGTCGCATGCACTGACAGCATTTTCTTGATATTTGATAACGTTTTGGCATCCTTTTTACAGCTTTATGTCACTTTCATACAAGTTTTAGGTCATGTGTTGCTTTTTAAATGCACGGAAAACTGAAGCATCAGAATCTCAAAAAAATCTTCTTGTGAAACACCTGCCTCAGAAAATAATGGAACAAAAAAATCCCCCAGAGGGAAAGTCGATGTTGGTATCAAAATTCTCTCAAAGAAACCCTTGGCCATCTTTCTGCTTAACCCCTTCGTGGGAGAAGTTTCCTGTGCTGAGCAAGTCGCTTTCAAAGTTGAAGCTTTGTATCTCGTTAAATACGATCAAATCATGCATACGAACATAAGTTTCTGGGGTTATTTTTCATAAAATGAACACACAAAGACATACCTTACAAGAATTATTTCATAAGGAAGCTACTGTCATGTCTGTTTGTTATGATTTTACAAATTCAATGTGACGTAATCATTGAAACGTCATCAGTTGCGTTCGATTTTCAACCACTAGTCTACAAGTACTTGAACAGAATGGAATGCAAATGTACTTCTGCAGCACACTTTGAGAAATCAATTACTAAAAAGATGTTGCGTAGACAACAGTACAGGTTGAAATAAAATCCCGACAAAGTTACTTACCCGTATCTGCAGCTAATATAATGTAAAACCTCTACATAACGGGAGTAGCCTACTTACGTACCGTGGGATGACTGTGTGAATTTTTTTATTTAGCTGTACACATTGATTTATTTTCGTTAATTCTGTCGTGATTGCTATACTGAGGTTCGACACTTGCTATCTGCCAGGCTTAATTGACCCCGACATCATTCGTGGTTTCGGTCGGTACCCCCCACCCCCACCCTACGCACACCCCCCCCCCCCCCCACACACACACAAAAAAAAAGCCCATTAAAAATAGATTTAAACAATGATAATGTGATAGTGTCAATGGTGATTTGGTTATGAAACTGTTTCTGTGGTCATTTTCATCTCTCTGACTGTTAAATATCGTCACCTGCTTGCAAGCCTGAGCCTGCAATGGTTGCAAGAATGTGGAATGAGTGCTATAGTTACATCAAGGTGGCTTGCCAATCAGCCCACCATGGACGAAACGGTAATTAATCAATCAATCAATCAATCAATCAATCCATTAATCAATCATTCAATCAATCAATCAATCAATCAATCAATTAATCACTATATCAAATCAATGATCAATCAATTGATCGATGCGTGGTTCTGTATTAACAGTTTGCGTGCTAGTCGAACTCGCCCCATGACGTTTAATTTGTTTACATCTCAATTTCTCGGAATTTCACGGGGGCTAACTGTGTATGATTTATTGAGCGTTGTACGCAGAGATAAACAACTGTAGCCCGGGACGCGAATTATTTTAAATATGCCATCGTTTATTCAGTTCTGTGTTTTTGCAAATAGTCAATAAGTTTAGTCATGCAGAGACAAATTCACGAAAATTCCCGAACGATTTGAAATTAAAACAACGGTCACACATTAGCGTATAAATCAAACACACGCCGGGCGTGTTGACAAAATGTAAAATTCAACATACGCCAGAAACACGTCGGAGACACGTTAGTAGCGCGGTACAGGCTTGGTGCACGTTGATATACGTCGCTGAAGGTCGCTGCGCCTCCCTGGTTTGGGCTCAAAAAATTTTCAAACATGCTTAAATTTTTTCTAGAAGCTCGGCGTGTCCCAGGCGTATGTCTGATACGTTTCGAATAAGCTCCACGCGCGTTACAGGCGCGCTGAATACGCTTCGAATGCATTCGGCGCACGTTTGAGGCACGCCAGTGTACGCTACATGCGCAAGTTCCGGTTTTATGACATATTGCTCAGTCAGTAGCGTGCTCCAAGCGTGTGTGAGACGCGCGCTGAACGTTTTCTGCGCGCCTGTAGCGCGTGCATAGCGTGTTTGGTACGTAACACAAACGTACTCCAAAACTTTGAGATATTTTACCTCCGGCACACGCCCCAGTCACGCGCTACTGTGTGACTCGGCTAAAGCGAGTTAAAGGAACAAATTAAGTTTTATACGTCCAAAATCTTCAGCGTGTTAAATTGAGAGTTTTCATACGCCCGGCGCGCGTTTGGGTTATACGCTACAGTGTGTGACTGCTGTTTTAGCAATTTCGATAGATTTAAAAAGAGACTGTCCAGTCGTCCTAACACACACACACACACACACACACACACACACACACACACACACACACACACACACACACACACACGTGTACACATATTGTTTTGATTGTTTTGGATGCGGATCCTGTCGGCGTCCGCATATAGCTTCTTTCTGGTGCGATATCCTTTGAACCAGTTACTGGATTTTGACCAAACTTTCACAGATACATGGTTGGGACTTGGGAGGAGGAAAGAGTTGATTAGACTTTGGTGACCATGGCCTAATTTTCAAGGCCAACGTTCATTAAAAACTGGGGGAAAATCCGCCACAGTATCTTCTTGACAAATGGATGGATTTTGACCAAACTAATGATAGAAGATTTAGAGTTCACTACATGTTGTTGCTGTAACTGATTTCAACTAAATTGAAAAAAAAATAAATGTTGAGAGAACTCAATGTCAGATCATCAGGAATACATATTCGTGTAATATATACCCCCTTAAACCCCACTTTTATATAGTAAAACTGGGGTTTACAAGGGTATACCTATTTTTCTTATTTTTGCTCCAAAAATAGATTGTGGGTACTCGTAGGTAACGTGTACCCACAATCTACATGTATGTTTTGAGCAAAATTAAGAAAAATATCACAAACATTTCCTGCTGAAAAATTTCCTTTTTTTTTCACAACCTAAAAATCTCTGTACATTACATGGGCAAGTTCTCGTAATGTTTGGGTCGGTTGTGGTGATATATATAGTTTTCTTCACACTTGTCCGTTTTCTTTTCTTTTCTTCTTCTTCTTCTTCTTCATTTCTACCCGTTTGAAGACCCTAGCAAAACGTACAAGCCATTAGTTTTTATTACAATCACATTTATCAACACCCACCCTCGGGTTAGGGGTAATAATATATATGGGATTGTAATAAAAATGTTTCGCCAGGGTCTTCAAATGGGTGAATATGCAAAAACCTATCCAGTCGTCGAGCGCATGTGGTCGGTCAAGATTATAAAGTACATGTATCCTCATACCATAATTCGTATCGGTTGTTTCCCCTGAATTGCAATCTTAACTTGACATACAACAGACTGCACAAGAGCGATCAATTAAGTGGCGGGGTCTTGTCAACAAAGGAGCAGCTTTCTATGAAAAGAAGAGAATCTGTGAAGCTGAAAGAAAGCGCAGACAACGCAAAGCCAATACCAATGGGCCACCAGCTGACTACTTGCAACCGACAGTTTAGAGCTAGAATTGGCCTAGTCAGCCATCAAAGAACTCACCAACACATATGAACCTATTCAAGAAATAATGATAGTCTTTCACATTAGTGAGAGACAAACGGCCAATCTTAACTTACTGTGTAGATAACAGTCTATTTAGATTGTATACATCTATTTATTCAATTAAAGCACATAAAATGAATATTGCAAAGTTGTGTAATAAATTGACAACGTTAAGCTGGCTTCTGAAACTTGTCCCGTTTGAATAAGATTTAATCGCGGTGGTGGCATAATGTAATTAGCGAATCACTGCAGAAGCTGAGGGTGAGTTTAGGTGCCTACAAAACCGGTTTAAGCCTGCCCCCTCCCCCCCCCCCCCCCCCACACTAGAAATTTTGTATTTCTGACCGTTCAAATGCGGTACTTTTGTTGCAGTACTGTGGTTCTAACTTTCAGACTTTGAAGTCGATTTTTATGTTCACGTTTACGCCTTTTATGAATCCAAAGTTCAGTGTAACAGAGTAGCTACCTTAGGAAAACAGATTGCGACATGTTCTTTGCTTATATTACATAATTGCCGTTTTGGTCCCCACCTACGGTCACCTATGTTTTAGAGGGATGTAACTTGAATTGCTTCTGATTGCACCAGTTCCTGATCATTTATTTTACCTTATGCTGCCGAAATATTGTCACAGTCTTATATGTCTGTTGGTAGCAGGGCGTTCCATCTCAGTTTGATTAGCTCAAAAGAATAGAGATCGCTTGCATAAATGTGCTGTGAATCAGTCTGATGATTTCGTAGATAATGCACTGGTCATTTGTAACCACGCCCACGCGGTGACTTTGATTTTTCATTCAGCAAACGAAACGTATGTACCCCGGGTATGTACAAATGGCGATTTCCTTCTTGTCAGTGAAATAGGTGTTGGAAATCCGGGGTGGTGGGTGTGGTTAGGGGGGTAATTCCTTGAAATGTTCTGGAAAAATCCAAAATTTCTTCTTGTGTCATTTGTATTTCTAAATACCCTTCAAGAGCTACTTATGACCACTTATGTCATATCCCTTTCTGTTTAGATAAATTGACAAACGTACATATTTTTTTCTCTGTATCCCCAACATATTTTTCAACATTATTGCCCTCATGCACACACCCACTTGTCAATTAGCAGGTGCCCGTGCACGTGAGGGACATAGCTACATGTAATTGACTAGTTGAGTTATTGTTCATGCGTATTTTGAGCGGACATTCGCCTTTACAATCTGACACAGGTATGGTCCGAATTCATATTTCGCAGATAGAGTCCGGTATGGTTATGCACCGTGAAATCGATACCCGCTGAACCTGTGACGCAAAATTAATTGATTACGTCACCAAATGTTGTGACTTCCAAGAAATGAAATCAGAACAAAACATGAAACTGTGTCATAGTGTGTGAATTTTATGTTGTTTTAAACATCAACCGTGTTGTACATTTGGATTAAAGTAAAACAAATAAGGTATCACATCATTTTGAAATGGTTAACAAGTGTTTTGATTCATTGCCTTTCTGTTTGTAGGGAGGGAAATAGCTGTACTCAAGCGGGAGGCTTGTTGAGCTCGTTGCCATTTTGAAAAGAGTTCCATTTTTAGAGGGGTCCTTTCGTAAATACTGGAACATAAAAATCCCCCAGAGCCTGGCCCAGAACCCTTGGTATCGTTTGAAGGCAGATACCCTGAACTTTTTAATGACCTGGGTGAGCCAATAGGAGCAATTTCACACGCTGAGATATTTACAATCAAAGATGAGCTTTGTTTCGACAGCCATTTCCAGTTTTTTGAATGGTGCATTTCGATGCATTTAGGGGCTTGAATCGATGTTTTATTATGATAAATAGATGCGATGATATGTTGTAAAGTCACTTTGAATATTTTTAGCTTTGCAAAGCTATCACAACATGACTTTGAATTGTGGAAAGAAAGGTGATGGTCTGTCGATTCAAGAAAGACCACAAAAATTTCGAACGTTTCTCTTGGTTACAAATGTTTGATAATATTCTTGCGCGGCTCCGTTGCTTTCCGACTATTGATGGCAGTCTTCACGAAATGTGCCATTCAGCCGGTCGAAACCGACTAAATTTCATTCTGTCCGACAAAATGTTTTATTCTGTCGAACAATGTCCGGCAAAAATTACCAAAATTACAATGATAACATATAGAACTGTCCTACAAAATTTGGTTTTGTCCTGCAAAAAATTGCAGCCTGCGAGCCAACTGTCCTGCAGCTGAAAAAAAAGAGATTTTGCGAAGACTGTGTTGGGATAGCTGACGTCACAAATGACCCAAAGAAACGTCGCGCTTATTCGTCCAGTGAAATTGTTGCACAATATAACACGTTTTAATCATTGCTATATACGAGGGTCATTCAAGAATTAATAAAAATGGACTAATAAAATTTTATTCATAGCACTAAGTATTGTTTGATTCTCATATATCATCAACCAAATTTGAAAAGGTATGCTATTCAATCGTTCCTCAAAAACTTTGCTTCAATGCCAGTTCTGTGGTTGCTCAGCAACTAAAGAATGGAAGGTAAATGATTTTGGAAGCGAAACACTGTTGTTTATAAAAGTTAGTACTTGCCTGGTCAGAGTTTGAAAATGAATCAGTACTGTCTCCTGTTTAAATTTAATCGTATCAAATCTAGCTAGTCCTTTTAAATTCTAATAGATCTACTTATTCCATAAAAGTCCCAGATTTTTTTTGTTGATGTTAAGAAACCATTTGAACACCTTTAAGATTAAACATATCATAAGCTGCTAGAATTTATTTGATTTTCTCATTTTTTAGTTTAAAACACACACATAGGCTTAGAACGTCTTTATTTTGTTCTGTTCTGCTGTTGCTTAGCAACCACGCATGTTGCAAATCAGGATTTTTACATGAATGATATTGTTGTTCTGTGCTATCATTAATCATCAAAAAACACTGTCCAAATTTGACTGTCCAAGCAACTATCCTGAACATTTTACTTACACTAGCCGTAAACAAAAATGTGTAAAAAAACGACTTTTTTCGCTCCCATGGACGCTTTAGGGATCATATTCAAACTAGCGTAGCGTCAGATCTAGCCAATATAAAAGCACAAAATTTTCAGCACGAATGCATATATATGTGTTCACATGTAACATATATAATACAACTGAGTCTAATTATACTGTCCGAGATATGGATTCACTGCAGGTAATTCCTAAATGACCCCCGTAGGCGGGGTGTGTTGGAATATTTTATGTTAATAACTGCCTTTAACTGAAGATGAATATACGTCCTTGTGGTGGGAATATGGATTAAGTCCGTTTGGCCCAGGATGACGTTAAAAGCCTAATCTTTACTACTACTACTGAAGATGAATATCATTTTCCCTTGGTCAGCTCCTCTCAGTATAGTAGTTTACGAAATTCACTTTAGACTAGATATTATTGATAGGGGTCTGGCCACAAATCACAGAGATTTATAAAAAGAACTCACAAATCACAGAGTTTTCAAATGACGAATTCACAAATCAGACAATAAATTTTCATAATCGCAGACACGTACAGCAATTTGGTCAATGTTTTTGCAAAGTATTGAGTCTACTGACTGATTTCCTGCAAGTTACTATCTTAGCTATTGGGAAATGACAATTTGTATCAAAGGAATTTGTCGTTATTACATAGTTACTTGTAAAATGATACCAATACCTTAGCCTTTCAGGAACGGTAGAGACTATTGCCTATTTCAATGAAATTAAACTGTTCCCTTATTTGAAACTTATTAGAATGTTTCACATCGGCCGCGGCGCCGTAGTCTAATGCAATAGTAGTTTAATGGATAGCGTGTTCACTTTTAATACTTCTATTCTCGAAAAAGAAACATGCATACATGGTGTTACTAAACGTTTTGTTCTGTGCAGCACGTTTTGGCAACTAACATGTTTGCACAATGTTAAATTTCATTAATTTAAGCAAATTTTACGATTGCTCGGCTATGATAAGTCATAGAGCAAACTGTTTTAACCAAAATTAGTACCAACGTTAGTTTGCGCTAAAACATCATTCTTAGAGGTTTTTAGGCTTATCCCATCATTGCCATTGAGAGTTGTTGTTTTCCGGCGTTATCATACATATATACTATGAGGAAGCATCATAAACGAGCAGACAGGCTGTATAGCGCTAAACTGCTCGCATGTTTAGCGCATGTTGCAGTTTCAATTATATTTTACGCTTCTACGTAAAACCTTGCTGGTCACGGTTCTGTTTCAATTAATATCCGGCTGTGTCTTTATATCCATTAATTATTTCTTGTTAATGATAAAGTACGAATATCAAAGAATACGTTTCAAGACACATTTGTTTCCATCGGTAACCGGAATTGCGCACGTGGTACCCGCCATAAGCTAGCATTTCTGGGGAGATACATTACGGAAAACTTGCCCATGCAACATAGAAAGATTTTTTCAGCTGTAAATCTCGCAGAGGCGGTTCTAACGGAATAACGAGTACCCACAATTTATGTTTTGGACCGAACTTGAATAAGAAAAATAGGTATACCCCAGCATACCCCAGTAATACTATATTAAAGTAGGGTTTAAGGGGGTAGTCATTGCACGAACATGTTTTCCTATTGAAAGTACATTTTAAACCACTGCGGCCAAATACACTTTTTTTTTAAATGCAACTTTCGTCCTATTCTACGATAAAAGGTCATCAAACATTACGCCAGGTAACGGCTGGTGTCGTCACGTACGTAAAAGGGTACTTCACATAAATGGATTACCTGCCAGATACTGTTTGGGTTACATGTATCTGAGAAGTTAAAACGTGCATTAAATCATTTCAAATATCATTTTAAGCAGGCATGGCTGATAAATGTTAGAATTGTGATTTTAAACATCTTCTTTAATGTCTATAAGGTTTATCTCCAGCATGCAATCGCTTACCAAGGATTTGTCAGCTGATAATGCATGCAAAGTGTGTGTAGAAAGTGCAGAAAAATTGTCATAAGAAAATGTGTCTGTGTACCGTTCTGGTTAACAGAAAAGATTCCAACCGCTCAAGTTATCGTTGAAGAGATTAAGAAAAGCTATGCAAAATTTATGTTACTTTAAAATTGAACCCCAATCTGATTTATGACTAGTTTTTTTTCTTGAGCACGTGTCGACCCCCAGTTTCAAATGCTATATGCATTTGTATCGGCGAATAACACATCATTAAAAAAATCTTTATGAAATTTTCCTTACAGTTATATTTCTCATTACATTAAAGTCCTTTCCGCGAAAAGAAGTCCATTTCTTATTTTAAGGTCAGTTGATATAGCGAAAAGGACTCCTTTTCGCTATTTGAAGTTCTTTTCTCGAAAGGACTCCTTTGCGCTATTTAGGGTAATAGGTGTTGGCCTTGGCACTTCAGATACCTCCAGCAAGTACAAATGCCTTATTTACATAGCTATTAGAGATTGGAATGACCTCCCTGATTCTCTGATCTCCTCTGCTGAAATGTCAGATGATCATGTGTCTAAATTTTCTTCTCTACTAATCCGCTCCGGTCAAGCCCCATCCCTCTGGTGGGGGGTTGTCAATATTGTCAATGCGACGGTGGGGTATGATAGCCCCTGCCGAGCCGAGCTTCCGAGCTTACTGGCTCGGACTTATTATTGCTAAAAGCTTGATATCTTCATGGAAAATAATATACAGAATGATATTTTATAACATTTTAAATGATTGTATATAAACTCGTTATAAACCCGTTTACATAAACTCAGTTATGCTAATTTGCCAAATTTATTGGATTTGATAGAAAATGTCAGCTTTATTACCAGTCAAACAGAACAAGTAGCCCAAGGGCAACGATCGCTCACCTGAGAGTCAACAAGTACAGTCACTGGACAAAGTGGTTTTTTTTAATATATGGGTATGACAGTCATCTTGGTCAAGTTTCAGGCCTATGGCTGCAATGGTTTCCATAGGATCATTGGTCCTGTAAATGCTTACCCGAGACCTAGTTGTCACTTTTTCCCATGTTTCCATGTTCGCCTATGTTTCCAAAATCGACCTTTACCTACATTAATCACATACCTTCATCTACTCTATCAGTTGTTTGCATCTATCACTTTTCAGTTCTCAGGCTGCAATAGTTTTCAAAAAAAATAACATTTTAAACGCAGATGGGCTCCTATGGTCCTTTTTTTCAGAATCATTAAATTTCAGTCCTACTGCCCATTTCCTGCAAGACTTTCACTTAAAATGACATTTTAAAAGTTTTCCCCATTCAAATGCATTGACGACCTATGTTGACCTTGCCATAAAATAGGTCAAGGTCACCACAGGGTCATGTTTTATATATACATTGTAGTACTTGAGTCATCCATACCTCATGCAAAGTTTCGTTGAAATCGGTTCACCGGTTCTGGAGAAGAAGATATTTTAATGGTTTTTACCATATATGGGCATGGCGACCATCTTGGTCATGTGACCTGGATTATTTATATACACATTGGTTCCCACTTCCAATAGATGCTTCGCCTTTTCCTGATCTTTGCCTACTTGTACTTTTTCATATAAAATTTGGCTTTGATTGGCCAAGTGGTTTCAGAGAAAAAATCTTTGAAAAGTGTGTATGGACGACAGACCGGCCAAGGTCAAGAGATGACCTTGACCTAAATTAATCATATACCTTCATCTAATCCATTAGTTGTTTGCATCTACCACTTTTCAGATCTCAGGCTGCAATAGTTTTCAAAAAATAGCTAATTTCGACTTTTCCCATTATAAGTCTATGGAAACTTAAAGTTACCATAGCAACCAGAGTTCTTATCCGACTGGAATAAAAACACAAATTATGTAGAGGCTACTGTCAGGAACATGTATACAAAGTACAGGATTCATCCACTTGACAGTTTCTGAGGAGAAGATTTTTGAATGTTTTTTTTTTTTTTTTTTTTTTCAAAATTTTGCCCTTTATGGGGCCCCAGCAACCAATCAAAATAAAGGATTAGGACAAAACTCGCAAGAAACATCAAACACTACTCAATAAACATTTCTGCAAAAACAAAATTCAAGTGTCTGCAATTTTAGCGGAAAATAGCCGATTTCCACTTTTCCCATTATAAGTCTATGGAAACTTTAAGTTGCCATAGCAACCAGAGTTCTTATCCGCCTGGAATAAAAACACAAATTATGTAGAGGCCACTGTCAGGAACATGTATACAAAGTATAGGCTTCATCCCCTTGACAGTTTCTGAGAAGAAGATTTTTGAATGTTTTTTGAAATTTTGCCCTATATGGGGCCCCTGCAACCAATCAAAATGAAGGATTAGGACAAAAGTCACATGAAACGTAGAGGACTACTCAATAAACATTTCTGCAAAAACAAATTCAAATATCTCAAACAAGACAGCAAAAATAGGCAATTTTCACTTTTCTCCATTATAAGTCTATGGGAAGCATAATTTGCCATAGCAACCAGAGTTCTTATCCGATCAAGATAAAAAACACAAACTTTCTTTCCCCCTACCCATGGATGCTCCACATAAAATTTGGCTTTGATCGGCCAAGCGGTTTCAGAAAAAAAGATCTTTGAAAATGTGAACGGACGCACGCACGCACGGACGCACGCACGGACGGACGCCGGCTCGACTACCATACTATAAGCTCCCCATGAGCCTTCGGCTCAGGTGAGCTAAAATGCCATCACATTTTGTTTTCAAGCTAATCATGAAGAACAACATCTTTAATATATGTGCGATTTTATCTATTTCAACATATGAAACCATTCATTTCTGGTATTTTGAGTTTTATTGGCGATTACAAGTCAAAAACCTGGCTCGGCAGGGGCTTTTATTTTGCTCGGCTCGGCTGGGGCTTTCATACTCCACCCAATTGTTACGGGTGACACGATTCCCCGGAATCACCGGAATCACCGCGGAATCACCGGAATCACCACCGGAATCACCGGAATCACCACTGAAATCACCGGAATCACCATCTAAATCAACCAGGATTCGGTTTAGGAATATATTTAAATAAGGAATATTGCATTTGAAAGAATAAAATTTAATTTTAATCAATTATTAAGTGACTTTTTGGTGATTTCGATGGAGAATTTAGTTGGACACCATATAGCGACATGAGGCCCTGCTCTGAGCACGCTGCATTCATCAAGTCGACAGCCTTTCCCCGAGCCGTGTACAATCTGGAAACAGAAAAATGATTTTGCATATACGGTAAAACAGGCCCCGAGTTCTATCAGGATAACACATCAGGAAAACACGTCCATGAAAAGCATACCCCCTTGAACCCCACTATTTTTCTTATTTTTGCTCCAAAACATAGATTGTGGTCAATCGTTAGAACCGCCTCCGCGAGGCGGTTCTAACGTGCACCCACAATCTATGTTTTGAGAAAAAAAAAATAAGAAAAATATCAAAATTTTTCAGCTCAGAAAATCTCTGTTTAATGCATGGGCATGTTTTCATAATGATAGATTGTTGGTACTTGTTAAAACCGCCTCGCCGTGGCGGTTCTACGTGAGGCGGTTCTAACGTGTACCAATGTTTCTTAGTTTTGTCCAAAACATAGATTGTGGGTAATCGTTAGTACCGCCTCGGCGAGGCGGTTCTAACGTGCACCCACAATCTATGTTTTGAGCTAAAATAAGAAAAATATCAAAATTATTAAGCTGAAAATTTTCAATTTTTAAAAGCTCAGAAAATCTCTGTTTAATGCATGGGCATGTTTTCATAGATTGTGGGTAATCGTTAGTACCGCCTCGGCGAGGCGGTTCTAACGTGCACCCACAATCTATGTTTTGAGCAAAAATAAGAAAAATATCAAAATTTTTCAGCTGAAAATTTTCAATTTTTAAAGCTCAGAAAATCTCTGTTTAATGCATGGGCATGTTTTCATAATGATAGATTGTTGGTACTTGTTAGAAAAGGTCCGTATATTGCATGGGCAACTCAGGTGTGACTAATACATAACGCAAATAATTGTTGACATACGTGTTATATTATGCATGTAGCATTCGTGAGCAGGTTAAATTTCTGTCTCAGCTAAGTTGAGCATTAAAAGTTTTATAACTTCAACCAAACCATACGATATAGCTGATGTTACAAAGTAGAGAGCAAGGTTAAAATGCATAACGACATGAGAATTAGTCAGAATAGTCAGAACCAAATATTTGTCATACATTTCATGCAATTGCCAGTGACGGAATCTGAGGGCCACTAAAATTTTATTTTTCCAGCACCGATTTTGTTTTAAAATTCTCAGTTACATGTATGGACGACCGGTGCTCCCCATGTATCACGCTGGTCAACCTATACGATTAAAATGTGTGAGGCTAAAAGACACAATCGAACACCAAATGAAACAAAATCGTGACTTGCGAGATCGTTTCATAGACGCACATAAAAATTTAAAAATGCAACATGCACAGAATGAATTAAATGAATGCAACAAGCGCTTTCCATATAAACATGCATGCTCGTAAACATATCTAGAACGGACTAGACATGACTCACAAATTGTTGAGTGGGTCGTTCACGTAGAATGATCTAAATGATGCAATGTGCGCTTTCCAAATAAACATGTACACTTGTATATATAGCTAGGACGGACTAGACCGAAATGGCTGACAGATTGTTGAGTGGGTTGTTTAACATAGAATGAACTAAATGAATGCAACGTGCACTTACAAAATAAACATGGTTGGCTGTATTTATATAAGGGTACGATATGAGCCACCTTGTGGGAAAACCCACAATGTGGTTTCCGAACAGGTCCGACGCAAATCAGGCTGTACAGTCATAGAAAAGAGCTAGAAGCTTGAAATTTCAGTTTTAAGTAGAAGAGGAATTGCACTATCCGAGTAGCGAAAACAAAGGCGCTGATCAGCTTCGCGGTTACCGCGAAGCTGATCTGCGTCTTTGTTTTCGCTTATGCAGATTGTTGGTTTTTCCAAGAGGCTGCTCATATATCATCAGGTAAAAGAGTTACATTAATTTCTAGAATATAAAAAAATGTTATATAAATGTATAGACCAAACACATAATATGTCTGCTAAACTTGGCTAAATGAAAATCACATTTCGAATCTGTGCACATTTGTGTCGATGATCTACGCTGCAGAACTTCAATTTTCGATTTTGCATGACATGTCTACTTTGCTACGGAAGTTGCATATAATACAGTGCATCTTGCAAAATAGATATGCCATGCAAAAACGAAGTTATAGAATATAACTTGAGGCAAATATATTTGCGAAATTTAACTAATATACGAGTAAGACCGACATGACCGACAAATTATTGAGTGGGGTGTTAAAATACATGCATGACGAACTCAACATATGCACGAAGTTTTAAAACATAGCGAAATTTTGTTTAACTTATGCAAGTACAACCGACAAATATGCATGGATAACTTATGTGGACCCGTCTGGCATAACACACAATTTGTTGAGAGGGGCGTTAAATTACTTACGATGAACTTAAAGCAAGAGTAACACGCGCTAATCTGTCTTAACGTAGAGGTCATGAGTTTTCCGTATAGTTTAAGCACAAACTTACAGACAAGCAATTGCAAAATTATGTCTAATGCAAGTCCGAACTACATGACTGACAATTTGTTGCCTGGGACGTTAAGACTAAAATAAACATAACAAGCAATCAAGAATAAGATATGTGCAATGACGAAAATACGTATATCAAAATAAACCAAACAAACGTTAAGTTAATGCAGTATACTTGAAAGACTGCAATTATCGATAATTAATACACACGTGCGAGGTACACGTGCTTGGCCACAACGTAATCCAATTAACATTAAAGCGGTACTGTCACAATAGGATAATCACCAATCAACAACCAGGTGTCACTGGACCGAACTTGAACAAAAATATGTAAACTCAACAAAACAAATAAAAATCGGCATTATACATTTTAGGCACTCAAAACTACCCTTTTGCAATCCAATATCATTTCGAAGTTTACATACTTTTATGGTGATTTTTATTTGAATCACGGATGATAGATTGAAGGCCGACTGTCGTAATTGAAGATGCGAAATAAATCTATACGTAAAATTGTGAAAGCGTTATGTCCTTAACATTTTAACTTTCATATTTAGATACTCATTCAACAATTAAAGCCCATGGTCTATAACAATGGCTATATTATGAGTGATTTTGGTAATTTCAGCGGTGATTCCGGTAGGGAATGGTTAATTGGTCTGCCGACCTTGAAGTTGAAGAATTCTTAATTAGTTCATGTACAATCGGGAAAAGATATTTCCTTTATGTTTGATATATTCAAATAAA
The DNA here is from genome assembly GCA_964017185.1 of Rugalucina vietnamica. Classification (NCBI taxonomy): domain Eukaryota; kingdom Metazoa; phylum Mollusca; class Bivalvia; order Lucinida; family Lucinidae; genus Rugalucina; species Rugalucina vietnamica. The sequence goes on along the minus strand of OZ024880.1, from coordinate 26,612,307 downwards.
ATATCAATTTAACAAGTGAAGCAAAAAAAAAAAAAAAGAATATTTTTAGTGATTTGGATAATTTCAGTGGTGATTCCGGTGGTGATTTCGGTGAATGGTCTGTCGGTCGTAAAGATATCATAAAAAATCTATATAAAACAGGGAAATATATATATACTTTAGGTTTAAAATAGTCAAATAAGGTACCTAATCAACAATTCAAGCACTAAATTGCATAATTAATGGTGATTTTGGTAATTTCAGAGGTGATTCCGGTGATTTTGGTGGTGATTCCGGTGATTCCGGTGATTCCGGGGAATCGTGATACCGATTGTTACACGTTTTAGTGTAACCCAAGCATTTACAAAATAATCGAGAAGTCACGTTTTATTATTTTTTATGAACATTTTTTTCTTCTTCGTTTTTCTACATTTGATCAGCAGTTGAATCTCATTCTATGACAAACTACAATCTTAATAAATCTTAATAAATCTTAATAAACGAAATAAAAATTATCTGAAAAGTATTCGAGTTATTACGGGAATTTCCGGATTTATGCTAATGAGTTTTCATAACGAGACTAAACCAAGAAGTCGATGGCGGTGTTTTTGTTAAACAACTGTAAATTTGAAGGCTGTGGACAAGCTTTTCCGACTCTTGGGACTCTCATACAACACATAGAAAACTCACATATTGGTAGGTCGACCAAACTGCATAGTCCTGAATGCTCGATCGCTGCCAAATTCTTCAATTTTCATATATGCGCATCACTGACAGATTAATTGCGGGAAAAACCAGGTCACTTCCGGTTTCATTGTTTTGATCAGCTGTTATCTGTCAAAACACCAGCTTTGGCTTTTATTTTGTTATAAATTGTTTGTTTTCTGCTATGGATTCGTAGTGATTTGGTTGTATATTTTTAACCTTTTCACTCTAATCTATTTACACTAAAATCGAGGCAAAAAAAGAATGCTAAAGGGAAAAAAGAAAAAAAAAATGTAGAGTGGGTTCGGCCCCACCAAGCCCAAATAAAAGGAGAGGTTTAAAACAACCCGATAAAAATTGGATCTTAATCCATGCATGTAGATCTGACATTGACCAGCGAACAGTTGCCTTTGCTGACCTAGGATTTTCCAGGATCAAGCTATTTTATTTTTAAGATGTTCTTTTTGCATCGAAACATTGTTTTATCGGTGCGATATTACATGACGATGCATCATATTTTGGAAATCATGGATTTTTATTACGATATTTCACAGTGTCCAATGCATCTCTTGTGGTAAAAAAAAAACACAAAAAAAAACAAACAAACAACAACAACAAAAAAAAAAAATGAATTCCTGTATCAACTTTGCTACACCCCTACTAGGTGAGCATGGTTAGTTTATTTGATTTAATTTTGCCCGTAGTTTGCCATTGAAATAAGAATGCAAAGATTGATTTGATTTCAGTTTCACCTTCATTTATTCAAATAAAGCATAATAGGGAAGCAGCTATGAGACAGGTCCAGTCAAAGGTCACAGGATGGTCAAATCAGATATAAATCAGATTGGGTCTATAAAGGAGTTCCAGTAGTGAATGATCCTAAAGATTGTGTACCCAACTTTTTCAGCAACAATATGCTTTACAAACATAACACTGTTTTACACTGTTATTCTCCTTGTCATAAATATCTCCCGATTCCTTTCAGATTCAAACCCACCAGTTTTTGAACAAGACGAAGGTAACCAGCCGTCATCACTAGCCCTCAGCTATATTCTCAAGTAAGTCATATTCACAACCCAAAATGTGGCCTGAATCTGAATAGTTTCTGATTCAGCCTTGGGCTTTTATAAATAATTCATTATCTGGACTCTGTTAATTCAGTTATAGTATAACATATACACAGTGCATGACCATACCAGACTTTTCTTTGCATTTCTGACATTATTTATGCATATTATACCATGGAATGGATTCCTTCTCAGAGATTATTTTGAGCCACGTCTTGAGAAAACTTGCCTTGCATATTAGAGAATAAAGATTCTGATCAACTATACAATACCCAGTAGCTGAACAGCTTTATTTTAGCTGATTACATGTAGATGGAAAAATAAAGGTCGACAATCGGACATGTCAAGCCTGTTACAATTCCATAGTGATCGCACAAGTAGATATTCAGGTAGTCAAAGACGTGCTCAGAAACCCCAATGATAAGATGCCTCATAATTCATTTCAAATTGCTAAGCTATGTTACTTTCTGCTACAGATATTTCTCAGAAGCTGCCAGAAAAGACCCCCTAGACAACTGCAGGAAGAAAGCGGGGTCTCAATCGCCCCAGATCTCTCTACGCAGTGTGACCCCGACTAGTAGCGACTTCGGCGATGATGAAATGCACAGTGATGATGACGATAGTGATGATTCGTACACAACACAGGAAGAGTTTACTGCCGAGCTGATCCTTGGGTGAGTTGAAAAGAGGACCATACATAAGTTGCCATTCTATAGTAACATTGAAGCCCTACCCCTCCATATTAATGGTGCCTTTCATTATGTTGCCATGACTTGGTCATGTCATTATGATTTCCCTGCCAACATGTTATGCAATTTGTTATGTCACCTGTATTACATGTATAGGATGTTGTGAATCCTTTAAGGCATATGAGCTGCCACGCAAGAAAACCAACAATTCGGGTTCCCACCAGGTCTGATACAAACTGGTCTGTACAATCACAGGAGCAGGCTAGAAGCTTGGAGTTTTGGATTTAAGATGAAGAAAGATTGTACTATCCGTGCAGTTACTGCACAGCTGATCTGCGGCTTTGTTTTCGCCTATACAGATGGTAGGTTTTCTCATGTGGTGGCTCACATGGTAATTCTAAGCTGGTCCTTTTTCAGTAGAAAGACTTTTTAAATAGTTTTCTTATTTCTATCTACATGCAGTTGCAGTAAACCCGACTTGGAAATGTTACAGGTAAAATATAAAAGCCTAATACCTACCTGGTATGTCCATACAACTTTGATTCAAGGGAAATTGGGACCTGTTTGTATTGTATGGGTTTGTAAATATGAGCCGCGATGAGAGAAAACTGGTCCTTTGGATTTCCGACCAGGTCCGACACAAACTGACCTTTACGTCCAACAGAAGAAAGCTAGAATCTTGAAATTTTTAGTACATGTAGAAGAGGAATTGTACTATCCATGTGGCAAAAACAAGGGCACTGATCAGCTTCACAGTTACTGCGAAGCTGATCTGCGCCTTTGTTTTCGCATAAGCAACGATCCGGTTTTCTCATGACGCGGCTCATATGCAGGTCTGTTTTTCAGTATGATGTCCAACCTGAAAGATGATGATGTTGATAAGCCATTTGCCTGTCCTGTACCTGGTTGTAAGAAGAGGTACAAGAATGTCAACGGTATAAAATATCACGCCAGACATGGACACAGGAGGGAAATGAGGTCAGTACAATATGAGCCGTGACGTGAGAAAAGCAGTCTTTGGGCTTTCAGACCAGGTTTGACACAAACCAGCCTGCAAAGTTACAGAAGCAGGTTAGACCATTGAAACTCAAATTTTAAAAAGAAGAGGGATCATACTATTCATATACCGAAAACAAGGCGCTGATCAGCTTTGCAGTTACTGCGAAGCTGATCTGCGCCTTTGTTTTCGCCTAGGCAAAAATCCGGTTTTCTCATGGCACGGCTCACATTGTATAGAGCTATTTGAGCTGTGTCATGAGACAATGTGGTTTCCAAACAGGTCCGACACAAACCGAACTGTACAAGCACAGAAGATGGCTAGAGGCTGGAAATTTCAGATTTAGACAGAAGAGGTATTGCACCGTCTATGGAGCGAAAACAATGGTGCTGATCAGCTGCGCAGTTACTGCAAAATTGATCTGCGGCTTTGTTTTCGCCTATGCATATTGTTAGTTTTCTCATGACACAGTTCACATATTGTTTGGCTTTAGCTGATTAGCATGTACATTTCATAGGATGATTCTTCTGCCTTCTAAACCTTAAATTTCATTTATGGTCGTGGATTAAACTTAGTAACAGTTGCTTTGTAGATACAAGTGTTTTCAGCAGCATCATGAAGCAAGTACTTAAATGGTCAAAACAGATTCAGTGCAAATCAAGATCAGACTGTTCCTTCAATAGCTGATCAGTAGGAGCATTGTTCAGCATGCATACACTGTGTGATTCTGGATAAATTTCTCATAGAATAATATTAGGCAAAATGAATGAGTGGATATCGAAATATTCAGAGTTTCATTACCATTTTGCCCATTGTATGTCATTGCAGGGTAAGAAAAACATTCAGGTGTAAGTGTGGTAAAAGTTACAAGACTGCTCAAGGTTTACGGAACCACATGATTGTCAGTCATCCCTCGGTGGACCTGAAACTTCAGGCAGCGCCGCTCACAGTCTCAACTGACGGCAATAAGAACAAGACAATAACTCTCACTAGCCAGGTAATTAACCATATTTATTTATTTATTACTTTATTGTAATTATTGAGATAAATATGTAGGATATTGATTATTGAATACACTGGATACGGGTCCTTATTGTATTCAGTTTCACAATTTGTTCATACACAGACACTTCCATGGAATCTGCTGGCTAAACTAGATGAGCCGCCTCGTGGGAAAACCAACAATGTGGTTTCCGACACAAACCGACCTGTACAGTCACAGAAAAGAGCTAGAATCTTGAAATTTCGGATTTAAGTAGAAGAGGAATTGTACTATCCGAGTAGCGAAAACAAAGACGCCGATCAGCTTCGCGGTTACCGCGAAACTGATCTGCGTCTTTGTTTTCGCCTATGCAGATTGTTGGTTTTCTCACGAGGCGGCCTAGATGTTGAAAGGCATTTAGCCAGAGTGAAATAATGATTGCATCTTCATGATGTAATGGCGGGAAACAATGATATTGTGCTAGAATTGACAATGTTTCTAAGAAAATCAAATATGAATTTTTTAGGGATGTCAACGAATGCCGAAATTGGTATTCGAATATTCGCATAGGATATTCGAATATATTCGAATATTCGAATGATATACACATCTATGCCCAATAGACCCATTACGATTACTTACTTGGTTGTACATGTATTGAAAATATGAGGTACATGTATATGCATGGTATCGTATCTGGGCTATACCAATGGCGCCATGTAAGAAAATCAACAAATTTTGCACAGAAAACTAGACAATCTGGAAGTGTTTGATAATGACAAATCTCTGGGGTTCTGTCTGAGAAAGCAACGACACACCATTATTGTCAAGCCAAGATTAAGTTCTGCATGTATGTCGTTGATATCCGCCACCAAGAATGCTTAGAGTCTATTGTAATCGTGTGGCCTACATGTACTTTGTGAAAGGTCTGTTGAGGCTGTGTTGTTCCTAAAGGATTGAGTTGTCAATCTATCTAGCCATCTTAAGTTTTCACATGACACAGCTCAAATTGTACGACTTTCACACCTTAAAACATTTATTGAAAGCAAGCAATGCTTTCTTCTCAACTTGAATCAACAAAGTGTCACTTGAATCAACAAAGTGTCACTTGAATCAACAAAGTGTCAAACTGTTAATTGAGCAATCTCAGTTTGCAAGTGTGTCAAAATGTTGACCATCAGACAAGCAGGACTACTGGTCATATTATTTTTTGACCTTTGGTCTTAAATTTGAGTCCTCCTTTAAACTGATACATGACAAGAAATTTTTGCGAGTTATGCGAATATTCGAATCCAGAAATCGTATTCGAATATTCGTATGAAATGCGAATATTCGAACATTCGAATATTCGTTGACATCCCTAGAATTTTTCTTAAATTTTGGGCCTACTATTTAAATGAGGATGTTAATTTCTCTTCATAGTTTGGAATCTAAAACAACGCACTATTACTGGAAGTATCATGGACAAGAGTGCTTATCAGAGTGTTTGCTTTTGCAGTTAACCTTGTTCTAGTGCCCTAGTATTGGTCACTTTAGGCCAGTAATGTTTTGAATCCAGATTATTTATTCATCCTTCCTTTCTCTTTCCCTCACCGCAGACTTCAGGGACCTCCATAGTGCCGACAAACCAAGTGTTCATGCTCCCGACGTCAGTTGCTCAGACCGTCCTCACAGACAAAGATATCGCTAAATCAGGACTGAGTCTCGTCCCTGTTACCCTGACAACGAGTAAGAGTTCTCAAGGGCAGGTCACTCTGGTGAACCCGGCAACACTACAGCTGGTCAGCCAGAGCCAGTCGAAGTTGTCGGCGGAAGGTAAAACAGAAAAAATCAGGGAATTGAGGAAAGTAGAGTAAGAAATTTGGAATTGGTATATGATAATACCTGTGTTCTAATAAGTTGAATACTAAAAAGAGTTGCTGTGAGTACTCTTAAAGTAATAAGTACTTTTTCGCCAAAGAACCTTAAGATGGCTTGTTTTGCAATGAGAAAGCAATTTGATTGCCTACCTTTGCAAAATTAGTTACAGTATGTACACTTCCCACAGTGAATTTTGAGAAGAAATGTTTATTGTTTGAATTATTAGAACATGACTGAGCCACGTTATGAGAAAACCAACAATATGGTTTCTGAACAGGTCCGACACAAACCAAGCTGTACATGCACAGAAGATGGCTAGAGGCTGGAAGTTTTGGATTTAGAATGTAGAGGAATTGCACTATCTGTGTAGTGAAAACAAAGGTGCTGATCAGCTTCGCAGTTACTGCAAAGCTGATTTGCGCCTTTGTTTTCTCATGATGTGGCTCAATTGTATTGTAAGCAGCTGGTAGTATTCGTGAAATTATTTATACATTGTCAAGTTGAATTTATCATTGTTATCATGTGTAATATAGGATTTATCCCATAGTCTATGCTCAGTTTTCAGATTCTGGATAAATAAATCCATTGCCCTTGTTATAAACACAGTAGTTCATATCATTGAGTGTGAGATATTTATAAGTATGATGATACACTTCAACTTCATTATAACATGCCTCATTATAATGAGATTTACATCATGGCTGTATCATGGTTCCCAAATTGATTATTTTGCTACATCTCTATAGTTAGTAACCTCATTATAACATGGTTCACTTAGTGTTATAATGAGATTGATCTGTGTACATGTATATTATTTTTGCACCTGTTTAACATGTTCATGAAGAAAATTTTTTGCTTCAAACTTAATTGATAAGGTGATCTAAAGTTTGTATAAAACTCTCAATATGGACGCTTACCGTGTTCCTTTGAGGTGGAACACCGGTAAAAAATATAACTCCGCCATACCCCACGAAAATAGTGCATTTAAAAATTTCATCCACAAGTTTGATGCTGAGAAAATTTCGTACATTCTGTCTCACATTTACTACAAAGTATTGCCTTAATACGACATGTTAGTGCACAAATGACCATGCCGAAACAGACTATATCTCACCGGAGGCTTCTGCATGTACACTACCCCCTTCTAAAATCTGGACCATTCAAGAGTGTAAAATCCACCCATAGGTATATTGCAAAATGGAATACAGGAAAATTGAGATGGTAAACCTCCCTCAGGTAGGGGTGTGGCTGGGCTATCAAGTTAAAGAAGACCTTTTGGTCGTGCATTGTTGGATATTAGCTTGGAGTGTCACAAAGTAAGGGAATTTGCATTGCAGCCTATGGGAGATTTTTACCGGTGTTGTACCTTGAGTCACCTTGTCAACACACTGATTATCCAGATACAACCAACATGACTTAGAACAATGAATGTATGTGAAATCAGACTGAAAGAAAAACTTGCCATCAGTTGTTTACTTCCTATTGTCATATTGATTTCATCAGCGTTGGTTGTTCTCAGTCACGTTGGTTGTCTCTGGACAACCGGTGTGATATGGGTTTTCGTTTGATTCCCCATGTCAAGTGTGTGTAATGATTATTGTCAACAACTGCTCTTTTTTGGAGAATTAGACAAATGAGCCGTCTCATGGGAAAACCAACAATCTGCATAGGCGAAAACAAAGACGCAGATCAGCTTCGCGGTAACCGCGAAGCTGATCAGCGCCTTTGTTTTCGCTACTCGGATAGTACAATTCCTCTTCTACTTAAATGCGAAATTTCAAGCTTCTAGCTCTTTTCTGTGCTTGTACAGGCCGGTTTGTGTCGACCCTGTTCGGAAACCACATTGTTGGTTTTCCCACGAGGCGGCTCAAATATAAGTTACATCATTACATGTATAATTTGTGCCTGTGTGTGAGAAAACCAGCAATTTTGGTTCCGACCAGGTCCGACACAAACCGGGCTGTACAGTCACAGAAGATGGTTAGAGGCTGGAAAATTTGTATTTAGAAAGTTCAGGAATTGTACTATCCGTGTAGCGAAAACAAAGGCGCTGATCAGCTTCACAGTTACTGTGAGCTGATCTGCGCCTTTGCTTTCGCCTGTGCAGATTGTTGGTTTTCCCATGTGGTGGCTCATTTAAAAAAGACTAAAAAACTCAGGAATATACTTTATGATTATCATTTTTGTCATAAAAAAGGATAAAATTGTCACAATTGTGATTTTCTGACATTAAATGTCAGGACTGTTAGGTTGATTGAGTTATTGATTCTTTGAGTGAATTTGTCAATATAGACCAGAATGTGATTTTTAGTCATACCTGCTATAAACACAGACAAATTTTATGTACAGTAAATGAAGCATAGTATCATGTATTTTCCTAAATCTGTGGACATCAAGAGTAAACAGTGTAGTACAAAAGGAGCATTCTATTCATGTTCTACACCCCTGCTTGTCATTCCAATAGAAAAAAAAAACATTTTTGGATATTTATCTGGTGTAAGCCAAACTGAAGTTTAGTGGTGTCACAGTATGTTTTTGTATCTGAATACCTGTATTTAAGACTTGTATGGTACATAAACGCATACCTGCAGCTGATAATTAGGATGTGGAAAGAAATCTATATTATTTGTCTAGCAGAAGTTATGAAACTGCTAACAGTTCGCAGTTTTCCAATATGAGCCGCGCTGTGAGAAAACTGGATTTTTGCCTATGCGAAAACAAAGGCGCAGATCAGCTTCGCAGTAACTGCGAAGCTGATCAGCGCCTTTATTTTCCCTAAAGGGATAGTACAATCCGTCTTCTACTTACATCCAAAATTTCAAACAAGTAGCATTTATCAGCGACCGTACAAACCGTTTTATATGTTGGAGCTGGTCGGAAATCCCGAAGACCGGTTTTCTCGCGTTGCGGCTCATATGTCACCTGTCACCTATAAATAGCTTCATAGACAATAAAGAATATGACTCTGAATGGCTACTCTGCTGTATAAAGTAAAACTAAGCTTTGAGGTTTAAGCTGCATCATGAAAAAACCTATCGGTGGTTTCCATCCAGGCCCTGAGGTTATAAAACTTTTTTTCATGCTCGGCTCAGCTGAGACTAAAATTTATCTTGCTCATAAATGTTGGCATTTTAACATTTATGAGCAGGATAAATTACTGGCTTTGATGGTCTAAACCCAAAACTTCTATAAATCTGGGCTATTCTGTTATTTATGAGCAGTTTAAATTTTATTACTCAGCTGTGTTGAGCATGAAAAAAGTTTTATAACCTTGGGGCCAGGTTTGACACAAAATGGGTGCCATTTAAAGAATGCATATGAATACTTGGATTTCAGTTTTGTGATTTGTTGGGTGATTTTCCCAAGTAGTGTATGTGAAGACACTGAATTCTGTTGAATTTTTAAGCTTTCGGACATGGCTTAAAGTATATCTAGCAATGTTCTATCAAACAGCAAACAGTATATTGATTAACAATTTCATGTATTTTCAAATCAGTTAATATGTGAGTAGTGTCATGAGAAAACAAAGGGGCAGATCATCTGCTTAGTAACTGCACAGCTGATCTGCACCTTTTGTTGCACAGCTGATCAGTGCCTGTGTTTTCGCTACAGGGATAGCACAATTCCTCCTCACCCTTATTCAAAATTTTAAGCCTCTATCCTTTTTCTATGATTCTACAGGCCGGCCTTTATCAGACCTTGGTAGGAAACCCCTAATATCGGTTTTCTTGCATCACGGCTTGGAATATGAGAGACGCTTAGAAAACTGTAATCAATAGAAAAGAACATTAAAAAATTTGAAAATAAAAAGAAGACTGACTGCAACAAATTATTGCATGTCTGATTAGAGTTGCTAATGAGTGAATCTCAAATTTTTGTAAACTTTTTTTTTTTAATTCAGTTTTACATCCCTTTCAAGATTATTTCATCATATGAGACGGGCCAATCTGTAGGTGGGGCGAAAACTGGAGAACCCCAAGAAAAACCACCTTAGACACCCGCAAGCAGAACTTGGCTTGTCTCACATGTGGCCAGAGCGTAGCTCGAACCCACACCAGACACAGCGGTGAGATGATCGAGTGATTAAGAAACAACGCTCTTAACTGCTCGGCCATGGCGGCAAACTTTGCTTATTCTTAATTGTGCAATATCTTTATCACGCCCGGTAAAGTGCAAATTGACCACCGCCGGTGGTCAACGTAAAAAAAGTTGATATACATCCGGTGGTCGTTTTGAGCGTTTCCTGTTATTAGTTTTCGCGAGTTTGGTGGATGTGGAAGGTAAGATATTTTTTGATCAAAAACGTATTATAAAAATCAAAGAATGTCAGGCTATCAGTTTTTTGCCATTGAATGTGTAGCCGAAGTGTACGGTTGAAAAAAATAAACAGTTTTACTGCAATCCTTTCCGGCCCGTTTGATCGGTAGTGAAAACGGAAGTAGAATCTGGTCAAACACAGGTTAAAATGCCCTGATCGTGCCTTTGCAAGCTTTCTATATCCAATGGTCGTTGCAGTTAGTTAAATGAACACTAAATTAGCTTTTCAGACATAATTTTAAAATATTTCAAGCTTTCCTTTCAACACTTAGATCTATTTTGTGCCGGCGGTCAACTTGAAGTTGTGGTGGTCGTATTGATCAATGGGAATTACAATGTAAATTTTCATCGTGAGAGAAAGCCAGAAAAAATGCAACTTGATGTCGTTTTCTGTTAGGGGGCACGGCAACATTAATGGAGATGCATTCTAGACACAACCAAATCCAAATCAATGCCGTCGGTGTCCTCATAATTCAATTTCGTTTGTCCATTAGCCATTCAGTTACATAGTTTAGCAATATCGGATGTATTTATTACTAATTTTTGGTAACCCCAGCAATACAAATACTACCTCATGCAAGATGCATTGAATTTATGTACATAATTCGCATTGACTCGAAGAAAAAACACTAGAATAACAGTGTGGTCAATTTGCAAACTAGGTGGTCAATTTGACCTTAAAAATGAGCAATTTTGAAATGATTTACTGTCCAATTTGAAAAGTATTGAAGGACATCCCTGCTGTTTAATGTTGAGCAGGCTCAGTCTGGCAGATTTGACAATTATAGGAGTAACACTAAGCAAAGCGTTCATTGTGTTGTTTGTATGAAATCTATCTCCTGTTTTGCAATATCAATTCTTTGAATATGTAAAGGTGAATAATCACGTGGTTTATATCAATTATAATAGAAGTTCTTCGGGAACAACAGCTTGTGAATTGCTGGTGCCAACAGATTCTGTATTAGCTTGTGCTTGTGCATAGCTATGGTCTATCATAATCAAACTTCGTTTTGATTTCTTTGGGATGCTAGTATACATGTACGGACTTAAGGTGGCTCGATACCAATTTTGGTCGATAAATTAATATATAATTTTAGACAGCTTAAAATATAGGTGGAATGCTACTCAAAAAGCAAAATATTTGTGGGGGTATCCATGCTTTTTAAAAAGTTACGGATTTTCAAAATTGAAAAAAATATACTTTTTGAAATATTTTCAATTTTATTCTTCATGGAATAGATCTAAAATATGTAAACGGAATGTGTTTTAAACTGTAAATGTATTCACAAGCTAAGTGGCAAATAACAAAAGTGAAAGGTAAAAATGAATACATGTATATGCATTCTAGGGCAAAATACAAATTTTTGCAGAAAATATTTTTATTAAATTTTTGAACATATTTGTTCAGTACATCTCCGAGAATATACTTAGAATAACAAAAAAAAAAAAAAATGATTTTTAAACATGGGAATGATTATCAAATAAGATAATGCATAAATTGATAGGTGTTTCCACGCTTTTTAAGCTGCTATAAGCATTTTCCCACACCCACCCCCAACAAAGGTGCATATCCCGGCAACCTCATTAAATAATTTTCAAAAATATTTTTAAAGCTGGTTATGTATAGATGTTTAGATTCGAAAATTGCCAATGTGATGATACCAAAATTGTTAAATTCTGATAAATATTAGATGCGATATAAGGACCAAACCACCACTTGTCGTACACCACGATCATATTGTCCCGACAATTAGTATGCTATAGAAACATTTTTAAAAGCTTCAACTTGAATGTAAAAAGTTATTATTTCCCTTTCAATACCGGCTAGATATGTGTCAGATGAGGCATTCTAGTTAGAGAATTGAAAACATCTGTTCAAATATTAATAATTTCTAAATAAAAAAGAACAAAACCTGCAATTTCGATGCATTTTCATTTTCCATTCTTCTTACTTCTTCTATTGATGGGATATATACATTTCTTCAACCATATGATTTTCATCACAATATGTGTAATCTATATTAAACAATACAAATTTTACAAGAACCAAATAATGATAACTCTTGCTTTTCGAGCTCATTACAGTTGTCTTATCGACAGGCCTTTATACTTTTGATTTAGTCCCTGTTTTTATGTTTTTCTTCTTAGGAAATCCAAACTTTCCTTTCGGTGTATAGATTTTAGAACAAATTGTCTTTTGGGGTGATGAACCAATAGCTCTATAGGGTGATGAACTGTATTTTGGCTTTTTCTTAGATGGCGATTTGAACGAACTCTGGACAACGTCTTGGATTTCCTGTCCACGCCAGAGATATGTTTTTTGTTCATCAGGTAACGACGCTTGGTTCGTTTCCCTTTAAATCGACCCATCTGGAAACGTACGCGTATAAAGGAAAACATAAGGTCAGTAGGCGCACCTAGAACTGACGAGGCCAGTTATTCTTCAGCATTAATACATGCATTCATTCTACACTTTGCAGTGGACAATCACGTGATCTCGACTCGAGCACAAGCTAATACAGAATCTGTTGGCACCAGCAATTCACAAGCTGTTGTTCCCGAAGAACTTCTAATATAATTGATATAAACCACGTGATTATTCACCTTTACATATTCAAAGAATTGATATTGCAAAACAGGAGATAGATTTCATACGAACAACACAGTGAACGCTTTGCTTAGTGTTACTCCTATAATTGTCGAATCTGCACGACTGAGCCTGCTCAACATTAAACAGAGGGCATGTCCTTCAATACCTTTTAAATTGGGCAGTAAATCATTTCAAAATTGCTCATTTAAAGGTCAAATTGACCACCTAGTTTGCAAATTGACCACACTGTTATTCTAGTGGTTTTTCTTCGACTTCGAGTCAATGCGAATTATGTACATAAATTCAATGCATCTTGCATGAGGTAGTATTTGTATTGCTGGGGTTACCAAAAATTAGTAATAAATGCATCCGATATTGCTAAACTATGTGACTGAATGGTTAATGGACAAACGTAATTGAATTATGAGGACACCGACGGCATTGATTTGGATTTGGTTGTGTCTAAAATGCATCTCCATTAATGTTGCCGTGCCCCCTAACAGAAAACGACATCAAGTTGCATTTTTTCTGGCTTTCTCTCACGATGAAAATTTACATTGTAATTCCCATTGATCAATACGACCACCGCAACTTCAAGTTGACCGCCGGTACAAAATCGATCTAAGTGTTGAAAAAAAAAGCTTGAAATATTTTAAAATTATGTCTGAAAAGCTAATTTAGTGTCAATTTAACTAACTGCAACAACCATTGGTTACAGAAAGCTTGCAAAGGCACGATCAGGGCATTTTATCCTGTGTTTGACCAGATTCTACTTTCGTTTTCACTACCGATCAAACGGGCCGGAAAGGATTGCAGTAAAACGGTTTATTTTTTTCAACTACCACTTCGGCTAGACATTCAACGGCAAAAAACTGATAGCCTGACATTCTTTGATTTTTATAATACGTTTTTGATCAAAAAATATCTAACCTTCCACATCCACCAAACTCGCGAAAACTAATAACAGGAAACGCTCAAAACGACCACCGGATGTATATCAACTTTTTTTACGTTGACCACCGGCGGTGGTCAATTTGCACTTTACCGGGCGTGTTTATCTACGCTTAAAATCTTTTGTTCTGTATCAATAGTGCAATCATGTGTTATGGTAGTTTTCCTAAGGCTGAAAAAAAATAGCTGTGTTTCCGCTAACCCGACCAACCCTGATTTTTTGTGCTGACCCTGCAGTTTTTATTGCCATTTTGAAAGAAAATAAAAAGATTTTCATCCCTACCGACCCTTGAAATTTTCAGGTAAATGGACATATGACTTAAAATATGTAAAGACTGCAACAAAAATATTTAAAATCACTTTATTTAACCTTCTTTATGTTTTAAACTTCAATGTCTGTCATTATCTAGTATTTGAGATGAATTAAGTTGCAAATTATCAATTTTTACCTGTTTCAACAAATAAAAATTAGAGAAAAAAATAAAAAGATTTGCCTACCTACCGACCCTGATTATTTTCGGCATGTTTTTTTTATGCCTAATACTAAGTTTTCTCAGTTCATTTTGTGAACTTTTCATGTATTTGTAAATCAGTCCAGTTATATGGATCCCAAGTGTACGATGTGAATGTTTAAGTTTTGTTCCTTGTGATCTATTTGTAAATATTGGTATGTATGGTGCTACATGTATTTATTGTTCTGCAAAATAATGTATTTCCCTTTATCTCCGTCCCAACATGACTGAAAAATTGTTGACTGGAACGTTAAGCCTCAACACAAACAAATGAGCCACCTCATGGGAAAACCAACAATGTGGTTTCCGACAAGGTCCTACATAAACCGACCTGTACAGTCACAGAAAAGAGCTAGAATCTTGAAATTTCGGATTTAAGTAGAAGAGGAATTGTACTATCCGAGTAGGGAAAACAAAGACGCTGATCAGCTTTGCGGTTACCGCGAAGCTGATCTGCGTCTTTGTTTTCGCCTATGCAGATTGTTGGTTTTCCCATGAGGCGGCTCAAATATTTCCCTTTATCAAAAAACGTTTGTTGGTCTGCTTTCTGTTACCATGGCTATATCTGAAGAAATAATTTCTTGAAATGTGATTAGAGCAGACAAAGTTCCATTTGGCAAAGAAAACACATCAGGAAAACATGTCCGTGCAACTAATACCCCCTTAAACCTCACTTTTATATAGTAATGCAGGGGTATATCTATTTTTCTTATTTTTGCTCTAAAAAATAGATTGTGGGTACTCGTTAGAACCGCCTCGGCGAGGCGGTTCTAACGTGTACCCACAATCTATGTTTTGAGCAAAAATAAGAAAAATATCAAAACTTTTCTGCTGAAAATTTTCATTTTTGCAATTTTAAAAATCTCTGTATATTACATGGGCATGTTTTCGTAATGGCTACCATATGTTGGTAAAACCTTTTTATTTTGAAATGCTAAGAACTACTGTAAAGAAAAGGAAGAAACGAAGGTCCCATGTAAACTGGCCTGTACAGTCCCATGTAAACTGGCCTGTACAGTCAACGAAGGAAGAAAAATTATTGTAGAAAAAACGAGAATAGTGTGTATGTTTTTCTGGCTCTGTTGTCATTTCTGTTTATTGTTTGTTATCACACATTTTGGTATTGTAGATTTTCATATTGTATATTTTGGTATTATTAGTTATTTATTACACAATATGTATGTCATGGCTGGCCCATTAAAGCATAAGAGCCGTCTCGTGAGAAAACCAACAATGTGGTTTCCGAACAGCTCCAACACAAATCAGGCTGTACAGTCACAGAAGCAGGCTAGAAGCCTGAAATTTCGGATTTAAGAAGAATAGGAAGTGTACTATCCATGTAGCGAAAACAAGGGCGCTGATCAGCTTCGCAGTTACTGCGAAGCTGATCTGCGCCTATGTTTTCGCATATGCAGATTGTTGGTTTTCTCCTAAGCCGGCTCATAATTAACCTATTTTTAGAAGCTTTGACTTTAACTTAAATATTCACTTTTCCTGTAACATGGTGTACATTTCTTTTGATTTTGCGCAATAGTTTTTGATCTGAACTGTATAGAAACTGTCATGATGCATTGAAAATTAAATGAATTTTTGATTTGAATACATCTTCAATAGGGCTGTATGAGAATCAGGGAAAAATCTATAAACTATCAAAAATTTTCTAATGAAATTTTCAGTTTTTACAGCAGAAAAAAAATCACTGTATTTTGCTTGGGCAAGTTTTCGTAATGAAGCAGTTGTTCATGATTATTCATGATTAGGAGTAGAAATTTCACTAAATGCCACACAAAAACATCCATAGTTACAGTAGATCATTTATGGGCTAGAGATTTCAGCAAGTATTTTTAGTAGACTTTGATAGGTGATATTTTAAATTGGTGCTTTGTACACTGATATAAAGTTGTCTTATTTCAAAGCAATGATTTAATTTCTTTACATCATGGTGGTTGCTATACAATATCATGGGTTGTCGCATGACAAAATCTTGGAACAGGTTCATCTGCCCCACTTTTGATCGCAGTTAACCTTACGAAAACATGCCCATGTAATATACAGAGAATTTTAAATATCTAAATATGATAGTTTTCAGGAGAAAAATTTTGATATTTTTACTTATTTGCATCCAAAACATTGATTGTGCGTACACATTAGAACCGCCTCGGTGAGGCAGTTCTAACGAATACCCACAATCTCTGTTTTGGATCGAAAATAGAAAAATAGGTATACCCCTGCATACGCCAGTTTTGCTATATAAAGTGGGGTTCAAAGAGGTATACATTACACGGACATGTTTTCGTGATGAACACAGCGGATCTGTGGTGGCTGAAAGGCAGTTTCTTGGTTTTGTTTTGCTCCAGCTCTCAAAATGTCTTTCATACATATTTATTTATCTTTGATGTGTATATATTACAATCAGCATTTTTCAGTATTTATTACATTATTACATTAATTTTGTAAATGATCAGTTGCCATATCATGCTATTTTTGCCCATTTACTTACATTGTTACATAGCATGCTTTCATTTTCATTAGTCACAAAGTTAAACATCATTATTATTACACAAGTTAAGCAAAGAATTTTGGAAAAATTAATTAATTCCTGCTATTAATATAGATGTGTTGTTAATATATTGTACCTGTTACGTTAATAAAGAAAAAGACAGAACTTTTCTCCGTTTTGATTTTCAAACCTTTCCTGGGAGTCATATTTTGTCAGGCATGGTGGCCTAGTGGTTGAGCATCTGAGCCTTGTCACAAGAACACAAAATTTTTGACTATGCGAAAACAAAGATGCGGATCAGCTTTGCAGTTACCTGATCAGCATTTTTGTTTTCGCTACACAGATGCTTCTTTTGTTCAATAATTGAGCCTCGTCATGAGAAAACTGGATTTTTGCCTATGCCAAAACAAAACCGCAGATCAGCTAAGCAGTAATCAGCGCCTTTGTTTTCGCTACACGGATAGTACAATTTCTCCTCTACGTATACTCCAAATTTCAAGATTCTAGCTTTCTTCTGTGACAGTTTGCATGTGACCTGGTCGGAAATCCCAAAGAGCGTTTTTCTTTCATCGCCGTTCTTGTTATCGAATTGCAGCTCATGTTGACTGTGGATCAAGAGATAAGGAGTTGGAACAGCCTTCCAAGCTCTGCCAACGAGTTGTCACTTTGTTGCAACCCAACTGAAAAAAAATTGTTGGAAAAAAATTTCTTGAATTTTACTGATACCTTTAGCTGAACATTGCAGACCTTGATCTATCACCACATTCAATGTAGTATCCTGTAGTTTTAAGATGTCAGATCTGGGACTACAATGTTTGCTTATGGCCTTAGTAATTGCCCAATAAACTTAATGACATTAACAAGTGCAGTTCAAACTCATTTTAACGTGTCTCACTATAGTGCAGGGGCCAGTTGTTCAAAACTTTGTTAGCTTAACATCATCGTTAAGACCTTAACTCGTTAAGTAAATGCCGACTATATGAGCAAATACACTGCTATTTTTTGTTGATAAAATGTGAGAATCCTTTGCATTGCAAAGGATTCTCACATTTTATCAACATGTGACCAAAAATTACCATTTTCGTTGGACCCCCTCTTATGAAAATTTCTGGATCCGCGCATGGTCTCTGCCAAACAAGAAGTCAATGTACAGGGAACTTTTTATGGAGGCTGCAAAACATGTACATGGACTTTTCACAAGTTAAAGCTTTGTCTTGCTAATAGCATTACAAATGGTTTTATAGACTTCATTTGCATATTTTGATTCTGTCTATATGCTTACTTATGCACATTGAGTAAAATAAAGTGGAGTTCAGTTGAGACTGCATGAGTGTTTGCTTGCAAATTCAGAGAGTTGCTAATAATGTGGAATTAATGTCATGCGAAAATTTCTGAACTTCCATACATAGAACATTGTGAGTATACTGCATAGACCAAACCTTGTTTAAGGAAGTATTGCATCAGTCTTTCTGACCACAAGCTTGGCCACTGATTCCAGCTGAAACTTGGGTAGAAAAAGGAAGGTTTTAATTCATTGTCGTAGTAGCATAAATGGGAAATGGATACAAATGAATGAATTCTTTTTCAATTATTATAATTTTATTAGAAATTATGCATTTATAAATAAGCACATTCATAATTGTACAATTCATTGAATCTTGTAAAAAATACTATTAAAACAGACAAAAATGAACATTTGTTGGAGTCAGAATATGATTTCCTAACCATAAATACCCATTATTGCATAAATACCTGTGTTACACGATATTAACAGCCATTTATTAATGAAGAGAAAGCCATTTATTAATATTGCAATTCATGCGCGCACATGCTGTTAATACATGGTTTTTACTTATGCTCGTTACTGGGCGCCACGCAAAGCACATGCTAATAATGAACCAGAGGACCAATGGTCCTGTAAACGCTCACCTGAGATCAGGTGCATATACCAATATACATGTTTGAATATTATGGTATTTAACCCCAGTGCAGGGGCAGATGAAGCCCTTGGGCCATTTTCTTTTTTCAGAATCTTCAATATTCTGTCCATTTGCCAATTTCCTGTTGGCTTTTTCCTTCAAATGACATTTTAACAGTTTTCCCAATTCAGATGCATAGGCAACCCATGTTGACCTTGCCATAAACTTGGTCAAGGTCATCACAGGGTCATGATTTATATATACATTGGAGTACTTTAGCCAACGATGCCTCACGCCAAGTTTCCTTGAAATCAGTCTATTGGTTTCAGAGAAGATGAATTTTTATGGGTTTTTACCATATATGGGCATGGCGGCCATCTTGGTCATGTGACCTAGATTATTTATATATACATTGATTCCCCCATTCTATAGATGCTTCACATAAAATTTGGCTTTGTTTGGCCAAGCGGTTTCAGAGAAGAAGACGTTTGAATATTATGGAAATATACATGTATATTGCCCCGGGGTCGGGGCACATGAGCCCCTGAGGTCCAATTTTTTTCAGAATCATTAATATCCAGTCCTACTGCCCATTTCCTGCAAGACTTTCACTTTAAATGACATTTTAAAAGTTTTCCCCATTCAAATGCATTGGTGACCTATGTTGACCTTCCCGTAAAATAGGTCAAGGTCATCACAGGGTCATGATTTATATATAGATTGTAGTGCTTGAGCCATCGATGCTTCGTGCCAAGTTTCGTTGAAATCGGTCAACCGATTCTGGAAAAGAAGATTTTTGAAGGGTTTTTACCATATATGGGCATGGCGGCCATCTTGGTCATTTGACCTGGATTTTTTATATACATATTTGTTACCCCTTCCTATTGAAAATTTCGCTTTGATTGGCCAAGCGGTTTCAGAGGAGAAGATGTTTGATGAATATTATGGAGATATACATGTATATTGCCCCGGGGTGGGGGCACATGAGCCCCTGGGGTCCAATTTTTTTCAGAATCATTAATATTCAGTCCTACTGCCCATTTCCTGCAAGACTTTCACTTTAAACGACATTTTAAAAGTTTTCCCCATTCAAATGCATTCGCGACCTATGTTGACCTTGCCGTAAAATAAGTCAAGGTCATCACAGGGTCATGATTTATATATACATTGTAGTGCTTGAGCCATTAATGCTTCATGCCAAGTTTCGTTGAAATCGGTCCACCGGTTCTGGAGAAGATTTTTGAAGGGTTTTCACCATATATGGGCATGGCGGCCATCTTGGTCATGTGACCTGGATTTCTTATATACACATTGGTTCCCCCTTCCTATTGATGCTTCATATAAAATTTGGCTTTGAGTGGCCAAGCGGTTTCAGAGGAGAAGATCTTTGAAATTGTGGACGGACGGACGACGGACGGACGGACGGACGCCGGATCATGGCCATCCTATAAGCTCACCTTGTGAGCCTAACGGCTCAGGTGAGCTAAAAACTCAAGTCCGCCCGAAGCGAGCATAAAAATGAGAGCTTTTACGCATATGAAAATGTGATGAGGCTGTAAAATATAGTGCATCATTATTTCTTTTGTTTGTGCAGAATTTATGCAATAATAGTGATCAAAAATGATTTTGTCATTTATTAACATTCCCTAGGTCCCTCCGGGAGTGTTGAAAACCTTGGGCTGCGCCCTCGGTTTTCAATACTCCCCTCAGGACCTAGCGAATGTTAATGAATGGAAAATCATATTTGATCCCTACATTAAAGCATGTGTATATTCATTAGAAATGTCTAGCAAAGTTATATCTAATGAGCAAACAGAGAGTATTTGGTGAATGAAACTTTTCTTTGATTACACTTAGAAACTTTAAAACAATCATAACATCACATAATTGGCAGACATGTAAGCAGTACATTTTTATTGGACTTATGTCATCAGGAAAACATGTCCGTGCAATATATACCCCCTTAAACCTCACTTTTATATACATACTGGGGTATGCAGTGGTATACCTATTTTTCTTATTTTTGCTCCCAAAACATAGATTGTGGGTACTCGCTAGAACCGCCTTGCCGAAGCGGTTCTAACGTGTACCCACAATCTATGTTTTAAGCAAAAATAAGAAACATATAAAAAAAATTCTTCTGAAAATGTTCAATTTTTACAATTTTAAAAATCTCTGTATATTGCATGGGGATGATTTATGTAATGTTGTTCCAATGCTCAATTTTATGCTAGCATAGGGTTAAAACTTCTCTCGCAGTGACTGAATCTGCATACTGTTACAGCAGATTTTTTCTTAATGAAAGTTTATTTAGAATAATGGAAAAGAATAAATCATCTTAAAAACTACTTTCCGTACATCTTCACAAAATCTGTTTATTCAAAATCTCTATTTTCTTGAATACCTTATGTACCATGAGCCTGTCATCCTTTTGCATTTCATTACGAAAATTTGCCCATGCAATAAACAGAAATTTTTGAGCTTTTAAAAATTGAAAAATTTTCAGCTGAATTTTTTTTTTTATATTTTTCTTATTTTTGCTCAAAACATAGATTGTGGGTACACATTAGAACCACGGCCTTCAGCAGTTTCTGAAAGATGGTGTCAGGACAGTATGTCATTAATGAACATGATCCCATGTTAACACAAAAATTATTAGTATGCCACCTCATGAGAAAACCAACAATATGGTTTGCGAACAGTTCTGACACAAACCAGTCTGTACAGTCATAGAAAAGGGCTTAAAGCTTGAAATTTTAAATTTAGAAAGTATAGGAATTGTACTACCAGTTACTGCGAAGCTAATCTGCACCTTTGTTTTCGCATATGCAAAATGTTGGTTTTCGTTGGTTTTCTCATGATACAGCTCAATTAATCTTAACAAAGCTCTTTGGATTTATAGATGATCAAATTAAAATTAAAGTCAAAACAGCACAACCGCAACAAAATAACCCATTCATAGTTTATTTGATCCACCTCATGAGAAAAGCAACAATGTGGTTTCCAAACAGATCTGACATAAACCAAGCTGTACAATGTACAGAGGCTGGAAATTTTGGATTTATAAAGTAGAGGAATTGTACTATCCCTGTAGCGAAAACAAAGGCGCTGATCAGCTTCGCAGTTACTGCGAAGCTGATCTGCGCCTTTGTTTTCGCATTTGCAAAATGATGGTTTCCTCATGATGTGGCTCATTAAGAGTTCTTTGGTGTGCATAGTTTTGCTGTTCTGTTCTGTTTGTTCACACTGAAGGCAAGGTGCAGCTTAAGCAGGTCTAGCGGCAGATTATCTCTTTTTTTTGTGAAATTAGATTCAAACGCTGTTGGTATAAAAAAAAGAGAAGATATTAGTTTCCCAAAATTGACAAAATCACCACTAAAACCACCTAAATTGCACCCCTTGTTATTATCTCCAGCCCCCAGTATCACAGTTTGCTCTGCAGGACGGTTCCCAGCCCCTGGTTGTCATGGTGATCTAACTCCGGTTCCCCGACCATCAGGTTGTTGCTACCAAAGATGTTCTGTGGGTCGATGTACTGTTTCACGGCCCGCATGGATCCCAGTCCGACTTCCCCAATTGTCTTTCGTAACCACTTCTTACGGATTTTACCCACTGAAAAAAATATTTTCTAGATTTTACACATTGCCATTATTTCACAAAACCCTATCTGTTCCGTGGGACAATGTTCAGTACTATAGACCAAGCCCAAGATTGTCTTATGTAGCCAATTCTTATGGATTTTACCCACTAACACAATAGAAAAGCCTCTATAAGTACTTGTCAAAATAAATAGCATGTTCTTAAACCCACAGCAAAAACATTAACCTGAACATCCATCCATTACTAAAACTTGCCAATGCAATATATAGAGATTTTTCAGCTGTAAAATTTGAAAATTTCACCAGAAAAAAATATTATTATTTGTAACATTTTTGCTCAAAACATAGATCGTGGGTACACACTAAAACCGCCTCAGCGAGGCTGTACGAGTACCCACAACCTATGTTTTGGACCAAAAATAAGACTAATAGGTACACCCCTGCATACCCCAATTTTACTATATATAACTGGGGTTTAAGGGGGTATTCATTGCACGGATATGTTTTCCTATGCTTTTTCTCATTTTCTTTGAATGCATAGCTAGGACTTAGTGTTCTTCAAACACTGATAGAATGCTCAGATACCCTGACATATTTGAGCCGCAACAAGAGATAACCGGTCTTCGGGGTTTCCAACCAGGTCTGACACAAACCGGCCTGTATAGTCTCAGCAGAAAGCTAGAATCTTGAAATTTCGGGGATAAGTTACAAGTAGAGGAGAAATTGTACAGTTACTGCACAGATGATCTGCGCCTTTGTTTTCGCATAGAAGAAAATCCGGTTTTCTTATGACATAGCTCATTTATGTCATTGCTGGGTGGAAAGCTAAACTTGATTAATTCCTGCTTAAAATGTGGAAATTATAGGAATAACATTGTTGACATGTTTAAATCAATGAGAAATACACCTATATATTTCATGTCATGTGGTCCAATTGAGGATAAAAAGATTGTGACATTATGTAATCATAATATGAGCCACGTCATGAGAAACCCAGATTTTTGCCTGTGTGAAAACAAAGGCGCAGATCAGCTTCGCAGACACTGCGAAGCTGATCAGCTTCTTTGTTTTCGCTACTCGGATAGTACAATTCCTCTTCTACTTAAATTCAAAATTTCAAGCCTTTATTTAGACCGCTTCTGTGACTTTACAGGCCGTTTTGTGTCGGACCTGTACAAAAACCAGATTGTTGGTTTTCCCACGAAGCGGTTCCTATGTATTTCATGTCATGTGGTCCAATTGAGGATAAAAAGATTGTAACATTGTGTAATCATAATATCCCTACCTCCATGATGATGTGATATACTGCCACCATTAGCCAGTATCTCATCTCTTGCACAGTTCTGAAAACATTAAAGTTGACATCATCCAGAAATCATGAAAACATAACCCAACATCTGTTCTATGTATGCATCAAATGATAAGATCTCAATGCCCAGCTATTTATCTATTTAAAGACAATTAAGACATGTTATACTTCCAGTTTCTTTTTTTTTTTAATTCAGTTTTACATCCTCTTCCAGTTTCTTTATTATTTCTATATAGATTTACAAGTTCAACTGTGCATTAAAAAATGGATCTCAGTAATTTATGATCAAGGAAAAATTATTTTTTGTAGGTGCCAAAAGCAAAATAGTCTAATCAGCAATGAGATAGGTAATATATTACTTCTTTCTGAACATGAAATTTCATTGTTCAGCCTAATTTGATAGGAATCTTCTGTCAGTTAATGTGTGTTGTTAATAGTATTACCTCGATATCCTCATACAGTTTGACTGGATTGGACATCCCCCGATAGTTAAAACCAAAGTAGAAATACACACAAGCCCCGGCATCATAGGTTTGTGTTACCCTGGGAAGAAAAAAAGACATATAAAACACATCATGAGAAAACTGGATTTTTGCTTATGTAAAATCAAAGACACAGATCAGCTTCGCAGTAACCACAGTTGTCAGTGTCTATGTTTTCGCTACCGGGATAGTACAATTCTTCAACTTTCTAAATCCAAAATTTGCTGTTTCTGTCTTCTGTGGCTGTACAGCCCGGTTTGTATCAGACCTGGTCAGAAACCACAATGTTGTTTTTCTCATGGGAAGACTCAGTCATATCATGCTGTAAAATTTCTAAACTTTAGGTACACTTTAATTTCAAAGTAAAAACTCTTAAGGTTTATAGCTTATAAGGTGCTAACATTGTGTTATACCGTCAAATGATGTAAATGAATAGTTACCAGTGAAGGTCCTCATCAGATTTCTCTCGGTAAAATTGTTCAATTTGTCTCTAGCAGTTTAAGGGCCCCCGCAAAGTAGGGCCTAAAAATAGATGGGCCGCTTGTCTCCAGGCAAAGCTTATACGCTACTGACTGACCATCTGATTACTGGTTAACTGCTCAGGTCTGAGCCTGCCCAGGAAAAGTGATTCAAGTCGAACAATCCATACATATAAGCCTTGGTGGTTATATGTGACAGTATCTTTTGCAATTTGGGTCTTGTGGAGTGAAAATAGTAAATTTATGTTTTAACATTTTTATGTTTTGTATAACGTTAATAATACAATTCCAAAAGCTTTTGTGAATTGCGCTTACGATGACTGAGAATAAGAGCTGTCGCAGGACAGCGTAGCTCGCCTGACTTGTGCTTTGCCACTAAATCTATTAAATCTATGACCAAAGACATTGACCTCAATGTCACTCAGGTGGGTCGTGGTGGTACAGCATAAAACTTCAGACCAATACCTACCAACATGCTAAGTTCAAATTTGATCCATCTACATATTTGATATAGACTTATAACCTAAAATCTAAGTCTGTGACCTTGACCACAGGTGAGTCAAGATGCTACAGCATAATAAAAGAATAATATCTAACAGCAAAGTATCAATTAGATCCATCCATCTGTTCCAGCAATATACAGTTCAAAACACTTTAAGCAAAAGCTTTAACATAAAATTTTTCAAGTCTGTGACCTTGAACTCAACGTCACCCAGGTGGGTCATGATGGTACAGCATAAAACTTCAGACCAATATCTACCAACATGCAAAGTATCAACTTGATCCATCTACATATCCAAGAGATATAGACTTATAAAAACTTTAACCAAAAACTCTAACAGAAAATTTCTAAGTCCGTGACCTTGACCTCCAGGTCACTCAGGTGGGTCATGATGGTACAGAATAAAACATGTGACCAATATCTACCAACATGCAAAGTATCAACTTGATCCATCTACATATCCAAGAGAGATAGACTTATAAAAACTTTAACCAAAAACTCTAACAGAAAATTTCTAAGTCCGTGACCTTGACCTCAAGGTCACCCAGGTGGGTCATGATGGTACAGAATAAAACGTCAGACCAATATCTACCAACATGCAAAGTATCAACCTGATCCATCAACAACTTCAAGAGATATAGACTTACAAAAACTTTAACCAAAAACTTTAACAAAAAATTTCTAAGTCCGTGACCTTGACCTCAAGGTCACCCAGGTGGGTCATGATGGTACAGCATAAAACTTCAGACCAATATCTACCAACGTGCAAAGTATCAACTTGATCCATCCACAACTTCAAGAGATATAGACTCATAAAAACTTTAACCAAAAACTTTAACATTTTGAGCAACGCCGACGCCGACGCTAACGCTAACGCTGACGCTGACGCCGACGCCGGGGTGACTGCAATAGCTCTTCCTGTACTTTCGTACAGGCGAGCTAAAAACAGAGGAAATATGCACCAGCCTTTGAAATTAATTGGCCTTTGGAAAACGTTTGTTAATCTGAGTTTTAGTGTCATGTTCCATTGTCTCTAAAGACAAATGATGGCTAAACATTACATAATCTGAAATTTCTTGCTAGAAAAAGTGCTTATTAGACGGTGTTTTGAAATTTGTGACTCAGTGCGCAAAAGCCCAGTAAGCGTCATATGCAATTTCGTGACATCAACTTTCATTCATGTTTTTTGATGTCAACGTCGTATCACCACAAGACACAAAATCGCAGAGAATGTCACATATGTGAAACACTTTTTGGACATCATGACATCCTAATTTTGGGTCCCATGAAATGGAGGCAATATCCCAACATGACCATAGCTGTTGACTGGGAGGTTAAGAATCAATTCAAACAAACAAACAAATAAATCTAGCATATTAAGGAAAGTAAGTAGAGGCCCAAGTTTTAAATGGGTGCATGGAACTAGCAACAATTGAGACACCAACCTGCATGTGATATAAGGTGGGAACTGTATCCCTCTTTCTTTAACCTCTCTGTGTAGTCTATCCTTCACATTGACACACAGGTCTAAACATCTGAAATAAGTCAAAGGACATTCTCACACCAATCTTCCAGAGACAACAAATGAGCCGTCGCATGAGAAAACCAACAATCTGGGTTTCCGACCAGGTCCAACACCAATTGGTCTGTACAATCACAGAAAAAGGCTAAAAGCTTGAAATTTTGGATTTAAAAAGAAGAGGGATGGTTCTATCCACGTAGCAAAAACAAAGGTGCTGATCAGCTGTGCAGTTACTGCACAGCTGATCTGCACCTTTGGTTTTGCATATGCATAGTGTTGGTTTTCTTATAGGGTGGCACAAATACAGACAAAATCAATATGCGACAACAGGGTGTACATGTAAATGCCCGTTTGGGAACAACAAACAACAGATCAGAATGATCTCCATCATAACATAGATCAAAATGATCCATGGAAAGTTGTTCCCAGACAGGTACTTGCATCCTACAGCCTAGTAATATTGATTTCATCTGTATTTCTTGTTCTCAGTCCCACTGGCTGTCTCTGGGAAATAAGTGTGATTCTTATACGGTCAGCTTACAATGTCAGACATAATTGCTACAAACCCGTAACAGTTCAGTTGCAAAAATGTGAAAAGCTTTACCTAATAAGAGCTGTCCCGGGACAGCGTAGCTTGCCTAACTTGTGCTTTGCCACTAAATGTATTAAAATCTATGATCCAAGACATTGACCTCAATGTTATTCAGGTGGGTCGTGATGGCACAGCATAAAACTTCAGAACGATATCTACCAACATGCAAAGTTCAACTTGATCCATCTACATATCTGATATAGACTTATAAAATAAAATTTCTAAGTCTGTGACATTGACCACTGGAGCGTTAAGATGCTACAGCATAAAACTTAACAATAATATGTAGCTAATGTAGATCCACCCATTTGTTCCAGCAATATACAGTTCAAAACACTTTAAGCAAAAGCTTTTACATAAAAGTTTAAAGTCTGTGTCCTTGACCTCAAGGTCACCCAGGTGGGTCATGATGGTACAGCATAAAACATCAGACCAATATCTACCAACATGCAAAGTATCAACTTGATCCATCAACAACTTCAAGAGATATAGACTTATAAAAACTTTAACCAAAAACTTTAACACAAAATTTCTTAGTCCGTGACCTTGACCTCAAGGTCACCCAGGTAGGTCATGATGGTACAGCATAAAACTTCAGACCAATATCTACCAACACGCAAAGTATCAACTTGATGCATCAACAACTTCAAGAGATATAGACTCGTAAAAACTTTAACCAAAAACTTTAACATTTTGAGCAACGCTGACGCCGACGCCAGGGTGACTGCAATAGCTCTTCCTGTAATTTCGTACAGGCGAGCTAAAAAGTATTAGGTTAAAATATTTTATTCTAAAAGAAAAAAACAGCCTAATTACCTGTCCCATGGCACAGAGGTTTCAAATGATTCTGCTACAATATAATACTCAAATCCCAAATCCTGAAACATAGGAAACTTGTTATTTCTGGGATTTTTGCACAAGTCAAATACAAACCAGGCCCCGAGGTTATAAAACTTTTTTCATGCTCAACTCAGCCGAGCATATAAAATTTAAACTGCTCATAAATATTGAAATAGCCCAAATAAATTGAAATTTCAGATTTAGATCACAAAAGCCTGTAATTTATTCTGCTGGTAAATGTTGATAAATGTTAAAATGCCAACAATTGTTGGCATTTTAACTAATTTAGTCTCAGCTTCAGCTGAGCATGAAGAAAGTTTTATAATCTCAGGTCCGAGTAGTGGATCTGAAGTACTCTGAAATAATCTTCAGAAAATATTGCTCTTTTTGAGCTACTGATCTTACATCCTTTCCTGTTTAACTACTGCAGCAGTCTGCATTTTACATAATATGCTGTAAACGGTGCAGCTTGTTGTGCTTCATAGAAAAACAGGTATACCCCTGTAAACCCCAGTTTTACTTAATAAAACTGGGGTTTAAGTAGGTATAATTTTCATGTACATGTTTTCCTGATGTTCAGCTTCTTGCCATCTTCTATCCTTGTACAGTCTTTGGATCTGGCCTGGCCAGAATCTCCAAAGAAAGGATTTCTCATGTCATTACAATAACTTGCCCATGCAATATACAGAGATTTTTTTTCAGCTGTTTTCTATTTTTGCTCAAAACAGAGAATGTGGGAAAACGTTAGGACTGCATCACCAAGGCGGTTCTTACGAGTACTCACAGTCTGTGTTTTGGAGCAAAATTAAGAAAAATAGGTATACCCCTGCATACCCCAGTTTTGCTATGTAAAGGTGGGGTATAAGGGGGTATACATTACAAGAACATGTTTTCGTGATGTTATTGTTAGTAAACAACAGTATAGAACCTACCCTGAGATAAGCTATAGCAAACGTGAGCATGTATCCTCTCTCTCCATTCTCTGCTCCTGCTGCTAGGCCACTGAAAATATCCAATATTACCCAAATGACCAACAAAGCTCAGATAAAAGTACACAGACCCATAGCTATCACAATCGGAATTCCTCGCCCCATCAAAAGATCAGGCCTCGGGTGTATCATTGTCACCGCCATTGAACTCCTTCATGCAAATAGAAGCCTCCGTGGTGCAGTGGTTATGTCACTCGCCTTGTACACCAGGGGTCGCAGGTTCGATCCCGGGCTTCTCCAGTCCATCGGATGGGACTATAAATGAAGGTCCCGTCTCCATATGACCTTAGCTGTTGGTGGGACGTTAAACCCCAATCAACCAACCTTAATGCAAATGAGTCACATGTCAATATTATGGACTGTCTGCACATGCCACGACCTTGACGTCATAGGATACCATGACAACCCAAATAAACGAATTCAGAAGTATCAAATTTAACGGTTATAATCTATCATAAATAAAGCTGAAGAAATGCAGTTACTGACGAGTGTGTATTGGGAAAATGTTTGTTTTACTATACCTGTTGAAATAAAGCCTTGAACTCATTAGAATAATAGATTTATCAACATGTGTAGTTCTTCCGCACTTGAGGCTTGACTTAACAAAATGCACAAATTCTATACATAATCCTATGCGTTTATTTGCCCGTATACACTTCCGAGTCTGATTTTTGATTGGACGAGGCAGTTCCGATTGACAGACATCATAGAAGCAAGATACTTGCTCACCACTACTATGTCAAATGTTTGATCGGGAACATAAGCATTCTGCAAAGTACCAGTACTTATCAAGTCCATTGTCAAAAAGACTATCCCATAGGTGTTTCAGATGCTTCATGATATTTTCAAAGTTCTGTGTATATAGCCATTTAACAGGATTTGGTACTACCTTTTCAGAGTAAGGAGTCCAAAGGACTCCAAATATCCAAAATCAATGAGTCCAAACAAAAAGTTAGGATGAAGGCTTGATGCAGAAGAGAAATCTGTTTTAATTACTGTTTAAAAATTCTCTTTTTAATAATCTTCCACATTATTCAATTACATTCCAATAAAATTTGGACCATAAGACCAACCTAGTCTGAGTAATTGTACTAAACATTGTTCAGAAATATGGCAAAACACATTTTCCCTCAAGATTCAACGAGTCCGTCGGACGGCCTAGGAATTAGGAGTCTCGGACACCCGGACTACTGTTAGTGTTGAACCCTGCATTATTACTACATGTACATTGATTTAGAGCTGTAGTAATTTGCAAACTTTTCCTGTTGTGATAGGGGGCCTCCTTACTACATAGATACTTATGACAAACAACCATGTCAAGAGCCTTCATAACAAGCCATAAGGGTTGTTAAACCCCAAAACCAAAGACTATAAAAAGTTCCACCTACCCAAAAGTAGAAGCTATTTCATACACCCTCTTTTCTTGTGCAGCTACATCCTAATGAAAATAGACCAAATAAGAAAGAATCAACTGAGCCATGTCATGAGAAAACCAAATTTTTGCCTATGTGAAAACAAAGGCGCAGATCAGCTGTGCAGTAACTGCACAGCTGATCAGTGCCTTTGTTTTCGCTGCATAAACCGGTTTAAGTCGGATGTGGTCGTAAACCCCGAAGTCCAGTTTTCTCGCGTCGCAGCTCAACTAATAAAGAAGCACCTTCAGGAAAGCTTTGATCACATCACTATGTGCATTGGGATCTGGGGATATCCATTCAATTTGTTGAGCCACGATGCGAGAAAACTGGTCTTCAGGGTTTCTGACCAGGTCCCACACAAACTGACCTGTACAGTAGCTAGAAGAGAAATTGTACTATCTGTGTAGCAAAAACAAAGGCTGCGAAGCTGATCTGTGCCTTTGTTTTCGCATAGGCAAAAATCTGTTTTTCTCACGATGCAGATCAATTAGTCCCTTACACTTTCAAATAAGAAAATGTTTGCAAAATATTTTTTTTTTATTTCACATAAGAGCTTACTATGAAAATGAATGGAACAACAAGAGAAACTATGATTAGATATTCAGGCTGTCAACCAAGTCTTCTAAAAAATATAGGAGTTTATATAGGAATTTTTTCTAAGAAATATAGGAGGTTTTAGCTCATTTTGAGGAAAAATATAGGAGTTTTCTCGTGAAAATAGCTTCATTCTTTGCTCTTATACTAACAATCCTTACCTCCACACTCACTTTTTCTGCATTAACTAATGTCTAAAACATCTAGATAAAGTAAACATTCACTGCCAAAGTATCACAATCCAGACAGGTGACCATTCATGAGATGATGAAGTGTGCTGAAGCATTATGCAGGATGGTGGTACTACACAAGCCCATTAGCTGACTCTCACAGAATTAAAGGTTTTTTAAAGGCATACTTTTGGCAAAATAAAGGCTTTTTCACCGAAAATATATATATATTCAAAGAATAAAGAGAAAATTAAGGTCAATTTCTTCTCTGCATCTAAACTTAGACCTACTTCTACTTTTCACACTGATCATTCATAAAAGTAGAAAATATAAAAAAAGCATAGTGAAAGAGTGAGTTATCATATTCTTTCTCAAAGGTGAAATAAATTCACAACTCCAAAGCTTAGCTGAAATTCCGAAGTCCATAATATAGAACATAATGATTATCAACACATGTACTGTATGTCATAATGTCTTGAAATTAGGCGGGGGTCTGGGGACCGCCTAGGCCCCCAGAAGCTCTAGAGTACATACCTTTGTCTCCTGTGATCTCAGCCTTTCCTGGGATCAATTGTACACTGTACAGTCGCATCAATTTACAACAAAATTAAGGCATAGAAAGAAAGAAAATAGATAAAAACAACACAATATAAAAACATGACAACTTTCATGGAAACTAGGATATATAACTTATTGTTATGAAAATGGGACATGCTTGGGAAAGTAACCCTAAGGGGTGACATAATGGCCATTTATGGACTATATAATATACAGTATGAATATGATTTTATTTAAAAACATAAAGAATGAAGTATAAAGAGGCAAAAGACAGTTTCAGAGCACTACTATTTACTATAATTTATATGATCATTTGTGCTGGAACAGTTCTAATTCTACTGTTGTCTGATTATTATCTGCGAGTACACATAATTTGTCTTTTTCGGATACCCGATGTCGCCACAGAAATGGTTATGGGTTGAGACGACCAGTTTTCGAATTAACGTTTGTGGCGTTGCGGTTAGTTTTTTGTATTGTTGGTCATTCTCCTTTTGTCAACTTTGATGTTTCCGCGCTCTGGCGCCTTGCTGTTTTTAACAAAATATTCTAGTCAATTTAGCCCCTCACAGTGTAAGTTTAGTCCCTTTTGGAAGTGTAACATGCATTCTATTTTTGTGTGTAAAATTTAGCCAGTGTCAATCAGTATTTTGCAAGTATTTCATGACAGTAAATTTTGAAGGTCAAAGATTCGCGCTTTGTTGTTTCGGCCTCAAAACATTGAAATTTATTTTTCTCATTTTTGCTGTTATATTTTCTATCTAAATTGGTCTTAATTCACAGAAATATTTTACAAGATGCACTTTTAATGTCTTTTGATGTGTTTTGTGAAAATTGTGCTGTACTTTCCTTTTTTGTAAGAAACTCATTTTTTCTCGTTTTGTATGTTTCAGTCTTTTACCTGTTCCCTGACACTCTGGTGTAATAAAGGTTAGCTAGATGTACGGACGGTCTTATTCCTTAATAACCTCCAAGACATCATATCATTCATCTGCAACAAATTTTCCTAAAAATATACGAAATATTTTCAAAATATAGGAGAATTCATAGGAATATAGGAGGTGCTTAAAAATATAGGATTTGGACCCAAAATATAGGAGTTTAATAGGAATATAGAAATTGGTTGACAGCCTGGATATTAAAATTAATACAATGTAACTAGGCATTTCTAAAACTTTCACATTATTACCTACCTGTGTTGAACCTTCAAACAGGAGAGTAGCAACTGACAACTTGTAGGGGTCAAAACCTTTGATCTTGGTGACATAGAATTTCTTGATCCCATCAACAAAGCTAGACAACATGGACTTGGACTCTGGCTTTAAGGCTGAACCTGAAACATATTGACATAGGGGTTGTCAATGGAGAACATCTCAGTGCTTTATGAATAATCTAAAACAAAGCTAGAGATCAGATGGCTTCTCCAGTTGCCTGACCATTACCTTAGCTTCAAATGCTTGGACAGTAAACCTCTTGCAAAACCATGGTAACCCGTCTCCATATGACCTTAGCTGTTGGTGGGACGTTAAACCCCAAATCAATCAATCAATTAAAACCATGGTAAAACATTTTTGTTGAAAATCTCTATCCAAAACAAGCATTTTTCTATGTTAGAACATAGCTTTGGCAAAAAAATTTGCTGACTATATCTTATCTTTGACTCATCTTTATGTATCCTTCATTTTTAGGGCTTCTTTTAAATGTTATGAATAATTTGAGCCGTGACGCGAGAAAACCAGATTTTTCCCTATGCGAAAACAAAGGTGCAGATCAGCTGTGCAGTAACTGCACAGCTGATCAGCGCCTTTGTTTTCGCTACTATGATAGTACAATTCCTCCTCTACTTAAATCCAAAATTTCAAGAGTCTAGCCCTCTTCAATGACTACACAGGCCTGTTTGTGTCAGACCTGGTCGGAAACCCCGATGACCGGTTTTCTCGCGTTGCAGTTCATTTTTATCTTAAGTGCCAAAATGAACTTACCAAATCGAAACTGTTCATTGTCCATTAGTCTTATTGAAGCTGGGGCACATTTCTGAAAATTACAATAACGTAAACCAATTACTTGTCTGAAACTAATTTGTGCTGCTGTGCAACTGTTAAAAGTATCCTCATTTTCAAGCTTTCGACCATGCCAAAAATACATTGCATCAAAGCCGCTAATGGCTAGATATTGATAATTGGCTGTGTTTCAAATTTAGTAGGGCTTGTTGTAGGTATGGAGAGAAAAGACTTGCACAGCTTAAGTACAAATACACAGACACTGGGGAAAAACTAGTCAGTAAAACTGGCCTAAATGTACACAAAAATTGAATATGCAATAGACATAAATGAGCCATAACGCGAAAAAACCGGTCTTCCTGGTTTCCAACCAGGTGTGACACGAATCGGCCTGTAGTCACAGAAACAGGCTAGAAGCTTGAAACTTTGGCTATAAGTAGACAAGGAATTGTACTATCTGAGTAGCGAAAACAAAGGCGCTGATCAGCTGTGCAGTTACTGCATAGCTGATCTGCGCCTTTGTTTTCACTTATGCAAAAATCCAGTTTTCTCATGACAATGCTCAAACTATATTTTAGTTCTTGCCATAATTACTGGGAATCAGCACATTCCGATTATTGGTTTCTTTTTATGTCAAAAGCCTATGACTAAAGCAGGGCAAGGCCATGAATGGTTTAGCAGGGCCCAGAGACATTAAAGTACAATGTACCTGTTTTGCAATTTCTCTAAGACAATTCACACCATTTTCAAAGTTAGGGAACACAATAGAACCATATTTTTTACAGTCTGGAAGTGGTCGTATCTTCATAGTGACTTCTGTGACAACACCTAGTGTGCCTGTAGATAAAATGATAAAAGAATCAATGAAAATACTTTTGGTACTTTATCGGTTGCTTGGACTAAACAGAAGTTATGACCTTTCCATATTGCATTGCGACAAAAGAATGATTTATCATATTTTTTACACTCATTATGGAAATATTTTTCACAGCAGTCTATCTTTGTGTAGCTTACATCCATAGCAACATTGCTACCAACAAAGCTACCTCAATTAGTCAGTTCTTGCCAACATTTCCAAACTTAGAGAATCTTAAAAAAAAAAAAAACATGTAACCCCTACCTTCTGATCCCAGTATGAAGTGGTGTATATCTGGACCACAGGATATTCTTGGCACCTGACACGATTTCTCCATGGTCCCCCGTGGGGTCACAAACTTTATATGAACCACCTGTAACACAAGGAAAAATTGCTTTAACACACTATGAAATTTCTTATTAAGACACTTAGATTTAGATTGTCATTATTTTTGTGAAATTATCTGATTTAAAACTGTCAGAAACATGTACATGTATTGTCAAAAAGTACTAAGGCAACAAAAACTTCAAATATAAGATGTTCTCTCTGTCTGGTCTCAGTTTTATTTTTATTAGCTGGTCACAATGAAACTTGTCTTACCAAGTCTTCTATATTTCCATAAATATTTTTCTTCATTCCTGAAGCTCTGGTTGCCACCCACCCACCTAGGGAACTAAACTCCATAGAATCTGGTTCATGACCTGTGCAGAACCCTTTCTTGGCAAGCTGGAAAATAAAATGGATACAATCAAGAGGTAATCAGTGTTTCTTCATTGTTCGTTGGTTGCCTCCCCCCCCCACACACACACACACCAACCTTAAGTATTACTCAGGTTTTTTTTGTTGTTTTTTTTTCTCAGAAAAACATTGTCATGTTCTGTTAGAAGTTAACCAAAACAAAACATACACATAACTCACAGTCACGATAAATCCTTTTTCTTGCATGTCTATCTGGTTTTAAAAGCAAATCTTACCAGTCTCTCTAGATCTTGTCCAATTATTCCAGCCTCGCAGTGAGCTGTCAAGTTCTTCTCATCTATCCATAGTATTTTGTTCTGAAAAAAAAAATATTTGAGCTGCCTCGTGGGAAAACCAACATTGTGGTTTCCGACGAGGTCCGACACAAACCAAACTGTACAAACACAGAAGATAGCTAGAGGCTGGAAATTTTGGATTTAGAAAGTAGAGGAATTATACTATTCTTGTAGCGAGAACAAAGGCACAGATCAGCTTCGCGGTTAC
This sequence comes from Rugalucina vietnamica, assembly GCA_964017185.1. NCBI lineage: Eukaryota > Metazoa > Mollusca > Bivalvia > Lucinida > Lucinidae > Rugalucina > Rugalucina vietnamica. Next base: position 26,576,093 of record OZ024880.1, on the reverse strand, counting down.
CGCGAAGCTGATCTGCGCCTTTGTTTTCGCATATGCAAATTGTTGGTTTTCTCATGAGGCGACTCATTTCTTAAAGCATATTAAAATAGAAGGCATAGCTAATCTGCACATATTTGATATAAATTGATGTTCGCCTAAAGCACAGAACAGGTCTTCAGAAGATGCGACTCATATTTCATAGGTCAATGTAGTTGTTGATCATACCCAATCAAGAAATAATTGTACAGAATGATTCCAAAGTCAGTGAAAGACCTGTCTGCCAACTGGTGTCAGGTTAAAATGGTTGCTTTTCTATTGTTTCTTCTAAATAAAATTTAATCACTCAACCATCTCGCCGCTGTGCCTGGTGTGGGTTCGAGCCACGCACTGGCCACATGTGAGACAAGCCAAGTTCTGCTTGCGGGTGTGCCAGGTGGTTTTTCTCGGGGTTCTCCCGTTTTCGCCCACCTACTGATTGGCTCGTCTCATATGAGCTGAAATAATCTTGAAAGGGACGTAAAACTGAATTAAAAAAAAATTAATAATAATAATAATAATTTTGGGTACCCGCCTCACTAAAACATAAGTCCAAGTGCCCAAGTACTGCTCTTTTCACCAAAATCTGTGACATTCATTAAAGCTAATTTGTCTGCCAATTATTGCATCACGAAAACATGACCGTGAAATGTATACCCCCTTGAACCCCACTTTTATATAGTAAAACTGGGGTATGCAGGGGTATATTTATTTTTCTTATTTTTGCTCCAAAACATAGATTCACTTTTTTCAACTTAAAAAATCTCTGTATATCGCATGGGCAAATTTTCATAATGTGTGAATTTCCTATTCATCAAGTCTCTGATAATGGAATGTTTTGTTACCATTTGTGACATATCCAGTGAAACTATCATTCTTTTCTCATCAGCTGGACACATTAATGCTTCTGATACACTGGTACCACCTACAATTATTATGCAAAATTAGAAACAAAATGAGCCTGTGCATGAGAAAACCAACAATTTGGGTTTCCGACCAGGTCCGACACAAACCGGGCTGTACAGTCAAAGAATAAAGCTAGAATCTTGAAATTTTAGATATAGCCAGAGGAGGAATTGTACTATCCGTGTAGCGAAAACAAAGGCGCTGATCAGCTTCACAGTTACTGCGAAGCTGATCTGCACCTTTGTTTTCGCCTAGGCAGATTGTTGGTTTTCCCATGTGGCCACCTACAATTATTATAAAAAATCATGAACAAAATGTGTTTGAAACCGTGGTATGGCCCATCCCCTTTCTCATTAATGTGTTCACTGCTCTTAAGGGTAAACATTACTATTGTTTATGAGCACACTGTTTGCGCAACGTCGGTGTTTAGTATGTGCATGTTATGCGTAGTTTATAATGTCGTTTTGTTTTGATTTTTCAATGACGCTGCAAGCTGTAGAATCTTATTCTGTTTGTTTCTGCATAATTAAGTCGTAAAGCGGGTATACATATTGTTCATTTTTATTTTAAAAGAAGTTTTGAGGCAATTGATATACCCAAATTCATGTATAAGGTTAATTATATGTGAAAGCGTTTATTTCGCTGTTGATGACGTCGCATAAATATACGCGACGTCAGTGCAACGTTTGGCGGTAAAACGAAAAAGGCGGGAATATTGAACGCTTTTTCTCTATATCTTCGAACGCAATCCGGTGACCCCCACTTTTTATTTGAAGTTTCAAAAGTTTACCATGTTTCCTATCTGTTGGTTTAATTTAATCAAAATCATATGTGTAGTTTAGGAGAGATCGTAAAAATACGTACTTTTTCCAGTTTTTAAAAGATGGCGGGAAAGTTTATTTTGCATGTTATTTCCTCAGTTTGAGAGCAAATACTATCAAATTGTAAGAAAATAACACTCATTGTGGGTTTAACTTGTTTCTGCAGTATTAACATGTATATCAAAATACATGTCCGCTACGAGTGCGGTTTTCTGAAATGCACGAGACACATCCCAAAAGTTCTGATACCATTGAAATGAGGCCGGTGACTCCCCGCTTTTATTTCGATTTTAGTCCTAGTATACAATTGTCTTGAAGCATAGGAAGTTTCATGAAAATCATATGCGGGAATTAAATAGTAATGTTTCCCTTTAAAGGATCTCAGTTTTAATTTTTATTTGCTTTGTAATCAAATTGGCATACATATAGGTTGCACCTATAGAAATGATGAACCATCTAAGCCTTTGCAATTCAAGATAATTCCGTAAAATATGCATCATTCAACATTTTATTTAAAGGAAGTAGTCATCAGGCAAAGCAATGTTAATTAACAAAGCAATTCTGCTTCTTAGATACTGAATGTCATTTTCCGAATAATTTTATGTAGAAATAATTTCAATTGTTCAAAGTTATGTCTGTCTACCAACAATATGAACTGTCAGCAACTACCGTATCTTCTTCATGCATATCTTTCTAGCTACACAGCAAAGGTATAGCTAAAAGATCAAAGACATTACACGGACATGTTTTCCTGATGCACTTACCTCCAAAAGGTATGACAACCACATCATGTTTACAGGCTAGCTCCACCACTTTAACTACATCATTGTGACAAGCTGAAAAAAGAACAGAGACAGAATTGTCTATCAGATCCACAAACAATTGAGCCGCCTCATGGGAAAACCAACAATGTGGTTTTTGAACAGGTCCGACACAAACTGGGCTGTACAGCCATAGAAGACAGCTAGAAGCTCGAAATTTGCGATATAAGAAGAAGAGGGATTGTACTTTCTGAGTAGCAAAAACAAAGGTGATGATCAGCTTTGTGGTTACCGCGAAGCTGATCTGCATCTTTGTTTTCGCATATGTAGACCTTTGGGTTTCTCATGAGGTGGCTCAAATGCTGGAATCCGTTTCTTGTGCATCTTTAGATGACAAGTCTTTTTACGTTTACCTTGGAAAACACATCGATCATGTCCGCAATTTTGAAATCAAACGTAACATTGTTGTGGCATGTGAACTTAACGAGGAAGTTATGAAATGTCCTTTACAATCAATTTTATGTTAATTTAAAATAATGTCATTCCTGGATAAGATACCCTGGGTAAGACAAGAATTTCTTACCCAGGGTAAAATATCCAATTTTTTTATCTGGTGTGCAAGAAAAAAAAATCTTACAAATTATTCTTACCTGGCCATATGACTAGATCTGGGATTCTCTTAAAATTTCCTTCTCTTAAAATGAAGATTTCTGCTAATGTATGACCTGAAAAAGACAATAATATCCAAAAGAAGACCAAAAATAAACATGATTTCAAGGCAAAGATAAGTTAAAATTTAATTATCAGAAATTGATTTAACTGTTGTTTATTTTTTCGTTGTTTTATTGTTTTTTTGTGTTTGTTTTGTTTTTTGGGTTTTTTTTTTCGTATAACGTTAAATAAAATACTTGCAAGAGGCCTGAGATATTTTTAATATCAAGAAATATTGAACAGATCTGCAGATCACTGAATTTTCACAGTTGAATAGTTGCTCTTAAAATGACATCTGAAAAACAAGCATGAACAGTACCATGAGCTCGGAACAGTCTGTCCTGACAGTCATCTGAGTGTGAAATCCCAGTCCGCCTCAGGTCTGACAAATATTCCTCATTTCTCAGTGGGGTAGGCATATCCTTGGCTGTTATCTCAGGCTGTAATATCAATGGATATTACATGTATTTATAATACACTCCATGTATTAGATTACTATAATTTATTAAAGATTCTAACACACCCTGCCTATAGAAGTCATTGGTAAAGTGCAGTGATATACTGAGTGATATATCACTGGGCAGATTAGCGTGACGTTACTTTGTGCCATTTTGACGCCATTTTGATTAAGTTATGATGTCAGCTATCCCATAAATCACGTTACCTTGACGTTAGACAGTGTAACGTCACTTCAACGCATTCCAAACGTAACAAACATATGTTATGTTTGTTTGTTACAAACAAACGTAACAAACATTTGCGGGATAGTCAAAAGTTTGGCAGGATAACTTCAGAGCAATGGTGAAAAAGTTAAAGAAACTGAAGGTTTTAAATGATTTTATTCCGTTTATTGTGTGTTAGAATCGAAATAGATCAGCTTTAGTGCATGAATTGTTGAGTAATATATCACTGTTTGTCAGTCAGTTGTACGTAGATAAATCACTCGCGCTACGCGCTCGTGATTTGCTCTGCTTTACAACTGACCTCCAAACAGTGATATATTACTCAACAATTCACTGCTAGAGCTGATCTGTTTCTTAAACAAAAAGTTTTAAGCTCCAACATAATTATTCTCTTGGATAACCAAATTGGACAATGCAAGAACAAATTCAGTTTGTCATGAAAGTTTTCTACCAGTATCAATTTTTTCTTTCAATTCTCTATAGTAATCCTTGTTAATTTTCCCTACCTGAGAAGGTGACTTTTGATCCAGACTTATTCCCCACTCCATCATCCACTCCTTTAAGTGTGGGAGAACATGGCCGCTCAACTGGTACCTTAAAATCATGAAAAAATCTGTGAGGAATTTCCAACCAAGTTTGAAAAAAAAACTGTGATGTGTACAGCCATAGAACAAACACATTGTTAGAGACTAACGTTTTTAGTATTAATAAAGTGATGAAACTATATTTTTTTCCTTTGATTATTTCTCTAAAATTTGAGCCGCTGCATGAGAAAACCAACAATTTGTGGTTCCAACCAGGCCCAACATAAACAGAGCTGAACAGTGGCAGAAGCAGACTAGAAACTTGCAATTTTGGATTTAAGAAAAAGAGAAAAAAATTATTGTACTATCTGTGTTGCAAAAACAAAGGCTCTGATCAGCTGTGCAGTTAATATAAAGCTGTAATGCGCCTTTGTTTTCGCATATGCAGATTGTTGGTTTTCTGGTGCATTGGCTCAATTACATAATATTATATTGCAGACTGGTTTGGTTTGGTTATGCACCAGTCATTTGCAACCACGGCCCCCTCGGGGCCGGGAAATAGCGGGGATATTGACTTTTCCATTTGCAAAGCCCGGGTATAAGCCCTGCACTGCGGGGACTTCTTTTCGGTAAAATCCCTGCAAAAAGCCCCTGCACTGCGGGGATTTTCCCAAAATTCCGGCCCAACTTGACCCCCCACAAACTGGGCCCTCTGAAAAATTTCGGCCAAACTTAACCCCCTACAAACTCGGCCCCCAATCTTTTGGCCCAAAATGTATTTATTTATAAAATGCAAAGCGAATGAAAACAATAGATTAGGCGTTAGTACTTAGCGATTTTTCAGTCCATATCTTCTGTACACAAACTACAGTAGCAGTCTTTCGGTCGTATAAATCTTGACTATCATGGATAAAAAAAGTAGCTGGTGAACGTTTATTCACTAAATTTTAGATAACATACGGTATACAAAAATAAACGACAACCAATCAGATTCAGCCGAAATGATGTCATTTCGCTCCTTTGTTTCTGTTTCTGCTTAATGTTCCCCCGTTGTCTTAGCGAGGCACCACCATACGGTGTATAGTCAATAGTCTTATATAATGTGCTGGTGAAGTTAATTACTAATACATACAGTTTGTAAAACAATTTATGTACACGCTCTTTAACACTGCGAAATCTCGTTCAGTCTTGATATTCTCCTCCTATGAATCTGGTCGATGAACTCTCTCGAACAAAGTTCCAGAAACTCTATGTCCTCGAACCTGTCCACGTACACAGAACAATCCAGGGTGAGATGAGTAAGGAATTCTGGGTTCTGAAAGTCTGAACATACGTTTACAGGAAGAACTAGCTTATCTTTCAGTTTCTCAACATAAACTTTCCTTTCCTGGGTATAGGCTGAGCATTCTGATATAAAATGTTGCCGACTTTTTGTGTATTGATTGAATGCAGCTCTATTGCCTTGTAAGGTGTGTGCCAGTGAGAATTTTGCATTTGAGTTGTGCTCTTAGTATCAGTTATGCTATTTCTTACAGTTGCCCATATAGGATGAGATTTAATGTATTTGGCATTTTACATATTACAGCATAAAACAAAGAAATCATTTACAAACAAAACAAAAAAAAAAAAACAAAAAAAAACTGTCACTTTGGCCAAAGTCTTTCTTCTTCCTCAATAAATATGTTACTCAGTCTATTAAACTGGTCAAATCAAGTTAAGTTTCAAGAGTGAAACAAAAAACTGTTCAAACATTTCTAGTCAGTTATACTGTATTGTTACTCTTTATAGAATAAAAAAAGATTTTATTTTACTTATGGCTGTGCTTTTCTGCCCATGTTATAATGTATGATTAAATACAATTTGAAACAAACTTAAATACCCATGCCAGGTACCAAATGAAGACAGACCAGAAGAAAAATAAAAATAGTAATAACAGCGTAACATATCCCCATCAATCAGTCGTGCTGGAATGTTCTCTCCACTTGGCTACATTCAAAATTTAGCCACCCATCCTTCACTTGAGATGATGAACAGAAATTGATCGACTCAGAATATAAAGATAGATAGCAACAGAAATTTACCTCCAAAACTGTCGAAGCCTTCCTTTTAAAAGGAAATTTTATCTCAAAGTCTCGAATCTCGCGATACTTCAAAACACGGCCGAAATTCGGATAAAACACGGTACTGTAGACCGGTAAACCCCAGTCAAAACGCCCCGCTATTTCCCCGGCTGTTTCGGCGGGAATCAAAAGCCCGGCCTTACCACGGCACTGCCGGGACACCTCGAAGGTAAAATCCTGGTACTTTAGCCCCGCTATGCCCCAGCTATCCCCGGCCCCATAGGGGCCATGGTTGCAAATGACTAGTGCATTATGGTTTTACTTCCAAGTCAATAATTTTTGAGTCAAGTTGAGGTGGATTCACCACTTCCTGGATAGTAACCAGTATACATGTACTATGGGGTTCATGAGTATTGCTAACACAACACAGCACCCTAGCAAGAATATGAACCCAGGGCCTTTTGATTCCTTGCCTGATGCCCTTCCAATAGGCCACTGCAGTGGATGAACTGACAAATGCCCTTCTCACACTGGTAAATGTAAAAGCACTGGAGCTGGTTGCAACGAACTGGTGCAGTCTAAATTACGCACTGGAGTAAGATTGAAATGGCGGAAAAGGTAAATAAATCTTATAACTCTTTTCATTACCATTCCCATATAAACTTGTTTGTATTTTATTTGTCATGTCACCTAGCGCAGAGAAGGGCGGAATCATTGCAGTTTATGATTTTATCACGCAATATGCGTTTTATTTCATGGGTTAGAAGCCAAATCCGATACAGTTCTACCAGTATGACCGGTGGTATGTGTTTTCGTGCCAAAACTGAGGGGAAAATGCATGTTTGGGCATAGCTTTTGTTATATTGTCATATATTTATGAATAAACATTCAAGAAACACGATTTCCGATCGCCAATTTTTTTCTTGGTATCGAAGCAAATGTTTTATTTAGAATTTTCTATTACAACGCACTGGGAGCATTTTTTGAATCATTGGTACAACACACTGGTGGTTGCACAAACTTGCTTCGTGGTTGGTGATTTCCAATAGGCAAAGCATCTAACTCGCTCAATCATTTAGCACTCTTATATGAACATCGTGTTAAATTGTACCTTCAGAAATTCTGACGTTTCTAGTAGAAAACTGCCAAAAGCAGGACAATCATGTTATATATGTTTTGGAAATAAGCTGTATTTGTAATCATTGAACACTGGGCTATCGAATAAATGAGTTTTAAACCATATTTATATTCAATATTTGGAATTATCTGCCCTTGTTTTAGCCAATAATATACTTACTTTTCCTATATGCATCCCCAAATGGTAACCATAGCAACCAGGATGTCACAATAATAGACAAAATAATTCCGACAGATTGCTTGCAATGATAAAAGGTTTCCATCCATAGTGCAGATTATATTTTCCTTTTGGTCCTTTGAGATCAGCGAGGGTAAATTGGATTATAGCACTATTTGCATTGTAAAGAATTTGTATAAATACAAGTAAAACGATCAGAGCATCAGCAGACCTAACAAAATCCCCAAAATAAAAGAGCTAGTTTTAACTTGTAAGAAATATAAACAAGGAACAGTCTTCGCCATATCCAGCTAAACAAACTCATTAAAAACTTAGATGGACCCGTTTTAAAAAATAGGCCATAATTGCAAATGTACCTTTCTTTTCTGATTGATCGGGTGCACAGATTGGAGAGATGATAAGCGGGATGTAAGTCTGACAACATGGAAAGTAATGCAAGAAAATGCCTCATAACATTATGTCCGTGAACCTTAGACTCCACGTTATATGTAGCAAAATGGGTGGTACATGGGTAGAAGTTTTTTTCTTCTTTCTTTCTTATTTTTGCTTGACACATAGAGTGGCTGTACTCTAAGAATCGACTCTTAACATATAACCACCATCTATGTTTTAGGAAAAATAGAACAAAAATCAAATTTTCGTATATCAACTATCATTTTTACAGTCTTATAAATCTCCGCTTATGGGCCACAACGCGAGAAAATGTACCTTAGGACAATATTTTGGGCATTAGAAAAATAATTTTACTATGAGTGTATATTGTTTCTTGAGTCTAATAGCCTTTATTTGACAAGATTACTCAAGTTAGTTTTTGAGTTATGACACATTTATTAAATGACCCATACAGAGGTCATTGTCCCGAAAAAATGACGCCAAAGTTGCGTAAAGCATTTCTGCATGTTTGACGTGCCTACAAAACTCAAGACATTCGCTTAAAATTCAAGTACTGGCCAGAAACTTTTGATTAGTTTGAATAAAAATAAAACTTTGATCCTTTAAGAGCAGTGAGTATATAAATGAGAAAAGGGATAGGCCCTACCGCGGTTTCGATTACTTAAGCCTCTTCAGTGACCCTTATAATTTGGCAAAATGGTGCCAAAGACAAATACTGAAATTTTGCAACTTTCAACAGGAAAGTCGATACAAAGACTTTTATTAACCAAACAGACCAAATATTTAAAACGTTGGTTAGAAAATTATTCTAAACCGATAATGAATTTCTGATTCCTCAGAATACCCTCGCTGATCTCAAAGGACCAAAAGGAAATATAATCTGCACTACGGATGGAAAGGTACAAGCAGGCAATGATCCGGAAATGGCGCAATCAGAAAGAAATTCCCACTCCATAAACCGAGAGTTGGGAAAAAACAAAAATGGCACTTAAGTACTTATACCAAGAACACATATCGTAAGCCGAGTGAGCAGCTATTCCCCAATAAGCGGCCACTTAGTTACCCGAACTGAACTTAAAATATGAAAACGTAAATAAGGCTCAAACAGCACAAAAATTTATTCATCACAAGCAATCTGTCAGAATTATTTTGTCTATTATTGTGACATCCTGGTTGCTATGGTCACTGTTTGACGATACATATAGGAAAATTAAGTATATTATGTGCTAAAACAAGGGCAGATAACTTCAAATATTGAAAATAAATATGTTTTAAAACCCATTTATTCGATAGCCCAGTGTTCAATGATTACAAATACAGTTTCATTTCTAAAACATATATTACATGATTGTCCTGCTAAAATTTGGGAGTTTTCTGCTAGAAACGTTAGAATGTCCGAAGGTATATTTTGTCATGTTGATGTTCATATAAGATTGCTTAATGATTGAGCGAGTTAGATGCTTTGCCTATTGGAAATCACCAACGACGAAGCAAGTTTGTGCAACCACCAGTGCGTTGTACCAATGATTCAAAAAATGCTCCCAGTGCGTTGTAATAGAAATTCCTCAATAAAACATTTGCTTCGATACCGAGAAAAAAATTGGCGATCGGAAATCGTGTTTCTTAAATGTTTATTCATAAATATATGACAATACAACAAAAACTATGCCCAAACATGCATTTTCCTCTCAATTTTGGCACGAAAACACATGCCATCGGTCATGCTGTTAGAACTGTATCGGATTTGGTTTCTAACCCATGAAATAAATCGCATATTGCGTGATAAAATCGTAAACTGCAATGTTTCCGCCCTTCTCTGCGCCAGGTGACATGACAAATAAAATACACACATGTTTATAATGGAATGGTAATGATAAGAGGTATAAGATTTATTTACCTTTTCCACCATTTTAATCTTACTCCAGTGCGTTATTTAGACTGCACCAGTTCGTTGCAACCAGCTCCAGTACTTTTACATTTACCAGTGTGTTCTTCAATCATTGTATTGTATTGTTTGTGGAGATATACAGAATAATCTGTTAATTTTCAACAGAATGAAGAGCTCTTCTCATCAGGACTACATGTCCATGTAATATATACCCCCATATACCCCACTTTTATATAGCAAAACTGGGGTATGCAGGGGTATACTTATTTTACATATGTTTGCTCCAAAACAGATGGTGGGTACTCGTTAGAACGGCCTCGGCGAGGCAATTCTAATGTGTACCCACAATCTATGTATTCAGCAAAAATAAGAAAAATATAAAAAAAAATCAGCTGAAAATTTTCAAATTTTAAACCTAAAAAAATGTCTGTTTATTGAACGGGCAAGTTTTCCTAATGTGATGGCTGAACAAGTATAATTCTATTGTTCTTTCTGTATTACCTCTCCCCGGTAAACTCTACCAAGTTGTCTTTGTTCACAATAAACTTGGAATCTTTGTAACCCCAGCCATTCCACTTCAGGGCCTCTTGCCTGAAATAAAGCATTCAATTAATGACATCATCAATCTACAACATCATGAAAATGTGTCCATGAAATGTATACCCGCATAAACCCCACTTTTATATTGCAAAACTGGGGTATGCATGGGTATACCTATTTTTTCTTATTTTTGCTCCAAAACATAGATTGTGGGTACTCGTTAGAGGCAGTGGTGAGGCGGTTCTACCATGTACCCACAATCTATGTTTTTTAGCAAAAATAAGAAAAATATATATCAAATATTTTCCAATGAAATTTTCAATTTTTAGATCTGAAAAAAAAATTCTCTGTACATTGCATGGGCAAGTCTACGTAATGAACAAAAGTTGCCTTCTCAGTTTCTGACATGGTCAAACATAAATTGTGCTATACTGTATAGTCACAAAAGATTACTATAGGTTACAAATTTCAGAATTAGGGTGGTGTGGCAGGAGCATGTCAACCTCATTATAATGCTATATTCGGGGGGTCAATCAAAGCAGACTGTGTTTTAAGTGAACCATGTTATAATGAGGTTACTTTCTATAGATATACAGTTGTACAGCAAAATAATTAATTCCGTAGCCATGACATGGTCATGTTATACTGAAAACCATGGCGCAGTGGTTAAGTCCTGTAATCCAAGGGTCTTGCTTGACATTTCTAAAGCATTTGACAATGCCAGTCACCAGAAACTCCTGCTAAAGTTACACAACTATGGCATTAGAGGTCACAGCTTGAAATGGATACAGGCATTTCTCTATGGATGAACATACACCATTGTTCTTGAGAAAGCAAAGTTAGACATAGTGCCTGTGACATCTAGGGTCCCTCAGGGTTTTGTCTTGGGTCCAACTGAATTCTGTTTCTTAACATAAACAACCTTTTGGATGTTATCAAATCAAAAGTAAGGTTGTTCGCTGATGACATGGCCCTATGCTTGGCGGTATGGAGTTCAATCCAAGTGTTGTAAACATGTAACAAAGGCAATCACTCCAATCCCTAATGAGCACCTACTGCACAGTCAGATTCTCGTGAACAGAATAGGAACAATTCCCTGCTTTGCTTGTTTTTTCAAAATTGTTCATGGATTGGTAGCCATAGATATGACACCATGTGTCCAGCATCCAGCCCAGTGCTCCAGAAATTCACATGGTCTATCATCTGATCGACACTAAACCAGATTTTTATATAAACACTTGTTCTATCCCCGCAAGACTGACAATGGAATAGGCAGCCTATTCCATTAAGGCTGCCTTCCAAATTTGCTTTACTGCCCGCTTTTGAGCCACCTCAAAGAGCACTATGCATGATCAGCCACGCAATGTCATAAATAATAGTGCACTGTTTTCATCTACTTTCACTGTCAGTCTTGTTTCTGACTTTCAACCTTTTAATGCAATCATCATTTACTTTCAAGAAAACTTATTTTTATAAATTTTGCTTTAACAACGCACTGAAGCACACCTGCACATAAATGGTGAAGCAGTAAGGATAGAGATGTAGAAGTGATAAGCAAGATTGATTGATTGATTGGGGTTTAACGTCCCACCAACAGCTAAGGTCATATGGAGACGGGACCTTGGTTTATAGTCTCAATCCGAAGGACTGGAGAAGCCCAGAATCGAACCTGCGACCCCTGGTTTACAAGGCAAGTGGCTTAACCACTGCGCCACGGAGGCTTCTGTGCTAAGCAAGGCAGACAATGGTACAGTCAAGGTACCATCCATTGGAATGGCACAAACAAGACTCGAACCTGTGGCTCCCCAATCCCAAAGCAGATGTGATACCATGATCGACTCAGTATTATCTATCTATCTTCTGATACTGAGTTGATCAATTTCTGATCATCACCTCAGGTGTGGGGTGGGTGGCTAAATTTAGAATTTAGTCAAGGGAAAAGAAAACATTTGGGGTGGACCATTAAAACTATTTACAAGATATAGATGAGAGGCATACTAAAACGCATGCCTCTGGGCTAATGATTTAAATAGAAGCCTTAAATTCCTCAATGGTCTTGGATAGGACCACTAAAGAAGGGAGACTATTCCAAACCGGAATAGTTCTGGGGAAAAAGGAATTTTTCAGGGCATCACTATAGGCAAATGGTCTTGTGTATTGTGATTCATGTGATGCCCGAGTACGCCTTAGGTTGGGTGCCGGGGTCAGGTATTTGTCTTTATCAAGAGACACTGTACCGGAGTGTATCTTGTAGAAGAAGGTTAAGGAGGACCGCTCCCTGTGGGACTCCAGGGATGGCCACTCAAGTTCTTCTAGCATTTCACTGACGCGACTGGTTTCCTCCATCGCCTGCAGGTCCACTGGGCAGCAGTCTTCTGCACCTTCTCCACCTTAGCAGTCTGAGTTTCATTATGATTGAATCATTATCATAATCGACTCAGTATCAGAAGACAGATAGTAATACATATACTGTCACTCTGTTATGATAAACTAAAAGCATTTTTATGTAACATGTTGGCATATATCCCCACCCACTTTAGTACATAAAAGTTATGACACACCTCCTTTTAGGGATAGTTGGAGTGTCAGAGTTTGACCCACAGTTGTTAAGTGTAACTCTTGGTTGTTCTTTTTGTGCCATCTCAAATCTTGATCACCAGTGGACCATTGACAAAACTCAAACAGTCAGTGTGCAGTTGTTTTGACAGCTCCAGGTTGTTGGAATTAGGAGTTATGCCCCTTATAAAAATCGGCTGAGGCTGTCCGCACGACGGTCGTGCCGATAACGCGGCTTATCCGCACGACGGTCGTGCCGATAAGCGGCGTTATCGGCCCGACCGTCGTGCGGATAGCCAATGCTACAGGTATTGGCTATCGGCACGACGGGGATATGAGATTTTCTAAAAAGCTAATGTTAGCATTAAAATATTAATTTGTCATTTAATATTAATTATGTGTTTAGCTATTGAAATACATTCGAAATTAGCATTTTTTTTACTTATGAATGAAAAAACTAGTTTGATTTGATAATTCCGAGTTGTCCTGAACCCATTATTCCAGCTGATGTTAACAGGAGATTTCTTACAGCGAAGAAAAATAAAACCACTGTAAATGCTTTTAATTGTGTTACTGAAATGTTTCCATGCTCCATTAATTGTTGAAATCAAAAGCTGTTTATTCTTTAGGATAACCACATTCTTTTATTATTTACTAGGTTACAATACTTTACTTTCGCGTTTACGCATACGCATGGCTGATTTTTACATGTAAAATTACAGGTAAGCCAATTACTGCAAAAATAATAATTTTATTAATTAAAAAGTAAAAAATTCCTGCATGGGTAATATTCTGTTTCAGTTAAGAAACCAATGTATAACATTATCAACTTAAAATGTATCCATTTCTAAACATGTTTAACATTTGAATATCGATTTCCCTGTCGTGCGGATAACGCCGCTTATCCGCACGACGGTCGTGCCGATAAGCGGCGTTATCGGCACGACCGTCGTGCGGATAGCCAGTGTCATAAAGATCGCGTGCCTTTTCCGGTTATAGTCTGTTTCCGGAAAAATCTTTTCTTTGAAAATCAATATTTTTCTCTCTATTCATACTTCTCGTTAAAAATGTTTATCAGATCCTCTATCTAAAGATAATTTCTGTTAATTCTTTGTTTCAAAATAATTTTTTTTATTTTTTTTTTGAGCAGAAAAACGATCGATTTGCTGCGGCATTAGGACCGGAGAAAAAAAATGGCGTTACAGAAGAAAAAAGACGGGGGACCAAATTATAAATTTTTCGAAGCCGTAGAGACAATAGCTCAGTTCGATTCGGTCAGAACATGGTTGCATAAAAACTGCAAAAAGGTACAGATAAATGTAATACGTGTTATTCAGTAATTGTACCTCATTTTGCCATAAAGTTCAAGACCGGCCTTGTGCGAAAAACTGGTTCTGTTCCGAAAATAGATCTTTGCCAATTCCTTTGTTTGAATGTATTTCATGTTTATCTGTTTATTTTACGGCTGAGGCTATGTGCATGACTGTCGTGTCAATAATACTGCACAACAGTCATGGCGGGGTTTATGCTGCTCTCCCATATAACGAAAAATCCTTGCGAATCCTTAAAATTGAAATAGGTTGGTTGTAGCCAAGCCCTAATTGGCCGTAGTGTTCTCTCCAGGGTTCCCACGCTACCGGGAATTCGGGAAAGGTCTGGGAATTAGTAAAACGGTGTTGTTGGTCATGAAAAGTCCTGGAATCTGTAATTTTCATCATTTTTCCGTGAATCGTCCGAGAATATGGTTTGCCCTGGAAATGTCAGGCCTAGAAAGAAGTGTAAGATTTAAAGCGGCGAACAAGTGAACAATAAAATAGGTAATATCGATCGTTGTTGATCATATTTTTGGGCGCTACACTATATTCCGGTCGTTTTTGCGGTACCGTCTTATATACAGCTGGGATGGGGCTTTCATACCCAACCGAACAAGGGAAATAATCGGTTTGGCCGAGGGAGTCCGAATACACACGGAATCACTTTATATCAGTATTCCTCCATCTTATGCATAAATATCTGAATGAAGTAGTTTTCATACAAGATACAAGAATTTTTATTTAACGTCGGTTTCTATATAACAAGCAACATTAGCTACATGAGCTATTTTCCGACAAACAATAGTATAAAAATAACAAATGTAAAACAGCTATAGAAAAAAGAAAAAGTATCATATCATAATTAAGTTTGATAAGAAAAAGTGGATATAAACTTTTAAATCAATGCTAAGGCATAAGAACGCAAATTATATTGCACTTGAATTAAATTGGACAATGACTGAAAAATTACATGAAAGACACAGATATAGCTAAATGAAAATAAATAAATTATAGATGAAATAAAAATTGAAGCATGCATTTCAAGTCGAGATCAGTCAGAATCTATCACATGCCAGAGTTTCAACAAGATGTGTTCCGATATGAAAATTATACAACATTTTGTATCAAATTTATGAAGAAATCTGTATTAATTTTGATGATTTTTTTCTTCCAAGCAGATATAAATGTTTAAATTATCATGTTTTTGTTAAATACAAAGCACATTCAAAATCTGCAGGAATTTTACATTTTGGAACTTTTTCCAAGATCTAATATTTATTTCATTCCCAAGAGTGTTATTCCGGTATGAATTATTCCCCAGTAAGGCCTAAATGTGTGTAGACTTAGCCATGACCTATGTTTATGCTAGTCTGGAGGATTCAACTCACCTCAGTTTCCATTTTTATGGCCAGAAAATTTAGTTTTTAAAATCTCAGAAATAGTTACATGTGATTATGACTTCTCAATAAATGTTATCCCCAATAAATGGTATGAATTCCTCAGTAAGGCATAAAATGTGTGTGAACTCAGCCATGACCTGTGTTTATTTCCTAGTCTGGATGATTCCACTCACCTCAGGCATCATTTAAACCCTGGAGTTCAAGTCTGACATGATACAGGTACAAATGGCACAAGAATAAATGACTTCTATATAGATTATAAAGGACCGTATTGACTTAGAATTTTGAAGATCTAGATTTTGGCCTTTTGTCCCAGTCACCTAACCCAATTTCCAGATCAAAAGACTAGTCCCTTGGATTTGATGGCATATATGGAATACAAGCCCAATATGTAGCCTACTTTTTCCAAGTATGCAGTTGTCAAAAGATGGACTTTAAGAAACATTAATATGAAGAGAGTACCACGTTCAAAAGATATTTCAGATTATTTTTATCTCTAGCCCTACCCCAGGTATGTACCATTTGGCATCTTGTCATAGACTATAAGCTAGAATCATAAGGTTTTACTGTTATTCATTTGTCTGACAATATTGACATTAAATCTAAATCCATATCAGAAACCAACATATAAATTTTATCAGAAATATATAGCTGGCTGTCAATAGCGAACTTTCGCTATCGACAGCAGGCTGTCCATAGCAAACTTTCACTAATGACAGCCAGCTCACCTAGTTTTTTACCCCCCTATGTGCCATACTAGAGTTATAACAAGATGTGATCTGACATGGAAATGTTATGATGAAAGTGTTATATTTAAAAGATCTTGGATTATTTTGATCTCTATTACTATTCAAGTATGGACCCTAAACTAAAGCTCCATGCCATTGAATGAAATCTACCCTTAAAGGTACTTATAGCTTAAGGAATGCCTTATAAGTCACAAAGGGGCTGTCAGAATATGGAAAACTTGAAAAGAAAAACATTAATTTAGTTATTACATGTACCACAAATTTTAACATTTTTTGAAAGTCTGACTTCTGGCCCAAATCCCAAACATACTTACAAAATATATGCTTAAAGGATACATGTGATGAACCTAGGGTCATATGATTTTATGCCATTCATTTATCTTACAATATTAAAGATAAGTCACCTGTTAGAAACCCACAAAAAAGAAATATATAGCTGGCTGTCAATAGCGAACTTTCGCTATTGACAGCCGGCTGTCAGTAGCCACTTCCATAAAGAAAAAATAACCACAATGAAAGTAATGCATTGGAAGTGACGTTAAAATGAAATCAACGGTGGCATAATTTAGTGTTTCCCCCAGTCCCAAAAAAGGGCATGGTAAGGTTGCTAAAAAAGGGCACTTTTTAACGCGCAGCAACATGTCAAAAGGGCACTTTTAGCACGCGACGGCAAGCAAAGGGGCACTTTTTAAGTGGTCCTTGGCATGCTATGCGGGCACATTTAAGCACAGGACATTAAATTTAAAACTTATAATATTTTCTCTGTATTATAAATTTGCTTTTCAGCTTAAATTGTTCTTTCCTCAATTTCCCTATTTCAGGATTCACTTTTACCAGAGACAACTTAGTAAATTTCTTTTCACTCTGTCTCGCATTACTTTAATACTGAATTATTTAATAATGCTTGTCAAAATAAGGGAGGACCTCACTCAAGATTTGTTTTTGAAAAGTAAGCATGGTAAACTATTGATACTAATTAGCTGGCACACTTATATTACCAGGTAGGACATACATTTTTCACACCTTTTCTGATTAACAGCTCATTTCGTGTCAACTTGGGTAATTGTCATTGAGTTATTATCAACATTTGCCACTGCAATAAAGTGACAATAAGGCAGAAAATAAAATATTGTTTGTTTGTCCTTTACCTACCTACCCGCATTTTACCTCCCTACCCAAAAAATTATATTGCAATTTTGTATGACAAAATATTTTTATTTTTGTTGTGGCAGACTTTAGATAATTTGCCAGGATTGGCCCAGGAAATGCAGTTTTTATCAAACATTGTTTAGTGGTTTAATGATCCTGCAAGTGCATCCTGTCAGTCTACCTGCCAGGTAGTACCTGGGACAAAACCATTGTTGTGCACATTTATACTGCAATGAATCTGAAAGATCAATTGATCATACACATGAAAACCAATAGTAACTGTGTTGCCAGCAGTATTAGACAAAAACGTGACATGTTGGCATTTTTGTCCACTTTCTACTGGAAGCAAAAAATAATAAAATAATTTTCCTACCTACCTACCCAAGTCTAAAATGCTGAGTAGGTAAAGGACAAACAAACAATTTTTTAACTTAGGCCTAAACAAGGGATTAAAGCAATCAAAAACTGTGGAAGTCATGATCATAAATGTTTCTGCAGACTTCAAGCAAAATATCTTGTAACTTCCTTATTTTTGGTCCGATTTCAACAAACTTTTTGCCAAAATGTAGGGCACAGAATGTAGACTCAGAAAAAGGGCATGGCGCTGGGGAAAAGGGCATGGCGCTGGAGAAAAAGAGCATGGCGCGGCGCCATAGTAAAAGTGGCTAGGGGAAACACTACTGAATGGAATTGGGGGAAAAGGCCCAATTTTTCTTCAAAGAAGAAAAAAATAGCCTTTTATAAATAGCCTTTTTACAAAAGGCGTCCACTTGGCTTCCTTAAAATAACCATATATATGTACAGATTAAGATGTACACAAAGAAAACAAACAGCACAGTATTCAACGCCAAAACGTCAAGAAGAAAAAAATTACCACAATGAAAGTAATGCATTGGAAGTGACGTTAAAATGAAATCAACGGTGGCATAAAAGTAGTGCTGATAAATCAAAGTATACCCAGGAACATTTCTTTTCTTTTTTACATGTGATATTTCTTTCTTTTTTCAGTACACACAGGCTGATCCACCCACCAATAAAAGCCTCTCAACTCTGGTTCTGCAGCTATTACAGTTCCAGGAAGATGCCTTTGGAAAGTCTGTCAGTAACCCACCACTTACAAAGCTGCCGGTGAGTGATAGAGACTAAAAAGCCGCCGCATGAGAAAACCAACAATCTGCATAGGCGAAAACAAAGACGCAGATCAGCTTCGCGGTAACCGCGAAGCTGATCAGCGCCTTTGTTTTCGCCACTCGGATAGTACAATTTCTCCTGTACTTAACTCCAAAATTTCAAGCTTCTAGCCATCGTCTGTGACTGTAGAGCCCAGTTTGTGTCTAACCTGTTCGGAAACCACATTGTTTGTTTTCCCAAGAGGCGGCTCAAGTATTTAATGATAATGACATGAAAAGAACAAAAAGATACAAATGAGCCTGTGCATGAGAAAACCAACAATTTGGGTTTCCGACCAGGTCCGACACAAATCAGGTTGTTCAGTCACAGAAGATAGCTAGAAGCTTGAAATTTTGGATGAAGAAAGAAGAGGGATTGTATATCCATGTAGCGAAAACAAAGGCGCTGATCTGCTTCGCAGTTACCGCGAAGCTGATCTGCGCCTTTGTTTTGGCATATGCAGATTGTTGGTTTTCTTTTGCAGTGGCTCAAATGTCTTTCAACACGATTTTTAACAGAATAGAATAAGTTGGTCATTTGTAAATGGTACTTGTGGACAATTGTTGTGTCTCAGCATTTGAACTCCTAATCTACCAGTGTTGCTCCCTTTCAAGATGAAAGCTTGTATTCTCCAAACTGCTGATTATGTACCCAGAAATAAGTAGCTCATTCCTGACATGGCTGTTAAACTGTTGACTGGGACATTAACCAACATCGCAAACATATGATTATTGCCTTCATTGTATCCAGCTTTCAAAAAGCTTGGCTGATCTGATTACCAGCTTTTTCCTTGCTTTTACATATGGTATTACTGAATACTGATCTACATGTATGTACAATAAAATTGTTTAAATTTGATTTCAGATCCGGTTCTTCCAAGATTTCAAGGCCGGAGGATCTCTGTGTCATATACTGGTGGCTGTGTTCAAGTTCAAAAGTGATCAAGGATGGTAATGTTAAACTTCTGACAGAACTCACGTAATCAGAATTTCCAACTAAGCCAGTCTAATACCAGTTACAACCTTCTGAGGAGACAAAATAATGAAAACATGCAGAAATAATAAAAAAGCAATAGAGATTCTTATCTAGGTTATGATATATTATACTGTTTCGAGCATGATGTGGATTCAAACCCTTAGAAGCCCTGAGAGTCGTGATCATTTAGCAGATATGGCAAAACCAGTTTCAGACCTGCGGAGAACTAGTTGGTGCCTTTGCGTCTTCGCAAGCCAAGGGTACTAAGTCCAATTTGTTCCTTGCGAAGATGGTGCCTTTATTGTTTGCAGCTTTGTTCGTATGATTATCTACATAATAAAATTTCAAAGACTCTATAGATCTTCCATATTTAAATTATATGTTTTGTTTTGTCTGGTTGAAAATCAACAATTTTTCATTTCCAGGAGACGTTTTGACTTCCAGTCCCCATCCCGGATGGACCGTAACGTTGAAATGTTCATGCAGATCGAGAAAGCTCTGATCGCCAATAAATACCATGTACAACCATGCATATACATAAAACCAAATTTAGATAAACCAGTGGTAGGAAGATTGAAAGACATCATCAAACGACACCAGGGAACATTGGCAGAAAACCCAGAGGATGCCACACATATTATCCACAGCTTACCGGCAAACCATGGACAACAAGAAGGTATGAATTGAGCCGCCTCGTGGGAAAACCAACAATGTGGTTTCCGAACAGGTCCGACACAAACCGGCCTGTACAAGCACAGAAAACAGCTAGAAGCTTGAAATTTCGGATTTAAGTAGAAGAGGAATTGTACTATCCGAGTAGCGAAAACAAAGGCGCTGATCAGCTTCGCGGTTACCGCGAAGCTGATCTGCGTCTTTGTTTTCGCCTATGCAGATTGTTGGTTTTCCCATGAGGCGGCTCAATTTATAGATTTGTGAGCAATTGTTATTCCTATAATTCATTGCTTTCCTAAGCTGTAGAAATATAGATATCAATGTGTATTTATATGTTGGTATCAAATACACTGATTTTTATGCGCTAGTCATTTGTAGCCACAACCCTCCTCTTCCCCTCAGCCATTTAGGAGGAAAGGAAAACTAGGTTTTGACATTTGCACAGTACGGTTGTTCCAACTAGGGCTTTTAGCAGGCCCTGCCAAGCAGGTATATCCTAGACAATGCAAAGTCTCTACTTCGCCCAGGACTGGGAGGCATGTTAGCAATTGACTCGCTAGTGCTATTTGTTCCATTATTAGGGTTTTTGTTTGAATAGATATATTCATGTTATACCTATTTCTTTCAGAAGAGTTTGTGAGAGCGGTTATGAAGCGAGACAAATATGCTATGATACATTGGTGGTACTTTCCTGATAGGTGAGTATGGGTTCAACTTCAAAATACTAGTAAATGAAAGACAGAACTAATGTTATCTCTTTTATGGAGGTTATAACTCTGGATATAAATTCCAAACAAACACATACTGAAGTTTCTAGTTAAACAAGGCAGTCAATCCAATGACTGTCGCATGTAAATGCAAGTGGGGTCTAAAAATCAACATTCATGACGTGCATCATGTATCTAAGTTCCTACCTTTTGTTTGCTGTATAGCCCAGTTTATTTAGGACCTTTTCAGAAATCACATTGCCATGTTCTGAGACAAATGGGTCTTTGTGTGAGAAAACCAACAATCTGGGTTCCGACCAGGTCCGACACAAGCCAGGCAGTACAGCCACAGAAAATAGATAAAAGCTTGAAATTGCAGATTTAGAAAGAAGAGAGTGGATTTTGTACTATCTAAGGAGGAAAAAAAAGACAGTGATAAGCCATACAGTTACTGCACACCTGATCTGCATCTTTGTTTTCGCATATGCGGATTGATTGTTTTCTGGTGTGGCGGCTAAGATATCTTTGTTATTTCTGTAGCTATGATTGCTGGGTACCAGATGCTAATCTAGAAGTGGAACCAGAAACACCATGGTCACCACCTGGTCCATGGGAGGTAATTACTACTTTACTTCTTCTACTACTTAACTTCTTTTAGTACTTAACTTCTGATTCCATGCCTTGTCATCCTGGATAATGCAGCCTGTAGCATGCGCTGGGCATGTAAATGTGAGATCACAAGTTTGATTTGTCTGACAAACTTTTTCACGAGGTGTCATTTTCATAACAAATGGCTTAATTGTAAAAGTAGAATTTTACAAATACCTGGTCAAGTGGTTGAAATTAAGTTGTGTCTCTAGCCCTACTAAATTTTCTAATTGCCTATATAAGTTTTAGGAGAAACTGAGATAATGAGCTAGCCCAACAACTACTTGGCCAGTGCCAGGTTAGTGATGATATACAGTGGTGGATTAAGTGGGGGTTCAAGGGGTTTGCTTGAAACACCACCACCCCACTCCTGTGGGACCAAATTATTTCAATTTTATTGGGATTCTTTTAAAAAAAATCAGGTAAAATATATAGAAATCACAACCCACTTGATGGATTTGAACCCCCTTCCAGAAATCCTGGTTTCTCCCTTGAATTATTATAGGAGGTCTGCCACAATTGAATGGGATGATTTTTCAGGTGAATGCTCGCTGGTTGTTGGACCTGGAAGAGTTTAATGAATGGATGAATGAAGAAGATTATATTGTGGAGGAAGAGGTATGTAGTGATTATACAGTTATTGATTTCTGTCGTCATCTTCATGATTGAGAATCAGCATCCTGAAGTTTATTGAACAAGAAAAGTTTTTGGAATGTGGAAGATTATATTGTAGGGGAGGGTTGTGTGCTGGTGGTAAAACAACAACAACTGGTAGTAGGGTTCTACTCCCACCAAAAGATACTGTCATACAGAGACAGAAACAATTAAAAGTGTCTACTGAAAGACTGGAGATGCTTGAGTGTGCAGAACAAAGAAATCAGAAACATGCTACTTATTAAGGCCAAATGTGTTTATAACTGTCCTCATCTGTAAGTCTCTCAGACATCATCTTAAATCTGGAATATCATATATCTTTATCTGGCATCTTTATCTGGGTTTTATATGTCATTTCATGATTAAATGTTTAATAGGTCTTTTATGTAGCGTTGAATTTATTCTGCATATTTCAGTATGAAGCAAAGAAAATCAAGAAAAAGTTTCCACAAAAGATGACACCAGAAGAGGTAAATATAAATGTTGTAAACTTGTGTTCGTAGCTCTGTGGTTCGTGTTAGTGCTGTGACGATGCATTGATGTATTTTAGAGCTGTGATGATACGGCTGTCATCCGATACGATACGTATCGCGATACGGATAAACCGATATGATACATATTACGATATATCGATGGTATTATGAAGTGCTCGCTGGAGGTAAAATGTCTGCAGAAATTATATAAAAAATGAACCTAAATGTTATAGAACTATGTCTGTTCATGCATGTGAGTTCTGAATGTGAGAAAATGGGCTGTCACGGTCATATAACTTTCGCATGCCCTGGTAGTCCAGGAATCAGTTGTGATAGCTACAGTGTCTGCTTCTTTCAACTCGTTCTCCACAGTGGCTTTAGTTTCAAAATATAACTTCGGGATTTCTGTTTTTGTAAAATGTGTTCTGGAGGGAACGTCATATTTAGGGTCCAGATCATTCATAAGTTGAATAAATCGTGGTCGTTCAACGGTGGAGAGCGGATGTAGATCCTGACAAAGAAAGACCCCAATCTGTCTGGTAATAGCCTGGGCCATGGAGCTATTGATTGGATACTTTTCCTGCTTTTTCAAGCAGTCTTCAATAGTTTGCTGTGAAGCTTTCTTTTCATTTTGTACAGTACAAATTGTCTGTACTGGTTCCATTTTTACGACGCATGTCTCATCGGTGGCTTCGTCTTGTTTAGCCATAGAGTGGATGGGTTGATGTCGCTGGACATGTGTTCTCATGTTTGTCATATTACCAGAATGTCTAAGCTGTGTTTTGCACAGTTTGCATATCACTTGCGACTTGTCCATTTTTCGGACGTTGTTTTCTTGCATGAAAATGGGATGGCCAAAATATTCCCACACCGCACTAGTGTTTTTACCGCTGGGCAGCGAGTAAATCCCCACAACTTGGTCCGCCATTGCAGTAAGTGAAAGAATTTTGTATGAAGCGCAGCCATTGGTTATAAATCTAAATGCTAATCCAATGAAAAATGCGCTTTGAAAATGTCATTTTGCAGACTGGACAAACAGATGTAACGAACACAAAAAATCTGAATAGAAGCTTTCAAAGTTTCGATA
Organism: Rugalucina vietnamica; assembly: GCA_964017185.1. NCBI lineage: Eukaryota > Metazoa > Mollusca > Bivalvia > Lucinida > Lucinidae > Rugalucina > Rugalucina vietnamica. The sequence goes on along the minus strand of OZ024880.1, from coordinate 26,551,923 downwards.
CGGCGCCACATGTATCGATACGCGTATCACTGTTCTGCATATCGCCATGCACCAACGCATCGATGAATCGTTTCACCACTAATTGTGATAGTTATTGCTGTTTGCTTACAATGGGAAAAATCTAAAGAAAATCTCTCAAAGGACAAAGCTTTTGTATGTAATAATGTATAGTACTCCTTTTTATAAATCCTGTCAGGCATGCCCCTGGGGTCCATACAAGCCATGCCCTGGGGTCGTCATTATCTGCCTTTGGCTTATAATCACTGTAGGTAGCCATAACGGCTTCTGCATGATCAAAACGCCGGGTCCGGCTCGTGCGTGTTAATGGCACCTGCATGATTTTCAAAGTGTGTCAGTGGCACTGTCCTGGAGGACAGTTTTCTGGAAGGAATGCTCAAGTTTATAAAATATTAGGTTCATGGAACTAGGAAGTTATCAGGCACATCACTTTTGCACTAATTCTACTCTTAACACTCATTCCACCTGCATAGATTTGTACCTTTCCCATTGTGTGTGTATTCTGTTTCGGGAAAATGACTTCACAGTTACCAATTTTCAGTTTTTATACCAATTAAGACTAACAGGTTGGTTATAACAGGTAGAATTATTCTCAACTTCAAAAATTGTTGTGAATATACCTTCCTCCTCTTTTAAATTATTTGCTGCACATGATGCAAATGAAATACATGGTTGTTCTACAGAACAAGTGGTGGAACGGCTCCTGTGTGATCGACCATAGCTGTCGGACCTTTTTAGCTCGCCTGTACAAAAGTACAGGAAGAGCTATTGCAGTCACCCCGGCATCAGCGTTCGCTTTGCTCAAATGTTAAAGTTTTTGATTAAAGTTTTTATAAGTCTGTATCTCTTGAACATGTTGATGGATCAAGTTGATACTTTGCATGTTTGTAGATATTGGTCGTTTTATGCAGTACCATCATGACCCACCCTGGGTGACCTTGAGGTCAAGGTCACTACTTGCAAAATTTGTGTTCAAGATTTTGGTTAAAGTTTTTATAAGTCTATATCTCTTGAACATATTGATGGATCAAGTCAATACTTTGCATGTGAGTAAATACTGGTCTGAAATTTTATGCAGTACCATCATGACCCACCCAGGGTGGCCTTGAGGTCAAAGTCATGGACTTAGAAATTTTGTGTTAAAGTTTTTGGTTAAAGTTCTATTTGTCCATATCTCTTGAACATGTTGATGGATCAAGTTCATACTTTGCTTGTTAGTAGATATTGGTCTGAAGTTTTATGCAGTACCATCCTGACCCACCCTGGATGACCTTGAGGTCAAGGTCACAGACTTAGAAATTTTGTGTTTAAGTTTTTGGTTAAAGTTTTTATAAGTTTATACATCTCTTGAACATGTTCATGGATCAAGTTGATACTTTGCATGTTGGTAGATATTGGCCTGAAGTTTTATGCAATACCATCATGGCCCACCCTGGCTGACCTTGAGGTCATGGTCACAGACTTGAAAATTTTGTGTTAAAGTTTTGATTAAACTTTTTATAAGTCTACATCTCTTGAGCATGTAGATTTATCAAGTTGATACTTTGCATGTTTGTAGATATTGGTCTGAAGTTTTACGCTGTACCATCACAACCCACCTGAGTGACCTTGAGGTCAAAGGTCATTGGCCATAGATTTTGATAGATTTAGTGGCAAAGCGCAAGTCAGGTGAGCTACTTTGTCCTGCGACAGCTCTTATTGTTTCTATCTTCTTTTTTTTTTAACAAAATCATGTTATTTCAGCCCCAGAATGATATGCTTTATTTAACTAAAACAGTATACTTAATTTATTTTAACTCTAAGATTACTTGATAAAATGAACACAAAAGCTAAGCCTAAATGCGCTTTATGGGACTTTACACCGTAGTAACTGCTGTAAAATTGTCACAGCCAGTGAACCAGTACATAGCACTGCATCATGATGCATAACAAAAATCAAAATGATAATATGAGAGTTCGGCAGGCGACATATTTTACAACTTTCCGGATTATATTTGATGCTTTAGCTCCCTTTTTTGTCCTGAGGGTATTTGTGAATGTAAACAATAATCACATAGGTGCCATCACAAAGAAGCCGGAACAGGCGATTTGATCTCACAGGTGACATAACGTTTAACTACCTTGATAATGGGAAATAAATGAAAAAATCTTCTTCACTCTCTGAAACTTCAGGATCTAAAGGATGTTTTGTATGCAGCAATGTTAGAGGACCTGTACATGAATCCTACCATTCATGACACTGGAGTCAAAGATGGTCCCACCTTGCGGGTCATTAGTTCCCGTAGCCTTACAAAGGGAGAAAAAACAAACAACAAAAATCTTCTCTGAGACAACAAGGCCAAGGGCATTTATATTTTATGTGTAGCTATGTATAATAATTCTTTTTACTAATCCTGCCAACCATGTCCCTGGGGTCCATACAGCCCACATCCCAGGGGTATGATTATGTATCTGCCATAGGCTTATAATAGGAGATACAGGAGATACATGAAAAATCTTCTCTGAAACCACGAGACCCAAAGCTATTCATAAATCCTGCCATTCATGCCCATGGAGTCAAAAATGTCCCCAAGTTCCCGTAGACTTACACTGGGAAAAAGATCTTCTTTAAAACTACAAGGCCCAGAGCTTTTATATTTTATGTGTATCAATGTATAGTAATTCCTATTATAAATCCTGCTAACAGAGCCCCTGGGGTCCATACAGGCCACACCCCGGGGGCATCATTATCTACCATTGGTTTATAATTGGAAGTGCATGAAAAAAATCTTCTTTGAAAGCACAAGACCCAAAGCTTTTATTTTTAGTATGCAGCAATGTTATGTGGAGCTTTACATAAATCCTGCCAGTCATGCCCCTGGGGTCAAGAATGGCAACTCCTGGTGTCATTAGGTTCCCTATTCATACAATGGAAAAAAACAATAACATCAAAAAATATCTTCTTCTCTAAAACCATGAGTCCTAAGGCTTTTATATTTTGTGTGTAGCAATGCATAGTAATCCTCTTTATAAATCCTGTCAATAATGCCCTTGATTTTGGGGGCTCATCGGAGATAGACCAATTGATTCATACAGTCATAAAATGACATTCTCATAATCATAAATGATTACTCTCTTGAGTATTCTATAAATAGCACAGCTATTCGATATAATATATCTTATAAGTACAATCTCTGACATACTGCGTCAGGGAGTTGACTCTTTGGCTCAGTGGTTAGAGCATTGGATTTCTACACTGGTGATTCGGGTTCGAATCCCATCAGGGACGTGGGATTTTTTAGCTCATCTGAGCCGAAGGCTCACAAGGTGAGCTTATAGGATGGCCATGATCCGGCGTCCGTCCGTCCGTCGTCCGTCCGTCGTCCACAATTTCAAAGATCTTCTTCTCTGAAACCGCTTGGCCAATCTAGTTGAAATTTTATGTGGAGCCTCCTTGGGTAGTGGCATTTCAAGTTTGATCGCGAAATCCAGGTCACATGACCAAGATGGCCGCCACGCCCATATATGGTAAAAACCCTTAAAAAATCTTCTTCTCCAGAACCGGTGGGCCGATTTCCACGAAACTTGGTATGTAGCATCGGGGACTTCAGCCCATCATAGTTTGATAAAATGATGACCCTTGGATGACCTTGACCCTTTTTTACGGCAAGGTCAAATTTGGAAACATAGGCTTTTACATGGGAAAAAGTGAAAACTATGGATTTTTTGAAAACTATTGCAGCCTGAAGCCTGAAAAGTGGTAGATGCAAACAACTAATGGAGTAGATGAAGGTATGTGATTAATATAGGTCAAGGTCATCTCTTGACCTTGGCCAGTCTGTTGTCCATACACACTTTTCAAAGATCTTCTCTGAAACTGCTTGGTCAATCAAAGTGAAATTTTATGTGGAGCATCCATGGGTAGGGGAGACGAAAGTTTGATCGTGAAATCCAGGTCACATGACCAAGATGGCCGTCACGCCCATATATGGTAAAAACCACTCAAAAATCTTCTTCTCCAGAACCGTCTGGCCGATTTCCACGAAACTTGGTATGTAGCATTGCGGACCTCAGCCCAGCATAGTTTGATAAAATGATGACCCTTGGATGACCTTGACCTATTTTACGGCAAGGTCAAATTTGGAAACATAGGCTTTTACATAGGAAGAAGTGAAAACTATGGATTTTTTGAAAACTATTGCAGCCTGAGGCCTGAAAAGTGGTAGATGCAAACAACTAATGGAGTAGATGAAGATATGTGATTAATATAGGTCAAGGTCATCTCTTGACCTTGGCCAGTCTGTTGTCCATACACACTTTTCAAAGATCTTCTTCTCTGAAACTGCTTGGCCAATCAAAGTGAAATTTTATGTGTAGCATCCTTGGGTAGGGTAGACGAAAGTTTGATCGCGAAATCCAGGTCACCTGACCAAGATGGCCGCCACGCCCATATATGGTAAAAACCGCTCAAAAATCTTCTTCTCCAGAACCGGTGGGCCGATTTCCACAAAACTTGGTATGTAGCATTGAGGACCTCAGCTCATCATAGTTTGATAAAATGATGACCCTAGGATGACCTTGACCTATTTTACGGCAAGGTCAAATTTGGAAACATAGGCTTTTACATGTGAAAAAGTGAAAACTATGGATTTTTTGAAAACTATTGCAGCCTGAGGCCTGAAAAGTGGTAGATGCAAACAACTAATGGAGTAGATGAAGGTATGTGATTAATATAGGTCAAGGTCATCTCTTGACCTTGGCCAGTCTGTTGTCCATACACAGTTTTCAAAGATCTTCTTCTCTGAAACTGCTTGGCCAATCAAAGTGAAATTTTATGTGGAGCTTCCATGGGTAGGGGAGACGAAAGTTTGGTCGCGAAATCCAGGTCACATGACCAAGATGGCTGCCACGCCCATATACGGTTAAAACCACTCAAAAATCTTCTTCTCCAGAACCGGTGGGCCGATTTCCACGAAACTTTGTATGTAGCATCGGGGACCTCAGCCCATCATAGTTTGATAAAATGATGACCCTTGGATGACCTTGACCTATTTTACGGCAAGGTCAAATTTTGAAACATAGGATTTTACATAGGAAGAAGTGAAAACTATGGATTTTTTGAAAACTATTGCAGCCTGAGGCCTGAAAAGTGGTAGATGCAAACAACTAATGGGGTAGATGAAGGTATGTGATTAATATAGGTCAAGGTCATCTCTTGACCTTGGCCAGTCTGTTGTCCATACACACTTTTCAAAGATCTTCTTCTCTGAAACTGCTTGGCAAATCAAAGTTAAATTTTATGTGGAGCATCCATGGGTTGGGGAGACGAAAGTTTGATTGCGAAATCCAGGTCACATGACCAAGTTGGCCGCCACAAAAAAAACCTTTCAAAAATCTTCTTCTCCAGAACCGGCAGGCCAATTTTCATGAAACTTGGTATGTAGCATTTGGGACTCCAGCCCATCATAGTTTGTTGAAATGGTGACCCTATGATGACCTTGACCTATTTTACGGCAAGGTCAATTTTGGAAACATAGGCTTTCACATGGGAAACTGTTGCAGCCTGAGACCTGAAAGTTGCTAGATGCAGACAACTAATGGAGTCAATGAAGGTAAGTAATTAATGAAGGCCAAGGACATGTCTTGACCTTGGCCCAAGGTCATTTAAATATCAAAATTAAAATTATGGTTTTCTCAGAAATCACTGGGTTTGGAAACTATTGCAGACTGAGACCTGAAACTTTGCAGATGCAGACAACTTATGAAGTCAATAAAGGTGTGTGAGTATTCAAGGTCAAGGTCATTTCATTATGACTTAATACTCCAAGATCAGGCTTCAGGTGAGCGTTCTCAGGACCAATGGTCCTCTGGTTCAAACTATGCATCATTTCTTATTTCCGAATTTTCATATTCGTAAGTCAGTTCAGGCAGGGCTCTGGGGGATCATATCTGACCTTCATGCTTACAAAGAGCAAATCTCTCAGGTGAGCTCCAGGACTATTGGTCCTCCTGTGTTTTTAGCTCGCCTGTACGAAAGTACAGGAAGAGCTATTGCAGTCATGTCGGCGTTAGCGTCGGCGTTGCTCAAAATGTTAAAGTTTTTGGTTTAAGTTTTTATAAGGCTATATCTCTTGAACATGTTGATGGATTAAGTTGATACTTTGCATGTTGGTAGATATTGGTGTGAAGTTTTATTCTGTACCATCATGACCCACCTGGGTGACCTTGAGGTCAAGGTCATGGACTTAGAAATTTTGTGTTAAAGTTTTTGTAAGTCTATATCTCTTGAATATATAGATGGATCAAGTTTATACTTTGCATATTGATAGATATTGGTCTGAAGTTTTATGCTGTACCATCACGACCCACCTGAGTGACCATGAGGTCAAGGTCACGGACTTAGAAATTTTGCGTTAGAGTTTTTGTAAGTTTGTATCTCTTGAATATATAGGTGGATTAAGCTGATACTTTGCATATTGATAGATATTGGTCTGAAGTTTTATGTTGTACCATACCCACCTGAGTGACCTTGAGGTCAAGGTCATAGACTTAGAAATTTTATGTTAAAAATATTTTGGATTAAAGTTTTAAAGTCTATATCTTTTGAATATGTTGATGGATCATGTTGGTATATACATGTACTGGTTTTAAGCTGTACCATCATGGCGAACCTATGAGACCTTGAGGTTAAGGTCATGGGTCATAGATTTTAATCGATATAGTGGCAAAGCATAAGTCAGGCGAGCTACGCTGTCCTGCGACAGCTCTTATTGTGTAACAAGTGACATTTTATTGGTAAACACCTCTTGGAAATGATAGTATTTCTACCAAAGGAGTGTCCCTATATTTTCTCTGATTTTAATCTTCGGCCTAAGCACAGATTAACTTGTCTTGTGGTAATTCCAGTAAAATGATCCTTTAAATTTTAACATCTATAAGAAAAATCCTGTGGAGCATTTCAAATAAGTAACCATAAGATTTTCAAATTGGAAAAAAAAAATACAATGTATTAATAAAACGAGAGCAATTTTTTTTTTTTAGTATCTTCCATATACCCTCTCCCCTTAAAAAAGAGTGAAAAAATATGAGCCGCCTCGTGGGAAAACCAACAATGTGGTTTCCGAACAGGTCCGACACAAACCGGCCTGTACATGCACAGAAAAGAGCTAGAAGCTTGAAATTTCGGATTTAAGTAGAAGAGGAATTGTACTATCCAAGTAGCGAAAACAAAGGCGCTGATCAGCTTCGCGGTTACCGTGAAGCTGATCTGCGCCTTTGTTTTCGCCTATGCAGATTGTTGGTTTTCCCATGAGATGGCTCATATAGATAAAATGTGGGCGTTTGAAAGTAGAAGTAACTTTGTAATTGGTGAGCAATGAAGATGCTGATCAGTCCGGGCTGTCACAATTAAACTGCACTAAATCATTATTGGAACAAGGTTTAAGTTGCCTTTTCCTATGCCAGTACTCAACTTCAGCAGTCATAGAAGTTAAAAATATGAGCCACCTCGTGGGAAAACCAACAATCTGCATAGGCGAAAACAAAGACGCAGATCAGCTTCGCGGTTAACCGCGAAGCTGATCAGCGCCTTTGTTTTCGCTACTCGGATAGTACAATTCCTCTTCTACTTAAATCCGAAATTTCAAGCTTCTAGCTCCTTTCTGTGCTTGTACAGGTCGGTTTGTGTTGAACCTGTTCGGAAACCACATTGTTGGTTTTCCCACGAGGGGGCTCATATGCCTTATTGATTTTTTTCTGCTGCTAAATAGCCTTGTGAATCTATGGGAGAGTTTGTCACATGTCGTATACAGTGACTATCAGAATTTGAGCCGCCTCGTGGGAAAACCAACAATGTGGTTTCCGAACAGGTCTGACACAAACCGTCCTGTACAACCACAGAAAAGAGCTAGAGGCTGGAAATGTTGGATTTAGAAAGTAGAGGAATTGTATTATCCGTGAAGCGAAAACAAAGGCGCTGATCAGCTTCGCGGTTACCGCGAAGCTGATCTGCGCCTTTGTTTTCGCATATGCAAATTGTTGGTTTTCCCATGAGGTGGCTCATTTCTCTGTCTGTCTATAAGCATGTTGTTAATGCTCTAGATATTTCCTTTTTGTGCTTTTGGTATTTCCTTCTGAGAAGAATTAATAACATTTATTCGTTATTTCACAGACTGTTTACTTTATTTTGGATATTTTTTTATCTTAATGTTGAAATTGTCATGGTTGGAACCACATCATGAGAAATCCTGATTTATTCAAGTATAAATGAGCCATGTCATGAGAAAACATGATTTTTGCCTATGCGAAAACAGATCAGTGACTGTTTTCGCTACATGGATAGTACTATCCCACTTCTTAAATCCCAAATTTCAGGCTTCTAACTTTCTTCTTTGACTGTACAGGCCGATTTTTGTTAGACCTGGTTGAATCCTCAAATTGTTGGTTTTCTCATGCATGGCTCAAATGCCAAGGATAGAGACCTAGATCAGTCTGTACTTGCTGCCTGATCAGCTACCAGTTTGCTTCTTTAAGTTAACACATCTTTATTCTAAAGCCAAACTTTAAATACGTAACAAATTTTCTGATAATAATTGTCGACCTTAATATGAATGCAACACATTTCTCATGATGGTGCTCTTACAAATTCGGTTTTCTCTGTGAGTGGCCATTCACAGTTTGTCATAGAATAAGACACTGCTGAGAAGCCTTGTAAATTATTTTGTGCTAGAGGAATGTATCACAACTTCAGTGAAATAGATACGGTAGGCTTTTGTCATCGTTAAATGTCTTGTTCAATTTGTTTTCCTTGAAATAGTCAGGGTGGGTATTCAGTTAATTTTATGAACCAAACCCACTACAGGATAGGCAGGCACCTACAATATAAAGAATAATTAAGTTATTTTGACTATTCCAAACAAATTCAGTAAATGCTAGTTTAAACCAGCTGCAATGTCGCATCAAGAACTGTTTCATGGGAAACAGTTTTGAAACAGTTTTTGCTGTCCTATCAGTCATGCTGCCTGCTTACAGCTTTTATTTTTTTAAGGTTTTTGAGCTTAACATTGGTTCGATTATAACTCTGTTAAAATTGAGCTGCCACATGGGAAAACCAACGATCTGCATATGTGAAAACAAAGACGCAGATCAGCTGTGTAGTAAATGCACAGCTTATCAGCATCTTTGTTTTCGCTACACAGATAGTACAATCCCTCTTCTTCTAAAATCTGAAATTTCAAGCTTCTAGCTAATTTCTATAACAGCACAGACCAGTTTGTCTGACCTGGTCTGAAACCCAGATTGTTGGTTTTCTCACTTGAAGGCACCTTACTGTGCAGCAGTCAACTTACCCACTCAGTGCTGTGGATGACCTGAGGCACAGGGCCTTGGGTAACAGTTCATGGAGTCACCCACAACATCTGGGGTGATAGTTATAGCTTTGGAAAAGTGGGGCTATACTGGATTCACCCTGTCCTTCCGTAATTCCGAACATTTCGTTTCTGTTCAATATTTTGAGAATGGCTTGACAGAATTAGACCAAATTTTGTATACACATCAACATTGACAAGACCTAGCTTGGGATTGTTACCCGTTATTTTTTGCAAAATTTTGACTGAGTTATGGCCCTTGATTGACGTCAGAATTTCGTTTCCGCTGAATATCTTGAGAATGGCTTGACAGAATCTAACCAAATTTTGTATGCACATCAACATTGACAAGATCTAGCTTGGGATAGTTGCCCGTCATTTTTTGCAAAATTTTGACGGAGTTAAGGCCCTTGATTTACGTCATAATTTTGTTTCTACTCAATATCTTGAGAACCAAAAGGCAGAATCTTACAAAATTTTGTATGCACATCAGCATTGACAAGATCTAGCTTGGGATTGTTGCCTGTCATTTTTCGCAAAATTTTGATGGAGTTAAGGCCCTTGATTGACGTGATAATTTCGTTTCCGCTCAATATCTTGAGAACGAATGGACAGAATCTGACCAAAATTTGTATGCACATCAACATTGACAAGATCTAGCTTAGGATAGTTGCCCTTCATTATTCGCAAAATTTTGACGGAGTTAAGGCCCTTGATTGATGTCATAATTTCGTTTCTACTCAATATCTTGAGAACAAATTGATTGAATATGACCAAAATTTGTATGCACATCTACATTGACAAGATCTAGCTTGAGATTGTTGCCCATCATTTTTCGCAAAATTTTGAGGGAGTTACGGCCCTTGATTGACATCAGAATTGTATTTCTGCTCAATATCTTGAGAACAAATTGACAGAATCAGACCAAATTTTGTATGCACATCAATATTCACAAGATCTAGCTTGGGATTGTTGCCCGTCATTTTTTTGCAAACTTTTGACAGAATCTTGGCCCTTGATTGACGTCAGAATTTCGTTTCCGTTCAATACCTTGAGAACAAATTGACAGAAATCTGACCAATCTTTTTATTTGCATCAACATTAACAAGATCTAGCTTGGGATTGTTGCCCGTCATTGTTTTTCTTACTCTGGCAAAAAGCTTAGAAGCGGGGCTATAGTCAGATCCTCTGACAATTCTAGTTTTCACTGTTGCACAGGAAGATTTGAAATACATGTATATGTCAACCTCATTATAACACTATCTTTGGGGTCCATAGAAACAAATCATGTTATAAGTGAATCATGTTATAATGAGGTTATGTACTATAGACATATAGCAAATTACGGTAATCGTTTTGGGAGCCATGAAATGGCTATGTTATAATGAAATCCACATTATAATGAGGTGCAATATAAGAGGTTGAAGTGTATTTGTAGACTGCTATTCATTAGGATGACAAACAGCTTTGTACATGTATGGGATTTGTTGCAGATAAAAATGTTAACCCATATTTTTGACAAATGGATTTTCCAATCATTATCAATTAGGTGAGTCCACTTCAGTTTTTGGGGGCATCAGGTGTGATTTTTAAATTTTATTCAAATTTTCGATGAAAATTCTCTAAGCAAACAGAATAGCCCCGGATGGGACGCCGCATTCTGCGGAGTCACATCTGGGGGTATTCTGTTTGCCTATGTCCCATAAAAGGGATGCCAGGCTTAAATGAGTTAAAGTCATGTACTTGATCTGCTACTTAGTTTTATTTTTTCTCCTCCCAGTTGCTAGGTGATGAGAGGAAAAGCAAGAAAAGTAAGAGAAAAAGATCACCCAGCCCTGTACCAGATAAAAAGAAAAGAAAAAGGTAAGAGATTTTAGATCGACTTTGGAAAATATTGTATACTTCTACAGAGTTCTCACTAGGATTTTGAAAATTGGAGTAAAAATGATTTTTTTTCCCCGAAATGTTGATTCTTCCAGTTTATGCAACTACATTTTATTCACATGTGCAAAAATGCCAGCCATTTTGCTCTTATAAAGCAGCATATCGAGCAAAATGAAGTTCACAATGCCTCGCATTTTCTGTTTCAGCGGACGGTCTACTGCGGGCAGTGCCATGAAGAAGGGTAAGAGTTACCGTGACGACGATGAGGATGACATGACCGGGGACATGGAGGACCCCACCTCGGAAACTAACATACAGGAGGTGCCGCTATCAAAGACAGGTGAGATATGGGGGATGAGGCCAGAAAACCTGTCTTTGTGGTTTCGGACCTGGTCTTGCACAAACCAGGCTACACAGTCACAGAAGAAGGCTAGAAGGCTGAACTTTTTTTATTTAAAAAGAAGAGGGACTGTAAGTTCTTCATGTGTAGCAAAAACAAAGGCGCTGATTATTGCACAGCTGATATACACCTTTGTTTTTGCATATACAAAAATCCGGTTTTCTCATAATGTGGCTCATGTAGTTAGTGAAATCTTAGTACACCAATACCTACGTGTAGCACAGGTTTTGTTTTGGACCCCTAGACAAGTGTTAAGAACAGGTTTAAGTGTATGTTTATCAGTTTGTTTACAGTGGTCATGACGGGCCCAACCTCGGAAACTAACAAGAGATTCCGCTATGAAAGACACAGGAGATATGAACCTGTGCATGAGAAAACCAACAATTTAGGTTCTGATCAGGTTGGACACAAACTGGGCTGTACAGTCACAGAAGCAGGCTAGAAGCTTGAAACTTAATTGTATCATCTGTGTAGCAAAAACAAAGGCGCTGATCAGCTTCGCAGTTTTTGCGAAGCTTATCTGCGCCTTTGTTTTCGCCTATGCAGATTGTTGGTTTTCCAATGCGGCGGCTCATATAGTTTAAGAAATCTTAGTACTACCTCAAAAGATTTGTACATGTAGGGAAAACAAAGGTGCTGATCAGCTATTGACTAGGGATATAAAGCAATAAAACAAAGGAACAAATCTTCGACTGATTCAAGAACAGTGGTTAGATCGGTTGTCTGTGCTATTCTGGCAGTTCTATTCCCCACAGAATATTGGAGTTGTGGGGGACAAAACCGAGGTTGGAAAAACTAAAGTGACAATTACAGAGCAACAGATAATTTTTCAAGCAATTGGGTATTTTACTCCACAAAATCATGATTAATTGGGTGAAATCAAAATTCTTGTTCAGAAATTGGGTAACGTTACCCCAAGAAAATAGATTTGAGTAAAATTGTCAAGTCATTGCAAAAGCCTTCTTAGAATAGAAGGCTTTTGTCAACAACTTGACAATTTTACTCTATTGCAAAATTGGTATGAGATGACTTGGGTATGAGTTGACTCGGGTACGAGTTGACCATGTTACAGCACAAGACACGCATGTCTTGTGCGAGACTACATGTAGAAAAAACATATGTAGTAATTTTTCCCTGCATACTACATACACAGTCATATTAAAGATCATTGAATTTTCACCGAGGATATACATGAATTTCAACCGTAAGGGTCCCTGTGACACATTAAAATGGGGGCGAACTTTCTACTTTAATTTTATTTTTGCACACTGCTTTGCACACCGCCGGTGTTCTGGTTAAAAGCTGATAAAACCCAGTACCATCAAAGCGTAAAGGTAAAACGGGATACTTTACTTAATACACATTCTAATAGCCGATAACAGGGTGATCCAGTATAGGAAGGCATAATTTATGGATCGTAGGATTGGGTTTTACCTGTGAGGACATTTTTATAAATGCACCGTTTCGATTGTAAACAGCTGATGGATACGCTTGGCAGATACTCACAATTGCGTTTCAAGAAAATGTCAAGCGTACGTGATACACAGAGTTTTGAAAATAATTGGGTTTTTGCTTTTACAGTATGAGTAAAATACGCAGATACGCAGCTTATCTGTTGCTCTGAATTAGGTACTTATACTTATAAAACATATTGTTACCCGAGTGAGCAGGTATTTCCCAATACACGGCCACTCAGTTACCCGAACTTAAATGAAAATATGAAAACATACATAAGGTTCAAACAGCATGAAAATTCTACTCCAAAACATAAATTAAATAGAACCACAATGTTTTATTTGTGCCGCATCATGAGAAAACCAACAATCTGCATATGCGAAAATAAAGACACAGATCAGCTTCGCGGTAACCGCGAAGCTGATCAGCGCCTTTGTTTTCACTACACGGATAGTACAATACCTCTACTTTCTAAAACCAAAATTTCCAGCCTCTAGCTGTCTTCTGTGCTTGTACAGCTCGGTTTGTGTCGGGCCTGTTTGGAAACCACATTGTTTGGTTTTCTCACGAGGCGGCTCATTTTATTTCAGCATCAAGTTCTCGCAGTAACAAGGACAGTGAGTTACAGCCTATCAAGGGTGGTTCTATCATGGACATGGACGAGGAACAGTCACAACTGGTATGTCAAAATATTTAGGGCCAGGTCCCTTTTCAGCTCTAGGATCCCTTGTGGGGCAGTTGTTAAGCCACTGGCCTTGAAATCCAGTGGTCGGTGATTAGATCTTGGGCTTCTCAAGTCCTTTGGATATTCTCAAAACCGAGATCCCATCTCCATATGACCATAGCTTAGCTGTTTGTTGGATGTTTAATCCCAAATCAATCAACCAAGCTTACGTTCTAAATTTTATCACAAACATTCTGCCAATGAGCAGCTTCACACAAAAAGTAAAGACCTTTTTTAGCTCACCTGAGCCGAAGGCTCACAGGTGAGCTTATAGTATACCCATGCTCCGGCGTCCGTCCGTCGTCCGTCCGTCCGTCCGTCCGTCCGTCCGTCGTCCACAATTTCAAAGATCTTCTCCTCTGAAACCACTTGGCCAATCAAAGCCAAACTTCATGTGGAGCATCCTAAGGAAGGGGGAACGAAAGTTTATATAAATGGTCCAGGTCACATGACCAAGATGGCCGCCATGGCTATAAATAGAAAAAAAACCTTTAAAAATCTTCTTCTCCAGAACCAGTGGGCCGATTTCCACGAAACTTGGTATGTAGCATCGGGGACGTGGGCCCATCATAGTTTATATAAATCATGACCCTAGAATGACCTTGACCTATTTTACGGCAAGGTCAACTTAGGTCTCCAATGCATTTGAATGGGAAAAAATGGTAAAAAGCTATTTAATGGGTAAAACTTACTGGGAATAGGCAAATGGACAATAATGTTAATTGAAAATTTTAGCCCCTGGGGGGTTGTCTGCCCCTGCCCCGGGGCTATATACATGGATATTTTCATAATAATGAAACATCTTCTCCCCTGAAACCGCTTGGCCAATCAAAGCCAAACTTCACATGGAGCATCCTTGGGAAGGGGGAAAGAAAGTTTATATAAATAGTCAAGGTCACATGACCAAGATGGCCGCCATGGCTATAAATAGAAAAAACCTTTAAAAATCTTCTTCTCCAGAACCAGAAGGCCAATGATTTTGAAACTTGGTGTGAAGCATCAGTGACTGGAGCTCTACAGAGTTTATATAAATCATGACCCTGGGATGACCTTGACCTATTTTACGGCAAGGTCAACATTGGTCGCTCATGCATTTGAATGGGGGAAAAGTGTATAAATGTCATTTGTAGGGAAAAACCTGCAAGAAATGGGCAAATGGACTTAAGATTGATGATTCTGAAAAAATTTGGACCCCAGGTGTCTGTCTGCCCTCACCCCGGGGCAATATACATGAATATTACGGTGATATTCAAAGATCTTCTTCTCTGAAACTGCTTGGCCAATCAAAGCCAAACTTTATGAGGAGCATTGTTAGGAAGTGGGATTGAAAGTGTATATAAATGGTCAAGGTCACATGACCAAGATGGCTGCCATGGCTATAAATAGCAAAAACCTTTAAAAATCTTTTTCTCCAGAACCAGAAGGCCTATGATTTTGAAACTTGGCATGAAGCATCAGGCAATGGGACATCTACAAAGTTTATATAAATCGTGACTCTTGGATGACCTTGACCTATTTTGCGGCAAGGTCAACTTAGGTCGCCCATGCATTTGAATGGGGAAAATTGTTAAAATGTAATTTGAAGGGCAAAACTTGCAGTAAATTGGCAAATGGACTGCAGTTTTATGTTTTCAAAAAGAAATTGACTCCAGGGGTTGCTCTGACCCGGCCCTGGGGTTATATACATGTATAGTACCATTCTAGTCAAACAAGTTTATTGGTATATATCTCGGGTTTCAGGTGAGCGTTTACAGGACCATTGGTCCTCTGGTTTAGCTCACCTGAGCTGTTAGGCTCACAAGGTGAGCTTATAGGATGGCCATGATCCGGCGTCCGTCCGTCCGTCGTCCGTCCGTCGTCGTCCGTCCGTCGTCCGTCCACAATTTCAAAGATCTTCTTCTCTGAAACCGCTTGGCCAACCAAAGCCAAATTTTATATGAAGCATTTATAGGAAGGGGGAACCAATGTGTATATAAGAAATCCAGGTCACATGACCAAGATGGCTGCCATGCCCATATATGGTAAAAACCCTTCAAAAATCTTCTTCTCCAGAACCGGTGGACTGATTTCAACGAAACTTGGCATGAAGCATCGATGGCTCAAGCACTACAATGTGTATATAAATCATGACCCTGTGATGACCTTGACCTATTTTACGGCAAGGTCAACATAGATCGCCAATGCATTTGAATGGGGATAACTTTTAAAATGTCATTTAAAATCATTTTAAGTGAAAGTCTTGCAGGAAATGGGCAGTAGGACTGAATATTAATGATTCTGAAAAAAAAATGGACCCCAGGGGCTCATATGCCCCCACCCTGGGGCAATATACATGTCTATTACCATAATATTCAAACATCATCTCCTCTGAAACCGCTTGGCCAATCAAAGCCAAATTTTATGTGAAACATCAATAGGAAGGGGTAATCAATGTGTATATAAATAATCCAGATCACATGACCAAGATGGCCGCAATGCCCATATATGGTAAAAACCCTTCAAAAATCTTCTTCTCCAGAACCGGTGGATCGATTTCAAAGAAACTTGGCATGAAGCACCGATGGCTCAAGTACTACAATGTGTATATAAATCATGACCCTGTAATGACCTTGACCTTTTTTAATGGCACGGTCAACATAGGTCGCCAATGCAATTGAATAGGTAAAACTTTTGAAATGTCATTTAAAGTGAAAGTCTTGCAGGAAATAGGCAGTAGGACTGAATATTAATGATTCTGAAAAAAACTGGACTCCAGGGGCTCATCTACCCCCACCCCGGGGCAATATACATGTATATTAGCATAATATTCAAACATCTTCTCCTCTGAAACCGCTTGGCAAATCAAAGCCAAATTTTATGTGAAGCATTTATGGAATGGGGGAATTAATGTGTATATAAATTATCTAGTTCACATGACCAAGATGGCTGCCATGCCCATATATGGTAAAAACCCTTCAAAAATCTTCTTCTCCAAATCTGGTGGACCGATTTCAAAGAAACTTGGCATGAAGCACCAATGGCTGAAGTACTACAATGTATTTATAAATCATGACCCTGTGGTGACCTTTACCTATTTTACGACAAGGTCAACATAGGTGGCCAATGCATTGGAATGGGGAAAACTTTTAAAAAGTCATTTGAGGTGAAAATCTTGCAGGAAATGGGTAGTAGGACTAAATATTAATGATTCTGAAAAAGAAAATGGACCTAATGGCTCATATGCCCACACCCCGGGGCAATATACATGTATATTACCATAATATTCAAACATCTTCTCCTCTGAAATCACTTGGCCAATTGAAGCCAAATTTTATGTGAAGTATCTATGGGGGAACCAATGTGTATATTAATAATCTAGGTCACATGACCAAGATGGCCACCATGCCCATATATGGTAAAAAACCTTCAAATATCTTCTCTGTAACCAATAGATTGATTTCAATGAAACTTGGCGTGAAGCATCCATGGCTAAAGTATTACAATGTATATATAAATCATGACCCTGTGATGACCTTGACCAAGTTTATGGCAAGGTCAACATGGGTTGCCCATGCATTTGAATGGGAAAAACTGTTAAAATGTCATTTGAAGGGAAAAGCCAGCAAGAGCCAAGAAATTGGCAAATGGACAGAATATTGATTATTCTGAAAAAAGAAAACGGCCCAAGGGCTTCATCTGCCCCTGCACTGGGGTTAAATACCATAATGTTCAAACATGTTTATTGGTATATGCAGCAGACTCAGGTGAGCGTTTACAGGACCATTGGTCCTCTGGTTTGTTTTACAAGATGGTAAGTGTTGCCCTGGCTGTGTAAATCTAAAAGTGCAAGCCATTTTCTAGTGTTGTACAGCCTGATTAGTGTGAAACCTGGGCCCGAGGTTATAAAACTTTTTTCATGCTCAACTCAGCTGAGACTAAAATTTATCCTGCTAATAAATGTTAAAATGCCAACAATTGTTGGCATTTTAACATTTATTAGCAGGATAAATTACTAGTTTTTGAGTTTTGAACCTGAATTTTCCACTAATTTTAATCATTTCAACATTTATGAGCAGTTGAAATTTCGTGCTCAGCTGAGCTGAGCTTGAAAAAAGTTTTATAACCTCGGGGCCTGGGCCCAGTTGTTCAAAACTAACGACGTCGTTAGTTAACGTTTCGTTAAAATTTCAAGCATGAATATTACAAATACACTGTTATTTTTTGTTGAAAAAATGTGAGAATCCTTTGCACTGCAAAGGATTGTCACATTTTTTCAACAAAAAAATAACAGTGTATTTGTTACTTAAGCTGATATTTGCTTAACAAATTTATGTCTTAATGATATCGTAAAGCTAACGATGCTTTGAACAACTGGGTCCTGGTGGTAAACCCAAAGTATAGCACTGCTTCTGTAAAATAAGATAATATAATTCATGATTCAGCTCATTTTAGATAGGGAGCCTGGTTGCCTAGTGGTAGAGCGTCAGACTCCAAATCGAGAGTTCATGGTTTAGAACCCTGTTTGGGCACTTTGTTGTGTCCTCAAACAGGACACATTTACTTCCATAAGTACTAATTTATGTCCAGGAAGCAGTGGCTTTATCCCAACTAGACATTACTGAAAATATGTTGGCTGGGATGTAAATCACAAAACAATCATTTTAGATGGGAGAAGACCAAGGTGACGACAAAGACGACAGTGATGATAAAAAAGACAAAGACGACGTAGAAGATTCTGTGACGGAACAAACACATCATATCATCGTACCTAGTTACTCGTCATGGTTCGATTATAATGGGATAAATGCTGTTGAGAGGCGGGCGCTGCCAGAATTCTTCAATGGGAAAAATAAGTCAAAATCGCCCGAGGTGTAAGCAGATATGTTTTTACAATACAAAATTTTGAAAATTCCTTCATGGAACCAACGCATCATATCATTGTACCTACATGTAGCTTCATGTCATGATTTGATTATAATGGCATTAGAGAGAAAGGCACTCCCGGTAACTTTTACTGGGAAAAATAAGTAAAAATTCCCGGAGGTGTAAGTAAATATGTTGTGACAATTCTAAATTCTGAAGACTTGGGCATGAAAAAAAAATTATATCATTGTACCTAGCTACTCGTCATGGATTGATTATAATGGGATTAATGCTGTTGAGAAGAGATCTTCATTTGGGAAAAGTTATAAAAATAAGTCAAAATGTCAGAGGTGTAGGTTAACATACCCAAGTATGAATTGGTATTTTGACTGACAGGAAGTAGTGCAGACCCAAATCAAATGGCTATCAGATGATTTCTATTTGTATGAATTCTAAATACTCTTTATCGTCCATACAGACAAAACATAGTTTGATTGTCATTGTGCAACAATTATGCAAAAAGTTATTTCATCTTTGATTTCTTTAAACTTCTAATTTTCCTTCCAGCTATATGGCTTACAGAAATTTCATCATAGACACATACAGACTCAACCCTATGGAGTACCTCACCAGTACAGCATGTAGGAGGAACTTGGCTGGGGATGTCTGTGGCATTACTAGGTATGTAACAAGATTACTGGCCTTAGTTGAGCTGCATTTGAGCTGCGTCATGAGAAAACCGGATATTTGCCTGTGCGAAAACAAAGGCGCAGATCAGCTGTGCAATAACTGCACATCTGATCAGCGCCTTTGTTTTCGCTACTCGAAAAGTACAATTCCTCTTCTACGTATAGTCAAAATTTTAAGCCTCTAGCCTCTATGCCTGCTTCTGTGACTGTACATGCCGATTTTTGTCGCACCTGGTCAGAAACCCCGAAGACCGGTTTTCTCGTGTCGAGGCTCAGTTTTAGAAATGTTACTTTGGACTTCAGAAGCTGCTGACAAGGTTAGACAAAAATGTACTTGTTAATTGCCTTACTTCACCAGCATGTATTGAAATCAAATAGATTGTAGCTGGTTAAAGCTTAACAAAATAAAACTGAAGAAAAAGACATCTTATGCAGATGTAGAATACTCACATATGAGCCAGTGCATGAGAATACCGACAGTTTGGGATTCCGACCAGGTCTGACACAAACTGGGCTGTACAGTCACAGACGCAGGCTAGAAGCTTGAAAATTCGGATTTAAGAAGAAGAGGGATTGTACTATCCGAGCAGCAAAAACAAAGGTGCTGATCAGCGGCTACTGCAAAACTGATCTGCGCCTTTGTTTTCGCTTATGCAGGTTGTTGGTTTTCCCATGTAGTGGCTCAAATTATAGTGATGTAGTTTACTGGAAGTTTGATATTGATAAGATTTTGTTATTTTACCTATTCAGAGTACATGCATTCTTGGAGCAGTGGGGTTTGATTAACTACCAGGTAGATGTTGATAGCCGGCCAACGGCCATGGGACCCCCACCCACCTCACATTTCCACATCCTAGCCGACACACCGTCAGGTCTCCAGCCAGCCAACCCTCCCAGGATAAATCAGGTAAGTCCAGACAAATGAGCCACCTCGTGGAAAAACCAACAATGTGGTTTCCGAACAGGTCTGACACAAACCGGCCTGTACAGCTTCAGAAGCAGGCTAGAAGCTTGAAATTTTGGAGTTAAGTAGAGGAGGAATTGTACTTTCCGAGTAGCGAAAACAAAGGCGCTGATCAGCTTCGCGGTTACCGCGAAGCTGATCTGCGCCTTTGTTTTCGCATATGCAGATTGTTGGTTTTCCCATGGGGCGGCTCAAATACTGAATTGCTGTGTCCTGACAGGACTGAAGAATTATTGATGGGACATTGAACCACAAAATATATACAAAAGGCAGAAGCTTCTGTTTTATGTGGTAAAGCATTTTCCCTCGTAAACCAGTGGGTTCATCCTGAGCTTCTCCAGTCTTTGGGATAGGACTAAACACCAAGGTTAACTCATTTAAGCCTGGCGTCCCTTTTATGGGACATAGGCAAACAGTATAGCCCCAGATGTGAAGCCGCAGAACGCGGCGTCCCATCTGGGGCTATTCTGTTTGCTTAGAGGAATTTCATCGAAAAATTGAATAAAAAATAAAAAATCACTCCCAACACCCCTAAAAATGAAAGTGGACTCATCCAATTGATAACGATGGGAAAATCCATTCGTCAAATATGGGTTAATAGCAGTTGATGTGACAGTAAACATGAATTCAAGAACAAAATACTGGACACAATTCCTGAATTTTAACCGAAATGTTTGACACTACATGTACAGGACCATTTTTAAACACTGGGGGAGCATGGTTGCTTATTGTTAGAATGTAGGACTTCTAATCAAGAGGTTCTTTCAGGTTGTGTCCTAGAGCAAGAACATTATTCCCCAACAACCATGGAAGCAGCGGAAACTTGTTGCCTGCAGGAGGTTAACACAAAATAAATAGATTTAAGCCACCTCGTGGGAAAACCAACAATCTGCATATGCGAAACCAAAGGCGCAGATCAGCTTCGCAGTAACTGCGAAGCTGATCAGCGCCTTTGTTTTCGCTACACGGATAGTAAAATTCCTCTACTTCCTAAATCCAGTATTTCCAGCCACTAGCCATCTTCTGTGCTTGTACAGGCCGGTTTGTGTCGGACCTGTTCGGAAACCATATTGTTGGTTTTCCCACGAGGCGGCTCATTTGTTGTGACAGATTTGCATTTCATGTAACTATAAATTACAGTTTTGCCTTTAACCCATAGCATCCATGTCAAACATTCGTTGTATTACAGCCCTCAGCAGCTAAACAGATCATGAACTTTGATGACAGTAGTCGGGATGGTGAAGAAAGAAAAGATCTCTCAACATTTGGTCTCAGAACAGACATCTACGCCAAGAAATCTCAAAAGGTAGTTTTCAGTAGAAATGACCAAACATAAACTGGGTTTAATAAGTCATCACACTTCAAAACTTGTCTTTAATGCGTCTTTACCAGTCTCAATCCAGTTTTGAAGGTCAGTTTTTCTCCCTTGAGGAATAAAATGAGTGGCTGCATCAGAAAACCAAAGGCACATGCGAAACCAAAAGCACAGATCAGCTGTGCAGTAACTGCACACATGCACCTGATCAGTGCCTTTGTTTTCGCACCATAGATAGTATGATGCCTCTTCTTAGTAAGTCCAAAAGTTCAAGCTTCTATTTATTTTCTGTGGCTGTATAGGCTGGCTTATGCCCGACATGGTTGGAAACCCAGATTGTTTGTTTTTCACTCAACAGCTCAAATGACAAGTCAATTCTTCCTCCAGGGAAAGACCTAACTCAGTTTTTCCCCACCCAGTCAGTTTTTCCCTCCTCGTGAGTTTTTGATTATCATAAAATTGAATGGCCAATCTTTCAGATGATTCCTGTCCCTGTTTGCCTCAAGATTCCATTTAGATAAGACATAGTAAACAGATCATTTCTGGATCAAGTAACACTATGTTTCAAATGCTTTCCATAAGTCATGTGACGCAATCTAAATGAAACTTAAATTTGATCTAAAACTTTAACAGGACCGAGGTGCAGCCACCAGGACCCGAGACTGGACGGACCAGGAAACTCTCCTGTTGTTGGAGGCCTTAGAAATGTACAAAGACGACTGGAACAAAGTCAGCGAGCATGTGGGGAGTCGGACACAAGACGAGTGTATCCTGCAGTTCCTACGACTGCCGATAGAGGACCCGTACCTGGACGAGGATTTTGGTCACATGGGACCCCTGGCATATCAGCCCCTTCCGTTCTCGCAGAGTGGTAACCCAGTGATGTCAACGGTAGCGTTCTTGGCGTCTACAGTGGATCCTAGGGTGGCGAGTGCTGCAGCAAAGTCAGCTTTAGGTGAGTTGTTGTTAGAATAATGGGGTGTGCCAAAATGATAATTTTTTGTTCTTGCACAGAGCAAAACAGTCCAAAAGATGAAAAGTTGAATATTCTTTATTAATGTAAAATTTTCATCGTAATTGCTTGTTATTGTAATATAATTAGACCCTGGGCCCAGTTGTTCAAAACTTTGTTAGCTTAACGTTGTCATTTAGCCCTTAATTTGATAACTGCAAAGGATTCTCACATTTTTTCAACAAAAAATTACAGAGTATTTGTAATATTTACGTTTGAAATTTTAAAAAAATCATTAACTAACCATGTCGTTAATTTTGAACAACTGGGCCCTGACTAAGCTCTGAATGTTTGATGAGTATAAGGTATGATTTATGTCCAAACCATTGCAGCCATTGTGATATTTGAGACATTTTGTTAATTTATAAAACTGACCCAATTTGCTTCCCTGTTCCAGAGGAGTTCTCCAAGATGAAGGATGAAGTTCCCCCCTCTCTGATTGAATCTCACGTCAAGACGGTAGAAAAAGCTGCCGCAGAGGGTAAAACAGTGAGTCCTGAATACGGTATAGAACAGAGTGGCATTGCTGGGACTGCGCCGGAGAAAGAGGAAGGTATGTAATAGTATGAGCCACCTCATGGGAAAACCAACAATTTGCATATGCAAAAACAATGGCGCAGATCAGCTTCGCGGTAACCGCGAAGCTGATCAGCGCCTTTGTTTTCGCTACACGGATAGTACAATCCCTCTACTTCCTAAATACGAAATTTCATGCTTCTAGCTGTCTTCTGTTACTGTGCAGTCCGGTTTGTGTCATACCTGGTCGGAAACCACATCGTTGGTTTTCCCACGAGGTGGCTCATTTGTAAACTTGAGATATGATGGACAATTCTAGTTTTGCTGTAAATGAGAGAAACTCAAAAAGAAGATACTATTTTAATTGAGAAGCCTTTTATTAGATGACCATTTGATATGATAGCAACAAGATGCAGTTTTTGAGCAATCTTTGTTCACATTTTTCTCAGGCCATTTGTCCAGTCTATTGGATGAGACTCTAAGCCGAGGTCCCGTCTCCATAAGACCTTAGCTATTGGTGGGACGTTAAACCCCAATTCAACCAATCATTTGTCTAAAATCTTGTCTGAGTCACTTTGCTAACATTATGTTGGACTTTGAATCTAGAGGATCTAGGCTGTAACCCACCAGCCTTTGGTTGCTTGAGCAAGAGTAGACACATTAACTCCCCTTGTACTGGTTGATATCTAGGAAGCGGTGATGGTCCCAGCATGACTGAAAAGGGATGTTGAAACACAAAGCAAACAAAACATAATTTGAGCCTCCCCATGGGAAAACCAACAATCTGCATAGGCGAAAACAAAGGCGCAGATCAGCTTCGCGGTAACCGCGAAGCTGATCAGCGCCTTTGTTTTCGCTACTCTGATAGTACAATTCCTCTTCTACTTAAATCTGAAATTTCAAGCTTCTAGCTCTTTTCTGTGCTTGTACAGGCCGGTTTGTGTCGGACCTTTTCGGAAACCACATTGTTGTTTTTCCCACGAGACGGCTAATTTATTCTCCAGATGGCAAAAAGGAGAAAAGAGAGTGATGAGAAGCTAGGAGAGGAGGATGGAGTAATGAAAGAAAAACAGGAGGAAAAAATTCAATATTTGAGCCGTCTCATGGGAAAACCAACACTGTGGTTTCCAAACAGGTCTGACACAAACCAGTCTGTACAGTCACAGAAGCGGGCTAGAAGCTTGAAATTCTGGATTTAGAAAGAAGAGGAATTGTACTGTCAGTGTAGCCAAAACAAAGGCGCTGATCAGCTTCGCAGTTACTGCGTCTTTGTTTTCGCATATGCAGATTGTTGGTTTTCCCATGTGATGGCTCATTTCTTGTCACAGAAGAACCATATCAAAGACTGGCAGTCATGCTAAATCACAAATAGAGATTTTATTTTCCTTATTTTTCTTCAGGAGAAGACAAGGACAAGAAGAGTGATGAGAAGACAGAAGGAGAGAAGGATGGAGTAAAGAAAGAAAAACAGGAGGAAGACAAAGATGGAGAGAAAACTGAAGAAAATAAAGACGCTGAAAAGAAAGAAAAGGTATGTATTTTTGATGTTGCAAAGTTAGTTATTATGACAGAGTGAAGTGAGAAATGTTTGAATTTTTTTCAAATATCAGTGTTTTAAGTTGACTTTCAAATAGATAATTTCCAGGACTGTTATTGTATGTAATCATACTATCTGGGGGAGCATGTTAACTCTAGTGTTTTTGCCCTTTGATACCTGGTTGTCTTCATCAAGACATATAACTCATCATAATATTGATTTGGACCATGACATGACTGAAACATTTTGATGGGAATGAGGAAAACAAACAAAAGCAATGTAGAAAATCAAAATTATGAAAGAATTGACCACAGAAATCTTGGTGTGTATTATCAGGGAGAAGAGGCTATGGAGACGGAGGAAGGTGGGGAGAAGAAAGATGAGACAAAATCAGAGGACAAACAAGATGGACAAAAGGATGAAGAGAAAGAAAAGGTAATATATCGCATGTTTAGACAATAAATATTGTTTTATGCCTTTTTGCTCCCTGTTGGGCATTGTAGCTCCGTGTATCATGTTATATTCAACCATTCTTACTTTTCTGATGCTTTTCAAAGAAAATGTGCATTGATTACTGGCCATCAGACTCCAAGGACTTGCAGGAGAAAACTTCATATTTTAATTTTCTATGTTTTATAGGAAGGTGAGAAAAAGGAAGAAGTGGAAAAGACAGAAGAGAAGACAGGAGAGGGAGAAACAAGCTCAGAAGTTGTGAAAAAATTGCCAGAGAAAGGAGAAGGCAATGTGGCCACTGCTGCTGCTGCGGCTTTGGCTGCTGCGGCAGTGAAAGCTAAAGTAAGATTTGTCATATATCAAAGCACATGATTTATTCCAAATAAGAGCCCACTGAAGGACAGATACTTGTAGTAGTGCATTGATTCTTAAACATTTTGAATAATTTGCATAATTGAGTCATCATAATCAGTCTTCATCAAAAATTCACTGCCAAGTTTCTAAATAATTTGGACACAAACTTTAGAGCTGGAAAGGTGATCAGCTTCTTGAAAATTTTATATTTAGAACTGTTATAAGCACATCAACATGGCTTACTGATTTATCAGACTACGACACTTTATGTTTTACCTTGTATTGTAGCACCTTGCCGCAGTTGAAGAGAGAAAGATCAAGAGTTTGGTGGCCTTGCTGGTCAAGACACAAACTATGACACTTTGATAATGTTTTACCTTGTTTTGTAGCACCTTGCCACAGTTGAAGAGAGAAAGATCAAGAGTTTGGTAGCCTTGCTGGTCGTGGCACAAACTATGACACTTTGATTATGTTTTACCTTGTATTATAGCACTTTGCCATAGTTGCGGAGAGAAAGATCAAGAGTTTGGTGGTTACAAACTATGACGTAGATTATGTTTTACCTTGTATTGTAGCACCTTGCCGCAGTTGAAGAGGGGAAGATCAAGAGTTTGGTGGCCTAGCTGGTCAAGACACAAACTATGACACTTTGATGTTTTATTGTAGCACTTTGCCGCAGTTGAAGAGAGAAAGATCTAGAGTTTGGTGGCCTGGCTGGTCAAGACACAAACTATGACGCTTTGTTAATGTTTTACCTTGTATTGTAGCACTTTGCCGCAGTTGAAGAGAGGAAGATCAAGAGTTTGGTGGCCTAGCTGGTCAAGACACAAACTATGACACTTTGATGTTTTACCTTGTATTGTAGCAACTTGCCGCAGTAGAAGAGAGAAAGATCAAGTTTGGTGGCCTAGCTGGTCGAGACACAAACTATGACTCTTTGATTATGTTTTACCTTGTATTGTAGCACCTTGCCGCAGTTGAAGAGAGAAAGATCCAGAGTTTGGTGGCCTAGCTGGTCGAGACACAAACTATGACACTTTGATTGTAGCACCTTGCCGCAGTTAAAGAGGAAGATCAAGAGTTTGGTAGCCTTGCTGGTAGAGACACAAACTATGACACTTTGATTATCTTTTACCTTGTATTGTAGCACTTTGCCGCAGTTGAAGAGAGAAAGATCAAGAGTTTGGTAGCCTTGCTGGTCGAGACACAAACCATGATACTTTGATTATGTTTTACCTTGTATTGTAGCACCTTTAAACAGTTGAAGACAGAAAGATCCAGAGTTTGGTAATAACAAACTATGACAATCATGTAGATTATGTTTCACCTTGTATTATAGCACTTTGCCGCAGTTACGGAAAGAAAGATCCAGAGTTTGGTGGCCACAAACTATGACATGTAGATTATGTTTTACATTGTATTATAGCCCTTTGCAGCAGTTGCGGAGAGAAAGATCCAGAGTTTGGTGGCCACAAACTATGACATGTAGATTATGTTTTACCTTGTATTATAGCACTTTCCCGCAGTTGCGGAGAGAAAGATCCAGAGTTTGGTTGCCACAAACTATGATATGTTTTACCTTGTGTTATAGCACTTTGCCATAGTTTTTCGGAAAGAAAGATCAAGAGTTTGGTGGTTACAAACTATGACATGTAGATTATGTTTTACCTTGTATTATAGCACTTTCCCGCAGTTGCGGAGAGAAAGATCCAGAGTTTGGTTGCCACAAACTATGATATGTTTTACCTTGTATTATAGCACTTTGCCGTAGTTGCAGAAAGAAAGATCAAGAGTTTGGTGGTTACAAACTATGACATGTAGATTATGTTTTACCTTGTATTGTAGCACCTTGCTGCAGTTGAAGAGAGAAAGATCAAGAGTTTGGTAGCCTTGCTGGTCGAGACACAAATGAAGAAACTAGAGATCAAACTACGACATTTTGACGAGTTAGAAGCCATAATGGACAGAGAAAGAGAAGCTGTAAGTTGACTTTGTAAAATTTTCTTGTTCATTTGTTTGGAATTGGTTTTGAATTCTTTTTCTCATACTTTCTTAATAATAATGATAATAATATTACTAATGATTATGATAAAAAAAATAAAGCCTTTGTTGAAATAGGATGCCCTGTTAACTTTATTTTGTATTTCGCATCTTGGCCTAATTTGAAACAAACAATTTTTCGTTTCTACCTTTCATCTTTGAGGAATTAACCTCATTTTTTTCAACTTATGTATGCATTGGTTTATAGCTGGAGTACCAGAGACAACAGTTATTACAAGAGCGACAACAGTTCCACATGGAGCAGGTTAGAGCGGCCGAGTACCGGGCCAGACAGATCGCCATACAGCAGATGGCCACAGAACAGAAACCAACCATACAGGGGGCGGGGGATGGTGAGTAGATGGTTTATGCCATCAGTGCAGCCTCATTATAACACTAGTTTTTGGATCCATAGAGACACAGTGTTATATGCGAGACCGTGTTATAGTGAGGTTACGTACTATTGACATATAGCAAAATGTTAAGTTTGGAAGCCATGACATGGTCGTTTTATATTGAAAGCAGCATTATAGTGAGGTGTGTTATAGTGGGGTTGAACTATACATGAGCCAACTGTTGAAAATTATTAACAAATGTTTTGTTAAATTTTGAATTTTTTATGACAATTTGTAACTGAGGTGAATTAACAAACGCAGATTAGCATGTTCAAGTAAAATCATTGTATAGATAATTTTTAAGATCATTGATTATCTAACTTGTCTATACAAAAATTCATAGTCAATATTCAACTTGTTGATAAAAAAAATTGTTGACTGATGTTCAAAATTTATGCAGAATTTATATGAATTGAGCTACCGCATGGGAAAACCAACAATCTGCATAGGCGATAACAAAGGTGCAGATCAGCTTCGCAGTAACTGCGAAGCTGATCAGCGCCTTTGTTTTCACTACGTGGATAGAACAATTCCTCTACTTTCCAAATCCAAAATTTCCAGCTGCTAACCATCTTCTGTAACTGTACAGCCCAGTTTGTGTCGGACCTGGTCGGAACCCAAATTGCTGGTTCTCTCATGCACAGGCTCATTGTTATGAGGTATATCTCTGGTATTATTCCAGGACCAGGTGTTAACCCCAGCCCAGCTACTGTCCCACCCGCAGGTTACCCCGGGTCTCCAGCCACCCCCCAGGGGCCAATGGTTCACCAAGGATCACCTGCCCCTCCCCCAGCCACACAGCCCCTCCCACCCTCACAGGGAGCTCCTGGGTCAGTGGGGTCAGTGCCACCTGTTTCAGGTTAGTATACACTACTGAACCTATATGAGGCGTGACGCGAGAAAACCGGTCTTCGGGGTCTCCGACCAGTCCTTACACAAAGCGACCTGTACAGTCACTGAAGCAGGCTAGAAGCCTGAAATTTCGGATATAAGTAGAGGAGGAATTGTACTATCCGTGTAGCGAAAACAAAGGCGCTGATCAGCTTCGCGGTTACCGCGAAGCTGATCTGCGCCTTTGTTTTCGCCTAGGCAAAAATCCGGTTTTCTCACGATGCGGCTCATATCAGAATAAGTTGCTTTGAATGAACCCTGCTTTAGAATTTCCACCTACCAGGCTGTTTAGTGATAAAAAAAGACTGGTAGACAGAGGAAATTTCAGATTTTGGAATTAGAGAAATTGGACTAGTGGTTTCCTTATGCATGCTAAAATCTGTACACAAGCACAGCACAAATTTAAACTGTCATTTTGCTGAAGTTTCAAGTGACCAAGATAAGAAAGATTTTTTGTTTTGTTTTTATGATTTTATGCAAAAGAAGATACAAGTAGTCAATGATCAGAAAATGGCACAATCAGAAAGAAATTCCCACTCCGAAAACTGAAGGTTGGGGGAAAAAACTGAATTGACGCTTAGGTACTTACACCAAGAAAACATGTTGTAAGCCGAGTGAGCAGCTATTTCCCAATAGGCGGCCACTCAGTTACTCGAACTTAATTAAAAATATGAAAACATACTTAAGGCTCAAACAGCACAAAAATTCAACTCCAAAACACAAAAAATTAGAAACACAACAGAAGTATCACCTTGGAATGATCAGTAATATAAAATTACTAGATCTAGTACCTATGATGTAAAAAAATTATAAATTCTGATCTGAAAAAACAATGTTGATACTTATCATTATTGTGTGTTCTAGGTGGAAGTGACACGGGTATGACTCCAGAGCCCATGGACACACAGAGCCCGGCTGTTCCTTCTCCTGCAGTAACAGCAACATAGAATCTCAAGATGGGAAATAGAAACTGGTTTAGAAGTTGTAAAACTTTCTTATACTCAACTCAACTAAGCATGAAATTTCGTCTTTACTTAAGTATTAGTCAGGGACATTCTTGTATAATCCGGCAAATAGGTCACTGTATGGGGTTACCTCATGAATACGTTATTGGGTATGTGACTTAGGTAAAAGCCGAAGGTATACCGTTAAAAGATTCAACTCACATGTTTTCCGTTAGAAAATAAGAATGAAATACGAGTTTGTCTAATTCAATAGATTGGACAAAATGCAAGTATCTGATTTCTAACGATAAATATGTGACAACGGTCTTGGCTGACTGAGTGACTTTTCTATAATCTCCCTACATGAACAGATAGACTAGCCGACCACACCCAGATATGAATATTAAAGTTACCGCCTATACAGTAACCTATTTGCTGAATTATACTTTATTCTTTCAAGCCTTCTATTTTTCTTTCTTAAAGAATCATTGAAGTTACAACATTGATGAGAGTTATGACATTGATGATAGGGATAAATTTCATGCCGTGTTATGTTGCATGAAAAACGTTATATAACTTTTAGACATACCATGTGTCTCTAAGGTGCAATTCAACTACATCAAAAACATTTCATACAGTATATATAAATGAAAAACAAATGAGCCACCACATGGGAAAAGCAACAATCTGCATAGGCGAAAAGAAAGGCGCAGATCATCTTCGCAGTAACTGCGATGCTGATCAGGGCCTTTGTTTTTGCTATACAGATAGTACAACTCAACTTTCTAAATCCAATATTTCCAGCCTCTAACCATCTTCTGTGACTGTACAGCCTGGTTTGTGTCGGACCTGGTCGGAACTCAAATTGTTGGTTTTCTAATGCACATGCTCAAATGACTTTGACTTGATTACTTGGTTCACGATGTCTTCATGAAGAAGGGACTGAACAACCATGTTTGTGATGCCAACTTTCTGGCATGGTGTTTAATGACTTCGACAATGAGTTACAGTATTTGACTATGATCATTATTGCCATGCTGATACAGGATTTGAGAAGTCAGTTTGCTAGCTGGTTTAGTACTTGAATGGCATGGTGTACAACACCAAAAGGCAGTCTTAGTAAATGAGCCTCATCACGAGGAAACCAGGACTTTGCCTATGCGAAAACAAATGCACAGATTAGCTTTGCAGTAACTTTGTTTTCGCTACATGGATAGCACAATTCCTTTTCTTCCTAAATCTGAAATTTCAAACTTCTAGCCTTTTCTGAGACTGTACAGGTCAGTTTGTGTCAAACCTGGTTGGAAATCCTGTACCGGTTTTCTTGCGTCATGGATCAAATAATTTCTATAACAAGATTCATCATTGTTGCATCATAGGAAAACTGATCTTTCATGATTTCCAATCGGGTTGGATTGAAACTGAAGACAAAAGACATAATTTGGGTCTCAGAAATGGATTGTACTACCCTGGGTAGCCCATATAATGAACACAAAGGCACTATTCAGCTGTGGGGTAACTGAAGCTGACCAATGCCTATGCTTTTGCTACATGAAGATGAGATTTGTGCCACCCCAAAGACAAGTTTGGTTGTGACGTTGCTCAAAGACATTTGTATGACATTTATTCTGGTGCTCTACTTTTCATCTTCATTCTGATCATGATCATTCTGAACCATTAATGCATCAAATTCAGTATGACTGATTCTGCTGAGGACAAAAAGTGTGTTTGTTTTGTGAACATGTTAAAGATTATTCACCTGCATAAAAAACGTAGATAATATTTATGTTCAATAGAAAAATGCTTGACAATTTACTTCTTATGAGCCTCTGTAACTGAGCCAAAGGTTTTGAATTTTTAATCGCAGGGCAAACGGTGGTACTGAGGACCAAACTGTATATTACAGGGTCAGAATTGTTTGTGGTTTATTTTTGAGCCGCCACATCAGAAGACCAATAATCTGTATATGCAAAACAGGCACAGACCGGCTTCATGGAAACTGCGAGGCTGATCAGTGCCTTTGTTTTCGATACACAGATAGTGCAATCCCTCTTCTTCTTAAATCCAAAATCTCAAGCTTCTAGCCTGCTTTTGTGACTGTACAGGCTGGCTTGTGTCGGACCTGGTGGGAAACCCAAATTAATGGTTTTCTCACAAGAAGGCTCTTGTTTCTTTGTCAAAACACAAGCTGAACTTACAGGTGGTGAATGTTTTTTCAGTGGATTTTATTTACTTGAACACCATTATCACCACAGGAAAACCATGGCCTGTTCTAAATTTATATTTGAGCTGACGCATCAGAAAACAGAAAATTTGGGTTTCCAACCAGGACGGACACAAACCTGCCTGTACAGTCACAGAAGCAGGCTAGAAGCTTGAAATTTGGTAGTTATGAAGAAGAGGGATTGTACAATCTGTAGCGAAAACAAAGGTGCTGATCAGCTTCGCGGTTACCGCAAAGCTGATCTGCGCCTTTGTTCTCGCATATGCAGATTGTTGGTTTTCTGGTGCGGCAGCTCATTTTCCATTGATCAAAAATCATTTATGCATTGTGTACATTCATATTCATCAATGTTGTCATGTGTACATGTCAGTTCATGAAATAAAATTGTCCAAACTGAAGTTCTTCTGTTTATTGCTTTCCTGTATATTAGCTTTTAATATGTTCATCAAACCATTTACTTATGTATCTGTAGTGTTTACTGTCACTGAATGCAAGCCAAATCCTTTTAACTGCATCGAACAATTCCACCTAAATTCCAAACTAGAAAGAGTTTTCAGAGGAAAACATATGTCCCCACTCTCTGCCCGAACCCACTTTTAATTTTGTAAATTTTTACATATAACCCTATATACCAACAGACATTTTAAATTAAAACCTATATATATATGAACCTCAACGTGACAAAATGTACCTTCGGACATTCTGACGTTACTGTTGGAAAATTGCAAAAATGCGGGAAAATCATGTAATTTATGTTTTACAAATAACAATGTATTTGTAATCTTTGAACACTGGACTACAAAATAAATGAATTGTAAAATATATTTATTCTCAATATTTGGAGTTATCTGCCCTTGTTTTAGCCCATAATTAATGTAATTTTCCGGTATGTGTCGTCAAACTGTAACCATAGCAACCACATGGTCACGATAATAGACAGAATAATTTCGACAGATTCCTTGTAATGATGATATTTTTCCATCTAAACAATAGTTCCTGGCCAATATATAAACAATTTTCAGAAAATACTTTAGTTTTGTAGTCACCCGTAACATGCAAAATTGCATTACGCAACTTTGACGTCATTTTTCAGAACAATGACGTTTCTAGGGTTCATGCAGTAAACATGTCATAACTCAAAAAGTAATTAAATTAATCCGGTCAAATAAAGACAAATGGACGCAAGAAACAATATACTTTCAAAGTAAAATTGATTTTCTAATAGACAAATAATGTCCGAAGGTACATTTTCTCACGCTGTGGCCCATATACCAACAGTCATTTTAAAATATCACATTTCAGCTTTCCATATTTATAAAGTTTGAAGTTTCACGAAATTTACCCATCTACAATCCCAAACCAATTCTTGTTGGTATCAACTAATATGCAAAGTTTGAAGAAAATCGGTAAAAACTTCTCAAGTTAGAGAGCGGAAACGAAAACAATGAAATTTTTAACCTCAATCAAGGGCCATAACTCTAAGGTCATTTGACGAAATTTACCCATCTACAATCCCAAACCACTCTTTGTCGGTATCAACTCATATGCAAAGTTTGAAGAAATTTGGTCAAAAACTACTCGAGTTAGAGAGCGGAAATGAACAAAATGCAATTTTTAACCTCAATCAAGGGCCATAATTCTGAGGTCGTTTGACGAAATTTACCCATCTACAATCCCATACCACTCCTTGTAGGTATCAACTCATATGCAAAGTTTGAAGAAAATCAGTCAAAAACTACTCAAGTTAGAGAGCGGAAACGAACAAAATGCAATTTTTAACCTCAATCAAGGGCCATAACTCTAAGGTCATTTGACGAAATTTACCCATCTACAATCCCAAACCACTCCTTGCCAGTATAAACTCATATGCAAAGTTTGAAGAAAATCGGTCAAAAACTCAAGTTAGAGAGCGGAAACGAATGGAGACACCTGGATTTTCAAACAGTTAATTGACCTTTATGACCTTGAAAATTAGGTCAAGATCACTGAAATCTAATTACTCCATTCGGCTGTCCCAATGAAGTTTCTATGCCAGTTTGAAGAAAATCATTCAAAAACTACTCAAGTTAGAGAGCGGAAACGAACAAAATGCAATTTTTAACCTCAATCAAGGGCCATAACTCTAAGGTCATTTGACGAAATTTACCCATCTACAATCCCAAACCACTCCTTGCCAGTATGAACTCATATGCAAAGTTTGAAGAAAATCGGTCAAAAACTCAAGTTAGAGAGCGGAAACGAATGGAGACACCTGGATTTTCAAACAGTTAATTGACCTTTATGACCTTGAAAATTAGGTCAAGGTCACAAAAATCTAATCACTCCATTCGGCTGTCCCAATGAAGTTTCTATGCCAGTTTGGTCTAAATCCATCCAGTGGTTCAGGAGATATCGTGCAGACAAAAAGCTACGCCGACGGGATCCACACCAAAAACAATATGTCCCCCATCCCTTCAGAGGGGGGGACATAATTATACTGAACAATAAAAGAAATGCAACAATCATACTAAATTTTGAGCAAACTATGATATAATCAGAAATCATTGCATTTTCTACTGCATTAGATAACAGACTTCCATTTTGCCAAATCTAAAGGGTCACTGAAGAGGCTTAAGTAGGCGGTATGGCCCATCCCCATTTTCTCATTCATATGCTTACCACTCTTAAAGGATCTCAGTTTTATTTTTTTTCTTCCAAATGCTTGAAACCGATTTTCTTTTTAACAAGTAATTCCAGAGTTAATTCAATGCCTACCACAGACCTGCTAAAAGTAGTAAAACATACAGTGCGCATGCACAAGCAAAAAATAATGGCACAATTTAAATTAGCTATAACCCCCCATTCAAAATCACCATGTAGCACTCAGCAGATAACTTACATTGTAAAACAAGTAAAATTGCCCCCTTTCAATTAAACATAGGGATGTGATGGTTTAAATTACGAGCTTGTTTGTTGTGGAACTTTATTTCTTTTTCATGAATTTTAGAGAGGGAGCAGCTGACATATGTTTCTTGATGATTTGGACGTTAAACAGTGAGCGCATGCATGGAGCAAAATTTTCCGATTTGCATTATTAAGATGACAAAAATTTCTCATTTGAATTGAAAATCAGTGCTTTTGCATGTTATACCCCAACATGGCATGAATGGGAATCATACAATAACTAGAATTGTCAGAGAATCTGACTATAGTCCCGCTTCTCAGCTTTTTTGCAGGGAGAAAAAAACAAATTTGACAGGTAACTATCACAAGCTAGAATACAAAATTTGGTCTGATTATGTCAATTTGTTCTCAAGATATTGTGCGGAAACGAAATTCTGACCTCAATAAAGGGCCATAACTCCGTCAAAATTTTGCGAAAAATGACGGGTAATAAT
This sequence comes from Rugalucina vietnamica, assembly GCA_964017185.1. Lineage (NCBI taxonomy): Eukaryota > Metazoa > Mollusca > Bivalvia > Lucinida > Lucinidae > Rugalucina > Rugalucina vietnamica. The sequence goes on along the minus strand of OZ024880.1, from coordinate 26,516,545 downwards.
CCCAAGCTAGATCTTGTCAATGATGATGTGCATACAAAATTTGGTTGGATTCTGTCAATTCGTTCTCAAGATATTGAGCGGAAACAAAATTCTGATGTCATTCAAGGGCCGTAACTCCGTCAAAATTTTGCGAAAAATGACGGGCAACAATCCCAAGCTAGATCTTGTCAATGATGATGTGCATACAAAATTTGGTCGGATTCTGTCAGTTCGTTCTCAAGATATTGAGCGGAAACGAAATTCTGACGTCAATCAAGGGCTGTAACTCCGTCAAAATTTTGCGAAAAATGACGGGTAACAATCCCAAGCTAGATCTTGTCAATGTTGATGTGCATACAAAATTTGGTCGGATTCTGTCAATTCGTTCTCAAGATATTGAGCGGAAACAAAATTCTGATGTCATTCAAGGGCCGTAACTCCGTCAAAATTTTGCAAAAAATGACGGGCAACAATCCCAAGCTAGATCTTGTCAATGATGATGTGCATACAAAATTTGGTCGGATTCTGTCAGTTCGTTCTCAAGATATTGAGCGGAAACGAAATTCTGACGTCAATCAAGGGCCGTGACTCCGTCAAAATTTTGCGAAAAATGACTGGTAACAATCCCATGCTAGATCTTGTCAGTGATGATATGCACACAAAATTTGGTCGGATTCTGCCAATTCGTTCTCAAGATATTGAGCGGAAACAAAATTCTGACGTCAATCAAGGGCCATAACTCCGTCAAAATTTTGCGAAAAATGACGGGCAACATTCCCAAGCTAGATCTTGTCAATGTTGATGTGTATACAAAATTTGGTCAGATTCTGTCAATTTGTTCTTGATATTGAGCGGAAACGAAATGTTCACGGAATGATGGAAACACGGAACCACGGAAGGACAGGGTGAATCCAGTATAGCCCCACTTTTCCAAAGCGGGGCTATAACCAGTATAGCCCCACTTTTCCAAAGCGGGGCTATAATAAACCTGAAATTATCCTTTTACCATAAAAATTGAAAATCCTCGGTGACCTATTGTTGCATTTTTTTTTATTTTTTTTTGTTCAATATATGTTTGAGGTCACATACAAGTTTATGAAAAAACCTGTTAGCATTTCATTCAGTTTACACCTCGAGATTATTTAAGCTTAATTAAGAAGGGCAAGTTAATCGAAAAACCACCACCTGACACACTTCCAAGCAGAACTGGGTCGGATGCTCAACATGGCTGCCATGCTCAGTTATTCTCAAAATTTATCTTCTCCAAAACTGGCAGGCCAATTTCTTGACACTATTATATAGCCTCTGGGATTCCAGCTCATCATACTTTGTTCAAATGATGACCCTAGGATGACCTTGACCTATATTATGGCAAGGTCAAATTTGGAAACTACATATTGGAAAAAGTGAAAAAGGATTTTACAGTCTGAGAGTTGACAAATGCAGACAACTGGCCCCAAGGTTATAAACTTTTTTCATGCTCAACTCAGCTGAGCCTAAAATTTTAAGTGCTCAAAAATTACGAAATAGCCTAAATAAATTGAAATTTCAGGTTTACACCAAATCTGTAATTCATCATGCTAATAAATGTTTATAACAATTGTTGGCATTTTAACATTTATGAGCAAGATATTTTAGTCTCAGCTGAGCATGAAAAAAGTTTTATAACCTCGGGGCCAGATGTACTTAATGAAGGTATGAGATTAAAGAGATGGTCTACCTGACCTTTACACGTCTGTCATGTGCCGTTATATTTCAGAGATTATCTTTGATGATAGCTAAATTTAGGATCGGGCCTCATGTACTTTCCTACCATAGACAGTAGCAAGATCATGTACTTTCTACCATAAACAGTAGCAAGATCATGTACTTTCTACCATAAACAGTAGCAAAATTATACTTTCTACCATAAACAGTAGCAAAATCATGTACTTTCTACCATAAACAGTAGCAAAATCATGTACTTTCTACCATAAACAGTAGCAAGATCATGTACTTTCTACCATAAACAGTAGCAAGATCATGTACTTTCTACCATAAACAGTAGCAAAATCGTACTTTCTACCATTAACAGTAGCAAAATCATGTACTTTCTACCATAAACAGTAGCAAAATCATGTACTTTCTACCATAAACAGTAGCAAGAACATATACTTTCTACCATAAACAGTAGCAAAATCATGTACTTTCTACCATAAACAGTAGCAAGATCATGTACTTTCTACCATAAACAGTAGCAAGATCATTGTACTTTCTACCATAAACAGTAGCAAAATCATGTACTTTCTACCATAAACAGTAGCAAAATCATGTACTTTCTACCATAAACAGTAGCAAGATCATGTACTTTCTACCATAAACAGAAGCAAAATCATGTACTTTCTACCATAAACAGTAGCAATATCATGTACTTTCTACCATAAACAGTAGCAAGATCATGTACTTTCTACCATAAACAGTAGCAATATCATGTACTTTCTACCATAAACAGTAGCAAAATCATGTACTTTCTACCATAGCGTGTGGTCTTCCAAAGGGGCTTCGTCACTTGGAGCGAGTTCGCTATTAATGGAATGGAAAAAACAATCTACAAGCTTCCTGATTTTACATGTTTATTTGTATGGTATTGACGATTACATCAATTAACACCTTACATAACAATAACATCCCTAACCTAGGTCAGTTTATATGTGGCTGTTGCAAATACATGTATATACTATGCAAAATCTGTGTAGCAATATTATTATTTGTCATGATTATAATCACCAAAGAGCAATATCAAACAAATTTTATTTGCCCTGGAAACATATTTTGCATACAGGCATAAGAAATATTGAATTTGGTGGTTTATTTCTCAACACAAACTCGCTTCTTTTTAAGTGTGTGTGTTTTTTTTTATTTACTTCAATGGTTTTGATGATGAGTTTATAGTGTTTTTGGGGAAATTGAATATATAGCTGCCTGTCATCATTCTATAGTTTGAGCCATGACACGATAAAACCGGTTTTCGGGGTTTCCAACCAGGTCTGACACAAACCGGCCTGTGCAGCTACAGAATATGGTTAGAAGATTGAAATTTCAGATTTAGAAAGAAGATGAATTGTACTATCCATGTAGTGAAAACAAAGGCGCTGATCAGCTTCGCAGTTACTGCGAAGCTGATCTGCGTCTTTGTTTTCGCATAGGCAAAAATCTGGTTTTCTCATGATGGTGGCCAGAACATACAAACGAAAAAAGTAATATGGCCCTTGAATGGAAGGACTGTCCAACACAAACAATATTATTGCTAAACACATTTTGCGTAGAATATGTTTTGGTGGCTGACAGTAATGATTATGATAGTCAATATTTAACTTCATAAAGTTTTGAATGGAGAAAAGGTTATTTCACTTCATAAAGTTTTAAATGGAGAAAAATAAGATTTGCCACAAAGGGCCGTGGAAGACTTGTCACTATCAAAGCTTGGGAAAATATTTTCTGCCATGATGGATTCTATAGGGAAAACTATACAATTAAATCCAAAACTCAGCAGAACAGTACAATTATTAAATGAACCGTGACGCGAGAAAACTGGTCTATGGTGTTCCCGACCAGGTCTGACGCAAATCGACCTGTAGTCACAGAAGCAGGCTAGAGGCTTGAAACTTTGGCTATAAATAGAAGAAGAATTGTACTGTTCCAGTAGCGAAAATAAAGGCGCTGATCAGCTGTGCAGTTACTGCACAGCTGATCTTCGGTTTTGTTTTCACATATGCAAAAATCCGGTTTTCCCATGACATGGCTCAAATCACACTGTTTATCCTGAAACAACTTGTGCAACTGAGAACAACCACTGCAGATAAAATCACTGTAAGATTGTAGTACATAAATACCTGTCTGAGAACAACCCAGAAAGGTATTTACTGCCTATTTTCACATATGAATTTTATGAGCCGCAACGGGAGAAAACCGGTCTTTGGGGTTTCCGATCAGGTTGGACACAAACCCACCTGTACAGTCACAGGTGCAGGCTAGAAGCTTGAGATTTCGGATTCAGGAAGAAAAGGAATTATTGTATTAGCGTTACTGCGAAAACAAAGGTGCTGATCAGCTTTGCAGAAGCTGATCCGCACCTATGTTTTCGCATAGGCAAAAATCCAGTTTCACATGATGCTGTTCTTATATGTCTTAGTTATTCTCAGTCATGTTGGTTGTCTCTGAAAATCCAGTGTGTACAATTGTATTCATAAATTGAGGAAAAGTTTTATCAAGCTGCATCCAGAATAAAACATTAAATGAGCCACCTCATGGGAAAACCAACAATCTGCATAGGCGAAAACAAAGACGCAGATCAGCTTCGCGGTAACCGCGAAGCTGATCAGCGCCTTTGTTTTCGCTACTCGGATAGTACAATTCCTCTTCTACTTAAATCCGAAATTTCAAGCTTCTAGCTCTTTTCTGTGCTTGTACAGCTCGGTTTGTGTTGGACCTGGTCGGAAACCACATTGTTGGTTTTCCCACGAGGCGGCTCAAATCATACTTTTCGGACATCCAATATGTATATATACATGCACTTTACTGCTATTTGCAATAAATTTAGATAAAATAAAATTGATTTACATTTTAACATTACATTGTTTAGTACACATTTACCACATGATTTTTAATATTTGAGCCTGTGCCTGAGAATACCAACAATTTGGGTTCCAACCAGGTTCAACAAACCGGGCTGTACAGTCACAAAAGATGGTTAGAAGCTTGAAATTTTGGATTTAGGAAGAAGAGAAATAGTACTATCCGAGTGGCGAAAACAAAAGGCACTGATCAGCTGTGTAGTTACTGCACAGCTGATCTGCACCTTTGTTTTCGCCTATGCAGATTGTTGGTTTTTCCATGCGGCGGCTCATTTGATATCTGTACAGAATATACAATTCATCTCTGGCAAGACAAAAACACCCGGTGACGAAAATACTGTTTTGACTGCAAATGTTATAAGCATATGTTTAGTTTAAACCATACATTTGCTTCATATTTTTTTAATTACGTTTTGTGAAAAGCTTTTGTATGCTTGTTATTACACAAAAGGTAGAAACTGAAGTTTTAACACTATAATTCAAAATTATTTTCTCGTAGGCTTCAAGAGCTGGAATGTTTCAATGAATTTAGAAGTAAATAATGTAGGGGGTACACAAAAAATTATGTACATTTCAATAAAACATAGCTGTATTGACAAGCTAAAAGGCTGAAAAAAAATTAATTGTAAACCAGAATGCAAAGAATAACTACTAAAAATTGCTGTGAATTTCAAAATCTAAATGTAGCATTTCATAAGCTATTCCTAATGATAGTCTTTATACCAAATATTGCAACATCCCTTGAATTAGAAAATTTTATCTAAACAAGAAAATTCAACTATTTTTGCTGATTCCTACATTTTGGGTGACACAAGTTCAGGTCGTAAAACAATCTTCCAATCTAGCCAACTTAAGTCCATTTTTTCAATTCTATTCACTTGTTTTCATGCAACTTCACTGGTTCTAACATTTATAATTATTATCATCTACCTAGATGAAAAACAAATATAAACTGTATCCAAACAATTACAAAATTATATGAACCACGATGCGAAAAAAAAAATTCCCTTGTTTTCATGCAACTTCAATGGTTCTAACATTTATAATTATTATCATCTACCTAGATGAAAAACAAAGATAAACTGTATCCACCTAGACATTGCAAAACAATTACAAAATTATATGAGCCGCGATGCGAAAAAAAAAACTGTCTTCAGGGTTTCCGACCAGGTCTGACACAAACCGGTCTGTGCAGCTACAGAAGAAAGCGAGAAGCTTGAAATTTCGGATTTACGAAGAAGATGAATTGTGCTATTCTGTGTAGTGAAAACAAAGGCGCTGATCAGCTTCGCAGTAACTGCGAAGCTGATCTGCGCATTTGTTTTCGCATAGGCAAAAATCTGTTTTTTTTTTTCAAGACGTAGCTCATATTATATGAACTGAAAGCCAAATACTTGTCATAACTGAATGATGGCTGCTTAGCAACCAGAAAACGTTTTTGTTCAAAGCTCAAACAAAGCCCAGAAAACAATCCATAATTAAAATCAATGTGTATACATATGAAAATAGAATAACAAAATGAATAACAGTTTCTAAATGCATCAAATATACGTTGAGTAGAATAGATGAACAATACAGTAAAATACAGGAATGCGTAGAAATGAGTTTTCAGTTATATGCTGAGTACAGTGTAAAAAATAAACAGGTTTCGGACATGACTACAGAATATGCCAGAGTAATTCAAAATAGACAAAATATACTTTTTTCATAAAGGACTTTGCATACTTACACCACCAGTTTTACAAGAAACTACCAAATAAATGTCTTCATCCAATATCCGCCTTTCAGCGCACCACATACATGTCAAACGATCCATACATTCTTCAGGCATATATCAGCCGTATCGTGAGATAACCGGAGTTTTGCCTATGCAAAAACAAAGGCGCAGATCAGCTTCGCAGTAACTGCGAAGCTGATCAGCGCATTTGTTTTCGCTACATGGATAGTAAAATTTCTCTTCTTCTTAAATCCGAAATTTCAAGCTTCTAGCCTGCTTCTGTGACTGTACAGGTCAGTTTGTGCCAGACCTGGTTGGAAACCCCGAAAAACAGTTTTCTTGCGTCGCGGCTCATATATGTATGACAAAGCCGCACATCAGATGTTGTTGTGATTGATTTTAATGTCCCACCAATTACAAACCATGGACACAAATCATTTTGTATGTCTGCCATATTCTGGCATAACGCAGCAGCAAAATTTACATCATAATGAGTATATCTGCCTCTATTTTGTACAAATTTACAGAGATTTTATCAATAAATTCATTTTTGTTCAAACAACAATGTAATAATACAGATTTATTACAGATTTAGATACATGTAAATGGTGTCACTTTTTCGGACTGACATATTCCTAGAAACAAACACATTTTGATCCTATATGAAGCTGTTTACTGCTATGTATATGTGAGCCGCGTCATGAGAAAACCAGAGTTTTTCTATTTGCAAAAACAAAGGCGCAGATCAGCTTTGCAGTAACAGCTTTGTTTTCACTACACAAATAATACCATCTTTCTTCTTCTTCAATCCAAAATTTCAAGCTTCTAGCCTGCTTCTGTGACTGTACAGGTCGGTTTGTGTCACACCTGGTCGGAAACACCAAAGACCAGTTTTCTTGCATCGCAGCTCATGTTCATTATGTTAGCAACTTCATAATCAATTTGCACAGGTGCTGTTCTTCCATTACCAGGGATCAGTGCTTTCACTTTAAATCACCTAGATAGAATAATTTGTCCTCGCTGAGTCCAGGCCCAGAAGTTATAAAACTTCTTTCATGCTCAGCTGAGACTAAAATTTATCCTGCTCACAAATGTTAAAATGCCAACAATTTATTAGCAGGATAAATTACAGGCTTTGGTGATCTACATCGGAAATTCCTATTTATTTGGACTATTTCTGTATTCAAGAGCAGTTTAAATTTTATGCTCCGCTGAGTTGAGCATAAAAAAAGTTTTATAACCTCAGGGCCAGGTTTATCATCTCACAGCTATTCATACACAAGAGACCTTGATTTATAGTCCCATCCAGAGACCCCTGGGATCAAAGCCACAGCCACTAAGTAAGAGACCCCTGGGATCAAAGCCACAGCCACTAAGTACAATGGCAGTCGCTTGATCATAATGCCTCTTGAGGCTTGCAGAATAATCCGTTTTTGTTTTCTATTTAAAAAGTACAATTCTTTCTCAATGTCAAATGCTAAACCTATGAAGATGATAATGTTTTAAGGAAACAAAGCATCCTGGTCACATAGCGGCTACCCCCTAAACCTATTCCGAGGTTAGAATCAGTCTGAACCCAAGTTTTCTTGTAATAGCTCAAGCATAGTCAAATTCCCACCATATTTACCCTACTGGAAGACTCCTATGCATATATTCTATACATAAAATACATAAATAACATCCCCACTTTCAATGTATGAGTATTTATCAATGGTAAAAACATACAAAATCCTGATATACATAAATGGCACAGTTATCATTATATACAGTTTTATAGATACATGCAACATAGGAGTATATAGTTTAAGAAATACTGTATTTACGATGTAAATGTATAACAACTTATGATATAAAATATTCTATAATTTAATGAAATAACAACATAATTGAGCCACCACATGGGAAAACCAACAATCTGCATAGGCGAAAATAAAGGTTCATGGTTATCGCGAAGCTGATCAGCGCCTTTGTTTTTGCTACTAGGATAGTACAATTCCTCTTCTACTTAAATCCGAAATTTCAAGCTTGTAGCTCTTTTCTGTGCTTGTACAGGTCGGTTTGTGTCGGACCTGTTCGGAAACCACATTATTGGTTTTCCCACGAGGCGGCTCATATGAGTCGGCTGCTGTAGCATTTCAACTTTACATTTCATATACAATTTGGGTCTTCCAATGAGAAAACCAACCATCTGCATTTGCGACCAGGTCAGACACAAAGCAGCCTGTTCAGTCACAGAAGCAAGATCATAGCTTCAACTTTCGGATTTAAGAAGTGGTACTGTACTATCTATGGGGCAAAAACAAAGGCACTGATCAGCTGTGCAGTTACTGTACAGCTGATCTGCGGCTTTGCTTTTGCATATGCAGATTGTTGGTTTTCTGAGGCAGCGGCTCATTTACCAATAGAATGAACAATATATGAACTTAGTCTGTACCAGTTTTATACAAAATATAAGGAGAATATTCTATTTGATCGTATATAAACCTACATCAGATTGACACTTCAAAAGCTTTGCAGTCCAGCAATTTTGAAGAATATGCATGTAGCTTACAAAAACTTGCTGATCTAAAGTCCAATTCGCATGCGCAAAAAATACACACGTGTAAATATACTCCGGTGTGTATTTATACTCCGGTGTGCAAATCAACCTGAGAGTAAATTTAAATTGCGTTCGCATGGGTTTTATCGCCAGGAGTATTTTTGTAGGTAAATTTATCATTTCTGGATTAAAACCTGTTCATTTAAGTTTTCTGTATTTGCAAAACAAGAAGAGGCTGTTTCAAGGTGTTCATGTAGACTTTGGCAGCAGAGGGGAATCATGTAATGGTCAAGCATAACCTTAGCAGTTATACAGTTCCCTTTTTTCATCCTTTCACAAGGAATTACTGTTAAAATGCCCCAAGAATCCTAACCAAGAATGATGAAGAAATAGTGTGGCTGTTTGCACTCCATATGATCTAAAAAGTTATGAATGGCAATAAACTCTTATTTAGCAACAATGTCCACAGTTTCAGCAACTGTCATATAATCAGTTAGGAACAAAAAATGAGAAAATTCGTTATCTAAAAGCAGAATATTGACTTGAAATAAAAATACTCATGGGTAAATTTTACTTTGCGTTCGCATGGGACATAATAGTAAATTTACACGTGAGTATTTGTAAAAATAAAATTTGCATCTGGTCAGACCCAGGAGTAAATTTACCCGTATGTAAATATACTCCGGTGTGTATTTGCGTTCGCATGCGCCATTTACTTACCCAGAGTAAAATTTGCACACCGGAGTATATTTACACGTGTGTATTTTTGGCGCATGCGAATTGGACTTAACTGTGTAGATGCGCATACATTGGGTTACCTTCCCCATAGTATTTGTAACCTGCTCGAAATGATTGTAACTCAACCTTCAACTAATGACCACTGGGGCTAGTTGTTCAAAATTAACGAAATTATTAGTTAATGATTTGTTATAATTTCAAACACAAATATTACAAATACACTGTTATATTTTGTTGATAAAATGTTAGAATCTTTTGCAATGCGAAGGATTCTCACATTTTATCAACAAAAAATAACTGCATTTGCTTAAATGTGGACGGCATTTACTGAACAAGTTGTCTAAACCATGATTTTAAACTAACAAAGTTTTGAACAACTGGCCCCAGATGTTATACAGGTCATTATTACAACATATTTTTTAATTTCAAAATGAATCCACAAGTCCTGTTAACCCTGAAATGACCAGAGCAATGGCTAAGATTTTCACACACACTTGGTGAAGTTGGCTGGGAAAACTCCTTTCTGATTTTCACACTTCCTAATGCCCATCAACCACCCCTCGTCCTGCAATGATATAAAAACTAAATATAACATGTCTCACTATAACATGCTTTGTCAATATGACCAGTCATTACCTGGTCCCGAGGTTATACAACTTTTTTCATACTCAACTCAGCTAAGCATAAAGTTTAAACTGCCCATAAATACTGAAATAGCCTAATTGTTGGCATTTTAACATTTATGAGCAGGATAAATTTTAGTCTCAGCTGAGCTGAGCATGATAAAAGTTTTACAACCTTGGGGCCTGGGCCCAGTAACTCGAAGGCATAGTAAGTCCCCCTACTTTCGACACACTTAAGATGGCCACCTTAAAATTTACACCCTTGCTATTCTAGTTAATCTAAGCTATCATAACTTTTTCAAATGAAAGGTGACACTTCGTAAGATAAGACGACGCCAAAATTACGTTGATATTAAGTTGTCACCGTAACTTAAGGTCCTTTTCAGTTATTCACCATAATCGTTTCGAGATACTTAAGTTGGTCGTAAGTTGATCTTAAGCTTAAGATGGCTTTGAGTTTCCAACCCCTGGTTCTCAAATGGTTAATTTCCAATTGCCATCTAATGTTAAGATTTCAAAGCTTGACAGGATAGCTGCTGACACAAATAATGAAACTAGCATAAAAAAGAGTGCAAAGTAACATCACACAAGGCATCACAGTGACTTGTCACTCAGTATTATCAAAATATCTTACCACTGGCTTGAAAAGGTAGGATGTGTTAGAATTTTTTTTTATAATAAATGTGTGCTCTTATAACATAATGTCAACGAAAAAGTCTGAAAAATACTGAATGTCCTTTATATAATTTGCTACGCCATGCATAAATCAGTTAACTAGCAATCATAGCTCCCACTTGCCAAAATGTGTAAGAGGAGTTGCATAATAAATTATTCAGCATATTTTCATATTTAAAGATTACTGTAAACCCTAAATATTCCGACACACTGCCATTGCTCAAATGTAACATATAAAGCACTTTACCACGATTGTACTTACATCTTCAAAGCTTCATGACTGTGCAAACCCTGACCATGCCAATCAACAAGCTGATCTGATCTAAATCAGCACAGTCCAGATTCTTGTGCCAGAATAATTAGGATAATGGTAATCAAAGCAAATGAGCCTCATCATGAGAAAACATTTATCTACTTTAGGATTCAAACTACATGTACATAAACCATCAACATGGAAATCATGCATAAAAGGTCACTTTCTCACTTTATTTGACAAGCTAAAAACCAGTCTGAATGGATGCACAGACTGACCTTCAGTTTTGTAATTAGGATATGCAAAACATTCTCTCATGATGTTGCTGATATATCAACATGCTCATGCAAAATCTTGAAACGTTTCTGTGGTAATACTTGTAATATTAACAATATCAGCAATGATAAATAAATAATGATAAAAGTATAAATTGAGCCTTTGCATGTGAAAAAAACAATTTGGGTTTCCAACCAGGTCTGACACAAACCAGGCTGTACAGTCACAGCATAAAGCCAGAACCTTGAAACTTTAGGTTTAGGTAGTCTAAGAGAAATAGTACTATCCATGTAGTAAAAACAAAGGCGCTGATCAGCTTCGCAGTTACTGTGAAGCTGATCTGCTCCTTTGTTTTTGCCTATGCAGATTGTTGGTTTTCTCATGCAGTGGCTCAATTAATTCACATTTCTTCACTGACATCATTGCAGTTGAGTTGGGTTTAAAACCCTTCCAACAGGTAAGGTCATATAGAGAAAGTACCAAGTTTTAAATCCTATCTGAAAGACATGATCAACCAGAGGACCAATGGTCCTGTAAACGCTCACCTGAGACCTGAGATATATATACCAATAAACCTGTTAGACTAGAATGGTACAGTGCATGTATATAACCCTAGGGCAAGGTCAGAATAACTCCTGGAGTCAATGTCTTTTTCAAATCATAAAAATTCAGTCCATTTGCCAATTAACTGCAAGTTTTGTCCTTCAAATGACATTTTAACAATTTTCTCCATTCAAATGCATGGGCGATCTAAGTTGACCTTGCCGTGAAATAGGTCAAGGTCATCCCAGTGTCATGATTTATACAAATTTTGTAGACCTCTGTTCCTTAATGCTCCATGCCAAGTTTCAAAATCATAGGCCTTGCGGTTCTGAAGAAGATTTTTAAATTTTTTTGCTATTTATAGCCATGGCGGCCATCTTGGTCATGTGACCTTGACCATTTATATAAACTTTCATTTCCTCTTCCTAAGGATAATAAAGTTTGGCTAAGCAGTTTCTGAGAAAAAGCTGTTTGAATATTATGGTCATCTACATGTATATAGCTCCGGGGCAGGGGCAGACAACCCCTGGGCCTAAAATATTTTCATAAGCATAAATCTTCTGTCCATTTGCTCATTCCTAGCAAGTTTTCTGCCATTACATGACATTTTCCTGTTTTTTCCCATTCAAATGCAAGGGCGACCTAAGTTTTTTTTTTGTTTTTTTTTTTTTTGTTTTTTTTTTTTGTTTTTTTATTTTTATTCAGTTTTACGTCCCTTTCAAGCTTTTTTCACTCATATCGAGACGAATCAATCGGTAGGTGGGGCGAAAACCGGAGTACCCGGGGAAAAACAACCTGACACACCCGCACGCAGAACATGGCTTGTCTCACATATGAATTTGTGCCCCGTGCAAGGCGCGAACCCACATCGGTGAGATGATCGAATGATCAAGAGCACTGAAGTCAGCGACCTTAACCACTCGGCCACGGGGGCCGACGCCACCTAAGTTGACCTTGCCGTAAAATAGGTCAAGGTCATCCCAGGGTCATGATTTATACAAACTTTGTAGAGCTCCATTCCCAGATGCTTCACACCAAGTTTCAAAATCATAGGCCTTCTGGTTCTGAAGAAGAAGATTTTTAAACGTTTTTGCAATTTATAGCCATGGCGGCCATCTTGGTCATGTGACCTTGACCATTTATATAAACTTTCATTCCCCCTTCCCAAGGATGCTCCACATGAAGTTTGGCTTTGATTGGCCAAGCAGTTTCAGAGAAGAAGATGTTTGAATATTATGTATACATATACATGTATATAGCCCCGGGGCAGGGGCAGACAACCCCCCCAGGGGCTAAAATTTTCCATTAACATTAATCTTCTGTCCATTTGCCTATTCCCAGTAAGTTTTACCCATTAAATAGCATTTTACCTTTTTTTCCCATTCAAATGCATTGGCGACCTAAGTTGACCTTGCCGTAAAATAAGTCAAGGTCATCCTAGGGTCATGATTTATATAAACTATGATGGGCCCATGTCCCCGATGCTACATACCAAGTTTCGTGGAAATCGGCCCACTGGTTCTGGATAAGAAGATTTTTAAAGGTTTTTGCTATTTATAGCCATGGCGACCATCTTGGTCATGTGACCTGGACCATTTATATAAACTTTCGTTCCCCCTTCCTAAGGATGCTCCACATGAAGTTTGGCTTTGATTGGCCAAGCGGTTTCAGAGGAGAAGATCTTTGAAATTGTGGACGACGGACGGACGCCGGAGCATGGGTATACTATAAGCTCACCTGTGAGCCTTCGGCTCAGGTGAGCTAAAAAGCCAACCCCATGTGACTTAGCCACTATGCCACGGAGGCTTCCTTAATTCATTCATGCTACCAATTTTCACCAAATGTTTCTAGCAAGTAAACTATAGACATGCCAGTATCACAGTCTTACAGTTGAAATTATGGCATCAGAAACCCAACTCCTGACTACCAATTCTGAAACTGTCAAGATTATGAAAATTTATGATTCTGTAGCATGAATTTCTGTAAAATTTTCAAAATTAGCAATATATGTAATGTATTTTGGATTTTGAATCTAGTTTTTAGAAATATTATTTACAATGTTAAGACTATACAAATCAATTTACTGGAAATTTATTTAAGGAAATATACTACATTAGTATATCTTACTGTTACGAGTAGGTGATTAAGCGAATGATTTAACATAAAATAAACATGTTATGTTAAAAGCCTTGTCATGAGCACACAAGCTTAAACTTCTGCTAACAGATTAAACTATTTTTTCATAACTAGCTACTATAGTCTATAACAGACCATGTAACCGAATTTGAAATCACTGTCTCAATTTTTATGCAGGTTTGTTTAAATCATTAATAACCTGGTTCAAACACTGGGGAAAATTTTGTCACAACAAGGCACATATATATAATACATATCATATGGTAAACATATTTTAATGTGTACATTACATGTAGCTATATGATACAAATTATAATTAAACAGATAGGATAAACTGAGTTCTGAAACAACAAACTCATCTTTAATGAAAAAAGATTTGCCATTGCTGAAAAGATTCTTAGAATTTGGATATCCATGTAAATGAGATATTCATTTTTATATTTATTTTTTGGGTACTGTCTCCTAACATGAAGGTAGAAATGTACAGACAGTACATTTCATGGATCAGAGAAAACTTTGATATGTGCTTTGATTGATTCTTCAGCTAATTTCTAAACTTAGAGGACTAATGGTCCTGTAAACGCTCACCTGAGATCTGGGATAAATACCAGTAATCTTGTTTGACTATTATGGTCATGGACGACCTATATTAACCTTACTGCAAAAAAGGTCAAGGTCATCACAATGTCATAATTTATGTTTACATTGTAGTACTCTAGTCCAAAATGCTACATGCCAAGTTTTGTTGAAATTGGTCCACCAGTTCCGCAGAAAATTTTTGAATGTTTTTTACATGTTTGTTATATGGACATGGCAGCCGTCTTGGTCATGTGACCTGGATTATTTATGTACACATTCCACATTGAAATGCATGAGTAACCTATGTTTAACTTTTCGTAAAATAGGACAAGGTCATCCCATGGTCATGGTTTATATAAACTTTGTAGAGCTCCTCTCCCTGATGCTCCATGCTAAGTTTCAAAATCATAGGCCTTCTGGTTCTGTAGAAGAAGATTTTAAGGTTTTTTGCTATTTATAGCCATGGTGGCCATCTTGGCCATGTGACCCGGACCATTTATATAAACTTTTGTTCCCCCTTCATATGAAGTTTGACTTTCATTGGTCAAGCAGTTTCAGAGAAGATTGTTGAATATTATGGTAATATACATATATATACTGCCCCAGGGCGGGGGCAGACCAGCCCCTGGGGTCCAATTTTTTTTTCATAAAAAGAAATTTTCAGTCCATTTGGCCATTTCCTTTAAGTTTTTCCCTTCAAATGACATTTTGACAATTTTTCACATTCAAATGCATGGGCGACCCAAGTTGACCTTGCCATGAAATAGGTCAAGGTCATCCCAGGGTCACTTTGTAGAGCTCCATTGCCTGATGCTTCATGCCAAGTTTCAAAATCATAGGCCTTCTGGTTCTGGAGAAGAAGATTTATGAGCGATTTTGCTATTGATAGCCATGGCAGCCATCTTGGTCATGTGACCTCAACCATTTATACAAACTTTCGTTCCCCCTTCCTAAGGATGCTCCACATGAAGTTTGGCTTAGACTGGCCAAGTGGTTTCAGAGGAGAAGATCTTTGAAATTGTGGACGGACAGACAGACAACGGACTGATGACAAAGCATGGCCATACTATAAGCTCACCTTGTGAGCCTTTGGCTCAGGTGAGCTCAAAAAACAACTTAAGATAGAACGTTACAGTGTTTTAAAAAGGAAATTTGTATTAAAGCAAAATTGAAAAGAGATATAAGAATTTAGTCCTCAGTTCATCCAGTTAAACTCACTTTTTCAGCTTTCTTCTTTTCAATCAATTTCTATTATTAAAGCAACACCACTTAGTTTTAAAGTGTTAAATTTAGAAGAAAACCGACAAAATGCATCATGGAAAAAATTGAACTCCAAAATTAATTTTCTAATAATAACAGAACTGTAATTACAATGTACTGAATTACCAAAAGAAGTAACCATACGACTGGTTGCTGAAAACTGAGCATACAGTATTGCTTTGAAACTAGGTAGAATCTTGGAATAACTCCTCTTACACATATGGATTAGAATAGATCACTTAAAGAAACGATGACATAATTTTAGCAGCATGTAGATAAAGTGATTCTTTAATACACAGTCCTCTGTTTAAAAATGCCATTTTAGAGAAAAGCTCAGCAAAATGAGCATACAAAAATAAGAATTCATCTTTGTGTAACATAGCTCTGCATACAGAAAGACAGAAAAAATATCTTTATGTAACATAGCTCCGCATACATGAATATGCCAAGAACAAGAACCATAGCCTTGTTATTTCGTACCTGTTCCTCTGGGTCGTCATATTCCACCACATAGATTACCTCCCCTGTCTCAAAGCTGAGTTCGTCATCATCTTCACCTTTATAAGGGTGAGTTGCTATCACCTAAATGCAGGAAAATCATTACCACGACAAGTGAGATATTCTAATTCACTTGAGAACGTAACGCAATGTCTGATTGGATAATGTCAAAGATTTGTGACAGTATATTCTATGATATTCTGTCGGTAAGCCGACGTCATGAGCAATGTCCCTTGTGATTGGTTAACGTTGTGGTTATATGAGGGGGGTTCAAAAAGTTTGAGGAACGTGCTGCCAAATTTGTAACTGTCATGGGAAATTTACATTCTTTGAGTGTGTTGTAAATTAACATATAGTTAATATAGTTAACATACGCACAAAATTTGAATAGAATCGGATGAACATTAAGCATTAAATCACATGCGTTTCTAGGGTAACTAGAAAAAGTGCCTTGAGAGGCACGTATACCCCCGGCTGATAGCCACCAAGCCCCCTTCCCTACCCCCTACCTAAGCAACCCGGCACATGCTCACCCCTGACATTGAAGCTCTTATCACCAACGAAAAACAGTACCCATATCAAGTACATTTTAGAAACCACCAAGCCCCCTTCCCTACCCCCTACCTAAACAACCCGGCACATGCTCACCCCTGACATTGAACCTCACATCACCAACGAAAGACAGCACCCTCATCAAGTACATTTTAGAAATAAGCAATGTAAAGTACTTTACATACAAACATGGGGAAGTGTAGTTTAAGAATGACATATCTATTTTAGAGTGGTATACAGAGCTGACGTGTATACCCAATCTAGGACATAAGCGCGGACATTGTGGGTCAGGTCCTCAGTCCTAGATTGAAATGATATTAGAATGTCATTCTTAAAAAAAAAAAAAAAAAAAAAAAAAAAAAAAAAAAAATTAAGATGTCCTAGATTTTGACCTCTAGCCCCACCCCCAGCATGTACCCTAGTGTCTAATGTCATTAGAAACAAGGCAAACCTTATAGAGTACCTATGGGGCAAGTATGAATGATTTCTTTACATGATAGTAAAAAAAAGTACAGAAAATACAATTATTAAAGAAGTTCTAGATTTTGACCTCTAGCCCCACCCCCCGCACATAGACCCTAGAGTCTGAATCTTACATGGTACCTATGGTCTAAGTATGAATGCGTTCTGGCAAGACTTAGTGGATGTCAAGAAAACAGACTTACAGAAAGTTTATCATGGTATATATCATATAAAAATGTGTCCTAGATTTTGACCTCTAGCCCCACCCCTGGGGACGGTAACCAGGATTTGGTGACATTGACTATGAAAGCAAACCCTAAAGGGTATCTACGAACTATATAAGAATACATTCCTATGATTGTTTGTTAAGATATGAACTTGAGAGAAGAAACATTAACATTGTAAACAGCACATTTTAAAGGTGACCTAGATTTTGACCTCCAGCCCCACCCCCGGGCATGGACCCTGGGGTCCGAACTCATGGAAACAAAGCAAACCCTATAGGGTACCTATGGTCCAAATATGAATAGTTTCTGACCATTGGTTCATGAGATATACACCTCTAGAGAAACTTTAACCAAAACTTTGACATAAATTCTACGAACGTTCCGGAATTACGAACGAAGAAACGAACTAACGAACGAACGAACGAACATACGAACGGACGAACGGACAAACGGAAAAGCGAAAACTATATACCCGTCGGCATAAATGCCGGGGGTATAACTACAGTAAAAGTGGCAGGCGGCCCAACATCATAACAATGTCATGATATACGCACACATGCCACTGTTTGCTAGCTCTTAAGCATTTTTGGAATCCATCTGTCATATGGGCGTATTATTATGTCAGTTATGTGTGTATAATGCAATGAATTGTGCCGAAGCTACAATTCCATATATTGTGTATTTCACAACCTCTACTCTTTTCTATCACAACGATCATTTTCGATATTATGACGTTATTTGACATTATACAGCACGAGTCAACTTGGACGCTTTTCTGGCCATGTAGATATCATGCATAATACTTGTAGATTGCCATTTTCTTAATATCCTTGTTGCCATATGTTCTGCTCTTATCAGTTTTTCTTTTAAAATCCGTTCCAAACACACAATTTATTGAAGACTGTTGTTGTCCCCGCACATTTTAGGCATACTCACTAAACAATATGGGCGATTTACTCATAAATGACGTCACACACTTTTATGATGTCATGTCCTTACCTCAAATATATTGACCTTAACTCATATAAAGTTTGGTGAAAATAGCACGGTAAACGATCATACGCAACAGTATCACTAAAGATCGACTTTTTGTAAAGAAGAACAAAAGTGGTCTGGCAATCGTGATGTATGCTTTCCATAGCAACCACTGTTAAGTAACACATTGTAATAATGCCCCAGAGCAAAATTTGCAGTAAATATACAGATTATGTTTGTCTATATAACTGTATGAGTTTAATTCAGCTAATTTACAAAATGACATGATGGCACTTTTCCGCGAACTTTTTCAACACCCTTCTTATGTATCTCATGACGCTCACGTTTCATGAAAACAATGCATTTTGGATGTTTTCAATTAAAAAGTAGATTAGAATGGGGATAACAATATTCAAATTTTTCATTTGGAGTGGTTTACCCTCGTATATACGGTCGGAAATCACTTTACGGCTCAGCTAACGTGTCGCCGTAAAACAACATTTCCGACTGCATATCCGATGATATACAGCCCCAAATGAATAAATTTGAATACAGTTATCCCCTATATGTAAGATCAGTTTGGACACTGCTAACCATAATCTCCTTGGGAAAGCCTCCAAGATGAAGAAAATTACCAGTATGTGTGCCATTCTTTTCATCACTAACTGACAACTTCATTCTTCACTAAGCGGAGGGGGAGGGGGTGGAGGGTCAAGAGAGTATATGTCTAACAATGCAAACCTTGGATTTTAAGGTAGTTCTTACTAAATTCTAACTCATGATCATACTTGAGAGCAAAGATCACAACTCAACCACCTGTGACGAAAATTTGTTGCATATTTCCAATTATTTATACCTTTGCCCAGTTGTTCAAAATTAACAACTTTGTTAGTTAATGATTCATTAAAATTTCAAACATAAATATTACGAATACAAATAACAGTGTATTTGTTGTGAAGTCGGCATTTACTTAACCAGTTGAGGTCTTAACGATGACGTTAAGCTAATGAAGTTTTGAACAACTGGCCCCAGAGAAACTTACCGTCTTGACGTATTTCGGAGGTAGATCATCTATGGGCTTAGCGGGCGGTGGTACCTGGTACAGACCATCGGCGCCATCTACATCATCATGCTCATCATTACCAGCACCTTTCATATCATCTCTCGGAGATTCTGTAGGATACAGGTACACCATGCAAACATGTCCATGCAATTAATATCCCCTTATATATACCCCATTTTTATTGGTGAAAATGGGGTTTATGGGGGTAAAATATTTTCGTCATTTTTGATCCAAAACAGATTGTGGGTACATGTTAGAAGTGCATACCAAGGTGGTTTCTAACATGTACCCACAATAAATGTTTTGTGCAAATATATTAAAAATATCACACTTTGTTGCACACTACAAACGAAAACACACCCACTGCTGAAATAACCATGTTAAAAATATCAATGATGATGTCATTTAAGTGTTAATATGGAATTTGTGCATAAATTGCTTAAAATATCAATATGCTAATGGAGCAGTGTGTGCTTATGCACACTTTTCATAAACCAGAGGACCAATGGTCCTGTAAACGCTCACCTGAGACCTGAGATATATACATGTACCAATAAACTTGTTAGACTAGAGTGGTACAATGCATGTATATAACCCTAGGGCAGGGTCATCAGAATAACTCCTGGAGTCAATGTCTTTTTCAAATCATAAAAATTCAGTCCATCTGCCAATTAACAGCAAGTTTTGTCCTTCAAATGACATTTTAACAATTTTCTCCATTCAAATGCATGGGCGATCTAAGTTGACCTTGCCGTAAAATAGGACAAGGTCATCCCAGTGTCATGATTTATATAAATTTTGTAGACCTCCATTCCTTAATGCTTCATGTCAAGTTTCAAAATCATAGGCCTTCTGGTTCTGAAAAAGAAGATTTTTAAATGTTTTCGCTATTTATAGCCATGGCGGCCATCTTGGTCATGTAACCTTGACCATTTATACAAACTTTCATTCCCTCTTCCTAAGGATGCTCCACAAAAAGTCTGACTTTGATTGACCTAGCTGTTTCAGAGAAGAAGATGTTTCAATATTATGGTCATATACACGTATATAGCCCCGGGGCAGGGGCAGACAACCCCCTGAGCCCAAAATATTTTCTTAAACATAAATCTTCTGTCCATTTGCTCATTTCTAGCAAGTTTTTTGCCATTTAATTACATTTTCCTATTTTTTCCCATTCCAATGCATGGGAGACCTAAGTTGACCTTGCCGTAAAATAGGTCAAGGTCATCCCAGGGTCATGATTTATATAAACTTTGTAGAGCTCCATTCCAGGATGCTTCACACCAAGTTTCAAAATCATAGGCCTTCTGGTTCTGAAGAAGAAGATTTTTAAACGTTTTTGCTATTTATAGCCATGGCGGCCATCTTGGTCATGTGACCTTGACCATTTATATAAACTTTCATTCCCCCTTCCCAAGGATGCTCCACATGAAGTTTGGCTTTGATTGGCTTAGCAGTTTCAGAGAAGAAGATGTTTGAATATTATGGTCATATTCATGTATATAGCCCCGGGGCAGGGGCAGACAACCCCCCAGGGGCTAAAATTTTCCATTAACATTAATCTTCTGTCCATTTGCCTATTCCCAGTAAGTTTTACCCATTAAATAGCATTTTACCATTTTTTCCCATTCAAATGCATTGGCGACCTAAGTTGACCTTGCCGTAAAATAGGTCAAGGTCATCCTAGCGTCATGATTTATATAAACTATGATGGGCTCGCGTCCCCGATGCTACATACCAAGTTTCGTGGAAATCGGCCCACTGGTTCTGGAGAAGAAGATTTTTGAAGGTTTTTGCTATTTATAGCCATGGCGGCCATCTTGGTCATGTGACCTGGACCATTTAGATACACTTTCGTTCCCCCTTCCTGAGGATGCTCCACATGAAGTTTGGCTATGATTGGCCAAGCGGTTTCAGAGGAGAAGATCTTTGAAATTGTGGACGACGGACGACGACGGACGACGACGGACGACGGACGCCGGAGCATGGGTATACTATAAGCTCACCTGTGAGCCTTCGGCTCAGGTGAGCTAACAACCAGGGTGTGTGCTTACTGGAGCATGTGCACTAATTAGAATGAATATGGTTAAATTGTTTGGAACATACTTGGGTATGCGCTTATTGCAGCATGTGTGCTTATTAGAATGTATGTGGTATGCTCTCTCTTACCTTGAAGCTGTGTTGGAGGTTCAGACATAGGGGGTGGGGGAGGAGCATGGTCTGGAATGTCCTGGTCTATAGAACTATCTGTGTCCACGCCATTCACCTTTGGCTCTTCTTTAGGCTACAAAACAATTATTAACTCATTTAAGCCTTGTGTCCCTTTTATGGGACATAGGCAAACAGAATAGCCCCAGATGTGACGCCGCAGAACGCGGCGTCCCATCTGAGGCTATTCTGTTTGCTTAGAGAATTTTCATCGAAAAATTGAATAAAATTTAAAAATAACTCCTGAAGCCCCTAAAAATGAAAGTAGACTCATCCTAATGTTAGTGATGGGAAACTCCATTCGTCAAATACGGGTTAAAATATGAATTTCATAAAAACAATAATGAACTGTAAATACTTGAATGAGCCATCACATGCTTAGTCTTCACAGTGACTGTAGGCTACATGAGAGCTGTGACTCCTTGCTAGCTATGCAACGATCACAGAGCAAATGTTTTGATCACGTTAGGCTTATACTAAAGATTACACAAAAATGTGATGGAACCATACTATGATACTTTTAAAATAGTCAAAATGACCAGAGGACCAATGGTCCTGAGAACGCTCACCTGAAGCCTGATTTTGGAGTATTAAGTCATCATGAAATGACCTTGTATACTCACACACCTTTATTGACTTCATAAGTTGTCTGCATCTGCTAAGTTTTAGGTCTCAGGTTGCAATAGTTTCCAAACCCAGTGATTTCTAAGAAAAACATTATCTTAATTTTGATATTTAAATGACCTTGGGTCACAGTCAAGAAATGTCTTTGGCCTTAATTACCTTCATTTGACTCCATTAGTTGTCTGCATCTAGCAACTTTCAGGTCTCAGGCTGCAACAGTTTCCAAAATAGACATTGTTTTCGCCTTTTCCCATGTAAAAGCCTATGTTTCCAAAATTGACCCTGCCGTAAAATCAGTCAAGGTCATCCTAGGGTCATCATTTGATCAAACTATGATTGGCTAGAGTCCCAAATGCTACATACCAAGTTTCGTGAAAATCTGCCTGCCAGTTCTGGAGAAGAAGATTTTGACTGGTTTTTACCATATATGGGCGTGGCGGCCATCTTGGTCATGTAACCTGGATTTCGCAATCAAACTTTCATTCCCGCTACCCATGGATGCTCTTCATAAAATTTCACTTTGATTGGCCAAGCAGTTTCAGAGAAGAAGATCTTTGAAAAGTGTGTATGGACGACAGACTGCCAAAGGTCAAGAGATGAACTTGACCTAAATTAATTACACACCTTCATCCACTCCATTAGTTGTTTGCATCTACCACTTTTCAGGTCTCAGGCTGCAACAATTTTCAAATAAATCCATAGTTTCACTTTTTCCCATGTAAAAGCCTATGATTCCAAAATTGACCTTGCTGTAAAATAGGTCAAGGTCATCGTAGCATCATTTGATCAAACTATGATGGGCTGAAGTCCCAAATGCTACATACCAAGTTTCATGAAAATTGGCCTGCCGGTCCTGCAGAAGATGATTTTTGAAAGTTTTTACCATATGTGGGCGTGGCGGCCATCTTGGTCATGTGACCTGGATTTCGCGATCAAACTTTCGTCACCCCTACCCATGGATGCTCCATATAAAATTTCTTTTTGATTGGCCAAGCGGTTTCAGAGGAGAAGATCTTTGAAAAATGTGTATGTACGACAGACTGGCCAAGGTCAAGAGATGACCTTGACCTAAATTAATCACATACCTTCATCTACTCCATTAGTTGTTTGCATCTACCACTTTTCGGGTCTCAGGCTGCAATAGTTTCCAAAAATTCTATAGTTTTCACTTTTTCCCTTGTAAAAGCCTATGTTTCCAAAATTGACCTTGTCGTAAAATAGGTCAAGGTCATCCTAGTGTCATCATTTTATCAAACTATGATGGGCTGAAGTCCCAAATGCTACATACCAAGTTTCATGAAAATCAGCCTGCCGGTTCTGGAGAAGAAGATTTTTGAGTGTTTTTTACCATATATGGGCGTGGCGGCCATCTTGGTCATGTGACCTGCATTTCTCGATCAAACTTTCATTCCCCCTACCCATGGATGCTCCACATAAAATTTCATTTTGATTGGCCTTGCAGTTTCAGAGAAGAAGATTTTTTAAAAATGTGTATGGACGACAGACTGGCCAAGGTCAAGAGATGACCTTGACCTAAATTAATCACATACCTTCATCTACTCCATTAGTTGTTTGCATCTACCACTTTTCAGGTCTCAGGCTGCAATAGTTTTCAAAAATTCTATAGTTTTCACTTTTTCCCTTATAAAAGCCTATGTTTCCAAAATTGACCTTGTCGTAAAATAGGTCAAGGTCATCCTAGTGTCATCATTTGATCAAACTATGATGGGCTGAAGTCCCAAATGCTACATACCAAGTTTCATGAAAATCGGCCTGCCGGTTCTGGAGAAGAAGATTTTTGAGTGTTTTTTACCATATATGGGCGTGGCGGCCATCTTGGTCACGTGACCCAGATTTCGCGATCAAACTTTCAATGCCACTACCCAAGGAGGCTCCACATAAAATTTCAACAAGATCGGCCAAGTGGTTTCAGAGGAGAAGATCTTTAAAATTGTGGACGACGGACGACGGACGGATGGACGGATGGATGGACTGACGCCGGATCATGGCCGTCCTATAAGCTCACCTTGTGAGCCTTCGGCTCAGGTGAGCTAAAAAAAATGCCAGCAATGACCTGTTAACAGATTTTTGTTTACCTTTTGTTTCTACTTTAACTTTTCTTAGCATTTACATGAACATTTCAGTGTTCTATACAATTGAAAGAGGAGTGCATTTATTTAGGTACTCACTTCCTGATTAAAATTTGAGCAAAAGCTTATACTTAAGCATTTGTCTGTGACTTAAGTGGCACCAGCATGTTTTTTAAGTGCATAAGCTACAAAGTTGTGTTCCCCTCACATTATAAAATCTAGGTATCAGGGCATCAATTATATTTCAAACAGAAAACATTGCAGTAAGTGCATGGATTTCACAGATGTGTTGCTGCATAAGAAGAGCAACAATTTACATAGGAGAAACCAATGACACAGATCAGCTGGTGCAGTAACTGCACAGCTGATCTGTGCCTTATTTCGTTAGACAGAGTATAGTTCCTCTTAATTCCAAGTTTCTAGTCTACTGTTGTGACTGTACAGGCCGGTTTGTGTCGGACCTGGTAGGAAACCCCGAAGACATTTTTTTCGTGTTGCAGCTCATTTCAAAATTGCAAGTGTATTGCAAGTTCATGGATTTCACAAATATAACTGTCATCATTCAAATCCACTTGGAACAGAATGAATTCATGATCTCTGTTTATAAGCATTATAGTAAATGAGCCGCCTCATGGGAAAACCAACAATCCGCATAGGTGAAAACAAAGACGCAGATCAGCTTCGCGGTAACCGCGAAGCTGATCAGCGCCTTTGTTTTCGCTACTCGGATAGTACAATTCCTCCTCTACTTAACTCCAAAATTTCAAGCTTCTAGCTCTTTTATGTGCTTGTACAGGCCGGTTTGTGTCGGACCTGGTCGGAAACCACATTGTTGGTTTTCTAACGAGACGACTCAAATAGTTATAATTTAAAAGTGCAACAAGATACTTTTTTTTTGTGATGTAAGACAATTTTACACATACAAAAACTATGTTAGCACATATTAAATGATAAAATTGGGAATTATATGAATAGAATTTACACATTTAATTATGTTAAATAATTATTAAACAAAATAGTTATCTTTAAAAAAAATCCAATGCTAAAAACTTCGGCAATACACGCTACAAATGGTGCAGTCTTATAAGTGCCTGAACTGCCTAGACAAAAAAACGTGATATTACGAAAACGTGATATGCAGATTTTTCCTAATTTGTAAAAATTGAAAAATTTTCATTAGAAAAATTTGGATATAATAAAAAATTTGGATATTTTAATATTTTAGCTAAAAACATAGATCATAGGTACACATTGGAACCCCCTTTTCGAGGCAATTCTAACGTTTACCCACACTCAATGTTTTGAGCAAAAGTATTGAAACCATCAAATTTTTTCCAATGAAAATTTCAAGTTTTTCAGAAGAAAAAAAAAATCTTTGTATATTGCATAGGCAAGTTTTCATAAGGGATCCTATAGTCAAAAGAACATCAGTAGCTAATGCATCATTGCATTACTGGGGATAGAGCTGGGTTTTTAACTGAAATATTTTGACGTCAGCACAGCCCAATAGTGGCGTGAAATAGTGGGGGCTGGATTCCAGGTCTAATGTCCATGAAAATTTACATTTACCTGCCTGGGCGCCAGCGGGGCTTTGATCATAGGACTCCCTGCATTGTGGAGGGGCATATATAGCAGAGCTATTGTAAGAGAAATCAATATTCCCGCTATTCCCTAGCCCTAAGGGGGATGTGATGCAAATAACTGGTACATCAGCAGATCAGTTCAGATCTTATTATTTGAGCCTGTGCATGAGAAAACCAACAATTTGGGTTCCGACCAGGTCCGACACAAACCGGGCTGTACAGTCACAGAAGATGGCTAGAGGCTGGAAATTTTGGATTTAGGAAGAAGAAGAATTGTACTATCCGTATAGCGAAAACAAAGGTGCTGATCAGCTTCGCAGTTACTGCGAAGCTGATCTGCATCTTTGTTTTTGCATAAGCAGATTGCTGGTTTTCGCATGAGGAGGCTCATTTGAAACCTTGAAGACAGGTCATATTGTAATATGGTTAAAACAGACATTGGCAGTTTTACAAAAATTTGATGATTAAGTTATTGGTTTGCTTTACTGACACATAATACACATATAGATTAAGGAAATTTAATTACATTACACAGACCACTGAAAGAAGAGAGGTGTACACAAGATAACCAGTAGTTAGGTGACAAAACCATTTCCAAGAGGCGAAGTTGTATATAAACATGAGTTATCCCACAGCCTTTTAGTGTTCAACAGTTTACCTTGTCAACGTCAGATTTTTCTGTCTTTTCTTCAACCAAAGTCATTTCAGAACCTGCATCACTGATCTTAGATTCAGATTCAATCTCCTGAACTTCTGCTTTTTGAACAGCAAATGTCTCTTGAATGTTTGCTTTAATAACCTCAGCTTCTTTTTGCACTTTTTGATCTTCAATGGAAACTTCATTTGCCACAGCATTTTCAATGTCAGTAAGTTCTTTTTCAGCAGTGATGCTCATTTTTCTTTCATCACTTTTTACAGAAACATCTTCACCAACAATTTCCTTAACAGCATTAGCAATGTCTTTATTTTCACCTTGTGAAGATTCATTAGCCACATTCTCATTGGCTGATTTCATATCTGTAACCTTTTCATTGGCTACTATTTCATTGCCAATGATTGGCTGATCTATTTTAGCCACAGTTATACTGGCAGTTGATTGGACAATATCTGAACCAGAAGAGGCATTTGCTATGGTTACCTGTTCTTCTGTAGCTGTTTCATTGACTGTGACCTTGACCTCTTGAACTTCTGCAGACTGACGAGGGGCCTGCTGACTTAGATCTGCGTTTTCATAGTCCAATTTATCTGTAACAATGGTTCAATGTCATCAAATTAACTTGCATACTTTATGAATATGCAATTAACAACCATTAAGTTCTTCTTCGGATACAACTAGAAATTGGCTGCAAGCAAGGATTTCAGTATACCCCCCGCAAAATTATCTAAGGCCAGTAACTTCCTTTAAGTCAAACATGCAAAACATTTGTCAAAAATATCTTTTCAGCATTATAATCCTTCATGAAAATCCTCCGTATGTCTGACTCATGTCTGTAAGGTATTAAATAATATACTGAAAGCTCAGGGAGTAAAATTATTGTTGATTTCACTGTACACTGTTGATCATTATTTATCATGAGAAATGGTCAAAAATTGGCTATGCTAAAAAAAAGCTGTAAATTTGTCAAAAATAAATTATTCAGCATAAGAATTATTCATGCACATCTGAAATATATCTGGAACAAGTGTGCAAAGAATTCAAATGAAACAATGAAAGCACTAGGAGGACTTGATTTCATAAAGTATGCTCTACCAGCCGTATTGTATATTAGCGATGGTTGAAAAATGTCTAAGTTGAAAAATGCTGTAAATTTGTCAAAAATTATTTTTTTCACCAATAAAATTCTTTATGCACATCTTCAATATGTCTGTAACATGTCTGCAAAGTATTGAAAAGAATTACTGAAAGCCCCAGGAGGAGTTGGATTTCACAAAGTATGAACTATCAACCATAATTGAATATAAGCAGAAATGGTCAAAATTGGCTAAGTTTAAAAAGCTGTAAATTTGTCAAAACTAAAATTTTCAGCATAAAAATTCTTCATGCACATCTTCAATATATCTGGAACAAATCTGCAAAGAATTAAAAAGAAACAATGAAAGCCCTAGGAGAAGTTGATTTCACAAAGTATGCACTTCCAACCATTATTGTATGTAAGCAATAGTCGAAAAATGGCTAAGTTAAAAAATGCTGTAAATTTGTCAAAAACTATTTTTTCAGCATTATAATTCTTCATGCACATCTTCAATATGTCTGTAACATGTCTGCAAAGTATTGAAAAGAAATACTGAAAGCCCTAGGAGGAACTGATTTCACAAAGTATGTATGTAAGCAATAGTCGAAAAATGCCAAAGTTAAAAAAGGCTGTAAATTTGTCAAAAATTATTTTTTCAGCATTATAATTCTTCATGCACATCTTCAATATGTCTATAACATGTCTGCAAAGTACTGAAAAGAAATACTGAAAGCCCTAGGAGCAGTTGATTTCACAAAGTATGTATGTAAGCAATAGTCGAAAAATGGCAAAGTTAAAAAATGCTGTAAATTTGTCAAAAATTACTTTTTCAGCATTATAATGCTTCATGCACATCTTCAATATGTCTGTAACATGTCTGCAAAGTACTGAAAAGAAACACTGAAAGCCCTAGGAGGAGTTGATTTCACAAAGTATGCACTACCAACCATTATTGAATATAAGCAATTATAGAAAATTTGCTAAGTTAAAAATGCTGTAAATTTGTCAAAAATAATTTTTTCAGCATGACAATTGTTCATGCACATCTGCAATATATCTGAAACATATCAGCAAAATATTAAAAGGAAACATTGAAAGCTGTAAGAGGAGTTGATTTCACAAAGTATGTACTTTCAGTACTATGGCAAACATGTTATAGGAAGACTTAAAAAGTCCCATAACTCTTGCAATACTGACCCTTTGGCCCCTAAATTCATACCACACATGTATTGTCTGATGGTGCAAGTGTGGTGAAAATTTGAAACAAATCAGGCAAAAGCTACTCAAGTTATTCAGCAAAGATGTCCAAATGTTGACGGAATGACGGAATGACGGAATCACGGAGTCACGGAATCACGGAATGACGGAATAACGGAATGACGGACAGGCTGAAAACAGTATACCCCCCTAAAACTTCGTTTTGCGGGGGGTATAACTAAGAATCTTTCCTAAAAATTTTTAACTGCAGTTTCCTTGTTAGTACCCTTATTTCACAGGCCTTTATATACTGTATCATCTGAGCCGCAAAGAAAGAGAACTAGTCTTCAGGGTTTCCGACCAGGTCAGACATAAACCAACGTGTGGATCCACAGAAGAGGACTAGAAGCTTGAAATCTGGGTTTTAAGAAAAAGAGGAACTGAATTATCCATGTAGCGAAAACGAAAGGCGCAGATCAGCTGGGCAGCAGTATCTGATCCACGTCTTTGTTTTTGCATAGTCAAAACTCCAGTTTTCTCATGATGCAGCTCATTTATCTCTATCATGTGGAAGTTTTGACATGTTTGATTGATTTGTTTCCAACAATAGGCACATTTTATGTTTCTAGTGAGTAAGTATTAAAGTCATAAAAGTAGGGTGTACTATAGTTACAAGTACTTGGGTAGATCCATACTGCACAAACTTCACTATTTGAGCCGCCCCATGGGAAAACCAACAATCTGCATAGCTGAAAACAAAGACGCAGATCAGCTTGGCAGTAACCGCGAAGCTGATCAGCGCCTTTGTTTTCGCTACTCGGATAGTACAATTCCTCCTCTACTTAACTTCAACTAGAAATTGGCTGCAAGCAAGGCTTTCAGTATACCCCCCGCAAAATTATCTAAGGCCAATAACTTCCTTTAAGTCAAACATGCAAAACATTTGTCAAAAATATCTTTTCAGCATTATAATCCTTCATGAAAATCCTCCGTAT
Organism: Rugalucina vietnamica; assembly: GCA_964017185.1. Classification (NCBI taxonomy): domain Eukaryota; kingdom Metazoa; phylum Mollusca; class Bivalvia; order Lucinida; family Lucinidae; genus Rugalucina; species Rugalucina vietnamica. The sequence goes on along the minus strand of OZ024880.1, from coordinate 26,486,407 downwards.
GTCTGACTCATGTCTGTAAGGTATTAAACTGTAAGGTATTAAATAATATACTGAAAGCTCAGGGAGTAAAATTATTGTTGATTTCACTGTACACTGTTGATCATTATTTATCATGAGAAATGGTCAAAAATTGGCTATGCTAAAAAAAAGCTGTAAATTTGTCAAAAATAAATCATTCAGCATAAGAATTATTCATGCACATCTGAAATATATCTGGAACAAGTGTGCAAAGAATTCAAATGAAACAATGAAAGCACTAGGAGGACTTGATTTCATAAAGTATGCTCTACCAGCCGTATTGTATATTAGCGATGGTTGAAAAATGTCTAAGTTGAAAAATGCTGTAAATTTGTCAAAAATTATTTTTTCACCAATAAAATTCTTTATGCACATCTTCAATATGTCTGTAACATGTCTGCAAAGTATTGAAATGAATTACTGAAAGCCCCAGGAGGAGTTGGATTTCACAAAGTATGTACTATCAACCATAATTGAATATAAGCAGAAATGGTCAAAATTGGCTAAGTTTAAAAAGCTGTAAATTTGTCAAAACTAAAATTTTCAGCATAAAAATTCTTCATGCACATCTTCAATATATCTGGAACAAATCTGCAAAGAATTAAAAAGAAACAATGAAAGCCCTAGGAGGAGTTGATTTTACAAAGTATGCACTTCCAACCATTATTGTATGTAAGCAATAGTCGAAAAATGGCTAAGTTAAAAAATGCTGTAAATTTGTCAAAAACTATTTTTTCAGCATTATAATTCTTCATGCACATCTTCAATATGTCTGTAACATGTCTGCAAAGTATTGAAAAGAAATACTGAAAGCCCTAGGAGGAACTGATTTCACAAAGTATGTATGTAAGCAATAGTCGAAAAATGCCAAAGTTAAAAAAGGCTGTAAATTTGTCAAAAATTATTTTTTCAGCATTATAATTCTTCATGCACATCTTCAATATGTCTATAACATGTCTGCAAAGTACTGAAAAGAAATACTGAAAGCCCTAGGAGCAGTTGATTTCACAAAGTATGTATGTAAGCAATAGTCGAAAAATGGCAAAGTTAAAAAATGCTGTAAATTTGTCAAAAATTACTTTTTCAGCATTATAATGCTTCATGCACATCTTCAATATGTCTGTAACATGTCTGCAAAGTACTGAAAAGAAACACTGAAAGCCCTAGGAGGAGTTGATTTCACAAAGTATGCACTACCAACCATTATTGAATATAAGCAATTATAGAAAATTTGCTAAGTTAAAAATGCTGTAAATTTGTCAAAAATAATTTTTTCAGCATGACAATTGTTCATGCACATCTGCAATATATCTGAAACATATCAGCAAAATATTAAAAGGAAACATTGAAAGCTGTAAGAGGAGTTGATTTCACAAAGTATGTACTTTCAGTACTATGGCAAACATGTTATAGGAAGACTTAAAAAGTCCCATAACTCTTGCAATACTGACCCTTTGGCCCCTAAATTCATACCACACATGTATTGTCTGATGGTGCAAGTGTGGTGAAAATTTGAAACAAATCAGGCAAAAGCTACTCAAGTTATTCAGCAAAGATGTCCAAATGTTGACGGAATGACGGAATGACGGAATCACGGAGTCACGGAATCACGGAATGACGGAATAACGGAATGACGGACAGGCTGAAAACAGTATACCCCCCTAAAACTTCGTTTTGCGGGGGGTATAACTAAGAATCTTTCCTAAAAATTTTTAACTGCAGTTTCCTTGTTAGTACCCTTATTTCACAGGCCTTTATATACTGTATCATCTGAGCCGCAAAGAAAGAGAACTAGTCTTCAGGATTTCACTGTACACTGTTGATCATTATTTATCATGAGAAATGGTCAAAAATTGGCTATGCTAAAAAAAAGCTGTAAATTTGTCAAAAATAAATCATTCAGCATAAGAATTATTCATGCACATCTGAAATATATCTGGAACAAGTGTGCAAAGAATTCAAATGAAACAATGAAAGCACTAGGAGGACTTGATTTCATAAAGTATGCTCTACCAGCCGTATTGTATATTAGCGATGGTTGAAAAATGTCTAAGTTGAAAAATGCTGTAAATTTGTCAAAAATTATTTTTTCACCAATAAAATTCTTTATGCACATCTTCAATATGTCTGTAACATGTCTGCAAAGTATTGAAATGAATTACTGAAAGCCCCAGGAGGAGTTGGATTTCACAAAGTATGTACTATCAACCATAATTGAATATAAGCAGAAATGGTCAAAATTGGCTAAGTTTAAAAAGCTGTAAATTTGTCAAAACTAAAATTTTCAGCATAAAAATTCTTCATGCACATCTTCAATATATCTGGAACAAATCTGCAAAGAATTAAAAAGAAACAATGAAAGCCCTAGGAGGAGTTGATTTTACAAAGTATGCACTTCCAACCATTATTGTATGTAAGCAATAGTCGAAAAATGGCTAAGTTAAAAAATGCTGAAATTTGTCAAAAACTATTTTTTCAGCATTATAATTCTTCATGCACATCTACAATATGTCTGTAACATGTCTGCAAAGTACTGAAAAGAAATACTGAAAGCCCTAGGAGGAGTTGATTTCACAAAGTATGTATGTAAGCAATAGTTGAAAAATGCCAAAGTTAAAAAATGCTGTAAATTTGTCAAAAATTATTTTTTCAGCATTATAATTCTTCATGCACATCTTCAATATGTCTATAACATGTCTGCAAAGTACTGAAAAGAAATACTGAAAGCCCTAGGAGGAGTTGATTTCACAAAGTATGTATGTAAGCAATAGTCAAAAAATGGCAAAGTTAAAAAATGCTGTAAATTTGTCAAAAATTATTTTTTCAGCATTATAATTCTTCATGCACATCTTCAATATGTCTGTAACATGTCTGCAAAGTACTGAAAAGAAACACTGAAAGCCCTAGGAGGAGTTGATTTCACAAAGTATGCACTACCAACCATTATTGAATATAAGCAATTATAGAAAAATTTGCTAAGTTAAAAATGCTGTAAATTTGTCAAAAATGATTTTTTCAGCATGACAATTGTTCATGCACATCTGCAATATATCTGAAACATATCAGCAAAATATTAAAAGGAAACATTGAAAGCTGTAAGAGGAGTTGATTTCACAAAGTATGTACTTTCAGTACTATGGCAAACATGTTATAGGAAGACTTAAAAAGTCCCATAACTCTTGCAATACTGACCCTTTGGCCCCTAAATTCATACCACACATGTATTGTCTGATGGTGCAAGTGTGGTGAAAATTTGAAACAAATCAGGCAAAAGCTACTCAAGTTATTCAGCAAAGATGTCCAAATGTTGACGGAATGACGGAATGACGGAATGACGGAGTCACGGAATGACGGAATGACGGAATGACGGACAGGCTGAAAACAGTATACCCCCCTAAAACTTCGTTTTGCGGGGGGTATAAAAATTTAAGCTTCTAGCTGCTTCTGTAGCTGTACAGGCAGGTTTGCGTCAGACCAGTTTGGAAACCACATTGTTGTTTTTTCCCACAAGGTGGCTCATTTGAGATTTCCCTACCATCTTCAACACTTTCTTTGCTAGTATCAGCCTCCTTGTCAATCCCATCAACAATAATATCAGCTTTCACAGGAGAGGGGGCTGGGGATGGCTCTGGGCTCTCGGGCTCTGGGGCCTTCCTAGGCATGGGCTCGGGGGCCTTGCTGGGGGTACTGGAGGGTCCCGGGCTCTCTGGCTGAGGGCTCTCATACCCGCTGTTACCATTTTCACTGTGGCCATTGGGCATGTGCTCATCACTTCTGCAAGGAGAATATGATACCTGTGTTGCTCTATGTGAACATAAGTGTTGCTCTTACTGGAAATTGTGTTGCTCTAAGAGAAGACTGCGCTGATCTGATCAAAGTGAATATTCCGCTGCTCTTCAGTGAAAATTGTGCTGCTCTTAAATGAACACAATGGTGATGCTCTTGGTAAAGAATGTGTGCTCTAATTGAACATCGTGTCATTAAACATTGTGTTGTACTAACTGTACATATGCTGGATTTAAAATAAAAAAAATGCCTTTCAAAACAAACTGAAATGAACATGGATTTATGTAGTTTTTATGCTTTAAATCAGAAAGAGTAACAAAATAAAAGGTTTTCAATCTTCGCTTCAAGCATGAAATGACAATACGTGTCAACTTCCCCGCTTACTGTCATGCAATATTTGAAACAAACATGCATTACAAATCAAAAGCAGACAATATTTTTGTCAAATACAACTAGAAATTGGCTGCAAGCAAGGCTTTCAGTATACCCCCCGCAAAATTATCTGAAGCTGGCCAATAACTTCCTAAGTCAAACATGCAGAAAATTTGTCAAAGATATCTTTTCAGCATTATAATCCTTCATGTACATCCCCAGTATGCCAGTCACATCTATAAGATATTAAAAGAATATATTGAAAGCTTGAGGTTGATTTCACTGTATGCACTATGATCATTGTTTATCATGAGAAATGGTAAAAATTGGCTAGGTTAAATAAAAGCTGTAAGTTTGTCAAAAATTAAATTTTCAGCATGAAGATTATTCATGCACATCTAAAATATATCTGGAACAAATCTACAAAGAATCTAAAAGAAACATTGAAAGCCCTAGGAGGAGTTGATTTCACAAAGTATGCACTACCAACAATTATTGTATATAAGCAATGGTCAAGAAATGGTTATGTTGAAAAATGATGTAAATTTGTCAAATATCACTTTTTCAGTATTATAATTATTCATGCACATCTTCAATATGTCTATAACATGTCTGCAAAGTACTGAAAAGAAATACTGAAAGCCCTAGGAGGAGTTGATTTCACAAACCATCATTGTATATAAGCAATGGTCAAAAAATGGCTATGTTAAAAATGCTGTAAATTTGTCAAAAATTAATTTTTCAGTATTATAATTCTTCATGCACATCTTCAATATGTGAGGAAGATGTCTGCAAAGTATCAAAAAGAAATACTGAAAGCCCTTGGAGGAGTTGATTTCACAAAATGTGCACTACCAACCATTTTTGTATATAAGCAATGGTCAAAAAATGGCTATGTTGAAAAATGCTGTAAATTTGTCAAAAATTATTTTTTCAGCATTATAATTCTTCATGCACATCTTCAATATGTGTGGAACATGTCTGCAAAGTATTGAAAAGAAATACTGAAAGCCCTAGGAGGAGTTGATTTCACAAAATATGCACTACCAACCATTATTGTTTAAGCAATGGTCAAAAAATGGCTATGTTAAAAAATGCTGTAAATTTGTCAAAAATTATTTTTTCAGCATTATAATTCTTCATGCACATCTTCAATATGTGTGGAACATGTCTGCAAAGTATTGAAAAGAAATACTGAAAGCCCTAGGAGAAGTTGATTTCACAAACTATGAACTACCAATCATTATTGTATATAAGCAATGGTCAAAAAATGGCTATGTTGAAAAATGCTGTAAATTTGTCAAAAATTATTTTTTCAGCATTATAATTCTTCATGCACATCTTCAATATGTGTGATACATGTCTGCAAAGTATTGAAAAGAAATACTGAAAGCCCTAGGAGGAGTTGATTTCACAAACTATGCACTACCAACCATTATTGAATATGGCAATTATTGAAAATTGGCTAAGTTCAAAATGCTGTAAATTTGTCAAAATTCATTTTTTCAGCATAATACTTCTTCATGCATATCTTCAATATATCTGGCACATATCTGCAAAGTATCAAAAGAGAATATTGAAAGCTGTAGGAGGAGTTGATTTCACAAAGTATGCACTATTAGCACTATGGCAAACATTCTATGTATAGGTTTAAAAAGTCCCATAACTCTTGCAAAACTGACCCTTTGGCCCCTAAATTCATACCACACATGTGTTGTCTTATGGTGCAGGTGTGTTGAAAATTTAAAGAACATCGGGCAAAAACTACTTAAGTTATTCAGCAAAGATGTCAAAATGTTGACGGAATGACGGAATCACGGAATGACGGAATCACGGAATGACGGAATTACGGACAGACTGAAAACAGTATACCCCCCTAAAACTTCGTTTTGCGGGGGGTATAATGATGTAAACCAAAAGAGAAATATAGAGTAGCAAGTGAAGTCCAATCACATGAAAAAAAGCCTTGGCTTATCAGTATAAACTAAGGAAGCAAAGTACCATTGAAAATCTCTAAGTTCTGGTAATTGATTATTATATAACCTAGTGAATTGTGATCAATAGTGTCAATGTGGAGGTAAAAAAAGACAATCACAAAATGTTACTCATATGTGGTAAATGTAATGATACAAAGTAAATGAGCCACTGCATGAGAAAACCAACAATCTGCATATGCAAAAACAAAGGCGCAGATCAGCTTCGCAGTAACTGCGAAGCTGATCAGCGCCTTTGTTTTCGCTACATCTCTACTTTCTAAATCCAAAATTTTCCAGCCTCTAGCCATCTTCTGTGTCTGTACAGCCTGGTTTGTGTCGGACCTGGTCAGAAACCCAAATTGCTGGTTTTCTCACGCACAGGCTCAAATTAATTTGAGTGACGAAAATAAAAATTAATCATTACTGATTAGTAATACATGTACATGTATGAAGAATACTAAACCATGCACATTTTCAATATATACAGAAACTTTTACCAATTTCCATCAGAATCAAGCTACACACATAACAACCTATTTTAATCGCCCTGCACCAAAATACAGCAAAGTAAAGTGCTATGCCATGAGTTTAATGAAACTGTTTGGTTTCCAACCTATACTCTGACTGGTAAACTGAAATATATTTTTACATCTAGGCAGCAAATTGAATTTTTGATGTTTAAATGTCAAACAGGCTAAAATTATGCACTCAGCCACCGGCAAGGGTGGGAACCTAGCAGGGTTTTGACTTTTGCAATATCATGGCCTTTTGTTATGCAGTGTAACCTAAACATAGCATAATACAAGGAACACCAGGCTTTTAGAAGGGATTTGCTGGCCGTAAGTCAATGTCCCCACAATTCCTCGGTGTAGGGGCATGTTTACAAATGATCTGTGCACAAGACTATGAAAAGTACATGACAATAAAGGACAATAAAGGAAAATTGAAGCTCTAAGTAAATTTATTTAGATTCAAATGAGTCTAGTAGATAAATTGACCTTGATTTTCAAATTGTATTTTACTGAAATCACTTAATATTGAAATCAGGAGATTTATTATGATGGAATAATGTCATCTAAGACTGCAATTAAGGTGCAAACTTAGCATCATGAAAACATGTCGGTGTAATAAGTACCCCCTTATACCCCACTTTTATATAGCAAAACTGGAGTATACAGGGATATACCTATTTTTCTTGTTTTTGCTTCAAAACATAGATTGTGGGTACTCGTTAGAACCGCCTTGGCGAGGCGGTTCTAACATGTGCCCACAATCTGTTTTGAGCAAAAAATATCCAAAAATATGTAATTATTTTTTTGCAACTTTGCAGTTTTAAAAATCTCTGTATATTACATGGGCTTGTTTTCATTATGGAGGATGCTCCTCTGGTCTTATGAAACTTTAATCAAGATTTATCATATAATTTGTCTCTAATGGCATTTGATTATTTGACCAAGCAGAAAAAGACCAAACCATTAGTAAAGTTTGTTTAAGTTGTTTATAAAAATTATTTATTTATATCATCAGAAGAACATGTTAGGCATGTAAATTATGTAATATGTAATATATAAAAGCGTGTAATATACTGATTTTTCCTAAATTGTAAAAATTGAAAATTTTCAGTAGAAACGTTTTGATACTTTTCTTATTTTTGCACAAAACATAGACTGTGGGTGCACGTCGAACTGCCTTGGCGACGAGTACCCACAATCTATGTTTTGGATCAAAAATAAGAAAAATAGGTATACCCCAGCAAAACCCACCGAGGTGGTTCTAACGAGTACCCACAATCTATGTTTTGGAGCAAAAATAAGAAAAATAGGTATACCCCTGTGAACCCAGTTTTACTATATAAAAGTGGGGATCAAGGGGGTATACATGTCACGGACATGTTTTCCTGATGAATATTACAAACGTTTTCATTTGATTTCAAATATATCTATCCACCTAAGACTCTATTATAAAGACCTTGTCTGTTCTTCTGATTGTTAATTTATGTATAAAACCTTATTTGTCTCACCGAGTATGGCGGAAAAAGAATGGTATTTGAGGACTTTCTTGATATACATTCTTGTTGTCATGACGTGAGCTATGGGTATTAAATGCAGATAACAATAAATTCTACATGAATATGGAATGCAGCCTGATCAATTGATACCAATGACACTATATGATTATAACTACATGTATTTCTCCCAACAAGCTGCTTATTTATTATATAAATCAGGAAGCTACAAGACAAAATGGTACTAAAAGATATAATTTGTTACAAAGAATAAAATGTAATTGAGTCATAATCTAGACTAACACAACCATTCACTGTCTTTACTTTATGAAACAGTTTAAACAAACTATTGAAATGAGCCGCCTCATGGGAAAACCAACAATCTGCATAGGCGAAAACAAAGATGCAGATCAGCTTCGCGGTAACCGCGAAGCTGATCAGCGCCTTTGTTTTCGCTACTTGGACAGTACAATTCCTCGTCTACTTAAAAATCTGAAATTTCAAGCTTCTAGCTGTTTTCTGTGCTTGTACAGGCCGGTTTGTGTCAGACCTGTTCGGAAACCACATTGTTGGTTTTCCCACGAGGCGGCTCAAATGTTTAATAATTAAGCCAGGAGGATGGCTTGTGAAAATCTCATTTTTTTTTTTTTTTTTTTTGATTCAGTTTTACGTCCCTTTCAAGCTTTTTCACTCATATCGAGACGAATCAATCGGTAGGTGGGGAGAAAACCGGAGTACCCGGGGAAAAACCACCTGACACACCCGCAAGCAGAACATGGCTTGTCTCACATATGAATTCGTGCCCCGTGCGAGGCGCGAACCCACATCGGTGAGATGATCGAATGATCAAGAGCACTGAAGTCAGCGACCTTAACCACTCGGCCACCGGGGCCGCCCGAAAATCTCATTTAGTATGATTCATGTATCCCCTATTTTCTTTCATAGAGTGACATTTTGTGTTTGGGCTTGACCTCACCAACAACTGAGGTCATATAGATACTGAACATTGGTCATAAAAAATACTGTAAAAGCCCAGGAATAACCCGAGACATGTGGCTTAACAACTACATCAATATGGATTTTATAATAGAGACAGTTTGATTCATTCTATTGCTATATGAAAGTCATGTCAGGACGGAGCCAACGCTTCCTGGGTTTAACCAGTACTGTAGGGAGTTAATGTGTCTTTCTCAACAACACAACACGGTGACACTTGTGGGATCGAACCCAGGACCTCTCGATTCGGAGTCTGACGCTCTACAACTACGCCACTGCGCTCCCTATGTGAACACCAAAGGCACAAAGCACCTGGGTATTCAAAAACAACGATCAGTCACTCTATTGTTCACCTACTAGAAACCTTAAAGACAGACTTTATCATGAAAAGGATTAATATACTACAGTTTTTCTTGAGAATATTGAAAGCTGGTACAACATAGTGCATTTACATGGGAGCTGAATATAAGATATAGCATTTTTTTTTTATTTTCATTTGTATTCATTTATAATACAAACTGATTACATGGGATGAATTAGTAAGGTACCGTAATTTTCTTAAATTTACAGACTTTCTACAATGTTTATCACAGAAAATGTCAAACAGCTTGTCAAATATGTTAAACGCTTTCAGATTGCTCCCTGTGTGTCACCTCTCTCAGTAACTCATTGAAATCTCATTCTAATGCACTTGAGAATGCAATGTGATGTCTGATTGGATAACGTCAAAAATTTGTGACAGTATAATCTCACATATACCATAATCTAATGTCATGAGCAACGTTGTTTTTGATTGGTTGACGTTGTGGTTGTATGCCACTCATTACACTCACGTTTCACGAAAAACGGTGTATTCTCGATGTTTATAGTTAAAAAAGTACATTAGAATGGGCATAACAATATTCAAATGTTTCATTTGGGGCTGTATATTGTCGTACATACAGTTGGAAATCATGTTTTACGAATCCGCTGACAAGTCGTCCTAAAACAAAATTTCCGACCGTAAATCCGATTATATACCGCCCTAAATGAAAAAATTTGCATACAGTTATCTCCTGAGTGACTGATGTCATTATTCAGGCAATAGTGTTATCCTTGTTTTCAATGGAAAATACTTTCATGAAAAGCAATCCAAAAGTTCATTTTTATTGTCTTAAGTCTACAAATCATAAACCATTAATGTTAAACAAAGAAATAACTTGTAAACTATTGGATGATTTACCAAATGTGTGTCTGATATCTGGATTGCTCATACAAGAATGTACCAACAACTAGCAGTCTCCGTTTTAAAGTACATGTATACCTTTTCCAAACAAAATTCCAATTTTACATCAACAAACTAGGCCCAGTTGTTCAAAACTTTGTTAGCTTAACGCTGTCATTAAGCCCTCAATTTGTTAACTATTTATCAATTTCAAAAGCAAATACACTGCTATTTTTTGTTGAAAAAATGTGAGAATCGTTTGCATTGCAAAGGATTCTCACATTTTTTAAACAAAAAATAGCAGTGTATTTGTAATGTTGCCATTTGAAATTTTAACGAATCGTTAACTAACGACATTGTTTATTTTGAACAACTGGCCCCCCTGGCAATTTGATGGGACCTACCCTTGTGAAACAGTGTGACGAATATTCTTGCGTGGGGTATATGTGTAGCTTTCGTGGTCAGCTGATAATTTCTCACCAACAACAGCTACCCTTTCAGCACCCTACAAATACAGAAAAAAAATTGAACCTAAATTAAAAAACCAACAATTTGCATATGCTACACCAAAGGCGCAGATCAGCTGTGCAGTTACTGCACAGCTGATCTGCGCCTTTGGTGTAGCATATGCAAATTGTTGGTTTTTAACAGCTGATCAGCACCTTTGTTTTCGCTACACAGATAGTACTATACCTCTTCTTCCTACACTCAAAATTTCAAGCTTCTAGCTTTTTTCAGTGGCCAGTACAGCCTAGTTTGTGATGGATGTGGTCGGAAACCAGTTTCCCGCGAAGGCTCAAAGTTAATTGACCATCCTGTTTTTTCTCCATGACTAGAGACCAACTGGTCCTGTAAATACTGACACCTGATACTGAATGCCTTTATAGGACAAGGGCCGTCAAGCCCTTGGGTACAAAACCACTTTGTCAATGGAAAAACTTTGTCTATTTCTTGAAAGCCTTATAACAATCACTTAAACTTTGCTGAAAAGTACAAATATACGTAGAGAAATTTTTTGGACAAAAAAAATCTACATTGGGCTACTATTCAGTGAAATCAGACTTCACAAAATTATTTTCAATGACTTATAAATGAGTTTAGTATCTAGAGCCACCTCTAATTGAAGATTTTGTACATGCAAATTCCATAATATGGAAAAGAGAAAGATATCAGACGTAGGCATATTTCCCATGCACATTAAAATCTTCTTCAAACTACAAATTATTTTGTTCCATACACTTTTCCAAATAAGTTTGATATGAGCCGCTTTATGAGAAAACCGAAATTTGCCTATGCGAAAACAAAGACGCAGATCAGCACCTTTGTTTTTGCAACATAGTACAATCCCTTTTCTTTGAATATATGAAATTTCAAGCTTTTAACCTTTTTTTCTTGACTGTACAGACTGGTTTGTGTCATACCTGGTCAGAAACCCTGAAGACCAGTTTTCTCATGTCACGGCTCTTACAATCATGAGTGTCAGGTATGGATAGACAAATCTGTCCCGAGGGTCACATTTTGGCATCACGAGGCTCGCCGAATGATGCCAAACTGTGACCCGAGGGACAGATTTGTCTATCCATACCTGACACGCATGATGGATTCTTTTTCTTGCACACCTTAATGCGGCAAATCTTGATTTTCATACTATGTACCTAGAAAAATGCTTCAATCGCGGCGTCCGCCATTTTGATTTAAAACGTTTTGTGACATATGCGCTTAGTGACGGAATTACGTGACGTCCTATACAACCAATGTTAAAAGAGAACACTTGAACGCAGGGTGCGACCGCGGTGAGATAATGAGGGTGAGATAAGAATTTCTCACATGGGGTAAAACGTAGGATTTCTCTATCTGGTGTGCAAGAAAATACAATCTGGTTCTAAATTTATACATTCTTCATACATGCAAGTCTGAAACAAGACATTGACCCAATTGTAACGAATGGACTTTCCCCCATCATTATCATTTGGATGAGACCACTGTCATTTTTAGGGGCATCAAGAGTAATTTTGATTTTTTTTTCTCCACTTTTCAATGAAAGTAACTCTATGCAAACAGAATAGCCCCAGATGGGACACCACGTTCTGCAGCATCACATCTGGGGCTATACTGTTTGCCAATTACCCATAAAAGGACTCAAGGCTTATGTGAGTTAAGAATAGAAAAGTAGTCTAACCCCTTCACAAAATGAAAACAACCCCGAATAAACAAACAATATGGCACCTGATGCCAAAAATAACAAGAACAAGAAACCATAACAAAACATAATTGTATTCATGGTATATTCATAATGGGATAATACCAAAGTATGACACTACCACCACTGTTGACACTTCAAGAACTGCACAGGAACAAATTTTTCATTGCTGTAATCTACCAATGCATTAAATGATCAGCTATAAAACAATACTTGTCCCGTACCATGTCTTTGGATTTTCATAACAGATCACAAAAATCTGACATATTATGATTTAGAAGATAGTCCAGAGACCTGGAAATATCTTTAGAGAACAACCTCATATTTCCAATGCAGTTTACCTGCTAAAATTTCCAACAGTTGGGCCCAAACTAAGAGGAATACATGTAGCACTCTGAACATTGCTAAAGCAAAAGCAACAATAAACACTAAATTATCTATAAATAATGTGTAGCTTTCATGGTGATGGACAAAGTCTGGACTGATTAAAACTGAAACCTAAATGCAAGGTTGAACTCTAACTACATAGAGATTGCATGTCTTGAACATCAGCATGGCATAACTGAGCCGCGTCATGAGAAAACCGGATTTTTGCCTATGCGAAAACGAAGGCGCAGATCAGCTGTGCAGTAATTGCACAGCTGATCAGCACCTTTGTTTTCGCCACTCGAATAGTACAATTTCTCTTCTTCCTAAATCCGAAATTTCAAGCTTCTAATTACCATCTTCTGTGACTGAACAGGCCGGTTTGTGTCGGACCAGGTCGGAAACCCCGAAGACCGGTTTTCTCGCATTGCGGCTCAACTAGAAACTGAAACTAGTGCACTATCTACAGATTTTGTCTCATTATAGAAGGGCGGCCCCCGTAGCCGAGCAGTTAAGAGCGCTGTTTCTTAATCACTCGATCATCTCACCGCTGTGTCTGGTGTGGGTTCGAGCCCAGCTCTGGCCACATGTGAGACAAGCCAAGTTCTGCTTGCGGGTGTGCCAGGTGTTTTTTCTCGGGGTTCTCCCGTTTTCGCCCAACCTACTGATTGACCCGTCTCATATGAGCTGAAATAATCTTGAAAGGGACGTAAAACTGAATTAAAAAAAAAAAATAAATAAAAAAAAAAAAAAATCATTATGGAAGAATTCTAAAAGCTTGCATGCTGTTGATAGGGCCATAAAATGAAGGGATGCTGTTCATTCATGAGAATCATGCTAGAAGAAACTCATTTCTCAGGTTTTTATGACTTGAGTAGCACATGCTGGTCTACTTATACACTACTGAACCTTGTTTTCTTGTAATTCAAAAACTGAACCTAAGCGACATGAAACTGACCCACTAGAAAGACAAAGGGCAGACAAGAATCTGCAGCTGTGCAGACTTATCAGTGCCTTGTAACTGCCTATTATCATTCAAATAGGCTTACTATAGGATTTCTCAAAGTAAGACTCAGTTCATGTGATTGCAGTACATGTGAGCCACATCATGAGAAAACCAGATTTTTGCAGGTGCGAAAACAAAGGCGCAGATCAGTAACTGCACAGCTGAACAGCGCCTTTGTTTTCCCTACTCAGATAGTACAATTCCTCTTCTTCCTAAATCTGAAATTTCAGGCTTCTAGCCATCTTCTAGCCATGCATATATGTATGAAAACATGTGCAGATCAGCTGTGCAGTAACAGCATAGCTGATCAGTGTCTTTGTCTTTGCTCCATAGATGGCATGATACCTCTTCTTTCTAAATCTGAAATTTACAGTTTCCAGCTATTTTCTGTGACTTTACAGGCCAGTTTGTGTTGGACCTGGTTGGACATCCCACTGGGTTTTCTCGTGTCACAGCTCCTATCAGATTTCTCCCATTAGTGTCTACACTGTTCACAGTTAGGTCTAATTTGCCTTGGAGCAAACCACAGTCTCAAGAGTGTAACTAAAGATGACATGCTAAGAATCTCTAACTTGCACATAACCTATTGACCATTTTTGCATTATCGGCTGGTTTCCAGCTTCCAAATAATCAATATTGGAAATACAGGTCACCAGA